>CM029458.1:30663854-31913854 GCA_017140185.1 Eucalyptus polyanthemos subsp. polyanthemos
ATTAGTTTTTGGTTGGAACTGGTTACGCCTTCGAAGTATGTGGCGTGCTCTTTCCGTAGACGCCTAGATCACCCAATTTGGTATTGTATCGAGAGAGAACGAATGTTGCAAGTTTGGCGTCAAGCCTGGCCCGAAACTGGATATGAAAATGTCTCATCATGGCGATATTTGTGTGCTTAGTATTGAGAATTTGCCTTACTTGATTTATGCTCGTCGTCAATCTACGTGAGATGATTTTATGAAGGGCATAATCATAGCCGACGTGGTTTTCCGGATCTTGTCACCTGGTAAAGTGCGACTGTAACACCATTTTTTTTTTCTATCCTATCTCTAACTCTCCTCTCTCTTTCTCACACTTTTCCTTTACCTCTTTGCAAAGAACGGAATTAAAACAATGGGGGATTGTTTGCGAAGATGAGGATTGTTAATTTTTTTTATAACAATGTCAGGAACTTTAAAATTGTTTTGGTAGTGCATTTTTCCTTTTAGATATTCATGATATTGATTATAATTTTGCAATAAGATTTATATAGAAAAAAACCATTGTACTATTAAGTTGAATTGTTTTAGAGATTCATCCTTTTATGTATATCCTCGAACCATAGTACGGAGTCTACGGACTGGGGTTTTACAGCGACTTTATGCAACTTTGGTCTGAAGAACTCCAGAGGAAGATTTCATACGAGGTTAACTTTGGGAGCATACTTCATGTGTAATATCCAGAATACATAAGGGGACGTGGCCGAGTATGTGATTAGGTTCGCCCGGGAAGGTGGATTTGTCCAGGTCGGCGAAACCTGGCCCGGACACTATCTGACAGTTCAATAGAAATAAAAGCTTGACTAGTAGTAGCTCGGTTAAAATCAATCACTCAGCAAAAGGAAAAGGAGATCACAATGCTCTTGCTGTTCCTTTTACTTGTTGGCATTACCAGTTTGCAATCAGAAACAAAATATTCATACTACAGAAGTCTTTTGACATCCTAATAGACGCAATTGCAATGTTGTTAAGACTTACAGGAGATCACATTACTTTAACTCACTGCAGAAATATGAACAAGCGATGCTTGCACTTCTTCCAGTGCTTGCCCTTTGGTCTCTGGCACTAACTTCACAGTAAACAGGATCGCTAAACCGCAAATGCCCGTGAATATGAAAAATGTTCCTGCCGAAAGCAAAGTCCAGATGCAAAACAACAATCAGATAATGCATCTAATTTCTCAAGGTGCAGTCACATGCGCTTAAGTTACAAATTCTCAGTATCATACTACATAAACGAAGTCAACAGAGACAGAGAGCAGACCGGCCGTGCTCCATTCAAACATGAAGTTGAAAGTGTAGCTCATGATCCAGGAACAGGACCAGTGGGCGAACGACACAATGCTTCCTGCTCTCCCTCTTACATTTACTGGGAATATCTTCATAATGTGGAATCAAAAGCAATCAATGGTTTATTGCTTTTAGTATTGGTCATCATAAAATTCAACTAAAAAATTTAGAAGTCACACCTCGGACATTAAAACCCACGGCAATCCCGACATGCCGACTGAGAGAAATACAAAATATGCCTGGTTGCATTATTGGTCGATCAGCAACTTCAGCGAAACTCACCACACAGTTATAGACTAGGATTCACTAAGCTCTGGTGTGATGATTTACCAGTACAGCCAGGAAAACCAAAATTGGAGTGGCATCCTTGCAAATGTGCAGATCCTGTAGAGAAGGGACAACAAAATTAAAGAACAAAAAGCGAGTCAAAGTCATCAAGAACCTTAAGGCTAGTAGTAGCAGATTTACCTGCATGTAAAATGACAATCCTAGTATTAAACAGCTCAAGCACATTCCAGCAGTAGAAACCTACAAATAGAGATCAAGCTCAATTTCAACTTTGAGGTGATTGATTCCTTTTCCAAGCCAAAAAAAGAGAGTTTCTTTTCCTGACCATCAAAAGTGGTCGTCGTCCAGCCTTATCAGTCAAGATTACAGTGATTGCGAATGCAGGAATCTACAAAACATGTCAAACTATTTGTAAAAGCAACGTGGGGAATTCATATTTCAGGATAATATTTCATAGTTGAGTATCTAGGAAATTCTCGCAAAGACAGAAAACAGCTGACCACGACAATAGCCACGCTCCTGGTGCCAATGCTACTTGAAAAATCTGTCATGGAAAAAAGTTTGTTGTGATTATCTCTTCACACTTCCTGAAGTAGTAGAGAAGCCTTTACCAGCTGATTCAAAAATGGAGCTTGCATAGTACGAGAAAGCACTGGCTCCACCAAACTGTTGAAGCATCATCAGTCCAAGTCCAATCTAAGCTTTGAAATGATTGGAAAATGTAAGTCCTCACTAGACAGTATTGCATATAGATGTGCGAATAAATGTTTATATGTAGTTGAAGGAGAGCTCACTGTGAGTGAACGAGCATATCTTCTTTGAAACACATCTAGAAATCTTGAGTGAGATTGCCTTTCAAAGGTTTCTGTGTAGACCTGTGAGATTCATAGAAGTAGAGAATATGAGGCCCTAGAACTCATCTTTCCATGAGGGGAAATATCAGCTTTTCCCTAGAGGACTGTGAAGGGATTAAGAATTTACTGAGATGTCAGCTGCTTCCTGGGAAATGTCAGTGCTTTTGCCTCTGAGTCTCTGTAAGGCAGCTTCAAACTCCTGTTCTCGACCCACTTTTACCTGTAAATTCATTCACATAATACGTAGCTCTTGAAAGCATTTTGGTACAACTTTAAATTTGATTTCCTCACGTATCAGATTGCCACTTGTACAAAACTAGTGCAAAACCCTGAAGGAACTTACCAACCATCTAGGAGATTCTGGTATGAAGTATAAACTGAAAATTTGTATTACACAAGGAATTCCACCTGAAAAACAAAATACAAAAGGCAACCTTTTTCTTTTATTTTCTCAATTTTTTATCAGGAACAATTGTTAATAGAGAATCTCAGACACTACCGATCAGAGCCAAGGTGCGCCAGGAAACAATAGTTCCAACAAAGTATGCCAATGAAAAGCCACAGGCGCTCACACACTGCATCTCAAGAAAAATAGGCTAAAAGGTGATGTATTGGCAGTATAAAGCAAGCAAATAATGTTCCGATTTTATTCTTACATGGATGAATGAAGCAAATGCTCCCCGAACATTTTTAGGTGTTATTTCTGCGATGTATACAGGTACCTGATTGGCAAAAGAGAGGTGATGATCATCTAGGTTCACATAAGTGTACCAGGAAGTCCAAAGTGCACATTACCACATAGCTTGTGACCCCAACGGCAAATCCTATTAATGCTCTTCCGGCATCCAGCCACCAAACATTCTGCAAGGCAACATGTAATGTACAATTAAGTGATGGTGAAAAATGTCGCAGCCGGTCAAATTCTGATGTAATTTCTCCGACCCTGGCAAGTGCTGCCTGCATTCTGCCTACAAGATCACGATGAATTTAGACCCAAGAGACGGCAATGAGAGAACTGTATTTGGGCACTGAAATCTGATGTAACCCCAAAGCATCAAATTTTTTATTTGGTTGGTTCTTCATAACAGTATTGCCACAAGGCATCTGCTTGCTCACAAAGGCAGGAATGTGCAAGATGTATGTCCCTTATGTGTTACTCAAGGTGGAGACTATTTTATTCGCTAAGAGATTGTCCTTTCGCTCAGAAATTATGGGATGAAATTGGAATGACCTCTTTCTATGGTTGGGAACTACAATAAGCCCTTAAGAGATTGGATTACGGATATAAGAATTAAAATTTGGTACAATAGGCCTAGTATCTCTGAGAGTACTGTTTTCTTAATTGTATTCTGAGGTCTTTGGATATATAGGAATGCTTTTGCTTTCAATTGTAATTCTTAACTAACTCACTTGGCCTCTTTTGTTTAGATAAGCAGGGCACATCTTCTGCATAAAAGGCAAATCCCTCATGATACACTAGATCCAATATTGATAGAGTGAATAAATCTTTCATTTCTTGAAAGTTCTCATGATTCAAATCCGTGGTGTAATGTGTATCCCCTCTTCTTCCAGTCATAAAACAAATGAAATAAATCAAAAATTCATATTTTTGTTCAAGAATGAAATCTTATGGGAACTGTCCATATTCAGTTCATCTTTCAGAACCATATCACATCCAGGATTTGATGAAATAAGATAAATTGAGACAGTATTTTGTAAATACATAATTATCTTGAATATGTTAAACAATTTTTGTATTTTCCAATTGCCTAGAAGGGACAAAAGAAACATCTTGAATTTCCTTCAACAATATCTGATCTCTAGCAGGCCTCTCAGTAGAATTTGAATTCAAATGAAGTCCTAACCATCTGTTAGAGAAAAAAGAAAGAATGGGTCTTCTCGATTCCCAACAAATTCTATGATTTCTTCTGGAAGCATATGATTCTTCATCTCCTTCTCAGTTCCATGAAAGAAATCCGGACCAGGATCAAATGGGAAATTCCACAAGCTGACTGGTTCAAATTGAATTCTGATGGAGCGGTGGAGTGTACAGGAGTTGCTGAAATTGGTGGCATAACAAGGGATGATGAATGGAAATCGGTAAAGGGCTGTACTTGTTGCTTAGGAATAGATGTGACATGTCTAGAGATTGAATCTGATGCCAGTAATGCGAAACATGCTTCGCAAAACACTAGTGTTGACATCCCTAACTTGAACTCAATTTTGAATGAATGCGGGCACATTTTAGCTGAATATGCAGCTGGTGAGAATTAAGCACGCATTCAGAGAAGCAAATCATTGTGCGGACATGCTAGCAAAGATGGGATGGACGGCATCCTACAGTACATTTACCTTCAACTGTATTCCTTCTGGATTAGAAACTCGAGTTATATTGGATAAGCACAGAGCTTTATCCTTGGTGACTCAGACTAGGCGTTGGCCTTGATCTGCACTTTCTTATTTGGAGTATTTATACAAGTATGTTTTAAAAAAATTGCACCCGCAAAAGGGCCGTCAAGAAACTTCAAATTTTTCCTATCACTAACCAAATAGACATACTTCTATAACATACGAGAACACAATCGTGTAACTGAACAACAGACGCAGAAATCATTCTCTTCCCTGACCACACCGAACTCGGGAAGTTACCAGTAAATTCTCTTTAAGGCATTTCCTATTCCATTTGCTATAAGTGAAATACAATACACATGTGTTTGGACACCTGTGAGGAGGATTTGGAGAGGCAAGATAAAGCGAAGGAACCTTGGTGAGTGCTATAGAAAGCCATCCAGCTGCGCAAAGTACTTGAGAAAGCCACATTGTCTGCATCACAAGATACAACAATAGTAATTTTCTTGCTCCAGTGTAATTGTGATATTTTAGAAAGTTAATAGCTCATGGAATACTTACACGCTTTCGACCAATCACATCTGTCATGGTTCCATTGAGCAAAGCTGCGACTAGTCCTCCAATTGTCAGCATCGAACCAAAAAGTGAATACTGCAGCATAAGAAAGATAGGGAAAAGATTTGTACAGAGAACCTGAACTGACACTGACTGCACTTTTCCCTCAACGGTCCTTAGTACAAGATATGCTTTTAAAGCTTATCGATGAAGATACAGGATTAACGTTATAAGGTATGTTCAGGAACAAGATACAAACAAAAAAATTAGGGTAACAATTGGAAGATTAGAATATAGATGATAGTTAAATCAAGTAAAACTTTGCAGCAATCATGCCATCCTGATCCTATTTCGGCAATAAGTTACATACGTCCAACCCAACAGATTCTTCATTCATGAGGAGGAAAGTAGACTTACTGCTGCTACGGAAAGTCCCAGATCTTCCATTATACCTGACATAGCTGGTGATGAATAACCCACCTGCGCAGTAAATTGCTTGCCATTGTCAAGGTGCCTTTGTGAGTGCCAGTAACCTTGCAAGGAAATACAGCCTAAATTGAGGTAGCACAATATGGTCAGAAAGATTGTGGAGTCAAATGGAGAGGCAGCCCAAACACCGGCTCCTAATTTCATGCTTTCTTTTCCTTGTTCCCTTTTTTCCTGATACTTCCCCAATAGTAAATAGTCCCAATCCCACGCGAACAGGTTATTGCAAGAGCACCAAATTCCCAATTAATATAACTGTGAATGATTTTCTTTTTCCGGGGATAGGCCATATGTGTATTTATCTTCTTGCCAAGAAATATTAATGAATTGGAAAGAACCTATCAATATGACCTGTACTTTTACTGTAGTCCAACAGAAAGCATCTTTGTGACGTTGAACAGATGAAACATAAGAGAGAAAACAAAGACTTCATAAAGACAAATGATGGCTCATAAATTGCTATTAGAATGCATTGCATGGTTGGTGCAGCACACTCACAGCGCATCCTGTCACAAAAGACCCACAAACAGCGACCAGTGTGCTAAATCCGAGAAGAACCGTAACAGAAGAATCACTGGAAGATACAGAGTCGCCGTGACTGCCACAATTTGAGACTTCTTTGAGAAGCAGAGAGCCTGTTGAGAGCCCATCCTCTTCTTGACTCTCTCTGACCATGTCTCTCTATCTTTTCATGAATAAGAATTGCCAGAATTGAAGGAGACAAGAATGAATCTTCGATGAATGTAAAGGAATCAAAGAAATGGACTATTGAGTGTGTGATATTATGATAGAGACTTCACATCAGAAAGTTTCGTAGTCAAATAAATAGACTTTTGAGCGGGTAATAGTATGACTTAAAGCCAAAGAAATAGACTTGTGGGCGTGTAATAGTAGGACGGAGACATTGCATCTGGAATTTTCTGGCTTATGGCCTCATAATTAGAAAGATTGTGGAGTCAAATGGAGAGGCAGCCCAAACAACGGCTCCTAATTTCATGCTTTCTTTTCCTTGTTCCCTTTTTTCCTGAAACTTCCCCAGTAGTTGTAATAGTCCCAATCCCACGTGAACAGGTTATTGCAAGAGCACCAAATTCCCAATTAATATAACTGTGAATGGTTTTCTTTTTCCGGGGATAGGCCATATGATGAAGACAAGCTAAACAAGTTGTATTTATCTTCTTGCCAAGAGATATTCATGAATTGGAAATAACCTATTAATATGACCTGTACTTTTACTGTAGTCCAACAGAAAGCATCTTTGTGACGTTGCACAGATGAAACATAACAGAGAAAAAAGGACTTCATAAAGACAAGTGATATTGCTATTGGAATGCATTGCATGGTCAGTGCAGCACACTCATAGCGCATCCTGTCAGAAAAAACCCGCAAACAGCGACCAGTGTGCTAAATCCGAGAAGAACCGTAACAGAAGAATCACTGGAAGATATAGAGTTGCCGTGACGGCCACAATTTGAGACTTCTTTGAGAAGCGGAGAGCCTGTTGAGAGCCCATACTCTTCTAGACTCTCTCTCACCATGTCTCCCTAATTTTTCATGAATAAGAATTGCCAGAATTGAAGGAGACAAGAATGAATCTTCGATGGATGTAAAGGAATCAAAGAAATGGACTATTGGGTGTGTGAAATTCTGATAAACTTTGCATCAGAAAGTTCTGTAGTCAAATAAATAGACTTTTGAGCGTGTAATAGTATGACTTAAAGCCAAAGAAATAGACTTCCGGGCGTGTAATAGTATGATGGAGACATTGCATCAGGAATTTTCTGGCTTATGGCCTCATAATTAGAAAGATTGTGGAGTCAAATGGAGAGGCAGCCGACACAATGGCTTGGAATTTTCTTTTCCTTGTTCCCTTTTTTCCTGAAACTTCCCCAGTAGTTGTAATAGTCCCAATCCCACGAGAACAGGTTATTGCAAGAGCACCAAATTCCCAATAAATATAACCGTGAATGGTTTTCTTTTTCTGGGGATAGGCCATATGATGAAGAACAAGCTAAACAAGTTGTATTTATCTTCTTGCCAAGAGATATTCATGAACTGGAAAGAACCTACCAATATGACCTGTACTTTTACTGTAGTCCAACAGAAAGCATCTTTGTGACGTTGAACAGATGAAACATAACAGAGAAAACAAAGACTTCATAAAGACAAGTGATGGCTCATAAATTGCTATTGGAATGCATTGCATGGTTGGTGCAGCACACTCACAGCGCATCCTGTCACAAAAGACCCGCAAACAGCAACCAGTGTGCTAAATCCGAGAAGAACCGTAACAGAAGAATCACTGGAAGATACAGAGTCGCCTTGACTGCCACAATTTGAGACTTCTTTGAGAAGCAGAGAGCCTGTTGAGAGCCCATCCTCTTCTAGACTCTCTCTCACCATGTCTCTCTATTTTTTCATGAGCAAGAATTGCCAGAATTGAAGGAGACAAGAATGAATCTTCGATGGATATAAAGGAATCAGAGAAATGGACTATTGGGTGTGTTATGATAAGAGACTTCACATCAGAAAGTTTTGTAGTCAAATCTATAGACTTTTGAGCGTGTAATAGTATGACTTAAAGCCAAAGAAATAGACTTCTGGACTTGTAATAGTATGACGGAGACATTGCATCAGGAATTTTCTGGCTTACGGCCTCATGGTTATTGAATGTTCCATTTATAAGTTTGTTCTTTGCTGAAAGACATGAATAATTACTTTGGATTATTTCCAAATACTAGTCGCAATATGTTTATGGATTTGTCTCTCTAGGATATTGAACTGAATCAACCTAGTGCATGTTCAGAAGATTTGTAAAGAAAAGCGGATTCATTGTTAATTTTGTCCTAGTGTCTGTATAACTGTCGATAAAAAGATAGGACAATCATCGGTCAAATCAATCTCTTCGTCTGAGTGACAGCAATTTAAGATTACTTTTGAACCCTTACGCCTTTGGCTACTGGGTACTGTGCATCTCTCTTGATGTGTGAGAGCCAGGTCGCAGGTTCGATTCTCATCTCAGAATTCGGGAAAAGGAGGAAAAAGAAACAAAGCAAAACGAGAATATCAGTACTTATAGCTATAAACATCTAGAAGAGTATACCAAAAAAAAAAAAAAAAACATCTAGAAGAGTACTGTTAGGATTGATTCTAAAACTCAATTGACGTGTAAAAGCAACATGACATTTCAGGGGCAATTCTATAGCACAATTTTGATGATCCATACAAGAAGTTACAGACTGATTGTCCATGGTCAGTCAAAAAATATATATTTATAACGGTAACTTATAAAAGCATTGGTAAAAATGAGGCGGCTGGTATAACTGTTTACCTAATAATGTATCAGTAAGGTACCAACAAAAAAATAAATTTACTAATATCTAGTTAATCGAAAATTACCACTTTCCTTTGACTTGTACTAATATGCCTGCCAATTTTTTGCTGTATTATTGGTATACAGTTATTCAAATAGAATTAAAATTGAGATTTACAATACACAATTTGGTCTGTGTAATTTAATGACATTAGTGACATATACTACAACGGAACTTCTCTCTCTCTCTTTTTAATTTCCTCCCCGTTTCACATTTTATTAATTCTTTGCAACAAAAAGCCTTCTGTCAGTCTTGCTGTCAGTGCTGCCTGTGTTTGGCTCATACCAAATCATTGAAGAAAATTAGCAAGTGATGCTTGCAGTTCTTCTAATGCTCGCCCCTTGGTCTCTGGCACTACCTTCGCGATGAATAAAACTGTGACACCGCAAATGCATGCGAATATCAAAAATGTCCCTGAAAGTAACACAGTCCAGATTAATCATAAACACAACATTTATATATATAGAGAGAGAGAGAGAGTACTGGGTGCACTCCATTCGAACATGAAGTTGAAAGTGAAGGTCACAATCCAAGAACAGGACCAGTTGATGAATGTCACCAGGCTTCCAGCCGACCCTTTGATGTTTAGAGGGAATATCTACAGAGAACATATTCACTGAGATTGGTCTTGAGATAGAGACCGCAGAGTGCAAACTTAAAAACTGAAGGCATGTACCTCGGACATGATAACCCACGGTAATCCTGCAATGCCCAGTGAGTAAGCTATGGAATACACCTAAATGAAATAGTCGTCTGTCAGCAAACTTCTTCAACGAGTTATTGAGCAACGGTTCGGGATGAAGGGATGAAAGAGATGAGGAAGAAAGGCACTCTTATAGAGACTTACAATAACGGCTACATACACCAAAATTGGGGTCACGGCCTTCCAATGATTATGTTCCTGTTTCAGCAACAGGAAAAATAGTGGGAGAAAATAAGGTCACTTCAAAACATCAAGAAACAGGAGTAGGCATAGTAATTGTTCACGAAACCTGCATGAAGAATGACAATGCTAGAAGAATGCAACAAAAGGACATTCCAGCTGAAGAAATCTGCAAATAAAAGTTGGGTTCAGGTTCAGTATCTTGAAAAGTGGTCTCCTTAAGGGGAGTATAGCAAATTTATCAGTTTCCTTAACCATCATAAGTGGTCGTCTTCCGGCTTTATCGGTCAAGATTACATTCAGAGCAGTCGCTGGGATCTGTGAAACACGTCGACAATCTTCAGAAAATGCGATGAGGCAAGCAAATTTGTCTTTCACTGCAATTCTACATAGCCCAGTACCTGGACAACAGCCATGCTTCTGGTACCAAAGCTGCTTGAGAAGCGTGCCAAGTTAACAGATTAAGATGACCCACAATGGGGCTTCAATGAATGACGATCGTAACATAATTTAGTTCAATTGAATTGGAGATTGCCGTTAGTTTTTCCAATTGTCTTGTTTTGTTGACATCACGAAGTCATCCACTATTCAGAAGTGGAAAACATTTTTCATGACTTCTTTAACCATACTTTGTTTCACTAAACACATTTTTATTTTTATTTTTTGTTTTTTCTTTTTTAAAATATCAAGTTTTTAATTTTTTCTTTTTTTTAATTTTCTTTCTTTCCTTTTCATCTTCTTCCTTGGCCTTGGCCTTAGCCAGCCGGCTGTGGGCCAATTCGAGCCTCACCCCACTCCATCGCCTAACCAATTCGAAGTATGTGACATCGATCTAATTCACCATTTTCATTGATGAACCAACAATCCAATTGGGTCAATCTTAGATATTAAATCCTACCCTTTTTTTGTTGGCACAAAAATTATTCCAAGCAAGACTTAAGCGCTGCTCTCATAGACTACTTCAAATAAGAAAATAAATCGATGATCCATTCTTTAATTCTTTTTTTAATTGTTTAAGAGCTTCATCCTTTTATGAATGGGTGTCATTTCTCCGTCCTCGAACCATAGTACGGAGTCTACGGACTGGGGTTTCACAGCGACTTTATGCAACTTTGGTCTGCAGAACTCCAGAGGAAGATTTCATACGAGGTTAACTTTGGGAGCATACTTCATGTGTAATATCCAAAATACATCGGGGGACGTGGCCGAGTATGTGATTAGGTTCGCCCGGGAAGGTGGATTTGTCCAGGTCGGCGAAACCTGGCCTGGACACTATCCGACAGTTAAATAGAAATAAAAGCTTGACTAGTAGTAGCTCGGTAAAATCAATCACTCAGCAAAAGGAAACGGAGATCACAATGCTTTTGCTCCTCCTATTACACGTTGGCATTCACAGTTTGCAATCAGGAACAAAATGTTGATACTACAGAAGTCTTTTGACATCCCGATAGGCACAATTGCAATGTTGTTAAGACTTACAGGAGATCACATTACTTTAACTCACTGCATAAATATGAACAAGCGATGCTTGCACTTCTTCCAGTGTTTGCTGTTTGGTCTCTGGCACTAACTTCACAGTAAACAGGATCGCTAAACCGCAAATGCCTGTAAATATGAAAAATGTTCCTGCCGGAAGCAAAGTCCAGATGCAAAACGAAAATCAGATAATGCATCTAATTTATCAAGGTGCAGTCACATGCGCTTATGCTCCAAATTCTCAGTATCATACTACACAAACGAAGTCAACAGAGACAGAGAGCAGACCGGCCGCGCTCCATTCAAACATGAAGTTGAAAGTGTAGCTCGTGATCCAGGAACAGGACCAGTGGGCGAACGTCAAAATGCTTCCTGCTCTCCCTCTTACATTTACTGGAAATATCTTCATAATGTGGAATAAAAAGCAATCAACGGTCTATTGCTTTTAGTATTAATCGTCATAAAATTCAATTAAAAAATTTAGAAATCACACCTCGGACATTAGAACCCATGGCAGTCCCGACATGCCGACTGAGAGAAATACAAAATATGCCTGGTTGCATTATTGGTCGATCAGCAACTTCAGCGAAACTCACCACACAGTTATAGACTAAAATTCACTAAGCTCTGGTGTGATGATTTACCAATATAGCCAGGAAAACCAAAATTGGAGTGACATCCTTGAAATTGTGCAGATCCTGTAGAGAAGGGATAACAAAATGAAAGAACAAAAAGCGAGTCGAAGTCATCAAGAACCCCAAGGGTAGTAGTAGAAGATTTACCTGCATGTAAAATGACAATCCTAGTATTAAACAGCTCAAGCACATTCCAGCAGTAGAAACCTGCAAATCGAGATCAAGCTCAATTTCAACTTTGAGGTGATTGATTCCTTTTCCAACCCAAAAAAAGAGTGAGTTTCTTTTCCTGACCATCAAAAGTGGTCGTCGTCCAGCCTTATCTGTCAAGATTACAGTAATTGCAGATGCTGGAATCTACAAAACATGTCAAACTATTTGGAAAAGCAACGTGGGGAATTCATATTTCAGGATAATATTTCATAGTTGAGTATCTAGGAAATTCTCACAAAGACAGAAAAATAGCTGACCAGGACAATAGCCACGCTCCTGGTGCCAATGCTACTTGAAAAATCTGTCATGGACAAAAGTTTGTTGTGATTATCTCTTCACACTTCCTGAAGTAGTAGAGAAGCCTTTACCAGCTGATTCAAAAATGGAGCTT
Organism: Eucalyptus polyanthemos subsp. polyanthemos; assembly: GCA_017140185.1. NCBI lineage: Eukaryota > Viridiplantae > Streptophyta > Magnoliopsida > Myrtales > Myrtaceae > Eucalyptus > Eucalyptus polyanthemos. The sequence goes on from CM029458.1 coordinate 30,676,687, forward strand.
GCATAGTACGAGAAAGCACTGGCTCCACCCAACTGTTGAAGCATCATCAGTCCAAGTCCAATCTAAGCTTTGAAATGATTGGAAAATGTAAGTCCTCACTCAACAGCATTGTATATAGATGTGCGAGTAAATGTATATATGTAGTTGAAGGAGAGCTCACTGTGAGTGAACGAGCATATCTTCTTTGAAACACATCTAGAAATCTTGAGTGAGATTGCCTTTCAAAGGTTTCTGTGTGGACCTGTGAGATTCATAGAAGTTGAGAATGTGAGGCCCCAGAACTCATCATTCCCTGAGGGGAAATATCAGCTTTTCCCTAGAGGACTGTGAAGGGATTGAGAATTTACCATGATGTCAGCTGCTTCCTGGGAAATATCAGCACTTTTGCCTCTGAGTCTCTGTAAGGCAGCTTCAAACTCCTGTTCTCGACCCACTTTTACCTGTAAATTCATTCACATAATATGTAGCTCGTGAAAGCTTTGCGGTACAACTTTAAATTTGATTTCCTCGCGTATCAGATTGCCACTTGTACAAAACTAGTGCAAAACCCTGAGGAACTCACCAACCATCTAGGAGACTCTGGTATGAAGTATAAACTGAAAATTTGTATCACACAAGGAATTCCACCTGAAAAACAAAATACAAAAGGCGACCTTTTTCTTTTATTTTCTCAATTTTTTATCAGGAATAATTGTTAATAGAGAATCTCAGACACTACCGATCAGAGCCAAGGTGCGCCAGGAAACAATAGTTCCAACAAAGTATGTCAATGAAAAGCCACAGGCGTTCATGCACTGCATCTCAAGAAAAATAGGCTAAAAGGTGATGTATTGGCAGTATAAAGCAAGCAAATAATGGTGCAAGTTTATTCTTACGTGATTGAGTGAACCAAATGCTCCCCGAACATTTTTAGGTGTTATTTCTGCGATGTATACAGGTACCTGATTGGCAAAAGAGAGGTGATGATCATCTAGGTTCACATAAGTGTACCAGGAACTCCAAAGTGCGTATTACCACATAGCTTGTGACCCCAATGCCAAATCCTATTAATGCTCTTCCAGCATCCAGCCACCAAGCATTCTGCAAGGCGACATGTAGTGTACAATTAAGTGATGGTGAAAAATGTCGCAGCTGGTCAAATTCTGATGGAACTTCTCCGACCCTGGCGAGTGCTGCCTGCATTCTGCCTACCAGATTGCGATGAATTTAGACCCAAGAGACGGCAATGAGAGAACTGTAATTGGGCGCTGAAATCTGATGTAACCCCAAAGCATCAAATTTTATATTTGGTTGGTTCTTCATAACAGTATTGCCACAAGGCATCTGCTTGCACACAAAGGCAGGAATGTGCAAGATGTGTCCCCTAAGTGTTACTCAAGGTGGAGAAAATATTTTATTTGCTAAGAGATTGTCCGTTCGCTCAAAAATTATGGGATGAAATTGGAATGACCTCTTTCTATGGTTGGGAACTACAATAAGTCCTTAAGAGATTGGATTACAGATATAAGAACTAAAATTTGCTACAATAGACCTAGTATCTCTTAGAGTACTGTTTTCTTAATTGTGGAGAAAATATTTTATTTGCTAAGAGATTGTCCGTTCGCTCAAAAATTATGGGATGAAATTGGAATGACTTCTTTCTATGGTTGGGAACTACAATAAGTCCTTAAGAGATTGGATTACAGATATAAGAACTAAAATTTGCTACAATAGGCCTAGTATCTCTTAGAGTACTGTTTTCTTAATTGTATTCTGAAGTCTTTGGATATATAGGAATGCTGTTGCTTTCAATCATAATTCTAAACTAACTCACTTGGCCTCTTTTGTTTAGATAAAGCAGGGCACATCTGCCACAGAAAAGGTAAATCCCTCATGATACACTAGATCCAATATTGATAGAGTGAATAAATCCTTCATTTCTTGAAAGTTCTCGTGATTCAAAATGGTGGTATAATGTGTATCCCCTTTTGTTCCAGTCATAAAACAAATGAAACAAATCAAAAATTCATATTTTTGTTCAAGAATGAAATCTTATGAGAATTGTCCATATTCAGTTCATCTTTTAGAACCATATCACATCCAAGATTTGATGAAATAAGATAAATTGCGACAGTATTTTGTAAATACATAATTATCTTGAATATGTTAACAATTTCTGTATTTTCCAATTGCCTAGAAGGGACAAAAGAAACATCTTGTTTTTCCTTCAACAATATCTTATCTCTAACGGACCTTTCAGGAGAATTTGAATTCCACTGAAGTTCTGACCATCTGTTAAGAGTAAAAAGAAAGAATGGGTCTTCTCGGGTTCCCAACAAATTCTATGATTTCTTCCGGAAGCATATGATTCTTCATCTCCTTCTCAGTTTCGTGAAAGAAGTCCAGACCAGGATCGAAATGGGAAATTCCACAAGCTGACTGGTTCAAATTGAATTCTGACGGAGCAATGGAGTGTACAGGAGTTGCTGAAATTGGTGGCATAACAAGGGATGATGAAGGGAAATCAGTGAAGGGCTGTACTTGTTGTTTAGGAATAGATGTGACATGTCTAGAGATTGAATCTGATGCCAGTAAAGCGAAACATGCTTCGCAAAATACTAGTATTGACATCCCTAACTTGAAGTCAATTTTGAATGAATGCGGGCACGTTTTAGCTGAATATGCAGCTAGTGAGAATTAAGCATGCATTCAGGGAAGCAAATCGTTGTGCGGACATGCTAGCAAAGATGGGATGGATGGCATCCTACAGTACATTTACCTTCAAATCTATTCCTTCTGAATTAGAAACTCATGTTGTATTGGATAAGCACAGAGCTTTATCCTTGGTGACTTAGACTGGGCGTTGGCCTTGATCTGCACTTTCTTATTTGGAGTATTTATACAAGAATGTTTTTAAAAAATGACACCCGCGAAAGGGCTGTCAAGAAACTTCAAATTTTTCTTATCACTAACCAAATAGACATACTTCTATAACATACGAGAACACAATCATGTAACCGAACAACAGACGTGGAAATCATTATCTTCCCTGACCATACACGTGTTTGGACATCTATGAGGAGGATTTGGAGAGGCAAGATAAAGGGAAGGAACCTTGGTGAGTGCTATAGAAAGCCATCCAGCTGTGCAAAGTACTTGAGAAAGCCACATTGTCTGCATCACAAGATACAACAATAGCAATTTTCTTGCTCCAGTGCAATTGTGCTATTTTAGAAAGTTAATAGCTCATGGAATACTTACGCGCTTTCGACCAAGCACATCTGTCATGGTTCCATTTATTAAAGCTGCGACTAGTCCTCCAATTGTCAGCATCGAACCAAAAAGTGAATACTGCAGCATAAGAAAGATAGGGAAAAGATTTGCACAGAGAACCTGAACTGACACTGACTGCACTTTTCCCTCAACGGTCCTTAGTACAAGATATGGTTTTAAAGCTTATCAATTAAGATACAGGATCAACATTATAAGGTATGTTCAGGAACAAAATACAAAAAAAAATAGGATAACAATTAGAAGATTAGAATATAGATGATAGTTAAATCAAGTAAAACTTTGCAGCAATCATGCCATCCTGATCCCATTTTGGCAATAAGCTACATACGTCCAACCCGACAGATTCTTCATTCATGAGGAGGAAAGTAGACTTACTGCTGCTACCGAAAGTCCTAGATCTTCCATTATACCCAACATAGCTGGTGATGAATAACCCACCTGCGCAGTAAATTGCTTGCCATTGTCAAGGTGCCTTCGTGACTGCGAGTAACCTTGCAAGGAAATACAGCCTAAATTGAGGTAGCACAATATGGTCAGAAAGATTGTGGAGTCAAATGGAGAGGCAGCCCAAACACCAGCTCCTAATTTCATGCTTTCTTTTCCTTGTTCCCTTTTTTGCTGATACTTCCCCAATAGTTGTAATAGTCCCAATCCCACACGAACAGGTTATTGCAAGAGCACCAAATTCCAAATTAATATAACTGTGAATGGTTTTCTTTTTCTGGGGATAGGCCATATGATGATGAACAAGCTAAACAAGTTGTATTTATCTTCGTGCCAAGAGATATTCATGAATTGGAAAGAACCTCTTAATATGAAGAAAACATCTTTGTGACGTTGAACAGATGAAACATAACAGATAAAAAAAAAGACTTCATGAAGACAAGTGATGGCTCATAAATTGCTATTGGAATGCATTGCATGGTTGGTGCAGCACACTCACAGCGCATCCTGTCACAAAAGACCCGCAAACTGAGACCAGTGTACTAAATCCAAGAAGAACCGTAACAGAAGAATCACTGGAAGATACAGAGTTGCCGTGACTGCCACAATTTGAGGCTTCTTTGAGAAGCAGAGAGCCTGTTGAGGGCCCATCCTCTTCTTGACTCTCTCTCACCATGTCTCTCTATCTTTTCATGAATAAGAATTGCCAGAATTGAAGGAGACAAGAATGAATCTTCGATGGATATAAAGGAATCAAAGAAATGGACCATCGGGTGTGTGATATTATGATAGAGACCTCATATCGGAAAGTCTCGTAGTCACTAAAAGCCAAAGCAATGAACTTTTGGGCGTGTAATAGTACGACGAAGACATTGCATCAGAAATTTTCTGGCTTACGGCCTCATGGTTATCGAATGTTCCATTTATAAGTTTGTTCTTTGCTGAAAAACATGAATGACTACTTTTGATTATTTCCAGACACTAGTCTCAATATGTTTATGTATTTGTCTCTCTAGGATATTGAACCGAATCAACCTGCTCCATGTTCGGAAGATTTGTAAAGAATAGCAGATTCATTGTTACTTTTGTATAGCTGTTATAAAAAAGATAGGACAACCATCGGGGGTTGGGGGTGATTGATTGATGGGGCCGGGGAGCAGGTGCTGTCGTTGTGGGGGAGGGGGAGAGAGAGAGAGCAGGGAAGAAATCGAGGGGAATATTTTGGGGTGGCGTGGGGAGCAGGTGCTGTCGTGCAGCGAGGGGTAGGGCAGAGAAGAAATCTGGGGGAAGATTTTGAGGTGACGTGGGGGATACTGGATAGGGGAGAGAGAAACGGGGGAGGGAAATGATTTTTTTTTAGGATGAGAGTTTAGGGAGAGAAGAAAGAGAAATAATTTTTGGGAGATTTTTCAAGTGGAATAATTTTGAGCGGCAAATTATTTTTGTTATAAAAATAAAAAAATGAGTTAAAAAGTGATTTCGAAAAAAAATATTAAATGTTAAATAATAATAAATTTTAATGATTGTAAAATATCATAGGTTTATTTAAATAAAGTGGATTCTATGTTTTGTTAGTCATTAGTTTTATTCATAATTTTTGTTAAAGTTAAAAACATATTACCAAATATGGTTACGCATTAATTATGAATATATCTTTCAATTTTTTTATGAATATATCTATTAATATTATTAGTGTAAATTTATTGTAAACTTTATTTATTTATTTATTCATTTATGAATTTGAATCAAATTAATTAAAAATAAAAATATTTATTTTATAATAACGTGTCATAACGATCGGAATTCTCTATTTTTGAGAAATGACGTGTCGGTGTGTCATGTCATCTCGCGTGTCCATGATAGTCAGGTCACAAGTTTGATTCTCATCTCAAGATTCGGGAAAAGGAGGAAAAAGAAACAAAGTAAAATGAGTACATCAATACTTATAGCTATAAACATCTAGAAGAGAACTACTGTTTGGATTGATTGTAAAAATCTATTGACGTGTAAAAGCAACATGACATTTCAGGGGGAATTCTATAGCACAATTTTAATGATCCATATAAGAAGTTACAGACCCATTGTCCATGGTCAGTCAAAAAACATATATCTATAACGGTAACTTATAAAAGCATTCGTAAAAATTAGGCCATTGGTGCAACTATTTACCTAATAATGTATCAATAAGGTACTGACAAAAAAAAATTACTAATATCCAGTTAATCGAAATTACCACTTTCATTCGACTTGTACTAATGTCTGCCAATTTTTTACTGTATTATTGGTATGCAGTTATCCAAATAGAATTAAAATTGAGATTTACAATATACAATTTCGTCTGTGTAATTTACCGACATTAGTGACATATACTAAAATGGAACTTCCCTCTCTCTCTTTTATTTCCTCCCCGTTTCACATTTTATTAATTCTTTGCAACAAAACCTTCTGTCAGTCTTGCTGTCAGTGCTGCCTGTGTTCGGCTCATACCAAATCATTGAAGAAAATTAGCAAGTGACGCTTGCAGTTCTTCTAATGCTCGCCCCTTGATCTCTGGCACTACCTTCGCGATGAATAAGACTGTGAGACCGCAAATGCATGCGAATACCAAAAATGTCCCTGAAAGTAACACAGTCCAGATTAGGCATAAACACAATACATATATATATAGAGAGAGAGAGAGAGAGACAGTACCGGGTGCGCTCCATTCGAACATGAAGTTGAAAGTGTAGGTCACAATCCAAGAACAGGACCAGTTGATGAATGTCACCAGGCTTCCGGCCGACCCTTTAATGTTTACAGGGAATATCTACAGAGAACGTATTCACTGAGATTGGTCTTGAGATAGAGACCGCAGAGTGCAAACTTAAAAACTGAAGGCATGTACCTCGGACATGATAACCCACGGTAATCCTGCAATGCCCAGTGAGTAAGCTATGGAATACACCTAAATGAAATAGTCGTCTGTCAGCAAACTTCTTCAACGAGTTATTGAGCAACGGTTCGGGATGAAGGGATGAAAGAGATGAGGAAGAAAGGCACTCTTATAGAGACTTACAATAACGGCTACATACACCAAAATTGGGGTCACGGCCTTCCAATGATTATGTTCCTGTTTCAGCAACAGGAAAAATAGTGGGAGAAAATAAGGTCACTTAAAAACATCAAGAAACAGGAGTAGGCATGGTAATTGTTCACGAAACCTGCATGAAGAATGACAATGCTAGAAGAATGCAACAAAAGGACATTCCAGCTGAAGAAATCTGCAAATAAAAGTTGGGTTCAGGTTCAGTATCTTGAAAAGTGGTCTCCTTAAGGGGAGTATAGCAAATTTATCAGTTTCCTTAACCATCATAAGTGGTCGTCTTCCGGCTTTATCGGTCAAGATTACATTCAGAGCAGTCGCTGGGATCTGTGAAACACGTCGACAATCTTCAGAAAATGCGATGAGGCAAGCAAATTTGTCTTTCACTGCAATTCTACATAGCCCAGTACCTGGACAACAGCCATGCTTCTGGTACCAAAGCTGCTTGAGAAGCGTGCCAAGTTAACAGATTAAGATGACCCACAATGGGGCTTCAATGAATGACGATCGTAACATAATTTAGTTCAATTGAATTGGAGATTGCCGTTAGTTTTTCCAATTGTCTTGTTTTGTTGACATCACGAAGTCATCCACTATTCAGAAGTGGAAAACATTTTTCATGACTTCTTTAACCATACTTTGTTTCACTAAACACATTTTTATTTTTTATTTTTGTTTTTTCTTTTTTAAAATATCAAGTTTTTAATTTTTTTCTTTTTTTTTTAATTTTTCTTTCTTTCCTTTTCATCTTCTTCTTGGCCTTGGCCTTAGCCAGCCGGCTATGGGCCAATTCGAGCCTCACCCCACTCCATCGCCTAACCAGTTCGAAGTATGTGACATCGATCTAATTCACCATTTTCATTGATGAACCAACAATCCAAATGGGTCAATCTTAGATATTAAATCCTACCCTTTTTTTGTTGGCACAAAAATTATTCCAAGCAAGACTTAAGCGCTGCTCTCATAGACTACTTCAAATAAGAAAATAAATCGATGATCCATTCTTTAATTCTTTTTTTAATTGTTTAAGAGCTTCATCCTTTTATGAATGGGTGTAATTTCTCCGTCCTCGAACAATAGTACGGAGTCTACGGACTGGGGTTTCACAGCGACTTTATGCAACTTTGGTCTGCAGAACTCCAGAGGAAGATTTCATACGAGGTTAACTTTGGGAGCATACTTCATGTGTAATATCCAAAATACATCGGGGGACGTGGCCGAGTATGTGATTAGGTTCGCCCGGGAAGGTGGATTTGTCCAGGTCGGCGAAACCTGGCCTGGACACTTAAGAAAGATAGGGAAAAGATTTGCACAGAGAACCTGAACTGACACTGACTGCACTTTTCCCTCAACGGTCCTTAGTACAAGATATGGTTTTAAAGCTTATCAATTAAGATACAGGATCAACACTATAAGGTATGTTCAGGAACAAAATACAAAAAAAAATAGGATAACAATTAGAAGATTAGAATATAGATGATAGTTAAATCAAGTAAAACTTTGCAGCAATCATGCCATCCTGATCCCATTTTGGCAATAAGCTACATACGTCCAACCCGACAGATTCTTCATTCATGAGGAGGAAAGTAGACTTACTGCTGCTACCGAAAGTCCTAGATCTTCCATTATACCCAACATAGCTGGTGATGAATAACCCACCTGCGCAGTAAATTGCTTGCCATTGTCAAGGTGCCTTCGTGACTGCGAGTAACCTTGCAAGGAAATACAGCCTAAATTGAGGTAGCACAATATGGTCAGAAAGATTGTGGAGTCAAATGGAGAGGCAGCCCAAACACCGGCTCCTAATTTCATGCTTTCTTTTCCTTGTTCCCTTTTTTCCTGATACTTCCCCAATAGTTGTAATAGTCCCAATCCCACACGAACAGGTTATTGCAAGAGCACCAAATTCCAAATTAATATAACTGTGAATGGTTTTCTTTTTCTGGGGATAGGCCATATGATGATGAACAAGCTAAACAAGTTGTATTTATCTTCGTGCCAAGAGATATTCATGAATTGGAAAGAACCTCTTAATATGAAGAAAGCATCTTTGTGACGTTGAACAGATGAAACATAACAGAAAAAAAAAAAAAAAAAAAAAAAAAAAAAAGACTTCATGAAGACAAGTGATGGCTCATAAATTGCTATTGGAATGCATTGCATGGTTGGTGCAGCACACTCACAGCGCATCCTGTCACAAAAGACCCGCAAACTGAGACCAGTGTGCTAAATCCGAGAAGAACCGTAACAGAAGAATCACTGGAAGATACAGAGTTGCCGTGACTGCCACAATTGGAGGCTTCTTTGAGAAGCAGAGAGCCTGTTGAGGGCCCATCCTCTTCTTGACTCTCTCTCACCATGTCTCTCTATCTTTTCACGAATAAGAATTGCCAGAATTGAAGGAGACAAGAATGAATCTTCGATGGATATAAAGGAATCAAAGAAATGGACCATTGGGTGTGTGATATTATGATAGAGACCTCATATCGGAAAGTCTCGTAGTCACTAAAAGCCAAAGCAATGAACTTTTGGGCGTGTAAAAGTACGACGCATCAGATTCTGGCTTACGGCCTCATGGTTATCGAATGTTCCATTTATAAGTTTGTTCTTTGCTGAAAAACATGAATGACTACTTTTGATTATTTCCAGACACTATTCTCAATATGTTTATGGATTTGTCTCTCTAGGATATTGAACCGAATCAACCTGCTCCATGTTCGGAAGATTTGTAAAGAATAGCAGATTCATTGTTACTTTTGTATAACTGTTATAAAAAAGATAGGACAACCATCGGGGGTTGGGGGTGATTGATTGATGGGGCCGGGGAGCAGGTGCTGTCGTTGTGGGGGAGGGGGAGAGAGAGAGAGCAGGGAAGAAATCGAGGGGAATATTTTGGGGTGGCGTGGGGAGCAGGTGCTGTCGTGCAGCGAGGGGGAGGGCAGAGAAGAAATCTGGGGGAAGATTTTGAGGTGACGTGGGGGATACTGGATAAGGGGAGAGAGAAACGGGGGAGGGAAATGATTTTTTTTTTAGGATGAGAGTTTAGGGAGAGAAGAGAGAGAAATAATTTTTGGGAGATTTTCACCAAAAAAAAAAAAAAAAAAAAAAATTTTTGGGAGATTTTTCAAGTGGAATAATTTTGAGCGGCAAATTATTTTTGTTATAAAAATAAAAATATGAGTTAAAAAGTGATTTCGAAAAATAAAAATATTAAATATTAAATAATAATAAATTTTGATGATCGTAGAATATCATAAATTTATTTAAATAAAGTGAATTCTATGTTTTTTTGTTAGTCATTAGTTCTATTCATAATTTTTGTTAAAGTTAAAAACGTATTCCCAACTATAGTTACACATTAATTATGAATATATCTTTCAAATTTTCTATGAATATATTTATTAATATTATTAGTGTAAATTCATTGTAAACTCTTTTTTATTGATTTATGAATTTGAATCAAATTAATAATAATAATAATAATAATATTTATTTAATAATAACGTGTCCTAACGTGTCAAAATTCTCTATTTTTTAGAAATGACGTGTCGGCGTGTCATGCCATCTCGCGTGTCCGTGCTACTTAGTGTGATAGCCAGGTCACAAGTTTGATTCTCATCTCAAGATTCAAGAAAATGAGTAAAAAGAAACAAAGTAAAAAATGAGTACATCAGTACTTATAACTATAAACATCTAGAAGAGAACTACTGTTTGGATTGATTGTGAAAATCTATTGACGTGTAAAAGCAACATAACATATCAGGGGCAATTCTATAGCATAATTTTGATGATCCATATAAGAAGTTACAGACTGATTGCCCATGGTCAGTCAAAAAATATATATCTATAACGGTAACTTATAAAAGCATTTGTAAAAATTAGGCCGTTGGTGCAACTATTTACCTAATAATGTATCAATAAGGTACTGACAAAAAAAAATTACTAATATCCGGTTAATCGAAATTACCACTTTCATTCAACTTGTACTAATGTCTGCCAATTTTTTACTGTATTATTGGTATGCAGTTATTCAAATAGAATTAAAATTGAGATTTACAATATACAATTTGGTCTATGTAATTTACCGACATTAGTGACATGTACTACAATGGAACTTCTCTCTCTCTTTTATCTCCTCCCCGTTTCACATTTTATTAATTCTTTGCAACAAAAAGCCTTCTGTCAGTCTTGCTGTCAGTGCTGCCTGTGTTCGGCTCATACCAAATCATTGAAGAAAATTAGCAAGTGATGCTTGCAGTTCTTCTAATGCTCGCCCCTTGGTCTCTGGCACTACCTTTGCGATGAATAAGACTGTGAGACCGCAAATGCATGCGAATATCAAAAATGTCCCTGAAAGTAACACAGTCCAGATTAATCATAAACACAATATATATCTATATATATAGAGAGAGAGAGAGAGAGAGAGAGAGAGAGAGAGAGAGAGTACCGGGCGCACTCCATTCGAACATGAAGTTGAAAGTGTAGGTCACAATCCAAGAACAGGACCAGTTGATGAATGTCACCAGGCTTCCGGCCGACCCTTTAATGTTTACAGGGAATATCTACAGAGAACGTATTCACTGAGATTGGTCTTGAGATAGAGACTGCAGAGTGCAAACTTAAAAACTGAAGGCATGTACCTCGGACATGATAACCCACGGTAATCCTGCAATGCCCAGTGAGTAAGCTATGGAATACACCTAAATGAAATAGTCATCTGTCAGCAAACTTCTTCAACGAGTTATTGAGCAATGGTTCGGGATGAAAGAGATGAGGAAGAAAGGCACTCTTATAGAGACTTACAATAACTGCTACATACACCAAAATTGGGGTCACGGCCTTCCAATGATTATGTTCCTGTTTCAGCAACAGGAAAAATAGTGGGAGAAAATAAGGTCACTTCAAAACATCAAGAAACAGGAGTAGGCATAGTAATTGTTCACGAAACCTGCATGAAGAATGACAATACTAGAAGAATGCAACAAAAGGACATTCCAGCTGAAGAAATCTGCAAATAAAAGTTGGGTTCAGGCTCAATATCTTGAAAGGTGATCTCCTTAAGGGGAGTATAGCAAATTTATCAGTTTCCTAACTATCATAAGTGGTCGTCTTCCGGCTTTATCTGTCAAGATTACACTCAGAGCAGTTGCTGGGATCTGTGAAGCATGTCGAGAATCTTTAGAAAATGCGATGAGGCAAGCAAATTCGTCTTTCACTGCAATTCTACATAGCCCAGTACCTGGACAACAGCCATGCTTCTGGTACCAAAGCTGCTTGAGAAGCCTGCCAAGATAACAGATTAAGATGACCCACAATGGGGCTTCAAGCGCTAATTTGTGGCACCTGAACTAAGCTTTCATTATTCATTCATCACTAATGTATTTATTTGTTGATTTTTACCAGCGGATTCAAATATGGAGCCTGCGTAGTAGGCAAATGCATTACTCCCAGCAAATTGTTGAAGCACCATCAGCCCAGCTGCTATCTATTGCTTCAACAAGATTAGGAATATAAGAAAAGGGTATGAAAATTGCAAGCAATTTGAACAATTTTGAGGGCCTTCTCACTATAAGTGGATGAGCATAGCGTCTTTGGAACAGATCCAGAATTCTAGACTGAGACTGCTGTTCAAAGGTCTCTGTATAGTCCTATAAGACAAGTGAAATGAGAAACCTCAGTAGCAAAAATCAAATGCTTCCAAATTATCTGAAAGACAAGCGAGATTGAGATATTACTCTAATATCGGCTGATTCCTGAGTAATATTGACATTTTTGCCTCTGAGTCTCTGTAATGTGACTTCAAACTCCTTCTCTCGGTGGACTTTTACCTGTAAATGACTTTCTACTATTCTTACAATGAAAAGTTCCTAATCTTGGCTTTGTCGTTGAGTTCTATGATTCTACACAACTAGCATATACTTAGAATGGTGATCTGCACCACTTGGATTGTGTGTCAAAGTGGATTGCCACTGGAATGTTAATGTCTATGCATCTATTCCACTAATAACTTACCAGCCATCTAGGAGACTCTGGAACAAAGAACAAACCCAAAATTTGTATGACACAGGGAATGCAACCTGAAGATGAAATCACCAGGAATGACTTTTTGATATTTTCCAACTCATTCACCACATAACATAAAAAGAGGGAACTGAGACGCTACCGATCAGAGCCAAGATGCGCCAGGAGACAATGGTTCCAAAAAGTAAATCAACGAAAAGCCACAGCATATCATGAACTGCAATAGAAGCCAACTCTGTGTTAATAAGCAAATGAATTGTCTCCACTCAATTTCAATTTCCATGCTGTCCAAACTTTTTGACCTGATTAAATGCCGTAAATGCTCCCCGGACATTTGTAGGTGTTATCTCAGCAATGTACACAGGTACCTGTTTGGAAACAAAGATAATGATTAACAGTACGTTGGCATTTCAACTTCTATAAATTTATCAGGACAGTAAGTCCGGAATCTTCCTGCATATACCACATAACATATGATCCCAATGCCAAGCCCGCTTAGCAGTCTTCCAATATCCAGCCACCAAGCATTCTGCAGAGTAGATAGAATGTACCATTAAGTGCTTACGCTCTATCTCACACCTAAACCATGACCAGATCATTCACAAAAATAGGATGATGTAAAAATTTTCCTCGCATCTTAGCAGGTAGAGAATCAATTGTATCTTTTTTTTTTCTGGACGGCAATGCCCTAACCAGCTGGACAGATAGTTTGAAGTGCAAATATCACAAATGCAGTGAAAAATTACAGGTAGAGATCAATTGTATCTTTTTTTTCTGGATGGCGATCCCCTAACCAGCTGGACAGATAGTTTGAAGTGCAAATATCACAAATGCAGTGAAAAATTACAGGGAGAGAATCAATTGTATCTTTTTTTTCTGGACGGCGATCCCCTAACCAGCTGGACAGATATTTTGAAGTGCAAATATCACAAATGCAGTGAAAAATTACAAAAAAGGTCCTACAGGACCAATCTTTGAATGAACTTATCCATATGGTAAGCGCAAAGGTGGAAAATGCGATTTATATTATTAAGCCTGTTTATCGAGTCATCGAAGGTGAAGAAAAATTCTGCAGTGGCAAGAGGAAGGGCAGGAACCTTGGCAAATGCTATAGAAAGCCATCCTGCAGCACCAAATATTTGAGAAAGCCACATTGCCTGCATCAAAAGATATATCTTTTAAGATTCCTGTAAGATCTGTAGTTCATTGAGATTTTGAGAATGAAATGGAGAGGATTACTTACTTGTTTACGCCCAATCAAATCCGTTATCCTCCCATTTACCAGAGATGCTATTAGACCTCCCACTGTTATTAATGAACCAAAAAGCGAATACTGTAACACAAAAGAATTGGGGAGGATGTCAATACGACTTGTGATCCATTTCCCATTTATCCATTTAGCGTCACTGATAGAGATGTCATTTTTAGCTAGTCCACTAAGGCTCGTGTGTTTTATTTTACTCCAACAAATCTTGTTTTAGAACCCAATTTGTATAGCGGCTAACAGATGAACAACTCTAGAAATATAGTACGAAAGCTTGGTAGGACTTGCCGCTGCTGTGGAGAGGCCCAAATCCTCCATTATGCCAGACTCGGCTGGTGAAGAATAACCGGTCTGCATTGTAAAAAATGCCGCCTGTTAATGGTACCTTCTACTTGATAATACTAAACTTGTCGTGAAATGCAACGAGCAACACATTTGCCAAGCAAATTCTGCAAAGGATGCAAACTAAAGATGCAGGCTAAAAGTTAGTTTTTGAATGTCATTTTTCTCAAAATTGTGATTGAAGTAATTAATGAAGATCATTTGACTTCTTTTTTGCATATATGAGTTTCATGCCGTGCACTCGAGTGATCCTAATCAGCTACTTGTATTATCGTGGTTCGAGTTGAAATCCTTACATGAAAACATGGAAACAAGCATCAGACTCCCGGGTAGTGAGTAGGAAAATGTTACGAAGGAGTTGTCGGAACAAATTGTCACATTCTTAAATAATCCAAGTCAACCTAATGTGGTATCTGCCTAGTGATCAAGAATATAGTACACAGATGCCTCTGGAAAAGAATTTACTTATGCTTTCAGGCACCAAAAGCAGAAGTAGACACGCATTTAGCCTGAGTTGCAGGCACAGATCTTGGATGCTTTGTCCTTACACCAAAGGCCAAACTGAAGACCCAGACTTTTCTTCTAAAAACACAATGTTGACCAATCATACAAGAAACCAGAGGAAACTTTGACCAAGTAATCTGCTTCTTTCCTCTTATCTATTCCTAACAGAAAATTTTCAGTAGACCTCCGTAAGAAATTGTCACACTGTCTACTTGGCAATCATCAGAATCGTCACAGAAGGCACCAAGACTGCAAAATTCACCTCTGATTCAATAGAGATGTGGGCAAGGGGACGTGAAAATAAATAACCTTCAAAAGAAAACAGAGCTGACTTCTTGATGGTGAATCTTAAAACTTGATACAATACTCACAGCACACCCGGTCATGAAAGACCCACCAACGGCAATGAAAGTGCTAAAAACGACGAGCGGCGTGACTGCAGGGTCACTCGAAGGCACGACGGGACTGCCATGGCTGCCACGGACAGAGACTTCCTTGGGAAGCAGAGCACTCGTGGGCAGTCCATCTTCTTCTATGCTCTCTCTCTCCATCTCTTGTCGTTCGAAAGCTCTTCGTCGTAAGTTCCCAAGAAATGAAAAATTTGGCGAGAATGAGTCGCGAGTGATTGCGGAGAATCGAGTGAGATGGTTTGGTGAGTCGGAGAGGCAGCGGCAGGGGAGCTCAGAGCAGTGGACTGTCTGTTGCATGAGTAGGTTTCTTCCCCTCCAAAGACTCCTCACTATTTTATGATCTTTTTTCTAAGTTCTTTATTCTTTGATTGTATCACGTTTGCAGTATGCTCAAACCCGGAGTAGCTACAGCGGCAATCCATTCATCTATGGTCGATGTGAACTTCACCAACCCGGTGGTGCAACCTACCCCCGGCTATTCTGGAGAATTGTTAGAGGTGAGAGATGGCGTGGAGGGATTGGTTTGATTAAAAAAATGGATACCAAAGACTTAAAAAGACGGGGCCACGGAGAATAACACCTCCTCTGACGTGCAAACCAGACCGATGGCCCGTTGAAATTGACAAATGGAGAAACCTGGACGCGGTAGGGCGGAGCCTCTGTTCTGAATTTAAGACGGATGTATAACTCAAGACGGATGTATAACTCAATTTTTAGGGGGCTGAACTTAACAGTCGATGATATTTTCTCTTAGATGTTAATAATCTATAAGGCTCCATTAATTTTACGGAAAATAACTTCTAAAAAAACGACGTTTTTCTGAATTTTTTAGCGTTTATTTTACGAAAAATAAATTAATCGAGAAAAATGTTTTCCACTATAAAAAAAAAAATCTTCAAAAGTAGGGAAAATGTGTTTCACTTTTCATAAGTGAAAAATTACATGTTTCATTTTTAAAAAATGGAAAACATTTTTTATGACTTCTTCAACCATACTTTGTTTCACTAAACACATTTTTAATTTTTTATGTTTTATTTTTTCTTTTTTAAAAAATCAAGTTTTTAATTATTTTTCTTTTTCTTTTTTACTTTTCTTTTTTTCTTTCATTTTCATCTTCTTCCTTGGCCTTAGCCAACCGTGAGCCAATTCGAGCCTTGCCCCACTCCATCACCTAACCAATTTGAAGTGTTTGAGATCAATCTAATTCACCCTTTTCATTGATGAACCAACCATCCAATCGAGTCAATCTTAGATATTAAATCCTACCCTTTTTTCTTAGGCACAAAAATTATTCCAAGCAAGACTTAAGCGTTGCTCGCATGGACTAGAACTCTTCAAATAAGAAAATAAATCAATGATCCATTCTTTAATTCTTTTTTTAATTGTTTGATTATCACATAATCAATTAATATAGTGATCGCTTAATTACTCCAAATTGAAACACGTTTCTTTATAGAATTAATATATATATATATATAGAGAGAACTATCATCGACAAATCATTGCATATTGTGCAAAATGCATGATGAAAATGTACGGAAAAAGTGAAACCAAACGATTTTTGGTTTGATTATTGCAACCAACAATTTGTCTATAAACGGTTCCGAATTAAGGGGCAAAAATTAAGGAAATGTAGGGACAATAGCTTCTCTTGCAGCTTTCTTTAGGAAACTCTCGAAGGGGCAAATTTGAAAAATATAGCAAAACTTAAGGTACGGTAGTAGGCCGTCAAACAGTGAGTGGGGGACGTGCCTCCACATCACATATAGCATAAATCCGTCCCTATCACAAAAAGATTAAGCAAATCAAAGTATCATTAAAAAGGATTATCTTTTTCCCCCACTAAATGTCACGTCCAACATGGTCCTACCGTTACTTAAGCCAATACCCGATCCAACCGCCCCTCCCTCTCTATCAGGCCAAAAGAAAACAGAGACCCACTCCCCGTCCCATCACCTTTTCCTGAGTTTTATGGCAAGGCCAGGAAGAAGATGAAAAAGGAAAGGAAAGAAATTAAAATTAAAAAATTATTTTAAAATAATTAAATAAAAATTTATGAAAAATAAGTGTGGATAGAAAAAGATTTTTATTACCAAACGGTGAAAAGTAATTTCTAGTTCATCTTCAAATTTCTATCGAACATCAGAAAATATGATTATTTTCTTGAAAAATAACTTTTAAAAAAATATTTTCTAAAAAAAATCATATTTTTTAAAAAAAACAAATAGAACTAATATTCATTTATTTCATTGAAATTGAATTATTTGAAAAATATTTTTACAAAAATGATCGCTCGAAAAAATATTTTCATCGTCTACTAATTGTCAATGATGAAAAAATTTTTTATAAATTAATTACTTAATGCTATACAAGTGATCATCTCTAAAAAACCAAAACATTTTTTTGAATCAATTATTTCCTGTGAAATAAGCGGAACCTAAGTTAATATTGTCGAACTTATGGTATTTGTAATAATGGGTTATGTATGTATGATAACAGAATTGGTCTATGAACTAATTATTTCTTGATAACTGCACAATTTGCCTATAAACGGTCCCTAATTAAGGGCAAAAATTAAGGAAATGTAGGGACAATAGCTTCTCTTGCAGCTTGCTTTCGGAAACTCTCGAAGGAGCAAATTTGAAAAATATAGCAAAACTTAAGGTAAGGTAGTAGGCCGCCAAACAGTGAGTGGGGGATGTGCCTCCACATCACAAAAGCTTAAGCAAATCAAAGTATCGTGAAAAAGGATGTTTTTCCCCCTAAATGTCACGTCCAGCATGGTCCTACCGCTACATAAATCAAATAGACCCGACATAGCGGTCCAGGGGGACTTAATCATTCAATATCCACATTCAAATTTGGATTTAATTGCACGTTTGAAACTCAAGTGCATTCCATTGAAACTTTATTTCCCACTCACATTTCGTGATTTGGAATTGATGAAATGGGAGTATAATTCATTTATAACATGCTTAATCAGAAACAAGTAATGGGCGAACTCGACTAAGTTTCAGAGCCTTAATTTTTTGTACATCAATCATCATAGCAATATGCCAGTATCCAACAAAGTTGACCTGAGCATGGTGAAATCAATCACTGTAAAAAGTCAAACAAATTGCAAGGAAATTGCCGCAATCAAGTACAAAAAAGTCAATCTTACAAAAAGACTCTTAGGGGTGTTTGTTAACATTCTTTTTTTTTTTTTGTTTATGAACAAATTTTATACTTTTTTGTTCAAGAGAACAAAAAAAAAAAAACAGATATATGTTTATTTGCGTTTTTATTTCAAATCTATTTTTTTTTTCTCAATAACACATTTGGAATAGAAATGAAAAACAAGAAAAACATGTTTCTTATTTCTAAAACAATTTTTAAAACAAATTTGATCTCTCCTCTCTTTTTCTTCTCTTTTTTTTTTTTTTTTTTTCTTTTCTTTTTTTTTTTGGCGGCCTCGGCCATGGCTAGGCCAACCGACCATGGTCCCGACCTCATTGGAGCATCTTAGGCCCAGCCGAGGCGAGCATCGCCGACCCTTGGCAAGGCTCAGCCTTGCCTTGGCTGGGCGAACTCGGGCTCACCTAGGCCGAGCCTCGCCGACGCGGGGCAAGGCTAGGCAAGCTCGGGCTCGCCGGATCTAGGCAAGGCCGCCGGCCCTCGTTGGCCGGTCACCGGCCATGGCCGAGGCCGACAACCGGCCAAAAGAAAAAATAAATTAAATAAAAATTAAATAATTAAATAATTAAATAAAAAATAAAAAATAAAAAAAGAACACAAATTTACCAAACGTGTTTTTGTTCATTTTTTATTCCCGGAACAAGTTTACCAAACGCCTTCTTCTGTTCAAAAATTGTTTTCCGGAGCATAAATAGTTTTTTCTATTTCTGTTCTCTAAAACAATTTTTGAATAAAAACGTTACTAAACACGCCCTTACAAGCCCGCCTCTAATTTCTTTTCAAAAAATTTTAAAATAAGAGTCTGAATTAGAGCTATTTCATAAAAATAAAAAGTAAAAGTAAAAAAATAAAAGTCCAGAGTAGACATTATTTCAAATAAGGACGTGAAGTGGGTAATTTAGTCTTAAATAAGGGCTTAAGCGAGCACATGCATTTCACATGCCACTTTTTCAGGGTCATTCTCATCTCAAACAGGTTTTTTTTTTCTTTTTCTTTCTTTAATTTCTATGTTCATCTTCTTCCTCCTCTTTATTCGTCCGGCCAACGTCCTAGTTCACTTTCTTCTTTGTCGAACGCAACGTTTTCTTCATCATTCACATGAGCTAGTCGATGACGATGGCTTGAGCTTGGACGGTGGCCAGCGGCAAGCACCTCGTGGACGTGCCAACATTGGCAACTCCAAAATCAGGCAGCGGGGATATAAAACGAGGCAGCGTCAAGGAGCGTGACGGCCTCCTTTCTTTAGCTTATGCCCCATATTTATGCAGAGGTGGTTCTTCTTTTCAATTCGAGTGAGATCTTGAAAATTCAAACTATATCTGAACGAATCAGTTTTACTCCTGTTATGAAAGCAGACAATGGTACAATAAAATAGACAAAACAAGAAAATAAATTGAATAACAGATCTACATGATTTGGTTATACTGATTTACGTCTAGATAGAGAGTAATAATGAATTTCACTATAGATTAAGTGATATAATAAAAATCATAGCCACACTCAAGTCACTCAAACACTTTTATTATTTCTCAAGCCTTAATTACACCTAATAATTCATGCAACATTTAGCCCCACAAATTTTTTATGAAATAATTCTCAATCCCATAAATGAATTATGCATAATTTCTTACTATAAGAATTTAATGGACTTCAACAATTAAATTATTGACGTAATTTCACGGAGAAAAATCTACACCAAGCGCTTGGTTGAAAACCGCACTTCAAGACCTCTTAACGTCAATCACGACCATCGAACCAACGCATGAGCCGAGGAAATATAATAATCCTCTAGACCTTGGCCGACTTGAACAAGGAAAAATATCGATGATTAATTTTTACAAATATTCCCACCGCCTCAAGGAGTCCAAATTGAATGTGTCGAAGGCGGTTGACTTCGGTGTAACTCTTGACCCTGCCAATCATGTATAACACAAAAACAATAATCCTTCTGCAAATTAGACTCGTTACACTGAATTGAAAATCTTAATTTCCATAAGATTTTGCTGACTGGACGCCGGTCGGCTAAAGTGGCATGATCGGCGCGCGTGTACAATTTTTAATAATATTTTATTATTTTTGAATATTTTTTTATTTTTTTCTCTTTTTATTTTTATTTATGTTCTTTTCTTTATTCTTTTTTTGTTTTTCTTTTTTCTTCTCATCTTCTTCCTCCAGCCGGTCACCGAAGCTCGGCGACCAACCAGAGGCGACGGCCAGCGAGGTCGACCTCGCCGGCCATCTCGCCAATGGCCGCGAGGGCACCCTCGCCGGATCTGGCGAGGGTGGAGCCTCGCCCATGGCCAGTGAGGGCGAGCCCCGCCAGCTCGGCGCAAGGCTAGCTGGACTCCTCCCCGGCTCCGTTCTCTGATCCCAATCTCGCCCTAGAAATTTCCTCCCTCCTCCACTCGTCATCGTCGTCATCGTCTCTAGGGTTTACAGGAGCTCAGGGTGTCTTCGGTCGCGTGGCTCCGACCCCGGATTTTCACCTGTTTCTCCCACGGCGGCGATTCATCGGGGGTGGGGGTTTTGTGATTCCTGGGGTTCTCCGAGGCAGCTGGCCTCGTGCCGAGCTGGCGAGGCTCGCCCTCACCGACCATGGGCGAGGCTCGACCCTCGCCAGATCCGGCGAGGGCGAGCCTTGCCACCCAGGCCGTGAGGGCGGGCGAGCCTCGCCCTCACCGGATCTCGCAAGGTCGAGCCTCGCCCGCCCGCCCGGCGCGAGGCCGCCCTGGTGGCCACCAGCGAGGTGGCCGGCAAGGTCGACCTCGCCGGCCATCGCCTTTGGCGGGCCCCGAGCTCCGGCAACCTGCTGGAGGAAGAAGATGAGAAGAAAAAAAGAAAAAGAATAAAAATAAAAATAAAAAGAGAAAAAATAAAATATTAGAATATTAAAATATTCAAAAATATTAAAATATTATTAAAAATTATACATGTCAGCGCCAATCAATCACGTCAGCCGGCCGGCGTCCAGTCAGCAAAATCTAGCCAAAATCGGCCGGAAAGGACTGAATTAACACAACGTAAAAAGGTTTAGGACTAAATTGGCACCAAAAAAAGGTTTATGACTAAATTGGCACAAAGCCAAAAAGTTTATGGCTTTTTTGGCACTTTTCCCCACAGTTGGATGTTCACAATATTACAACTTCCGTACTTTCCTTTAATCAAATGGACTTCCTTATAATTTATCTCAAATCAGATTGCGTTGGGCTCACACTCAAGATATAGTATAACAAATCCTTGCACTTTTTTATCCCTTATGTTCAAAATCCCATTTTCTTATCTCTTATCTTTCCTTCTTTCTATTTTTTATTTTTTTTTTAATTTGCCGAATGTGTCTACTTCGAAATCCACTTTGGCCGGGTTTGGTGTTCTCGTTGGTGTTCTATCCAAATCTTGCAAATAACCGAATGGATTTCAAGATTTTAGCGGGGATACAAAACCAGGCAGTGGCAAAGACGAGCCCTCCAATGGTGGTAGCGATGATCGGCGAAGGCCGGAGTGGCTTCCACAACGAAAAAAGCGGCTGTTCTTGGTGTGGTACAGCTTAAACCGTCTCCTAGGGCCCGATTCCAGCGGCAATGAAGGATCATTTGTAATTGGGGAGAACTTGATGCCAATGAATGACGATCGTAACATAATTTAGTTCAATTGAATTGGAGATTGCAGTTAGTTTTTCCAGTTGTCTTGTTTTGTTGACATCATGAAGTCACCCATGAACCTGTTGTCCTCGTGATCGGCCATGGGCCATTACCGCAAGTGAGGAGAGAGAATGGCAAGAACATCCATCCAACGATGGATAAACGAGCCGTCGTCGATGATGTCAGTGTAAAGGCTTAACAGTGACTTCATGATGTCGAGTGAGATCAAGCACCGGAAGTGGTTCTATGCATGTGCGGAAGGAGGGACAACAACGAGGAAGATGAAAGAGAGAAAAACTAAGAGAAAAAAAGAAAGAAAACAAAAAAACCTAAAAATGCCCTTTTATGGTTGGAAACACAATGATCCTACCAATTCAGATCCCAGCAAAGTACAAATCATTGCCGAAAATGGGCAAGTGATGCTTGCAATTCTTCCAATTCTCGCCCCTTGGTCTCTGGCACTATCTTCGCAGTGAATAAGATAGTTAAACCACAAATGCATGCGAAGATAAAGAAGGTTCCTGAAAGCAGCATAGTCAAGACATAGATCTATTAGTACATACAACAGACACAAGAACTCATGCAGTTCCTGGATTTAGACTCCAGAGAAGCATACCCGATGAAAACTAGAGAACAAGAATGAAAAAAAAAAAAAAAGGAGGATTAATTACCGGGTGCACTCCATTCAAACATGAAGTTAAAACTATAGCTGATGATCCAAGAACAGGACCAATTGGAGAAGGTCAACAGGCTTCCAGCTGACCCTTTAACATTTACTGGGAATACCTATCAAAAAGATGTCCGCCAGTATGACTTCTAGTCCTATATAAGGTCTTGAAGTAGAGACCATA
Organism: Eucalyptus polyanthemos subsp. polyanthemos; assembly: GCA_017140185.1. Classification (NCBI taxonomy): domain Eukaryota; kingdom Viridiplantae; phylum Streptophyta; class Magnoliopsida; order Myrtales; family Myrtaceae; genus Eucalyptus; species Eucalyptus polyanthemos. Next base: position 30,699,693 of record CM029458.1, read on the forward strand.
GAGTGCAATGTTAGACAGAAGGTATCTACTTACCTCGGACATTATGACCCATGGTAACCCTGCCATGCCAAAAGAGTAAGCTATGGAATACACTTGATTGCAATAATCATCTGTCAGCAAATTTAGTACAACTAGTCCTGGAAAGACGGTTGAGGACTTGAAGCAGCGATATTATAATGAAGGTTTCTTTGGTCGAAGTGTGCTCTCCAATGTATTATTGCCTGGTAAAGTAGGATTGAGCAGCAACTCCATATGACCTCAACCATAAGAGATAGCCATATACGAGTTGAAAAACAAGAAAGCAGGAAAATATTTGTTACAGACTTACCATAATGCATATGTACACCAAAATGGGAGTGACTTCTGTCCAGTACTGCAGGTCCTGGTTTCACATGAAGGTATTATAAATAAATAAATAAATAATCAGTCCATTTCATGAGATCAAGAAGAATGGGTAGGCTTAGTCACTGTTCATACCTGCATGAAGAACGAGAATCCTAAACCAAAGCAACTCAAGCACATTCCAGCTGAAGAAATCTACAAATGGATTAGATTTGGTAATGCTTATAAGCAACTTACTTTAGGAGAATGCATCGATATGTATTGGTTTCCTCACCATTAAAAGCGGTCTTCTTCCAGCTTTATCCGTCAAAATTACACTAAGAGCTGTTGCAGGGATCTGCAAAACAAGTGAGAAAATCTTGAAAATGTGATAAATAAAATTCATCTTCCAGCTTAATTCTTCACAGTCTATTACCTGGACAATAGCCATGCTTCGGCTACCAAAGCTGCTTGAAAAGCCTGTCAGGACAATTAGTAAAGATTACCAAGTCTTTGTTCTTCATGACTAACTAACGAATTTATAGTGTGATTTTTACCAGCTGATTCAAATATAGAGCTCGCATAGAAGACAAATGTACTTGACCCTCCAAATTGTTGAAGGATCATCAATCCAACTCCAATCTAAATTTTGAAAAAATTAGGAAATAGAAAGAAAAAACGGTGCGAAAAATGGCAAGCAATTTGAATATTTTGGAGACAAGGCTTACTATGAGGGAATGAGCATATCTTCTTTGAAACAAATCAAAAATTCTAGATTGGGAATCCCGTTCAAAGGTTTCTGTATAGTCCTGTAAGACAATATGAATTGAAACATTAAAAAGTTAAAGGAAAAGGGAAAACTTTCTCCTATTAATATGTGAAATGGAGAAATTACTTTGATATCTATTGCTTCTTGGGAAATGTCAATACTTTTGCCCCAGAGTCTCTGCAATGTTGCTTCAAACTCCTTTTCTTGACCGACTTTTACCTGTCAATCATAACCACACTAATCATCTTCCTTGCAATGGAAAATGCAGAGTCCTCACTCCAATATTCCTACAACATTAACTTCATTTCATCTTATGATTTCAGATTTATTGATAATTAGTGAACTCTCACAAAAACTGATCACATGAATTGTCTTGGCATGGAAATTGTAATGCCTATACCTCTAGTCATTCTCAGTTTACCACTAAGACTTCAATTTCAGCCATGAGTAAAATTATTCTTTGGTAAAATATTGACTTCATTACTACTCTTCCCATTATCAGTCTATGATTTTAACAAAGTAATGTGTTTGCGCACGAGAATGTTAAAAATGATTTCCATGCCTTGCGATCAAAATACTCCACATGGCATGCAGCATGCTACTTGTGCTATTGAGACAGCCCCAAATTATCCAAGTTCCATAATGTAATGGTTACTCAACCATGAAATCGTCACCATTGAATGCCAAATTTGGACATAACACTGGGAAGCTACATAGAGCAAAGTGATGACCACAATCGAAATTGAAGTTTCAGATAAGAACGACATAAATCACCATATTACGTGGCTCCTCAATAAGTACCTCGTACATCCCATAAACAACTTACCAGCCATCTAGGAGACTCTGGGATAAAGAATAAACCGAAAATTTGAAGTACGCAGGGGATACAACCTGAAGATAAAATCATGGACAGTGACCTTATCCTGTTTCCCATGATAAATCTAATAAAACAAAGCAGGAGAGAACTGAGACAGTACCTGTCAAAGCCAGAATACGCCAGGAAACAACAGTTCCAAGAAAATAGATCAACGAAATGCCACAGCATATCAAAAACTGCAACCAGATCCAGCAAAGGTCAATAGGCAATGTATTGAGTTGACACCATTAACATCTTACAGTGGCCCAAAATTTTCACCTGATTTAAAGCTGTGAATGCTCCCCGGATACTTTTGGGTGTTATTTCGGCAATGTACACAGGTACCTGTTTGGCAACAATATCATGACCAACAATTTCAAGAAATTAATTATGATAAGAAATCTGAATGTTTCTGCCTTTACCACGTAACATACAATCCCCATGCCAAGTCCAGTTAACAGTCTTCCAATATCGAGCCACCAAGCATTCTGCAAGGTAAGATGAAATACGCCATTAACTGCTTCTCAGCCTTTTTGGAGAATAGACATCTCAGAAAAGTAGAATATGATTGAAGTTTTATGGATCAAGTCATTGAAAATTTATGAAGCAAAATTCTGAAGCGGAAAATAGACAGAGCACGAACCTTGGCAAATGCTATAGAAAGCCATCCTGCAGTGGAAAATATTTGTGAAATCCACATTGTCTGCATCACCTTACATCAATTAAGAATTCTGTAAGATTTTTTCAGGTTCTTCACTGAACATGCATGATTTTCAAATTCACAAATAGCTGGAAAGGCTAGAGAATAACTTACACGTCTGCGACCCATCATATCTGTCATCTGCCCATTTACCAAAGCTGCTAATAACCCTCCTATTGTTAATATAGAACCAAAAAGCGAATACTGTAACATGAGAAAGCAGGAATGTTAATATTAGAGAACCCAGATCGTGACTTGAAAAATTCCCTAATTCCAATAGTCTCACAGATAAAGAAGTCATTATTAGCCAGCTTAGGTCGTGTTTTTCTTGGCATCAACCATGCAATTAGGGAAAAGTTCAAATGCAATTTGCGATGATAATATCAGAGGTTCTGCACAGGATCTACTGAACAAAGAATCGGCTGAAACTGACCAGAATTAATCGGACTTTCTACCAATGTACTGAGGACATCTTAAATCTCAGTTCCTGATAGTAAATTTTATTTTAAGATGCACAATTCCCAGTATTTCGCCTTGAATAACAGAACAATACTGGGCTGAGAGATTATAAAATGGTAGCCATGTAGCATGTATGCTTGATAGGACTCACCGCTGCCGTAGAGAGCCCCAAGTCCTCCATTATGCCTGACTCGGCCGGTGATGAATAACCAGACTGCATTATAGAAATACACCACCAGTTATGGTAACCTCTACTTGGTAGAGAGTAATCTCATAAGAAATTACAGACTGAACAGAGCAGTAGCCTGGGAGATCACATTACAGAGGCAAAACGAAAAAAAAAAAATAAAAGATCACCTGAAAACTGGCTTTTCAGAAGCATCTTTTCAGAAATGCAATACAAGTAGTGAAATGTGATAATTTCATGTCTCTTTGCCAAATTGAGTTTCCATAACAAAAGTAACTGATCATAAAGAAGCCTTCAGTATATGACATTTTTATTCATAAACAATCCAGGTCAACCTAGTATCTTGGGCCTATTAAGCCATGTGATCCACATAATGCCGGCAGGTGCTTCTGCAACATTATTAATTAACTTCCGCTCCACACCCTTGCAGGTATAGGTCTAGCTCATTGCAACATCATACGAATGCCAAAACAAAAACCACCTTCTTGAATGAAACTGAAAGTTTGACCAATCACAAGAGCTGATAAAATGTCTCGAATTTGAGCCAAAAAAAGGGAAAGTTTTTTAAATCAAGTAAGTTTCCTATTTTGAATATGTTTCCTAGCTAGAGAAGGCTTCTTAAAAAAGAGGTTTCATATTTTAGATCCAATTCTTGTCTATATATAAGAAGTGGATGTTCTTTGTGAAGATTTTCAAAGAGGAGCTTTTGCTTGTGACTTACACCCTGAAAATATCCAGGTGTGTTGAAGCTGATTAAATTCTTGTGTTAATAATTAGTGTATAATTCCTTCGTAAGATTGAGAAATTATTTCAGGAGGAATTGTGGAGCTAAACACTGTGTGAATTAATTAGTATAATTGGGGTTTGGGAAAGCCTAAGAGCATTTGAATGAGTCAAGTGTAGTTATAATCTCCATAATATAGCTTGATTTATAGTGGAATTCATTAATGCTCGCCCCGTGTGGATGTAAGTCACTACGACCGAACAACGTAAGTCTGGTGTCTAATCTATTTTATTGTTCTGTCGATTTTATTGTTTGATCGCTTTCTATCCACAATACAAGCAAAAAGACAAACATTGATCGAGCAATTTCTTTCGTCCTCTTTCTTTCTCTAACGAAACATTCACTCGAATTGAAAAGAACCTGTAACAGAAATGCAAGAAAGGAAAGCAGAAAACGGAAAACGGAAAACAGAGCCGGGTTCTTAGTGATCGAACTACATGCAAGCAATTCACGAAAAGCTCGATGCAATGTTACTCACAGCACACCCAGAGACAAAAGACCCGCAAAGGGCAACGAGCGTGCTAAGAACGACGAGAGGCGTGGCCGAGGGATCACTTGAAGACGTGGAGTTGCCACGGTTGCCATCGCCAGAGACGTCTTCGAGAAGCAGAGAGACTGTGGGCAACCCATCTTCTTCTGGGCTCTCCCTCCCCATGTGTCCTTTCCACCGTAAAGCTCTCGAGGAGAACAAGATTTGCCAAAAAATGGAGGAGGCAAGAATCAGCTGTGCATGACGTGAAGGCCAGTGGGTTGGTGTGTGTGTGCGTGTGTGTGAGAGAGAGAGAGAGAGGTAGATACGGAATTCAAAGAAATGGACTTTCGGATGGATGCTTAGGAAATTTATCGGCCAATTAGCCGCATACGATCATCTAACTTTGCATTATTTATGTCCTTAATTCTTTGAGAGAGAGAGAGAGAGGTGGATATGGAATTCAAAGAAATGGACTTTCGGACGGATGCATAGGAAATTTATCGGCCAATAGCCGCATACGATTATCTAACTTTGCATTATTTCAGTTTTTAATTCTTTGAGAGAGAGAGAGAGAGAGAGAGAGAGGTAGATATGGAATTCAAAGAAATGGACTTTCGGACGGACGCATAGGAAATTTATCGGCCAATAGCCGCATACGATCATCTAACTTTGCATTATTTCTGTCCTATTTCTTTGCTTGAGCATGTGGTTCCATTCGCTTTTTGTCTATACTTATTTCTAGACTTGAATTAACGCTCCGTTCGTTTCGCAGAAAATGTGACATTTTTGGAAAATGTTTTCTAGAAAGCCAATTTCCAAAATGAAATAATCTTATTTTTTAATACTTGGCTGAAATTTGAAAATAAACTAGAAAACATTTTTCACCATTCGGTATGAAAAATTCGATTTGATTTTCCTTTGTGCACTTCTTTTAATATTTTATTTTTTTCTTTATTTTTTTAAAGAATCGAATTTTAATTTTTTTTTTATTTTTATTTTTCTTTTTTTATTTTTCCTTTTTTTTCCACTTCTTCTTCTTCGACCAGTCACCACATGAAAGAAAAGGAGAAAAAATAATAACAATAACAATTAAAAATTCGAATTTTTTAAATAAATAAATAAATAAAAGAGGAGAGGCTAGTCGGGTATGAGATAAGAGAGAGCAAGTAAAGAAAATGTTTTCCCCTACTAGAAAAGCGAAAAATATTTCCCTTATTTTAAAAGAATTTTTTCTATTGATGGAAAATGTTTTCCCTGACCGGTTTATTTTCCGTGAAATAAACACCGGAAAATCCAAAATGCATATTCCTAAAAGTTATTTTTCACAAAATGAACAAAACCTAGGTATCCTATCATTTGAGAATAACAAACATAGATTAACTCCCCTCCACATATCTCCATCTAGCCCATCAACCCCAGATTTGGGAGGCCAAGTGGGAGATTTGAGGCTCGAGTTCCAATCAAGTCTCGACGGCTTCACCACTCATCCTCATAGAATATAATGATATAGTATGTGAATATGTAGATTTTGTTAGGGTGTAGTTCTTAACCCCTATCAATAATATGACACCGAGCAGGGTTTTGGGGCACCTCGGGAAAAGTTATAGGAGGCAATTCCCGTGAAACCAGAGAGTTTTTATAATTTGAACCCGTTTTCATTGATATTTTGAGTTTGAGCTAATAAATAGCTATTTAGTATTTATAGTATATTTATCTTATAAGTAAGAACTGTAACAGATAGGTGGGAGGTAATTTTTATAGCAAAATACTTTGCTAGATATAACTCTAATAGAAGGATCAACAGGGATAAACCATGTGCCTTGATTTTCTCTTTCTTGCCTTTATTCCATGTTTTATTGTGTTTGTCAATATTTAGTTTTTATTTTGTTGTGTTTGTGCGCTTAATCTTACCAAATTTATTGGTAGGCGAAAACTTGCTTTTCTAATGGCATCTTTCTCGCTAATGTGATTGAGGTAGTTAATGTAGATCATTGGGCCTCTCTTTTTTTTTTTTTTTTTTAGGGATACCTTAGTCTAATGCCGTGCACTTGACTGATCCTGATCTGCCACGTGCTTTATCTTGGTACCTTTACATGAAAACCTGCAACAAGTATCAGACCCTCCAACCCATCATCTCCTCCTTTGTCCCGAGTTGTGAGTGGGAAAATGTTACAAAGTAGTTGTCGGAACAAATTATTACATTCTTAAATAATCCAGGTCAATCTAATGCCTTGCGATCCGCCCAGTGATCAAGAACAGGACATGCAGGTGCTTCTTAAAATTATTCAGCACAAGAGGTTGAGATTAGAAGAGTGCGAACAATATTTTAGATGGGTCAATGTTTATGCTCTACTCTACCTTTTTATTGAGAAATTTTTGGACAAAAATGATGAATGGCAATACCGTTTTGAGAAATAATTCGAAGATATTTTATGTCACTATATTCCATGACATTATCAAAACGGACGATCTTGATGTTTTGAGAAAACTGTGTTTTGATCATGGAAATAAAGTCACAATAAATACAAGCCAATTCAAATCAATGCTACATCAAATAGAGCCACTTATAATGAGAATGATCATCTCCAAAAAAACACAAAGTAGCGGGACACTCCCATAGTGGGAGTAGGAGATGGCCCCAAATGTCAAAATGAATTAAATCAAAAGGAACATGAAAGATAAATTCACTAAGATGAAAAGGTGAAATGTGATGATTTCCCAACTTACATGGTAAACAATCAAAATGCTTATTGTCAACAGAGCTTAGATGACCAGTAGAAATCAGATGACCAATCTAGGGGAAAAAAAAGCATGGCCTAAATGAGAATGTCAAGTTGCAAAGGATACCATGGTAGCACAACCACTAAGAGCATTTAGAATCTTAAGATAAGCTCGAATAGGCATCCCAATTTACAACTTGTCCCAATTTCTATATGGCTAACTAACATCTATGAGTTATCAGCTGTATGATCGGTAGGTGTTTGTGAAAATAGGGACTTTGACTTAAACAAATTGATGAACAAATTGATGTTCAAAGTCATGTGATTGTAATGGGCAGAATAAAAAAACCATGAATCCGAAGTACCTGAAGTCACAAATAGAGTAGAAGTGCTTGGGACATAGGAGCTAGAAGTACCAAATTCTTAAAGAATGTCACAAAGATCATCTAAAGATAAAGTAACAAACAAGCTGCTAACCCTCAATAGTAACAGCAGTGATGGATAAGCGTGTAGTTGGACCTTTGTATCAGAATTGGTTATTTGTCCCTATAGATTGCCTAGGCTATCATCAATAGCAAATGGATGCAAGATGATCAGTTCAATGACAATATGTGCAATATGGTGTTCATGATGAAGAAGAGGTGAGGGTGATAAGCACTGCACCTGTAGGAGTAGACAAAATAGGGCAGGGCAGGGCGCCTTCAAAGTAGCAAGCCAAATCTCTTTAGTCAATGATTTTGAAACAACTATCTCAAGAAGAGGTGATGAATCTCAATGTTGAAGTGAAGCTCGTGTAGGTTCAACACATCATCAAGTGACAATAGAAATTGCATAATAGGCATACAATCACAATATTTAGCGAACTTGTGGGCATCAACATCAACTTTCCACGGTGGATTAGAGTAAGCTAGTTGATCCCAAATAGAATGCACAAAGGACAAAAAATTGTTAATAGAGTAACTTGTCTCTTGAGGCATGCGATGCAAATTTTTAATAGCCGATACTGGTGAGCAATATCTAAGGTGAAATATTAGCTGGGAAGCAAATCCCATGCCTCAAAAGTGAAGCCTGATAGAAGGAATTGAAGTATTTCAAAACCATGTTAAAATCTAATGGTTCTTACCGTCCCACCCCTCCAAATGCTCAATAAGTTTTCTCCAATATCTTCAGCATTCCTCGTAAGCGCGCAAATTTCACCAGTAACGTAATGCCAAAATTTTCCTTGACATTTCTTTAGCCCATAAAAGATAATTCTATCCATCAAAGATAGTTTAAATGGGTATTAATTTAAATGTACTAAGTTATAATGCCAAGAAACTAGTACTGGAAATGAAAATATGGAGATGATAATGCCAAAAATGAAATCAGCACATTGAAATACCTCGGAAACCAATCGGTCAAATTTGTGTCAACGATCAACAGTTAGCATTGAAGAGGATCCTGAGATACTTGAAAAGCACCATGGACTATCGACTTTGTTACTTTATGCATATTAGGCTATTCATATGCCGATTAGGGTGAAGACCTAGATGAGCATAAATTGACTTCTGGATATGCATTCTTGCTCAATGGAGGTGCAATTTCTTGGAATAGCAAGAAACAGACATGCACGGCCTTATCTACAATGAAGGCAGAATTTATTGCATGTTCTGCTACAGTGCAAGAAGCAATATAACTAAAACGTTTCTTAAAAAATTTAGCCATTGTCACTGAGATTCCAAGACCGGTAATAATTTATTGCGATAGTCAAGCAGCCATTGTCTATGTGAAGGATCCCAAGTATCATGGAAAGACAAAGCACATTGACATAAAGAACAACTTCATAAGAGATATAATAGCGTAAAAGAAGTGATCCTACAATATATTTCAACCAATAGAATGGTTGCTGATCCATTTACGAAGGCTATTCCTAGAGATAAATTATTGACCCATAGGATGTCACTAGAATTGCGTAAAATGTGATATCTATTATTGTAGAGGATCATTGGTGTATATATTTGTGGACATATGTATTGTACTTGTTTGTTTATTAATGATTTGATGTTTTATCAATAAGTACAAATCCACTATAAGACTAGCACAAACACACATATATTATTGAAAAGTATGTTGACAGGCATTGATTAGCTCACTCACACGAGCAATCGCCTCAAGTGCTATAATTAGCATGTTGAGATGAGACATTATGTATAAATAAATGCTGAAGAGTAAGTTTAGTACATAATATAATATGTCGCTTTGATTGGAGTCAAGATGAGGTCTATAATTTGTTTATAACAAAACCAAACATGATAATCCAACAATCACATATGCCTGAAAGATGCCGAATACTAGTATTTAATTGGGCACTATAGAAAGCGGACTAATATAGCACTCAGGCTAAACATGAGTACGTGAGAAGCATGTGACTATGTTTAGACTAAGATCCATATAGTGGATATTTTTATAAATGACATATGCTCTTATAGAAAAAGTAATCCACTATAGCATGTAATTCATAGTACATGTGCATTGTACGACCAATAAGGGAAGATGAGTAAAATTATCCATATTTACTCATCGTGTGAGCCCTTGAGATAATTTATAATTTACCTCATTATGTGCCATATGTTACTTATGGCTATGTTCTCTAAGTGAAAGATCAATGTTGCTACTTTAGCATGTTATCGGCGATCATGAATAGATATGGTCTTATGGGACGTGTCTAGGAAAGCAGTTGTTCTAAAATAAAGAGAAACATGAGTGCGAAGGAAGACTATTGTCGTTTTACATCTATCACATGTATTTATTGGTCGATCAATTATATCGCCTTATGTGGTTACGGATATAATTGTACATACATGGTATGTTTTTTAGGATAGTCAAGTATAGCCTTTAAGGGATATGTATACTTGGATTGATGTAATAAAATATGTTCGGGGCACTGTGAGACATCGATTGTTTATTTCTTTTCGAGGTTATAGCCATTATGTTATCCCTAACATGTGCATAATTTGAGCTCCCAAGTGCAGATGTACTCACTGGTCACACGACTTATTTGCCAGTATGAATTGTTTTGTAAAATTGATGAATGTTGAATGCCTTATATTCTTGATAGAGCGATATCAAGCCAATCATGTCCAAGTGGGAGATATTGTACTTTAGCTAGTACATCCATGATGGGGTGCAATTGGACCGCACCATTTGGACTTGATATGCTACGATGGAAAGGCACCCTTTTGAAAGGGTATGAAGGGTGTTGTATATAAGTCTTTTGTAGACACTCGTTGCCACTTGTATGCAGATCATTTGTACCAAAATTTCTCTCTCTTTCCATAAAAGAAAAAAGAAGGCGTTCCATTTCACTTTTACAAGAACAATTTGCATTTACGCCGTGAAAATCAGGTACTTTCCTCGTGATTGCATCCAAACCAACGTGAGGTAATATTGTTCATGTTTCATCGGCAATTCAACGTTCGTTCCAGGACTAATTGTTGTTTGCGCATCGGATAAAGGTAAGTCGTATTTTGCCGATTTGAATTCCAACAAACTCATCATCAAGTGACATTAGAAATTGCATAACAAGCATACAATCACAATACTAAGTGAACTTGTGAGCATGGACAACAACTTTCCACTGTGGATTAGAGTAAGCCAGTTGATCCCAAGTAGAATGCATATAGGACAAAAAATCGTTAATATACTAACTTGTCTCTTGAGGCATGCAATGCAAATTTTTAATAGCTAATACTGGTGAGCAATATCCAAGGTGAAATATTAGCCGGAAAGCAAATCCCATGCCTCTTTTTCTGTATTGAGGCAACCAAAGTGAAGCCTGAGAGAAGGAATTGACGTATTTCAAAAGCATGTTAAAATCTAATGGTTCAAAACCATGTTAAAATCTAATGTTTTTTACCGTCCCACCCCTCCAAATGCTCAATAAGTTTTCTCCAATTTCTTCAGCATTCCTCGTAAGCGCACATATTTCACCAGTAACATAATGCCAAAATTTGCATCCTCTTAAAAAACTTGACATTTCTTTGGCCCATAAAAGATAATCTATCCATCAAAGATAGTTTAAATGGGTATTGGCACGTCCATTTTATTAATTTAAATGTACTAAATTATATAATAAATACCAAGAAACTAGTACTGGAAATGAAAATATGGAGATGATAATGCCAAAAATGAAATCAGCACATTGAAATACATCGGAAACCGATCGGTCAACTTTGGGTCAACGATCAACAGTTAACAGTAAACTGTTAGTGGTGAGAGGCAGACGACGTGGCGGATCACACAGCAGATGACAGCAGGATGACTTAATAGTGACATAAGCAATACACGGCCGGACGGCTGGACTTCTAATCATGCGAAATGCATGTGAGCGGATGGATCTCGCATGCAGGCTCCTTGGTGGCAAGGTTTGGCTAGTTGGATTCGTTAAGAGTGATGTTGAATCTGTTTGTGGTCTGATATTGTAAAAATAACCAGCTCAATGTGTCTAAACTTGACTTACAATTGACGGATTCATTGAGTCTGAGACTACGGCACGTGGTGGTGCGTGTGTTGACATCAACTGGAGTTGCGGGCTTGGTGGAAAAACGAGAGCAACACAGCCTATACATCTGACATCAAGATGATCATGGTGGAGCAATGCGGCCTATGCAGTTGGCGTTGCAAAGCAGACTCGACTACACTGCCTATGAAGTTGGCGTTGCGAAGCAATGTTGCTTACATTTATCAGGAAAGAGGTTTTTATACCAAGTTAAGAATGATGTGAAAGAGACAAATTTGGAGAATTTTCTATACATTTCAAAATATTTAATAATAAGAAGCATAAGAGCTTATTTATAGACTTTACAGGATGACTATACACAATAACAAAATATTAAACATCAATTACAATCAATCACAAAAATATCCAAAATATTAAAGAATTTCCACAAATCATAAATAATTTAAATATATCTAACAAGAAGGATTCTTGATGAACACCGTAATGAAACGAGTAACTACCTGATGAAATAGCTCGTGGATGTGGTCAAACCAATGATTGTCAACACCTTCCATGAAATTATCCACTAGCAGGGAGCGTTGAGCCATCCAATTCAGATGCAGACAAATCCTGTTAATCGATGCCTTTCAGGTATGTTCCTGCTTAAATTACTTTTCGTACTGTTGGACAAATTAGAACGCCTCCACCACCTACTAGGATTCAACGCATATAAAGGGGATGAGAGATGGCATGGAGGGATAATTTTTGAAAAATCGATAGCGAAAATTTAAAAAGGCAAGGTAGCGGAGAATACTGTAGTACCTCATCTAACATGCAAACTAGGCTCGTAGCATGTGGAATTAACAATAGAAAATCTATCGAATCCATGACGGATGTAGAACTTTTTTTCGTGGGCCAACCCTAACAGTTAATTATATGTTTTTATAGATTTTATGTGGCGGCCCGAGCGGTGGTCCTCGGATGTGCGCAAGAAATGATCCCTCTCTTGTCCCATATCGCCTAGGGAGAGAATCTTGGGCTAGCTTATAAAGCTTGGATCCCTCTAACTGTACATACGCGTTTTCTTGGGGTAATATGGGTTGCCCCGAAAGGAACAAAACCATGAGAATTTAGTGTCCAAAGCGGACAATATGGAGAGAAACAAAACCGTGAGGACTTAATATCCAAAGCGGACAATATGTATACAGTGGAAACCCGTTTGGGTAGTATGGGTTGCCTTGAGAAAAACAAAACCGTAAGGACTTAGTGTCCAAAGCGAACAATATGTGTACAGTGAAAACCCGAGATCTTTAAAAGTGTGTTTATTTCACGAAAAACTTAGTGATAGAGGAAAATGCTTTATTAGAAAGCATTTGCGGTTAATCTTCCTTTGTTTAGTGATATATGATTGAAAATGTTTTTTGATGTTTCGATCTCATTAAAAAATGATTTCAACGTCATAATTTTATTTTAGGCCAAAAAAATCAAATTTTTAATATTTTATTTTATTTTATTTTATTTTAAAAAATTATTTTTTTTCTTTTTTTCTTTTTAAAAATTGAGTTTTTAATTTTCTTTTTTCTCTTTTCTTTCCTTTTCTTTTTTCGTCTTCCTCTGTCGCAATTAGCTAGTGACGACCACAAGCGAGCTTGAGGCTCATTTGGCAATGGCCATAAGCAAGCCATGAGCTCACTAGCCTCAGTGAAGACGAAGCTCACCTAGATCTGGCGAGCCCGGAGCTCACTAGCTTCGTCCTAGATCTGGCAAGCCCGAAGCTCACTAGAATCAACCAAGCTGTAGCTCACCTAGATCTAGCAACCCTCATGCTTAATAGCCTTAATCAACAAGCTCGCCTGGACCGACCAGGCCTCCAGCTCATCGACCCACATCATGGCTGGTTGCTAAGGCACATAGCCAACAAAAGGAAGAAGGAGAAAGGAAAAGAAAAAATTTAAAAAAAAATTGAATTTAAAAAAAGAAAAATAATTAAAAAGTCTATTTTGGAAAACGTTTTCCAGTTCTTTCAAAGGAAAAATCATTTTCTTGAATTTAACTTTTAGTAGGAAAACCTTTTCCTGTTGATTAGGAAAATATTTTCTGTTAACTCATTTTCCTAAGCAAACCAAATGTAGGAAAATGAGGAAAATATTTTCCTCGATAGGTTCGATTTGTTTCACGAGAAATGCATATTTTGAAAAATATTTTCCTAAAAATGATTGCTCAAATCGTTTACAAAAATAAATAAATAAATAATATTATCATGAAAATGTTCAAATATAATTTTTTATCGATAATTAAAGTATTTTTTATCAACTAATTATTCCAAGCAATGCAAACAATAATTCTTAAAAAACTGTTTTCTAAATCATTTATTTCTCATAAAAAAAAAGAGCCTAATATTGTCAAACTTGTGGTATCTAAAATAATGGGTTACGTATGTATGATAACAGAATTTGTTTGTGAACAAATTATTTCTTGATAAATATATAATTGTCTATAAACGGTTCGCAATTAGTGGGGCAAAAATTAAGGAAATGTGGGAATAAATAGCTTCTCTTGCAGCTTTCTTTTTTAAACTCTTGTGGGGGCAAATTAAAAATATTGCAAAATTTAGGCTCTGTTTTATTCGTGGAAAATGAATAATTTAGAAAAAAAATCCAAAAAATGATCATTTATATCATTTACAAAAATAAATTAGTGATAAATATTTTCATCGTCCATAAAAATATTTAGACATGAATTATTATATGTTATGAAAATATTTTTCATTAAATAATTATTTTAAGCAATATAAATACAAATAATAATTTTTTCAAAAATCATTTTTCAAATCATTTTTTTTCAGCAAAATGATTGGAGTTTTAAGGTTCAATAGTGGGCCATCAAACAACGAGCGGGGGCAATTGCCTTCACATCACACGGCATGGATCTGTCCCTATCACAAAATCTTATGCAGATCAGAGTACCATGAAAAATGATTTTATTTCTAGATGTCACTTCTAACACGGTCCTACCGCTACAAATCGAATAGACCCAAGTTGGCGGTACAGGAGGGACTCAAACATTCGATACCGGCTTCAAAACTCAGACTTAATTGCCCATGCAGAACTCGACCGCACTCCGCTAGAACTTTTATTCCCCACCTCACGTATCATAAATTGGAATTGATGAAATGGAAGTATAACTCATATATAACATGCGGAAATCCGTAACAAGTGATCGGCCCTGCACATCGATGGTCATTGGTATTGGCAATTTGCCAGTATCCAACAAAATTGACCTGAGCGCGGTGAAATCAATCAATGTAAAAGGTTAAACAAATTGCAAGGAAATCTCTTTTATTTTCCCCCTTTTGATATTGCAAATGTTTGCCGCAATCAGGCACAAAAAAGTCAATCCTACAGCAAGGCTCTCGGCAGCCTGACGCAATGCCTTATATGGCTGGCAGCACAATGATCCTATTCCTGAAAATGGGCAAGTGATGCTTGCAATTCTTCCAGTGCTCGTCCCTTGGTCTCCGGCACTAGCTTAGCAGTAAATACGATAGTTAAACTGCAAATGCATGCGAAGATCAAAAAGGTTCCTGAAAGCAGGATTGTCAAGACATAGATTTGTTAGTATGTACGCCCGACGTAAGAACCCATGCAGTTCATGCATTTAGGCTCCAAAGAAGCATTGCCAGTGAATACTATAGAGCAAGAATGGAAAAAAAGAGGAGGACTAATTACCGGGTGCGCTCCATTCGAACATGAAGTTAAAACTGTAGCTGACAATCCAAGTACAGGACGAATTGGAGAAGGTAAGCAGGCTTCCAGCCGACCCTTTAACATTCACTGGGAATATCTATCGAGAATATGTCCACCGGTATAAATAGGCTTTTAATCCTATATACAGTCTTAATATAGAGAGACTATAGAGTGCAATGTTAGAGATAACGTATCTATTTACCTCAGACATGATGACAAATGGTAAACCCTGCCATGCCAAGTGAGAAAGCTACGGAGTACACCTGATTGCAATTATCATTTGTCAGCAACTTCAACACAACTAGTCCTGGAAAGACGGTTGAGGACTTAGAAGCAGCAATTTTATAACAAAGGTTTCTTTGTCAAAGTGTGCTCTCCTTCAATGTATTATTGCCTGGAGAAGTAGGATTGAGCTGCAACTCGATATGCCCTCAACCATAAGAGATAGCCATGTAAGGGTCGAAAAACAAGAAAGTAGAAAAATATTTGCTTCACAGACATACCATAATGGATACATACACCAAAATGGGAGTGACTTCTGTCCAGTACTGCTGGTCCTAGTTTCACATGAAGATATTTAACGAAAAAGAAAAAAATCAGGCTACTTTAAGAGATTAAGAAGAATGAGTAGGCTTGGTTAGCGTTCGAATACCTGCATGAAGAATGATAATGCCAGAACAAAGCAACTCAAGCTCATTCCAGCTGAAGAAATCTGCAAATGAAAGTCAGATTTGGTAAGCTTACGAGCAACTTACTTTAGGAGAATGCATCGATATGTATTGGCTTCTTCACCATTAAAAGTGGTCTTCTTCCAGCTTTATCCGTCAAAATTACACTAAGAGCTGTTGCCGGGATCTGCAAAACAGGTGAGAAAATCTTGACAATGTGAAAAATAAAATTCCTCTTCTAGCTTAATTCTCCAGAGTTTATTACCTGGACTATAGCCATGCTTCGGCTACCAAAGCTGCTTGAAAAGCCTGTCAGGATAATTAGTAGAGATTACCAAGTCTTTGTTCTTTATGATTAACTAAACTCGTGAATTTATAGCATGATTTTTACCAGCTGATTCAAATATAGAGCTCGCATAGTAGACAAATGTACTCGCCCCTCCAAATTGTTGAAGCATCATCAATCCAACTCCTATCTAAGTTTTGAAAAGAATTAGGAAATAGGAAGAAAAAATGGGGAGAAAAATGGCAAGCAATTTGAATATTTTGGAGGAAGGCTTACTATGAGGGAATGAGCATATCTTCGTTGAAACAAATCGAGAATTCTAGATTGGGAAGACCGTTCAAAGATTTCTGTATATTCCTATAAGACAATTGAATTGAAACATTAAAAAGTAGAAGGTAAAGGGAAAACTTTATCCAATTGATATGCGAAATGGAGAAATTACTCTGATATCCATTGCTTCCTGGGAAATGTCAACACTTTTGCCACGGAGTCTCTGCAATGTGGCTTCGAACTCCTTTTCTTGACCCACTTTTACCTGTCAGTCAAAAACTACACTAATCATCTTCCTTGCAATGGAAATTCCCGAGTCCTCATTCCAATATTCCTACAACACTCACTTCATTTCATTTTATGATTTCAGGTTTTTAGATAATTAGTGAACTCTTACAAAATGCGAATTCTCTCGACATGGAAATTATAATGCCTATGCCTCTGGTCATTCTCAGTTCACCACTAGACTTAAATTTCAGTCATGAGTAAAATTATTCTTTCGGAAAATATTGACTTCATTACCTCTCTTCCCATTTTCAGTCTATAATTTCCAACAAAGTAATGTGTTTGTGCATGAGTATGTTCAAAATGATTTCCGTGCCTTGCGAGACATCAAGGTGCGCTACAAAATACTCTGCATGGCATGCAGCATGCTACTTGTGCTAATTAGACAGCCCCTAAATATCCAAGTTCCATTACTTCATGGTTACTCAACCATGAATTCGTCACCATTGAACGCCAAATCTGGACATAAAATGAAACCATATCACATGGCAAAGTGATCAATCTTAAGTTTCAGATAAGAACGACACAAATCACCAAACCCCATAAACAACTTACCAGCCATCTGGGCGACTCCGGGATAAAGAACAAACCGAAAATTTGAAGTATGCAGGGGATACAACCTGAAAACAAAATCACGCACAGTGACCTTATCATGTTTCCCAAGATAAATCTAACAAAACAAAGCAGAAGAGAACTGAGACAGTACCTATCAAAGACAGGATACGCCAGGAAACAACAGTTCCAAGAAAGAAAATAAACGAAATGCCACAGCATACCAAGAACTGCAACCAGATTCAGCAAAGGTTGATAGGCAATGCATCGAGTTGACACCATTAACTTTTTACAGGGGCCCAAAATTTTCACCTGATATAAAGCGGTGAACGCTCCCCGGACACTTTTGGGTGTTATTTCAGCAATGTACACAGGTACCTGTTTGGCAACAATATTATGACCAACATCTTCTAGAAATTAATTAGGGTAAGAAATCCGAATGTTTGTGCCTTTACCACGTAGCATACAATCCCAATGCCAAGTCCAATTAACAGTCTTCCAATATCGAGCCACCAAGCATTCTGCAAGGTAAGATGAAATACACCATTAAATCCTTCTCAGCCTTTTTGGAGAATAGATAACTCAGAAACGTAGAATATGATTTGAGTTTTGTGGACAGGTCATTGACAATCTATGAAGCAAAATTCTGAAGCGGAAAATAGACAGAGCACAAACCTTCGCAAATGCTATAGAAAGCCATCCTGCAGTGCAAAATATTTGCGAAATCCCCATTGTCTGCATCACATTGCATCAATTCAAAATTCTGAAAGATTTTTTCAGGTTCTTCGTTGAACATATATGATTTTCAAATTCACGATTAGCTGGAAAAGGCTAGAGAATGACTTACACGTCTGCGACCTATCATATCTGTCAACCGCCCATTTACCAAAGCTGCTATTAACCCCCCTATTGTTAATATAGAACCAAAAAGCGAATACTGCAATATGAGAAGGCAGGAATATTAATATTAGAGAACCCAGATCGTGACTGAAAAATTCCCTAATTCCAAAAGCATCATAGATGAAGTCATTATCAGCTAGCTCTTTAGGTCATGAGATTTTTGGCATCAACCATCCTTTTAGGGAAAGGTTCAAATTAAATTGTAATGACAGTATCAGTGGTTCTGCACAGAATCTACTGAACAAGGAATTGACTGGCCATGATTCATCATACTTCCTAGCAATGCACGGAGGACATCTAATATCCCGGTTCCTCACAGAAAATTTTATTGTAAGACGCACAATTCCCAATATTTTCCCTTGAATAACAGAACTATACAGGGCTGAGAGCTAATAAAATGGCAGCCGGGTGGCGTGTATGCTTGATAGGACTCACCTCTGCCGTGGAGAGCCCCAAGTCCTCCATTATGCCCGACTCGGTGGGTGATGAATAACCAGACTGCATCATAGAAATACGTCGCTAGTTATGGTAACCTCTACTTGGTGGAGAGTAATCCCATGAGAAACTACAGACTGAACAGAGCAATCGCCTGGGAGATCAAATTACAAAAGGAAAACATTGCCCAAAAATTGGTTTTTCAGAAGTATCTTTTCTCAAAAAATGCAATCCAAGTAGTGATTTGTGATAATTTCATGTCTCTTTGCCAAACTTAATTTCCATAACAAAAGTAATTGATCATACAGGAGCAACTTCAGTTATGACATTTTTATTCTTAAACAATCCAGGTTAACCTTATCTCGGGTCCATTAAGCCATGTGATCCCACAACATGCCAGCAGGAGCTTACGCAACATTATAAACTAATTTCCACCCCTCAAAAAGAAAGAAAAAGAAAGAAAGAAAAGGCAATCAGACATTCAACGAGAGTTGCAGTTATAGATCTTGCTGGCTTGCTTCTTGCAGCATCATAATGCCAAAACAAGAACCACCATCTTGAATGAAAATGAAAGTTTGACCAATCACACAAGCAAAAAGACAGACATTAATCGAGCAATTTGTCTCTTCGTCTTTCTTTCTCTAACAAAACATTCACTCGAATTTGAAAGAACCTGTGACGGAAACGCAAAAAAGGAAAAATAAAAAAAGGGGGGAAGGTGGGGTGGTGAAGGAAAGCAAGACTGCTCCACAGAAAACAGAGCCGGGTTCTTAGTGATCGAACTCCGTGCAAGCAATTCACGGAAAGTTCGATGCAATATTACTCACAGCACATCCAAGGACAAAAGATCCGCAAAGGGAAACCAGCGTGCTGAAAACGACGAGAGGCGTGACCGGGGGATCACTCGAAGACGTGGAGTTGCCATGGTTGCCATCACGGACGTCTTTGAGAAGCAGAGAGCCTGTGGGCAACCCATCTTCTTCTGGGCTCTCCCTACCCATGTGTCCTTTTTACTACAAAGCTCTCGGGGAGAACGAGATTTGCCAAGCATGAAGGAGGCAAGAATCAGCTGTGCATGCCCATAAAGGGCAATGGATTTGTGAGAGAGAGAGAGGTAGATATGGACTTGAAAGAAATGGACTGTCGGACGGCTGCATGGGACATGTATCGGCCAATAGCCGCATCGGATCATCCAACTTTGCATTATTTTTTGTCCTTAATTCTTTGTTTAAGCACTGGGTCGCTTCGCTGTCTCTTCTTACTTCTAGACTTGAATTAAGTATCCGGTCGTCTGGGAATAACGAACGTAGATTAAACTCCACTCCACAGATCTCGATCTGGGCCGTCGACCTTCAGATCAACCCAAATACGAGGCCGAGGAGGACATTCAAGGCTCAGGTTCGAGGCAAGTCTCAGCGGCTTCGCCTCTCATCCTCATTGGAAATAATAATATAGAACGCAAATATGTAGATTTTATTGAGAATCTGATTTATTCTCTCTATCAATAGGAAAGTACTGAACAAGGGTCCAGGGCACCCTAGGTGGGGGTCATGGGAGGCAGCACCCCATGAAGCCAGAGAGCTTTTGTAATTTGTGCCTATATTTTGAATATATATATATATATATATATATATATATTTTATCATTTTTTTAATAATTGAGAGTTATAATAAAGAGGTGGAATGTGCTAATTATAGTAAAATACAATATTGAATGTAGCTTTAATCTTAGAGTAATTTGGGATAAGTCTCGTGTGTTGATTTCTCTTTCTCACTTTTAATATTTTATATTTTGTTGTGTCCGTCACTTTTACTCTTCATTTCTCTGTATTTGTGCGCACCTTTACTATTTTATATTTTCTGTCACTTTTACTCTCTCTTTCCTTGTATGTGTGCGCATAATCTTATTAGCTTGATTGGTAGGTGACCTCTTTCTCACAAATGTGATTGAAGTAGTTAATGAAGATCATTTGTCCTCTTTTTTTCTTTTTTCTTTTTTTTCTTTTTTGCATATGTGAGTTTAATACCGTGCACTTAACTGACCCTGAAGCAGCCACGTGCTTTATCGTGGTTCGTGTTGATATAATTATATGAAAACCTGCAACAAGTGGATCCTCCAACGCATCATCTCCTCCCTTGTCCCGAGTTGGGAGTGGGAAAATGTTAGAAAGTAGTTGTCGGAACAAACTATTATATTCTTAAATAATCCAGGTCGACCTAATGCCTTGGGAATCAGCCAAGTGGCTAAGAACAGGATACACAGGTGCTTCTCGAAAAGAATTTACTATTGTTTGCACCAAAACAACGACCATGTGGTCGATATGGGCAGACACATGACTAAAGCAATTAGTTGTCAATATACGATCACAAGGATCAACATCAATATTGGCACATGTCAGTGATTATTACCAACTAGTTGTCAATACATGATAACGTATGGTTAATGATGATCTACAAGGATATCGATTAGTAATATTGAGGTAAGTCACTAAGGTATCAAAAGAAAGTAGAACACGTAAGAGGCATCAAGATGCGATTCTAGGTTTGAACTCAATGGAGAACAAAGCAATTGAGAGCATGGAACAACTAGCACATGTTTTTAAAGGAACAACCAACTAAAGGCAAGATTATGGCATCATGAGGATAAGGACACAACTTTCAAAATAAAGAAACATGGATAATCACAAGAGAACTACTTAAAGACAGTTATAGCATGATCATTATAAATGCCATTGCTTGCCTATTAAAGAACCCCCATGCAAATAAAACAAATGCTTTTCTTTGATTATATTTACTTTCCTACACTGCACTTTTAGTTTCCACACTAACATTATTGATTAAGTTACAAGTGGGTTTTTAACTATAGTTTCTATATCTGCATCGTCGACTAAATTTTAATCATATCTCTATTCTTAGTGTTGCATCGTCGATTAAATTAAGACGTAGCATTTTTGCATTCTCAAGTTTTGTTGTCAATTAAACTTCAACATATTTGTTTACATTCGGTTCCATTCTTGTGGTTATACTTCCTAAGTCTTGTCGCCAATTAAATTCTAGCACAATTTGTGCTTATTTGTGATCAGGGGTGTGCATAGTCCGGGCGGGCAATTCCTGACTTAGAACCGGAAACCACCCGCTAAGGACCGGTTCCAAAAAATTGGAATTGGGATTCACCCGTTTGTTGCATGGATCCACTGGGGAACCGAACCGCCAGTTCGGTCCAATTCCCAGGTGGATCCATGGAACCGGTCTCACAATAATAATAATATCACTTTCTAAATCTCACCATGAGAAGTCTTCATATCGAGTAATATACCAGAAACCAAAAGCTATAACAACTAGAAATCAAAACATAAAGCAAAAACAACAACTAATTTGAGAAACTACATTAAGGTTTCACTCAAACATTCAAGAATTAGCCAGGAGTTTTAGCTTCTCGGTCATTTTGCTTCATAAAAGCTACAGCAACATAAGGATAAAAAGAGAAACCTAAACTGTTGTGAAGGCCTCAGAATTCAGAATCAACGTTCAGCTACTTGTGCTTTTGTCTCTATTCTACTGAATAAATTATGTGAACTTCGTGTTTCTCATTATTGTTTCTTTTTCACATCCACGGTCCACAAGGCAAAAGAAAATAACTACCTAACCAGTTATCCTTGAGCACAACCAATGTTCATACTACTCTCACACTCAAAGTAAATTTGGTTTCAAGAAATGGTTAAAGGACTCGATTGTCAAGAACCTTTCCTAGTGGTTTACCATCTCACTGCATCTTCTTCACTCCTCCATGGTTTTTGCCTCTTCAAGCGCCTCATAAAACATGGAGATAGAGCCCTCTATCCCATTGATGGAACCTTCTCATAATTTAGTTCTTCGCCTGAAAAGGGGACTGAGAAAAACTATTATTTCACTCTTCCTCTCTCTTTTTTTTTCCCCTTTAAACCTAGACTTCACCTACTTTTTTCAATAAATTGCCACCGATGAAAACAAAGAAAGAAAAACCAAATTTAAGTACATGGAACAAACTCATCAAATAGAGTAAATTAGACAAGTTTACACTTTAAAACGATGCAACAATTGCAACAAGATTCTTTACCCAAAAAAAAACAATCGCAACAAGATTCGTCTAAAAGTTCACGACTTATAAAGCTTGTGAATCCCAAGTTTTGAGCTCTTAAATTCCAAGTTCCAGTCTCCTGAAAGTAAAACAATAATAAATAGATGATTGCTCAACATTAGTAAAAATTGAACTCAAACAATTATTGAAAATCTCACAACATATATTCCTCCCACTTCAACTTGTAAACTCTATGGACAATCAATCTCTGTGTTAACATGATCCATATCTAACAAAAAGAAGATATTAAATAAAGTATTCAGTTATTAGATAATAAATATACAAAAGAATTAAATGATGAAATGATATGGACTTACCAAATTCAAACTTCTCCACATCCTCGATACACTCTTCAATATTAATCGGCTTAAGAACTGCTCTCAACCAATCTTGAGTGCAAATCAAAGCTTCCACAACTCTAAGAGTCAAAAAACTCCAAAAACCATCAAGCACACGACCAAAAGTACTAAAAGTTGATTTTGAAGCAACAATAGTAACAGGAATGGACAAAATATCTCGAGCCATCAAAGATAAGATTTTAAACTTTTGGCCAGCAACACTCCACCAATTCAAAATGTCAAGATCACGACCATCTTCAAGTTCATATTTAAGATATCGATCGAGCTCAGATAAGTTGTCATCGGACTTTTTCTTCTCCTCATTAAGAAAATCATCATACGAAAGCTCTTGCACATAGAAATTTAAGCTGTAATTGTCCTCTTCATTTCCCTCGTTGAAATAAGAATCGCAGCTACTACCAATATTACTAGAACTTACCAATTTGTCATCCAAATTTTTGTCTCTAGAAGTGTGACAAGATTTCTCATAAAATTTAAACACACGTTCCAAGGCAAACTTTGTCACGCCTCGATTCTTGAGTGCGCGCACATCCCTCTTTGGTCGATAAAAATTTTGCGACATCCCAAGACGAGTCGCTGACCTTTTCTTTTTATTGCACATGTGGAAGCGAATAATAAATCCCCTAACAGTAATCATCTCGGGATAGAAAAGTAGGACAACAGATTCTCAAATAAACATACTTTTAAATACACACGAAGTCAAATACAAAAATCTACAACCACAAGACTTCAAATGATTGACTCTTAAAAAGAAATTGTCCTATCTGACTTCCACTTCAGATCCCCTCAACTCAGCTTCAAGTCTTCCACCCTACAGTCCTGAAAAATGAAGCCCACGACAAGGTAAGATATAAATCTCACCGAGTTCACTCGCTAAACCCCGATTAGGAGGGTAATACGCCTAAGACGTCTTAACCATACAATCATACAATCGCAAAGGCTTACCTTGACCTCAGTTCCTTCATGCAAGTTAGCACAGTTCATATCACAATCATGTGTATATATCAAATTCATACACCAATTTAGAACATCCAAACCAATCATTACTCACACGAGATAGAACTATAATAAAATCATTACTCACACGAGCAAGAACTACCGATACACATCAAAGCAAGAATTATCGACACACACCAATCCATCAATTCAACTCAACCGGCATTCAAATTAATTAACTATTACTACCCACACGAGCAATTTTATCCGACACATGCCAAGGGAGAAAATAATTACCGACACACACCAGGATTCACATAATCACGAAATCCAACACATTCAGCAATTGAAATTGTTCATCAATTATAATCATCTGAATAAGCATTTGCCTACATTTCTCCTAATCAAACTTCCATGTCATTAAAATTCCACCACTCCCAATACTACTAGTAGTATCTCCTCCTATCATTTGAGTTCCATCTACTATTTGTGATGCAAATAATTTTTTCTTTTTATCCATATTGCGAGGATAATTATTGCACTTTTTCAAATGTTTCAACATATTTGAAGTACCATTATCAATATGGTACGAATACTTAGATCCGCAATAATTGCAAAATACATCAACTTTCCCATTTGTGTGAGTTGTTCCTTTTTGAAAATAAAGCCAAGCTGCTGATTTTCGCTTACTTGGAGGAGGATATGGACAATAACTTGATACCTTATTTGTCTTGGATGCTTCTTCGAAGTTTTCACCTCCTTTGTGTTCTTGTGATGTTGATTCCACCATCGGCATTATTGCATCATGGGATTCATCTACTTCCATTGATATGTTAACGAATCACCTGCTCGAATCAAGCAACGCGTCATCAACACTAAAACACTTCTCATGAAGCTAAATCATATTTTACTTACAACAAAAAATAGATATAAAATCATATTTTCTTTTCATATTTTGGACCAGACAACTTTTTAACAAACGACATTCATGCTGTCAAAAGAGATAGAGCCTTAGGAGTAAGGATACAGTCTTCTAGCATTGGAAAGATTGACAAGGAAATCTAAGATGGACAAACTACAAGTATTGTCAGGCTATTTAATATCCAAATATAAACCGAATGAACACATTTTCGACTAGGATATAGTGTTTGGGTTGAAACAAAACCCTTAGTGCATAACCCAGAAACTTCAGAGACAAAAGGTAAAGGAATTGATTGATAATTAACAAAAGCATTATAATGGGATAGTCCCACTAGATGCAACTATGCTAAAACCTCCAGAAAAGAGCACTCTATATGGGAGATGAGATCATCTTCTAGTAGTTTGACCAAGGCAAGTGGAAAACACAGACATTTACATACTTGCATGCTGAGTTTAGAGAAAATAGGATCAAAGTCATCTGTGCATTGAAGTAATAAAAGGATCGAAGATGCTATAGCAAACCAAAGTATATAAATGTTCAGTTGTTAGATTTTCTAGATAACTCAGGGTTGATGGGGAAAAAATGGTGTTCCACTGCATCCTCAAAGGTCAACTGCAAGATACACTTAAGGTTTATCATAATAATGCAAGTTGTAAGTTTTCAATCGAGAGGTATAAAAGGTATAAAATTTGAAAAATTAAGGATCTTTCTACAAGTTATCCTTATATTTTGCTAAAGCAATACGGAAGACAAATAGCAATGAATAGTAATCAAGACAATTCCTTTTTTCATGTTTCAATTTTTTTCCCTCTAGGTCTCTTTATTAATCTGAAGGGAACAGGTCATATGATGCAGGGTCCCATCAGAGAAATGTAAGAATGGGAAACCTATTTCTCTAATTCAGTTATCAGATCCTTCTATATCCGTCTGAAGATGCATGTGAGCAAAACTACTGAGAAACAACCATTGATCCAAGGGACTACAGGAATTCACAAGTATCGGAGAAAGCCTCTGGACCAAATCTTTGAATGACCTGTACTTGCTGTCAACACCTCATTTCATTAGGAGGACAGACATGACTAACATGTAAAGTCAAACACTGGATATAACAACCAATTGGTGGGCTATCTTGTGGCACCCCTCGACGGCCCCCGATCCGTTTGGGTCACCACAATTCGCTTACCTTTCATTTACCCTAATAACATGTCACTCTAATACCATTTCAATTGTAGCGGATCCATACAACCTGGGGGTTTACATTTTTTTTTTTTTTTTAGATCGATCCCTTGTGCAATTTATATAACGAAAGCATATCCAACAACTCCCTTCCCTATATTTAAAAACAATGCACACCTACTAAACATTAATAGGTAAAAAGCCGAACACTTTTATTTACTTAAACCAAATGGACATCATTCATCGGTATATCAAAATGCCATGGTTCTCTATACTTGGCTATACTTCAAAAAGATGACCGACATCTCCTCCAACAGTCATATACTTAAAGTCCATCGATCAGTGTCGGCGTCCAAAAGTTTATTCATTTGCTATCCTCCTCTTCGTGGTCATATCCAACTACTTGATCTATCTACTGGTGGCAGTGGCAACAGAGGCATCTTATCTATTCTAAAATGTTAATCCCCAAAAAGGGTGAGTACAATCACTCAACAGTAAAGATCCACCAAACTACTCATTACGTCAAACAGAACAATCAAGGCATCATAATAAAGCACATATCATGCATGCATTCAAGCATAACTTACCTTACAATCATACATATATTATCATACCATATGTGCATATACTATCATCCACTCATCATCAAGCATTCATGCATATATCACTATGCCATATGTGCATATACCACCATGCACCCATTATCAAGCATTCATGCATATATCATCATGCCACATATGCATATACCACCATGCAGTCATGCATATACCACCATGATTCATATCATCCATGCTATCAAGCATACATCACCATGAGATCCATTCATGATTTCATGATCGCATTTTCAATATCAAATAGCATTAATTTACTTTCATAAGCAGCTCATGCATCATGCCATATGCATACACCCATGCACATGATTCATTTTCAATTCTTATCTTTCACAAGGATCTCATCAGTTTTTCTTTCCAGGGACCAATGTTTGCATCCCACAATTTATCGCTCGCATCCAACCAGGCATCGCGAGGAACCTCTGAGCAAGTATAAGTGGGTGAAATTGTTATTCTTTGGAAAGACTGGATCTGGAGATTTTAGGACCCACCCTTGATGAATGCATGGACTGTAAGGCAACCTTTTTGTCAAAATTTCACTTTGGTTTCTTAACAAAAGTTGTAAAGGACATCCTGAGGTACAACATATCAAAAATTTAGAGAAAAAAAACAAGAATAGGTAGGTGAAATCGTGATCCTTTGGAGATGGTTAGATCTGGAATTACGGTACTACGAACAGGGATTTTAACCGTCCATATTTAATTATCTAGGACAAATTTGACTTCAATGTTCTCATGAAGTATCTACCTTATGGTCTTGGATATCACATAGTCGAATTTCATAATTTTTTAAGGTCATTTGAGTATTTAATCGGAAATTTTTCTAAAACTGTACAATCTGATGTGTTCGGATCTTGTAAGTTACAATGCGTGGACTCTATCATTTTGTATGAGCTTCTTTTGGAAATGTATTCTGCATGAAATATCTCTATTCATGTCTTCCCTACAACATATTTAAATTTCGTAATTTTTGTAGTTCATTTTCCTATTTAACCAAAAAAAAAATTCAAAAATTGTGCAAGTAGAGAATAGGAAAAGTAAATCGATTTTATCTTTTAATCCATAACGAATTGGACTACAATTTCTTCATGAAACTTGTACCTCTAGGTCTTAAATACAACGTGTCCAAATTTCATAATTTTCTGAGTTTATTTAAGGGTTTAATCGAAATTGTTTTCAAAACTTGTACCTCTAAACATTATTGTTCTAGTGGTGTTTTATTTCTACTTTCTAGTTTGCTATTTGTTTTGAAATTTCTAATTATATTCTATTATTTTTTCGTAGTGCGAAGTTAATGTATCAAGATAATATATCAATGGAGGTGGAGGAACGTGAGGAGATGACTCCGATTACGGAATTGAAGTTTTCCAACAATGAAATTGAAAAAGAGGCACCCCCTACCTCGAGTGCCACAAATAAGGTACCCGGTTCTCATCTTTCCCATGATAAGAAACATACATCCGAATGTTAGAATCATTATTCGAAAATTAGTGATAAGGATGGAAACATATATCAAGTGAAGTGCATTCATTGTGAGTCAATACTTAAGTACCGTGTTGCTAACGATACTTCTTCAATGAGGAAACACTTGATCACATGCAAGAGGTTTCCCCGTAATCTAGATAAGAGCTAGAAATTTTTTGTACCACGTAATGTCAACATGGCTGGCAAGGGAAGAGGAGATTCTAGTACTGATAGCGTCTTATCAACATAGGCATTTAATCAAGAACGTTATAGGCTAATGCTTACTCGGTTCATCATCCTTGATAAACAACATTTTTCCTTGGTTGAGAATGTTGGATTTCGTGAATATGTTAATGAGTTACAACCTCTCTTCAAACATATCACGTTTCACAATTGCAAAAGATTGCATGAAGTTGTTTTTATGTGAAAGAATTTCTTTGAATAATTATTTTGGAAAGATTAATTATAGGATCGCACTCACAACTGATACATGAACTTCCAATCAAAATCTGAATTACTTATGTCTCACTGCACATTAGAAGTTGCATAAAAGAATCATCAATTTTGTGGTGATGCATAGTCACAGGGGTAAGGAGATTGGAAAAATGGTGGAGGGATGCATTGAGAAGTGGGGAATAAAAAAAGGGTGTCGACAATTACCGTGGATAATGCTAGCTCGAATGATATTGCAGTAGCTATTTGAGGGATAAACTTTCGAAACAAAAGTCGTTGATATTAGATGGTAGTGTTTTGCACATGATGTGTACAGCTTATATATTAAATTTGATTGTGAGAGATGGCTTGACTATAGCACGTGACTCCATTACACGTATTTGAAATGTGATTAGATATGTAAGGAGTTCTCCCATAAGAGCCCAAGTATTTCAATCTTGCATTGAGAAATAAAAAATCACTTATAAGGGTTCGGTAGTTCTTGATATTACCACTAGATGGAACTCCACTTACCTCATGTTAGACACCCCCATAAAGTTCAGAAAAGCTTTCGAAATGATGGAATATCACGATCCATCTTTTGAAAGTAAGCTTAATTATGAAACTCATAATGAAGATGATTGGGAAAATGCTATTATTCTTTCGAATTTTCTCAAAATATTCTATGATGCTACCAATCAGATGTTTGGGATTTATATGTTACTTAAAATTATTATTTTAAAGGGATAGCTCTTTTGTATAGAAATTTGAAAGATATGATTAATGCTTCGAATCCCAAGCTTTAAGATATTAGTGTGAAAATGAAAAAAAAAATGATAAATATTATGGAAACTTGGATAAAGTGAATATGATGGTATTGATTGCGGTTGTGTTAGATCTTAGAGACAAGTTAAATTATGTGAGTTTCTCGTATAGACAAATTTATGATGACGAATCGAAAATTAAAGAGATGCATTACAAGGTGAAGGATACATTGGAGCGTTTTTGTATGAATTTTATGAGTAATCTTCTCTTACTTCAAGTGATCAAGATTTTGGTGGCCATAATTTGGGTGTAAGTAGTAGCAGTTCAAATTCCAATACCGATACAAGTGGTAGCGAAGGAATAAAGAAGCCTAACGCCCAAGCTTGGAAGAAAATGTTTTTATACTCGAATGAACAAGGGAGCGATGACAACAAGTCCGAGCTTGATGAATATCTTCAAGAAAAAAATGAAAAGGATCTTCATATTGACATTTTGATTTGGTGGAAGACTAATGGCTCAAAATATAATATCATTTCCTTAATGGCTCGAGATATTTTGTCAATTCCTGTAACTACCGTTGCTTCAGAATCAACTTTTAGTACATCGAGTCATGTACATGATGGCTTTCGGAGTTCTTTAACTCCAAAAGTAGTGGAAGCTCTGATTTGCACTCAAGATTAGTTTAGAGTCGCTCGTGTATCGCTTGATGTTGAAGAGTGTATTAAGAACGCAGAATAATTTGAGTTTGGTAAGTAATGTTTATATCTTTATATATTGTAATTATTTTTGTATATCTGATAAATGAATATTTTATTTAATCTCTTCCTCTTTTTTTCAGATATGGTTGGTCTTAATGCGGAGATTATGGTCGATAAATAAAGTTGGTGGTGTCGCACTTGTAATGGATCCAATGGTTGAAAAGTCAAGCAAGGTTTTTTGTTGGCTTATTGATCAGCAACTTTGTTTGTCGTAATTTTAATGCAAGCTCCTTTTTATGTACATTGAATTTTTGAACTAAGTTGTCAAAAAATTTATGAGCCTTTAGATGGGCAAAATGGCATGCTTCATGGAGTATTATCGATATTGATTTTTTTTCTGTGTCTTTACTTAGGATTTTGATTGATTTGCATTCATGTCTTTACAAGGTTTTGCTGTGCCAAAGGAATCACATGGAAATGTTGCAGAGTTCACATTATAGAGTAGATGAAAATTTGAGATCTTGTTGGTACTTCTGGTTTTTTATCTCTTTAGAAACTTCTTTGGAAACTTCTTATTAGTTTTGATTATGTATGTCCAAATTCTTGACAGTTGGCATTGGTATGTTTGCTAAGATGTGGGAAGTTACCGTGTAGTATACGCATACGTTATAGTTTGTTTTGGTAACGTGCGCATACATTATATTTTTTTTTGGTAACGTGCGTGCACATTATATTTCTTTTTGGTAATATGCGCGCACGTTATATTTTTTTTGGTAACGTGCACATATGTTATAGTTCAAATTTGAAAATAACAAAAAAAAAATCTATTGGAACCTAGAACCGACCCTGGAAACTATGACAGGGTAGGTTCTAGGTTCCAGACGAAACCAAACCGAAACCTGGAACCGCTTACCCCTAATATAGACCAAACATCACAGCACTATTATCATAACCACTCAACTTGCACAGTTTTAGAAACATTTTCAGTTAAATAGGAAAATGAACTTCAAAAATTATGAAATTTCAATATGTTGCAGGGAAGACATAAATAAAGATACTTCGTGAAAAACACTATGCCGAAAGAGCTTCATACAAAATGATATGACCCATGCATTGAAACTGATTAAATCCAAACGCATCAGATTACACGGTTTTAAAAGCATTTCCGATTAAATACACTAATGGCCTTCAAAAATTATGAAACTCGACTATGTGTTAGTCAAGACCCTAAGGTAGAGTTTTCATAAAGGAATCAAAGTCAAATTCGTCCTAGGTAATTAAATATAGGTGGTTAAAACTTCTGTTCTTAGTATCGAAATTTCCAGATCTAACTACCTCCGAAAAACCACGATTTAACCTACCAATTCTTGTTGGTTTTCTCTAAAGTTTTGATATGTTAAACCTCAGGATGTCCGTTACAACTTTCGTCAATAAATCAAAGTGAAATTTCAACAACAAGGTTACTTTACAGACCACGAAACCACTAAAGGTCATCACGACGAATTCCAGATCTAGTCTCTCAAAATAAAAATAGTTTCACCAAGAAATACTTGTTCGTTTTATCTCAAATTTCAGTATGTTATTTTTCAAGATGTTATCTACAACTTTCATGAAGAGGTCAAAGTAAAATTCCAAATAAAATGTCACATGCAACACTCGAAATCACCAAGAGATCAACAAAACAGTTTCCAGATCTAATGTTTTTGTAGAAAAAGAGTTTCACCCCTCAATACTTGTCCATTTTGTCTCAAATTTTAGTATGTTATACTTCAAGATGTTCTCTACAACTTTCATGAGGAGGTTGAAACAATATTCCAACTAAAAAGTCACATGCAACACACAAACTCGCGGACGGTCGGACTGGTCTTTCCGAAATCAGCTTGCATGACCAACGAATCTCTCTTCAAATCTCCGAATTCTCATCCCATCTACCACAACCAAGACTTACCATCTACTACACATACACATAGCAATGCAAAGAGTAGGTTTTAAGACTTCACTTGTCTCAAATCAAAGGAAAACACAGCAAGAACGACGGCGGGACTAGGCGGGCTCGACAGCGTCTCCTCTTCATCTCTTCCTCTCTTTCTCTCTTTGGACGGTACTCTCTCTCTCTCCCTTCTCTCTCTTCTGGTCGAAATCCCCCTCCCCCTTTTCCTTTTAGTCAAATTAAAACCCTTACATGCTCCCATTTTTGCATGGAGGGACACTTGGTTATAAAGGGGCAACACTTGGCAAGTTTTTCTTGCCACTTGGCATTTTTGTCATGCACATGATGGGCCTTCAATGGGTCGGGCTTGGGCCAGCTTGGTCGACCACTTCATGGGCTCCTTGGGCGGGGCCTCTTGGCCCACTTTAGGTGTTACGCCCCGATCCTAGGGCACGCACACATCCTTCTTACTTGGTCGATTTTATAATGCGATATCCTAGGATTATGTATCGCTGACCCTTTCATTTATTAAGCACATGCAGAAGCAATTAAAATCCCCAAACAATAAAACGATGGGATAGAAAAAGCAATGCCATATTTTTCATATTAAAACTTATAACCAAACTTTTATATAAAACACAAACTAGAGTACTTCACAACTTTATACTATATCTCTATTCACATCAAAATGGAGATTTCAAAAGAATATAGAATCTCAGTCCATCCGAGCTGTACTCAAGGCCCCTCTCGGGATTATCTTCTTATTCCAAAATTATTCTCCTCAGGTTTCGCCCCAGAGTTCTCATTCTCATATCCCTCCTCAGCTCCTCATCAGAGTCCTTAAATGATTTCCTCAAACTGGGATGAGACTACGTTTCAGCAAGTTTTACCCCACTAAACCCGATTAGTAAACCATTATATTATAGGCTGCCTAAACACGCACAGGACAGAGAACTTACCTTGGCCTCAGATCACACCTGCAAGTTAGTATAATTCATAATAGGCACCCACTTACTCCAAACAAATCAAACTAGTCGATTGCATGTCACACAAATCATTCTCCACTGAGGAGTATCTAAAAGCTAGGCCACATGCATTCTCCAAGATGACATTCCAAGTTTCCGAGCCACGTGCCTCAAACCTTGGGCCCACGTGCATTCTCTAAGGCAACCTCTTCGCCAAGGTTGTACATCAAGTCACCGAGTCACGTGCCCTTTTAGATGTTATTCTCAAATACTGGACCCACGTGCATTCTCTAAGGCACTAATTCGCCAAGGTGACGCATCAGATTACCGAGCCACGTGTCCTTTTTACGATGCCCGGGCCCACGTGCCTTCTCTTAGGTGCTAACTCACCAAAGTGATGCATCAATTCACCAAGCCACGTGCCCTTTTAGATGCCATTCTGGAACGTCGGGCTCACGTGCATTCTCTAAGGCACTAGTTCACCAAAGTGACGCATCAGATCACCGAGCCACGTGCCCTTTTAGATGCCAATACTCAATCGTTGGACCCACGTGCATTCTCTAAGGTACTAGTTCACCAAAGTGATGTATCAGATCACCGAGCCACGTGTCCCTTTAGATGCCAATACTTAATCACCGAGCCAACATACCCTTCTCCAGGTGATTTACTTTCTACCATGATTTCACTATGAAACAATGCCTTTCTCTATAGTTCGCCAATCCACTATTGATACCCAATTCTCAATTGAATAATCAAATCAACTCAATAGGAATATATCATAAAATTCACAATTTAAATCAATTCTATACAAATTGAAGCTCAATTAAATAAACGGATTGCACCACGACGATCAGCATGAGATTTCGGTCGTTGACCATCTCAAACTTAATTTTCGAAAAATAAATAATTAATTAATTAATTTCGAAAATTAATTAATAAATATTAAAAATCTATTTTAGCTCAAAATAAAGCCTGATTAAATAAACAGACTTCACCATAGTCATCAACATAATATTTCAGTCACTGGCCATCACAGTTGAATTTTCGGAAAATAATTAATTAATTAATTTAATTCCGAAAATTAATATTTAAATACCAAAAATTCCACTTAGGCCCGAAAAGCCTAATTGAAGCCCACTAAGGGTTAGGAAAAATCCCGAGATACTTTCAATAAATAGTAGATCACGTCTACTTGCTAAATGCACAATCAATTTGTCTAATTCGCATCACAATTGACTAATAAACACTAATATATTCTAATCTAACCACCTAATTACATTTAATTAAACATAACCAACCCCTAAGCATAATTAGCAAACTAAGCAAGGATTAGTGAGATTACTCACCGGAATCGTGCGCAAATCAGATCAATCTGACAGGAGCGACGCAAGGAACAACAAACTCCAAAGCGGGCCTCGAGTTCGGGGCCAAGAAACGGCCCAAAAGTGGGCCCGAAGATGCTAGAAACCCACTTTGTGGGTTGTTGATCTAGGCTGGCCGAAGCTGGTTCAGCGGCTAGGGCGGCGAGGGGAGGCCGGTGGAGGGCAAGGGGGACGCCAAGGAGGCCAGGCGGTGGCCGGACGAAGCTGGGCAGTGGCTAGAAGCGGCTAGTCGAGGCGGAACAAGGGCTGAGCAGAGGCCAAACGGGGTTGGACGACGCATGGCAAGGATGGCAGGCGCGGGTGGGGGGCGGCAGAGCGCGCAGCATGCGCGAGCGTGCAGTGCGAGCGGCCATCTAGCTCCGGTGCAGCGGCGATGGCTTTAGTGAGCTACTACTGTTCTTCTTTGTTGGTTTTGGGCTGGTTCACACAGAAGAACAAAGAAGAAGAAGTTGGTTCAATCACGTGGGGTGGGGAAGAAGAGATAAGAGAGAGAAGAGATGGGTTTGAATGGTCAAAGAAAGAGGAAGAAGCCAAATTGAAATTGGCCAAGGGGTAGGCGTCGGTGGGGAAAAACGCACGAGGGGGAGGGGAGAGGAGAGAGGAGAGAGAAGAGGAAGAGAGAAAAATAAAATAATACCATCAATCGTATTTTATTTCTTTTTCTTTTTCCCTTTCTATTTTCTTTTGGTCTTCGATTTTTCCTCTGATAATTTCTTTCTTGAAATTTCAAACTTGTCAATAAATTGACAAACGATGAGACGGTCCTAAAAATGAATTGTGACATGCTCAAATATTCAATTTCCGAGACCAAATTAAATTTTATGGTTAGAATCGATTAGACGCGATTTTAGTCCAATCTAACAAATTGAGTAGCTTTTAGGGATTTTACTGCAGATCCATCCCTTAACGACTTCACCCAATAGGTTAGTTAACTCATGAGTGATCAGGTCAGAGAAAAAAGACCATAGGCACGTTGATGACATACCCATTTCACTTTATTGAAACGGGATCGTATTTCAGGATGTCACATTAGGCCAACACTCTTGGGCCTAAAGTCCAAACTTAAATGGCCCAAGTTCATTTTTTTAATAATACATCTTAATCCTCATTTAAATAAATATCTAATTGCATAATAAAATGGCCAAAATACTTTGTGACATTAATCCATAAAAATCAAATCTATAAAGTGCATAGTTAAGAACAGAGTCTTCTTTATCAAATTGCCCTATAGCACCAACCTTGATCATCCATTAACATAAGATGTATTTCTACCCAAATAATTCTCCATTAAAATACTCGACATTAATCTATTAAAATTCTTTAGTCTAAAGGCCATCAATAACACTTCCATCACCTTTTTATAGGTCGTAATGCATCCAGAGGTTGCCATGAAATTTTTGGGATGCCACATATCTATTAGCTATCAGCAATGATTAGAATTATGTTGTGAAGATGAAGTTATTAAATTCTAGGAATAGAGAAAAAGAACGGGCTAAAACTTAAAATAACCAGTATTGAGTGAGGAGAGTCAACTACATTTAATACATAACAACTATTACCATGACATTGCTACTCTTTCCCCTTCAAGTGATTCATAAGAAGCTCTAAAATATATTCTTAGCCGCAACTCATCAAGCGAACTAAACATAAATTGCATGATATATGCAAGGTATCTTAAGTTATAACATGTAAGACAAATTTGATGCACAAAGAAGCACAGCACTAAAGATATGGATTAAAAATATTGTATTTGATATTAAATTTACCCTACTTGACTGAAATCTTCCTTACCTGATTCAACTTCTTTGCCAATTGAGGAACACCACGGCAATCAGCGAGGCTGTTGTATACCTGCATAGGATACCAAGAAATATATAAACAAAGCTCAAAATCTCCAACAAATACATAATTCCTTATAGGTAGGAGTTCACATATTCATACCGGACATCATCATGGATTCAACCCCAACATCATCACGCAAGTACGCAACCACACAAAAAACAGCACTAATTCTCAACTCGCGCAATCACGACAAAAGCAATCTCATGTCGCTCCGTTGAGACTCCCAAGAACACTACTCGAATTCGACTTCAATCTCAATCAAAACAAGTTCACATAGATAGAGACAGAGACAGAGACAGAGAGATAGAGAGAAAAGGTACGTGTAGGTGCCAATGAGAGGGGCGAGAAGGAGGGTGGCGCTGCCCCAGTTCTCGGAGATCTTGCGGTGGATCTTGTTGGGCATATCCTTCCACACAAATCTGTTGCTAACTTGCTGTCGAGGGTGACGGTGCCGGAAAATCAACATCGGAGGGCCAAGTAGTGTGACAACGAAAGAATTGGACGGACGGACTTGTTGTTGTCGAGGGCGACGGCGATTTTCCGAAGTACCGAATAGAGAAAGGGATGAACGGACGAATGGTTGTTATCAAGGGCGACGGTGATTTTTCGAAAGGCTGAATAAAGAAAGGGATGCACGGCTGCTATCGAGGGTTTCCTCACAAACCCTAGCCTAAGGGGGTTCCTAGGTTTCTTCTTCTCCTCCTCCTGCAACCCTGCTTCTTTGCATGCTAACCTTTTGAGTCTTGCCCACTTGGTGTTTTGTCAAGGTCCACTTTGGAGTTTAGACTTTTTAACTTCTGGTTCTGGATGTCTCCATTTGCTTAGCGTTTTGTCAAGGGGTTCATGCTTGCCTTTTGATGTCGGTTTGTGGGTTTGTTAATTAGTAATTTTAATTTTTTTAATTTAAAAATTAATCGGTCTGGTCCGAGTGGACAGATCCGCCCATGGAACCGGGAACCGGACTAGTACCCATTAATTCCCATAAATTGGAACTGGGAACCAAACTGATACCCACTGGTTCCCATAAATTGGAACCGAGAACCAAACCGGTTCCCTCAAGAACCACCAGTTCTAGTCGATTCTGGTTCGGTTCCAGGCGATCCGGACGGATCCCGATTCTTTTGCACACCCCTAATAACAGATAACTCACAGATGTTAGTTAGCCATATAGAAATTGGGACAAGCCATAAACTGGGATGCCTATTCAAGCTTATCTTAAGATTCTAAATGCTCTTAGTGGCTATGCTACCATGGTATCCTCTACAACTTGACATTCTCAGTTAGGCCATGCTTTTTTTTTTCTAGATTGGTCATCTGATTTCTACTGGTCATCTAAGCTCTGTTGACAATAAGCATTTTGATTGTTTACCATGTAAGTTGGGAAATCATCACATTTCACCTTTTCATCTTAGTGAATTTATCTCTCATGTGATTGTAATGGGTAGAATCAAAAAACCATGAATCAGAAGTACCTAGAGTCACAAACATAGTAGAAGTGCTTGGGACATAGAAGCTAGAAGTACCAAATTCTCGAAGAACGTCACAAAGATCATCTAAAGATAAAGTAACAGACAAGCTGCTAACCCTCAACAGTAACAACAGTGTTGGAAAAGCGTGTAGCTGGACCTTTGTATCCGAATTGGTTATTTGTCCCTATAGGTTGCCTAGGCTATTATCAATAGCAAATGGATGCAAGATGATCAGTTCAATGACAATATGTGCAATATGGTGTTCATGATGAAGAAGAGGTGGGGGTGGTAAGCACTGCACCTGTAGGAGTAGACAAAATAGGGCAGGCCAGGGTGCCTTCAAAGTAGCAAGTCAAATCTCTTTAGTTGATGATTTTGAAACAACTACCTCAAGAGGAGGTGATGAATCTCAGTGTTGAAGTGAGCTCGTGTAGATTCAACTCATCATCAAGTGACATTAGAAATTGCATAACAGGCATATGATCACAATAATTAGCGAACTTGTGAGCATCAACATCAACTTTCCATTGTGGATTAGAGTAATCCAATTGATCCCAAATAGAATGCACAAAGGACAAAAAATTGCTAATAGACTAACTTGTCTCTTGAGGCATGTGATGCAAATTTTTAATAGCTGATACTGGTGAGCAATATCTGAGGTGAAATATTAGCCGGGAAGCAAATCCCATGCCTCAAAAGTGAAGCCTGATAGAAGGAATTGAAGTATTTCAAAACCATATTAAAATCTAATGGTTCTTACCGACCCACCCCTCCAAATGCTCAATAAGTTTTCTCCAATTTCTTCAGCATTCCTCGTAAGCCCGCAAATTTCACCAGTAACATAATGCCAAAATTTGCATTCTTTCAAAAAACTTGACATTTCTTCAGCCCATAAAAGATAATTCTATCCATTCAAGATAGTTTGAATGGGTATTGGCAAGTCCATTTTATTAACTTATATGTACTAATTTATATATTAAATACCAAGAAACTAGTACTGGAAATGAAAATACGGAGATAATAATGCCAAAAATGAAATCAGCACATTGAAATACCTCCGAAACCGATCGGTCAACTTTGGGTGAACGATCAACAGTTAACAGTAAACTGTTAGTGGTGAGAGGCAGAGCACGAGGCGGATCACACAGCAGATGACAGCAGGATGACTTAATAGTGACATAAGCAATACATGGCCGGACTTCTAATCATGTGAAATGCATGTGAGCGTGTGGATCTCACATGCGGGCTCCTTGGTGGCAAGGTTTGGCTAGTTGGATTCGTTAAGAGTGATGTTGAATCTGTTTGTGGTCTTGGATTGTAAAAATAACCAGCTCAATGTGTCTAAAATTGACTTACGATTGACGGATTCATTAACTCTGAAACTACGGCACGTGGTGGAAAAACGAGAGCGACACGGCCTATACAGCTGACATCAAGATGATCATGGTGGAGCAATGCGGCCCATGCAGTTGGCGTTGCAAAGTAGAGTCTACTACACCGCCTGTGAAGTTGGCATTGCAAAGCATAGCTGATTACACTTATCAGGAAAGAGGTTTTGATACTGAGTCAAGAATGATGCGGAAGTGACGGATTTGGAGAATTTTATGTGCATTTCAAAATATTTAATAATAAGTATAGAGCCTATTTATAGACTTAATAACAAAATATTAAACATCAATTATGATCAATCGCAAAAATATCCAAAATATTAAAAAAATTCCATAAATCATAAATAATTTAAATATATCTAACAAGAAGGATTCTTGATGAACACCGTAATGAAACGACTAACTACCTGATGAAATAGCTCGTGAATGTGGTCAAACCAATGATTATCAACATCTTCCATGAAATCATCCACTGGCAGGGAGCGTTGAGCCATTCAATTCAAATGCAAGCAAATCCTGCTAATCCGGTGCCTTCTAGGTAGGGGTGAGCGTGGTTCCGGGTAGAACCGGGAACCGGAACCGAACCGGAGGAGGGTCCGGTTCGGTTCCCGGTTCTGAAGAGGCCGGTTCCGGTTCCCATAGGAACCGGAACCGGCCAAGTTATAAAAAAAAAAAAAACCCTAGCCCGCCCCCACGTGATTTCATTTTCCCCCTATGCCGATTCTTCCCCCTTTTGCCTTTCTTTTTCTCTCTCTCTCTTTCTTTTCTCCCCTTTTTCCTCCTCACGTCGCTTCCTGCCTCCCCCAAACTTTTTTCTTTTCTTCTCTCTCTCTCTTCTTTCCTCCTCTCTAGGCCGAAACCCCCCCTTCTTCTTCTTCTTCTTCTTCCATCCTCTCTTTTTGAGTGGCTCCTTTTTGGCCGAGGGAGAGAGGGACCAAGCAAGGGAGAGCGACAGAGAGAGGGAAAGCAAGGGGGTTTCTGGTTTTTCCATAGATTTTGGGCTGAGAGAGAGATGAGCTCGAGGGAGAGAGATCGAGAAGGAGAGTTCAGTGCGATTGAGGGAGAGCGGGAAAGGTTCAGCCGTGCATGGGCTCGGTTAGAGAGCGAGACCGAGAGAGAGACCAAGGGAGTGAGAGAGAGAGTGAGTAGTCCGCTTCGTCTGTGTGAGAAAGTAGTAAGAGACTCGCGTTGCCGGAGGCCAGCCCACCGACCACCGCCCGCCACAGCACCACGCCGGCCCAGGTAGGCCTTTCTTCATCTGTACGTGCCTTGTTTTGGGCACGCGGGGTCTGAGTTCGCGGCCGTTTAGCTTATGTGAACTCCAGCCCTGCCGGTTCTCCGTTGACGCTGATGTGCATTCTGGTACGCTTGTTGTGTGTGCTAGACTGCTAGTATGCCTATAAAGAGTCTTCGTTCGGGCTTAAGCAGGGGTGAGCACCTGGGAACCGGAGAACCGAACTAGACCCTCCCGTTCTCTGCCTCTTCCCGTCGCCGACGCCACTCGCCCTCGACGCCGCCGCTGGACGCCAGTCGCCCCGCGCTCGTCTCGCCCTTGCCTCCTGCTACCTCGACGCCGTCACCCCTCGCTTGCCTCACTGCTCAGCCGCTCGCCGTCGACGCCGCCAGTGGACGCCGCTCGTCCCCTCGGTGGCACCTTCGGGCACATATAATCTTCTTAACGCATCAGTATACACCTTGATGAATGACAGGAAAATGTAAGGTTAGATATCAGTATCTAACCCACTGCACATTATGGAATTCCCACTATCATATGTCGCTTTTGTTAACATCTTTCCCATCGATTGATGAATAGGGTGCCCAACTTGCCGATTTAAGGGAAAAGTGCAGCAACTTTAGTGGCTTGCCGAACTTTGGCTAAAGAACTCACAGAATCACGATTTCCAGCTCCTAGAATATTGGCATTTAAGGTTTCTCCTCCACACTTTTAATGTTTAATTCGTCTTATGTTATTCACGTGATGAGATGCTCATATTGGTTTTCCTGTTCAACAGGAGGGAAGCTGTACATAGTGAATGAGAAGAATGATTCTGAATCAAGGGTGATTTTTTTTTTTTGTGCTTTTAACTCTTTTACACACTCAAAATGTTTATTTTCTGCGTGTGTTATAGTAATTGAGTTTAGTGATCTGCTGGCTAACTCATTGGTTGCTACTAGCTCATATTATCATCCGTCATAGATGTCTTAGAAGTCATCGATGTGACAACTCGCTTACATGTATAAACATGTTGCATCAGATGTCCCTGAATGGCCAATAGAAAATGTCAATTCTGGGACAATAGATTGATTAATTTTAAGCTCTGTTCTTGTTGTCTAAATATCTACTATTACACCAGCAAAAACTTTTTTGGCAAAAAAAGAATTAACTAGTGAAGCTTTTGTTATACGTCAAATATGTATAGTAGATAGAGAACAGAGGGAGTCCTCATTGGTTCGGCAAAATCATCAGTGGAGAAGCCAACTGCCTACTCACTGTACATTTACCGTAATTTTTCATTGCAGTTCAGAGAAAATCTTGTACTTCAATCTCTCTTCAGCTTTCTCATATCCTAATATGTCTGTTGCAATAATGCCTCGCGCTGTTCTTTTCGTGTGAAATCAGAAATGGCTGCAAATAGTTTATAGTTATGATGACAATTAATATCTTTTACTTCAGCAGGAGATCAGACTTCGAGGTTTAAGATGACATGTTTATGTTTTTGCTGTCTAATTTGGATTAAAAATGTTTTGATAGGGTTCAAAGTCTATATCCATATTGGACGGTCTAATTGCTGGTAACAGAGAGAAAATTCCTCCATCACCGCTTATCAAACAACCGGTTGTGGTGTAGAGTAAGTCTTTATTATCTACAAGATAGCCATTATAACTTTTAGCTCTATATATTTCTTCTATCACTTAGACATCTTTGAATTTAGCTCAATGAAAGATTTTATGGCAACAAACAAAGGTTCTTCTCCTATCAAGGAAAGGGCAGGACTAAGTCTCTTTGCTGTAAGGTCGCTTGTGCTTTGTGAAAAGGAAGATAACATATCCGAGTTTCCGAATGAAGTGAAGCTCTATTCTTTGATTAGTTTGATGTTTGATGCAGGTAAAACAATAATCAGATTATCAAATTTACTAGTCCATGAAATAATACTCATCCATTATAAAAAATTTATCGGTTCTTTTTTAAAATTATCCTATGATGATCTTTCACTTCTGTTGTAATATCTACAAGATATTTGCAGGGGGAAAGTTTCTCAGAAGAAAGATCAGTTCTGGTTCAGAAACCACTGCTTCAACATTGCCGAGAGATATTCATGCAGCTCCACTTGAAAGCTTTGTTACTAAAGTTGCTGAAGTCATTGGAAGCTGTAAAACAATGAGGGATATGGCTTTATTTTGGTGTAGGGTTGTTGCTAAGGTAAGGGACTTTGTGAAGTGAACCGCTGGACTTTGCAAAAGAGAAATAGTTCACATTTTAGAATATTAAACGCTTATGAGTATTATAGATTATGTTCGTGTTATATTTTCTTTGATGAATGACAAGTTTGTTTATTATTGCTACATTCATTTCCATTTTTTTAAACTAAAAAATGAAAAAAAAATAAGGAGAAAAAAGAACCTGTTGGAACCTGGAACCGACTCCGGAACCTGTGACAGGGTAGGTTCCAGGTTCTTGGTTCTGATGGGTAGGTTCTAGGTTCCAAAAAATGAGGAACCTGTACCCGAGGGTAGGTTCCAGGTTCCAAGCGGAACCTGTAAGGAACCGGGAACCGCTCACCCCTACTTCTAGGTATGTTCCTGCTTAAGTTACTTTTCGTACTGTTGGACAAATTATAACGCCTCCACCACCTCCTAGGATTCAACGCATATAAAGGAGATGAGAGATGGCATGGAGGGATAGGCAAAAATTTAAAAAGGCAAGGTAGCGGAGAATACTGTAGTACCTCATCTAACATGCAAACTAGGCTCGTAGCATGTGGAATTGACAATAGAAAACCTATCGAATCCATGACGGATGTAGAACTTTTTTTCATGGGCCAAACCTAACAGTTAATTATATGTTTTCATAGATTTAAAGGGTGCGTTTGTTTCATGAAAAACTCAACAATAGAGAAAAATGCTTTATTGGAAAGCATTTTCTAATAATATAGTTAATCTCCCTTTGTTCAATGATAAATGATCGAAAATATATTTTGATGTTTGGATCTCATTGAAAAATGATTTCAACCTCACAACTTTATTTCAGGCAAAAAAAAAAATCAAATTTTTAATTTTTAATTTTTTTATTTTTTTAAAACGATTTTTAAATTAATTTTCTTTTTCTTTTTTAAAATTTTTTAATTTTTAATTTTCTTTTTTCTCTTTTCTTTCCTTTTTCTTTTTCCTTCTTCCTTCGTCGCAATTAGCTAGTGATTACCATAGGTGAGCTTGAGGCTCATTTGGCGATGGCCATAAGCAAGCCATGAGCTCACCAGCCTCGGCGGAGACCAAGCTCACTTGAATCTAGCAAGCTCGGAGATCACTAGAATCGACCAAGTTGCAGCTCGCCTGGATCTAGCAACCCTCATGCTCAATGGCCTCGATTAGCACAAGCTCGCTTGGACTAGCCAAACCTCCAGCTCATCAGCCCACATCATGGTTGATCACTAAGCCACACAACCAGCAAAAGGAATAAGGAGAAAGGAAAAGAACAAATAACAAAAATAAATTTGAATTTAAAAATAAAAATAATTTAAAAAGTCTATTTTTATCAGAATAAACATTTTATCAACAATAGAAAAACATTTTGGAAAATGTTTTCCGGTTCTTTCAAAAGGTAAATCATTTTCTTGAATTTAAGTTTCCATAGGAAAACCTCTTTTTGTTGATTAGGAAAATATTTTCTATTGACTCATTTTCCTAAGCAAACCAAATGCTGGAAAATAAGGAAAATATTTTCCTTGACAGTTCCATTTTTTTCACAAGAAATGCATAATTTGAAAAATATTTTCTTAAAAATGATTGCTCAAATCGTTTACAAAATAAATAAATAAAAATATTGTCCATGAAAATATTTAAACATAGTTTTTTATCAATAATGAAAGTAATTTTAATCAACTAATTATTCCAAGAAATGCAAACAATAACTCTTAAAAAACTGTTTTCTAAATCGTTTATTTCTCATCAAACAAATAGAGCCTAATATTGTCAAACTTGTGGTACCTAAAATAATGGGTTACGTATGTATGATAACAGAATTTGTTTGTGAACTAATAATTTCTTGATAAATATATAATTGTCTATAAACGGTTCGCAACTAGTGGGGGCAAAAATTAAGGAAATGTGGGAATAAATAGCTTCTCTTGTAGCTTTCTTTTTGAAACTCTTGTAGGGGCAAATTAAAAAAAAAAATTGCAAAATTTAGGCTCTATTTTATTAATGGAAAATGAATAATTTAGAAAATATTTTTCAAAAAATAATCATTTATATCATTTACAAAAAAAAATAGTAATAAATATTTTCATCATCCATAA
Organism: Eucalyptus polyanthemos subsp. polyanthemos; assembly: GCA_017140185.1. Lineage (NCBI taxonomy): Eukaryota > Viridiplantae > Streptophyta > Magnoliopsida > Myrtales > Myrtaceae > Eucalyptus > Eucalyptus polyanthemos. Next base: position 30,744,550 of record CM029458.1, read on the forward strand.
AAGTATTTAGAAATGAATTATTATCTGTTATGGAAATATTTTTTATTAATTAATTATTTTAAGCAATATTAATACAAATAATAATTTTTTGAAAAATAATTTTTCAAATAATTTTTTTCAAAGAAATTATTGGAGTTTTAAGGTTCAATAGTGGGCCATCAAACGACAAGCAGGGGCAATTGCCTTCACATCACACAGCATGGATCTATCCTATCACAAAATCTTATGCAAATCAGCGTAGCATGAAAAAAGATTTTATTTCTAGATGTCACTTCTAACACGGTCCTACCGCTACAAATTGAATAGACCCAAGTTGGCGGTATAGGAGGGACTCAATCATTTGATACCGGCATCGAAACTCGAACTTAAGGCGCGTTTGGTAACGTTTCTATTCAAAAATTGTTTTAGAAAACAAAAATAGAAAAAATTATTTCTGTTTCGAGGAACAATTTTTTAACAGAAGAATGTATTTGGTAACTGCACAAATTTTTTATTTCTAGCATAGAAAAAGAACAAAACACGTTTGGCAAACTTGTATAATATTTATATTTTCTTTTTTTCTTTTTTCTTTTTCCTTTTTCCTTTTTTCTTTTTTTTCTTCCTTTTGGCCAATCGTCGGCCTCCGCCATGGCCGACAACTAGCTAACAAGGGTTGGCGGCTTCGCCCAGCCACAGCGAGGCCAAGCCTAGCCAGGGGCCGGCGACGCTCCGGCAAGGTCGCTAGCCAAAGAAAAAAGAAGAAGAAAAGAAAAAGAATGAAAAAATATAAGAAAAAAAAATTGTTTCTCGAAAGTGTTCTAAAAATAAGAAACAAGTTTTTCTTGTTTCTTGTTTCTGTTACAAATTTGTTCCCAGGAACAAAAAAATAGATTTGGAACAAAAAAAACGTAAACAAGCGCGTTTATATTCTTTTTCTGTTGCCGAAACAATAAAACAAAAATTGTGTTCATGAACACAAACAAACAGGGCCTTAATTGCCCATGCAGCACTCAACCGCACTTCGCTAGAACTTTTATTTCCCACCTCACGTATCGTAAATTGGAATTGATGAAATGGAAGTATAACTCGTATATAACATGCGGAAATCCATAACAAGTAATCGGCGAAGTTGACTGAAGTTTCAAAGCCTCAATTGTTTGCACATCAATCGTCATTAATAATGGCAATTTGCCAGTATCCAACAAGATTGACCTGAGCGCGGTGAAATCAATCAATGTAAAAGGTTAAACAAATTGCAAGGAAATCTCTTTTATTTTTCCCCCTTTTGATATTGCAAATGTTTGCTGCAATCAGGCTCAAAAAAGTCAATCCTACAAAAAGGCTCTCGGCAGCCTGACGCAATGCCTTATATGGCTGGCAGCACAATGATCCTACCAACTCAGATCTCAGCTAAGTACAAATCATTCCTGAAAATGGGCAAGTGATGCTTGCAGTTCTTCCAGCGCTCGCCCCTTGGTCTCCGGCACTAGCTTAGCAGTAAATAAGATAGTTAAACTGCAAATGCACGCGAAGATCAAAAAAGTTCCTGAAAGCAGGATTGTCAAGACATAGATTTGTTAGTACGTACGGCCGACGTAAGAACCCATGCAGTTCATGTATTTAGGCTCCAAAGAAGCATTGCCGGTGAACACTATAGAGCAAGAATGGAAAAAAAAAAAAAAAAGAGGACTAATTACCGGGTGCACTCCATTCGAACATGAAGTTAAAACTGTAGCTGACAATCCAACAACAGGATGAATTGGAGAAGGTAACCAGGCTTCCAGCCGACCCTTTAACATTCACCGGGAATACCTATCAAGAATATGTCCACCGGTATAAATAGGCTTTTGATCCTATATATGGTCTTAAAGTAGAGAGACTATAGAGTGCAATGTTAGAGAAAACGCATATATTTACCTCGGACATGATGACCCATGGTAACCCTGCCATGCCAAGTGAGAAAGCTACAAAATACACCTGATTGCAATAATCATCTGTCAGAAACTTCAACACAACTAGTCCTGGAAAGACGGTTGAGGACTTAGAAGCAACAATTTTATAACTAAGGTTTCTTTGTCAAAGTGTGCTCTCCTTCAATGTATTATTGCCTGGAGAAGTAGGATTGAGCCGCAACTCGATATGCCCTCAACCATAAGAAATAGCCGTGTAAGGGTTGAAAAACAGGAAAGCAGAAAAATATTTGTTACACAGACATACCATGATGGATACATACACCAAAATGGGAGTGACTTCTGTCCAGTACTGCTGGTCCTGGTTTCACATGAAGATATTTAACGAAAAAGAAAAAAATCAAGCTACTTTAAGAGATTAAGAAGAATGAGAAAGTTTGGTTAGCATTCGAATACCTGCATGAAGAATGATAATGCCAGAACAAAGCAACTCAAGCTCATTCCAGCTGAAGAAATCTGCAAATGAAAGTTAGATTTGGTAAGCTTACGAGCAACTTACTTTAGGAGAATGCATTGATATGTATTGGCTTCTTCACCATTAAAAGTGGTCTTCTTCCAGCTTTATCCGTCAAAATTACACTAAGAGCTGTTGCCGGGATCTGCAAAACAGGTGAGAAAATCTTGAAAATTTGAAAAATAAAATTCCTCTTCCAGCTTAATTCTCTAGAGTTTATTACCTGGACTATAGCCATGCTTTGGCTACCAAAGCTGCTTGAAAAGCCTGTCAGTATAATTAGTAGTAATTACCAAGTCTTTGTTCTTTATGATTAACTAAACTCACGAATTTATAGCATGATTTTTACCAGCCGATTCAAATATAGAGCTCGCGTAGTAGACAAATGCACTGGCCCCTCCAAATTGTAGAAGCATCATCAATCCAACTCCTATCTAAGTTTTGAAAAAAATTAGGAAATAGGAAGAAAAAATGGGGTGAAAAATGGCAAGCAATTTGAATATTTTGGAGGCAAGGCTTACTATGAGGGAATGAGCATATCTTCGTTGAAACAAATCGAGAATTCTAGATTGGGAAGACCGTTCAAAGGTTTCTGTATATTCCTATAAGACATTTGAATTGAAACATTAAAAAGTAGAAGGTAGGGGAAAACTTTCTCCTATTGATATGCAATATGGAGAATACTCTGATATCCGTTGCTTCCTGGAAAATGTCAACACTTTTGCCACGGAGTCTCTGTAGTGTGGCTTCGAACTCCTTTTCTTGACCCACTTTTACCTGTCAGTCAAAAACTACACTAATCATCTTCCTTGCAATGGAAATTCCCGAGTCCTCACTCCAATATTCCTACAACATTCACTTCATTTCATTTTATGATTTCAGATTTTTAGATAATTAGTGAACTCTTACAAAATCCAATCATGCGAATTGTCTTGACATGGAAATTGTAATGCCTATGCCTCTGGTCATTCTCAGTTCACCACTAGACTTAAATTTCAGTCATGAAAAAAATTATTCTTTTGTAAAATATTGACCTCATTACCACTCTTCCCATTTTCAGTCTATAATTTCCAATAAAGTAATGTGTTTGTGCATGAGTATGTTCAAAATGATTTCCATGCCTTGCGAGACATCAACGTGGGCTACAAAATACTCTGCATGGCATGCAGCATGCTACTCGTGCTATTTAGACAAGCCCTAATTATCCAAGTTCCATTACGTCATGGTTACTCAACCATGAAATCGTCACCATTGAACGCCAAACCAATGAAATCGTCACCATGAGTGAAGCTACATAGAGCAAAGTGATGGCCACGATCGAAATTGAAGTTTCAGATAAGAACGACACAAATCACCATATTACGTGGCTCCTCTTGAGTACTTGGTACACCCCATAAACAACTTACCAGCCATCTGGGCGACTCCGGGATAAAGAATAAACCGAAAATTTGAAGTACGCAGGGGATACAACCTGAAAACAAAATCACGCACGGTGACCTTATCATGTTTCCCAAGATAAATCTAACAAAACAAAGCAGAAGAGAACTGAGACAGTACCTATCAAAGACAGGATACGCCAGGAAACAACAGTTCCAAGAAAGAAAATCAAAGAAATGCCACAGCATACCAAGAACTGCAACCAGATTCAGCAAAGGTTGATAGGCAATGCATCGAGTTGACACCATTAACATTTTACGGGGGCCCAAAATTTTCACCTGATGTAAAGCGGTGAATGCTCCCCGGACACTTTTGGGTGTTATTTCAGCAATGTACACAGGTACCTGTTTGGCAACAATATTATGACCAACATCTTCTAGAAATTAATTAGGGTAAGAAATCCGAATGTTTTTGCCTTTACCACGTAGCATACAATCCCAATGCCAAGTCCAATTAACAGTCTTCCAATATCGAGCCACCAAGCATTCTGCAAGGTAAGATGAAATACACCATTAACTCCTTCTCAGCCTTTTTGGAGAATAGATAACTCAGAAACGTAGAATATGATTGAGTTTTGTGGACAGGTCATTGACAATCTATGAAGCAAAATTCTGAAGCGGAAAATAGACAGAGCACAAACCTTCGCAAATGCTATAGAAAGCCATCCTGCAGTGCAAATTATTTGTGAAATCCCCATCGTCTGCATCACATTGCATCAATTAAAAATTTTGAAACATTTTTTCAGGTTCTTCGTTGAACATATATGATTTTCAAATTCACGAATAGCTGGAAAAGGCTAGAGAATGACTTACACGTCTTCGACCTATCATATCTGTCAACCGCCCATTTACCAAAGCTGCTATTAACCCCCCTATTGTTAATATAGAACCAAAAAGCGAATACTGCAATGCGAGAAGGCAGGAATATTAATATTCGAGAACCCGGATCGTGACTGAAAATTTCCTAATTCCAACAGCATCATAGATAAAGAAGTCATTATTAGCTAGCACTTGAGGTCATGAGATTTTTGGCATCAACCATCCTTTTAGGGAAAGGTTCAAATGAAATCATAATGACAATATCAGTGGTTCTGCACAAAATCTACTGAACAAGGAATTGACTGGCCATGTTTCATCATACTTCCTGGCAATGCAAGGAGGACATCTAATATCTCGGTTCCTCACAGAAAATTTTACTGTAAGACGCACAATTCCCAGTATTTTCCCTTGAATAACAGAACTATACAGGGCTGAGAGCTAATAAAATGGTGGCTAGGTGGCGTGTATGCTTGATAGGACTCACCGCTGCCGTAGAGAGCCCCAAGTCCTCCATTATGCCCGACTCAGTGGGTGATGAATAACCAGACTGCATTATAGAAATACGTCGCTAGTTATGGTAACCTTTACTTGGTGGAGAGTAATCCCATGAGAAACTACAGACTGAACAGAGCAATCGTCTGGGAGATCAAATTATAAAGGGAAAACAAATAAAGCATAAAAGATTACATTACCCAAAAATTGGTTTTCAAAAGTATCTTTTCTCAAAAATGCAATCCAAGTAGTGATTTGTGATAATTTCATGTTTCTTTGCCAAATTGAGTTTCCATAACAAAAGTAATTGATCATACAGGAGCAACTTCAGTTATGACATTTTTGTTCTTAAACAATCCAGGTCAACCTTGTATCTTGGCTCAATTAAGCCATGTGATCCCACAACATGCCAGCAGAAGCTTCTGCAACATTATAAACTAATTTCCACCCCTCAAAAAAAAAAAAAAAAAAAAAAAAAAAAAGCAATCAGACATTTAACAAGAGTTGCAGTTATAGATCTTGCTTGCTTGTTGCGGCATCATACGAATGCCAAAACAAGAACCACCATCTTGAATGAAAATGAAAGTTTGACCAATCACACAAGAAAAAAGACAGACATTAATCGAGCAATTTGTCTCTTGCTCTTTCTTTCTCTAACAAAACATTCACTCGAATTTGAAAGAACCTGTGAGAGAAACGCAAAAAACAAAAAAAAACAAAAGGGTGAAGGTGGGGTGGTGAAGGAAAGCAAGACTGCTCCACAGAGAACAGAGCCGGGTTCTTAGCGATCGAACTACGTGCAACCAATTCACGGAATGCAATATTACTCACAGCACATCCAAGGACAAAAGATCCGCAAAGGGCAACCAGCGTGCTGAAAACGACGAGAGGAGTGACCGAGGGATCACTTGAAGACGTGAAGTTGCCACGGTTGCCATCGCCATGGACGTCTTTGAGAAGCAGAGAGCTTGTGGGCGACCCATCTTCTTCTGTGCTCTCCCTACCCATGTGTCCTTTTTACTACAAAGCTCTCGGGGAGAACGAGATCGCCAAGGATGAAGGAGGCAAGAATCAGCTGTGCATGCCTATAAAGGGCATGGGAAATGTATCGGCCAATAGCCGCATCGGATCATCCAACTTTGCATTATGTTTGTCCTTAGTTCTTTGCTTAAGCACGTGGGTCGCTTCGCTGTCTCTTCTTACTTCTAGACTCGAATTAAGTATCCGGTCGTTTGGGAATAAAGAACGTAGATTAAACTCCACTCCACAGATCTCGATCTGGGCCGTCGACCTCAGATCAACCCAATCCGAGGCAAGTCTCGGCGGCTTCGCCGGTCATCCTCATTGGAAACAATGATCCGGGGCACCCTAGGTGGGGGTCATAGGCGGCAGCGCCCCATGAAGCCAGAGAGCTTTTTATAATCTGTGCCTATATTTTGAATATATATATATATATATATATATATATATATATATATAATCATTTTTTTTAATAATTGAGAGTTATAATAAAGAGGTGGAATGTGTTAATTATAGTAAAATGCAATACTGAATGTAGCCCTAATTTTAAAGTATACTGAGATAAGTCTTGTCTGTTGATTTCTCTTTCTAACCTTTACTATTTTATATTTTGTTGTGTCTATCACCTTTACTCCCCATTTCCTTATATTTGTGCGCCTAACCTTATTAGCTTGATTGGTAGGTGACCTCTTTCTCACAAATGAGATTGAAGTAGTTAATGAAGATCATTTGACCTCTCTTTTTTTGTTCTTTTTTCTTTTTTTGGCATATGTGAGTTTAGTGCAGTGCACTTGACTGACCCTGAAGCAGCGACGTGCTTTATCGTGGTTCGTGTTGATATAATTATATGAAAACCTGCAACAAGTGTATCCTCCAAGGCACCATCTCCTCCCCTGTCCCGAGTTGGGAGTGGGAAAATGTTACGAAGTAGTTGTCGGAACAAATTATTATATTCTTAAATAATCCAGGTCGACCGAATGCCTTGGGAATCAACCAAGTGACTAAGAACAGGATATACAGATGCTTCTCGAAAAGAATTTACTATTGTTTGCACCAAAACAGTGACCATGTGGTCGATATTAGCAGATACATGACTAAAGCGTCTAATATTATCAAGCGTGTGACTCATCGTCAACGATCACAAGGATCGACAACGATATTGGTGCATATCAGTGATTATTACTGATTAGCGTATGGTTAATGATGATCTACAAGGATATCGATTAGTAATATTGAGGTAAGCCACTGATGTATCAAAAGAAAGTAAGCCACTAACGTATCAAAAGAAAGTAGAACGCCTAAGGGGCGTCAAGATGCAATTCCAAGTTTGAACTCAGTGGAGAACAAATCAATTGAGAGCATGGAACAACTAGCACATGTTATTAAATGAACAACCAACTAAAGGCAAGATTGTGGCATCATGAGGATAAGGGCACAAAACTTACAGAAATAAAGAAAGGGAGATGTACAACACAAGTCCTAAAACTTACAAGGAAAGTGCAATTCAGTTCTAAAACTTACAAAAAGTGCAATCGAGTCCTAAAACTTGTCAAATTGGTTCAATTGAATCCTAAAGTTAACACCGTCAGATTTATTAATGGAAAATGCTGACGTGGTGCTAACGTCATATTTTAAATAAATTTCTATTTTCCACGTGGCTTTTTTAAATTATTTTTTATTCAAGATTTTTAAAAATTAGATTTAAAACTAAAAATGAAAAACTAAATTTTATTTAAAAAGAAAAAACTGTTAAAAAAATAAAGAAAATGGCACCAGAGGCATTTCCACCGCAGCCACCACCCATCACCGAAGGAGCCAGCGACGGTCGCCGGCCCTGGGCGAGGCCGAGCGAGGCCCAACCGCCCCCGCTAGGTCGGGCGAGGATGCCCAGATCTGGGCACGCCGGCCCTCACGGGGGGCCGGCGACCCTCGCCCTCCCTGCGAGAGGCCTCGCCGGCCCTCGCCTGGGGTTGGCGATGCTCGCTAGGGGTGAGCGTGGTTCCGGGTAGAACCGGGAACCGGAACCGAACCGGAGGAGGTTCCGGTTCGGTTCCCGGTTCTAAGGGGACCGGTTCCGGTTCCGGTTCCCGGTTCTATTTTTCTGGGAACCGGAGGAACCGGAACCGGCCAAGAAAAAAGCCTAACCCCCTTTCCCGTGATTTCATTTTCCCCCCTTCTGCCGATTCTTCCCCCCTTTCCCTTTCTTTTTCTCTCTCTCTTTCTTTTCTCCCCTTTTTCCTCCTCACGTCACTTCCTGCCTCCCCCAAACTTTTTTTGTTTTCTTCTCTTTCTCTCTCTTCTCTTTCCCCCTCTCTAGGTCGAAATCACCCCCTTCTTCTTCTTCTTCTTCTTCTTCTTCCATCCTCTCTTTTTGAGGGTTTCCTTTTTGGCCGAGGGAGAGAGGGACCAAGCAAGGGAGAGCGACAGAGAGAGGGAAAGCAAGGGGGTTCTGGTTTATCCGTAGATTTTGGGCTGAGAGAGAGATGAGCTCGAGGGAGAGAGACCGAGAAGGACAGTTCCGTGCGACTGAGGGAGAGCGGGAGAGGTTCAGCCGTGCATGGGCTCGATTAGAGAGTGAGACCGAGAGAGACCAAGGGAGCGAGAGAGAGAGAGAGAGTGAGTAGTCCGCTTCGTCTGTGTGAGAAAGAAGTAAGAGACTTGCGTCGCCGGAGGCCAGCCCACCGACCACCGCCCGCCACAGCACCACGCTGGCCCAGGTAGGCCTTTCTTCATCTGTGCGTGCCTTGTTTTGGGCACGCGAGGTCTGAGTTCGCGGCTGTTCAACTTATGTGAACTCCAGCCCTGCCGGTTCTCCGTTGACGCTGATGTGAATTCTGGTACGCTTGTTGTGTGTGCTAGTATGCCTATAAAGAGTCTTCGTTCGGGCTTAAGCAGGGGTGAGCACCCGGGAACCGGAGAACCGAACCGGACCCTCCCGTTCTCTGCCTCTGCCCGTCGCTGACGTCGCTCGCCCTCGACACTGCCGCCGGACGCCACCGCCGGACGCCGTTCGCCCTCAACGCCGCCGCTGGACGCCAGTCGCCCCGCGCTCGTCTCGCCCTTGCCTCCTGCTCCCTCGATGCCGTGACCCCTCGCTTGCCTCGCTGCTCAGCCGCTCGCCGTCGACGCCGCCAAACTTTGGCTGAAGAACTCACAGAATCACGATTTTCAGCTCCTAGAATATTGGCATTTAAGGTTTCTCCTCCTTCACACTTTTAATGTTTAATTTGTCTTATGTTATTCACATGATGAGATGCTCATATTGGTTTTCTTGTTCAATTTGTCTTATGTTATTCACGTGATGAGATGCTCATATTGGTTTTCCTGTTCAACAGGAGGGAAGCTGTACATAGTGAATGAGAAGAATGATTCTGAATCAAGGGTGAGTTTTTTTTTGGTGCTTTTAACTCTTTTACACGCTCAAAATGTTTATTTTTTGCGTGTGTTATAGTAATTGAGTTTAGTGATCTGCTGGCTAACTCATTGGTTGCTACTAGCTCATATTATCATTAGTCATAGATGTCTTAGAAGTCATCGATGTGACAACTCGCTTACATGTATAAACATGTTGCATCGATGTCCCGAATGGCCAATAGAAAAAGTCAATTTGGGGACAAGTAGATTGATTAATTTTAAGCTATGTTCTTGTTGTCTAAATATCTACTATTACACCAGCAAAAAAAATTTTTGGCAAAAAAAGAATTAACTAGTGAAGCTTTTGTTATACGTCAAATATGTACGTAGATAGAGAACGAGAGAGAGTCCTCATTGGTTCGGCAAAATCATCGTGGAGAAGCCAACGCCTACTCACAAAGTACATTTACCGTAATTTTTCATTGCGGTTCGAGAAAATCTTGTACTTCAATCTCTCTTTAGCTTTCTCATATCCTAATCACCGCTGCAATAATGCCTTGAGCTGTTCTTTTCGTGTGAAATCAGAAATGGTTGCAAATAGTTTATAGTTATGATGACAATTAATATCTTTTACTTAAGCGGAGATCGACTTCGAGGTTTAAGATGACATGTTTATGGTTTTGCTATCTAATTTGGATTAAAAATGTTTTGATAGGGTTCAAAGTCTATATCCATATTGGACGGTCTAATTTCTGGTAACACGAAGAAAATTCCTCCATCACCGGTTATCAAGCAACCGGGCCGTGGCTCAGAGTAAGTCTTTATTATCTACAAGATAGCCATTATAACTTTTACCTCTATATATTTCTTCTATCACTTAGACATCTTTGGAAACTTTTCCCAGGAATGGGAAGAAATTTAGCTCAATGAAAGATTTTCTGGCAACAAACAAAGGTTCTTCTCCTATCAAGGAAAGGGCAGGACTAAGTCTCTTTGCTGTGAGGTCGCTTGTGCTTTGTGAAAAGGAAGATAACATATCCGAGTTTCCAGATGAAGTGAAGCTCTATTCTTTGATTAGTTTGCTGTTTGATGCAGGTAAATCAATAATCAGATTATCAAATTTACTAGTCCATGAAATAATACTCATCCATTATAAAAAATTTATCGGTTCTTTTTTAAAATTATCCATTATACAGGACTAAGTCTCTTTGTTGTAATATCTGCAAGATATTTGCAGGGGGAAAGTTTCTCAGAAGAAAGATCAGTTGTGGTTCGAAACCACGCGCAACATTGCCGAGAGATATTCATGCAGCTCCACTTGAAAGCTTTGTTACTAAAGTTGCTGAAGTCAGTGGAAGTTGTAAAACAATGAGGGATATGGCTTTATTTTGGTGCGGGGGTTGTTCGAGGTAAGGGACTTTGTGAAGTGAACCGCTAGACTTTGCAAAAGAGAAATAGTTCACATTTTAGAATATTAAACGCTTATGAGTATTATAGATTATGTTCGTGTTATATTTTCTTTGATGAATGACAAGTTTGTTTATTATTGCTGCATTCATTTCCATTTTTAAAACTAAAAATAAAAAAAAAAAAAAAAAAGAACCCGTTGGAACCGGAACCGACCGGAACCCGTGACGGGGTAGGTTCCGTGTTCTTGGTTTTGACGGGTAGGTTCCGGTTCCAAAAATGAGGAACCCGTACCCGAGGGTAGGTTCCAGGTTCCAAGCGGAACCTGTAAGGAACCGGGAACCGCTCACCCCTAATGCTCGCCCAGATCTGGGCACGCCGATTCAACTCCGTCGCACTCCCGACGCCATGCCCCGACGTTGTCCAGATCTGAGTGAGTGGGTTCCAAAGGGCAGGGGTTCCGTGGCCATCGCTGCACCAGACTGCTGCCGAGCCGTGTTGCCGTAGCCCCAACGCCGTCCCCAGCAAACCAGCCGTGACCCTTTGCGGTGCTGGGCTGCTACCGTTCCCCGACGTCCTACCGCTGACCCCCCTGACGCCATCGTTGCACCGGACTGCTGTCGTCGCCCAGCCGCCACTGACGACTCCACCTAATCCAGCGTCGAGGACGCCCAGATCTAGGCGAGCATCGCCGACCCCAAATTTGGGCCGGCATGCCCAGATCTGGGTGTCCTCGCCCGAACTGGCGGGGGTGACCGGCCCTCGCCTAGGGCCGGTGAGGCCTCGCCCGGGCGAGGGCAGGCCACCCCACCCAGGGCAGGCGACCGTCGCCGGCCACTTCGACGATGGGCGGCGGCGAAAGCACCACTGGTGCCTTTTTATTTTTTTGCACGGTTTTGTCTTTTTAAATAAATTTATCTTTTTCTTTTCTGTTTTTAAATCTAATTTAAACTAGAATAAAAATAATGTTAAAAGCCATGTGTATAATAAAAAATCATTTAAAATGCCACGTCAGCATTTTCCGTTACTCAATTTAACGGTGTTAACTTTAAGACTCAATTGAATCAATTTGATAAATTTTAGGACTCGATTGCACTTTTTGTAAGTTTTAGGACTGAATTGCATTTTTCTTGTAAGTTTTAGGACTTGTGTTGCACATATCCCATAAAGAAACATGGATAATCACAAGAGAACTGCTTAGAGACAGTTATAGCATGACCATTATAAATACCATTGCTCGCCTATTAAAGAACTCCCATGCAAATAAAACAAATGCTTTTCTTTGATTATCTTTACTTTCCTACACTGCACTCTAGTTTCAAGACTCGCGTCATCGATTAAGTTACGAGTGGGTTTTTAACTATAGTTTCTATATCCGCATCGTCAATTAAATTCCAACTATATCTCTATTCTTAGTGTTGCATCGTCGATTGAATTATGACGTAGCATCTTTGCATTCTCAAGTTTTGCTGTCAATTAAATTTCAACATATTTGTTTAAATTTGCTTCCATTGTTGTGGTTGTAATTCCTAAGCCTTGTCGTCAATTAAATTCTGGCACAATTCGTGCTTATTTGTGATATTTCCTATTCGAATTTGCCACGAAAACCTATCTCCCTTAATTAAAGACCGAAGAATGGCTTTCCACAAAAGATAATTTGTTGCAGGAGAACTTCTGGCAAAGCGTCTTTTTGGCATGCCAGGTGGAACGTTTATGGCCAATTTGCATAAATACGATGGTAAAAACAAGGAATCAACTCAATCCTAACAATGTTGATGGTAACAACCCGTCACCATCGCTTGGCAATGACATAATAGGACGTCCTGAGCTATCGGCTACACAGCTGATGGCAGAAGAACAAGAAGCGGAAATATTGATATCCCAAGACAACTCACTAATGAGCATAAGAGGCAGTTAGAGCCTAATCCTATGATGTTGACTACCATGAGGAGAGTTAAGAATGATGCGGAAGAGAGGAATATGGAGAATTTGTTGTGTATTTCAAAAAGTATAATAATGAGGAGGGAAAATTCCAAATAAGGACCTGGAGTGGACTAATTTTCTCAAATAATGATCTGAAATGAACTTTGTATCAAATAAAGAAGTAAAGTGGACACATTGTCTCAAATAAGGACCCGAAGTGATTGAATCAATTCCAAATAAGGACCTAAGCTTGCTGGTCAGCCAAATATTCACCAGCTATCACGCATGTGACATTTTCGACAATTGGAGTTTGGACAATTTTGTCCAAAATAAATCTAAGGAAAATTAACAAATCCTAAAACATAATAAAATAAAATAAAAAAAACCCTAGGTTTTCTACGGTCTTCCCGTTCTTTGTACCCATCCTCTGCAAAGTCAAAGACCGAAGTTCTCCTCATTCCTTGTACCCATCCTTCACAAAGTAGAAGACCCAAATTCTCTGCCGGTTGAGGCACGAATTCAAAAACAAGAACAAAACCAAATTCTTCTTTCTTTGTTTGCGGAGACACAAATTCTCCGCCGGCCGAGCAAGGCGAGGAGTGATGAGAATCAAGTCATGACCTAAGTAGCACGGACACGAGACACGACACGACACAACACGACACGACACGTCATTTCTTAAAAATAAAGAATTCCGACACATTCCGACACGTTATGTATTAAATAAATATTTTTATTTTTAATTAATTTAATTCAAATTCTCAAATAAATAAATAAATAAAAAGAACTTACAATAAATTTACACTAATAATATTAATAAATCTATTCATAGAAAATTTAAAAAACATATTCATAATTAATACTTGCCCATATTTGGAAATGTATTTTTTATTTTAACAAAAATTATTCCCCTCAAACCCTCCCTCCTCATTTCTCTCTCCTTATTTCTCTCTTCCCCTCTTCCCCCCACGCCACCACCCCAAAATTCCCCCCCCCTTCGATTTCTACGGCTCTACCCCTACTCTCTCTCTCTCTCTCTCTCTCTCTCCCTCCCCTTCCCCCTACGCCCCCACCTGCTCCCTGTGTCCCCCATCAATCACCCTAGCCCCCTCTATTTCTTCCCCTTCTCTCCTCTCTCTCTCTCCCCTCCCTTTCCCCCTACGCCACCACCTGCTCCCCTGCACCCCCCATCAATTGCCCCCATCCCCCTCGGTTTTTCCCCTTCTCCCCTCTCCTCTCTCTCTCCCCCTCCCCCTCCCTTCCCCCCGCCACACGCCACCACCTGCTCCCCTGCGCCCCCATCAATCCCCTCCATCCCTGTTCTTCCCCTACTCTCTCTCCCCCTCCCCTCCCCCACGCCACCACCTGCTCCCCGCCCCCATCAATCACCCTCTAAGTTTCTTCTCTACTATCTCTCTCCCTACCCTTCCCCCACGCCACAACCAGCTCCCTCGCCCCCTCAGTTTCTTCCTCCTCGTTGCACGATCTTCTCAGCTCTTTCGGTCGCCTCATCGTAGTCGCTCGGCTCCGGCTTTTCCTCCTTCGCAGTAGCTGCAGCCTCGCTGTCGACCCTCCATCGCAGCATCGTCTCAATTTATGCTCTTCCTCTCACCATCGCGGCCTCACCTCCACTTCCTCAGCCTCACCTCCACCCACCATCGTCTTCTTCAGCAATCTCTCTCAGACATGGTCTTCTTCAACAATCTCTCTCGGACACGTGTGTTGAGAAAAGTTGACCACGTGTCGAAAAATTCGACACGTGTTGACCGCATGTCCGAACATGTCCGAGCATGTCAGACACGTCGACATATGTCGGGCACGACATGAAAGCTTCGGCAACGTGTTCGTGCTTCATAGGTCATGACGATGACTAGGCAACGATTTGGTTGAGGAGCAGCAAGGGAGAAGAAAGAAGAAAACGTAAACATCTAAATGTATAACCTAAACTTAATTAATTTATAATTTTCCATTTTTTTTCCAATTACAAATTTCTGACAAAATTGTCCCTATTTTAATCTTCAGAAAATGTTTGCCGGCTAGCTAAGAACCTAAATAAAGATTAACTTAATCACTCTGGGTCCTTATTTGACACAAAATTTACTTCGGGTCCTTATTTGAAACAATGGATCTACCTCGGGTTCTTATTTAACACAAAGTTCACTTTGGGTCCTTATTTGAGAAAATAGATTCACTTTAGGTCCTTATTTGGAATTTTCCCTAATGAGGAGTACATAAGCCTACTTATAGACTTTATAGGATAACTATATGTAGTAACAAAATATTGCAAGATCAATTACAATCAATCACAAAGACATCCAGAATATTATAAATTCCCAAAATAACATAAAAATCTAAATATATCTAAGAAGGAGGATTTTTTACTAACATCATAATGAAGCCACTAATTACCGGATGAAATAAATGTGATCAAGCCAAAGATCATCAACACCTCCCATGAAGTCATTGATGGGCCAGGAGCATCGAACCATTCTATTCAGATGCGGGCAAATCCTACTAATTTTGCACCATTCGAGTATGTTACTACTGGACAAATTGTACCATCTCCACCGCCCATTAAGACCCGACGCATATAAAGAAGATGAGAGATGACATGGAGGGATAATTTTTGAAAATTTGATACCGAAAATTTAAAAGACAAGGTCGCTGAGAATACTGTAAAACCTCCCCTGACTTGCAAACTATGTTGATAGCACGTGGAATTGACAATTGAAAACCAAGAAAATTACAGAAAATTTCAAATAAGAGTCTAAAGTGAACATTATTTCAAACTATTTCAAATAAAGGTCTGGAATGTCTCAATTTTTTCAAATAAAAACCTAAAGCAAATCTTATTATCAATAAGGGTATAAAATAGTCATATCACTTTCAAAGAATGCTTCAACTCACCGGCTAATTAAGGGCAATCTCATCTTTTAGATTTTAAATTCTTTTCTTTTTTTTCTTTTAGGCTCAGCGATCCTTGCCTAGGTCCCTCCTACCTATGGCCATCGCCCCATCGTCAACGAGGCAATGGCGATGGCCAGTAAGATCGCCAACCAGAGGCAAGGGCTAGCAAACCCTCATCCACCAAAGGCAAAGGCCAATAGACTAAGGGCTCTAGGCGAGGGCCACCAAGTTTGTGCAAATGCCAACGACCTTCACCCAAACCAATGCGATGGCGGGCAATCGTCACCTAGATTTGGGAGAGGGTTGCTACCCTCTCCTGTTTCTAGAAGGCCTAGCCCTCTCCTAGGCACCAATAGCCCCATATTTTTGCTTTTTTTAATATTTTTAATTTTTAATCTAGTTTAATTAAAATTGTGTTTTGATGAAAATATCCATAATCATCGGCTATAATTTTTTCCCGATCGATAAGGCTAATCCCTTATTTGAAACAATCATAATTACTTCAAACTCTTATTTGAAACATGATCTTCTTTATACCCTTATCTGAGAAAATGAGGGCACTTCGATCTCTTATTTGGAATTTTTCCTCAAAAACCCACCGAATCCAAGACTAGTGGATGTAGAAAATTTTTAGTGGGCCAAACTTAACAATTAATGATATTTTTCATACATGTTAATAATCTAAATCTCCGTTTTTTTATAAATAATTAATAATTTGGAAAATATTTTCTTAAAAATGATCGTTCGAATTGCTTACAAAAATAAATGAACAAAAAAATTCTATTGTCCACAAAAATATTTAAATATAAATTGCTGTTGATAATGAAGATATTTTCCATTAATTAATTATTTCAAGTAATGTAAACGATTGTTCTTAAAAAAATCATCTTTTAAATCATCTATTTTTCATCAAACAATCAAAGCTTAAGTTAATATTGTCGGATTTGTGGTATATAGTAATAATGGGTTATGTATGTATGAATTATGATAACAGAATTTGTTTGTGAGCTAATTATTTCTTGATAAATGCACAACTGTCTATAAATGGTTCGCAATTAATGGGGCAAAAATTAAGGAAATGTGGGATCAAAAAGCTTCTCTTGTGGCCTTCTTTTTGAAACTCGGGGCAAATTTGAAAAATATTGCAAAACTTAGGCTCAGTTTCTTTCTTGAAAAATGGATGACTTCAAATATAAAATAATAATTTATATCGCTTACAAAAATAAATGAACGATAAATACTTTCATTATCCACGAAAATATTTAGACATAAATCATTATCAGTGATAAAAATATTTTTCATTGACTAATTATTTTAAATAATACAAACGGTCATTTTTTCAAAAATTATTTTAAAATTATTCATTTTTTCCAAAACAATCAAAACCTTTAAGATCAAGCAGTAGGCCATCAAACAATGAGCGGAGGCAATTGCCTTCACATCACATGGCATGGACGCGTCCCTACCACAATAGCTTACGCAAATCGGAGTACCATGACAAAGGTTTTTCTTTCTAGATGTCACGTTTAACATGGTCCTACCAGTTACATAATTCGAGTAGACCCAAGTTGGCGCTACCGGAGGGAGTCGATCATTCGATGCTGACATCAAAACTCAGACTTAATTGCCAATTAAAACTCGATTGTACTACACTAGAACTTTTATTTCTCACCTCACATGTCATTATTTGGTATTGATGAAAAGAAAGTATAACTCGTATATAACATGCTTAATCGGTAACAAGTAATCAAGGTTTAAAGCCTCAATTTTTTGCACATCAATTATCATTGGTACGGCAATGTGCCAGTATCCCACAAAGTTGGCCTGAGCATGGTGAAGACAACCAGTGTAAAAGGTTGAACAGATTGCAGGGAAATCTCTCTTTTCTTTTCCCCCCTTCTGATATTGCAAATGTCTGCCGCAATCGAGCACAAAGGGTCAATCCTACAAAATGGCTTTCGGCAGCCTGACTCAATGCCTTTTGTGCTTGGCAACAACAGTATACAAATCATTGCAGAAAACGGCCAAGTGATGCTTGCAATTCTTCCAATGCTCGCCCCTTGGTCTCCGGCACTAGCTTCGCAGTGAACAAGATAGTTAATCCGCAAATGCATGCAAAGATCAGAAAGGTTCCTGAAAGCAGCGTAGTCAAGACATAGGTTTGTTAGTACGTACGCTGACATAAAAACTCATCCAGTTCATGTATGTAGGCTCCAAAGAAGCGTAGCTGGTGAACACTATAGAGCAAGAATGGAAAAAAAGAGGAGGATTAATTACCGGGTGCGCTCCATTCAAACATGAAGTTAAAACTGTAGCTGACAATCCAAGAACAGGACCAATTGGAGAAGGTCACCAGGCTTCCAGCCGACCCTTTAACATTTACTGGGAATACCTATTGAGAACACGTGCACCGGTATAAATAGGTTTCTAAACGTATATATGGTCTTGAAGTAGAGACTATAGAGTGCAATGTTAGACAGAAGGTACTATTTACCTCGGACATTATGACCCATGGTAAACCTGCGATGCCTAGTGAGTAAGCCACGGTATACACCTGATGGCAATAATCATCTGTCAGCAACTTCAATACAACTAGTCCAGGAAAGACAGTTGAGGACTTAGAAGCAGCAATTTTATAATGAAGGTTTCTTTGTCAAAGTGTGATCTCCCCCTATATATTATTGCCTGGATAAGTATGATTGAGCAGCAACTCAATATGCCCTCCACCATAAGAGATAGCTGTATAAGAGTTGAAAAACAAGAGAGTAGAAAAATATTTGTTACGCATACTTACCATAATGCATACATACACCAAAATGGGAGTGACTTCTGTCCAGTACTGCTGGTCCTGGTTTCACATGAAGATATTCAAAGAAAAAGAAAATGAATCGGGCCACTCTATGAGATTAAGAAGAATGAGTAGGCTTGGTTAGTGTCTGAATACCTGCATGAAGAATGATAATGCTAGAACAAAGCAACTCAAGCTCATTCCAGCTGAAGAAACCTGAAAATGAAGATCAGACTTGGTAATACTTATAAGCAACTTAATTTAGGAGATTACATCGATAGTATTGGTTTTGTCACCATTAAAAGAGGTCTTCTTCCAGCTTTATCTGTCAAGATTACACTGAGAGCAGTTGCCGGAATCTGCAAAACAGGTGAGGAATCTTGAAAATGTGAAAAATAAAACTCATCGTCCAGCCAAATTCTCAATGGTTGTTACCTGGATGACAGCCATGCTTCGGGTACCAAAGCTGCTTGAAAAGTCTGTCAGGATAATAAGTTGAGATTACCAGGGCTAAAACTCTTTATGATTAACTAACGAATTTATAGCATGATTTTTACCAGCTGATTCAAATATAGAGCTGGCATAGTAAGCAAATGCATTCGCCCCTCCAAATTGTTGAAGCACCATCAATCCGACTCCTATCTAAGCTTTGAAAACATTAGGAAATAGGGAGAAAAAAAACAAGAACAGAGCAAAAAATGGCAAGCAATTTGAACAGTTTGGAGGGAAGGCTTACTATGAGGGAATGAGTGTATCGTCGCCGAAACAAATCGAGAATTCTAGACTGGGATTCACGTTCAAAAGTTTCTGTATAGTCCTGTAAGACAATATCAATTGAAACGTTAAATAGTGAAAGGAAAAGGGAAAACTTTCTCCTATTGATATGTGAAATGGAGAAATTACTCTGATATCTGTTGCTTCCCGAGAAATGTCTACACTTTTTCCGCGGAGTCTTTGCAATGTGGCTTCAAACTCCTTTTCTTGACCAACTTTTATCTGTAAGTCAAAAACTATACTAATCATCTTCCTTACAATGGAAAATGCAGAATTATCACTCCAATATTCCTGCAACATTAACTTCGTTTCTTTTTATGATTTCAGATTTTTTGATAATTAGTGAACTCTTACAAAAAATGATCATGCAAATTGTCTTGACACGGAAACTGTGATACTTATGCCTCTGGTCATTCTCAGTACACCCCCAGACTTCAATTTGAGTCATGAACAAAATTATTCCTTGGCGAAATATTGACTTCATTACCACTCTTCCCAATTTCGGTCTAAAATTTTAACAGAGTAATGTGTTAGCGCATGAGAACAATTCAAAATGATTTCTATGCCTTGCAATGCATCGAGGTGGGCTACAAAATATTCCACGTGGCATGCAGCATCCTACTTGTGCTATTTAGATTGCGCCATCATCTAATTATCGAAGTTCCATTATATCATGGTTACTCAACCATGAAATTGTCGCCATCGAATGAAGCTACATAGAGCAAAGTGATGGCCACATTCATAATTGAAGTTTCAAATAAGAACGACATAAATTACAATATTACGTGGCTCCTCAAGAGTACCTGGCACTCCATCAACAACTTACCAGCCATCTAGGAGACTCCGGGATAAAGAATAAACCAAAAATTTGAAGTACGCAGGGGATACAACCTGGAGATAAAATCATGGACAGTGACCTTATCATGTTTCCTGAGATAAATCTAACAAAACAAAGCAGAAGAGAACTGAGACAGTACCTATCAAAGCCAGGATACGCCAGGAAACGATAGTTCCAAGAAAGTAAATCAACGAAAAGCCACAGCATAGCAAAAACTGCAACCAGATTTAGCAAAGGTTGATCGGCAATGCATTGAATTGACACCACTAACATTATACAGCGGCCCGATATTTTCACCTGATTTAAAGCTGTGAATGCTCCCCGGATACTTTTGGGTGTTATTTCAGCAATGTACACAGGTACCTGTTTGGCAACAACATTAGGACCGTCTTCTAGAAATTAACTAGGATAAGAATCTGAATGTTTGTGCCTTTACCACGTAACATACAATCCCAATGCCAAGTCCATTTAACAGTCTTCCAATATCAAGCCACCAAGCATTCTGCAAGGTTAGATGAAATACACTATTAATTGCTTCTCAGACTTTTCGGAGAATAGACAACTCAGAAAAGTAGAATATGATTGAAGTTTTGTGGATAAATCATTGACAATCTATGAAGCAAAATTCTGAAGCAGCACTTAGACAGAGCACAAACCTTGGCAAATGCTATAAAAAGCCATCCGGCAGTGGAAAATATTTGTGAAATCCCCATTGTCTGCATCACATTGCATCAATTAAGAATTCCGTCAGATTTTTTCGGGTTCTTCATTGAACATATATGATTTTCAAATTCACAAATAGCTGGAAAGGCTAGAGAATGACTTACACGTCTGCGACCCAGCATATCTGTCATTCGCCCATTAACCAAAGCTGCTATTAACCCTCCTATTGTTAATACAGAACCAAAAAGCGAATACTGTAACATGAGAAAGCAAGAATATTAATATTAGAGAACCCAGATCATGACTAAAATTCCAACAGTGCCACAAATAAAGAAGTCATCAGTAGCTAGCTCTTTAGGTCATGAGTTTTTTGGGATCAACCATGCTTTCACGGAGAAGTTCGAATGAATTCGCAATGATTATATCAGAGATTCTGCAAAGAATCTACTGGACAAGGAATTGGCTGAACTGGCCAGAATTCATCATCCTTTCTAGCAATGCACTGAGGACATCTTATATCTCAGTTCCTGACAGTAAATTTTATTTTAAGATGCACAATTTTCAGTGTTTTCCCATGAATAACAGAACTATGCAGGGCTGAGACATTATGATATGGTAGCCATGTAGCATGTATGCTTGATAGGACTCACCTCTGCCGTAGAGAGACCCAAGTCCTCCATTATGCCCGACTCAGCGGGTGATGAATAACCAGACTGCATCATAAAAATATGCCACTAGTTATGGTAAACTCTACTTGGTGGAGAGTAATCTCATGAGAAACAACAGCCTGAACAGAGCAGTCGCATGGGAGATCACATTACAGAGGCAAAACAAAAAACATGAAAGATTACATTAACTGAAAATTGGTTTTTCAGAAGTAGCATTTCTCAGAACTGCAATCCAAGTAGTGAAATGTGATAACTTCATGTCTCTGCCAAATTGAGTTTCCATAACAAACCTAACTGATCATAAAGGAGCAACTTCAGTTTATGACATTTTTATTCTTAAACAATCCAGGTCAACCTAATACCTTGGGTCTATTAAGCCATGTGATCCCACAACATGCCAGCAGGGACTTCTGCAACACTATTACCTAACTTCCACCCAAAAAAAAGACAAAAGGATAGAAAAGGCAATCAGACATTTAACAAGAATTGCAGGTATAGATCTTGCTTGCTTGTTTTTTGCAACATCATACGAATGCCAAAACAAGAACCACCATCTTGAATGGAAATAAAAGTTCGACCGATCACACAAGCAAAAAGATAAACATTGATGGATCGAGCAATTTGCTTCGTCGTCTTTCTTTCTCGAACGAAACATTCACTCGAATTCGAAAGAACCTGTGACAGAAATGTAAAAAAAGGAAAGCAAGACTGCCCGACAGAAAACAGAGCCGGGTCCCCAGTGCTCGAACTACATGCAACCAATTCAGGAGAAGTTCGATGCAATAGTACTCACAGCGCACCCAGTGACGAAAGACCCGCAAACGGCAACGAGCGTGCTGAAGACGACGAGAGGCGTGACCGAGGGGTCGCTCGCAGGCACGGAGTTGCCGTGGTTGCTATAGCCAGGGACTTCCTTGAGAAGCAGCAGAGAGCTTGTGGGCAACCCATCTTCTTCCGGGCTCCCTCTTCCCATGTTTCCTCTTTTATCATAAAGCGCTCGTGAAGAGCAAGAATTTGCCCAAAATGAAGGTGGCAAGAATCAGCTGCTCTGGCATATAAAGGACACAGTATTGGCGAGAGAGAGAGAGAGAGAGAGGTAGATGTGGAATTCAGACAAGGACTTTCGGGTAGGCGAAAGTGCCCCAAAGACGGCTGCATGGGAAATTTACTGGCCAAAATCCGCATATGCTTTATTCAGTTTTGTACTTCTTTTTCGTTCTTTGTCTTTATTCTTTGCTTGAGCAAGTGCGGCTGGCTTCCCCCTTGGTCTATTCTTTTGTTCTAGACTTGAAATAAGTATCCGCGAGGAAAGTAGATCGACTCCCTCGGCCGATGTCCATCCCGGGCCATCGACTCAGATCGACCCGAAACCAAAGGCCGAGTGAAGATTCGAGGCTCGGGCTCAAGTCGAGCCTCAGTGGCTTCGCCACTTTAGGTGATTGAATTAAGCAAGTCCTTGCAAATGAGGAAGAAAAGATTTAGCCGAGCCCGTTTCGCCCCTCCAGGGTCTATCTAAGACGAAAGAACCTATAGACCCTCGCCTTTCGTTTTACCTTAAAGTCTGGTTTTCGCTTTATCAGGTGGGGGTAGCGATGCGGTTTCATCGTCACGTTTTCTGAATTCTATTGTAGTTAGCCAAGTGGATGAAAGCAACGTTTGAAAAAGAAGATGAAGAAGAAGGAGAGACGGAATACTGACAGGGAGGACACGGACCAAAACACCGGAAAATGGACGATCTTGAAATGTGGTTACGACAGGAAAGATGTCTGCATAAGATTGTCGGCTTCTCGCTTTTCAACTTGCAAAGACGGTCAGACTACTGGGGCTACTAGTATCATTAGTCGTCGATGGAGCCAATAAAGAAACAAGCGTGATCTGGGCCTAGGCAAATGAAAGAAGGGGGGTGTGAGATGGGAGTTGAATGTCGGATGAGGTTCGTGTCCGAACCGGGTGTTGGAAAGGTGGAGACGAGGAACGTGAAAATCGTGTGGGATCATCCAAGGGGAAGGGCAAGATAATACAGATTAGGACCGTGAAATATAATATCCTGTCTTTCAACCTCCTCTCTCTCTCTCTACCTATCTACCTGTTTGGAGGGAGACCAGATTAAGGTGTGAAGCAAGAAATGGGGAGTCTTTGAGGAGATGGGAGGATCTGATGTGGGGGGACCCTTCCGGGCTGCAAATCCTCTTGAGTCCACGGTAAGGGAAAACGACATATTACACGGACAGCAACCGGCCCGGCTTTGCTCATCGGAATGTCAACTTAGTTCTTGAAAGTTCGCATCCTAAGCTGCGTTTGGTTCGCCTTTTGGGGAAAGTTTTGAGGAAATGCAAAGGATATTAGCTTTAAGGGTTTTCATGAAAAGCAAATGAAGTGCAGAGTCAAGGGAGGAACTAAGCTAAGAGGTGGATGTGATGAACCGGGCAAGAAACCAATGCAGAGATGTAGATCTAGGTTTTATTTTTTTATAAGGGGTAAAATTAGCCTTTTAATAAGTTTTTGTGGGCAAGAAAAGCAATTGAAGAAATTTTATTGATTGACAGAAGTTGCCTTTTGAAAATGCTGAAAGCCAAATGCCAACTGGGGACCTTTAGCTTTGCCAAGACTAATTTTCACTCAAGGCAAGTTGCAAAAAAGTTTTACCAAATGCCCTCAATTTTTCCTCCTAGAGATCCAAAGTCCCTTAGGAAAGATAAACCAAACGCTGCCTTAATCCCCTAGGTCGTGTACATTTGTTGAGGCGTAGGGGGACTTCCAATTGAAGAGACTCAAAGTTATCGGGTTTAACCGATTCACAAGACTTGCACATTATTCCGTGAGTCTCTAGAAGCAATGGCTATGCTCACGTGCCCTCAATTATCAGAAAAAAAGAATTGGACGTTGAAGTTTCCATCTTAATAGAGAACCCAAACATCTAGATCTAAGGGCTCTATCTATGGGATGAATATTGCAGTACAAATGAACCGTGATCGACTCATCTACTTTTTTTTTTTTTTTTTTTTTTTGGTCATAGACTCATCTACTCTGATGAGTATCTTAGATCGCCTACCTAAACAATGCAAAATAAATAATAAGCTTTGGCAATTGGTGAGCACGATTAGAATCTTTACGACCAACTTGACCTTCTACTAAAGCTAGCACATGTCCATGATGCTCTTTTTGACCATTCCATTTTCACGTGAGTCCCGTTGCTATACCCGATCAAGGGCCTGCTAACATTTTGGGCGGGCTTGAACAAATTCCTAGACGGCTAGACCCGTCGAATCGGGTCGGATCAGGCCCAATCAGGACCTTTCAAGAGATGGGTGGGCTAGAGGACAAGGGGCTTCTTTTATAAACATAAGCTCGACTAATTTCATGTAGAGATGTTATCAATCTCTTTAATATGTCAAAGAATCCTATTGAAAGTAAACTCAGAGTTCATGAATAATCAAATTGACGGTCCAAGTAAGATGCGAGCCAAAATATCGGATCCCAGGCAATAAAAATAAGTTAAGAATCATTTACACGTGATAGGAAGGAGAATATGCTATACATCTTATTCATGTCTTCATGTAAGATCTATCGATTGCTAAAAGTTAACTCTTGGGATTCGTGAGAACCTAAATGAAATTTAAAGTGATATTGGAAAACCCAGAGGAAGAAGGAAAGCATAAGACTGAAATTCCAGGAACGATGAAGAAAGCATCCTATGTGATTGGAGCATGTTTGTGCAGATAATACTTTTCCAACAATTCATAGGGCACGGTCATTTGTCGCACTCGATCACGATCACAATCACGATAACAGGCTGACCCGTTATATGGGCTGGTTCCAATAGGGTTTCCGCGTCGAGTTGAGCAGGACTAGGCTGCAATAACCCAATCGAGACCTCTTTAATTTTATCAAAGATTGCGGCTTTCTCATCTCTTTAGTCTCGGCTTTAATTTCAACTTGGGCAATTGGTCAAAAATCAGCAAGTTGCTTCCTTCTTGGCCTGTCCTAAATCAGGAACCTTGAACTTCACGAAGTCCAGGCAATTCGGATTTTAAGGCGTGCAAGCACATGAATACACTTTTTCTATAAATGATATCTGCCTTCGTACGATGAACACTTTAAATTCAAAGTCACCTTAGGGCATATCAAAATCTCAAAGCTATAATTTTTCTTTTTTGTGATATTATCTGAAAGAATTAAGTGATCATCTCCAAGACTCCAACCATCATCAACGTTGACAACAAGGTCGACAAAATAAAATAGCCAACTCTTAATTGCAACTGCCGGTTGCCAATATAAACGGGTGCTCCATTCAAAACTAGGTAGATTGTGGATTAAGAACCTGAAACTACTACGTCAGAGTTGATTCCTGATTTTTGGATTGGGAATCAAATTGATTCTATGATTGACCCTAAAACCGAGCCTAACATTTAACTAATATGACTACTGTTTTAAGGCAACAGATCACGTGATCAATTTATGGCATAATAAATTAAGTAATATAACTTATAACCAAAGACCGGTTATCTAAAAAAAAAAAAACCCAATATAACTACTATATCAATATATGATAGAACCAAAGTTTTACATAAAAAATCTAAAAACCAAAACTAGTCAAAATCGATTACCTGACTTCTTACCTGACTTCTGATCTAAGAACCTACTCAACCCTATGTAAACTAGTGGGATAAGGCCGGTTTAGTTCTAATCTCGAATTGAATCAGTCCAATTGCTCACTCTTAAAATCAAGATTGATTGAGGTTCGTTACTAATTAATGCTCTAACCTAAGCCGGGTAGATACAAAAGCCTAATTAGATAGTGCAAAGAATCGCGCAAGTAAATAGTAAAACGCTTTCGGTGCTAAAACGGTGCGTTTGGTTTGGAGCCGTGCAGGGTGCAGTCTTGCAGAAGCCACCATTAATGACTTGTACGCAATCAACTTGCGTCCCTTGAACCTGCAATCATTGGAGCCGTAAGGCCAATTCCCACGGCCTTTCTCCGACACAACAAGAAGAAAACCTCCAATTTGAGGACCAGTTTTTTGGCCTCATGTTGGACCAGGACGGAGATACATTTAATATGGAATGGTCTCATCTTTATAGAATCGGTTATGCATGTCGACACCAAAAAAATTCCAACTCTTTACTATCGAGAGATAGTAAATTCGATCGACTAGAGCAAAGTTGGGTCGAGACAAAAGTCATCGGTGAACAAGATTGATCGGGAAGCTATAAGCTCATTGATAACATGGGAAAGTGATGACACAGTATGGAAAGTTATCGATAAGCACCATCACCGAAATTTAAGAGAAGTTGATTGATGGAGTCATTGAGATTAAGCGACCTCAGATTTTGGTCAAGTGTCGAGGCGGTGCCATTAATGAACGGACTGTGCTGACACACCAATTGAAGATAGAGATGGTGGATCAACATTTGTAACTTGTAGATAATCATTGCTAATTAACATACAATCGTGCATATAGGTTGTAACATCTTATCAATATCTGCAAATAGGTTTAACAAGTTATTGATAAATTCAACATCAGTAATTTCTTATTAGTAACCACCGCTGGCAAATAGGTTAACCTTTCCTGCATTTTAATTTCCTTTTTCAGAAAACTTTTCACTTTTCCGGTGAAACAATTTGTAACGCAGGAATAGTCGGTGATAGGATGAGATAAAGTTTACTTAATTGATTGCTTAATGCGTGTCATGGATATCTCTAATTTGTTATAATTGATTTAAATGACCCAGTTTTTATTTCGGGAAAAAGATGAACTCCATTTAAATTTTAAAAATGTTTTTCTTCTATTATTTGAAATGTTAAAGATTTTTTTTTTTTTGTACACTGGACGTGGCTTTTGCGCCAAAAGCCAGCAAAACTCACCTCTTGGACCGACCTAAATTTAAATGATATAGCGTCAAGAAAAAATACATGACAAATCAAATTCAATCATAGTAATAAGTAGAAGAATAAGACCGACAAAATTACAAAGGAAGGAAAATAAAAATTAATCCATGTTTATAAAAATTCATATTCATACTTATCACATGAGCGAGATTGGTCAATCAAATAGTATGTTTAATGCTTATATTGTGATATCATATTCAACATTGTGATTATCATCATTACGTTGACACATAAAATTAATTAACTCCATATACTATCAATTATGTCTGTTTTTTATAAGGCACGAGGTATCCTATACAAAATAATGCAAAGCGCTGAGCAAATATACGACACGACAAATTCTATAATTTTGAAATCAGAAATTGACAGCATACTTTCTGAAAATAGCCCCTAGAAACCTACCCAATCAGGTCAATTTGATAGAACGAGCCAAACTCGCGAAACAGAATTTGAGCCAAGACTTTTTTCTGGACTTGAGTCTCGGGAGTTCTTCCAAAACTTAGGGCTTTTGGTTAGGAAACTTTAGGGAATAATATAGACTCTAGAGATGCAACGGTCTACTTAGTCCCTAGGTGCCATTTTTATTACCACTTGAA
Organism: Eucalyptus polyanthemos subsp. polyanthemos; assembly: GCA_017140185.1. Classification (NCBI taxonomy): domain Eukaryota; kingdom Viridiplantae; phylum Streptophyta; class Magnoliopsida; order Myrtales; family Myrtaceae; genus Eucalyptus; species Eucalyptus polyanthemos. The sequence continues at coordinate 30,772,528 of CM029458.1, forward strand.
TTATTAGCCATGTTTTTACACACTAGTGGTGGTGAATTTGACATTGAAATGGAAGTAGAAATGGACATGTACCTCCATCAAAATGCACATGACCCCATGGATGGAATAGAGCACGTGGGGATAGAGCAAAATGGGGTTGGCCATGGAGTAGACGTGCTGGGGAGAAGCCATGTGAATTTGGGCAGTGTAGCTCAGAAAGAGGTTACTTGGCAACATCGACTTCCACGTCCTCTCACTTCCTATATTTATGACTTGTCAATTTCTTTTTCTTTCTTTCTTTCTTATTTTCTATTTTGCACGTGGGCAATTTGAATCACGATTTTATCTAATCTCCACAAAGGTGTTTCACGAGTAAATTGCCGATCTACACTTAAGGAATTGCGAGTTTAATTACAAGATAATTTTGAGTCGGAGATGCTACGATTCAACCATGAAACATGCTACTGAGATCATCAAATGTTCTTTTCTTTGACCCGTTTCTATATTTATTTTTATAACTTGTCAGGTGCCCAAACTTTTCTTTAACCCATTTCTATATTTATTTTTATAACTTGTAACCCAACGTGCCCAAATTATTAATAACTGTGAAAATGACTTGATCATTATATTGTTTGTCTTTCTTTTCCTCCTCACTTTCTTTGTTTTAAATTTGGTTAACCCTAATTCTCTCTCCATTGACAAAATAAAACCTACTTACTTTATAATTTACTATACATATTTATTTAGGGCGTTGTTTTACATATATATATATATATTAAGAAGGTATCTTTTTCCATCTGAGAGACCAATCATTAGCTGTAGCCAGTTACTTTCATACCACGTGCCGTGCAATCAGGCTTCTGACTACGCGGTATGTACCAAGAGTTATCTCTTCTTTTTTTTTTAATTATTAGGAATTTTATTATGGTAGCATTGTTCATACAGAAAATTAACTTATTGTCAATTTTGACTTTATAGTACCATGTCCAAAATTACCCAAAAAACGAAATCGAGGCAAGCAATTAATATATCTTTTCAGAGACATTCAATGAATTGAAAAAATAAAAAAGAATAAGCCTCGGTACGATAACAAAAAATAACAATTGAGATGATTAATGATTCTATAAATCTAATGGATACAAATACCAAACTAGGAACCTACCTACTCGGCCATTACCTTTCAATTTAGGCAGAATCACAAGAATAATGAGCAGGACAAAATACAAAGACCTGATTCATTGCATAAACTCCATTAATTGAATTATAAAAACACGAACTTCCATACACATCTCGATAACTATTAACCCAAAAAAAGAAAAAAAAAAAGAAAGTTCAATACATAAGCCACGCATTTATGGTATTTTAGGCTATACCCAGATCTACATACCATTTATCATCGTTGATTTGGATAGTTAGTAATTAATTAGATTCAAATTTATAAGATATCCATGTATTTTTCTTCTTGCTTTTCTTTTGGGGTAAGAATGTAAATAGGGGATAAAAGAGAGGGAGAAAGGGGAAGAAAAGGAAGAGAAAACATCTCGACCGGGGGGAAGATTGACAGTTGAAGGGTCGACGATATCCTCGTGAAATCAAATTTCCGGTTCGGCATCTCCCCTCCAGATATTCCCATCCTTTGTCGTGACGTAACCCCTTGGTTCTCCGCGCTTCCTGTTTGTAGCCCCCGCCCCCGCACTTTCGAATAATCTCGTATCGACCCCACCATCGCCCCCCGGTCTTTTCAATCATACCCCCCCCCCCCTCCCTCCATGATTGTGCTGTCTCATCTATGTGACACCCAAATCTTCCCTTAGATTAGAGAGCAACGTTTTTTGTCTCCACCATCTCGATCTTCACTTTCATCGCAACGTCATGCTAGAAAAAGTATAATAACTAAGTCGGCTGAGCAAACTATAAAATTGGACTATCATAAAGCGAATGAAATGCATCTGTTGGGTAAATGCATGAATGCAGAATTTATCATTTCGTCTGATCTGATTGCAAATGTGAATGGAAATACTTTCTATCAAAAGCGATGTATTGCATGAAAAAGGGCCGATCGTACCGCAAATTCTATGGATGAGCCTTCTAGAAAACAATGGAGGACCACAGGTGCACTTCCTTTTACCGTTGATTTTATACTTTTGCCCTCGCTCTCAGATTCCATCGTTGGCTTAAACATCGAAACATTCAGTTCTCGATCTAGGCTCGAGATCCTCCTCGCATGCACGTGTTCTGTGGAAACACGTCAACTGTTCAAAAAAAAAAAAAAAAGATTGACGATCAATCATTTTGAAACTATTCATTTCACCTATCGATTCCATCAACGGACTCATTTCATTACAATTTCAGCTCGACAATCTGAACAAACTCAAACTTCCCAAAACATTGAAGTAAGAATAGAGCATCTAATTCTAGAGATCATTCACCAAAAACTACTCAAAATTGCTAAAATGGCAATGGAGTGAGAATAGGAGGAAAACTCCAGGGGCATTTCTGCAAAAAAAAAATTGTTTCTACAGGACTTGCTTGTACTGCAATTAACACCAAACAGACGAGGAGAGAGAGAGAGAGAGAGAGAGAGAGAGAGGAGAGAGAAAGGAAGGGGGGAAGACGTTCTTATAGAGAGAGAGACGAAGGCCAGACGAGAAAAGGAACCGTCTCGGTTAAAGGTCAAAGCACCAACCACAACCACCGCGACAGGGCCGACACGCCACCGCCGACCGCCGCGCCCCGCCTCGCCGCCCCCTCCCTCCGATTCGATCCTCCGGCGATCGGACGGCCCCCCGGCGCTTTATGCCCTGGGCGATCGCGCTCCCGGCAGCTCCCCGGTCACCGGTGACGACGACGACGACCACCGAGGCCCCGTCGGTCTGATTATGAAGAGCTACGGCGCCAAGGCCAACGGTAGTTTCGCCAACCACAAGAGCAACACTAATGGATTCTTGCCTAATTCTTTGAAATTCATTTCCTCGTGCATCAAGACCGCGTCGTCCGGCGTCCGGTCGGCCGCCTCTTCGATCTCCGGCGAGGCTCACGACCGCAAAGATCAGGTTCCTCTCCGGTTTGTACACACTGTGTATAGCGAAGGGATGTGTAGTCGATGGCGCGCGATTAGTTTAGGGGGATTTTTTTGCGAGTATCGTTTCGTCGTTTTTAGGTTTGTGATGGTAATCGGTTGCTGTTGTTGGCTTGTGAATTTCCCGATTGAATCGATGTTGAACTGTTTCGGCCGCTCGGGCTGATGCCAATGACTTTCTAGAGTTGTATAATTCGGTGCTGAGGCGTAATTAGAGCTCTTGTTGCTTGTTCGGCAGTTGTTCGGTTCTGAATTTTGGAAGTTTTGGCTGTCGATTAGGTTAGGTCTCGAGTTGCAACTGTGTAGCTTTTGGGGTTTGGTTTCTCGGTAAGAGGAAAATGTAGATGATTTCATGGGAGCCAATGATTAGTGATTCCCATCATGTTTCGTATTGTCGTTTGAAACTTTGATCATTTGACTTGGGAACATCCTGGGAGATCATTCTACCATGTTGTGATGAAGCTCGATTGTCTTTCAATCTGTTCTCGAGGCTTTAAGTGTGTCTGGAAGTTCGGGTCCATCTTGCGGGCATGCGGGAATCTGCAGTAGATGTATTTTGGTCTCCAGTATTGCACCTTTCTGGTTAGTGGTTATCGAGGGAGTCTTGGATGAAGTCCATTAAAAGGGGGTCTTCTTTGTGATACTCATTCTGCAACAAAGTTGTGTTTTGAACTGGGTGTGGTATTTTGTTAGCTCAATCACGGCTAAGATTTGTCATTTTTGCCGAATGATTTCCATCCGAGGCTCTATCTGTTTCTAGAAAGTAAATGAGGAGGAAAACAAGATTTTTGCATGGTTGGTTGCATTCATCTCTGTGTGCGCACGCGTGCATGAGAGAGAGAGAGAGAGAGAGAGAGGTTTTTATATGTACTAAACAAAGATGATTTTTATTTTCACAAAGAAACAATAGAAGTTTCAATAAACAGCTCTCCTTTTGTTTACCTCATAATTGCTTTAATATATTTTGATTAACGTTCTTTTATGAACTTGCTATTTCTGATGGTGTCTAGAGTGGAAAACTCCCTCTGTGGCTAATTTAATGATTTGAAAATTCTAGGAATATGTTTGATGATTTGGGTTCTCATATCGTGTGGGAGGAAAAAGGAAAAATCGCAAGCATTGAGAAGATTTTGCCTTCCTTTTGGGATTTATGGCTAATTTAATGATATGAAAGTTCTAGGAATATGTTTGATGCTTTGGATTCTCATATCACATGGGAGAAAAAAGGAAAAGTCGCAAACATCATGAAGATGTTGCCTTCCTTTTGGGATTTATGATTTATGAAGCTCGTTTTCATACAAAGAAACCTCTGAGTCTAGAGCCTATCGGTAGATGCAATAGTAAATTTGGCTCAGAATAACCATGGAGACCAGGGTGTTTGATTGGGCTAGACCTTATGAAAAAATATGTTACAGTTGGATTGCATTCATGTAAGAATTCATTCTTTTCATTACTTAGTGATTTTTTTTATAATTCTCTCTTTCTGTGCATTGAACAGGATATGATCGCTTTCATAGCTTCTGACTGATAGTCAAATGCATATACTCTCTAAATAATGAATCTGTGAACTGCACTGATGTATGTGTTTGCAATATTTTGTCCTTCCGTTTACCTGATCACAGGTAGGATAGGATGTACTTCTTTTGTTTTAGGTTGATTACTTATCATTGTGGCTCCGTACAGACATGGTCTAAATTTCTCATTCTGCCAACCAGGTGCTTTGGGCTGGCTTTGACAAAATAGAACTTGGCTCATCTTGCTTCAAGCACGTTCTATTGCTTGGCTATTCGGATGGGTTTCAAGTCCTTGATGTTGAAGATGCCTCTAATGTCAGGGAAATTGTTTCAAGGCGAGATGATCCGGTTACATTTTTACAGATGCAACCCCTCCCTGCAAAATCTGAGGGCTGTGAAGGATTCAGGGCATCGCACCCTCTACTTTTGGTGGTGGCATGTGATGAATCAAAGAGCTCGGTTGTGATGCAAAATGGGAGGGAAGGTTTTCACAATGGCCATACAGAGGATCAAAGTGGGAACCTAATTCTGGCTCCCACTGCAGTTCGATTTTACTCTCTCAGGTCTCACAGTTATGTTCATGTTCTCAGATTCCGGTCAACTGTGTATATGGTCAGATGCAGTTCTCGAGTTGTTGCCGTGGGTCTTGCTGCACAAGTAAGCAATAGTGGTCACATACATCATGTAGTTAATGACATCCTTTCTTAAGAGAATTGGTGATATTTGCATTGTTTTTTATATGCAACTTTCTTACTTGGAGTGCTTTTGGATGGGGCAATAAGAAATTGAAAGGAAAAGATCTTCCCATAGGCATAGTTATGTATTCCTGCGCCTCCTATAAGACAAGCTTAACTTGCTAATGATTTTGCATATTTTGATGACAGATATACTGCTTTGATGCGCTCACTCTTGAGAACAAATTTAGTGTCCTTACACATCCAGTGCCTCAGCTGGGAGGACAAGGAAGTATGGGAGTCAATGTTGGTTATGGACCCATGGATGTTGGTTCACGGTGGCTAGCTTATGCTTCTAATAGCCCCGTGACATCAAACACAGGCCGCCTTAGTCCAAAAAGTCTTACTCCTTCTCCAGGTGTTAGCCCATCTACTTCACCCAGCAGTGGAAGTTTGATGGCACGGTATGCCATGGAATCCAGCAAGCAGTTGGCTGCTGGCCTGATCAACCTCAGTGACATGGGCTACAAGACCTTGTCTAGGTACTATCAAGAGCTCGTCCCTGATGGATCAAGTTCTCCTGTACCTTCGAATTCAAGCTGGAAAGCTGTCCGAGCTCAATCTCATCCAAGTGAAACAGATGTTGCTGGAATGGTTAGTCTTTTGAAATATGATTTAAGAAGCTAGTGATCTTCCTTCTCTAAACTTAATCCATTTATTGCATCGTAGGTGTATTACATGGAAACACTGTTTATTAACCCACATATTGTGCTTTAGACTTTTGAGTTGTTGGATGAGATTTTTATTTTCCATTGAAGAGGTGAGTTTCATGGTGTATCAGCAGCTTCATGGTAAGGCTAGCAACAGAATACTCTTAAGTTTTGTTGGGGAAAACTTTTATGAGAAGGTTATTCTTTTAGCTACTGCTCTAATAGCTTTTTGGTGGTTTGAATATTTGTAACATTTGACTGCTGATTGCAGGTGATTGTCAAGGATGTTGTTTCCAAAGCTATCGTATCACAATTCAGAGCTCATTCTAGTCCTATTTCTGCTTTGTCTTTTGATCCAAGTGGGACAATGCTGGTGACAGCTTCAATTCACGGGACTCATATCAATATCTTCCGCATTATGCCATGCCGCTCCAAAGCTGGATCAGGCACTCAAACTTATGAATGGAGCTCTTCACATGTGCATCTTTACAAGCTGCATCGTGGCATGACTTCAGCTGTGAGTTCTCCCAGCAATAATGCTTGAAGATAAACATATTTCTCAGTTTTTCATGTTTTTTTTCTTGCTACAGGTTATACAGGACATTTGTTTTAGCCATTACAGTCAGTGGATAGCTATTGTCTCTTCCAAGGGAACTTCTCATATTTTTCTTCTATCCCCTTTTGGTGGTGAGACTGTTCTACAGATGCAAAATTCTCATGTTGGCCAACCCACCCTTTCACCGGCCTTATCTCAACCGTGGTGGTCTACTCCATCATTCATGATTAATCATCAGTCTTCTACTCCAGCTCCCACGCCACCTCCCATTACCCTTTATGTAGTTAGCAGAATAAAGAATAGCAACTCTGGGTGGCTGCACACGGTCAGTAATGCTGCATCACCTGCGACTGGAAAGGTTTCTGTCCCTTCTGGTGCAGTAGCTACTGTATTTTACAGTTCTACAGCGCGGAATCTGGAGGCCTCCCAGTCAAAGGTTCAAGCTCTGGAGCACTTGTTGGTTTACTCTCCTTCAGGACATCTAGTTCAGTATGAGCTGCTTCCACCAGTGGGAGGGGAATCAACCGAGGCTATTTCTCGAATTGCGCCAAGTTCTCCATTACAGGTTCAAGATGAAGAGTTGCGGGTCAAAGTTGAAACCCTTCAGTGGTGGGATGTCTGCCGAAGATCAGATTGGCCGGAAAGAGAAGAATGCGTTTCCGGGATTGCTTCTGACGGACAAGCTTCTGAGATGGTAATGGATATGTCTGATTCTGAGGACACTAATGCTGGGGACAAGGAATCAGAAAAATCGTATGAACATTCTCACTTGTATATAGCCAATGCTGAGGTACAAATGAGCTTTGGAAGGATTCCAATATGGCAACAATCTAAGGTATCTGTGATAAGGTAAAGTTTGCATTGTTGATGTCATTGGCCATACTCATGTACCCATTATTTGCAGATACATTTCCATGCCATCGGTCATGAGGGAGCTGAAGAGCAAATCCTCATTCAAGATGATTTTGCTGGTGAATTAGAAATAGAAAAGGTTCCTGTTCACGAGATTGAAATACGGCGAAAGGATTTATTGCCTGTTTTTGATCATTTTCAGCGTTATAATTCCGCCTGGAGTGAAAGGTAAGGGCCAGTCAATATTGTGCTGTAATTTTGTTAACTATCAACACGATCGTTGTCAACCGGCCCCACTTCGCGGTAGCATCTCACTAGTTAATTAATGGCTCTGGTAGATTATATTTTTTCATGAATTCTGAAGCTAAGTCATACCCATGCTCTTATTTCTTTGGTTGATTTTTCAGGGTCAGCACCTTTATTATATTTTGCTGCCCTTTGTTTGGATTTTAAACAGTTGTTTTACATTGTCTCTTATTTAATGGTTGGTCCTGTACACTGAAAACAAGGCGTCTGCAATACACTTAGAATTGTGTGAGCTTAATCCTCTTGCTTTTAGAATTTATTAACTTTTCTTTTTACTCATTTCAAGCACGATAAGTTACCATTTGCATGGATGGAATTATTATGTCCTATTAGATGATATTCATCTCTGTCCTTTTGGAAGATAGGTTTTTAAGCCTTGGTAGTCATTTGAAAATTTTAGTTGCTGCTTAGTCCTTCAAGTAATTTAGTTGCTGCTTTTCACTTTGAAAGGAATTTCAGTGGAAAGCCAAGATATTAGGAAAGAAATTCATAATGGGGCTTTGCATATTCAAAACTGTTTGTGTAAAGGTAAGGTCCTGCATTTTTAAATATTGTCTTTAGGGCATGAAAGTGATTCCTGGAATGATGCCATGCTGGAACTGTTACTGGCATTGCAGAAAGAGGCCATTGGAACATATGGTCTGTTGTCTCTTGTTATCCAAACTAGAGATGAGACCTTCACGGCATGCTCCATATGGGTCCTTAAGAGTTTCTGGGGATGCATCGTTGGACATAATATGTTTCAGCTGTATGTAGCAGTCATTAGTACCTGCTGCCAACTTTCTATTACTACTGCTGATAGCACAGTTGCTTTCATTTAGGGGCTTCAATGCGGGCACATTTTCTCCTCCCTATTTTAACATGGACAAGGAGAAATCCTCCGAGAATGGAGTTATATCCTACCCTAAGTTGGATAGCTCAGTGGAAAACTCAGATGCTGGTGAGAGAGATGTCTGGAATTATATTTTTCGAATGTGTTTTGAGTGATTTCCTGATGCATTGAACTTATCTCTGTTACGCTATTTATCAGGATGTTCACAGCACCCTTATCCAGCCACTGTATCAACAGAGCTTAAGAATCATGGCCTAATGAACGGACATTGTGGTCTAGCCCCAGCTTTGCTGAAGCAAAGTTCCCTTAATAAAGATAGTGTTTTGGTTTCTTCTGAGCATTATATGTTGGGTTCACCCCCTGCAGATTGTAAATACCCTAACATTGTGTCATCTTTGCCAAGTGGCTCGCTTCCTGCTCAAAGAAGCACTGCAGATGGTTTTAAGCCATCAGATAGTGGTGGGGCTAGTGAAGTTTCCAACACGAGTTCCAACCGTTCTGATTCCAGCATGAATATTATGGATGAGGGACTGACACATGGTTCTTTGGAATTTGAGCCGTATTTCCAAGAGGGATACTACCAAGCATCAGCTGTAAATAAATGCTGTGATTCAGTTGAAGCAGCTGCTGATGTCGATAGTAACAGCAATCCCTGTGAAAGAGAGAAATCTGAAGAAGATGGTGATAATGATGACTTGCTTGGAGGAGTTTTTGCCTTTTCTGAAGAAGGTAGGAAACTGTCTTATTATGTGCTATATGATGTTACTCATTACACAATTCCCATTGAATTTTACAAAATCTGCCAGCTTCTGCTAAATTCAATGTGTTATCTTTCAGCTCTCTCTCTCTCTCCAATGGGTTATTTGCTGTGCATCTGTGGTAGTTCTTTATTAGGCTGTCGTGCGTTAGTGTTATTTTGATATCTTAGAGGAAACTATATGTTCCACTCTGAAGTGGTTACTGATAGATATCGATAGCCAAATAATTAGTTAGATCCATGCGTTTCCGCTCGCCACTTGCTCTTTGGTAGTTATGCTTTCCTGTTAAGCATCCTGTTTGGCTTGGACTTTTACTTTAGCATACACAGCCCACACAGATGAACGCGTCATGAATTGCGACCACATATACCAAAGCTGTACTTTTGTTGTTGATTCCGTTGCAATCCCTCGGTCATTGTTGCAGGTTGACGTCATCCATCTCGTGTCCAACCTCATGATAAGCTGTAAGATCCAGATGCACCGATTGGACTATTCATTGGAAGGTTTATACGTGGGCGGACAGACTACATATCGTTCGATTTACTATGACTGACGGGAGACGAGCAAAGTGACTTAAATCCAACATGGTATTGGTGTTGCTGAATATGAGCCCAAGATTTGATTCTTCTAATTGTCATCATGTACATACTGTAAAGTTGGGAAGGATATCGACCGAAAAGAAAAAGAAAATCAATTGGTGTGAACGGTTGTTTCGAACGCTTTTGTAACATTATTCATTCTTGAAAAGAAAGGAAAAAGAAGGAAAGGAATAAGAGGAAAAGGAAAAAGGAAGGGTAAATGTGATTAGAATTTTTTGTTGGCATGCTTTAAATGTGCAAAGTCTCTAGCAATGTCAATGAATTAGGTTGAAAAGTCGATTTTGAGACAACCGTGCGAAACACAGGTTAACCTAGCGGGAAGCTGAGGCTTTGTCCTCTCGCAGTAGTTTGGTAATTTGGTACCGGATGCGTTTCTTATTTTAACATATCAGTACCCATATGCCCTATCTTACCAATTCCTAATAGATGTTTTTCTTCCTTGTTAAATGGGAATACAGGAGGTGGGGAGTTTCACCCCTCGAGGGTTCTTCTCCCTATTTCTTTTTTCTTGAGCCTTTTGAGGATTTACTCATATTTAATACCTAACTCTGTGAGTTAGGTTTGATTTTTTGAAAAGGGGATCAGGGGATGGCATTGCATGGCATGGCATTCAATTCTCTGAGATCTTCCATTTTTTTGTTATGAAATTATGTATTCTCTTAAAGAGACGGATGAAACTCTAGATGGTAATTAAGGGTATGCTTGTTTTATCGAAACTTCCGTGGTAAAAGAAAATGTTCCTCTAGGAAATTGTTTCCAAGAAAAATGGATAGTTTTCACTTATTTTGTGATTTAGGAAAAGCAATTTTCTTCTCATTAAAAGGCGAGGTTGTTTCCCTTCGGTCAAAGCTCGCTGTTTTCGATCAATGAAAAACGTTTTTTCGTAAATCGATAAATTTTTCGGACATTTAAACATCGGGAAGTGGGAAAATAGTTTTCAGAAAATATGTTTCTTTCGAACGAGTGGAACCTAAATTACGTTGAGATCATCCAATTTGATTTTCTTCATGGAAGGAAATGCATGTTTTTTTCCCGAGGGGGGAGAAACGGATTCCCCAAGGTTTTATAGTTACTACAGGCGATGAGAATGCACGAAGTCCAGCACCACAGCAGGCCACATCAAGCATTTCACCTCACAAGATAGGAGGAGGATAGAGGGGATGGCCACAATATGTAGATCCTCCCATTCCTTTTTGTGGATTTACACTGAATGCTCCAGCATCTTTCATCTGATAATAGCACGCGCACAATGTTTGTTGACAAGTGTCTGGTCATGGGATTATAGATTTTTCATGGGCCAATGGGTTGTGTCAACGAGGAGATACGAAGATATCCGAGTGAATGCAGCCACGGCCATTTTGTTCTCCTTCAACTGATTTTTAGTGGTTCGAAATTGGCCCCCCTCCCCGATCAGCTGTGGAGTGGAGGAAGATGGGCCAATGAATTACGCACACTATCTCTTTCCGCTTTTTTTGTCCTTCTTTCTTTCTTCTTCTTTTGTTTCTTTTTGCCGCTTAATTCAGTGGACAAAAATTCATTAAAAAAAAAAAAAAGAAAAACTACGGCTATTTCTTAGGATTTGGGAAATGTCTTCGTAGGATGGTGTCCATTTAAAAAATGGCACTAGACCATGTTGGACAAGTACTCATGAATCTGTCGATGAAGATATTGGGTGTATGGTTGGAGACTCCGGAGAAAGTCGGTTGGATATGGCTCTTGATGAGTATGTGGCTCCACAAGTCATTAATTTCTTTTTTCGAAATTAATACATCTAATTGCTCGAACAATTTGAGAGGTCCATTTGATGCTCTCCAAAGATTTTTTTTTCTTTTTTTTCTAATTTTTATTTTAGTTGAGAGGTGGAAATTTTTTCCCAGGTATTACAATCACACGAAAGAGAATACTCTATGTGACTAGCAAGCAAATCACAATCACAAGGATCTCTTTCTTTCTTTTTCTTTTTGTTTGGTTTTGGTTCAAAGGTAAGATTTTTGTAGCTGCTTAAATTCATCACAAAAGAGGTGCTTTATTTATAATATACGATTGGAGTCGATTAAAAATCCACATTACAGTTAATAATCCATTCGACTCGATATAATCACAAGCTCTTAATAAATTAGCATTGATATTAAACCCGGATGATTTTATTCATGCCACTACTTGAATTTAAGGTAACTAAATCATGTTATATTCAGATTCCTTTATTATTCACTATGTATCTCGTATCATATTCATATTTATATCATATAAAACAAATCACAATCTAGAATAATATCGGATATAGGGTGCATTCTCCTTTGGACATTTTTCCATTTTTCTGGCACTAGCTTTAAACTAAATTCATGTACAATCATTTATTGCGAATCTCCAATTCCAACTGCATTCAAACCCAACCCCCACATTTTCCAACACCCCCATAAAATTTCCTCAAAAAGCAAACCCTAGAATCAATCCCCCAAATCTGTGGGCCCCAGAAATTTGAATTCCAAGACCTAACTCTCTCTCTCTCTCTAGAGTCCCTCCTCTCTCTCTCTCTCTCTCTCCCGTTTAAAAACTCTCCCTCTCCATCTCATCCTCCTCATCTCTCTATCATCTCAAGAACGCCTCCACCCTCATTTCTCCGCCATAGACGCCCTAGCAAAACCCTAGCCCCTCCACCACCCACCACCACCAGCAGCTGCCCCGACTTGCCAAGAATGGCCAAGAAGAAGGTGCACCACCACCACCCCCACCCCCACCCGCAAGACACCCACGAGGAAGAAGACCACTCTCCGCCTAGCGAGGACACCCACCACCACCATCCCCACCAACCCCACCACCCCACCAAGGCCATGGACCATGACGACGACAACCCTTCGTCGGAGAAGCTCCAGAGCCTCAAGTCCCTCAACGCCATTCTCCTCCGGGAGACCTCCGACCGGCGGCACGAGGTCGAGTCCCTGGAGCGCGCCAAGAAGGCCCTGGAGAGCGAGCTGGCTCGGTTCGGCGGCGAGAAGGCGGCGCTGGAAGCCGAGCTGGGCCGCGCGGGCCGGGAGGGCGTTGGGGAGGCGCTCGAGAAGGCCGTCGTTTGCGCTTTCCTGGAGACCCAGATGGCCGAGGTCGGCGCTCGGGTGGCGGGGTTGGTGCAGCGGAGGGACGCGGAGGTGGAGGGGCTGAGGGCGAGGGTGAGCGAGCTCGTGGGTAGCCTCGAGAGGGAGAGGGCGGTTCTGGGGGACGTGCGCGGCGAGAGGGATTCGCTGAAGGCGGAGTGCGCGGGCCTGGTGGAGAAGGCGGACCTGCTGAAGGAGAGCCTGAGTGAGATGGAGAAGGTGAGGAGGAATCTGGAGGGGAGTTTCGAGAGGCTGAAGTTGCAGAATGAGAAGCTGGTCAGGGAGAAAGAGGACGGGGATAGAGTGGTCGAGGCGGCGAGGAGGGAGAAAGATTCCGCCGAGAATAGTTTGGCACGGGCTGGGGTTGAGGCCAGTGAGCTGAAGAGTAGAGTCAAGGAACTTGCGAGGGTCAATAAGGATTTGGAGATGGAGAAAGATGGGCAGCAAGTGAAGATAGATGAACTGGAGAAGGAAATGGCTGTGTTGAATGAGATTGAGGTGAGTTTGAGAAGAGAGGAGGGAAAGCTGAGAGAAAGGGTCTCCGAATTGGAGAACAAATGCGATGCGGGGGTTGAAAAGGAAAAGGAGATGGTTGGGCAGATTAATGTTTTGATTCAGGAGAAGCGGGGAAAGGATGAGACGATCGAGGAGCTGAAAGAAAAGATAAATTCGGTGGAGAGACTATTGAAGGTGGCCGAGAAAGAATTGGAGGAGAAGGTGCAGCTTATGGATGGGATAGTTCGGAAGAAAATTGAGATTGAAGAGGCAAACTATTGTAAGCAGAATGAGATTGCTGGGTTGCTTAGTGAGGTTGGTGAGCTGAAGAAGGAGATTACTGGATTAGAATTTTCGCTTCGAGATCAAGAGGACAAGAATAAGGGTCTGCTGTGTGAACTTGGCTCTTGTAGAGAAGCTTGCGATCGAGTCACTCTCGAGAGGGACAATGTCCAGAAGGCTCTGGACGAGGAGAAACAGAATGCCTCGAATTTGAGGTCTGTGGTTTCTGTAATGAAGAGCAGAGTTGATGAAACCACGGAGGAGTTGGGTCACATCAGGACCGAGAGAGATGAATTTATCTCCAAGAACAAGAATATTCAAAGCAAATTCGAGTTGTCTGAGAAAGAGAAGGAATTGCTTGAGAAGAAGGTCTTAGATGCACAGCGAACTATTGAGGACTTGGAGGCAAAAATCGAATCTGCTAGTATCAAGTTGGAGAGAACTTTGGCCATCTTGAAGAGAACTGCAGCTCTTGTGAATGAGGTCAAGGACGGGACTTATGATAAAGAAGAGGCGATTGAAGAACAGAAGCTCGAGGAAGATTCTCAACCATTCGCAAGAGAATATGAAGCCATCAAGAGTGCTTTCCTGATCAAAGAGTCCCTGGTGGAAGACCTAAAGCAGCAGATTGAGTTGCTGCAAGACTCTGCAGCACAGGCACATAAGCAGAAGGGCTTTTGGACATTGCTTTCCTCGGCAACCACATTGTTCGCCGCAGCATCAGTCGCGTACTTTGCCAGGGGACGATAATCAGTAGTAGTTTCTACAATAGCCATAGCAGTCTTTAGGGCTAGTGAGTACTTTCACTTGCCTGACAAAGTTTTTGCTGTCCCTTTAAACATGATATGCAGTACAATAATGTACTCAAACACTCTGGAATTGCTTACTTAGATTCTCAGAGTTGTCTGAATCTGAATCCTCCAGTTGAAATTCCATGATGGTAGTAGTTTCTACAATTTTTCATGCTATGGCCGTTTACTTTTTGTCTCTACTGATCTCTGTAGTGCTATTGCACAATTCTGTTGGTAATGGTTGTCCATGATTAGATGAATATGTCTTCAAACATCAAATGGATGATTTACTGACAGTCGGAACCATGAACTTTGCGATCAAGAAGCATCCTAAAGTTTATATTTTTGTATAAAAATCTACCATCGCCTTAAAAATTTCTAATTTGCATCTCCTCCAAACTGAAAAAAACACATTGTACTTTGAAACCCTGCGCCCATCTCTTTCCTCTCTCTCTCTCCTCCTCACCCTCCTTCACACTCAATCATACAAAGCAAACTCTCTCTCCCACCCATTGCCGCGTCTACCACGCTGCTAGCTACAAGCTCAGTACAAGGCTCACGTGAGCCCAGCGAGGTCTGTGGTAGAGCTCACGGCGACCAAGCGAGCTCTGTCACAATGCTCGCAGGTCACCCAAGGCAACGACCATCGCCTACCTCAAGTTTAAGTTTGGCAGCGGTCGGGGACAGCAGGGGCCTAGGCGGAAAGGTGGTGGCTGACTGGTGATGGGAAGGAGAGTAAGAATGGAGAAAGAGAGAAATGTGTGTTCGGATTTGTGGGTTCTCTCTTCGAAAGGAAAATGACAATTTCTTGCGAGGATGCAAACTAAATGAACAAGTTCCATGGTTGGAGCCGATCGGACGTCCGAATACATACGATGGTCCGTTATTCTCACATTTCTATGTGTTACACTAGTGCAGTTTTGGGCTAGCTTTGTTCGTCACTCGTAAATTGGGATAAATTGCACTTTTGAGGATATTTTATTGCTTTCTTCCATCATTGTAGATGGGAAAAGTATTTCTGCTGGAAGTAAGGCTGATCAGTGGACATGTTTTCCAATCAATATGTAAGGAAATTTGCATATATACCGGTTTTGTAGCTGTTGTTTTCCAGCTAGTACTGTTCATAATGTGGTGAAAGCTCAACTCCAGCACCCCTTAAAAACCCTGGTGGAAGTTCTCAATGCTCAAGTGGTCCCTTCAACCCATCCAAGAACCAACCAACCCCATACCAACCATCCACTTCCAAAATCAATTCAATCCCAGCATATTTCTTTCCTTTCCGAAGAACAGGGCATCCCAGAATTGACAGAAAAAGAATGAAATACCAAATCAAATCCCAGATAAATGCCAATTGGTCTTTTTAGAAACGTCCTCTCAATAATTGAATCACCACCCCTTTATGTTTTGTGGGCACAATTCGGGGCTCAACAAGCATGCAACTTTATATGGACAAAGATGGTCTGTGTCTGCTGGTTCCTTCCCACTAGCATGCATTTTGAAAGCTGGTAGTGAACCAACAGAGCTGACCTGGTATTCACTTGTGCGTAAGCATCAGAGAAGCTACACTGCACTAGGCGCTTAAATCCTGAATGACAGCATTCATGCCAACTTCTCATGAAATCAGTATAAGTGATCACTTAGCTCTCATGGTTATTTGAGAAAGACAACTGAAGAAAAGATCCTTCAGGAAAAGACAGAACAGGAAAAATGGGACTTCACTGACAAATGAAGCCATGGACCTAGTTTCCGAGACACAGCAACATACACGAGAGCAATCTGTACATTTATCTGCTTCTTCTAGTTGACAGAGATCTCCCACAGCTTATAACATGAATGAGCAAGCATTCAGGGGAGAGAGTCAAACTAAACTAACAAAATACATTACCCAGAAGAGTACCATAGTTAAGACCAGTCCATCGAGAGCTATATTACACATAGATTATATGTTCTATTTACACTTGCCACAAGGGGTAAATTACAAAGATACATTACTACAGAAAAAGCCAAACAATTTTACATATATGGGGACACTTAACTATATTTGCTAGGGAAACACCATGGATGATTCCAAATCCATGAGTTCAAATTAGCCATATGATGTTAGGAAGGAACAGCGATCCCAGTTGGTTAGCCCGCCAAATGCAATTGCCAAACCCTTTCTTTCCGTTTCACCAGAGAAGTGGCAATTTGAATTTGGTGGGTGTAGCGGACCAAAATAAATAGCTGCAGAATCACTTGAATATCGCAAGGACAGAACAAAAAGAGATCCAGCTAAATGCTGAATATTGCAAGTACCCAAACAGCCAGCCTAGTTATCTTAACCAAGAAGAACGAGGCCAAATGGAGCAACTTCAGAGTAATATCATGATAAGAGCCACGAGTAGTAAACAAACACTGCGCATTATATAATACTTAAGCATCACCACCATACCGAACCAGAATTTCAAACTTCAAATCCCATAGCCAATCTTCATTCACGGGTGACACTATTTGCCATCGGGATTCACAAAGCTACTGATTTCATTCATCACTGTGTAGAAATGGTTGTTGTTTGGCAGCAAGTAGAATCCAATTGTTGCCTGCTCCAAAAACAGTAGCTTCACCTTCTGGCCGGCCTTCTCTAGCCCTTTAGCATAAGCTAACTGCCAATCCTGAATTAAGTCCAAACCAGCCACAACAACGAGACTCTTGGGAAACTTAATCCCTTCCAGACTTTTCCCTCGGGGACCAAATGGGTTGCATGCAGGATGATCCCGATTCTCACCTTCAGGCAAGAAGGCTCTCCAGTACCAGTCTCGTTCTCGTATGCCAACAAAATATTTCCCATCTAATTTTTCTCAGACTCAGTTCTCTCCTCTCCACCAAACATTGGATTGAGCAGTATGTTTCCCGACACTTCTATTTCAGCTTCAGCAGCTCTCAGAGCAACACTGTGAACTATGTTTCCACCAGAGCTGTCGCCAGCCAAAAATATGTGCACTTTTGAATCAATTTTACTTTGGAGCCAAGATCTGGAGCTTACCCATTTGAGAGCCAACCACCCATCATCATAGGCACAAGGATATCGATTCTCAGGTGCACGGCGATAGTTCACAGAAACTACGATGGCCTTGCACATGCCTACAAATCTTCGGCATAAAGTATCATATATGGCACTGTTAGCAGATGAATGTGCGAAACTTCCCCCATGGAAAAAAACAATGACTGGAACAAATTCAGCATCCACAGGCTTCTCGAGATCAATTAAACTTGGCTGAGGTTCCTCAGTAAAGGCCGGGCGGTAAATCCGGCAAAGGAGGTTCGCCGTGCGGTCAATTATAACATCAAAGGAGAAGATGCCATCAACAGGGTTCGCATTTGCTGGAACCTTCCGATCAAGGAACTCTGCTAGATGGCGGTCAAAAGTTCCATCCGGGCGACGGAGAAGATTGTACTTCAACTTGAAATTGGAAATTAGGACCCACATATTCAGAGGAACAA
Organism: Eucalyptus polyanthemos subsp. polyanthemos; assembly: GCA_017140185.1. Lineage (NCBI taxonomy): Eukaryota > Viridiplantae > Streptophyta > Magnoliopsida > Myrtales > Myrtaceae > Eucalyptus > Eucalyptus polyanthemos. The sequence continues at coordinate 30,790,524 of CM029458.1, forward strand.
CCATCTGGGCAGATGAAAACGGCAAACAATGTTGGTGTTGCTCATATATGGAAGTAAATACTGTTTGAGTACAGAATGGATAACAGTAGTAGCAAATCGATCTAAACTAACAAAAGATCATTGACCTACGTTCGTACAGATTACTCAAAACAACATGTCATGAGATAAGCATATAAAAGTATTATGATCATAAGGTAGGAATTCATCGACACAGGGCCTCACGAAATAGCGAAAACGAAACACCCAGACTGGTACATCCATCGCGGATAAGTCGGTCAAACCTCAGATTAACAAAAGGAGAAAGACACCCCTTAAATAATCATCCAGTCCCAACAGCATCACAGAAACTGTCCAAAGCTGGAACGTCAAAAAAATCAAACCTTTCACAAGCAAGATGACAAATTCAGAGTCATAGAACATCCCCCTCAGCTGATACCAAACACAACCATCCTCCAAGCTCCGACCGAAGTCAAGAAAAGGGCAAAAGACTTTACGAAAAAAGCATCATAACCCCACGATCCAAACACACCTCACTACACAGGATGACAGGACGACAGAGCAATCCCGTGCTCATCATCTCTTTAACACCGAGGAAACACACTAGAACAAGGAAAGAGAAAAAGGGAAACGAGCAAACATCACAAAGAAACAACCAGAAACGAATTACCTTCGATTCACTGAGACCAACTTCATTGCTCCCAGCCATGACGACCACCAATATCCTCGCACCACAGCCCCCAGACGGTCAGATCCTATCTTCAGACACAACCCAGTTCGCAGCTCGTCACATACCACAGACCCGGAAGGAGAACCAACCCAACGGACCCAAAACAGCAGGACCTCGCTGCAGCCCACCCAGTTGCGGGACTCGCTCAATGCGTGCTCGAGAGCGGAAAAAGATCGGTCCTTTTGGTGCCTTTGTCCCACGAAAAGGCGCCGGGCGTCATCATGAATCTGTCTCTACAGAGATAATGGGGGAAGATCAAAGAGGGAAAGTGAAAAAACGGGATGTCCTATGGAGGAGACAAAGACAAAGGTAAAATGATAAAAACCTCCCTGTCGCACTTCAAAAGGAGAGTACACAGAGAGAGAGGGGGTGGGGGTGGGTGAAGGATAAGGAGATGGGCGCATTTTAGCTCCTTATGTGGGGAAGATGCTAAAGTGAGCTGGATGATGGTTTGCCAGAGAGGGAGTGAGGGGATAGAGCGCGACACAGAGATTGTGGCTGAAAGTGGAACTGTTCCTGTGGGGCCCCACATGTCAAAGCCAATCTCCCATCACTCAAAAAAAAAAAAATTTGCTTTTTTGCCCTTTTAATGTTTTGAATTCGACTTTAATATCTACAGATATTTCAGAATATTAACAAAAAAGAAAAAAAAAATATATATATATATATATACTTTCCATGTCGAAGGAACTTAGGAGAAAGAGGTTTGTGGAAGGGGTTTGGTTGGATTGTAGAAGAAAGGCAGACAGGGTACAATAAATGTACATTTAATAGGGTTCAAGAGTTGATGAGATATAATGACGAGAATGAGAGACTGAAAAGGATCCTCAAGCTTAAGCGCTTTCGATGTCTTAGGGGGAGAGCTTTTGGGAGAATTTCGGGAGGAGTGTTTTGCATCTAGATGAGAAGGACTTTTGACTCCAAGTACCTTTCCGAGATGCAAATAATAGCCCGCTCTCCATGAGCTGGAAGATGCTGATGAGCACGCCCTCTCCTCCCTGTGACGTCCCTTTCGCCACATCGGAAGGGGGACGAAAGGTTAGGAGCCGGGTGACTGAGCTCATCCTCCGGCGAGACGCCTCCAATTTCGATCGAGCTCTCCATTAGCCCCACCATCCCAACCTCCCCTTGTCCACCGCCGCCACCCCTCGACCCCCTTGGCGGCCCACGACTCCAAGCGAGGCAATGCCGCCCATCTTTTGAGCTCCTTCATGTGTACCCAACCAAGATAGTTGTCTCTATCCACAACAAGGGTAAAATAGAAACCCCTAAAGTAGTGAGGGCAAGATTGGGAGAATAAAATTCATTAAACCCTCAAAATAGAATCTTCGAAATGCTAAAATCAAACCTGGTCCATTTGTATTGAGTTTAGAGTATTTTCAAAACTTGTCTTTACACTAGAGGCCATTTACATTGTATTGCCAAAACTTTGGCACAAACTTGATGATGACCCCTACTCATATATTAATGTGGCGCCAAACCAGCCTCTGTATAAAAAGATGGGAAAATTAATGAAGACCTTACTGAATAGATTGCAAAAATGATTGATCAAAGAGGAAAGGTCATATGGTGTATTTGTGGGCAAAGGTGATGTGTCTCAGGGTCGCACGACCTCAACTAAATTGGGCCACGGTACTGTGACCCTAGTGAGATCATGCCTAGGGTCACACAGCTCCAACATCATTGGATAAGGTGGTGACTATGCCTGCGGATTTAAGGGGTTCTATATTGAGAAAAATAAAGAAAGAGAAAGTAAATCTTGATTGAATATTTAAAACTAAGGAAAGACTGTAAATGATATCCAAGTTACAGGATAATAAAAGCAAATAAACATCTTGTGAAACCAATCATATTAGTGGTAAATGTGATATTAAAGTGATGAAATGAAATAATCAAAAGAACAAAGATATTTTCATTTGGAATAATAAAGTTTTTTTTTTTTGGTGGACGTTTCCACGTTATTTTATTTATCTTAGGAATGGATTCATTCTCCGATCAAAAATTGATCTAAGGGTATTTTATTTGATCTGGTGTATTTTCTATGATAAGTTTCTTTAATTAGAAGTAGAGGGCTCATTCATTACTTCTTATGACAAGCCATTTTTCTTCCTTTTTTTCTACAACTTTAATAAATTCTAAGCTATATTCTTTAGCAAATTCATATGTTTTGGAAATTGGTGATTTAAGAATTTCAGTTTTGATGGAGTATTTGGCCAGAAGGATTTTGGACAGAACATTATTTTCTTTGTAATTGCTTGGTACGGAGATTTTGGTTTGGATAATTGTCTTGTTCAATTATGTTTCTAGTATGTAAACTATCAGTTTCAGAAGCTATTTTGAAAGAAGAGGCTGTTATTCCATTTTGAAGATATTGGATTTTTAGTTTTTCTAACGGGAGGGTGATTGCATTCAATAATTTGGTTATTATCTAATTTTCGTTTGAAAAGTTTATCTAGGTCCTGGATTTTTCTTTGCTCATGAAAATATTTTTCAAGCCAATGTAAGAAAAAATTTTGGTCTTCGTGTTTATACATATAATTGTAGCATTTTAATTTGGGAAAATTTGATTCGATAAAGTGTTAAAAAATGGCCATTGTCTAATGTTTTTTCTTCTGAATCGAATTAGTGGTTTAAGAACATTAATTTTGTCCAAACTGTTTTTCAATAATAAGAAGCTCAGTATTGGTTTTCTGATTTTCGACCATGGATGTGGGTGAATAATTTGGAGAATCTAATGTTTCCGGATTTTGATCATTTTGTTATTGGGGATGAACGGGTGTAGAAATTCCAAATCTATTATCAAGACCACTAATAGTAGCAACAACTTGTGGGTTGTTAATAGAATTGGTTTGAATATTATAAGTAATTCTCGGATTGAATGAGCTACTACTACGATTTGTTAGCAAAGAATAGTTTATAATTCTCATTGATTGATTTAGGATATCATGGTTCCAATTGATGGATATTGGAATAATTATGTTGGCTCAGAAATATCTTCTTGAAGTAAAAGTGTTTCTCCTTTTGGACTATGTCTTTGTTTCCAAAATCAGAGAGCATAATTTTGTAATGGATTTCTATAAACAAACACTAAAGAAATAGATCCATTGACTATTTTGTAATTATGCATTCTTATCTAGAAAGTTAACACTCCGAGAATGCTCTTATCTAAGAGAAACTGAAAAATCGGGATAACAATCATGATGGATTAATCCATTATAAAATCTTGTCTTTGACAATTCCAATGATTGATTCTTCATAATTCAATAGGCATGAATCTCTTAAAACTAAAGGGATCGAAGTGTCTGGTCCTTTAATAAGTGGTTTAATACCTACTTGGACTAGTCATAAGTAATGTAATTTTATTTTCGTCTATGTTTATTCATCGAAACCTGATTAGAAGTTGAATCATTTCATAAGAATTTGAAGAGGAACATCTTTTTTCTTCTGTTTGGTTTACATACTTTGATTTTGAGAAAAAAAAAGTTGCATTTTAATTACTAATAATTCTGATTATGTTGAATATTTAGGAATTTCCTAGTTTTCTAGTGATTTGTTGAAATATTTAATATTAATTTTTTTTTCTCTATAGATAGCTCCGAGATCTAGAGACATTTGTGATATCGAACTAAAAGAAGATATCGATCAAAACTGAAAATGCTAGCATTTTTGTATCTTTTTTTTTAACGAAAGGACCGATTCAAACCAAAAGTATATAGTTTAGGGACCCAAATACAATTTACCTAATTGAACAATTTGCAAAATACATGGATCCCAATCTCTTTATCCAAGAATAATTAGCTCTTTTTGCTATTGTAATTGAACAGATTGCTTATTATTAAAAATCCTGGTAATCAACAAATTATTGCCTTGATAGTGAGCCCACATCACATGTCGTGAACCTGAAAACTATGAAATGCCTTATCAATCTCACTGGAGTTGTTGAGATGGAAGTTAAAAGCCAAATAAATGAAATGAAGATAAAGATTTTTTTTTTTTTTATAACCGAGGACTCAACCACGGGCCCCCATGCTTGGACAGCACCAAAGGGCCGAGCCCCTTATACCTCGGGAGAGACTAGCATAGGATCCTACCAAATACGCTAGTATTTAGAGATTCGAACTTATGACCTTGGCGATGAGAAGTAAGCCAACTATCACAGCTGTCTACCAATGGGTAAGATAAAGATTTTCATACTTGAGGATACGAATAATCAAATCCATGGATGTACTGCTTCCACATTCGCAAGTAAGTTGTCAATACACTTATGATGTTCATAAATACTTTATCTGCTCACCACAGAACCTATGAAGAAAAGGAAAAAGAAATTGATGCCCACTTCATTTTGAAGGCATATTTTTCACGATCTGGTTGGTAGATGCGCTTGTGTATTGGCATGGCTGGTTGGTTTTGAGCCACATAAACGAATTGGAAGCTTTCATCCTGCAAGAAGGGAGAGCATCTTTATCTTAGGTCGCTCTCCATAAACATCACTTTCACCAATTGGAGGTCTGCTTTGGATGGCTTTTGCCATTATTGCTGAAGCTGCGAGAAGTGCTTGGATGCATTTGGGACTGGGTCAACAGCAAGGGAACAGTTCTTGGATTCTTGTGTATTGGCCTTTTCCATCAGTCCACATAGTGTCAATCCTCACCCTCTCATTTGAAGAAAGAAAATTAGACATTTTTTTTCCATGGTCCAGGAGTACGAGCCCTAAATTCGACTACCTAGAGACCCCATAAGACATGATGTTGATCCCATGAAATGGTTAAATCCAAATGTTTAGTAAGTGTCGATGGCTCTGACTTATAGTAGTTTGTACAAATTTAGTGGCATTGGAACAACTGATCTTTAGTTATTCAGCTGGAAATTCCTCAAGACTATACACAGCTATGGCAACTCGGAGTTGAAAAATGACAAAGCGTTTCTATAAGGTTTTTGAAGTTAAACTTATTCACATGATAATATTTTTTAGCAAATGATTTTTAATGTAAAATATGCATACTTCCAATAAACATTTACTTACTTATACATATGCTAACCATATGAGATGTAGTAATTCGAAGGTTTAACAATTTTTCACTATATGATGACATTTGGCAATCTCATTGGCAGCCAAGTGATGTATATTTGTCGAAGCACCAAATGCAATAAGGCAAAAAAAAAAAGGAAAAGAAAAAAAGGGACTAAATTGAGAACATCGAATTCTTGTATTATTCATATTAAAAATATTGAAATAAAAAAGGTTAAACTCAATACTGACTTAGTAACTATTTTATTGATAGATGAAGATAAAATAATTAATCTACATGTGTTAAACGAACTCAAATTACTTTAAGAAATGAACATGAAATATGGAAATTTTTATTCAAATAAATTTACAAACTTTAAATTGATTTACCAACATTAAAGAATATGGGCGACACATACTGATGGGTGAACCGCCTTGGCAAATCGGTGCCTCGCAATGATGATAGCAAATCCAAAATGAATGACTGTAGTTTTTAATAGCATCGAAAGGAGAAAAGAAAAGAAGAAAACTGAATAAGGAGAGGTTTGATATCTAAAATAAATAAATCTGTAATTGTTAATATATAATAACCCGATTATCGATATTAATTATATATGTGTAATTTCATAATTATATGCTCATTTTTAGTATGTATCTTTGAAATAACAATTCTTTGTGATTAGAAGTGATTGCTTTTGGTCGGTCCAATTTGGTCCCAACCTAAGAATTGATAATCAAATTGAAACGACCAATTCCTCAATTTTTAGGATTGTGGATCAAATCCGATAGTCTTGGGACCATAAATTGTATCCTGTGGAATCGATCACTTAACAAAAATTGTTTAAAAAAATACTAGAATTATTATTATTTTAGAGTTTATTGTTATTTTATATATATATTTAAAAAAAAATAGAGAGTCACTTTGGTTCCCCTCATAATCAAGGAATTGAATCAAAATCATCGATTCCATTTTTATGGAACAAAGAACTAGACCAATGCCTCTGAAAATCGGATCAAATCGGTTAGTCTGGATTAGGTGATTCTTAATTTGGATGATCAGACATACTCATCCCTACTTGTGACGATGTTGGAGCAACTAATGAGGGATTTTTTTCATTTTTGTTTTTTTCAACCAAAAAAATGTGAAAAAATGAAGAAGAGATAATGACCTGATAAATGACCTCGTAACGACTCTCAAAGAGATTTAACAAAAGATTAATGTATAACTATTTGTAATATCCGAATCATTTTAAAAGTTTTTCCAAGTGAAGAAAACACGAATCCCTCAAAATTTAAAACTATCAAAAGTACTAGTTTAGAATTATACCTTTTTTCCTACATGTATTTAGTTAACTATGAAGTATGAACGTATTTCTTATTGAAATTTAGAGGAAACGCCATTCTATTTTCCCTTTTCGAGCGGACATGAATTTATGAAGACAGGTTGGAGGTCTTCTTTTGTCCAAAAACAAAGGACATTACTTATCCCATCCGACGTACGATGACGCGCTTGAGGTACATTAATCCAGACAAAAAGTCAAATAACTCGCTTGGCCTCGGGATGATGTTCATCCAGTACCAACTGCGCCACCATTGGCGGTGGAACTGGCGACTGGATGAGGTACCCAAAGCTCTCGAGTAGTCACTGCACGATGGCTGTCCCTCTCAAATGATTACTGTTCAATGTTCGTTTAAAATTCATCTTCCTCCATTTCGGAGATAAGTAGATTTGAGATTGGGCCACTATCGCCGGCAACCACCGCGCGGTGGTCACACACCTTAGGTGATGGCAGCCACCATGGTGGCTGCTATGGTCTAGTTCTTGTGTGAAGTATCTCTCCTCTTTTTCTAGCGCTCAATGCAAAATAGATATGTTGTAGTGGTCTCAAGTGACCACGGCGACAAAGAGCACCACTATCAAGGTGGTCAACACAGATTGGTGACTACTGCTCCACCTAGGTCTAGTGAAGGTTTCACTATAAATCTTAATTTCAGGTTTGATTCTTTTTCGATCCTAATTATTCAGTTTACTATGTTTTCACTATTTGTTTCAAAAGAATATTTCCATATCCTACATAATTTACCAAACAAATGACAAGACATTAATATAATTTGGAGACCGACCAAAAAAAAAAATATATAGTTTGGATATTTTATCATCCCATCTAATCATATATAACCTTAATTCCTGTCTAGACGATGGTCACACACCCTAGGGGTTGGCAGCCACCCTATGGCGGTTGCTTGTAGTCCAAATCTCAAGCGAAGTATCTCTCTTTCCCTAGTGCTCAATGCCAAATAGATCTATCGCAGCGGTCTTGAGCAACCACGACAACAAAGAGTACGACCATTGGGTAATCACCATGGGTTGGCGACTTTTGCTCCACATAGGTCTGGTGAAGGTTTCACTATAAATCTTAATTTTGGGTTTTTTTTTTTTTTCAATCCTAATTATTTAGCGTTCTATGTTTTCACTATTTGTTTTAAAAATATTTCCACATCCTACATTATGTCTGATGACTTACCTAACAAATGATAAGATATAAAAAAGTTGAGAAAATTTATTATCCCATCTTAGCCTATCCTTGTCCCGACGATCGAAAGCATCCTTGCATGATTCTATACGCCCCTGGGACTAATATGATCCAAAAAGCGAGAAATTGAAGACGGAGAGGCTCCGACCAAAAACAAAAAGCAAGAAGACGGAGAGGCCGGTGTAATCCCGGAATGGGCCGATTCATATTTACTTTTAATTGGGCCGTTGCTGGCACATTGCATTGGCCCAAAAAATTGAATGGGCCTTGTATTACAAGACGTGATTTTTTGGCTTATTTAAACAATTGGGCATAGTACTTCTAAGTTCTAATGAGGTTTTCATAAAATAAATATTCCTTATGGTTCCACTTGTTTTGACGCAAAAAGTGAATGAATTTAAATTTATAAAAATATAATTGTAAAATGAATTAATGGAAGGAATTTTCACCATTCATGAAAATGTTGATAAATAAATTGTTGTGGATAATTAGAACATTTTTCATCGATTAATTGTTTCAATTAATATAAGTGATCATTTTCAATAAAATGTTTTCCAAATCATTCATTTCTCACAAAGCGGATGAAACCTAAAATAAATGAAAAGTAGAATGAATATAGTTTTCATCGTTGTTTACAAGTGTTGCATTATTCTAACGTAAGAACCTATTTGGTAACAAGCCAAACAATGTATGATTATATTATTTTGTTCCCTAAAATAAAAAAATAAAAAAATAATAATATAAATCCATTTAGTGATGTTTTCTTTCTCTGAAATAGATTTTTACATAATCAAAAAGTAAAAAAAAATTTTTTTTGCTTATTTCTTTCCGAGAATAGTTATAGATTATTTCAAAATCTAAATATTTTTTTACTTTTTGTTTTCTTTTAATATTTTCTCTACTTTTTCTTCTTCCCTTAGGTTCAACAATCTCGTTAGCCCCCAGGTAGGCCAACCTCACGATGGTTGGGTAAGGTTGAGCCTCACTAGTGGTTGGGTGAGGCTCTCTCGAGGCCAACAACCAGCTATAGGAAGAAAGGATAAGGAAAAAGAAAATGTAAGAAAATTATTTAAACATCAAAATTTGGTCGTACAAAACATATATTTATTATGGAAATATGAGTCTTGGATAGTTAGCAAAAACCTTCGAACACTCGAAATTCATTCAATGAACAAATAAAAATTAAATATTTATGAAATAAATTATTATTGATAACAAAATGGTTATCAAAAATAAGTACAAATTAGAGTTAAAGAGGTGATAAATCGAATAATTAGTTATAACATATCTAAAAATGGGTGTAAAATATGGAAAAGATAAACAATTTATTATGCACATAGTTTATCTTAGTGGGCATTAGGTATTTCAAAATAATTTAAAATCAAGTCAAACAAAGCAATTTGAGAATGTTGCTGATCACTGAACATATTTTCGCCCATATCATTTTACTTTTGGAATAATTAGATATGCAATTAATTTTAATTGAATAATGGTCGTTAAAGTATGAGAATCTAATGGTCGTTAATTAATGGGCATTTTGCGAAGTCATATCAATCAATTTGTCAAAGACAATTCTAAGCATTCAACGAAGAAAATCACTCACGAACTCTAATTTCAGAAAAGATACGGAAAAATTCAATTGCTCTCAATCCCAAAATGGAAAAGAAACAAAAAATACACGAAAATTTGAGGATTAAGCGATCCATATCACCCTAATACGAGTGCCGCAAAAGTATTACCAGTCAAAAACAAATTGGAGTTAACTTTATAATTAATATCACAAAAACCCCAAACAAATAGATTTGTGATAAATTTATTTAAAACTAATTTTTTGATCATAAGAAGTATACTTATTATAAATTTGCCACAAAAAACCCAAAACTAAAACATTTGTAATAATTTTACTCTTTTGTTATTTTCCATTAAATTGAATTAATACCATGACAAAAGATAAATTGGTATATTTATGACAGATGGAAGGCAAAACCCAAATTGATACATTCATCAACTAACACATATTATCTAACTTAATAATTTAATAGTAAAATATAATGAAAACTAATGAATGATTAATTTGTTAACTAATTTGAGGTTTTTAGAGTCGAAAAATTAACTTGGGATAATTTTATTATAGATATACCAAATTAGGTTTTTTGTGGTATTAATCCATAACTTTATATTCTATACAGAGATAAGTGAGGGAGGGAAAATGTGATATCTGGATAGAAAATTTTTGAGTAAATTGACTCTTTATACTCTGAATTGGGGGAAAATGTATTTTGAAAATGCTTATTCCAAAGAGAAAAATTATATATGTTTACCTATCGTATATGAGGAGAAAAATTATCTAATTTCCATCGTTTCAAGTCATTACAATTTTTTTTCCGACCAAAAAAAAAAAAAGAAGAAGAAGTCGGTACATTTTTAAATTCAAAGGGCTTGGCTTGGCTTCGGACAAAGGGAAAAAGTGCAAAAGAATTTCCACAGAGTCCCTCCAAAAGAGAAAAAAGGAAACGAAACTCCCTCTCCGCCAATTTTCCCCCGCCAAAGCGGGAAATACGAAAAACAGCGAGCGCCCCCTGCCACGCTGGCGATCCGCGGCACCCCCGCTCTCCGCCAATCGCATCGCCCCCTCGCCACCTATAAAATCCACGCCCTCCATAGCTCCTCTCATCACCGAAGTCAAAACCCCGCTCTCTCTCTCTCTCTTTCATAATCGCCATCCGTCCGTTTAACAGGCTCCTCCACAGGCGAGAATCTCCGGCTTCCGGCGGATCTAGGGTTTTCTGATCCTCTTTCTTTCTCCTTCGCGGGACGCGAGCATGAGTTCGAAGGAAGGAGGCAAGGGGGGCAGGGGCAAGCCCAAGGCCACCAAGTCCGTCTCGAGGTCGCACAAGGCGGGCCTCCAGTTCCCCGTCGGCAGGATCGCCCGGTTCCTCAAGGCCGGCAAGTACGCCGAGCGCGTCGGCGCCGGCGCCCCGGTCTACCTCTCCGCCGTCCTCGAGTACCTCGCCGCCGAGGTACCCTCTCCCGATCCGTTTCTCGTTCCGGCTTTTTCCGTTTCTTTTTGCCGATCGGCTGTTGCTTTCTAGATTCTCTTTTCGATTGCTGTGCGATCTCCTCTGTTCTTTAAGCCAGTGGAAGTGATATCGATGGCTTTTGCCTAGCTCTGTCGCCATTTCCGCACTTAAGTTGGACGCTCTATTAACTGTTTTGGCCTCCTCTGGCGGCGGATTTGATCGAAACGCTTTTCCTTGGGTTTCCGATTAAACCGATCTTCAGTTATACTTCGATTCGCATCGATGAAACCCTTCATTAGCTGAAGGTTTGCCCGTAATCGTCTGAAATGCGTTCTCTTTTTTCGTGAAAATTCGCCGACTCTCTCTCTCTCTCTCTCTCTCTCTCTCTCTCTCTCTCTCTCGATTTTAACGTTCGGTGCGCCGTTGCAGGTGCTGGAGCTGGCTGGGAACGCGGCGAGGGATAACAAGAAGAACAGGATCGTGCCGCGCCACATCCAGCTGGCGGTGAGGAACGACGAGGAGCTGAGCAAGCTCCTGGGCTCCGTGACCATCGCCAACGGCGGCGTCCTCCCCAACATCCACCAGACGCTTTTGCCGAAGAAGACCGGCGGGAAGGGCAAGGGCGACATCGGGTCCGCCTCTCAGGAATTCTAGGGGGCCTCCGCCATCTCTCCGCCTTCCTTCTTTCAGTTTCTTTTTTTGAATTTTTATATTTCTGGGTGGGTTCTTCTTCGATCTTGGTGTAGGACTTTAGGGTTTGATCTTTGCAATATACGTCTGCAATTTGTTCTTTTTTTTTTTTTTTTTTTTTTTTGTTACCCTTTTTGGGTTGCTATGTTAAACCAAAAAAAACTTAGTAAAAAAAATTTCTCGGTTCAAATGGTGCTCTCGATTTTATTCTTCTCTAATCATCGAACTTTTGCTTTGGCATTTTGTGTAATATCGGGTTGTCGGCGAAATTGATATTCGCTCGTTCTAGAATTAATTTATGCATATTGCTATTTATTCTAGAAAAATAGTAAGGTTTTGCTATTATTCGCTTCATCGCGGAAGAAACAAATAGGAGAGATTGAGAAAGATGATTCCTGTAAAAAAAAACAGGCCTTTTTATTTAAAAACCACTCAATTTGAATTATTTCGGGAAGGCCATGGGCTTTAATTTATTATTTAAATTCTAAATCGTAGTAAAGGGAAGACCTTGACTTTTAATTTAGCCATCGTAAAAATCGGATGAAAATGTCATCTAGAAATAGGACATCGAATAAAAAAAATTCATCTGCAAATTTGATTGAATAGTATGAGGCCTGTCAGAACCGCACGTTATATTTAAGTGAGAAAAAAAAAAAAGGAAAGAAGAAATAAAAATTCTTTAACTTGGTATTTTCTGCACTCGACAGTCGAGAAACCAAATAAAATATATGTAAAAACCTAAAAAATAAATATAAATGACCTGCAGGAAAATAAATACCGGTAAAAATCCGTTCTTTTTTGATAAATGCCCGTGCAAAGCACGTGCGACGCTGAGGCGTTTTGCAAAACGGACGGACTTTTCCTCGTCTATGGGCCCATTTCCTGCATCCCGATTCGCCATCGATCGAAACACATCGTCACTTCGATTTCCCGCAGGAAAGCCGGTCGTCTTCGTCGGACGGAGATTGTCCCTCGAATGAATTTTTGACCAGTTCGATCTGAGCTTCGCTCGCCGAAGAAGAGGAAGAGAGAGAGAGAGGGGAGAGGGAGATGGCGGTGCAGTGGGTTCTGGTGCTGCACGGGCTGGCGACGCTGGTGGTGGTCGTCTCGTTCCTGTGCGGCCAGTGGCCCATCTTCCGCCGCACCCCCATCGCTTCCATCCACCACTTCCTCACCGTCGGTGCCTACGACTATCTCCTGTACTCTCTCTCTCTCGCTCTCGCGGAGCCTACTTTCCTTGGTTCTATCGTGCGTCTTGGATCGAATTCTCAAATGGGTTTTCTTTTTCTGGGTGAAGGAGGTGTGTTGGGGTGCTGTTTGGAGTGAGAGGCACGAATGCGATTCTGGAGGTGGAGCGGTTCTGCTGCGATCGCCCCAACCCTATTTTACAGGTTCTCGCTTGCTGGGAAAGTTCTTTCTTTTCTCCCCACCCATGATGTGCAATTCTTGATTCTTGTTGGAATCGTAGGCGGGGAACCGCTTGTTTCTGAAACGCTTGATTTTGGAGCTTCTATTGCCTGTGGTCATGCGTGTCTTTGAATTTGGAAGTGGGAAATGGAATGTTTTCTGCTGGTTGAAGTCTAGGCTTCCGCTCGCAATGTTGAGTTTTATGCAATTTCACGTGCTTTCACCTTTGATGTTTACCCGAAATGGAGTGCGGTTTCTGTATTGTTGTAGTGAATTCGAACTCCTAGTTGATGATGATTTGCATTTAAGCGAAGGAACTGGGATTACCCTTTTGGTATATGTCAGTGAAGGTGGATGGATTATATACAGAATGTTACAGTTTTTTCTGTCTGAGATGAGATTCTTTTAGTAGGTAGTGTCGGGTTGTGACTTATGTGCTATTGACTGTAATGTTCATTTTAGAGTGTTCTCGCCATTAAATTGCAGCAACACTCTGCTTTCTGCATTTCTGTGGAAATCTTGTCTCTAGCAGGAGCAATTTGCAACTGGTAGCTTTTGTTTTTTTGGAGTGTTCCTCTAATAGCAACAGACTTTGTGGTTGTGATTTGCGTGTTTGCAGATAATATACCTGGCAATAGTTGGAGGAACTTATTTCATTGTGGCAAAATCGTGCTTCAGCTATATTCCTGGATATTATTTAAGTGGAATTCACAGGTACTGTTCGAAAGGATTTATACAATTTCTGTTGAGTCAATTTGCTGGTGTGATCAAGGCCAAACACTTGGTTTGATAGCCCAATCATCTTGTGGTGGGAAATATTTTTGGCTTTATTTGTCATCTGTGTGATTTTTGTTTGGGGTGTCCTTGCATTTTTCTGATTGTCTTTGAGGTGGAAATTTTCATTTGGAGCTTGAGGTATTGACATTGGAAATGATCTAGAACTTATGAAGAACCAATTTTCCTGCCAGTTGTATGCCTGCCTTTATCTGAATACACATACCCATGAGTCTCTTGATCTCTGTGCACCTCAGTGGTAGAGTAATTTAATGTGGAATCCATCTTTGGATGGAAACTCTTGAAGGTCAGGTGCCCTGTGGATGGCTTGGAAAACAAATGCTTTTGGGAGAGATATGAATGAGTGCAAATAACTCCCTGAAAAGGCAGAAAATGGGAAGTGGCTGTTTCACGAATTTAGGCTTTCATAAGACAGAAGGAATCTATTCTCTGGAAAGAAAAAGAATATTTGGCTCTTTACATTGAAGACAAATGTTGTGGCATGTGAAAAGCATTTTTGCATTCCTTTTTTATTTATTTTGCTCCTGTCATATCTGGGTTCCAGCTTTGGAGGTCCTTTTGTTCGCTTCTTTGTAAGCAGGAAGATTGATTGTCCTCTTACTTGATGATTACTTTGTGCTTGCTTACGTATTTCTCTGGAATTTCATTTTTCCGCAAAATCAGGATTCTTCTTTCATTTGTTGCATGAGGTCAATTATCAATCGATATTTTGTGCTTTCTTTATATACATATCATGCATTTAGCTTCTGGCATTCCTGGGTTTCGGCTCCTTAGTATATGTGTTGGATATCTTTTTTGGTTTTCTTCTGGATTAACCTTGGCTATTCCTCTTTACCAAAAAAATAAAATAAAACTTTACCAAAAAAACCTTGGCTATTCCTCGTCTCTGATTAAATGGATTTCTTTCTTTGCTTTGAAGTTTATCTAGATCATGTTTCAGACTTTCACAGAATCAGGATTTTTTCCTTCCTTTGGTTGCATGAGCTCAGCCATCAGTCTGCTTGTTCCTATAGATTGGATTTGACTCTAGTTAGGATGATGAGTCTACTACATTGCTGCAGTTTTATCCTTAGTTCTATCAGTGGGTATCATTTTCAGTGAAGCTCACTAGTATTGGACTAGGTGATCTAAAGGCTCGTGTTTCTTTTTCTTCTACAAGTATTACTGTTTCTTGTTGTGGGCTAATGACATGGCCTGACATTGATCAGCAGTTCCTTGTTAATGCAGGCACACGAGCTTGTTGGCAGTTGGCATTGGTGTCCTTCTCTTTGTATTGACTAGCTTTTCTGATCCAGGGACTGTAAAGGATGACAATGTCTCTCAATATCTTACTGCTTACCCTTATGATGATATTATTTACTCTGAGAAAGAATGTCCAACTTGCAAAATTCCAAAGTGAGTTTTTTCGTATACCTTTCAAGATAAACCTTTTTGCTTTGTGAAGCTATTCACTATGTTTTAGATTCTCCAGACCTGCCAGGTCCAAGCATTGCAGCATTTGTGATCGCTGTGTTGCAAGATTTGACCATCATTGTGGGTGGATGGTACGCCTTGCTTTTTCATTTATTCCTTGAGAAGGATATAATATGGTATCGCTATCAATGTGCTGGTATTTTCATGCAGAATAATTGTATAGGGGAGAGAAATACTCGATACTTCATGGCTTTTCTTTTATGGTGAGTTTCACATAAATGGCGGCAATATGTGTGCATTGTTTAGTGAAGGTCCAAATATTCCCTTGTCCTATCCTTAGAACAGATAAAGCAAATAGATTTAACATATGGTTTTCAGCTTGAATTCTTCTCTGAACATGACTACTAAACAAAGAGTTCTGATCTACCAAAAGAAAAGGACTGATGCAGGCTTCTTTTGATGTTTAAGAACTTAAGCATCTAATGATATAGCTTGTGCATGGTTCTGGTCAAAGAAAATCTTAAAGAGTGGTCATGCTGGGATGTATCATGATTGTATTTTTTTGTTGTAGAAGACATGACATTGATAATTTTGAATTAAACAGCATGGCAACTTTATATTGTCATATTTGTCTAGATTCAGCTTATTTTTATTCCCAGACAGGTAAATGTCTAAGCTTAAATTAGGAGCCATTGCAGTTTGTAAATGATCACTGTGGTGCAAGATGCCATGTTCTCTTTATCTGATGAATTGCAACAATTATTGTGTTCAATGAGATAAAATCACTGGTCACAGACAGCTTCCAATAAAGAATGAGAGAATATTCCTCTAAGCTTAAAAATACAGATGCTGATTACTCACATAACTTGTATTAGAAGTGGATTAGAGCTCCTCTGCCTTAACAACTATACATGAGCAAACTTTGTGTGTATTCATTTGGCTACTTTTTTCCAGGCATTTTGTACTGTGTGTATATGGGGCTGTTGCCATTGGATTGGTTCTTGCTGGACAGCTGAAGGAATCAAGAGTGATCTATATACTAACTGGTACATATGCTTTGGCCTATATGTCCTGTTTGTTGATCAATTATGGGTTTTAGATTTATTTGCTTTTCTTTCTTGCAGTGTATTATGGCATAGAAAATTCTTTTCGTAGTTTAGCTCCACATGTGCTTCAGGTTAGTATTTATTTGATTGTTTCTGATCATGTCAATAAGCCTTTGTTCAGAAAATCTCTTGCTCTTCAATGTGTACAAGTTACATTAAAGAACTCAGAGAAATATGACATATATCCTTTTGATTCTTCCTTGGAGTTGAAATGGCTCTAAGATACTTCTTCATGGATGGAATAATCATATAGTTACTTACCTACAACTGAAAAGAAAGTCCATTTTTGCTGTTGGATTTGACTTTAGTGATGTGTTCTGGCCTTACAACATTGCAAGTTAATGATGGCGCTTATTGCCTTATCATCAATTCAGATATTCAATGTTTTAATAATATAGTAGTTTATAATCACCTGTTCGTTACGTTAAGGGATCTGAAATAGCAGTTCATCACATGTACAGGAAATGAGTTAATTAGCATTAATTTTGAGTAGAGAATGGTAGAAATGACTGCTGTGCTATGAAGTTTCTGATTTTTGGATCCTTTGTTTAATGCCTTTTCTTCTGGGATGTTATTGGTTGCATAAATAGAGGCTATAACAGGTCTCTTTGGACAATTTTTGGTACTTAATTATGTTTAGGATTGGGGTTGATTATGGTTGCTTGAAATTGTCTAAGACTATTGTCAATGCAAATTTTTACCACTATGTTGGATTATGGTAGTTGATTGGGCTTGGTTTTTTTTTTTTTTTTTTTAATAATAAATAAATAATTTTTTTGGGGGATGTTGGGGTTTGAGATGGCATTTTCTTCCATTATTGCATCTTTTTCTTTGTCATACCATATTCGACTGGTATCTGATTTCCCCTTCATGTCCTTTTTGAGAATTGTTATGTGGCAATCATCTCTTTAATCCGTGTTCTTGATGTTTTAGTGCTAGTGGTTTCATAATTTTCATCTGTGTTCTCCTCAGTCAAATTTTTTTCCCTTTTTTAATGTTTTAATCTCTGGTTCGAAACAGTGGTTTGTTGGATCCTATGATACTCAAATATTGCTTATGGTGTTCCTTGCAATAGTTGCGCTGCTACTGGCAGGTTTCTTTGGCTACCATGCCAGCCTCTGCTTCACAAACACTACCACTAATGAGGTTGGTGTTGCTAATACTCTGCTGATTTCCTATATGCCCTTGACTTGTTTTGTACTGAGTAGAATTTGTTGTTACTGAATTCTATTCAATGATCTTCTATCCTCAGCCTAAATGAAGTTTCCTGGTTCAAAATTATGAACTAAGAAGTGTGAAAAAGCAAGAAGTGATGTACTTTGGTCTGCTTGTAGGCTACATTAGAATTTCTTCTTCTTCTTTTTTTTTTTTTGGCCTCCACCTGGAGATCATGGAAAACTGCATTATTTAAAGGGAGAGAAACTGGAAATATAGAAATTGTCAGTCAATGAGTGAAGAGATTAATGTTAAGCTCATCAAGACTTAATCGAAGAATGAAGGCTCGATCTTATTAGTTTAAGTAACTCATCTATCCTTAGCTTAAGATTTTAGATGTGCCTGGTTCCATCTCCTGTTAACAAACATACTAATTTCAGAGTTTTACCCTTGAAAACATAAGATGTCATGTGATAATGGAATATGGTCCAATTGCTACATGTGGTTGCAGACTTTCAAGTGGCAAGAGTACATAAATTGGCAGAGGAAGCTGAATGAAGCAAGAGCGAGCACTGCGGCACTCCGAGCCAGTCTTAATGGGATGAGCAGTGAGGTGTCGCCTCGCAAAAGCAAATGGAGGGCTTTCTTTAGAAGATCACCCTTGGAAGATGCTAAGCCGGTTGTTAAGGAAAACAAGTATGATAAAGGACTCATTCAAAATATCTACGAGATCATTGTTCCTTTATCATTGAGATCGTCATTTTCACAGAAGAAATCTAAAGTCCGTTGAGAATGATGTTGGGCACTGTGACTATAGTTACTGCTGCTCATCTTCTTCACTTTCATTTTCTGAAATCCCTCAAAGTAATTGGTTGATGCTGTATTTAGGCCTAGAGAGGATAATTCATCAATGACTTGAAATATTTGGTGTGGTTACCCACCTTGTTGCATCCTATGCAACAGAAGAGATTTAGTTAGATGTACAGGGCTTCACTTTTTTAGCACTGAACATCAGCATTTAGGAGGAGGTGTTCAGCTATTTTGGGTTTTACTTTTTGTTATTTTGACCCATGACAATCTTTTCATGGATACCAATTGTCCTTTCCATTGGTAATTTCACTGATTTGTTTAGGAATTCTCTCATTTTTTCGTCAAAGTATATTATTTTCGTAAGTGAACAGTAGAATTGATAGAGGAGAGTGGTCATGCGAATTAGAAAGTTATCAATTTAAGAAGAAAGTTACTAGTTGCCAGCATTAATATGGAACCATAGATAAATTCTGTGAATTTATTTGCAGTGCAAGTGCCTACCGTTTTCCTTTTATTGATGTCATCTAGATTTCTGGTTCGGATGTCCTGTGCACTTGCTGATGTACAATGTGTTTTTCTCTCTCTATACTTGTGTGATTGTGTGACAAATAAGTTAAAGCATCATATCTTTAACATCGATGCGTATTGGCTGGTAAGGATCAACAAGATTTTGACGAGACAGCATGTTCTTGGGTTCCTCAAGTTCAATAGTGTCATCGCCCATGCGGCAAGCTGTGTCCTTGGTTTGTGGTGCGGTTAGCATTCTTGTACTGAGAACTGGACATGTTGATATTCACATGTTGATAGACTCCCTACTGTATAGAGATGTGATAGCCCAATTTCACCCAAAACTTGAAGAAAGACCTCCTCATCTTACCATCCAGCAGCAAGTCACTCCTATCTGCTAATGCATTTCCCTTTTGTTGCGGCTGTTGTCTTAATCCCTCGTCAGCCCTCTTTTGTTTAGGCTTTTCATTCTGATTATCTGATACTCCCAGGTATCAACACAACTGATAAGAAATTAATACTTGATGTTGTTGCCTCATTGGTCTTCTTAGGTGTATTTTTTTATCTTTTCTTTTCTTTGGGCAGAATGAATGTGTTGCCCGTGTGCTTTGTGGAGTTGCTAATTGGTGACTAACTAGCTTATCAATGAAATCACAAGTAGCATGATAGCATTGTGTCGGCTGTGTCGTAAACCATCTTAAATATTTTCATTTTATCATGATACACTACAAAGTGTCTTATGCTAAAAAAATGAATGATATATTCATCTTATTTGTATGATAATCACATTTTTCCAAATCAATGGCAAGTTTCATATAGAGTGGTATGGACTATAGTTAGGCTAGGTGTTCTATAAAAAGGTTTCAATTTCAACGTGCCTTGTTGTCAATTAACAACTGCAATGGATGAAGTTTCTTTTAAATTGATGGACAAAAACTAAATGAAAATTGATTGATGAATGAAATAATTAGAAATATAGAATTATGTTGATCCCATGCACTTTCTCATCGAGAATAACCACATCAAGACTGATCGGCTTCCTAATCACTTTGCAGTTGATTACATTCTACGGTATGGATTCTTGTACTTTGGTTTTTGAATGATCTTTTCCAATCTTAAGCCTTTTCAACAGTGAATAGTTTACATCTCTGGCTAAACCGTGTAGGTTAAAGCAGCATGAAACCTATTCGACACACATCGTTTTATGTGAAGCATGTAATAAGAAAGATGAGTCTTGAAAAATCTTGAAATTAAAATAGATGAACTTAAAGTGAAATAGGTAAAGGCTTTGTTTTCCTCTACTCGAAAGTAAAACTTGAAATTGACATAGATGTAGGTTTAGTCATTCATTTTGTCATAGCTAAATTCTCCAGCAGTTGAAAGTGTCGGTACCATCATTTTCTTTTTCATATAAAATATGGGCTATCAGGACGTATTAGGTTTCCCAGTATTGTCAAAATCTTTGAAAAAAAATAAAATAATAGTCCTCTCCATTTAGGGTGAAAGGGATATCTACTTTTACACATAGCTAGTAAATGATCCAATCTTAACTCTAGGTTAACATTGAATGCCCGTACGTACTCTTTTCAGACAAGGCCCACGGGCATAAGTTCCATATTTATTCTCAAGTTTTTCTTCATCACAGAGGTACTTCAGGAACAACTGCAAAACTAAACTAAGACTTTTATTCATGAAATTGTCAATCATATTCACGTACTTGCGACATGATTACCAATTTAATCCACACTCAGGCGCTCAGACTGCTTCTGCCCTTCCCAGTTTCAGCTTTTCTAAAGAAGCTGTTTGACAAGAAAAAAAGAGATATTAACAGAATTTCAACCCTTCAGTAGCAGCTGTAAAAAATCAAGCATGGACATTATTCCTTCGTTCATCTTTCTGGTGTTCAAGCAACTTCAGCATGAATGACGACTTTGCCGGGAACTGCTCAAAGAGGCATTTGGGTGCGTGGTTTATATTTCTAACCCGCATGTAGGTGAGAAATTGTCCAGGAAGCTCCTCCAGAAGAGCTTGAACCACTGATAAACTCCCACCTGACAACAACATTATAATTTCGCGTAACTTACTGTTGAGAGAAGACAAACAAAGAAAAAAGTCATGAGAAAATCAACTCACGATGAACTTCTCGCATTGGAACAAACTGTACAATGTCTCTTGTGGCTACACGACCAGTAGAACTTTCTAATCTGACTCCATTGTCAGCATCAAGTTTCTGAAAGTAGTACAAAAATTAGACCGTTAAGTTCTCTACATCCTCTATAAGAAATATTTTGATGTCACATAATAGGAAGTCTAACTTAAATGACAGAAAACAAACCTACCTCCATTTGTGTAAAATCAGCACCCCCAACTCCAACTATCAGAACTGAGAGTGGAAGATCTGATGCCCTCACCAATGCATCCATGGTTTCTTGTTGATCAGTGAGAACTCCATCCTAAGCAAGAAGAAACGACTTCTATTAGCTGCATAGAAAAACATATAAAATCCAAGAAAGATTAAATGTTTCTTCCCACTTTACCGTTATTATAAGCAGAATGTGGTACTTGCTATTATTATTATTGTAAGAGAGTGATTGGCCTGCAGTTTGAGCAGCCCTATTGATCACTGGACCAAATAAAGTGGGTCCTGCCAGGGCCACATTGTGCAAAGCACCAGCATAAGCAGTCATAATGCCTTCTACTCCCTCAACCTATCAATAAAGAATTCTAACTCAGAATTATGGAATTGGATATGATATTTTAGATGTTATCCGAAAGCAAATATACCAAAGTTTCTGCAAATTCAGTTCACCTACCTCATAGCCATCTGGACTTCCATTCAAGTTGAAACAATGGGATACGGTACCACCATATGTCCTTCCTCCAAACCCCCATGCAGAAAATCTTCTATCCGAATCATAAAACTGTATCACTTCTCCAACTTCCATTATAGCCTAAAATGTTAGCAACAAGAATTACTCAATGGATAGACTTACGACATCAATTGGTAATTAAGATAGAAAAAGCATGTCAACTGACAACGGACCATGTTTAGAAGGCAAATTAAAAATACCTGCTGATAGGAATTATATCTTCCCGAAGGATCAATGTAATGCAAAGAATCTGGATTTCTGGGATTTCCATTTGAAGCTGAATAATCCAGAAGCATCAGAACCAAATGAGATCAAGCAACAAATAGATAGAGTTCTTTAGGATAAATAAATTTTCAAAGGTTGATTACCTGTAAAGTCAACAGCAACCATAAAATTGAGCTCAAAACCACTTGATATGTAATCAAGAAAGCTGTATAGTTGCTTCTCACAGAATTGATCCACAAAAAGCTGACTCTTCAGAACCTAAACAGAGAAGTCTTAGATATGATCAAAAGGCTCATCAGAATGAAGAGTACAAAACTATTTAAAAAGGACAGACACCTTTTCATGGCTGTGATGAGAAACTGGTAAAGTAAAATTTGCACCATTTCTTTCTTTGTGAAGTTTCTCCAAGTCTGCCATGGACTTCTGAAGTTTACTGTAATGAAGCAAATTAACATACAAGAAGCTGAAGCACAATAAATTGCATGAGAATAGGGATTTACCCTATAAGTGCATGTTTCCCATTAGTATTGAAGTCAAAGCACTCAATGACTAATGGATCCTCCTGCAACAAGTCTTACAATGTCAAATCACTAGTGCCTCCAGTAACATATTAGACAATATGATGACAGGCTATGTGAAAAACTTGCCTTGCTTCCGAATTGCTGCATGCTTAGACATAAGCGCCTCCAAATAGGGTTCAAGTCGTTGTTGATGACTTCGGTTTTGCAAATAGGAAGAGTACCCCCAGACTCAACTACTCTTGATATTCTCAGGAAAGGATCCTAAGAGAAGGTAACACCGGAGAACAAGATATACAGAGATGAAAAGATATGGCAAGGAACAATATCAAACAGAACCTTCGAAGAGAGATTTTGGATAGCTTACACTTTTAGAGAACATATCTTTGTTTTCCAAGTGGGTACAGAAGAATCTTATTTCAACAGCAGTCCTGGAAGCAACAAGATTCCTCAGCATGGACAGTCAGAGTACCCAGATTTCTCAGGCCTAGTTGTAAATTTTTATTATGAAGTGACAAAGTCAAACTCCGAGTTTTCTTTGTGACGATCTGCGGGAAATAGAAAGGAGAAGATGCATTGGACAAGATCTAGATGGATTACACCTGCACTTCACTGAACTTAAGTGCATGGACAAGGACACGTTCATAATGTGACTGGGGAGTAAGTACCTCCGACAGCACACAGCTAGCTTCTCCTAGAAAATCTTGGTCACTCAGCTTTAACGTCTGCAATGGAATCCCAATTAAAGATACTATTGAGATTTCTTCTTCCTCAAATAAAAAGACAAAAGGTAAATAGAGACACAAGTAATCTGAATGGACTAGTAAATATTTCACAAATAAGCATGATTGCAAGGGTAATTGCAAGTCATGATTACTTAATTGCCATTTAACATTTAAATTACTACACAAACATAAGATTGTCCAATGCATTCATTCCATTTTTCCAGAATTCCAAGGATGCAACAGTCTGTAGACTACAAGACAACCAAAGCCAATTCACCCCAGTAAAAGTGTTGTCCAACCACATTTGAACATCAAAGGTAAGAAAAAGATGAGCATTTATCTTTATATATTCTGACTTCATGACAAAACCAAAAATTCAGCTGATTCAAAACCATAGTAAAAGTAGCCAGCAAATAAGTTGGAGAAACTCGGCAATCGATCTGAGACCACTCCCCATTTTACTGCAAACTGTCTCTGCATTTTCATATAATTTTTAGTTAAGACCTATAGGAAGAATTTTTTTTTTTTAAAAACTAAAATGTGACGTAGAAACACAGTCGGAGACATTGTTAATGTATAACCAGGAAAGGCCATGCATAGCACATAGCTTCACATATTAATTTAGAGGGGAAAAAGAACCAAATATAAGGAAAAAGAAAAGAAGAAAGAAACAATGTTAGTTAAAATCTGACAAGGATATCAAAAGATATGATCAAAATGACTGACACACCTTTAAAGTTGTTAATGCACAACCAGAAAAAAGCATGGCTTCTAACATAAGATTTAGAGGGGAAAAAGAACCAAAGATAGGATAAAGATATGGAATGATTAACACACCTTTACAGGTACGTTGTGATATTTTGTGTCGACATCATATATATGAAAGCTGAAAAGAGATGAAAAAACAAACAAATGGTTTTACATAATATAGTTGAGGCAAAACACAGACTGATAAATCGTACTTTACTACATATGGAAAACTCACACCAAATGCTGAATGGTCTCAAAGTGATAAGCTAAAGAAATCTTTCCAATCCATGTGGGATCCAAGCTATTTAATATAACTTCTGTCCTCCCAAGTTCCTCAAGCATCCCATCTCTTTTCCTCAAGTACACAACTGCCATTGGGTCACTCTGCAAGAATCAATTGATCAAAGTTCAGAAACTTTAAGCAAGCTTAAAATTTGTTGTTTTTTGTGTTTGGGGGGGTTTTGTTTGGTGGAAACACAAACATGCAGAAATCTCCTGGAATCAGTCATTTATTATAATTATGAGCTACTTAACAATATCACTTCAGTTTCTCACATAGCCTGAAACTTGATCAACAGTATATATGCAAGTTTGGACATGAACTGAAGTGATATAACAGAAAGATTGGCAGAAGACATTTCCTGTATATGAAGCACACAAGTGAAAAAGAAACTCACATAACATAAGAAAGAACTGTCCTAAAAGTGTTTTCTGCATCACAGATTAGTCTTCCAGTCATAAGTTAATTCCAGCAACACACCAGTATGAAGACACAAATAACAGAGATCAACCATTAATGTGTACATCATATGCTGTGATGTCCTAAATTTTATAAGCATAAGCATACGCAGAAGAAGAAGAAGTTATTTGCTTCTTCTGTGACAACCAAATCAAAAAGAACCAAGAAGATCCCAGGTGCACGTGAAAGCATGATACAGACAAAATTGAAAAACTACATACTAGTAGCAAGATATACAACAAGTCTGCTGAAAATGCTAGATGGCGTTGCTCACCTTTGACATGACGTCTCGATCACGTAATTTCGAAGCAGATAAGGATAACTGCAGCAAAGACAGTATGGCACATCATACAAATTGTGGGCACTATATTTTAAGATTGATTTGCAGAACACCATATGTAATGCAAGAAGTTTGACCATATGTAATGCAAGAAGTTTGACCATATGTAATGCAAGAAGTTTGTTGTTGGAAAGTTCCTATGCTTAATTTATACTGGCTCCCTCCCTGCTATGCTTAATCAGCAACATCAAATTTAAATTTCATAAGGCAACACACAATTCAGATGGTTAAAAAACTGTTTCTGCAGAATGAACAATGCAATTGCGTATAAGTCCAAGGCTTAGTTAGATTTTTGTCTTAATTTAGCAGCCCCTTTTGAATAAACTGACGAAAAATCCCAATTAAACTTGTTGCAGCATGCAATGCATGAGTTCCAAAAGGCCACGGCTCAAGAAGCAGACCAAAATTTTGGTTCAAAGAAAACAAATCAGATTTACTGAAGTCAAGTCTAATGAGGAATACAAGAAGAAAACTCCAATTAGACGACCATGTTTTCTTTAGATCACGCGCAAAATTTAACATCATGTCGTTCAGATAGCGAGGTTTGAGTAGAATCCACATTGTGAAGAATGCTTCTCAGTTTTTCTGCGAACCATCCTCCGAAAGACAGGTTTTTTCTGGCCACATCATCGGTTCGCGCGAAACGACAAGAGTAAAATACCGACAAGTGAGAACATTGACTCAGGCCTCAAGAGAACGAAGCGCATCGCTATGCAAAAAAGAAAAAAAAGATTCTGCAGCGAAAAAAGCGCGCATGCATGATTACATGGGCAGGCGACAGGCACAAACCTCAATTTGAGAGAAGAGAGCGGGTTGACCGCGAGCTCGGAAGAAGTGGTCAACTGCATCGTTGGGACCGCCGTTGTTGCCTCCTCCTCCGCCGACTCCTAATCCTCCCATGGGGCCCTGTCGGGTCCCCCCGACCGCTTGTTGACCTCCTTTCACATCCGAAAAGCAAGCCCCCAACCCCTCTCCCTCCCTCCCTCCCTCCGAGCAAGTCCGATTTCACCTCCTCCGAACAATTCGATTCACCAATTGCTGTCCTCCGTGGATTCGATTCACACCCGCAATTGCTGTCTCTTCCTATCTCTCTGAAAACCTCTGTTTTCCCAGAAACTGCTTCTGGTGAAAATTGTGCCCCCACCCACTCTCTCTATCCCTTTATTTGAGTCGACAGTAACGTCAAAGCGCGTGGGGTTGGTTGTGACGTGTCGATCGAGGTTCCGAAGTTGTCTATCCAACAAGCGAAACAATCGTTTGCCCTTCGCAAAAGCTGTTTCCTTTTTGAAGACGTTTGAAACGTATCGAAACTGAATCAAGCTCGATCCCAATCAGGGAAACAAACCCTCGTCGAAAGGATCGTGCGCACAGCTAAGGTAAAAGCTATTTCCTTTTCGGAGGCAAGAACCGTTTCAGAACTATATCAAGACCGAAGCTTTGCGCGTGTCTGGGATTCTTGTTGAAGTTTGTTGCCATATATAGATGTAGGAGTGCAGGCAGACGTGGGATTGGGTGCCTGACTCGCGCGTTTGACGTTTCCCATGTTTTTGTTAATCCGTTTTTCGATGACCAGGACCAGAAGACCAGGCTGCTGTTATCCCCTTCGCTGGGGAAGTTTGGGGAGAGAGGAGGAGAAAACTAGACGAGGGAATGAGAGAGAAAATGATGGACTGACCCATAAAATTATTGTAACTCGTGCTGGGTTTCAAGTCCTTGTGGTAATCTCAGGGAAAAAGCTTGGATGACCGCTGACTTGACCGGGTCTTTGAATAATTCGACGGATAAGGTCAAATGTTTGGATTTGACTTTCCATCGCTGCGCAGGGGGAAGGGTCAGCAAAAGAAAAATCAACACGAATGGCTCCTCAATTTTAGTCTGACGTGTAATATTATTATTAAAATTTTAATTTATGTAATATAATTCATGAATTTTAATCTAATGAAAAAATAATACTTTAATTTATTCAACACGAAAAAAAAAATTTATTCAACACAATCCTTGAAATTTATCTAAGTTTTTATATATTTTCATATAAGTTAGGGATTACAATGAATATTTATCAATAATTCAATGATCGCGTTTGTGTTTTTGGTCCGTTAGTTCCGTTCTCCCATTCAACATGTGTTAGTATCGCGAAATTGCGAAATAGGAAAATTGAGTCCTTTGATTATTTAGAATATGTATATATATGAAACATGTTTTTTAGAATAGCCCTTTCTTTCCCCCTATCTTTTCTTTAGTCTATTCGTGGAATTGAACTGAACTTTTTCCTTCAATAGGTAAAGTGTTTTTTCCTCGATCAATCAAAGACCAGTTACATCGAATCAATCATGAAGTTCTACCCTTGTTACCAAGCGAGGATTGGGGGATTACTTTCATCTGAATCACCTTGCTCTGCCTCTGGCATTCAAAGGTGGGTGGCCCGCCCCTCCTAGAACAGTCATGTTTGGTAGTTCTGAAGGGCACCTGTTCATTCAAATTCTATTCAACCTATTTCCCTTAAGTAGTTGATAATGGGGGCTACCGAATTTTCGAATGAATGCTGGGCTAGGCCACCTCGAATGGCGTGAGCCACATACAAGTTTCCTTTGAAGTGGATACCTGAATGCCAAGTATGGCTTGTAATAATCTATCTTCTGGGACATTAAACTTTTCTTTTATTGGGAGCATTAGACCATAAAAGATTAATGATGGTCTCTCAAATGCCGGTTTTGTATAGATTCATAACGCATAGCCAATACTAACAAAGGTGGAAATTGGCAAAGTTTTTGAGCCATTGTGTATATACATAAATCGATGTCTGCCTGGTCTAGACAATGAGAGCATTTGCTTGATATCTCAACACTGTGTTTTCCTAAGGTTAAAAGGAGATTATATAAACTTTAAAAATTGTGTCTCTTGATAATACGTGACCAGAGAAGTCTTTAATTATTTGGTTGTATTGATGAATTGTTTTGTCATAGGCACAACGGTTCAAACTTTACTTTTGATGAGTGCACGAATATGCTTTGATCACTCGAGCCTATCTTGAGCTTAATTCTCTCCAATGATATATATTAATTTCATGTTTTCACATGAGAGACGGCTTATAAAATCAACAGATTAAAGAATTTTAACTATTAAAAGAGTTATACGTGACATAACACATCTAGCAATTGACCCATGGAAAGACATGTTTAAATATTACCATAATTGGAGTCACTCCCTTGGAATGATAATCTTGAGTTAACATGCAAAAATTTAATAATAAGTCCTATTATCCGATGTCTTTTGCCTATCCAAAAGTATTACCATATTTTGTGGATCTTTAATCTTATATTTGAGTATTCCTTATTTACGTTGAACCTAAATCCAAACCAAGAGATTGCACATATAATATGATGGTGATCAATGCCTCTACTTTCACTCTAATATTATCCAAAAAATCCAGAGAAAGAAAATCACAGTAAAGTTGCTAGAATCTTAAACTCTAGGAGCAGGATGTTTTAGTGGGCAGATTGCTTCCAATTTGATCATTACTTTTTGGCTAGAGTTTTTGCATAGCTTTGTGATTTATGACATTCGTGATAATCTGCTCCTTCATGGTGCCGTCTAAGGGCCGTGAGGGGAAGTAGACCAAGGGTAATCGAAGCCCCTTAGGGTGAAGCCCCCCAGGAAGATCCCCCTGGTGAATAAATCTATCGTTGACCGGATACAAAATGATTCGTGATTCAGCCCCTCACGGGGTTCTACACGTGCACCCCCCTTCCTTTTCTGCACTCCGCGCCCGGATGTTTCACTAGGGAAGGCCGTTGGAATCCAGGGTGGCTTCCCTACCCCCCCTGAAGGGGGGTTGTGGCGGGTAAGCCTGTGGGTTATCTAATTTTATCGAGAGGATAACCATCCTCTAGCCCGTCTACTTCCGGGTTGTCAAAGCCTTTTAAGATCTTGCTTAGGACAATTTTTTTTTTTACAGTGCCCCTTTCGGGGCACCCTCCTTCCTTTTCTTCGCTCTGCACTCGGATGTTTCATCGGGGAAGGCCGCTGGAATCCAGGGTGGCTTCCCTACCCCCTCGAAGGGGGGTTGTGGCGGGTAAGCCTGTGGGTTATCTAATTTTATTGAGGGGATAACCACCCTCTAGCCCGTTTGCTTTCGGGTTGTCAAAGCCTTTTAAGGTCTTGCTTAGGACCAAATTCATAGTGCCCCTTTCGGGGCACCCTCCTTCCTTTTCTGCGCTCTGCACTCGGATGTTTCATTGGGGAAGGTCGCTGGAATCCAGGGTGGCTTCCCTACCCCCTCGAAGGGGGGTTGTGGCGGGTAAGCCTGTGGGTTATCTAATTTTATTGAGGGGATAACCACCCTCTAGCCCGTTTGCTTTCGGGTTGTCAAAGCCTTTTAAGGTCTTGCTTAGGACCAAATTCACAGTGCCCCTTTTGGGGCACCCCCTTCCTTTTCTGCGCTCCGCGCCTGGATGTTTCACCGGGGAAGGCCGCTGGAATCCAGGGTGGCTTCCCTACCCCCTAAAGGGGGGTTGTGGCAGGTAAGCTTGTGGATTATCTAATTTTATCGAGGGGATAACCACCCTCTAGCCTGTCTGCTTCCGGGCTGTCAAAGCTTTTTAAGGTCTTGCTTAGGACCAAACACGGCTTTGTGATCCATGACATTCGTGATAATCCACTTGCTCTCTAGCGCTGGTGAACCTAAAGCATAGTCATGGCGATATTACCAAGGGAAATTACCGGATTCATGGTTTGCTTTTTTTTTTCTTGGTCTGTTTTATTTTCATTTTCAACTCAATTTTAGCATATTTGAGATGCAGCAAGTGCATTGTCTTGAAATCCAGGTTCAAACAATTCCTAGTATGTAGTTAATGCGCGGATAACCTCTTTTGGCCTCTAGCATATTCGTATCAGGATCCTATCAAAGTGGATAATTGGATGGAAGTTGTTCTATTTCAATGGCTGAGATCCTTGTCATCCCAATCGAAGGGTCCATATTTGTGGTGACGGCACAAGATCGTTGCCATTTTTCCCTTTCATCTGTCAACTCGCACTCGTGATTCATGACTAGGCAAAAGGCAACCACTTTCCTTCCCCCCAAATCACAATCGTGCCAAAAGGCAATACCCTTTCACCACTAGACTGTCTTTTTCAAATTTTAACTTCATTATAAGTACACATCCTCTTTTAAAGGTTTCATTATAGAAATTTATTAGCAAATATTTCAAGATACCACTACGAAGAAACCAAATGAAAAACTAAATTTCCAAAACATTAAATTTGCCAATCGAATATCTAATCAGCAAATTCTGAAATTAATTATGTTTAAAATAATCCTTCTTTCTTATAATACACATTTTGCAAAAAATATAGATAACGGGTAGAATTATTCAAGTCTCAAAAAGATTTTCCAATTTTTTTCCCAACTCATAATTACACAATCAGGGTCGAAACTTCCAAATTCCCTCGATCAAGAGATATAGTAATAATTATCCCTATCCACTCCTTCCCACATATGTCCTTCCTCCACATTAAATTTCCAAGAACTTGCCCCCAAGACTTGATTCATCTTCTCAGGATTTGATCCAAAACACCAACACACGCCTAAGTCAATCCAGCCTCTTAAGACCTCGTTTCTCTCTCTCTCTCCTCCCTCCCTCCCTCCCTCCCCCCACAATAATAAACGAATTATCGTTATACGTTCATATTATGTCAAGTCCCCAAGATCATAAGAGAATCAATCACCATACCTCTAAGCATGGTGTTTCTCTAGCACTTGCGTTTTTTTTTTTTTTATGGCGAGAAGAGTCTTTAACCTGAAAGATCCAACAAACATTTACAAATCGACCATAATGAATAAAATGGCTATGATACATCATTTTATGACTGGATCCAGATTTGATTTAGTCTGGTCCTATTTTGTAATAGTTAGCGATTTAATTACTTCGTGAATTCTTGTTGAAATGTTTTGAGTTGACCAATGTTTCCGTGAATGATTCTGCCCCTCAACTTTTACAAGAGCACAAGCTAACAAAAACTAATATGTGTACCAGGCAACATTGCCAATTTGTTGGAAACAATAATGACCACGCAATCTAGGATATTCTTCCTTTGCATTCACAAAATTCTTCCCATGAAAGAACAATTCCATAAACAAGTATACAAATGGCGATGGGGAACATAGTTGGAGGATTCAATGCAGTCTCTTGAACACCGAAAGCAATAAGCATTCAAGACAAACCAACCTGATTTTGCTGCCACCTGATATCAAAGCCTGACTTCACCAAGTTCTGCCGAAGCACACTTGGTATCTAACTCAAATGTTGGCCTTACAGTGCACATACGTGCAAGGGAAAAATAATAGAGCATAGGTATCCGATTTAGTACTATTGTGACAAAAGAATTGGATGACCAATAAGAAAAGAAGTTCCATTTTATTTGCAAAAAAGTATCTGTGATATCGGTCGATGACAAACTTAGGGTACAAAGCTCCTCCTGCATCTACATTGGAAAACCACTAATGGGATCATGCTAAAAGAGAATGCTAGTCTCATATTCATTGAAGAGCTTGAGTGCAATTTCTTATGTATGGAACTAGCCAATTTGATCTAATCGATTTCCAACAACTGCAAACATCAATCAGAATTCAGTATTTTGAAAGAATCAAGGGTAACATGAGAAGAAGTAGCACTTGGTTAATGACGTGGGTGGGCACACAGTTGCAATTGGACAGCTTTTGAAGAATGAATGTTGACCTCCATGATTTTTAACAGATATTCCATCTACCATTTAGTAAAACATGCATGTCAGAAAAATGATGAGAAGGCTGCTGTTGGAGTATTTTTTTGGAGACTAATCACTGATCAGAGAGTTCCGACCAATTCTTGAGTTCTATAAATGTGTGCTTGCAAATGTTCACGAAACAAGAAAGTTACTAAAATTCTAATATGGAGTGAAATGGTGGTGGCATTTGGGGGACTAAACATGAAGACCAAGAAGATTCAAGTATTTGAAGGACTTGTTGAAGGATAATTTTTGAATTGCGGCACTAGAAGCAGATGAGGGTCAGCCGGTTACACTTGCTGGCATTTAGTTAAAAAAAGAGTAAGAGAAAAGAAAACAAAAAGTAAAAAAACTAAAAAAATTATAAAAAAATTCAAAAAATATTAATTCTTTTTTAGAATATCTACGTCGAGTGCTAGTTATACCACGTTGGACAACTGACATCCACGTTATCGATTTCCAGCTAAAATTGAGTGGTTGGACTTAATTAGAAAAATGTGAAAAAGGTTTATGAGTAAATTGACAAAATTGAAAGGTTTGTAATTGAATTGACATTAATATAATAGGTTTGAGAACTTTTTTTTGATAATTGTCCCATACAAAATCATTTGCACTTGTTAAAAAGTTACTGAATCGTTTGGCGAATTTCTATCATGTGGTGCTACCTCGTTATTATTAACACGAGATGGTATGAGAATGCCCCCATCTTGTAGACTTTAAGGATATTAATTGGGTCACGTTGTCACATAAATCAAAGTGAAGTTATTTTCTGTTCATGGTGACGAAAGAATTCAGAATTACGGTTTTGTCGGAGACTCGCTCAAACAAATATTTGCATATCATAAAAGACAAGCGGAATAAGGCGAAAAGAGATCACAACTTTATCGACACACCATAACTTGCAACCAAGAGGTTTGATTAGAATACATATGGTCACGAATTAGTTTTTTTGCCTTGGAAACCTTCTCAAATAATTGGTCTTTTGCTGAAAGACTTTTTGATCAACACTTGGGTCTTTCGCCAAAAAAGAATAGTATCGCAATAGTTATGTTGGAGTCCTGCAATAATTTGTTTTCCTGGTAACTTTCTCGAAATGTTGAATTGTATGTTTTGAAGATGATGGATTAATTGAGAAATATATTAAAGTTGTGCCGTTTCAAAATTATTATGGGTATATCTGGGAAAAAGATTGGGTAAGATCAATGTCAGATTTGACTCTGAGTCACTGTGGAGAGGGAAGAGCTAAGCAATAGGAAGGACCGTAAGGTTTACGTTTTATTTCGATTATTAGCATGAAATAATTCGTTATTGAAGATTTTTAATTCATGCTTGATGATTTTAATAAGTGATTTAATTGTTTAGGATGCGTTGGTAATTTATTTTATTACAATTCAGGGAATGTGAATGTATAAACACAGCTATTTGGAAGTTCATGAAATAACTTGCAAGCATCATGAACTTATTAAGTTTGGGCATTTTTCTTATGTAGGTGGTTTTAACTTAGAGCAGTTTGTATGTAGGATTCAAACAATCATAGGACAAGAACCCGAAGCAATACATCCCTAGTGTATAACTATGCCTTTAGCTCTTTTCATACAACTTTTGGAAAAGGTTCAGGGATAATGGAATCGGTAGTGCCTTTACTTTTTCAATTTCTTCGTTATTGTCCACGTACTCTCTCTCTCCGCCAATATGGTCTCTAATTTCTATTTTTGTTTTCCTGATAAGTTAGTCTTTTTTTAAAATTGTAAAGATGCTGACCTATCGTTCATTAGTGCTGCGTATAAGTTGATCAAATGAACTAAAGATGAAATGGAACTCTTTCGTTCACTAAGTTAAATTTATTAGGAAATTAAAGAAAAAACTTAAACACTAAGTGAGAGAGAAGCTACCCCTGTGATGGAAATATAACAATTTTGAAATATTAGTTATCATCACAAATATAGTTAAGCACAGTAAATGCTAACCCAGAATTTATGAGAAGGAAGGAAAAAAGCAGAGAAAGTAGAAACGACAAATAAGGCAGATGTACAGATAAGTTGGGGGAAGTAATTAGGAAGAGCTCATGGTGAGTTGCACGTGGTAGCATTCGTCTTTGAGGTTAGAAGCTACAAATGAGGTGGAACATTTGGAGTTATGTGGGTGGTTGTTGTATATGCAGGAGGGAATGGTTATTCTAAGTATTTGGTTTATAAATACCAATGTTTTGGGATTGAAAAGCTCTCTCCTTCCACGACCAAGCAAATCTATAATCTATGTTTATATTTACTTTTTATTACACCATTTTATTTTTCTCAAAATTTACCCTTTCAATGCAGTTTTACATTTTATTTTCAATTTTCTATTTTTCTCCGCACTTAGCTCCACATTAATTCACACTCCATTGAATCCCCTTCTTTATGCACTTTGAGAGCGACGTATATAACCGTGAAGCGACCTCGGTTGCTCGTGGCGCTATTTTTGTCTTTACTAAATATTGATCAAAATTTTGGATGTCTTTCGTTAAAATAAATTGTCCCTTATAATTTTCTCTCAAATATTCATCAATATTGGGAGATAACTTTACAAATCTCAATTGGACAAATATCAATAATATTGGACCTGATTCTGAACTTGTGCAAAAAAATTTAAACAAAACCAAAATAAGGAGATGTGTTTGTGACTATGCGTGTCCCTTGTTCAGTGATAGTTATGACAAGTATAGAGTTAGTGCTACCTGAGGTTATCAACAATCTGCTATGATCCGAATGAGTTTCCCTAAAACTCAACGATGCTTACCATATTATCTTGTTCATGGAGAAGTAAAAAGCTTATTTTCTTTCAAGTTTTTAACTGTAACCAGACACCTAGTGATCTTTATTCAGGATACAGAGGATGATGCCTTGACCTAGAAAAGGATGAAAAATGTGTTAAATAAAATAATCAAGCCGAAATCTAAACTATAATTTTCAACATCTGATCTATCATCAGTTATTATATGAGGTTGAGAGGTACATGGAGCCACATCAAGTCTGGTTGAGTTTGGTTAGATAATGTTGTGCAATTTCACATGCTAAGCATAATAAAATATAAGTCTTAAGTCATGATAACATGGACGTCACCCATATTTCTATTTGCACTTAAATGATCCATAATTTGTTATTCTGACTAAAGGCATGGTTAGATAAAGTTTCCTACAATCAAGATGTATGAAAATACAACCCTTTTAAAATATAATATGCTAAATTTCATTTTCTCTTTTGTTATCAAATCGAGGAAGTTCAGTTAGTGTGTGTTTGCATAAGACTCTCTATCTCTCCATCCACATGTTTGAAATGTATATTTTTTGTGGATCCTCTCGCTTAGAAGAAGGATGAATCGGGCTTAAAATAACGATGTCTAATTCCCCATTGTTGTAATATACATATATACTTGTACTTCGAATGGTATTTTATAAATTAAGAGCAAGGTCATCCATTAAAGAAATTTGATGAATAGATATATGAACCAAAGGTGAGGGCTCTTAATTAAAGATTTTCATATGCCCACCGTTCAAGAAGAACAGATGATTTTAGTTGACTATTCTAGGTATGATTGTAGGCAATATTTTGAAAATGTTATCAAAGGTTGAACCGGAGTATGGACCGGCATTCAATTCTTCTAGTTCGATTGACCCAACTGTTTATAGCAATCGATTAGAATAAAGAATGAAGTAAGAAAAATAAGCAATATTTGAAATGATGACTTTGAAAATGTTATGAGAGAACTCACATGTAATATTTGCCTGCTTTAAGGTATTTTAAGAGTTCTACAATGAGTTTTTTTCCGAGGTACGAACACCTGGAGTGCTAAAACTTGGCACGGAGAAACATTTAAGTGCAAAAAATTTGAAAAGTGACACTTAAGTCCCAAAATCAGAGCACAATAAATCACTTAAGTACCACTCCGGTCAAAATCTAGCCAAAATGTCGATGTGGCAATTTTCCGGCGAAGGAAGTGTAAAACAACGCCGTTTTGCACGCTAATGTGTCTAAATAATACAAAAACGACGTTGTTTTTGTGCTGATGTCGTAAAAAAATTAATATATAAATTAAATTAAATTTAAAACTAAACTTATTTAAAACAGTTAAAAATAAAATAAAAATATTTAAAAACTAATTTTTTAAAATAAAATAAAAATATTTAAAAAATAAAATTTTTTAAAAAAACTAAAAATTAAAAAATATTAAAAAAAATAAAATTATTTAAAACATTTAAAAATAAAATAAAAATATTTAAAAAATAAAAAATAAAAAAATAAAAAAATAAAAGGGGGCCTTTCGGTGGCGGCGGGGAGGCAATGGCAGTGAGGGCTAATTTAATTAATTTTTATATTAATTTTTTTATTATGTCAGTACCAAAACAACGTCGTTTTTGTATTGTTTCGCTACGTTAGTGTGCAAAACGGCGTCGTTTTGCACTTGCTTCATCGGAAAATCACCACGTTGATATTTTGGCAAGATTTTGATCGGAGTGGTACTTAAGTGATCCATTGTGCTCTTATTTTGACACTTAAGTGTCACTTTCCAAACTTTTGACACTTTAAGTGTCCTCCGTGTCAAGCTTTGGCATTTGTGGTGTACTTTTGCCAGTTTTTTCCTGTCACTTGCAGGAGGCTAAATTGTCTAAATGGTGCGAGTAGAGACATGCTAATTTTCCAAGATCACCCTATTATTTTCAAGCCGCAAATTAGGCTACCAACAATAAGATAGCTAAGCATAATGCCATGCAATGGAAAGAGACGGCACTTCATTTCTTTTTCCCCATTGACAGTGCTGTTGCGACTTGGACATAGCTGGTTGCTAACAACGAGCGCTGGGGCCAGTGGTCCTGATGGGTTGGGGCATCATCTGAAACTTACACATAACTGGTGTTGCAAGGGTTGATTACAGGGGCAACAACGAGAGATCCGTCAAGACATGGCTTGCAAGAAATCTTGATGGTGATTACCAACACTTTTCATGTGATTGCTATGAGCAGGTTTGCAATTATGGCCATTCCTTTTGCCAAGTGATAAGAGACACTAGACATCCGGTCTTGATACAAAAACATGTGAATATTGCGAAAGATGTGCTCTAACTGCATTGTCAATTTTCTTTTGGTCTTTGACCAAAAGAAAATCCATACTTATGTTAGATTCAATAAGGGTCATTGTGGAAATGGACTTTTAAAGAATGAGATTATTTAGGACCTACATAATCATCTTCTTTACCGGCAATTTTCGCAAGATGAAAGCTGAATATTATCAAAGGTACTCGCTAGAACGAAGAGTATTAAACTATTTAAGAATGACACACCTCTTCATGGCCTTAATGAGAAGCTGGTAAAGTAAATTTATTCACCATTTCTGGTGAACATTGTGGCACCCACCCACTCTCTCTATCCCTTTATTTTAGTTGACAGAAACACCAAAGCGCGAGGGGTTGGTTGTGACGTCTTGATCGAGGCTACGATGTTCCTTATCCAAACCAGCGAAACAAACCCACCCAGCAAAGGGACGTAAAAGCTGTTCACTTTTTGAAGGCTACAAACCGTATTGGAAAAGCTCGAAACTTTGCGTGTGCCCTGGAATTGTTGGTGAGGTTTGTTGCCATATATAACAGGAGTGCCATTTGACGTGTATTAGGTGTTGATTAGCACGTTGAACATTTCCATCTTTAGTTTATCAGTTTACGATGACCATGACCAGCATCGGGTGCATCACCTTTGTTAAGGAAGTTGGGCAGAGAGAGGAGAGGAAAGGAAGGTAGACGAGGGAATTGAGAGAGAAAATGTGGGATTGACTAAGAAACGTAATCAAGTCGTGCTGCCTTTGAATCGTCGGAGGAAGTCTCTGGGAAAAAGCTTGGACGACTTCCGAGGCTTGATGAATGTTGGGTCTTTTCATAAGTTAATGGATAAGGTCAAATTTCGGATCTTGACTCTCCGAATCGCTCCGGAGAGAGAGAGAGGAGGTAGCAAAATCGTATAACCGTTTCTTGGTCTTTCTTTTGAATGTTTAATAATTGAACATGTGCGAGAACGTGCGAGAACGTGGTATTAGT
Source organism: Eucalyptus polyanthemos subsp. polyanthemos (assembly GCA_017140185.1). Classification (NCBI taxonomy): domain Eukaryota; kingdom Viridiplantae; phylum Streptophyta; class Magnoliopsida; order Myrtales; family Myrtaceae; genus Eucalyptus; species Eucalyptus polyanthemos. Next base: position 30,828,688 of record CM029458.1, read on the forward strand.
CGACGATAGAGCATGAAATTTCGTGTGTTTGTTGAGCTCACGCTCCCGTTTGAAGCTCTCTCCCTTTTTGAATCCGTCTTTGATAAATGGATGGAGTGCTATTAGCAAGATAGTTAATACAATTTGTGAGTTTGCTTTTGAATTCCTCGATGAGATTTTGAAGTGTATTTTCTTTTGATCTTTAATTTATCGCACTCTGGATAGCCTCATGGTATAGCCGGTTAGTAAATGCCAATGCTTATTTGAATGGCCGGAATTATCATTCGATCTCACGGAAGAAAAAGAGGGCACAAGCTTATGCATGTGCCAAAGAAAAAAAAAGAGACAATGCCCACGGTTAAAAATTCAAAGTGATTAAAAAAGTGAGAAAGTATATAATGACTAAAAGATTTATTAAGTTATTAGATTTGTAACTACGAATATCTTACTCAAAATTTTAATTATTACAATCAAATTATTACAATGTTATATCTACATTAAACATAGGAATAAGTGAAATAGACAGATTATTACCTTTAAAAGGAGGATCTCCCTTTTCATATAATAATACGGATATAGATTGACGCTTAATATTTAATGGATAAATTGATATATTCATGAAAATATTGGTCCCTCGGTTTCCTTCCCCTATCCATCACGTGCAATTAGACTTAATCCATCCGGGAGAGCATTATTAGACCATGAAAGATTAATGACATGTTGGTCTCTCAAATGCTGGCTTTTAAAACAAATTCTCAACAATAAAGGTAAAATTGGCAAAATTATTTGAGCCAGAATGTAAATGCATAAATTGGTGTCCGGGAGAGCATTCACTTCAATATTTTTACACCATTTTTCTCTAAGTAGACAATATATACTCGAGAAATTGGGTCTCTCGATAATGTATGACTAGAAAAGTCTTTGATTATTTTCTTTGCTAGGGTTGTGCGTTAGTGAATTGTTTACTCATAGGCATGATGGTTCCAATTATACTTTTGACAAGTGCACAAAGATGCTTAGATCACTCAATCCTATCTTAAACTTGATGCTCTCTAATGATATATAATAATTTCATGGCTTGGTAATCCACGACATTCTTGGTAATTTGCTTGCTCTCTAGCGCTAATGGACCTAAGCATATTCCTTTTCCTTAGACCTTTTGCAAGGTCGTAGTCATAGTGATATTGCTAAGGGAAATCGCTGGAGTCATGGTTTGCATATATATATTTTTATTTTTTTTTATTATTGGTTTATCTTACTTTAACTCTTGACTTAATCTCAGGCTTTCATGCTGCCTTTTTGTGGAGCGTGGCCGCGATACCTTATACATAAAACTAAACATCCTCACCTCCAACCCCTCTCAAGAAGGTGAGAAATCAAACTCTACATCTCCTCCTTTTCATGTGGGAGGCAACCCTCGTGGTTATGGTTTGCATATTTGAGATGTGGCAAATGCGTTGTCTTCAAATCCATATTCAAACAATTCCTAATAGATGGCCCCACTTAGCCATCAATAAAGGCGCACTCGTGATTCACGACTTGGCAAAAGGCAAGCTACTTTCGTTCCCCCCAAATACAATCATGCCAAAAGCAAATACCTTTTCACCAATGGATTGTCTCTTTGCAATTTTTAACTTTATTATACATCCTCTTTAATTTAAAGGTTTCATTACAGGAATTTATTAATAAATATTTCAAGATACCTACTACGAAGAAACCAAATGAAGAACTAAATTTTCAAAACATTAAATTTGCTAATCGAATATATAATCGGCCATTTTTGAAATTAATTATATTTAAACTAATCCCTCTTTTTTTTATATGACACTTTTCACAAAAGAAGAAGAAGAAGAAGAAGAAATGGGCTGCAATTTTCAAGTCCCAAAAGATTTTATAATTGTTTCCCAACTCATAATTACTCAATTGGGGTCGAAATTCCCAAATTCGCCCAATCAAGATATTATAATAATGATCCCTATCCACTCCTTCCCGCATCTGTCCTTCTCCACAATAAATTTCCAAGAACTTTACCCAGGGCTTATTTTGTCTCCTCAAGATTCGATCCAAAACACCAACGTACACCTAAGTCAACGCAAGAGTCAAGCTAAGCACATGAATTGCTCTTACCACCTAGTCATCTCCCCCCCCCCCAAAAAAAAAAACCGTAATAAACGAATTCCCATTATGTCGAGTCCCCAAGATCATAAGAGGATTAGTCACTAAATTTATATGTATGGAGTTTCTCTAGCACCTGCATTTTTCATAGCGAGAAAAGTATTTTAACTCGAAAGATCCAACAAAGATTTGCAAATTGACAACAATAAAATGGTTATGATTCATTATTTCATGGTTAGATTTGGATTTGATTTAGTCTGGTCCTATTTTGTAATGATTGGCAGTTGGATTGATGTGTGAATTCTTGTTAAGACATTTTGAGTTGACAGATGGTTTTGTAAATATTTTTGTCCCTCAACTCTTTATAAGAGCACAAGCTAATTGAAAATTATCTGTACTGGCAGTTTGTTGGAAATGCTAATGAACATGCAATCTAGGACATTCTTCTTTTGCAATCACCAAAATTCTCCTCATAGCGAGAAGAGTGTTTGACCTAAAAGATCCAACAAACACTTGCAAATCGACCAAAATAATGTGATCATGATACATCATTTCATGGTTGGATCTAGATTTGATTTAGTCCGGTCCTATTTTGTAATAGTCAATGATTTGATTTATGTGTGAATTCTTTTTGAAATATTTTGAGTTGACTCGTGATTCCATGAATGATTTTGTCCCTCAACTCTTTACAAGAGCACAAGTTAATAGAAACTAATTTGTGTACTAGGCAACACTAGGGGTGAGCATATTGGATCGATCAAACCTAGAATCGCCTAGACCGAAATGAACTGGCCGGTTTGGTCTGGTTCTCGAGGGCGTCGGTCCGGTTCTCAATTTCATAAAAACGGAACCATTGATTTTTGGTCTTGTTACCGGTTTCGAGGGAGAATTAAACTGGACCAACTCTTTTTAAAAAAAAAAATATTTTCTTATGTTCTTAAAAATAGTAATAAACCCTACAATAGTAACAACTCTAGTATTTTTTTTTTGGCTAAGTGGCAAGTTCCATTAGACTAGACCAATCGGTCTAGTCCATCTGGTCCCCTATCCAAATAGTGGGAAGTGATCCTCCCAATTCGGTTCCCAATTCCCAGGTGGGATTGGACTAGACTGTGAATCAATCACCCCTAGGCAACATTGACAGTTTGCTGGAAACGATAATGATCACGCAATCTCGGAGATTCTTCTTTCACAATCACCAATATTCTCCTCATGAAAGAACAATCCCACAAACAAGTATACCGATGGCAATGAGAAACATAGTGGGAGGGTTCAATGTAGTCTCTTAAATACCAAAATCAATGAGCATTTGAGACAAATCAACCTAGATGATTTCACTGCCACCTAATATCAAAGCCTGACGTTCGCCAAATTTTGCTAAATCTAACTCAAAAGTCGGCCTTACAACGCATATATCTACAAGGGGAAGATAACAGAGTATAAGTACACAATTTAGTACTATTGTGACAAAAGAACTAGATGACTGATAAGAAAATAAATTCCATTATATTTTCAAAAATGTGTTGCAATATAGGTCGACGACAAACTCGAGGTGCAAAGCTCCTCTTGCATTTGCGTGCAAAAACCACTAAAAGCCCATTAATTCGCGACTTATGATATGAGTTTTTAACTTGCAAGTTATTTTTATTTATGAGTACTCACTAATTAATTTGGGGTGAGTCGATTAGAAATCTAAATAAAATATTATGAGAAATATTTTACTCATGCGCATTCAAAGGAACTAAGATTAAGAATTTGATCACACTAAGTATCTCGAGAAATTGGGTCTCTCGATAATGTGTGACTAGAAAAGTCTTTGATTATTTTCTTTGCTAGGGTTGTGCGTTAGTGAATTGTTTACTCATAGGCACAATAGTTCCAATTATACTTTTGAAGATTGCACACAGATGCTTGGATCACTCAATCCTATCTTAAACTTGATGCTCTCCAATGATATATAATAATTTCACGGCTTCGTAATCCACGACATTCTTGATAATTTGCTTGCTCTCTAGCATATTCCTTTTCCTTAGACCTTTTGCAAGGTTGTAGTCATAGTGATATTGCTAAGGGAAATCGCCGGAGTCATGGTTTGCATATATATATATATATATATATATATATATATATATATATATATATATATTATTTTTTATTGTTGGTATATTTTACTCTAACTCTTAACTTAATCTCAGACTTTCGTGTTGTCTCTTTGTAGAACGTGGGCGTTATACCTTACACCTAAAACTAAACATCCTCACCTCCACCCCCTCTCGAAAAGGTGAGAAATCAAACTCTACATCTCCTCATTTTTATGTGGGAGGCAACCCTCATGGCTATGGTTTGCATATTTGAGATGTGGCAAGTGCGTTGTCTTCATATCCATATTCAAACAATTCCTAATAGGTGGCCTCATTTAGCCATCTATAAAGGCGCACTCGTGATTCATGACTTGGCAAAAGGCAAGCTCCTTTCGTTCCCCCCAAATACAATAATGCAAAAAGCAAATACCTTTTCGTCAATGGATTGTCTCTTTTCAATTTTTAACTTTATCATACATCCTCTTTAATTTAAAGGTTTCATTACAGGAATTTATTAATAAATATTTCAAGATACCTACTACGAAGAAACCAAATGAAGAACTAAATTTTCAAACCATTAAATTTGCTAATCGAATATATAATCGACTGTTTCTGAAATTAATTATATTTAAAATAACCCCTCTTTTTTTTATGACACTTTTCGCAAAAAAAAGAAGAAGAAGAAAAAATGGGCTGCAATTTTCAAGTCCCAAAAGATTTTATAATTTTTTCCCAACTCATAATTACTCAATTGGGGTCGAAATTCCCAAATTCGCCCAATCAAGATATTATAATAATGATCCCTATCAACTCCTTCCAGCATCTGTCCTTCTCCACAATAAATTTCCAAGAACTTCACCCCAGGGCTCATTTCGTCTCCTCAAGATTCGATCCAAAACACCAACGTATACCTAAGTCAACGCAAGGGTCAAGCTAAGCACATGAACTACTCTTAACACCTCGTCATCTCTTTTCTCTCCCCCCCCCCACAAAAGAAAAACCGTAATAAACGAATTCCCATTATGTCGAGTCCCCAAGATCATAAGAGGATTAGTCACTAAAGTTATATGTATGGAGTTTCTCTAGCACTGGCATTTCATAGATAGAAAAGTGTTTTAACTTGAAAGATCCAACAAAGATTTGCAATTTGACAATAATAAATGGTTATGATTCATTATTTCATGGTCAAATTTGGATTTGATTAGTCTGGTCCTATTTTGTAATAGTCGATAGTTGGATTGATGTGTGAATTCTTGTTAAGACATTTTGAGTTGATAGATGATTTCGTGAATGATTTTGTCCCTCAACTCTTTACAAGAGCACAAGCTAATTGAAAATAATTTTTTTTTTGGTAAAATTAACTGAAAATAATTTGTACTAGCAGTTTGTTGGAAACGATAATGACCATGCAATCTAGGACATTCTTCTTTCGCAATCACCAAAATTCTCCTCGTAGCAAGAAGAGTGTTTATCCTAAAAGATCCAACAAACATTTGCAAATCGACCAGAATAAAGTGATCATGATACATCATTTCATGGTTGGATCCAAATTTGATTTAGTCCGGTCCTATTTTGTAATAGTCAACGATTTGATTTATGTGTGAATTCTTTTTGAAACATTTTGAGTTGACTTGTGATTCCATGAATGATTTTGTCCCTCAACTCTTTACAAGAGCACAAGTTAATAGAAACCAATCTATGTACTAGGCAACACTAGAGGTGAGCATATTGGATCGATTGAACCTAGAATCGCCTGGATCCGATTGAACTGGTTGGTTTGGTTTGATTCTCGAGGGTGTTGGTCCGGTTCTTGGTTTCATAAAAACAAAACCAGTGGTTTTTGGTCTTGTTCCTAGTTTCGAGGGAGAATTGGATTGGACCAACTCTTTTTTTTTATTATAAATATTTTCTTGTTTTCTTAAAAATAGTAATAAACCCTACGATTGTAACCACTCTAGTTCTTTTTTTAAATTTTTTTTTTTTGGCTAAGTGGCAAGTTCCATTAGATTGGACTAGAGGTGTTAAATGGGTTGTGTAACCCATTTATGGTTAAATGGGTCATTAATGGGTCAAGCTTTATTTCATAAAGCACCCATAATGGGTTTTGATGGGTCAAGACTAAGATATATGAGTTTTAAATGGGTCAATTCTCTGACTCGTTTATGACCCATTTATTAACCCATTAAAAATGAATTCATTTATTTTCACCCAAAACCACTATCTCTCTCTTCTCTTTAACTTTACAATTTTTATTTATTTATAAAAATCGAAATTATAATTATTTTTTATTATAATTATTTTTTAATTTTTCTTTCTTTCTTTATTTTTTCTTTCTTCTTCCTCCGGTCGCCGGCACGACGATGGCCGGCGACTAGCTAGGCTAGCCTCGAGCTCGCCAGCGTCGGGTGAGGCTCCAATCTTGCCGACGCTCAGCGAGGCTCGAGCCTCGCTGATTTGGCTTGACGCAAACTCGCCGATGTCGGGTGAGGGGCGAGCTCGAGCTCGCCCGATGCCAACGAGCCTCAAGCTCGCCAGATCTGGCGAGCCTCGAGCTTGCCGGATCTGGCGAGGCGGAGGCCTCGCCGACGTCCGCTGAGGCCCGAGCCTCGCCGATCAGGCGAGACTCGAACTTGCCGGCGTCAGGTGAGGCTGGAGCCTCGCCCATCTCGGCGAGGGGCGAGCTCGAGCTCACCGACGTCGACGAGTCGGGTGAGCCCGGCTCGCTGTGGCTGGTAGCCGCCGTCGTCGTGGCCGGCGGTCGGCCAAAGAAGAGGAAGAAGAAAAAAGAAAAAAAAAAAAAAAAAAGAAAAAAAAAAAAAGAAAAGAGAAAATTAAAATTAAAAATTTAATTTTTTAAAAATAAATAATAATAATTATTATTATTTTAAAATTATAAAAATTATCCATTAAATTTGTATTGTATAAAATCATGTTATCAATACCATTTTAAAATATATATAAGCTTTTTTAGGTTTCGTTAAATGGGTCGGGTAGGGGTTGGGTATGGGTAAAAAAATTTGCACTACAATAAATGAGTTATAAACGGGTTAAATGAGTCGATTTGAGTCGGACCATTTATGACCTGACCCACCCGTTTAACAGGTCTAGATTGGACCAACCAATCTAGTCCATCCAATCCCCTGTCCAAATAGTGGGAAGTAATCCTCCCGATTCGGTTCCCAATTCCTAAGTGGGACTGGACTGGAGTGGGAATCGATCACCCCTAGTCAACACTGGTAGTTTGCCAGAAACAATAATGATCACGCAATCTAGTACATTCTTCCTTCACAATCACCAATATTCTCCTCATGAAAGAACAATCCCACAAACAAGTATACTGATGGCAATGGGGAACATAATGGGAGGGTTCAATGTAGTCTCTTAAATAAAAAAAGCAATGAGCATTTGAGACAAACCAACTTAGATGATTTCATTGCCATCGGATATCAAAGCCTGACCTTCGCCAAATTCTGCTGAATCTAACTCAAAAGTCGGCCTTATAATGCACATATTTAAAAGGGGAAAATAACGGAGTATAGGTACACAATTTAGTATTATTGTGACAAAAGAACCAAATGATCGATAAGAAAAGAAATTCCATTATATAGGTCGATGACAAACTTGGGGTGCGAAGCTCCTCTTGCATCTACATGCCAAAACCACTAATGGATGTTGCGACCTCCTGAACCCCTATTGTGGGCGCATAGGCTAATGACTAGCGCTAAGTTTGGGCTATAGTTGGGCTGTCCCAAGCTCACTAATTTGCGACTTATGATATAAGTTTTTAACTTGCAAGTCATTTTTATTTAGGAGTCGTCACTAATTAATTTTAGGTGGTCGATTAGAAATCTAAATAAAATATTAGGAGAAATATTTTACTCTTGTGCATTCAAAAAAGCTAAGATTGAGAATTTGATCACACTAATTATCAACTAATGCCCTTTCGATGCTTAATCTTGTTTAAAGTTTGAAGTCAGATTTTTTTTTTTGACAAATTTTTCATGCATTAAAAAAAACTCCAAAAAAAAACATTTTTAGGCCTTTCCCTAATTTGAGAAATTTTCGAATTTTTTAAAAAACTTTTTTTAATTAATTTTTATTAAAAAAATTATAATAACAAGATAATATAAACCTGACCTGAATCGCGCATCCGGATGGCCAGAGAAGAGCCCCTTTTTGTCCCTTTTCATTTATTCTTCTTAGCTTTCTCTCTCTTGTCTTGTCCTATCTTGTGCGTGTGGTCATACAGAGCCGCGCTTTTGTACTCTAGTGACCAAGAGACAAAAGGGAGACTTTTTTTATTTAATAAAGTTGTCGCCCCTCCTCCCCCCTCCGTTTCTTTTCATTTTCATTTTATTCCTTTCTTTCACGCTTCCCTCTCCTCCGCCACCATCTTCTTTACGACCGGACCAATAACGCGAGCAAATTCAAGTGGTAAGAGGGACTCAAAACTCAACCAAAGCTCCGGTACCGCTGCCGGTCGTGTTCAATCATCGCACGGCCATCACTGTGACCGGGGCCGCCACCACCCTTCAATCTCGCTGGTCAAGAGTCGGTTGCTTGCGGAAACACGACGCGCAAAAGGAACGTCGAAACAAGAACGTAAGAAGCGAAGGAACAGCTGCGTGGATCTATCAAAACGCATTTCACCAACCACGAACGCCCAAAATGGACGAAGGACTGAGAACAAGCGCGCACACTTCAGTTAGGCGTTTCGTCGAACAGGTAAGTCGCATTAACTAAAGAGGGGGAAACGAACCAACAGAGCCCCGACTCACGCCGAAGCTAACAACAATCGACAAGCAACAACCCAAGAGCCGCAGCATACACACGAACGGGGCCGGAAATCATGCGCGCTGGACAAACGGCAAAATTCGCGACGGGGCAAAACAGGGCACGAAACAGGGGAGGTTCGGCCGAGGGTCCCTACCCGGCTCACGGCGTCGGACGGCGGACGAGCCCGAAGATCGGGGTACGTCCGTCCGCCTCGCGCGCCCCCGAGCCGAGATCCTTGGGAAGCCGACCCCGAGTCGGCACAACCAAAAGAATCGGAACACAACCTACCGTGGGTTTGGTTCGGGAAGTGGGTAACGTCGATGGATCTTCGGCCGGGTTTCAAGTGTATTTGTCACCGGAGAACACTCGCTCTCAGCCTCGCTCTCGGTTCTATCTCTCAGATTTCACTCTCCGCCCTTGGATCTCTCCTATTCTCTTGGCCTCGCTCTCTAGAACACCCCCCGATTTCTCTCTCCTCCACCTCCACCTCACAGCTCTCAGATCTCACTTACTCTCTGAAGAGCTCTCCCGATTTCTCTCTCCTTCACCCCCTCAATACGAGGAAGGAAGGAAGGACTGAAAGGAAGGAAGAAGAAGAGGGCCGGGCCGCGAAGTCACCGAGCTGGGGGGCGAGATGGGCCCTGGGCCCGCGCGGAAAAGAGAAAAGGGGCTGGGATTAGGCCCAGCCCAAAGCCAACTTTTTTTTAATTAATTAGTAATAATAATTTTTTTAAAAAAATTCTATTTATCCAAAATGCAGTAAAATAAGGGAAAATAAAACAAAAATAAAACTTAGTTGATGCAAATAATATTAATGCCTATGTGATGTGAAAATCTTTTTTGTTAAAGCCAAATTGATTTCTAATTTTCTATGTAATTTTAATTTTAAATATTTAGTCAAAATTTATGTGTCAACAACGGATCATACTAAAAGACATAGTGACGGAAGAGCTTGAGTGCAACTTCTTCTACGTGGGACTAGCCAATTTCTAATCTAATCAATTTCCAGCAACTACAAAACATCGTTAGAATTCAGTATTTCGAAAGAATCAGAGGTAACACACGAAGAAGAAGCACTTGGTTAACGACATGGAGGGCCACATAGTTACTGTTTGACAGCTTTTGAAGACTGAATGTTGACCTCCATGATTTTTAATAAATATTCCATCTGCTATTTAGTAAAACATGCGCGTCAGAAAAATGATGAGAAGGCTGCTATTGAAGTATCTTTTTTGGAGACCGATCATTGATTAGAGAGTTGCGACCAAATCTTGAGATCTATAGAAGGGTGCTACATTGCAGATGTCCACGAAACAGGAAAGTTACTGAAATTCTTAATCTAGAGTGAAATGGAGCTAGCATTTGGGGGACTAAACAGGTTTAGTAATGCAGAAACTAGAAAGAACAAGAAGATTCAAGTATTTGAAGGACTTGTTGAGGATAATTCTTGAATTGCAGTACTATTAGTTGGCAAGGTTAGTGAGTGACCCTTGCCAGTCCTTAGTCTAAAAAAAAAAAATTAAATAAAGAAAAAAAAAAAAAAAAAATATATTAAAAATTTTAAAAATGTTATGTCAATGGTGGCTGTGTCACATCGGACAATTGGCGTTCACGTCATCGATTTCCAGCCACAATTGACTTGATAGACTGAATTGAAAAAAATATGAAAATGTTTAAGACTAAATTAGCAAAATTGACAAAATTGAAAGGTTTATGACTAAATTGACACGGATATAATAAGTTTAAGATTTTTTGATAATTGTCTTGTACAAAATCATTCACTCGTTAACAAGTTACTGACTCGTTGGAGAATTCTATCATATAATGCTACCTTGTGCTCATTAACACGAGATTATACGAGAATGCCCCACCTCGTAGACTTTAAGGATATTCATTGGATCACGTTGCCACATGGAAATCAAAGTGAAGATATTTTCTGCTCATGATGGGGACAGAATTCAGAATTGCGGTTTTGTCCGATGCTTGCACTAATGAATATTTGCATATCGTACAAAGACAAGCAGAACAAGGCAACAAGAAACCACAACTTTATCGACACACAACAACTTGCAATCAAGAAGTTTGATTTGAACACATGGTCGCGAATTTTTTTTTGCCTGTAAACCTTCTCAAATAATTGGTCTTTTGCTAAAAGACCTTTTGGTCATCGCTTGGGTCTTTGGCCAAAAAAGAAATGTATCACAATACTTATGTTATAGTCCCGTAATCATCTGCTTTACTGGCAAATTTTGCTGGTGATGAGTAGTATGCTTCGAAGATGATGGATTAATTGAGAAATATAATAAAGTTGTGCCGTGTTTGAAATTTTTGTGGAAATCTCTAGGAAAAGCTTGGGTAAGGTCAATGTCGAATTTGACTCAGAATCACTGTGGAGAGGAAAGTGCTAAGCAATAGGGAGGACCGTGAGGTTTACATTTTACCTCGATCATTAGCATGAAATCATTCATTATTGAAGATTTTTTAATTGTGCTTGATGATTTTAATAAGTGATTTAATTATTTGGGATGTGTTGGTAATTTTTTTATTTTATTTTGTGATAGATGACTTTAAAGTTGTGATTGATCATTTTTCTATTGATAATTTAGGGAATACGAACATGCAAACTTAGTTATTTGGAGGTCCATGAAACAACCTACAAGTGTCACGAACTTATTGAGTTCAGGCATTTCACCTATGCAAGTGGTTTTAACTTAAAGTGGTTTGTATGTAGTTGGCGGGATTCGAACTAGTGGCTTCCAATTATTGAACTGGAAAGTCTCATACCACTCACAATTGTAGAAAAAGAACTTGGAGCAATACACTAGCATATAACATAGCCTCTAGAAAAATCTTTTCATAAAACTTATGTGAAAAGTTTAGGGATAATGGAACTGCTAGTGCCTTTACTTCTTCAATTTATTCAATATTGTCCATGTATTCTCTTTTTTCCCAATATGGTCTCTAATTTATATATATTTTTTATCGAGTTAGTCCTTTTGTTAAAATTGCAAAGATGCTGAAGTATCATCCATTAATGCTGCATCTAGATTGAATGGATGAACTGAAGATGAGATGGAACTCTTTTGTTGAAGATAAATTTATTAGGAAATTAAAGAAAAATCATATGCACTAAGTGATAGAGAAGTTCCAACTGTGGTGAAAATTTAACAATTTCGAAATATTAGCTATCATTACCAAATATAGTAAATAGTATAATGGATGCTAATCCAAAATTTATGAGATTTGGGGATTTTGGGGTTTTTTGCAGTCAAATAAAAAAAGTCAGAGAAAGTGGAAACAACAAATCAGGCAGATGTACAGGTAAGTTGGGCGAAGTAACTAGGGAGAGCTCATGATTGAGTTTGGACGTGGTAGCATTCGTCTTTGAAGTTGGAGTCGCCAAAGAGGTGGAATAATTGGAGTTATGTGGGTGGTTCTTGTATGTATTGGAGGGAATGGTTATTCTTAATATTTGGTTTGTAAATACCAATGTTTTTGGGATTGTAAAGCTCTCTCTTTCCACAATCAAGCAAATTCTATAATCTATGTTTATATTTACTTTTTAGTGCACCATTTTATTTTCCTGAAATTTGCCCTTTCAATGCAATTTACATTTTCCTTGCAATTCTTTTTTTTTTTTATAATCTTTCCTTGCACTTAGCTCCACATTAATTTGCACTCAGTTGAATCCCGACTTCGTGCACTTTGGGAGCGAGGTATGTAACTGTGAAGCGATCTCGGTTGCTCTTGGCACTATTTCTTTTATTGCTTTAATAAATATTGATCAAATTTTGAGTTGTCTTTTGTTAAAATAAATTGTCCCTTTAATTTTCTCTCAAATGTCCTTCAATATTGGAGATAACTTACAAATCTCACTTGGATAATCATCAATATTAAATGTGTGCTAAGAAAATTTATTACTCAAAAAAAAAAAAAAAGGAGATGTATTTGCGATCATGCACATCTCTTGTTTGTGATGAACACAACAAGTATAGAGTTGGTGCTACTTATCGAGATAACTGAGGTTATCAATGATTTGCTATGATCCGGATGAGTTTCCCTAAAGCTCAACAATGCTTACCATATTCTCTTGTTCATGGAGAAGTAAGAACTTTATTTTCTTTCAAGTTATTAATTGTAACAAGGTACTTAGTGATTTTTATTCAGAATAAAGAGGATGATGCCTTGATCTAGAAAAGGATGAAAAAATGAATCAAATAAAACAATCAAGCCGAAAGTTGAACTAGAATTTTCAACATTTTATCTATCATCAATTATTACATGAGGTTGAGAGGTAAATGGAGCCACAACAAGTTGGGTCGAATTTAGTTAGATAATGTAATCATGTGCAATTTCATCTACCAAGCGTAATAAAATACAAGTCTGGATAACATGGACATCACCCATATTTTTATTTGCGTGTAGGTGATCCATAATCTGTAATTCACTGACTGAAGGCATAGTTTGAGAAAATTTCCTACAATCAAGAATGTATAAAAAGATAGCCATTTACATCAAGTATGGTAAGTTTCATTTTTACCTTCTTGTCATCAAATCAAGGATGTTTGGTTAGCGCGTGTTTGCATAGGACTCTATATCTCTCCTTCCGCATGTTTGAAATGTATATTTTTGGTGGATCCACTCGCTTAGTAAAAGGACAAGGCAATGTTTTAAGTAACAATATCCAATTCCCTTGTTATAATCTACATATAAACTTGCACTTTACTTCGAATGGTATTCTAATAAATTAAAAGTGAGGTCGTCCATTAAAGAAATTCGATGAATAAAAATATGAACCAAAGGTGAGGGCTCTTAATTAAAGATTTTAATGTACCCACCTTTCAAGAAAGAACATATGGCTTTTAGTCAACTATTCCGGTTCTGATTATAGCCAATTTTTTGAAAATGGAACCAGAGGCTGAACCGGAGTATGGGCTAGTATGTGGTTCTACTAGTTCATTTGGGCTATTTATATGCAAATATAAAGAATGAAGCAAGAAAAATAAGCAACATTTGAAATGATGATTTTGAAAATGTCATGAGAAAACTTAAAGTATTTTAGGAGTTCTGCAATGAGTAAAAATCAATTTTTCCTGCAATTGTCTAAATGGTGAGCAAAATATGTTAATTTTCCAACATCACCCTATGATTTTCAAGTCGCAAATTAGGCTACCAACAAGAAGATATTAGACATGATGTCATCCAATGAAAAGAGACGGTACTTCATTTTCTTTTTTATTTTTTTTATTGACCGTGCTATTGCGACTTGGACATAACTAGTTTCTAACATCAAGCGCCGAGGCCAGTGGCCATGGTGGGTTCGAGTGTCATTTGAAATTCACATGTAACTGGTGTTGCGAGGGTTAGGGCACGAGAGTGAGCTTGCCATAGTGATCTGTAGGGTCGTAATCGGGGTTAATTGATCAGTCAAGACATGGCTTGCAAACGATCTCGATCGTGACCACCAGCACCACTTATGTGATTGCTATGAGCAGGTTTGTGACTATGGACATTCATTTTCATTTATCTTTTTTCTTTCACTGCGATTAGAGAGATGGGGAGGCCGAGTAAGACAAGAATAGTGACCCTGTCCAGAGCAAGAAAAATATGTAAATATTGAGAAATATGTGCTCTAAGTGCATTGGGGAAGTTAACTTATCTTAGCACATTTTAATCAACACTTAGGTCTTTCACCGAAAAATAATCGATAAGATGTTAGATTCAAGATGTTCATTGTGGAAATGAACCTTTTATATGATGCTACTCTTTAGGACCTACATAATCATCTTCTTTACTAGCAACTTTTGCAAAATTCACGTCAAATATGATCAAAGGGCTCGTTAGAATGCGGAGTATTAAGCTATTTAAGAATGACAGACACCTTTTCACGGCCTTGATGAAAAGCTGGTAAAGCAAGATTTGCACCATATCTTTCTGTGAAGTTTCTCCAAATCTGCCATGGACTTCTGAGGTTTACTGTAATAAGCGAGGAGCAAATTAACATGTTTGACAGAGTTGACCTGGCAGGGCTGGCGTTCCCCACGGCGCATGCCACCACGATGCCGTTTCTCATCGCCTGGAACGTGCCGAGGGCTAGAGAGTCCTCAGTGTAAGGGAGAGGCTTGCCGATGTCTAGGGAGATGCTCAGTACATCAACTCCATCGCCAATGGTGTCATCTATAGCTGCTAAAATGTCCTCCTCAGAGCAAGTGACTTCCATTTGCTTGGTCGCGTCAGGGATCGCCCAACACACCTTGTTTATGGTCAGGTGGGCAAGCAGCGCCACCTGTGGCGGTGCCCCAAGCAAGCCTGCCGAAGGCTGAGACGTCCGGAACCTTCTGGCCTCTGACTGTGGAGGCCGTGTGGGTCCCGTGCCATTACATGTCGCGAGGCGACCGGTAGTCTAAGGTGGTGTTGAGAGGAAAGGCATTTACCCTACAGTGCATGGTTGATCTAGTATTGAAGTCGAAGCACTCAATGACTAATGAATTCTCCCGCAGCAAGTCTCACTGTATGTCAAGTCACTAATGCCTCAAGTAACATATTAGAGGATATGGTGACAACGAAATAGGACGAGAGCCCACACTCAACTCCTCTGGATATTCTCAGGAAAAGATCCTAACAAACCCGAGTACGAGAGATAAAGCAATGAAAAGATTTGGCAAGGAACCATATCAAACAGGACATTTGAAGAGAGATTTTGGACAGCTCGCACTTTCAGAAACAAATCTTTATTATCTAAATTGGGAACAGCGAAATATTATTTCAGTAGCGGTCGTGAAAGCAACAGATTCCTCAGCATGGATAGTCTGAGTAACCAGGTTTCTCGAGCCTACTTGTAAATTTTTATTAAGAAGCGACAGGGTCAAACTCGGACTTTGCTTTGTGACTATCTGCAGAAAATAGAAAGGAGAAGATGCTTCGGACAAGATCTAGATGGCTTGCACTTGTACTTCACTGAAACCAAGTGCATGGAAAATGACACGTTCATAATGTGATTTAGGAGTAAATACTTCTGATGGTACACAGCTAGCTTCTCCTAGGAACTCATGAATAACGTTTTACTGCACAATCTTATTGTATACAGATTATGTTAAATTGTGGACATTTGAGTAGTACAAAGATATGCAGTACTTTAAGTGCAAACATGTCATGGTAATGAATATGGTGCTTTAAGTTTGTGACAAACAATTGAGAATCTGATTACTAAGAATTCCTAAGATTGTAGACCCCAAATGATATTTTCCGTAGCTAGGAGATAATATTACTTCCCAATTCAATTAAAAAGCAATTGCATAGTCCATATTGGCGCTTATGGAAAGAGTTATGAGGATGAAGCACCAAAAGCTATAAACACAACTAAACTCCGACAAAAGCAGAAAAGCAGAGTTCGAACATTATCTGATAATAGCAAGTAGCAAGTGAAACTTTCTTCTTCATACTAACCTTCCGAAGAACATATGAAATTACAGTATGCTCAGTAGCTGAGTGATCCTTAGATCATCTGCTTTTGCAGGGGATGCATCTAAAATTGGTGATTCATGAAGCAATTATATCACCTTCAATAACTAGCTCTCTCTCTCTCTATTTCTTTTGGAAATATTGGATGCTACTGGTGAGCATATAGGATTTTGGACATATCTCTCTTTTACCTGACATAAAGCCCGACCTCTGGGGGAGAGGATCGGAGTAAAATGCCGAAACTATTGCGATTCGTGAATGTCAGAAAGCTGGGATGGGTTGTTTATAAAGGAATTCTGTAGAAAACTGGATCCAAGGCCTTTTTTTCTCTCTCTCTTTGATGGTCTGAAGAAGTTCTAGCTTGAACTCATGGCAATTTAGAGACTCTCATATCGACATGGTCGATGCTACTGTTATGGTAAACCC
The DNA here is from genome assembly GCA_017140185.1 of Eucalyptus polyanthemos subsp. polyanthemos. Taxonomy (NCBI): domain Eukaryota; kingdom Viridiplantae; phylum Streptophyta; class Magnoliopsida; order Myrtales; family Myrtaceae; genus Eucalyptus; species Eucalyptus polyanthemos. The sequence continues at coordinate 30,845,526 of CM029458.1, forward strand.
ATGGGATTTTAGAATGGCATCAAACTTGTACAAAATGTTTTTCTCAGTTCCCACCAAAGTAAATTGGCAAGAATTTACATTTAAAAAGCAGCAGATCAGATAAATTCAGAAACAGAACAAAAAGAATGACTAAACAACACCTTATATTCAGTGTCAAAATTTTCTACAAGAATAAAATAACTAAATCATGTTATATCGAGTCAATTGATTATTTATCGTCATGACACGAAGGCAGGCAAAGTAATATCTATGTATCTCTATTTTATGAACTCTAGTAAAACAACTGAACAGTAGACAACTAAACTAACTTAAGTTATGATAATTCGTGTAGGATATTACTTGCCAATCCATGATTACTTCAGATAATCAACAACTGTGGACCTAACCTTGTAACAATTGTCTGCTAAAAGAAGATGAACCAAACTAACCATCCTGGCATGGACATCCATAACGTTTCAAGAGCAGGAGTCAATGCCGACACCATGTAAAATTGGAGAAATATATATGAAGCTATGATATCCACCACAATGCTCATCCAAGAATCAAGGTAAATTTTTGGACAAAGCCAAAACAAAATCTGAATCCCCTACTGCCAAACAAACAGTCACTATTATCTACATATAACCAGCAAAAGAAACAACATTACATCTTGCATATTCTCAAAACAATGTCAAAGATGTCAGTATCTTCCTATTAGGAGTAGTGCACATTAACAAGATCGTGCTGAAGGAGGGAAAATCAGTTAAGATAAATTGTAATATCAATGCCACTGTCAATCAGAGATTGAACTACTGCCCTGGTTTTACCTTCAAACTTGTCCCTCTCTCTTGGAGTATAGGAAGCTTGCACACATCAGCTTCCCTCGCCTGGTCTGCCTAACCCGGCCTATGGCCAAACATGCTGGTATGTCCGATTGAGACTGAGCACAGCTCTGATATCCTTAGAATTGGTACCTGCAACAGCGACCCACTTGCACGTGACCTTGTGAGTGAGTGAAGTCGAGATGAGGCGCTTGGAGATGAAAACATTTAGTGTGAATGGCTCCATGTAGGCTATGGTCTGCTGCTTGAAGGACACATGCTTATTTGGATTCTTGGACTTCTTCCCCTTTTGGTCAGTGTATGGCTGCTGTTGTCGTCATCCAAATAGTCCAACTCCAAAGAACAACTTGGTGCTAAACGATGCTGCCCAAAAGCCAACACTCATACAAAATCTCTATACAATTCGATAAAGGATAGAGCACCCCCACATTCCAACCATTATGCTACACCAGTACCATTATCAAGGAAATGACATAGAGAGGACATTCCAAACTAGAAAAAGAATGAAATATTCAATGAAGCACCTGCCCATTGTGAATACCACATGTCGGCACAAAGATGCCATCTCAAGAGGCATCAACACCATGATTAGAACACTATTAGTGAACACATTGCAAAAAGCTCCATTCAACATCTTCTTACAGGAGACACTTTCTAGCAAATGAAAGCAGCCACTTAGATCGTAGTGAGCATGACACCTGAAAGAAACAAACATTGTCTGTAAGACATGTCTAACTACTGACAATCCTCAAGATTAACCAGAGAGGTGGGTAAGAATACATTCCCATACAACAAAACCTCACAATCTTTGAAGCTGCACTGACAGAGGTCATGCTAAGCATTTCATCAAACAGCTAGAATGTATGGGTGAGTAAGTGCTCAACAGGCCCTAATTGTTGAACGTGTGACAATTCCTTTAAAACCTAGTCAAACATTCTTTTAAGAAAGACTGACTTCATATGAGCCAATATAGAATTCGAAGAACGCAAATTTCTTCCTTTTGACACCAGATTCAGGCAGACACGATTAAGCAAACAGATTCACCTACCTTACTGAATTTGTTGTGGATCGTTTAAAGCAGATAAGGTTTGGATGGTGGTATTAAGGTCGCCCTCCCAACGCCCTTCATCATCCTCTTAGGAGAGGAGTACTTCATCTAGGTTCGGTGTCCTCAAGGCACCCTTGCAGAATATATTCATCTTGGGGCACTTCATGACGACGAGACTCCCCAGCAATGGGAATCTGAAGGTGCAATTAGTGGTGGAGAAGCTCTCAAGGCTTGGTAAACCGTCAAGTGTCAACCATTGTAGCTTGGGGAAAGAGATCTCCTCCACTCCATTTCCATCATCTGTCACCACGTCTTCCATCGCACCACAATTTCTTAGGACCAGCCAAGTAAGGTGGACCAGACTTGTCGCTGCTGAGCAAGTCCCCATATGAACTAAACCAACGCAATCCTGTACTCCTAAACCTATCAATCTTTGGAATGAAGTCGTGGATGGAAGTACGATTGATAAACTCGGGCACTCCACAACCCACAGAACTTCAATCTGTTTGAGAATTTTAGCCATCAAGGAGCCATCTTTCCAAACTTGCTTCAGGTTACACATCGTAAATAGCTCAAGTCGCCTCAGATTTTGCAGTGCTTGGAGAGTTTTTTCCATGTTAGTTAGTTCTCCACATGGAGTCACTCCCCCATGTCCAGACGAATCTTCTGGAAATATCTCCTCGAAGGAACTACATCTCACAACAAGCTCTTCTAGATTGGGGAATTTGATTTCTCAATATCCTCTATTGTTTGGAGAAGGAAGTTGGAAGGAAAAGCGACATTTTCATCTGTTTCATGGTGCTTGGGTTACGCAGCTTATTCAGCTCAAGTCGCCTCAGATTTTGCAGTGCTTGGAGAGTTTTTTCCATGTTAGTTAGTTCTCCACATGGAGTCACTCCCCCATGTCCAGACGAATCTTCTGGAAATATCTCCTCGAAGGAACTACATCTCACAACAAGCTCTTCTAGATTGGGGAATCTGCGGAGAAGGAAGTTGGAAGGAAAAGCGACATTTTCATCATGGTAGCATGCCAAATCCAGCTCTTTGAGATTGTGGAAGACGTAATGCTGTGGCATCATTATCATAACATCCTCCCTTGTCAATGTCAATCCCTCCAAGTGAGAAATGACCTGCGGGAGGGAATCCGTTTAATTAGGCCACCAAAAGTCCAATGACTAAAATGTCCTTCAGTTTAGGGAAATAAGGAGAAACACAACTTTCCGGAAGTAGACGAGCAAGCATCGATGGCCATTATATGAGGGATGATTGTTGTTAGTGGTGTGCCCAATTTTTTTTTTTTTTTTTTTTTTTTTTTTGATTGATGTGGTGTGCCCAATTCAATCACAATATATTTTGTGAATTTGGATAAAGAAAGTTATCAATCAATGATGCTTCAGCTATTTCAATTGTAACTAATTAAATTCAAATGGAAAAATTACATTTGCTTGTTTTAACAAATCAGGTTATTTTTATAGTTAGTGTATGTGTCTCAATAGTAAGATGTTGTATTAATGTTGCACATTGTTTTCGAAGCTGCAGTTCTCATATCTATTTTACTATAGATCATAAGTATCATATGGCTTCATTTTCGTGTAACTCGAGAAGAATGCATTCAAACTCAACAAATGATTGGCAAAAAAAAAAAAAAAAAAGAAAGAAAAGAAAAGAAAAATTGAAATGACGGGACATGGGTGAAAAAGCAATAAAACAAGATAGAGATGATAGTTCAAAATTTCGATGGAAAAAAGAGTAAATAATGAAGACAAGTTGTTCATTCTTACAAAAGCAAAGTGAAACATCATATGAGCAACGAAACAAATAAAAAGTACATAGCCCCAAATAAATGGATCTTTTTAGCGTTTTGTGGTTAAAAAGGAACCTAATTTCGTGTCGGTATATCACTAATATACCACTCAAATTAAGTTTGGTAATTTTGATTGAATGTTTGTAACTTGAAAAGCGTTGGTCAACCATAGGAATAAACGTTGATAGGTTTTTAATGTAGTTGGTGATCTTGAAAATATAAATATATATTAGTACCTTTCAAGATCTAATAAAAAATTGGTCAATGAATAAAATCCATCGGTATCTTAATTTGATGATTGTTGGTACATCAATTAGATTTTCGTTTGTAGTTTCAAAATAAAGTTTGTAATTTGAGAGGTGTTGGCTTGACACAAGAGTAAATATTGGTTGATTATTAAAGTAGTTTGTAATTTTGAAAATGTTGGTACTTTGCAACCTCACAAGATAATGATAAGGTGGCAAGTAACTAAAATTAGTTTGTATTTTATAGAAAATGAATGTTTTGAAAAACATTTTCCTAAAAATAATTGCTTATATCGCTTGATAATAATTAATCAATGAAAATTATTTTCATTGTCAATGATAATTTATATCTAAATATTTTTGTAGATTATAAAAATATTTTTCGTTCATTTATTTTTATAAACAATACAAGCGATCATTTTTCAAAAAATATTTTGCATAAATTCCATTTTTCGTGAAACGAATGAAGTCTTAATGTGACTAATATTGGTACACCAATCAAATTTAATTTGGTAACTTCAAATAAAGTTAGTAATTTCAAATCTGTTGGTAGGCTAGAATAAAAGTTGGTAAATTATTAAAGTAGTTGATGATTTGAAAGTAGAAAAAAAGTTTGTCCTTTTTTAAGCCTATTGATGAGTTACTAACATGTGACTAGATAAGAAATTTATACACGATGCTTGACAATTACCAACCATGTTCAAGATGTTCGAGGATGGAAATTTGTTTTGTAGCTAAGCTAGCAATATTCCAAGTGAACATAATACCAATTTAAAAAAAAAAAATTGGTGGACGAGGTTGGTCAAATTAAATTAAATAGGTAAATCTCAATCATAAGATATGAGTGGCTCATTAGAAGCATGGCTATCTATGCAAGTTAATTTAATAAAAAGTGTTGTTCTTCAAAGTAAAAGCTGGGATCAATAGATTTATATAACAAAAAATATGAGCTGGAAATAATTAACTACAAATAATTTTTAAATTTCTAAGCAATTCACAGGTGTGGTTAGGCGAGCATCAACAAGCATGAAATGTTTGACAATTTCAATTTCCTAGAGAAAATAACAATGCACCAAGAGCTGTGCACATAAACCAATGAAGACAAAAGCAAAGAGTTAGAATCATTGATAAGGGCAGTACCTTTTCAAAAGAAAAGAGTGCAGATTGGTTCTCGCTGGTAGTTGTATCTTGGCAGCCTTGAAATTCACAAGCAAATAAGAATGACCTCATCTTGCCGCAATGCCTTACTCGCAATTGCTTTAAGAGTGGCCATGCTGAAGTATGACTATTCCGGTAGAAGCTCCCTAGTTTCGGCAACTCAAGTAATCTTAGGTCGGTTAATTGCGGAAAGAAGAGATCACTTGCACTCATCCCTACTTCGTCTTTCTCCGCGATAATTTCCTCCACCCCACAATCCCTTACTAAAAGTTTTTTGAATTGTGTCATATTTTTTGCCATCAAGCTTGGAAATAAACTTTTGAGACTCTCACATTTGATAACCTCCATGCATTGTAAGCATCCAAAGGTAAGACCTCCTCGAGGAAGTCCATTCCACACGTGTTTCATTTTTGAGAGCCTCGTCAAAACTATTTCTCCCAATTGAAAAGAATTTGTAGAACAAGCTTCGCTAAATTCAAACTCTTGGACTTGAAATGCTACTTCTAAGGATCCACAATCGGTCACGGTTATCTTCTTTAGGTTTTGAAATTTTGTCAGCATATTATAAGATGAAAATATGGATAAAAGTTTCTCACAATGCTCTAGTACTAGTGTTTTGAGTTTGCCAAAGGCATTTGAATCAAGATCATCAAGCCATATCTTCTCCATGTTATCCATGTGCAAGATCTTCATCGACTCCAAAGCAGGAAACTCAACCTGTTATTTTTAATTTAATTAATTAGAGCCAATTCTCTATTCCTTCAAAAAAGAGAATACTTTGATTTCAAGAACAAAGAAAATCACAGGATGGATATTATCAAAAAATAGAAAGAAAAGAAGACTAGACGTACGTTATTTCTTTTTAGCAGATGCCACCCCCTAAAATTCATTCATTTGTCATATAATTTTAAAGTAGAAAGCATAAATTTTTCTAATATATATTAAGCATTATGTTTAAGTAGTAGCATAACCATAGCCTTCTCAATTAGACAATCATATTCATTTTGTGCATAAGTTGTCTCCCATGAACCTCAAATTTAGCCAATATATTGTCCCATTTTTTTGAATTGCAAACGACAAAACAGAAACCGATTCGCACAAACCAATAATTCATGGATCTTGCACTTCAAAAGTTCTTCAATAAAGTATAGACTCAAAGAAAACACAACAAATACTGAAGAAAAGGATCGAACAATTAAATCAAAAAATGGTGAATGCAAGTATGTATTGTTTAATTTATGTTGTATGGGACTCTTAATCACTAGTTGATTTGTTTCTTTATAAGTTTGTTATTTGAAATTATCAAGACTTAGGTATTACTCTTGATTTGTTTCTGTTAATAGTTGATCTCTTATTTAAGTTGCCAATAAATATACACCAATTAAATATTTTTCTTTAGTTCTAATGATGACTTGATTTAATAACTAGGTTTGCCTATTTAACGTATATTCCCCCCCCCCCCCCCCCCCCCCCGGAATTGGCCTTTCTATCTCTTCTATATGTCTTTGGTTTCTCCATCTTTTCTTATCATTTGATTTTCCTCCACTTTCAACAAATCTAAACCTAACTTTCTGCATACTTTTGTTCAACATTAGTTGGTATTGGATCTAGATTTGTTCTTCATCAATGGTCATTGTGCTAGATCTCTTCAACATTAATTGGTATCAAAACTTCGCTTTAACTACTTATTATCGTTGTGCAACTATTCTAGACCAAAGGCCAACGCTATAGTACTTCTTTTAGATGCTACACTAGCATTTATGATCTAATATGCTAATGAAGATATATGGCATTCATGCCTATTGAAACTTCAGTTGCTAGGCTTTCTAATTTGTAGCCACTCTATGCTTGGTAAATTTTTTCTTTGAATAATGTTACAATATTTATGAACTCTGATATTTCTAAATTTGAAAAGAGTAGGGCTTATCAAGATTATCATGTCAATTGGTATGGCAATTATTATTATTATGATTATCATGCTACTCTAACAATGTTAACAATCAGGAGTAATCCGACTATTGTTGTGATTGTGGTTATCATAAATCCTTAATAATCTTGAAGAGTTTGAACAAATTTTAGTGGTCTGAGAGAATATTTCAACAATTTTAGCAAGAATTGAATAGATTCAATGAAAAATTGTAAAAAAAGACAAGAAAACAATCCAAAATTAGTTTGCTATTGAGCAAAATGGCATGGATAAGTGCTCTCAATGTCTTCAAGTGTTAAATAAGGACTATGCTTGTGGGAATAGTGAAGTGAGTGGAGTAAAATGCTACTAACTAATCTGGATGAATTTACAGAAAAACCTTCTGAAATTAAGTAAAATCTAGAACATAATTTCCCTTATTGGTCATTCACAGAATTGCAAATTCATGACGCTAAAATTTGTACTAAAATACTTAGCATGGTCTTATACTTCCAAGGTGCATATCTAAATCTCCCTTTTGTGAAGAATGATATATGACATGATTCTTCAACCATCTTGTTGTTTATTTGTCTTATTTATGAGATGTAGTCAATACCTAGACCTTGCAATTGGTTTACTTAAGTTTTAAATATTTTTGAAAAAGCATGATCAAGTTCTTTTAGTAAACAATAACTTAGATTGCCTATGCGGTGGCCTCAAATTGCATTCGTTTGTATTAATTTATGACTTGATTATACCAACCAAAATGTTTGGGACTCGATTGCACTTTTTGATAAAGGTTTAAGAGTTCATTGCACCAACTAACAAATTTAAGATTTGATTGCATTTCATAAATATTTACAATTGATTTTAGGAATAGTGACAAAATGATCCTAAAACTTATTCCGGTTTGGCATGTTTAAGAACTAAAACATTTTTCCCCTTTATTAGTAAAACTTGTTTTGATTCAGCATTTGAGTCTTTCAATTGTCCAAAATATATATGGCATTTTTCATCAAATTTTCCTTTTTTTAATTGTAAAAATGCGGTACTAATGTGGTGATGCCACATTAAAAAAGGTGACAAAAAATTTAGAAAGTACATATAAGAAAACAAGGTGGGAGAGAGAAAGAAGGGGCTCGAGGGGGTGGGGTCTCTAGGCTTTTGCAATGGTGACGGCTGCAACCATTCCCCAGGTCACAGCTACGGTGCTCGCCACCCTCGCCAGGGCACTAGCTATTGCCAAACTTGGCTCTTCGCCACCATGTGAGGGAGCACACTTGCCCTCGCCTAAATTGGCAAAGGCTGTAATGGGCTATTGCTTGCTCACAGTGAGGGTTCTTGGCCCCTGTTGGCAAGAAAGGAACCAGTAGTGGCGCTCCCTATGTAGTCCTTCCCCCTCTGACTGGTGATCCCTCGTGGGACTTTTTTTCATTTCCAATTTCATTTTAGTGCTATTTTTTTTTTCTAATTTTTAGTATGCTCTTATTTTTTTTTTTTTTCAATTTTTCCATGTGGCAATAGTGAAACAACTCCCATTGTGCTTGAGGAAGCTCCATCACCACATTAAAGCCCATCAAGACTGAAAATATGATAAAAATGCAAAATTTCTCTTCAAAAAAGGGACGGACTTAACAAGTCTTGAAATGGATAAGTTGTGCAAATTTTACAACTTAAGTGCCAAACCAGCAAAAGTTTTAGGACTTGTAGTATCATTAACCCTTGATCTTACAATGAACAATATTTAAATTTGAGCTAACATCTTTAGCATTGTCTAGACTCTAGATTAATTAAAAGTTGTTAATTGAAGCTTAGCCTCTCATTAATATTTGTACTTCACCTATAATTAAGTCTAAGACTTGAAAAGGAAAGAAAAAAATATGAAGTTTTTGAAACTTATGAAAAAGTTTTGACATACATTTCTATATGTTTATATTAAAGAAGTAGCTTTGAGATGTTTCTCATTTGAGGTCAAAGGTTTGTAAAAGAAAATGATAAGTTATCATAAGTGACCCTATAGACCCTTACATTGTCTTAACTCAAACCATTAGGATGACAAACTAGATATGCCATGAAAGAAGAATGAGTGCGTACCTTTTCAACGAGTAAAAGGGGTTGATGTGTTGGAACGCTACCTTCTAATTTTCTACAACTGACATCTCCGAGAATCACCTTCACAGCTTTACAATCTTCAATAGTAAACTCTTTTAGGAGGGCCACTCTGAAATATGCTTCCCTTGGTAGAAACTTCTGAGGTTTGGCATGTTGTGAAGATATAGAGTGACAAGTTGAGGAATTATAATTTTGTTGGTTGCTTCTTCAGGTTTCTCCTCTTCCTTGGCGACAATGTACTCTATCTCTCCACAGCCACCAAGACCTAGATATTGAGTTGTCCTAGACTTTTCACCATAGACATTGTAAAAAGGTTTCTTAGACATTGGCACTTCTCAATTGTCAAGGACTCCATACAGTGAAGTAGTCTCTTCCACATAAATGACGGAATCACATTCATTAGGTTGTGACACTGCTTCACCTTGAGGACCTTTAGAGGACAAAAGGATTCCATATGGATTTTATCATTCCATATTTCTTTCTGTTGAACTCCCTCAACGTGTAGCTCTTCTAACTTTGGAAATGCAAGCTACAAATGTATAGATATAAACAAAAAAATATGCAAAACAACTTAGGGTCAAAGCACTTTAAACAAAGAAAAATAACAGATCAGATAAATTGGGATACCTTCTCATCAAATAGAGGATGTAACCCATCACCAGCACAACTCTCTAAACTAAAGCAAATCAAACTCTTAAGGTCATCAAGCTTGAGTTTGGTTAAATGAGGGAACCTGAATGTCTCTACGGTTTCCCTTTTCCTTCTTCCATCGCAATTATGCCCCGTAGATTATTGCAACAAGAAACATCAAGCGTTACAAGTTTGTGAAGAGTTTTGGCCATGGCACTTGAGAAGAGATGTGACAAACTATGACAACGCCTCACGTTCACTTCCATCAGACTAGGAAATGCCAAGGTTACTTTGTAGTCACTATTCAAAATTTCTATCAGCCTTGGTAGGTTCAACAACTTCATTTTTTTTTAATGCAGATAATTCCAATGGCTTTTGCCTTTTCTCACAGCTGACACATATCGGTTCAAATAATGCTTCCAAGGAGGGACATCCAACCACCTTAATTTTATTCAAGCTTTGCAACCTATCTATTGAATATGATGGAAAAACATGTGACAAATTTTCACAAAGTTCAACAGTGAGGGATGCAAGTTTGCAGAAGGATTGTCCGTGGAGCTGATTGTGCCATAATCTCTTTAATTGGCACATGGACGAAAGCTTCAATTTCTCCAAGCTTGGAAAAAGAACCTGCGTAAACATATTGTATAAGTAGAATGACTGAAAATTTTCATATAGAATTTTATTATGCCAAAATTCGGGGGCCATTTGGAAATGACCAGCAACAAGTTGATTTTTCCACCACGAACTACCAAACTTTTGGCAAAGAATAATGATCCAGTTTCTACTGGACTACTTATCTGACTAGAATTACAAGAATGACTAACAAAAAATACCGTAGATACTTACCTTTTCATTGAAAAAACCAGGCAAGGATGAGGCAGAGTTGATATTACCAAATGCTTGTTGTGAATCTATATTAGTTGCAATAGACCATTCCCTTCCTTTGAATGAAGTGAATGTTATCATTTTGGGGCATCGAGATATTGTCAGTCTTGTTAAGGATGGACAGTGAATATAGTACTTTCCATAAGAGAATGTCTTGAGATTTTGTAATTCCTCAAGAGACAAGGAGGTTAACAAAGGGAACTCTAAAGTGTCACTAGTTGTAGCTTCTTCCAATTCTTCCTCTTGCACATCAATAATTTCTTCCATCAATTTACAACTTGCTATTTCTATCTCTTTTATTTGTCGGAGTGCTTTAGCCATGGAAGAAGAAAAAAGAAACCTCAAGTTCTCACAATTTTGCACCTTGAGTGCTCTTAAGTTTTGGAAACACAACATTCTTTGTGGATTTTTGCTCCATATGCGTCCCAAACTTGGTAAGTCACTCAGGGTCAATTCTCTCAATTGCATCGAAATCTTGACTTCCCCACTAGTTGTCAGTCCTTCAAGGTTGAATAATTCTCGGATTAACTAACATCTTTCAATGGTTATGGCTTCCAAATTCTGTAGCTTTATTAGCTGCAAAAGGTGAATAAATCCACACTATATCATAATAATGTTTGTAACTAGAAATATGAGTTGCATGTGAAATAAAATAAAGGAAATAATCCCATACTACATATTTAAAGATATTGAAGAAAAAGCGGGGCAGTGATTTTTGAATCTTAACTTCTTTAAAATTTATCAACTTTACACTTACTTATCATTTAGCTATTTATTGAGGTTATTAAATTTTCCCTTACATTTTGTGCTTTCTAACCAAATTTTCCAAATTCATGGTATAGGCTGAATTGATTTTTTAGTCATTGACTATGATTTTATATAATACCTCAAACAAATTATTTTCTACCGAAGTGTCATGAACTAAATTGACAAACAGAAAAAAAATAAATTATACTTTTAAATGATTTGCAGGTGCAATCTGAGCTTGCCATTTTATCCAATGCATTTAAAATAAAATACATCTCTTATCAAAATATTGAAAGTAAAAAGTTAATGTAAATTACAAGAGAAATACTAACTTAGAAGATTTTGTTGTCCCCATGCATAGCACTATAGGATCAATTATTTCCTAACAAAGATGTAATGCTGAATATATGCCGCATTGGCCAAAAGTTGAAGAAAAAAAAAAACAGGGTGCATCACTGTAAGATCCGTGGTTGGCCATAAGAGCCATAAACTGACCCAGCAGCACCTTGTGGGCATAGATGTTAATTCCATTAAAGGAATTGATTTACCTATATAAGAACCTAAGATGTGCGTCCTTATCAAAGAGCAAACGACTTTAATCAAGCATCATGCTTTTGCGGGTTGACTGACGTTATGAACAAAAATTTTAAAAATAATTTAAAAAAGGGTTTCCATTTATTTATATTATACTGACAAAACAATTAAAGCAATCGTAAATCAAAGCGATAGCGCAGAAATGAATGTTAGATGTGTTTCCTATTAACACTTTCAAGCAATATTTTATCAGAAAAAAAAGAAATTTAAACATGTGCGGCGCACATAAATTCTACTAGTAATATTAGAAAAGTGGGTAGAACAAAGATTTGTGGTAGATTTGATCACCGTAACAGGTCCAATAGCTTATGTGAATTAGAACAAGAAAAAAAAAATATTTATCCCACTAACATCTCATTAATGCACCAAGGTCATAGAAACAATTTAGCCTATCGAATACTATATTTGATTTTTCATTTGTAGTCACATAAAAGTTCCGTCATTTAACATATAAGAGTATAACGGAACTTTGTGTTGAACCACAATTCCTCGAAGGTCCATTCACCTACCCCAACTCCTTACAATCAGGAAGAACAAGCAACTAAATCGTCTCAACGCCTCTAACGTTGATGTACTTACGATTAAAATTGCAAATTTGTAATCAATTGATTTGGATGTTATAGGACACATAGTCAAGGTGGTTAAATTCACCTACTGAAATTTTCTTTCTTTCACTTTAATCAATCGGATATAACAGAATTCAACCTATGTCCATATATTATTGAATTAAGGCCATAAAAATTATATAGGTCGCACATACTCCCTTCAACTCATGAAAATATCCATAAATGTTTGTGTATGCATATTCGATTTTACCATTAAACAATGATAAACTTCTAGATTATTAAAAAAAAAAAAAATCTATACATCGTATAGTGCTCCTTTAACTATGTTGATAACATAACACAAATAAGATCTGATCCAATTAATTAATGTATGAATGTTTTTATGTATTCACATATGACATGGCAGTTCCAATTTGAAAATTTTTGATATCGTTTGTCTTAATTTTTTTGGAAAACAAAATCTTGAAAAAAAAATTATTTTCCAATTTTTTTACGTCCTATTATACTATCACATATAAAATCCATGCACAAGATCTCAAAAACATATTATTCACATATCACATACCTGTTGCCCGTCAAAGAAATCAACGGAATGGTCCGTGGTTTTACAAAAACTAGTAATCTCTGGCAAGTTTCGTAATGCCAGCCTATGCAAATTGCATAACTTCACTTTGGGATCGTCATCTATTTCATCTCCATCTTCGTCTACCTCGGCATCTACGATAATATGCTTCATCAAGTGGCATCTACTTATTTCAATCTCTTCAAGCCGCAAGAACTTTTTCATCATGGACCAAGGGAACAAATGTTTGATCTTACCACAGTTATCCATTTTCACAATCTTTAATTTGTATAAAGATTCTCGGCCAAGATAGCCGTGAAAAATATACTCCAAGTTCTGTAGATTCTTGAGAAATAATGATTCCAATGCCGTAAATATAGTGCAGTGGACATTATCTGTGAAGGGAAGAATGCATTGAAGTGAGGCGCTATTTTGTACATGAAGATTCTTTAATTGCTGAAAACCTTTGACACACAAATTGTGAATACTGTCGTTGCCATCTTGCAATTCATCCAAGTGGAGATCTTGCGTTCTCTGTAAACATCTCTGCACCCAATCTTCAAGAAGAAGATTGCCCGAATCCAACTTTAGCTTTAAAGTTCTAGATTCTTTATATTCACCGGACCAATCCCAAATGTCCCCAATCTGGATTTTATACTTGTTCAGTTTCCCAAATGGCAGGCCTCTCGATAGATAGGAAGAATGAGGGATGGCAATGTCCAAAGTGCGCAACTCGTTCATGTTTTTTAATTCAGTCAGACTGGCGTTGCTTCTTGATTCTTCATCCTCAGCCTCCCACTCATCAAAACTGTCTTTCATATATAGTTCTTCCAAGTTAATCAAGCTTTCAAGAACACAAGGTTCAATATCTTTGAGCCTAGTGCACCCTGTCAAGTCCAAAAATCTCAATTCTGTTAGTTCACCTATTTCTTTGGGCAACCGAGCAATTGTAGATTCGACGAGACTTAAGAATTGCAATGCTTTCAGCTTTCCAACATCAGTCACATCCTCCAGATGGCAGAAATCAAGACATAGCGACTTAAGGTTCTTAAGGAACTGAATCGATGAAGGTAGAGAGGTGATAGATAAGCAAGATAAGTCCAAGACTTGGAGCTTCTCCATTGATTCGAAAAATGACTGGGGAATTTTGAGAGACGAGTTGTTTTCGTACAACAGAAGCATCCTCAAGTTTGGGCAGTCCAATTTTTCAGGGAGCTCATCAATGCCAACATGAGGGAAGGATATCGCGGTGCATTCTCTGAGCTCATCCTTTGACCATTTTTTAAACCCACAATCCTCCCTCCCGACCAAGGCATTCCATTCAGTGGAAGCAATAGAGATAGCCACATCAGCAATTATGTCATGCATTCTTATCTCTTCCGTGACATCACTATCTAGTAATAAAGAAGAGCCTTGCAAGCAATTTAGATCCAAGATCAACCTATCTCTAGCTTGTTCGATGGTCTTGCTGAAATTGTTAAATAAACCCAAACCCAAGCTATAGACCAAGGCATCCCTCAAAGAAATTCTCCTATAGGCTAGAGCATAGATCAATAACAATGATTTGGTCCTCTCGTCTTTTAAGTAGTTGTAATTTAGTTCCACTTCTGATTTTAAATCAGACCCTTCTATAGTCAAAGCAATCCTCCATGCAGCCACTTCTCCCCTCCTCAACCTTTTTGCCAGCGAAATTATAAAAAGTGGCAAGCCTCCACAATTCTTGACCACTCCATCTACCATGGGTTTAATCTCAGGATCGTAAACTCTATCCCCCCTTATCCTTTCAAAAAGTCTTCTTGCTTCTCCATCGTCTAACTCATTGAGTCGGAATTCTCGGTTAGAAGCCATGTCATTGTGTAGAACGTCCCGATATCTAGACGTTAGCAATAGCTTGCAGCATCTTACTTTGTTACCATCTCCACAAGGGATTCCAACTTCTTTTAACTCTAACTTCTCCCACAAATTATCTAAAATTATGAGAATGTTTTTATGAGGATCTCTCTCTAACCTTTTACATAAGCGATCTGCTCTCCCAAGAGCAGTTTCCTCATTCATTAGTTTCAGACGCAATGCATAAGCAATTTCTCCTTGAATTCTTTTTAAATCTGGTTTGCGTGATACATTGGCTGTGGCAACCACATCGAACAACTTTTCTTCTCTGACTCTCCTTTCGATGTATTCCAAAAGCTTGGACTTGCCAACCCCACCCGGGCCATGCACCCCAATCACACAAACCTTGTTATCAGCTATAGTTTTCACTATATCGTCTATGATTAAAGCTCTCGACTCCAGGACATCTTCCTTCTTGTCAATAGATATTGTAGCGGAAGTGGGAGGATTGACAATTCCTATTGGAATATCCTCATAATAGACCTTCTCAAAGATTTTTTTTGTGCTTTCGTCATGGAGTTCCTGAATGACTTGAGTCATTTTCTTCACCTTCCTCCCAATTGGATGGCGCACCATGGGGTTGGGAAGCCACCCACACAAGCGAGCATTTTTTGCACTTTCACAATGTTTTAACAGGTTTTGTGCTTGCGTAGCCTCATTTTCCACACTCTCCAGCCACTTCTTAATATCTTTTTCTATACGCTTTCCATCATTCTCGGCTTCTTGGATGGAGTGCTGCACCCTTTCTCTCGCAGTCTCCAGCTTCTTGACTCCATTTTCGAGATCTTGGACGTAACTCTTGTAGCACAACACGTATCCAAATTGGCGTCCAATGGGAGCAAACAAGCACTCACCTAGTTTCGAGACAAGATTCGATACAACAGAGGTAGCAAATGCCTCTCCCATAATTTCTTCTTTAATTGCTTAAACAAATGTGGGGAGGAAACTGAACAGAAAAGAGAATTAATCACTCACGATGTATGAAAAGAAAGGAAGACCAAAGTGATAAAACGATGTGAACGACCAAACAAGCCAGAGGAGAGAGAGAGAGAGATAAGCACATTGCATGAAAAAAAAAATGTAGAGTTGTGGCACTAGGTGGACCCAAATGAGAAAATATCAAGTACAATACATTTGCCAGAGTCAGACTTACGACATATCATTCAGCACACGACACGTGTCTAAATGAGTCTTGTTTGTTAGAATTTTTTTAAAATCTCTCCTCTCCCGTTACTTCATTTACTTCTCCGTTTGCTTCTCTCTCTCTCTGTCTTTGCGACTACAATTTCAGAGCTCAAACTCCATGTAAGCGAGCTTCATTACAATTTACACCTTCATGATAGTTAGCAATTAGTTGGTGCATGGCAGTGGCCTGTGAGGCCACAGAAGCGAGTCTCCTTTTTCTGAACGAAGAAGAAGAAAGGAGAAATATAGAGAGGGAGAGAGAGTCGGCAAGAGAATGCAACGGTGAGAGACGAGAAGGAGTAATTGATAAGTGGGATCACCTTATCATGTGTCAATCAATAAATAGAGTGTTTTATCTCTGATTCGACAAATCCATCGTGCCTAATATTTTCTCCACCCGAGAAAGTAACACGTTACTAATTTACGTGGACAATTTGCAGATGATCGTACGTGGACAAGCAGTACGTGACTGGACTACCACGTGCTATAGAAGGCTAAATTTCTCCTCTTCTTCTTCTTCTTCTCTTTTTCCCGTTACTCCTGCTTTATTTATTTATTGCTTTTGAAAAAGGAGTAATTTATTGTCTTCGAGGGTCCAACAAATTTTGTGGTTTCCATTACAATCCCACACCTGAAGGTGTCAATTTCTTTTAGGACCTGTTTGATAAAATTTATTTCTATTTCTTGAAACAAAATTTTTTGTTATTTTGTTTTGGAGAACAAAAAAAGAATAGAAACTTGTTTGGTAAAAATTTTGTTTCCAAGAATAAAAAATCTATTTTTTTATTCATCAGAATAAATTTGGAACAAAAACAAGAAGTAGAAAAAAGCAACATCTTATTCTCGAAACAATTTTTAGAATCTATTTTTCCCTCTATTTTTCTTCTTAATCTTCTTCTTCTTCTTCTTCTTCTTCCTTTTGGCTGGTCGTCGGCCTTGGCCATGGCCGGCGCGACAACCAACCCGTGGAGACGAGAGCCGGTGACCTCGTCGGAGCGTTCATCGGCCCGAGCTTCGCCGTGGTCGAGCGAGCCTCAAGCAGCGATGGCGAGGTTGAGGCTGAGCCTCGCTAGGCCAGGGCGAGGCTAACCTCGCGCCGCTTGGACCGATGACCGAACAAAGAGAAAAAGAAAAAAGAAAAAAAAAAAAGAATTTTACCAAATATATTTTTATTCCGGAGATATAAATTTTAGAAAGTTACCAAACACGTTCTTTTACTTAAAAATTGTTCCCTGGAGCAGAATGATTACCAAACGCATCCTTAAAGTATCGATGGTTAGAATTATTTAAAACTTTTTCTCAATATTTTAAAGCTCAAAACATTTCTTTCATTTTCAAGATTTTGTAGGAAAGCAAGTCGTACTTTTCTAAAACTGGTGAACAAAATGACATTTGACAGCTGGTGCAAATGTTTGTACCATCCACCATCTGGATTTGAATGGAAAATATTAGGAGCTCCTGGATCTCGCCGCGTGTTTGAAATTCCATTAACGGCCAAGAACGATTTTCTCATGTTTTGACAGGGTTGGGAGGTTGTTGCCAATCTCGAGGGCTGCCGAAGATGGAGAAGTCGGAGACCTTCGCCACCCGTCCTGGCCCCACCAACTGGCAGCCAAGCCCGGCGACGGGCTGCTCTCCAGATTTGGACGAGCAGCTCACGAGCGACGCCGACGCTCGTCCATGGCCATCGTCGGCGTCCTTCGGCCAGATCTGGTCAGAGGAGTCGCGGGAGGAGGTGGAGGAGGAGGCGAGGAGTTACGGACAATGGAAAGGCGGGGAGAGCTGGAGGAGAGGATCTGGGCCTTGTAGGGGAGCTAGTCGGCGACGCAGAGGGTGGAGGAGGAGGGATGGCGGAACTCGAAGTCCAAGTGTGCTCCAATTTAAATCCAAAGCATGAGAAGAAAAATGACATGGATATTATCATGGATTAATACTCAAAAACCCCAACCCAGACACCTTTTGTGACAAATTTACCCAAAACTATTTTTTTGACCACCAAAAACCTCAAATTGGTATATCTTTGACAAATTTACCATAAACCTAAGACACTTATGACAAATTTACCATATGTTAGTTTTAGTTAAATTTTCTTGTTAAATTATAAAGTTAAATAACACGTGACAATTGACCTAAGGTATATCAATTTGAGATTTTACATTCTGTTTGTTATAGTTTATAATTTTTGTGATTTTTTTGTGGTATTAATCTAATTTTTCGGAGGGTATATTAGTCACAAATTTATCAATTTGGGGTTTTTTGTGATCGAATAAATTAATTTATGATAAATTTGTCATAAATGTCTTCAGGTTTAGGGTTTTTTTTTATAGTTTTTGTTACAGGTGTACCAGTTTGGGGTTTTTCATGGTCAAAAAAATAGTTTTGGGTAAATTTGTCACAAATGTACCAGTTTGAGGTTTTTTAAGGTGTTAACCCTATTATCATCGATTCTTTTGAGTATGTCAGAATTATTTAGAACTTTTTCTTAATATTTTAAAGCTTAAAACATTTCTTTCATTTACAGGATTTTTCAGGAAAGCAAGTAGTCCTTTTTAAAATTTTAGTGAACAAATAACATTTGACAGCCGCTACATGGTTGGATGTTTGTCCCATCCACCATCTGGATCTGAATAGAAAAATCGTGGGCGCTCCTGACCCTCACCACTTCTTTGAGTGGGCCCACTTTTTAAATATTACCGATAGATAAGGTAAAATCGAGAATATCCTTTATTTTATACTAATTTATTGGGTGCTCCAGGACCTCGCCACGTGTCCGGGTGAGCTCATTTTACAGATTTCTCTCCCATCTGCTTATTTCACATCTAATTTCGAAACACCATTAACGGCGTGCAACGATTTTTCCATGTTTCAATGCAGGTGGGAGACCATTTGCGGGTCTCAAGAGCCACCGAAGATGAAGAAGTCGGAGACCTTCGCCACCCGTTCCCGGCCCCACCAACCGGCGACGGACTGTTCTCTAGATCCAGATCTGGATGAGCGGCTCGCGAGCGACGCCGACGCTCGTCCATGGCCGTCGTCGGCGTCCTTCGGGCAGATCTGGTTGGAGGAGGTGGTGGCGAAGTGGGAGGAGGAGGAGGCGAAGAGGGTACGGACCATGGAGAGGCGGGGTGGAAAGCTGGAGGGTCAGCTCCTTGTAGAAGGGCCAGCTCCTTGTAGAAAAGCTCGTGGGCGACGCACAGGGTGGAGGGGGAGCGGGAGGAGAGAGAGATGGTGAACTCGAAGTTGGAGGAGGAGAAGGAGGAGAAGGATGAGAAGAAGTGGGAAGGCGACGATGGGGAGGGTGTGGGAGTGGGTGATTCAGCGTTTTGTCTCCTCTTCCCAACCCCATAGCTGATGCTTGATAAAGACGATGAGCTTGGGTTGGGTGAGGCGTTCCACAGAGAGAAGTGGCTAACGCGGAGGTCTAGGACCACTTAGAGAAATTTTTACTTTTCTATTTTTCCGTTTCTCTATTCCAAAAAAAAAGTTTAAAATATAAATCCGTTTGGTAACGTAATTTAATTTTTCTATTTCTAGAACAAATTTTATTAAAATAGATTTGAATAAGAAATCGGAAAGTTTAAAATTTTTAACTTCTCAATTTCAAAATTGGTAAATCAATTTGGCCGAGTAAATTAATTTATATTTAAATTGTGTCACGCATAACACCCTTAATATTTTCATCGCGTGAAGGATTACAATCAAATCTTAGGGGACTGCACACTATGTAGCATCGACACGCGACACGACACGAGTGTCCAACACGACACGACACGTCGACACATTATTTCTTAAAAATAGAAAATTAGATACGTTGCGACACGTTGAATATTAAATGAATATTTTTATTTTTAATTAATTTGATTCAAATTCATAATTAATTAATTAATTAAAAAAAGCCTATAATAAATTTACACTAATAATATTAATAAACCAATTCATTTGAAATTCGAAAGATATATTCATAATTAATGCGAAACATGTTTTTAGTTCTAGCAAAAGTTATTGATAAAACTAATAATTAATAAAAGAAAATTAGAATCAATTTATTTAAATAAATTCATGATTTTTTAGAATGATCAAAATTTATCATTATTCAAAATTCAATACTTTTACTTTTAGAAATTATTTTTCAATTTCATTTATTTAATTTTTCTATAAAAGAAATTCTCAAATTCACTCTTTCTTTCCTTTGTCCATTTCCCCACCCCAAACTTATTTTACTTTTTTCCCTCCCAAAACCACTGACAGACAGGCTGTTAGCCTCACTTCCCCTCTCCTCCCTCCCCCAAAACTCAAAAGACACGCCATCGTCCCTCTCTTTTTATTATTTTGTATTCTCTTATCACAGACCCTAGCGACCCTCTTTTTCCTCCTCCTTCTACTGCTCGCACAAAAAAAAACCGGACCAAGACAAACACGCGGATAGCAGACCTCGCTCTCCTCTTTCGCACCTCGTATCGTTTCTCAGCTTCCGACGATGGAGCGGACACGACGCCGAGGAGGAGGAGATGCCGTTGCCGCCGCCACCGCCGCTCGGCGTCCCCTCGGGCCCCGATCCCTTCCTCTTCTCTTCCTCTCTCTGGCTGTCTCTCGCCGTCGCTCGCGGCCTCTGCTCCCTCCCCCTCCCTTGCCTCCACCCGGAGTCTTCCGGACACGCGTCGACACGCGTGTCGAGAAAAGTTGACCACGTGTCGAAAAATTCGACACGCGTTGACCGCGTGTCCGACACGCTCTGACACGTGTCGGACACGACACGGAAGCACGGGCAACGTGTCCGTGCTTCATAGACTGCACATGCCATGTCCCCTAATAATTAAAAGAGAATCTTTCTAAACTGGCCATATCTTAATGGGGGAAATTCTAAATTGAACGATAACATTGCACCGAATAAAAGTATAAATATTGTGACTTTTTATTAAACAAAAATAAATAAAAAAATAAAGTGGGGTTATTTCTGCCACCTCCTCTTTAATTTTATACACATTTTTTTTTTATCAATTGACCAAAAAATCAATTTATGATTAGAAATAAGGTCAATCACCAGTTCATCCAACTTTTTCCTCTCTCATCTTTTCTCTTCACCTTTTATGTTTATTATTAATTGACTAAAATATTCTTCCATGTGTGAAAATCAATTAATGGTTAGCTAATCATAAATTCACTTCTCCCATTGTCTTTCTAAATTATGCTGAATCAAATTTTTCAATACTTTAAAGTTTGTAAGTTTGATCCATGAATAGTACTTTGATTATATTTTTAGTTTTTTAGTGTGACTATTTTATTCATCTTAATAGTAATAGGACAACGTGAGGCTCTCTCTCTCTCTCTCTCTCTCTCTCTCTCTCTCTCTCACATTTGCAACATAGATAATTAGGTTCATCGTTCATCAATAAACAACTTGCAATTAAGAAAATTATTAGTTGAGATATGTATAATAGTAGGCGGGAAGTGATGAGGACATAAATCAGTACGTGGTTATGTCCAACTTGCCCAAATAAATATTTGCAAATGACCATCGGACAAAGATAAACAAAGCAAGGCAACAAAAAATGCACAACTTGCAAATAAGAAATTGATCAGTTGAGAAATAGTGTGTAAAATTAGAGGGAAATGACGAAGAGGGACAGATATCACCATGTATCTCGATCTCCCCGAAGGCATGTTTCAACCTTAGCTTAGAAGGAATAGGTCGTTTCCATGTGTTCAAAATGTTTTTTTTTTCTTTTTTTTTTTGTAAAACCTCTCGCTTAGTAAAATGACGAAGCAGGTATAAAGCAATACGCCCAGTTCCCCATAAGGATTATATATATATATATGTGTGTGTGTGTGTGTGTGTGTGTAATATACATTTTCAAATAAAGAATATGGAATTTTAGTCAATTAAAAAAAATCACTAAATATTATTATCATCACTACTACTACTGCATATTTACCTTTTAAGGAAAAACGGATGACTTTTAGTCAATCATTCTAATCTTTTATTATACGTAATGTTTTACTTTACTATTATAAAGATCATGTGCTATTACTTGAATGGAACTATCATAATATTTATAAAAGAGTAAAAATGTTTTAAAAAACAGGTAATTAAAATATAGCATATATAGTTTGTAATTATGAAAACTTATAAGTACTAATAAAAAATTGATTTGTCTTTGTTGGAAAGTTGATGGACTAGATTGAATAAATTAAAGGGTTAATACCCTGAAAAACCCCAACTCGGTACACCTGAGATAAATTTATCCCAATTGACAATAAAGAAACTCCAAACTGGTATATTTATGGCAAATTTATCACAAACAAATTTATTCGACCGCAAAAAACCCTAAACTGGTAAATTTGTGATAAATATACCCTCCATTAAATTGAATTAATACCACAAAAAAAATCACAAAAATTGTAAACTGTGACAAACAGAGCGTAAAATTCCAAATTGACATACCGGTCAACTATCACGTGTCATTTAACTTAATAATTTGACAATAAAATTTAACGAAAACTAACAGATGATAAATTTGTCACAAGTGTATCAGTTTAGGGTAAATTTGTCAAAGATATACCAATTTTGGGTTTTTAGTAGTAAAAAAAATAGTTTGAGGTAAATTTATCACAAGTGTATCTGTTTTGGGTTTTTCAAGGTATTAACCCTAAATTAAAAATAAAAGCACTATCTTGAATATTTAGGAGTAATTCAATGACCACATTGAATAAATTAAGACTCCAATGATAACATTGCACATTGAATCAATGTTTAGGGATTATTTATGTGATTTTTCCTTTTGAAAATCTAATGTGTCAATTCACAAGTTAAAGTTATACGCTTCAAAGGATTTTAGGTCCTCTGCAATTATTAAATATCAATTTTCCCCATCAATTGTAATAGGCTGGATTATTTGAATGCCTATGAGAAGAGACTTGCTATTTTTCCAAGTTCATCCTATTATTTACAAGTCGCAAATTACACTAGCAACAAGAAGATGGTAAACATGATGTCATACAACTACCATTTTACAGACAAATAAAGTTAAGAGAGACATCTTGGTGCCTCTGCAATGAGTTTATAATGCAGTTATCTCACTTATTTTTGTTTCTTCTTCCTTTTATGTTTTTTCTTTCATGTTTTTAGGGTTCAATCAATAGAACTAGATTACCAAACAAAGAGAGTGAAAGTGAAACAAGCGCTGATATCACACTAAAAGTAGATAAACAATGACACGCATACCAGGAGTGGCTTGACCGTAATGCAAGCAGATCTGAGATGTCTTAGCTTTACTCCTAACTTGTGTACAAGATGGATGAGGGCAATGTAAACCAAAAGCAATCCTGATAACATTGAAATATAAGCGAACATATTAGCATAACGCTGATAGCACAAGAAAACTAGATATACAATGACACACATACTAGGAATGCCTTCACCAATGCAAGAGGAATTGAGATTTCTTGGCTTCACTTCTCACTTGGGTGCATGATGGATGAAGGGCAATACAGGCCAAAACCAGTCCTGATAACACCAAAATATAAGCAGACATATCAGCATAACGCTGATAGCACAAGAAAAGTAGATATACAATGACACATACCAGTGGTGGCTTCACTATAACGCAAGAGGAACTGAGATTTCTAGGCTTCACTTCTAACTTGTCTGCGAGATGGATGAAGGGCAAAGCAGGCCATACCTAGTCCTGATAACACCAGATTATAAATGGACAAATTAGCATAGTGTTGATAGCACAGGAAAGGTAGATATACAATGACACACATACTAGGAGTGGCTTCACTGTAACGCTAGAGGAACTGAGATTTCTAGGCTTCACTTCTAATTTGTGTGCAAAATGGATGAAGGGCAATGCAGGCCATAACCAGTTCTGATAACACCAGAATATAAGCGGACATATCAGCGTAACACAAAAATAAGTGGACACTGTGGACGAAGAAAACAGCTGAGAATTGAAAATTCATTCAATAGAAAATGTAATGGAGGAAGATTTTACAATACCTTCAGCTTCGACTTGATCAAGGGATGCTTTGCTGAGTTCTTGCAATGGGCCGATGACAGCGAGAGATAGAGAGAAAGAGAGAGGGGAAGTCACAATCGACAATATATTAGGACCGGTTCGTCTGAAGGGAAAGCACGTGGTTGGCTGTTGTTCTCAAGAAACCCTATCTCGGCACCGTCCAAAACTCTCTCTCTCTCACATGCAACGCAAATACGCGTGTCAATTGTTCATCAACAAACGGCCTGCGATTAAGAAATTGATGTGTGGAGAAATGTATGGTATTAGAAGGAAATGATGGGGACAGAAGTTAGCACGTGTTTCCTTCAACTTGCCCGCAAAAATAATTGCAAATCACCAACAGACACAGACAAACAAAGCATGGAAACAAAAAATCACAACTTCATCTGTACCACTTGCAATTAAGAAACGGATTAATTGAGAAATAATGTATAACGAGGCTCTGTTCGCTTCACAAAAAATGTGGCGTTTCTGAAAAATATTTTCCAGAAAGCCATCTTTCAGGGAAAACATTTTTCAGTAAAATGTCAATATTTTTCGGTGTTCAGCTGAAACTTGAAAAATATTTTCTGCTATTCAGTGCAAAAAATTTGATTTAATTTCCTTCATGTAATCCTTTTAATAATTATTTTATTATTTTATATTTTTTAAAATCTAATTTTTAATTTTAAAATTTTCTGCCTTTTTATTTTTTATTATTTTTTCCTTTCATTGTTTTCTTTTCCTCCTCCTTCTTGTAAGGTCAGCGACTGTGGCTGGTGACCGACCAAAAGCAAGTTGGAGCTTGCCGCTCGCTAGATCAGGGGGCCAAAGGCTCATGCTCATCGATTTGAAGAGCGGCGAGCTTGAGGCCCAAGTCGCCACTGATCAAGTGGGCCTTGAGTTCATTGATCTGATAAGTGGTGAGATTGCTAGAGGTCGGTGAGCCTCGAGCTCGCTTGTGGCTAGTCGTCGGTTGTCGTGTGGTAGGTGATCCATCAAGATAAAGTAGAGAGAGAGAGAGAGAGATAAGAAGAAGAAAAATAATTAAAAATTATTTTTTTCCTAACCCGTTCATTTTTCATGAAACGAACGCCCAAAAACCTAAAAAGCGTTCTCTTGGAAGTTGTTTTCCACAAAATAAATAGAGCCTAGGAAAATAATAACGACAACATATTGCCTAGCATCCTAATCCCTTAGAATACATATCAACCCAAGCTAAGATGTAAGAAGAAGAAGAAGAAGAAGAAGAAGAAAAATAATTAAAAATTGATTTTTTTTAAATGGAAAAAAAAGGAAAGATGGAAATGTTAACAAGAGTGTGAGGTAAGGGAAAGTGAGTGAGGAAATTTTTTTCCAATTTGAAAACTAAAAAACATTTTCCTCAATTTTAGAAGACTTTTTTCCTTGATAATTTTTTTTTTCGTAACCCGTTCCTTTTTCATGAAACGAACGCCCAAAAACCTAAAAAGTTGTTTTCCACAAAATAAATAGAGTCTAGGAAAATAATAATGACAACATATTGCCTAGCATCCTGATCCCTTAGAATACATATCAACCCAAGCTAAGATGTAATCGGTCATTTCAGAATTGTGGACGGCAATGACTTCAATGTTTTTTCATCTTTCCTCATTCTCGATGGCATGGGCACTTATTTTTATTTTTCTTGTTTTTTCATTGATCCCACTATTGTGACTAGGAGGGAAAAGTATCAGAAAAGTCTTAAATTTATTATATTGATGTCAATTTAGTACTAAATTTTTTATTGATGCTAAGTCAGTCATAAATCTTTTGAAGTATTTCAGGCTAATTTTAGTTGAATAATGCCAATGTGGACATCAGCCTACGTAGCACAGTTGATGTTGATGCAGACAAATTTTAATAATTTTTTGAATTTTTATTTTTATTTTCTTTTTTTCCTTTTCTTTCTCTCTCTTTTTTTTTTTTTTTTACTTTGCTCTAGCTAGTTGTCGAAACTCAATGATCGGCTAGAGCACCTTACTGGCCACAAGCGAGCCTTGCCCTCACCAACCCAACGTGAGGCCACCCTCATTGTCTTTGGCTATGAAGCATCGACACTCTTCAAGAGCCTTCGTGTCGTGTCGGACACTTCGACACGTGTTCGACATTCTCTGGTACTCTTCGACACTCAGTCAACACGTGTCGGAAAATCTGACACTTAGTCAACTTTCTCGACACTCTCCGACACTCGAGTTGGAATTTTGACATACGAGTTTCCGATATGTGATTTCAATATCGAGGTCAATTTTAAAAATTCAATAAATGGGAGGTCAATATATATATATATATATATATATATATATATATATATATATATATATATATGTATGTATGTATGTATGTATGTATGTATGTATGTATGTATGTATGTATGTATTTTCATAAAACACAATAATAAAAATAATAAATGGCGAAAGAAGAAAAATCTAATATTCTTTTCTCTTCTCTTCTGACTCCCACTTCCCATAATACACAATTCGTCCCTTAAGTTTTTTTTCTCATCTTCCAATATATTTAAAATGCGAGTCCAGAATATGGATCACTTGTTTTTTCTCCAAGTTTTATGAATTATTGAAATAGAGTTGAATTTGTCAAATTGAAACAGTGAATAATATTAACAAATAATTGATTAATGTTTTTAGTATATATTCATTATAGGCTTTTTTAATTAATTAATTAATTATGTATGAATTTGATTTAAATTAATTTGATTGAAATAATCATAAAAATGATAATTTATCATGTATATATAAAATATATATTTAATATACAATGTGTTGCAATGTGTCGAAATTCTATGTTTTTTGAGAAACAATGTGTCGGCGTGTCATGTTGTGTTGTGTCGCGTATCAGTGTCAGTGCTACTTAGATTTTTGGTGAGGGCTCCAGCCTTGCCCATGTCAGTGAGGCTCCACCCTCACCGAGGGCCCGCAAGTCATGTGTTGCACAGCCACCGCAATTCTCGCCCTTGTCAACCCTCGCCTCTAGCCAGTCGAGGTCTGGCGACCAGCAAGAGGAAAGGGAAAGAAAAGAAAATAGAAAATAAATAAAATTTTAAAAATTAGTAAAATATTATTAGAAGTTGTCCCCATGCCATGTAAATCGATTGACATTCACATCAATAATACTTAGCTAAAATTATTTCAAATGACTAAATTAGCGCCACATTAAAAAAAGTTATTACTAAATTAACACCAATAAAAAATTAGGGTAAAATTGCCATAAATGCAATAAGTTTATGACTCTTCTGATTTTTTTTCGTGTAACTAGGACATAACATATTGTTAACAAGGGTCATGGGCTAGAGGCCATGGTGGGTTGACGTGTCCTTTGGAATAAATCATGTTTATAAACTGATCTCCCTTTCTGTATATTCTAACAAATGCACGTACTCTACCGCGACGGACAAAAATGACCACTGGTATCTCTTTCAACCTGCCTATACAACTAAAACACTTATCTGGTAAGCTGATATGGCGTTTCTATTATTAAAAGAGTACAAAAATAAAATTAATGATTTTAACCTCAAAACGAAATAATTTTTATTGAAGAGAAAAGGAAAAAAAGGGGGAAAAAAAAAAGAACAGAATCTTGAAGCAAAAGCAAATCTCACAATTTCTTCTCTTTCTTCCGTTCAATTTGTGGATAGATTAAATACATTAAAACAAAATTACAAGGAAGAAGAGAAAAGGCTGAAGGAACAAAAATTATGAATCAGACGTATACTTACAATGTAGAGAGCATTGATCAAACAATTTTAGAAGATGCAAAGGAGCTACCCTCGATGCACTTCAGATTTGAATCTATAAAATTAGGGTTAGGGTGGGCGATTAGAGGGGCGCAATCGCGAGCCTGTTGTTATCTTTGAGATTTAGATGTTAGTTGATGGATCGGCCCTATCGCGGCAAGGCTTTCAAGCGGTCCTAATGATCACCTGCGCCACTCATGTTATAGCTAGGAGCCGATTTGTGATTGCAGCCATTGCGAATGACCATTAGACAAACACGAAAAAATAAGACAACATAAAATCACAAGTTTATTGACACAGAACTTGGTATTAAGAAATTAATTAGTTGAGAACTAGTGTGTAATATTAGAGGGAAACAAAATGATGAAGAGGAACGGAATCACCGGGTATCTTGATCCCCTAACGCGTCGCGCGCCATCCGCTCGACGAGATGCCTCAGCTAGATCTAAAAATTCGTGTTGACAAAGTCCATTCCCAAGCTCCGATCGATCGTCTACTCGCCATGCAGGTGTCGCGCGGAGGGTCGAGATAGGGGAGACGGCATAGGGGAGGCCTCGGGTCAAGCGGCTTCCACCGGCCATGCCTGGCCGAGCCAGATCTCGGCCGAAGTAGGAGAGGCCGAGCTGGCTCTTGGCTAGCGACGGTGGTAGGCCGAGAACTAGCCCTCGGGCTGGGCTAGCCAAGACGTTGCCGGACTGGGTGCGTGGCCAGCCCGAGGCCAGCGGCTACACTCGCCGCAGCCTCCCCCGTCGAGGCAAGGTCGACAGAGCGCCGTGAGAGGCAAGGGCAGTAGAGCAAGTCGGGTTTGCCTGGGTACCGTCTTGGATCCTAGTCAGGTCTTTAGGGCTTGGTATTCCGGTGGGGATGATTTAAGCATATTGGGCTTATTCTGCTTTAATGGGCCAGGATTAGTTCATTTTGTTTTCCGGACTAGGCCCGCATTTCAGGCCCAGACGGGCCCCTCGTAGGCGACCCGGGTCGGTTCCCACCGAGGGTTCCAACTCGGGTCCTTTTTTGTATATTATAATATTATTATAATTTTTTATTAAAAAATCAGAAGAATTTTATTTTATTTTCTAAAAAATGAGCAAAAAGGCTTAAAAATGGCTTTTGATTATTTTTCTCTTGAAAGTCCATGAAAAATCCAAAAAAATAAAAATGTTTAAATAAGATTAGATATTGAAATGACATTAGTTGATTAACTAGTATAAACAAGTACCTAGAAAAATTTCGAATAAAAACTTGAAGTGCCATCATTTTCTCAAATAAGAATTTGAAGTGGGTATTTTTTCAAATAATGGCCCAAAGTATTCTCATTTTCTCAAACAAATGTACGGAGTAAACCTTATTTCAAATCTTATTTCAAATAAGGATCTGAGTGCCCATATCAATCTCAAAGAATGACTTGAACTCATTATTTGTGAAGGGCAATTTCGTCTTTTAAAATTTTTCCTTTGTCTTTCTTTTTTCTTTTCATAAAGAAAACACTTAAAAAAAGGAAAACACACTGCTCCCTCCCACTTGTGGCCGTCGCCCCATCGTTGGTGGGGCAGCGGCGAAGGCCAGCACGTTGCCAGTGCCAAGGTGAGGGCTATACACCCTCGTCGACCAAACGGCTTGATGACATCCTAAATAAGAGGGTTATCAACATACGCTCCTCATAATTATATTCTACATTTAAGTAAATGCATCAAATTAATGGGCTAATTCAAGATTTTACTATCAATCGTGTTAAGAAAAATGGACAAATACTTTCTTTATTCATATACTTTAACCGAAGCTAAAGGTTCTTAGACCTGATTTAAAATACTTAAATTTTTGTCGATAGTCATAACCTCGCAATTCTATAATTTTTTCTTTGTATCATTACTCATTAGTGAAGATGATGTGCAAACAGCCCATCACAAAAACCCTCAATCGTTACCTGATATGTTATTTTAACATACTAGATTATTATTTCTCCAATTCATGCAATAGATTAAACTGTCAAAATGTTACATTTATCATATTTAAATTTTTGGCAGTCAAACATAATTTTAAGCTGCACCTTTTATTTATAAGTTGCCACTATTGATCCTAAATCAATTTTGATGATTCCAAAACTCTTTTTTGTATGTTTATAATCGTCACAATGGAAATGTTATCTGCAAGTTCGTGCAAGTTGGAAAGGGTTAAAAATAGTGGGCTTGTCTAAAAGCATATCTAGGTACCCGGCTAAGTAATGGCGGGATAGCTGGCCAGAGTTGGCCCAATACACGGCTCGACAATTTAAATTTGAATTTCGTTCGCCCAATCTCAGCCGATTTTTACCACCAATGGAAATTAGACGTGAGAGTTTGTATTCCTAAAAATAAGGCAGCCATTGTCTTGGGCATGTGTGTACATGAAAATACTTGCAAAATCTCTCTTGTATTCACTATGCAAATCAACTTCTTGTGAGAGAAATTGTTTGTAAATGAGTTCACCTTGCTTGCAGAGGAGCGTTGGCTCCATTATAAACCGACCTTTATATAAGACTTCAAAAATAGTGGGATGGCCATAAATACCGAATGGTCTTGAGAAGTGAAGTAGGTGCCGATTCGGGTCAAACCACTATAAATCGGTTAACCATCAGTCTTCCCTAACTTCTTTAAATTTATTCATGCCAAGCATTTCATATATTGTTTGTGCAAAAATCTTTTCGGTGGTTAACTCGGTCAAGCACCTTAATGTTTTAAGAGAATTATGAAAATCTTTCCCATTTGAAAATCATGTGTACGAAAAATTGGCTTGAAACTCTTGCATGGATGAAAATGGTCTATATATTGATTTACCATACAGGAATTTTTTAGTCAAAATGCTTTCATGACCTGAAATTAAGTGAATAATGTCAATTTAACCTTAGAAAAAATGGAGGATCATGATGAATATTTATTCAAAATGAGTAATCTAACATCGTTGTCGATGGCTCAACCTGATGCTCGAGGGCAAGTCTCGCTTGACTCATAAGAGCAACATATTTTTTATGGTGAGGTAAATTATTATCTAAGTTTCGAAAAAGAAATAAACCGTGCTAACTATTTAGCAGTTGAAAAAACACCATCGTTAACTAGGTTTGTCGTTGAAAAATCGCCAAAAAAAATTGGTTAAAGAAATACTTAAGCGTAGTTAGTTACACCCATTGAAAAGTGTTTGTTGAAAAGAAGAAATTTTAATAGAATGGTGGTCCCTCGTTCTAGCTAAGCTGAATATGCAATTCGCCAAAACTAGGCCGAATTGTAAGAAGTTCGGAGAACTTGGCCACGATAATAGGAGTAACTGAGAGGAGCCCACGATGAGTTGCATTCGCCCTTGAAGCTGGAAGTTACGAAAGAGGAGGAATGAAGAATGGAGTTGTGTGGGCGATTGGTGTCCATATAGGGAACGCTTATTACTAATATTAGGTTTATAAATACCAGTGTTTCAGGATTATAAAGCTCTCTTTTTTGACAATCAAACAAATCTATAATTTATGTTTATCTCTATTCTTAACTACATCAATTTACCTATCGCACAATATATTTTTGCCATACAATTATATTTTTTTTATAAGCGTTTATTTTTCTTAATATTCAGTTTCACATAAATTTGGACCCAGTCGGATCCTCACTTCATGCACTTTGTGTGCGAGGCATAGAATCGTGGAGTGAGGGCCGGTATGCTATTTCACCAGGGTCAACCAATCCAACAATTTATACCAACCAGTTTTAATAAAAAGAAAATGGTAAGAAGAATGAGTAATATGTGTAATGAAAATTGCAAAAAAGTCACACGCGAATTTCGCACCTAACATTTTTATGCTTTAAATGATATTAGATGATCTGCAACGAGTAATAATCAAATGTTTGTGTTTGAGAATAAATTACCTTGAAACAAATCAAGTTGTGTTTGAGTCCCGAAAGATGGTTGAATCAAAGGATTATCTTCACGCTTAGCTTCGAGCTATCAAACCAAATATGTCAGAACATAAAAGGAGCCTCTCGGTGATTTTTGGTGATTGGGGATGGTGTTCTTACTGATGTGTTTCTCCTCTTAAAGCACAAGCCCTTGGCACTTCAACAAGCTTTTGCCTTTTCTCTTGCCCCAAAGAATGATCCACGTGTGCTTAGAATCCACGCTATCTTTAAAGAGGCAATTTACTTCTTTAGCCCTCCACTATGTCCAAAACCACCAAAACAATCCTTCGAAACAGCCAAAACTATCCTTCCTCTACCGTGTCCAAAACTACCAAAACAATCCTTTCCTCTAAATTGGCAAGAATACCACCCTATGGTAGACTCTAGAGATATTTTGGTAGTTGTCTTTGGAATAGGATCGATGGCCACACAAATCAAGGTGAAGATGGGCAACGTGTTGGCTTGCCTCCACAATAGTGAAAAGAATCGATACTTGCATTAGTGTCAAGGTGTCGATTGTGAAAATAAACTTTTGACATGTTGCTCTTTGAGAGTTATGCAACGTTAAAAAAGATGATAGATGTGGAGAGGGGAATAGAATTTGAGACTTGCAGATGACTTTCTTAAAGATTTTATTATCCTCGCGGCCCCACTATGGTGAGAGAAGATTAGAGCATCCAGAAAAATCTATTAATAAAGTTTACGCATAATGTTTAGAGAAAATGAAATCTCTAGTATCTATACTTTTTTAATTTGTTTGATGCCATCCATGTACCTTTTTTTTTTTACCAAAAAAATCACAAGCACTTAGTGTGTGAGAGATAGAAGAATGGCTGAAGCTACAGCAGCAATGAAAATTTAACAACATAGAAGACTTATTTTTCATCACCAAACGTAGCTAAGGTACATTAAATGCTAATACAATATTGATGTATTTCATCTTTCTTGGGGAAGAAATATTAAAATTTTCCGTTGTTTCTCGTTTCTTCTCTCGTCCAGCCCAAGCCCTCTTGCACTTAAACCAGATCGCGTGATGGATTCCGTTTCTTTGATGAGTCAATATGCTTCTTTAAACCTCCCAACACCAGCTAAGCCATCCCTTCCTCTGAACCGAGGCCGCACAAAATCAAAGTCAAGGACATTTAGAAATGATGAGGACAGAATTCATCACTCTAGTTTTGTCCAACTTGCGCACATCCATGATTGCAAGTGACCATCTGCCAAAGATAAACGGAACACTGACAAAACAGAACTTTAAAATCTCTCTTCATAAAATTTGTGCCAAAAATTTAGAGATAACGAAAACATCAGTGATGCAAATTTTCGATGAGTTCAGTGTTGTCTATGTGCTTTTTTTTTTTATTAATGTGTTTCCTAAGACGCTTTTCTACTCAAGTCAGTTCTTCCGTTAAAATTGCAAATAGAAATGTAATTACGGCTGCCATCGGTGCCACGTCAACACTAAATGTGGCTAGGTATATTAGACGCTAATGTAATACGTAGGCATCTCATTTTTCTGGTTGAAGAAATAATTAAAGATGCATATTTTTGTTTTACAAATATTTAAAATTCATAGGCTAACTTTTTTGTTGACTTTTTATTGGTTGTTATCATTTTTTTAGTATTCTTTAATTGGTAAAACATGCGCTAATTAAAACCATACCTTTCTTCGTGGCCGGGATTCAATTTTATTCTGGGGTGCGATTGCCCGCTTATTCTGGCGTTTTTATTGGTGCTGGAGGGGCCTCCTCCATTGTGGCTAAACGGGAAATTGGACCAGCTTAGCAAAGTCTTACTTGTCGAATATTTATTGTAAGGATTTCTAAGATATAACACCAAAACCCAATCAAAAACTCATTCAGAAGCTTGATTATCATCACAAAATGTGGCCAGCTGCTAATCTCATATTTATCAGAAGAGAACGAAAAAGCCGAGACAGTGGAAACAACAGATAAGCACATGTGCAGGGAAGTTTGGGGAAGTTAGGAGGAGCTCATGAGGAGTTTCCCCTGCTAGCATTCGTCTTTTATTTTTCTCCGCAGTTAGCTTCGCATAAGTTCGCACTCTGTTGAACCTCCGCTTCGTGCACTTTGTGAGGCGAGGTATGGAACCTTGGAGCGATTGGTAGCAATTTGAGTTTTTGGTACATAGGGTTTGAAGGATTTAATAGATTCTGATCAAATTTTTATCTGCCTTTTGTCAAAATAGATTGTCCCTTCTGATTTTCTCTCAAATGTCCATCAACTTTGGAAGATAAATTTACAAATCCTACTTGGATAAATATCATTTTTTTTGTCCTGATTTTGTGCTTGTGATAAGAAAATTGGTTTCTTAGTAAAAAGTTAGGAGATGCATCTGCGACCATGGACATCCCTTGTTTTGTGATTGACACCATAAATGTAGTACAGGTGCTACTTATCGAGAAAACTTGATACTATGGATGATTTGCTATGATCCAAATGACACTTCCTTGAGCTCAATGGTGCTTACTAAATCTCTTGTTCAAGAAGAAGATATGCATTTTAATTTTAATTTTTTTTTTATTTCAACAAGTTTGTAACGCTCACTGAGTTTTTCTAAACAACATGTATATCATCCACACTTTATCTTTGTATGCGGGTGATGTCTATAATTTGTAATCCACCAATCAAAATTATGGTTTGAGAAAGTTGCTTTTAATTAAGGATGGAGAAAAATATAGTCCTTTACATAAAATATGATAAACTTTATTTGATAAAATATGTTATCAAATCAAGGAAGTTTGGTGAGCATGTGTTGGTGACCATGTTTAAAAGGACGAAGAATGAATTCTAGGAAAAGGACGAATCAGGTTTAAAGCAACCATATCCATTTTCACATGGATATATTCTCCATATTCACTTGCACTTTCTTCGAAGAAAATAGATGGAATTTTATTAAAGTAAGAATAAGGTTGTCCATTAAAGAAATTCTATAGATAGATGTATAAACCAAAGTTGACGGCCCTTAATTAAAAGATTTCCACATGCCCATCTTTCAAAAAAAAAAAAAAACTGATGATTTTTAGTCCACCATTTAAAATTAATACTTTGAAAACAATATTAGAGGTTCAACAAGAGCGAGGGTCAGTAAACAATTCCATCAGTTCAACTAGTCCAACCATTGAAAATCACTGTTTGAATAAAGAATGAAGAGAGAAAAATAAGCACTATATGTGATGATAATTTTGAAAATTTTATGTGTGAATTCACATGTAGATGTTCTCCAATGAGTAGAAATCCTTTTTTTTACCTATCAATTGTCATAGGCTGAATTGTCTTAATAAAAGTGCGTAGAGACTTGCTAATTTTCCAAGTTTACCAAATATTTTTAAGTCGCATATTGGGGTACGAACAAGAAGATAGTTAAACATGATGTCATACAATTACCATTTAACAGACATATAAAAGCTTAGAGAGATCAAAATTGGTGCCACTGAAATGAGTTTATGTTGCAGTTATTTTACCCATTTTTTGTTTATTCTTCCTATTTTTCTTTTTCATGTATATATTTTAATAAAGAGGGTGGTTGCACGTGATTCAAATGCCAATAGCACATAAGATGTAGATAGATATCATTTTAAGTTCAGGCTAAATCAATACAAAATCATGTATTTATATGAAAGGAATAAAAATAATTTCACTTTAACCAATAAAATAAACTCTTCATCGATTACGCGGCAAACAACACTTATATGATAAGTTGATCTGGCCTCGTTTATCATTGAAAAAGTAAAATAGAAAAAAATTAATGACTTTAAACGTAAAATAAAATGTTTTTTTTTTATCAAAGAGAAAAGAAAAAAAAAGACAAAGTAACAGAATCTTGAAGCAAAAGCAATTGTCGCATTTTCCTCCCCTTTATTCCTTTCAATTTACTAAGAAAGCATTGTGCAGATGCCAATGTGATTGCATCATCAAGCATGCAAAAGTCTGCGATGCCCTCCACCTTTTCTTTGTAAAGCTAATTCTGTGGTTGGCTAAGCTTGGTGATGCTGATTCCTCAAAAACAATTCTAGAAAATATGATAGTGTTGTTCAAAGGGTGCTTTTATTTTTTTCGGCCATTACTTTTGGCCACAATGATTTGCATTATTTTCCTTTCATTATGGACCAGACACAAACTCACACTTATATGCACAATAGAATTTACTCTATTTTTTCATAATATCTAACTAATGGATTGCTCGTATTTAGGAACTTCCTCCATAATGTAATTGATAACAACCATGTGTTATTTGATCATGTGGACTCATGTGAATTTTTCATTAGTTAATTTGGCCCTTAAATCGTAGTGCTTCGTGTGAGCACTTCCCTAACAAGTGCTCAAAAGTCAACAATACAAACTGATATTTGGCCCATTGAAAACATTGCTCTTTTTTTGGTATTACTAAATATATATTGAAGTGTTCCTTTGTTGAGTGCATATATGAGGTAAATAAAAGGAGATATGCACATGTTGCGACCTCTTGAACACTCCTACGGGCACAGAGGTTAATGGGTGGCTAAGTCCAAGCTTAGTCCAAACTCTCCTAAGCCCGCTAATTTGCGATTTATAGTTCGAGTTTTTAACTTGCAAGTCATTTTATTTATAAGTCGCCGCTAATCAATTTATGATAAGTCAATTAGAAATCCAAATAAAATATTGAAAAAAAAAACATTTTACTCATGTACAACCAGAAATTAGGATTAGTGACTTGATTACACCAATTAATTAATTAATGCCCTTTCAATACCTAATTTTATTTAAGCCTTTAGATTTGATTTTTTTTATTTTTTATTTTTCATACATTTTTTTGGAGAAAATTACTCAACAGTTATTTTTAATGCCTTTCCTCACCTCAGAATCTTTTGATTTTTTTAATTTTTTAAAATATATTTTGATATATAGATAATAAAATATTACATTAAGGGAGGTCGAAGGCAGCACGGGCCCGCGACCTGGGTAGCGAGACCCCCAGCCGGACTGGGCCTAATTTGCGGGCCCAGTCCAGCTGAAAAGAAATGGATCTCCCCGGCCCCTAAAAAGCGAATAAACTAAATCTAGCCCAAGAAAACAAAATAAGCCCAACATCCGTAATTCATCTCAGCCCAAAGACCAAACCCTAAAGATCCGATCGGATCCTGTTCCTGACCCGGATCCGACCCGACACCCCCTGGCGTTCTCCACGCTCCTCGCGGCACCCTCTGCTATCCGCGGTTTGGCCGGCTGAGACAGCGGCGCCGCTTGCCTTGGCCGTGCTGCACGCCCACTCGATCGTCGCCTTGGGTGGCCCAAGCCGCGGGCTTGGTCTTTGCCCGAGTCGCCGCTCCTCAACCGGCGTTCTCGCCGTCGGTATACTCAGCCGTACACACAATAACAGCGACGGGGGGCAACGGAACAAATGAACGGCCAACACTCAGGGAATCCGGCATCGCAGGAAGGCCACCGGGGAGCATGACAAGCATGGACGACTCAGCTCCGCCCAAAACAGGGAAATAAAATCCACATCTCATTGTGGCATTTTGTCGAACGGCTTAAGTGCGCTACCGAAGCGAGAGATCCCTAGCCCTAACGGGGTCGGAACCTGCGACGGCGCTCTCATCGACGAACCAGAATACGTATGATGGCGTGAAGAGGGACGGCCAGTGGCCGCGAGCTCCGGTTCCCATCTAATAAGGAATAGTTTTGATTAGTGAGCAATATTTACGTGAGCACACCATAAGATTTCCCTTTCTCGCTTACAAATGTGTGGAAAGAGACTAATATTTCTTTTCGTAAGCTTCGACTCATGCAAGACAAAACTTAATTGTCAAGGCCTAAGAAATAGTTTCTTCATCACCATTTACATTTGCTCACACTAGCCTGCACAAGAGAATAAGTTTATTAATTAATTACACTATGTTTGTATATATATATAGTTAACGGATGGTTCGTGACTAGGAACTTTAACAATTGTTGTAATCGGTAGCATGCCTATTATACTTGACCATATGGACTCATATGAAGCTTGTTAGCTATTTTGGTTCCACAACAAATGAATTTCACTAAATCATTTGAGTGCCTAGTTAGAGTCCTCCCCTTAAATCCAAAATAAAAGAAGAAACATTTGAGAGTCAGCAATACAAATCAATGTAAGGCACAATAAAATCACAATTGAAAACCTACAAAAATTTTTCTTAATTCATACATATATCACAAAACACACATATATATATATATATATATATATATATATATATATATATATATATATACATATTTATATGTATATGTATGATCCTATTAGTAAATTTCCTCCTTGAAATTTTATCAGTGTTCAGAAATTTGGTTATACAATTCCTCAAGAGGTGGTAGAAGAGTGCATCAGTTTGATTGGCAGTAGGCTCGCTTCCTCTCCTCTCTTTTTGAGGTTTGTTTCCAATCGCACCTTCATTTGAATTGTATTTCTACTACACCATTTGGACTGTCCTAAATAATAATGATGACATAAGTATTGTGGATTTAAAAAAAAAAAAAATTGCTCAAATTGTTGCTTTAGAGACACGAGGACATGCAGGTCAGGTGATTATCTTCATTTTGCGGAATGCATTAAGATTTTTGCGTTGAATTTTGATCTTGTATTTTTTAAGCCAACGAGGAAGATGATGTACGCTTCACAATCACCATCTCTTCATTAGCTATGTTTATTGCCAGAATAAATTTCATCAATATATTTTAGCGTTATAGCCAATGCACGGTCGTAGCATCAAGAGAAGGACTATTAGAAGTTATATTATGGCAATATGTTGTAGCAATCCTCGGCGTTCTCCGGCGATACGTCATCTTATCCTTTTGTGTTCATTTGCTTCCAATTTTTTTTTTTTTTTGGGTGGATCAAATCTCATTATACATTGATTGCATTAAATTTTGGAGTTCATTTCTCCTGTAATGCATAGACTTTTAAACTATTACAGAGATATGTAGTATTTTAAGTGCAAACTACTGCAACCTTTCCGAGGGCGATTCCTCTTGGTAGGTGGGGCTCCTGACTAAGGCGGATCCTCCCAAGCCTTATCAATTGCAACTTAGTTTTCTAATTAACTATTCATTTAAACTTAGACTAATGAGTTGCCACTAACATTTTATGGGCTAGTTAGACGCGTGTAATTAGTTAAAGAAATAGCTTGTGGAATAGAAATAGATTTTTCTATTTCTATTTTAGAAGAGTTTTAAACAAAAATAACCGTAGTTTGATGACGACACAAAATTTATACTCTAAAAATAGAAATTCGTTTGATAACGATACAAATTTTTTTTTTTTCTTTTTTGAAGCGGCGGTGACGCCGACAACCTTTAATATAAAAAATAAAAATAAAAATAATTTAGTAACAAAAAAATAATGAATAAAATAAAATAAAATAAATCATAAAAAATAAAATAAGAGTATAATTTTATTTTAAAATAAAAATATCCTTAAAAATAAATTTATTTTATTTATTCTATTTTATTTTATTTTACGAATAAATTTATTTAAAATGAATAAAAATAAAAAATAAAAAATTATTTAGCAAAACACTCAAGGCAAATAAAAATAAATTTATATTTATTTATCATAAAAAATTTATTTTTAATAAATTTAATAAATTTATTTTTAATAAACTAAAAATAAAATGATAAATAAAAATAATTTATTTATTTTAATAAATTTATTTTTATTTTTAAATGAATAAAATGAATAAAATGAATATATCTATTTTTTTATTTATTTTTATTTTTAATAAAATGAGGAGAGTAGGAGGAGGAGGAGAAGGCAAAGACGTAGAGGAGATGAGGGAGGACTTACCGAAATTAGGGTTTAGTGAGAGAAATTATTTCGATTTACGTTCTAGAAATCGAAGTGGAAAATTTAGCTTTTGATTTTTCTTCCAAACCTATTTGGAATAGAAATCTATTCCAGAAATAGAAAAACTGAATAGGTTTATCAAACGGTTTTTTTTTAGAGCAGTGCAGAACAGAAAAACTATTTCTGGAACAGAAATTTTAGGTTGTCATGCACCCCCTTAGAAACCT
This sequence comes from Eucalyptus polyanthemos subsp. polyanthemos, assembly GCA_017140185.1. NCBI lineage: Eukaryota > Viridiplantae > Streptophyta > Magnoliopsida > Myrtales > Myrtaceae > Eucalyptus > Eucalyptus polyanthemos. The sequence goes on from CM029458.1 coordinate 30,885,410, forward strand.
GGGAAAGATGCAAGAGCCTACGAACCAAAGATTCACGAGTCTAGAATTTGTTATGCTACATTAATCATATCTTCGTATGATGCGATATATAGCTTGCTCCATATTTCTTCGATTTGATGTATGTGAGGACAGACTTATGTCAATGTTCAAGATTATGAATGGGTTCGAGGTGTCTTTGAGTGACGTAATACTTGATACTATGGTTAAATGCACTCTTTTGAAAGGAAAGGACTTATTGGATGGGATGGCTCTTACTCAAACCATCAAGGCTTTTAATGGTGATCTCGACGGGGAAACTCCTAAGGCTTTATCTTAAGGTCAATACAATGGAGACTCTACACTGAAAAGTCTGGACATTAAGAGGTGGCAAGGAGTTTGGATAAGAGAAAATGGATGGGATGGCCAACCCTAATTCGAAGGGTACTAACACCATTGACGCGTTCTAAGAGCCGCTAAGGTCGATGAAGACAGGATTAGTCGTTAGTTGAGGTACTTTCTTACTAAGCTAATTTTACTTTGGGGGAGAAATCCATATGGCGAGAAATGAAATGCTATAAAATTTTCACCAACTTTTGTAGGACATCAATCCCTCAATACGCCGAATACTTTTTTCAGAATCCTCACTATTTCCCCAAAATCCTCTATTTCCTCCTCCGTTTTAAACTTGTATTTAGGTTGACTTGTAATTTATGTTGAAGTTGTTTTATGTTGAACGTGCTTGAAGTTTATGTTGAACTTGCCTTATGTTTATGTTGCACTTAATTATTGTAGACCTTGTATTGAATTGATGTTTTATGAATGTCTTTGATATACAAATGGTTGCTATGTGTTTGATGATACATTCCACCTTAAGCCCTTTTTAATGTTATGACAAAAGGGGAAAATGGTAAAATCTTCATATTATATGAGATGTACTCACTTGATTTATTTTCCCCGTAGTATGTTGAGGATGGTGGTTTAACTTGAGGTTTTAAAAGTGATTTTCTTATTATGAAAAAAGAGAGATTGCTGACATGATGATTCTAAAACCCACTTTTGTATATTTGTAATCGCTACAAATCATTTGGATGTGTAAGTTTGTGCAGATTAGAAAGGATTAAAAAAAGACCGGATCCTATTTGAAACCCTGGCCAAGTAATTGAAGATAATAGGTCAAGATTGGCTTAATACTCAGCTTTGCAACATAAATTTTAATTTTGCTTGCCCAATGCCCCTAAAGCATCAATAATTCCCCCAATAACTGCAGCTACTACATTTTTTTTTTTTTTTTTTTGTGGAATTAAAATATTCAAGACCTCAAGCTTTCCAATTACGATCACACCATAATACCAGCTCAGGATAGCAACGGAAAACCAAAAACAGAGATCATAGACAAGGGAGGTATCAGTTGTACTGAATTGATGTTTCCTTACCAAGTTTACATGAATATACCCGTACTCGAACCTTTCAAGCTGAGAGCAATGCGGATGCGGAAAGAGCAGGAGTTTCACCAGTTGCTGCCGTACACCCTTGACCTCGTGCTCGCAGGGCCCCAAAACAGAGCAATGACCTGAGATGTGACTAACGGACAGCAAAGAAGAAGCACATGCGATGAAGACAACGAAATGCACACTGCACAGTCACCGAGCTTCTCTAAGCTTCTACTTTGAGAGACAAGCTCTCGTTCATATCACCATTCCAAAGATTGAGGTCGCCATCGTATGCCGGCCACACCACATGCACAGCGATGACACCTCAGAGTAATACCGAAAATGGATTATACAAAATGAGATATAATAAAAGAATCTGATCATATAAGCAACGATTCTAGCACTGAACTCCATTCGTATGGAAGACGCAACTCAAACCAGAGAAATCAAGACGCAGTTTCCAACATGAGAATCATAACACCAATTCAATAATGAATGAACATCGTATTCCAAATAAAGCGGTCAAAATGAGGTCTCAATAACTCAAGAATGAGTTGAGTTGATACATTACGACTTTCAGCTCAATGATTTAATAGAAACACATCCGGATCTGATTCGAGCATTTCATCAAACATGTGATATGCATTTCGACAAGGAGTTTGTACGCGAATTTGAATTGACGATTCACTTTTAGACCATCACAACATCGGAGCAAGCTTAAATCCTTAATAGAACCTCAATCGTGGCCGATTTTCACACAAACAGTAACAATTTTAACTTGATGATTTGCGATTGCAGTTGCGATCAGCCATTGAACTTACGAGAAGGAGTCCTGGGCGTGTCGCCAATGATAACCGGACCCAACAAAGGAGGATTAAGTGAGTGCAAGGCACTTCGAGATCTCCGAACCACAAACAGAGCAGAACAGGGAGATGCGATCAGTGAAGCTCGGGAGCGGCTTTGATCGGCCGCGACTTCGGCATCTTTCTGTCAATACTCCGTTTCATCTCTCCGACGTGGCTGAGCTCAAAGCGACCAGAGGTGGAGGCGCCTCGGTCGACGGAGATTCGAATGTTTGCGGCGGCCGAAGATTGGACTGGAGTCGACGTCGTAGGTTCAATCGAAAGTATCCAGAAGAGTATTCTCGTTCTTGGAGTCTCGATGCTTTAGTGAAGAAAGGTCCGAGAGGGAGCAGATATCTCTTTTTCGCTCGGCTTCCTCTCCGGCTAAAAGGACTGGTAGACTGGTAGTGATGGTGATAGACCTGGAGCGCGATCTAGCTTCGATTGGATTTCGCGAGCAATCGGTAGCTGGAATAGAACAGCCGAGAAAGATGATCAGAACCGCAGCAGATTTTTTCAGAAGCTCGCCGGACGAATTCCTCATGAAATCGAATTGACATTCGAACTTGAATGATCTTGGTTTGGTGGGCTGAGGCATAACGATGGATCAAAGCAATTTAAGCATCCGTTTTATTTTTCACTTGTTATTTTATTCATTTGATTTTTATATACCCTCCTCCTTCTTTTTCACAGAAAAAGCAATTTGACGGTAAAAAATAATGTTTCTGCATTTGATTGTACTGATTTAATAAATTTTTGAAATTTTCAGAACTTAATTGCGCTTTTACAACAAATTTTAGGATTTCTAGCACACAGATTCCAAAGAATTTCAGTTGCTATTTAGACAACATAAGTCAAATTTGTTGTTGCGGACAGTTATTGTGCTCAAATTTTGTAGGTGAAACATCAATTGTGTGATTATGAAATAAATGTTAAAAAGAAGAAGAAGAAGATGATGTTCCCACTTGGTTTGACTATAGCCTCACTGCTAGCTTGTGCCAAAATCTAATTCAACATTCTTGCGGTTGAGTTTGTGGAGACCAATAATTAAATAGCGGATAGTTTTATTAAGCCCTTGGGTAAAATAAAAATGGTGAATATTGAATGATTTTAGGTTAACTTTTGTTTGCTGCCTATTCTTTATTAGTTATTTGTAAAACCACGATTTGTCTCTCTAAATCCATGAATCTCACTTACCTCCAACCTTCATTCACTCAAATTTTCATCACCCACTCCATTTTACTTCGAATTTCTTCAAATCGATGGCAAGATTCACTTCCTTTTCACTTGGATTTTCCTCAAAATCAAACCCTTCTCCTAAATCCATTCGATTCCATCCTTAACACTCAAAAACCTAACCCTCTTTTCTCCAGAATCCTCTTTCCTTGGAGTATTCGGATCGAATATAGAGCTAGGAAGAAGGGAATCCATCAAACCAGGATCAACGACACAGAAAAGAAGAGGTCGAGTCGGGTCCTCCAATAGTTGGGCTCGATGAACTACACTTCCCAAACCGGGCTTCTTTCGATAGATATTTGCAATTTGACACTAGAACCGTGTTAAAAGGCCAAAAGCTAGAGTTACAGTTTTGTGATGGTTTAAACGGTTGTGGTGGATTGTGTTTCTATTTTCTAAAACTTGAGGAGATTTATCCAAATGCTGTTAAGTGTTATGTGGATGGGAATCTCATTATCCTTTAAGAATCGGTCTTGGATGATATTTTCTCTAATAATCCTCAAGACAGTTTGAGGATATTAACATGAAGGATGATGTATATACTAGAAGAGTGAGGCGATTAGTTCATGATCTTAATATTCGATATTTGGATGTCATTATACGTGTTCTTCTTCGTACGATTGTGATATATTATTTCTTTCTCCCGGTTTCTTTATTGAGTGCACATATGAAGTGACAAAAAATACCACATCTGACATTTTTGATAAAAAGAAGATTTAGTGATTCTCAAAAGAGGAGGTCATGTACTGATTGGTAAAAATTGGCGTCGGTTCATTTGTAACGATATTGTTACTTCTTCAATGTTTGGGAAAAGGACATGGAGAAAAATAAAGTTTGGGTGGAAAATGTTAGAAAACTTTATAGATATGCTGAGAAAAAGAGAACACGTCAAATTTTGAAATTTTCTCCCATAGTATTCGTCACCCACCAGTGTCAAACATAGCAAGACATGGAACTATGTACATCCAATTCTATTTTAGGACTTTTTGTTTCTATGAGTTATCTGTACTTAAATCTTAATTTGGGCTCAGAATTAAACATAGCTCATGGGCCTATTAGCTTTTGGGCCGAACCCGATAGTCACGACTTGTAAATTTTAAATTTCATATTTGATGAGGGACAAAGGAGGATAACTTGCGGTTGTCACTTCTATTCATTCATTTCAGCATCGATTTTCACCCTAGTCTTAATTGCGAAATAGATCCTTAAAAATGAAAAAAAAAGAAGAAGAGATGTTAATCAATTCATTAACCTTTTTTGTCTCATCTGCATCTTCTATTTTTAATAGAACTTTTAAAGTTGGCGTTGTTGGTCATGACATAAGGGCATTTCCAAATTAGAATATGAAGGTCACCTATTTGAATACAACTAAAAGCGTGCAAACCTCTTTGAGTCCATGGCCATCCATGCCTAAGCAAAAGGCATGGATAGTTGATAAGTCCATATTTAAAATAGTCTATAGCTCTATTAGAATGATATTAAATTTTTGGCAAGATCTAAATTAAAAGGAGAAAAAAGCGTGGATTAAAATAGACTTGAAACATCAGTAGTGTGTACTAGATAACTTTTTTAATGGGCTGTACTCGTAAAAAAAGCACAAGAAAATCACAATTGAAAATCCTACAAAATCTTTTTGTTATATACTTGAGCCTATTAGCAAATCTCCTCCTTGAAATTTTATCAATGTTAAAAAATATGGTTACACAATTCCTCAAGAGGTGGTAGAAGAGTGCATCGGTTTGATCGACAGCATGCTCGCTTCCTCTCATCTTCTTTTGAGGTTTGTTTCCCGTCGCACCTTCATTTGAGTTGTATCTCTACTACACCATTGGGACTGTCCTAAATAATGATGATGACCTAAGTGTTGTGGACCTTAAAAATTTGCCTAAATTGTTGCTTTAGAGACGCGAGGGCATGCAGTTCAGGTAATTATCTTCATTTTGTGGAATGGATTTAAGGTTCTTGTATTATATTTTGATCTCGCATTTTCAAAGAAGTGTTGACAGAAAATTTTCGTACCAGAGTAGATCTCATCAATAAATTTTAGTGTTGTAGCCAATGCACGGTCGTAGCAACAAGAAAGGACCATGAGGCGCTATTTAATGGCAATACGCAGCAGCAATCCTTGACGTTCTCAGGTGATATATATCATCTCATCGTTTCTGTTCATTTGCTTCCATTTTTTTTAATGAAATTTGCATTAATAACATTATACTGCACATCTCGCTTTACATTAATTGTATTGAATTTTGGAGTTCTTTCTCGCGTAACACATGGACATTTGACTAGTACATAATTAAGTTGTACTTTAAGTACAAATTATTGTGACCTTCCCAAAAGTGATATTAGATATGTCTGAGGAAATTTGATGGATTACTAAACGAAGATTGGTTCCTCTTAGTAGATGGGGCCTATGCCTAGGAGGTGCCCTTACAAGTCGTACTAATCGTAACTTAATTTTTCTAATTAACCATTCATTCAAAATGAGGCTGAAGAATCACTACTAACCTACTAACCTATTGGGAGCCAGTTAGAAACTTGGGTAAGATGTGAGAGCCTAGGAACCAAAGATTCACGTGTCTTGGGACTTGAGTATACTACATTGATTAATACCCTTTTGATACCTTTCATAAAAAATTTTGCAAGTAGTATTTTCATTTTTTGTTTTCCTAAATCCTCTAATATGGGAAGATGATAATGCATAGTGCTCGAGCAGTAAAAAATAAACAAGCAATCAATAATAAATATTAACCATAATAATAAATAAAAGGTGCAGGAAAAATAAAGAACCAAGCCGTATGGCTAAAATTTTATGAAACCTTGTTATAATGCTCATGACAGGACTCTTGTGAGCTATAAATGGAAACTCAATATAAAATCTTCAAAATTAACCACCACTTAATAAAAAAAAAGAACAAATATAAAAACGTGAGGTACTATATGAATACTGAATGATTTTTTTTTTTTGTAAAATGAACTATGATATATGGAAATAAGAATCTAATCGATGCCATTCAAATGTAATGCAATCTGCTTCAATTCCCTTAAATGCAATCCTGGGTGAAATATTCGATGGAGATGCAATCCTATGAGAATATATAAAATTTGCTTCAGAACACAGCAAATTCGAAAGTCTAAGGGCCCGGCGCGCGGCTTGACGCCGATGAGGTCCCGACTTCTTCTTCTTCTCCCTCGTCCTCCTCTGTTCTCTCACTTCTGTCTGTGCGCAGAGAGGCACGGGGAGAGAGAGAGAGAGAGAGAGGGGAGAAAATGAGAAGAAAAAAAGAGAACGTGCGGTGTAACTGTCGACCGGCAGCGTTTGGATTGGCCATGGTGTTTTGAGAGAATCGGCGATTTTTTGGACAGAGACGCGCTGGAGAGCGTACCGGAAGAGCCAGTGGACGGTTCTGTGGTCCGAGGAGATCGGCGCGTCCAAGTGATCGAACCGTCCGTCCCCCGTCCCCGCCACCCAGAAAAATGATTGGATCACTCGGTCGTCGGTTTGTCACAGAAAGCTAAATAAAAAGGAAGTGCGAAGCAGGGTATGCCGAGGACCGGGACAACCACCATCACCATCATCGAGGAGGATCGATGCTGTTATTATGCAGTGTTCAAAGCGCCCCACAAATCATTTTGTGAATCCCTATCCTTTCTTAGTGGCGGGCATTCCAAAAGCCCAAGGTAACAGCACAGAAAATGAAATCAATGAGATGCCGGGATAGAAAAATAACTCCATTCCTGGTCAGCCTTCTGTACCATCGATGCTAACAAATCGACTTTCTCTCAACGAAGTAGCAAGAAAGAAAGAATATGGTTTTAAGGAAGGTCTATTTCCAAGAAGCAATTGGGAACCTATTGCTTATGATGTGTCATCATCCATTGGCAGCTCTCTGGACAGCTTTAAGTTATGTAATTATTTTAATCATTCAGCTCAAGAGAGCAGCGGCGTCAAGTCATCAAACAAATCAAATCAGTTGTTCAAAGAGAGTAGTCACTGGAATCCTTTCCTTTCAGTGAGAATAGTCCGATGTTGGGATGTAGCACAGGCCAGTATAATACAATGCCTTGTGAAGAGCGCTTGAATGCCCACTTCAGGGAAGACTCTCTTAGGACTCTGGAGAATTTGCAACATGGCATAGCAGACTTTCCGAGCAGATGTAGTGGTCATGAAATTTCTTTTCCTGATCCGAAAAAGTGCACTAATGACAGATTCATGGACACAAACTTCATGTTGAAGAATTCAGAAGGGCCCAGTGCATCAATTGATAGTAATACCAATAAAAGTGATAATGTTGATGTTCGTGATGAGATTCAATGGGAACATTTGGTCATTGGTGAAAGGATTGGCCTAGGTATTGCTTTGATTAAGTCCCTGGTCGGATAGATTCTATTCATGTCCTTATGCAGGTCCACATATTAGCTCAGAGAGCAAGACTCATGAATTCATATATGTTGATCTTGTTGTTGCATTTTTGATGAAATTTGTCTAGTGCTGTGAGATATGCTTTATCACCATTTTACCGCCTAATATGCTCATGGCTAGCTAAGCCATGTAACAAGAAGTGCATGCCTTCTGATAGAAAGTTCTTTACGGCAATCCGAATGTAAGCATAATTGCAGTAGTTATTATAGGATGCACTGCAACGTTTTCTCATTGAATTGCATTTAGTGTTTATTATATCAGAAATTTTACCCCATTTCATCGTCTTCCAAACAGGCTTTTATGGAGAGGTCTATCATGCTTACTGGAATGGCAAGCTCAGTTTCAAATATTTCTAAATTCCTGCAAATCAAGAATTGGCATTGCATTAGTTAATTGAAGAGTTCCTTTATTTTCGGCCGTGACTTATATTTGTTTGAAATTATGGAATGTGATTATATCCGTTGACTCCTTTTATATGACTACTTTTAAACAAAAGATCCTCCTTGAATTTGACATGTAGTCTTTTTAGTCAAAAGAAATGGGGGTTAGTACTTGAAAGATGACGAAGGCAAGGAAAAAAAGAAGAGAGCGTAGGGGAAATTTTCTATATTTTCTGTGTATACATCTCAATGTACAGTCAAGGATATATAATACAAATCATGTATAAGAAAAGGAAATCAAATAATCTATGAATCAGATCTGATATTAATTGATCCTATTAATTGATCTCAAAAGTATCTAGAAGATATTGCGTATCTTCCAACACTCCCCCTCAAGCTGATGGCTTGTAGACATCCAAGACACCTAGCTTGCTCAATAGATACGCATGCTGTCTCTGACATAAGGGTTTGGTGAAGATATCTGCTGGCTGTTCTTCTGTTCCAATTCCCTGTGTTTCAATCACTCCTTGTTGGATTTTCTCTCGAGTGAAATGGCAATCCACTTCTATGTGCTTTGTTCTCTCATGAACAATAGGATTCAACGCAAGTTTGAGAGCTGCGTCATTATCGCAGAATAATTTAGTAGGTCCTCTAACTCGTATCCCAAGGTCCTAAAGTAGGCCTCGCAACCAGACTATTTCACAGGTGGTCTTTGCCATGGCTCGATATTCTGCTTCTGCTGAAGATAATGAGACAGTTGGTTGCTTCTTTGTCTTCCATGAAAGTAAAGAATTCCCCAATTTAATACAGAAGCCGGTGACAGATCTTCTGCTCATTGGACACGTCGCATAATCGGCATCACAATATGCAATCATACTCATATCACATTTTTTGGAAAGAAGAATCCCAAGACCAGGACATTTCTTCAAATATTCCACTACCTTCAAAGCTGCATTCATATGCGACTCGGCTGTGGCTTGTGCATAAATTGACTGAGTGTCTGCACTGCATAACTTATGTCTGGTCTGGTCATTGTCAGATATATGAGTTTTCCAACAAGTTTCTGATAACTCAAAGGATCGCTGAGAACTGGATCATCTTCTTGAGATATTCCAGCATCATAATCTGCTGTAGTTAGCTTAACATTTTGCTCAATTGGAATAACACCTGGTTTGCATCCTGATAGGCCTGTTTCTGATATGATTTCCAAGGCAAATTTCCTTTGGCTGAGTGAGATCCCCTGGTCTGATCGTGCAATCTCAATTCCAAGGAAATATTTGGGCTGACCCAAATCTTTTATATGAAAAGCGGAATGCAAATATTCTTTGAAGTTTTTGACAGCTACTTCATCATTGCCCATAATAAGTATATCGTCTACATATATCATTAAATAGATAGACGACGTACCTTTGGTCCATGTAAAAATAGCATAATCATATTTGGATTGATGAAAACCAGCAGTTATCAGGGAGTCTGCAAATTTAGTGTACCATTGTCTGGAGGCTTGTTTAAGGCCATACAGGGATTTGTGGAGACGACATACTCTATTCTCCCCTGTCTCCGTAAGCCCTGTGACATGTCCATGTAAATTTCTTCATGTAAATCTCCATGCAAAAAAGCATTATGGACATCCATCTGGTGTAAGGGCCAATTCTGAAATGCCGCCACAGAAAGAAAAGAACGAACAGTAACATCTTTGGCCACAGGTGAGAAGGTTTCATGGTAGTCGAAGCCCTCACGTTGTGTGAAACCCTTGGCAACCAATCGTGCTTTATATCTTTCTACTGATCCATTTGCTCGATACTTAATCTTGTATACCCATTTGCAGCCAATTGCTTTTCTTTGAGGCGGTAATGGGACAATTTTCCATGTCTGATTGTCCACTAAGGCTTGGAGTTCTGCCTCCATAGCTTTCTGCCATCGCGGATCAGTGCATGCTTCATCATAAGTGGATGGTTCTCGCTCTTCAGATATGCGAGTGATGCAACATCGATGTTCCGGAGATAATTGATCAAAGGATACATAGGAAGAGATTGGAAATCTAGTACCTGGCGGGTTCCATGCACCACATATGTAATCCTGGGTCCAAGTTGGCGGGCGTGTAGCTCGTCCGGAACGTCTCGGTTGATCATTCTTTGGAGATGATTGGTCTGCTGGAGTCTGTGACTGAGAAAATTCATTTGTATTCCCCTCATTGGTGTCTTGAGCCGTCACGTGCATAGGAGGAGTTACTTCATCAGGGGATGGAAATTCTGGAGAGTTGCTTGTATATTCAGAGAAAGGAAAGAAATCATATTCCGGATGATTGGAGACCTCCTCGATATGAGTAACAGAAGAGTGTATCTTATCAACGGTTGAGTCTTGAATAGCAAAAGGAAAAACTGATTCCTGGAAAAGGACATCTCTGCTTACAGAAAACTCTTCCGTTAACGGATCAAACACTCGATATCCCTTTTGAAGAGTAGGGTATCCCATAAATATGCAGCGGCGGGCACGAGGACCCATCTTATCTCTAGGGCCTACTATTGTAGCATAGCATAAACAACCAAAGACCTTCAAATGACTTAACTGAGGTGTCTTGCCAAAAAGTAATTCAAAAGGAGTTCGTCCATTGAGTACCTTAGTTGGCGTGCGGTTGATCAAGTATGCTGCAGTTAATACACAATCACCCCAAAATTTGTCTGGGATTGAAGCTTGAAATTTCAAAGCTCGTGCAACGTCCAATAAATGACGATGCTTCCGTTCTACCACGCCACTCTGCTGTGGTGTATAAGTACATGTACTCTCATGCAAAATCCCTTGAGAAGAGAATAATGCAGCACAGTCATGATTAAAGAATTCCGTGCCATTGTCAGTCCGGATTCGTTGCACAGATTTCCCAAATTGAGTCTTTGCCAGAGAAAGAAAAACTTTCAAGTTCGATGAAACTTGACTCTTAGATTGCATAAGGAAGATCCATGTGGCTCTAGAATGATCGTCCACAATTGTGAGAAAAAATCGAGACCCATCATGGTTTGGGGTATGATATGGTCCCCATACATCAATATGAAGTAATGAGAAAATACTGTTTGTACGACTTTTGCTTATGGGAAATGGAACACGTGATTGCTTTGCAAGTGGACAAACATGACATTGAGGATAAGGGAATGAAGAACTATGACCCATTCTGGAATGCAGAAGACAATTTTCATCATTGGTAGTCAAATTACACAATGATTTTTTATTACAAAGGATATCAAAAATACTAAGTTCCTTGGATGAATTTTTCCAAAAAAATAAACCTTCATAGAGGCTACCCCAACCCATCAGTTTGCCAGTCGAACGGTCCTGAAAAATACAGGAATCGGCATTGAAAAGAACATGACATGAATTGTCCTCACATGCTCTAGACACGGAAATCAGGTTAAATTGAAAACCTGGTACATAGAGAACATTTTTGAGGATAAGCTGAGGACTAAGTTGGATTGTTCCTGTTATGGTGACATGAGTGCTGTTTCCATTTGGTAATTGGACAGTAATGGGATTATCCAACTTTTCATGAATAATGGAAAATAGACTTTTGTCACATGCAATATGATCGCTGGCTCCAGAATCAACAATCCAAGTACTTCTCGATATCATATTTATCAGACTATGAGAAATACCTGTGAAGCTGCCTCCTTTGGTGGGGGCCTCCATTTTTTGGAGGGCTTGTAACAATTGTTGATATTGCCCATAATTGATGGGTTGGGTGAAATCTGCTGATCCATTAATTTGATAAGCAACTGCTGCTGATGATTCTTTTCCCTTCTTTTCTCCAAGCCGACCATGTATTTTCCAGCAATTTTCGATTGTGTGATGGGGCCTTTTGCAAAATTCACAATACAATTTCCCTCTATTTTTTGAATTCTGCCCATAATTCTTCGAAAAATAACCACCGTTGGATCCCTTTGATGCGGAACCATCTCGGCCGTTCGAGTTTAGAAGATTGCGCCCATCTCGGCCGTTCATTATTTGAAAATCGCGGGCGCCTCTAGGACCGTCGGATGATGAGGAATGATCCTGGCCGTCGAACCCAGAAGCCATATATACTTGCGGATCCGTGGGTAACCCTAGCGCCGCACGTCTATCTCCTTTCTCCTCTCTGTCTAGGGTTTTCGAAACCCTTTCTCCTCTCGCCGCCAGTGCAATGCTCTCAACACCTTTGGTCTCCGATGAGGTAAGACGTTGGCTTTCCTCCTGCACCGCCAACTGGAAGATCCGGCCAAGGGGCGGTGTAGGCTCCATCGCTAATATCTGCGACCTGAAACCAAGGTAAGAGTCGTTTAAGATCAAGAGAAACCGAGTGGCTTTTTCTTGGTCTTTCATGTTTTTGTACTGTCGAAGTGTTTCCTCAGGGCCGTTTAGTTTCTCCTCGGCCGCTTCCAGCTCGTTCCACAGGGCCGAAAGCTTGTTGAAGCATGCCGTGATGGTCATGTTTCCTTGCTTCAGTTCTGTGAGGGCTTGGTGCAGCAAGAAGATCTTCGCTCGATCTATCTTCCCATACATTTCTTTAATGCTTTCCCAAATAGTCTTCAACTCCTCTGTTAGGGGTAAGCCAGCGGCAATTTCGGGGCTTATACAATTTCCTACCCAAGTTCTCACTAACTGGTTACATTTTCTCCACTGTCGTGCCAATTTCTCATCGGTCGGGATGGGTATGTTGCCGTCGATGAAGCCGTCCTTGTCCTTTGTGACGAGGGCTCGGCGAAAATCCCGTGACCAGCTTGAGTAATTTTCTGGTCCCGTGAGAAGGTGGCTGATGAGCCGCAACTCCGGTCCATTGGCGGTGGAGATGTATAGCGCGTCGCTGGGTTCGAGACGACCCATGGCGGCCGCGAACGGGAACGGCAGGAAACCGGGTGGTACTCCCGGGTAGGGATTTGAGCTTTGGCCCGAATTTTGACCCGGGTGTGACCCGCCTGACGCCCCTGAGTTTGATTTGCCAACCCCATTGGGGTCTGTATCCGCATAGGACGACTCGAATCCTTCTGTTGTGCCTGCCCCATTTGTGGCTGGTGGGCCGTCATCTCTGTGCGCTTGAGTTCCCGGAAAAGAAAAAATTGGGTTGTTCCCATAATACATCGGCATTGGCACCCATTGGTATGGAAAAACCGAACTAGGTTGTCCCGGATTGGGTTGCCGTTGAATCAATGGCCCTGTAATAAGCTGATTTTGAACTCCACCAGCTGCATTCCGCATGAGATCCTGCTGCCCTGAGGTAGGTATTTGCTGCTGCCCCGAGGTAGGTATTTGCTCATCGGCCATGGCGGTGGTAAGATCTTTTTCTTCCTTCGTTGTTTGAGAAAACCAAATTCAAGTTACTGATTGCCACGCCGGAGTGCTAACGCTGTTTTGCAGGTTAGTCTGTTCTTGCGGGTAGCCAATCAGAGAAAAAAGAAAGCGGAAGCGAAACACAGAAGCACGGCTGTGCTCTGATACCATGAAAGATGACGAAGGCAAGGAAAAAAGAAGAGAGCGTAGGGGAAATTTTCTATATTTTCTGTGTATACATCTCAATGTACAGTCAAGGATATATAATACAAATCATGTATAAGAAAAGGAAATCAAATAATCTATGAATCGGATCTGATATTAATTGATCCTATTAATTGATCTCAAAAGTATCTAGAAGATATTGCGTATCTTCCAACAGTACTTCAGTGTCCTGCTTTTGTGCTAACGTTTTAGATTTTTAGACTGAGCAGCTAGTGTGTAATAGTGACATCAAATATGGTATCAAAATCTGGAATTTCAACCTGGGTTGGTAAAAAAAGCTTCAGAATTGGTAACTTGACATACGCACATGACTTGTTGGACTGGTGCCGACCATAATAACTAATTCCTCGTAGCTCATTCATGGCCTCGTCTTGCTACTCTCTCTTTTGTACTTTGGATAAGCAAAAGGGAGTTTTACTTTTGGCCCCCTTGCTACTCTGTTAGTAGGTCCTATCGAGATTCTGCTTCCATGTTTAGCTCTTCGGTAAAGTGTTGCAGGTTCTCTGGATGTAATCGAATCCTTATTGTGAAGACTGAAGATTTTTGTACAAATAGTCACAATGAATAGGCTATGGCAAAGTCTTTTTGTATACTTTTAGTCCGTGACTCAATCGAACCCCATCCATTTGGTAGAAGCACTTTAGGTTTGGCGTTCTTGTAGTTTTATATACTCTTAAATATCAAGAAATGGAAAGAGAAGCAGCAGATGGCTCTCTGTCTCTTTTTAACATTTTCCAAAGAATTTTATGCACCTATTATCAGTACTTTGCAATTTAGACATTACCTTTTGCAAAATACTTGGTGATGTGCTCTTACTATTTAAAAATCTATAATGCATCATGAGACCAAAGATAAATTGCAATGCATCTTTGAGTCTATATCTGGCTCAACTTGCTCGTTCACCTCGAGGTGGCCGTGAAGAAATTTTCGGATCAGGATCTCTCAAGTGCGGCTTTGGATAACTTCAGACGAGAAGTAAGCTATCAATAGGTCTTTCATTTGTGCTTTTTATCTTCCAGTTCTTTTTTCTTTTCTTTTTTGGGAACAAAATCTTCCAGATTTATTGAGAACTCAAAACTTGTAAAGAATAAAACTTGGATGAACATTGTAAAGGAAAGAACAGCGCGGCCGCTTAATGGACATGAGTTTCACAGTAAGACTACCTTATCACACCATGCATTCTGCATTGTCCGATATATTATAGGAGAAAAGGGGCAATATGCTTTCCTGTTGCTTTGTTGATGTTGGCATAGAGTTGGTGATTTGGTCTGCTTTTTTTGGTGATCTGTATAACGCTGAGACATTAAATTAATGTTCTTTACATAAGATCTGAATGACACATGAAGTCCGATAGTTGAAAACAAAAGAGAAAGATCTACTGATCACAAGTTCAGTTTAGTTTATGTGTATCTGTATGTATTTTGGAGGCTGATGAACTAGTGTGTTCAGTAACTGATTTGCATTTTGAGCAAGAATAAAACTGAGGACAAAGAAATGCTTTCCCTGTTTATCCAGCAACTGTAAGATAAATGACTATGCACCGTGCTTTTTGCTTCTGTGCCAAGGTTGCTGATAATACGTAGACAGTGTCATCAGAGTGTCATACTTTTCATGGGTTCCATGATCTGTCCACGTCTATGGAAATAGTTGTGTTCAACGATTAATTTGTTTGCTTAATTTGCTTATTTAGCAAGGAAAGAAATAAGGACTAATCAGAGCAATGAGTCAACAGCTTTCCAATATATCTAGGAAGATAACTGACCATGTGTCTTGTTCTTCTGTTCCAAGGTGCAGATGATCCATAGACTGCGTCATCCAAATGTTGTTCTTTTTATGAGTGCTGTGGCCTGTCCTCCACATCTTCTATTATTATGGAGTTTCTTCCAAGGTGCAATTTTTTGTACCTTAGAACACCTTGGTAGTATGGGAACAACATCAATTGTTTTTAGGGGGATGCAGCTCATTTATCTACCGTTAAAGGGTGTTAGTATTTTGATGGTATGCGACAATCTCATTTTGCTGTCTGATTTTTACTTTTGTTTACTTCTTCAGGGGAAGCTTGTATATTATTATACATTGTACTCTCTGTCATATTGATGAGAGACGCAAGATAAAAATGGCCCTTGATGTGGTATGAAATAATTGGTCTCCCTTCTCTGCGGGGTTGGAGATATAGAGATTTCCTTCTCTGAAATCCATTTAAGTGCTTATGCGAATTTTACAAGCAAGGGGAACGAAATGCTTGCACACAAGCATCCCAACAATAGTTCATCGAGATTTGAAATCACCAAATCTTCTTGTTGACAAAAACTGAATTGTCAAAGTACGAGAGACTGATCGATATCGCCTGACACTTTTATTTTCATTCTTTCACATCTTTAAATAGTAAAGCAGGCTATTCTCTTGTGTGCATATCATTCATCCATCTCCTAGGTGCTACTAATGTCTTGCTTGGCCTTTTTCTCTTTTTCTTGGATACTCTTTTCCCTGACATTGTGAGCACCTCAGATATGCTCGATATTGACTGGTATTAGCTTATTCTGGGATAACATATGAACTTTATTTCTTGTAGGTTTTGACTTCTCATTCTCTCTTTCCACTGCCATACATGAACTTATATTTGTATAGAACCCTGATGTGGATGATTCTTGATTTACCAAACTTGCTGATGCAATGCAATTTCCATCAGAAATGTGCTCTGTGATTTTGATGCGAATAATGATCAAAGTTTGCATAAAATGTCATTTGCATCCTCACTAAAATTTATAGTCGTGCAAGTCTGTGATTTTGGGTTGTCACGCTTGAAGCATAATTCTTCCTTGTCATCCAAGTCAACTGTTGGAATGGTAAATTTGGAAATCTTCTTGAAAATCATTCTTGAAGAGTTTTCAAGGATGGAGAGAGAAAGATATCCAACTATATTGAAATAGGAAGACATTTGGATGGTTCCTACTGATAGCTTTCAGTGAAGTTAAATGGACAATTAGCAACAAAAGAGGAAATAAAGAGAAAATAAATGGAAACATCATTTTTGGTCATTTCAGAAGTAAACTTCTTCTCTAATGCGATCTTAAACAATCGGACAAGCAAGTTCATAGCGTTTCAATTTGTGAAATTAGAAAACAGTTTGCCATAGCATTACTAAACAATGCCCTAAGAGTCCGAGAGTCTTGTTTTCCAGATTTATTTTATATTTGGATTTGAAAGAAACCATTCTCGATGTTTCTCAATTTGTGAAATTGAGAAGACGGAACTTTATTTGATCAGAGACTCTGCTTGGATGTGACTGCCAGGGAAAAACAGTTTTATAAGAGCTATATAACTGATGTTATTCGCTCTATATATGTGCTGAGATCACATGTGCTGCCTAAGATGATATAGTTAACCACAGCACTTCCTTTTCAAAAGCTTAAGCGGTAGGAGCGACAAAACTTTATTCGACGTTTCGTGGGTTGTGCAGATGTGACATTTTTAGTTTTGGAGTCATTCCCTAGAGCTTGCCGCGTTGAGAGTATCTTGGACTGGGATGAACCCGATGCAGCTAGTAGGTGACGTAGGTTTTCAAAATCGCCGCCTCAAGATCCCCCAAGAAGTCGATTTCTTGGTTGGAAAGATCATCTGGGAATGTTGGCAGATGTAAGAAAAATTTGCAGCTTCCAGATCAGATTGATCAGTCTCGAGTTCCCACTTTAGTTCACGTAGGAGCTTCACTTCGCCAGGGCTCACAAAGTATTTCGTGGCTTCTGGAATCCCCGTTGCTTAAGCTTTGAATCGCCAAGGAGACGGTCACGGAACGGGCACGACCGTCGGATCAGTGTCCCATGGCAGTCGCGGCCCACAAAAGCTATGGCGCCTTCCCCTGTATCTGGGACGAACAACCCATCGACGTTGATTTTGGAGCACGTCGGGAGCTGGCGCTGTCCAAACCAGGGGTAAAATCGCTTCTTCTTTTGACTCCTCGACGAAGTTACCGCCACCCACCTGGCAAATGTTTTGATTCATTGCCAGGGGCAATGATGAATAGGGTGTTCGGATTTTGAGCTCTGAGCACAAAATTGTTGCGGGCTTTCCAGATCTGCCAGAGCAACGATGAGAGGAGTTGAAACGAGACCGATGCGTGTTTGAAATTCGCTAGCCATGCCTCGAACCTGGTCGGTCGGTCCGTGAATGCTGATTCTGATATTGATTGATGGGTTTTCCCAAATTTTGTTTTGTCGAGGGACATGGGAGGAAGAGATGTCCAGTGGTTTCTTGGATGTCGCCCACATAGCGTGCAGGTAGTCTCAGGTAGAGTCTCTCTTTTGTACAAATTTTCCTTGATGGCCGAGTGCGTTTTCACATGGCTGCCAGAGAAAGCTTGGTGGTGGTGATAATCGTCTTCCATCCCCAATCAGTAACAGCCGCCATCGCGTCTCTCTTGCTGGCCACGGCAGCCTTGGACGTAACGGAGCAGAGCATCGACGCCCATCACCACCGTCAATCGAACTTCTCTCCCATGCTCTTTCTCTCTCTCGTCCAATGCGTTGGAGATTCCTTTTAAGCTGATGATTTCATGCTCTGCAGGAGAATTCGCAACAACAACAACGACAACCACCACAATGCACTCTAAAACATGGTGTGTGCGGGAGGGCTGAGGAATCGAGTGAAGCAAGAACACAAATCACGGGCCGAGAAAATCATATGATTGTTCTGTATTGCCCTTTGTCGAAAGGTTTAATTTGCTATCTCAGTTGTTGTCAGATTCGTCGATTCCTCTCTAGCAATTTTTAGCTAGGTTTCTCATGTTAAATTCCTCGCCGATTGATAGGAATTCCTATTTGTGTAACACCTCGCCCCTTCAAGCTCACCACCTTTCGACGTTTTGCCTCACAGATGTCAACAATGAATTAATTGGTCGATTTGAGATTGCATGGGAGTGGTTTGTGTGTTATTGTTCAGTGTACTGATCATATATTGCAAATCGATGCTTCATCCTTTGATGGCCTAGAGTTCTTCTTCCCTTGGTGCTTTCATTTACTTTGTTCTCGGTGAATTAAATGCTGCTTTGGGAGCGTGGCTGAATTGTCCTCTAAACTGAGAACCTCTGGATTTATTTTTGAGCTTGAGGTGTTCCAAGTGCATGTATCATAATCGTCTAGGTGTTAATGTGGAGAAATCATCTATAACCACAAGTTGTTCATAAGTTGGAGTTGGGATTTTTCTTTCGCATGCTAACTACTGCTCTGTTTTGCCTCGCAAATCAAGTATCATTTGTTTCATGCTTGCGATGCACGTGCAAGTACATGATGGTTTATTTCGGTTGTCACCATTAACTTGCACAACATTCATTTCAAGATGTGCTATTTTTTGAATTTGTACACCTGCTGCATCGTAGGCTACCTGAATCTGTCTATTGTTATTGTATGTGGCTCAAATTTACTGGATTCATTGTTGTTCTTGCTGTACATATTCAAAAATATGTTGATTTCTTGGCTATGAGTGGTGTATGAAAAATATGTTGATTTCTTGGCTATGAATGCTGTGTATGTTCATAACATGCTATTGTCATGGTTATAAATGCCGTCAGTGACTTAAATTTGCTGGATTCACGGTCATGCCTGCTGTCCCTATTCATTTGTTGTTCAAACAACAATCACCAAGACTTGTCTAAGTGTTATCTTAGTCATATGAGTTGAGGTGAGGAATCCATGTTAATTTTCGAGGGAGATAATCATACTGTCATGCTTTAATTTGCTAAAATTGAACATGTGCAGTTGTACAAGCATTGATGATCTTCATTTGACTTCAAATAGTTCTCATATTGATCACATGAGCGCATGTTCACTTGCAGGAAGATATGTTTCAAGTCCACTGCTTACTAAATAATCACTAATTTCGGCCTTTAATGTTCTGATTTTGTTCTGGATTTTGCTGACTTCGCTGTGTTAATCACAGGTGTGCTAGTTTAAGACTCATTTGAGTGGGGTTTTGATTACCCATGATAAGGGGACAATGTATATTTGATTTACTGGTTGTTGGGACATGTTTGGATATTATTGGAGTGGGTAATTTGTAAATATTGTGAGCTTAAAAGCTGGACGCTGCAGTGAATTCTCTTAGGCATGAATTTGAATGATTTTGTTGCCATTTGTTGACTGGTTTGATGGTTCTGTAGTGCATGTAAGTTTGTGGTTCATCTCCAGGATGTACCCAAGTCCACTGAAAATGCCAATGAAGTTTCTCACCTTTGAGGTGACGTCTGGACCACGTAATTTTGTTGCAGATAAGGATAACTGCAGCAAAGACAATACAACACATCATACAAACTGTGGACACTATATTTCAAGATTGATTCTCGTGTAGAACACCATATGTGATGCAAGAAATTTTTTTGGTTGGAAAGTTCATATGCTTAGTTCGTCCTAGCTCCCTCCTTGCTACGCTTAATCAGCAACACCAAATTTAAATTCCATAAAGCGACACACAATCTAGATAGTTAGATTTGTATCTTAATTTAGCAGCCCTTTTAAAAAAAAACTGACGAAATATTCCAACTAAACTTGCTGTGGCATGTATTTCTCGTCATTTGCATGAGTTCCAAAAGGCCAGAGCTCAAGAGGCAGACTAAAACTTTGGTTCGAAGAAAAGAAAATAAATTTACCGAAGTCAAGTCTAAAAAGGAAAACAAGAAGAAAACTCCAAGTAGACGACCATGTTTTCTATAGATTACGCGCAAAATTTAACATTATGTCGTTGAAATTGCCAGGTTTGAGCAGAATACACATTGTGAAGAATGCTTCTCAGTTTTTCTGCGAACCATCCTCCGAAAGACAGGTTTTTTCTGGCCGCATCATCGGTTCGCTCGAAACAACAGTAAAATACCGACAAGTAAATACCGACGAGTGACAACACTGACTTAGGCCTGAAGAAGACGAAGGGCGTCACTATGCCAAAAAATGGATTCTACTCTACGGCGAAAAAAGCGCGCATGACGACAGGCACAAACCTCGATTCGAGAGAAGAGAGCGGGTTGACCGATTGAGAGGAGCGGGTTGACCGCGAGCTCGGAAGAAGTGGTCAACTGCGTCGTTGTGCCCGCCGCTGTTGCCTCCCCCTCCGCCGACTCCTACGCCTCATATGGGCCACTCTCGGGTCCCCCCTACCGCTTGTTGACCTCCTTTCACATCCGAAAAGCAACCCCCCTATGCTCTCTCCCTCCCTCGCTCTCGAACAAGTCCAATTTCACCTCCTTCGTGGATTGGGTTCATACCCACAATTCCTCTCTCTTCCCGTTTCTCTCTGAAAACCCCTGTTTTTTACAATTTTTGTTTCTGGTGAAAATTGTGGCACCCACCCACTCTCTATCCCTTTATTTTAGTTGACAGAAAGGCCAAAGGGCATGAGGTTGGTTGTGACGTCTCGATATCCGAACCGGCGAAAGGAACCCACGTTGGAACGATCGCGCACACAGCGAAGGGAAGTAAACGCAGTTTCCTTTTGGAAGGCCAAGAACGGTATCAGAACTGAATCAAGCCCGAAGCTTTGAGCGTGTCCTGAAATTCTTGGTGAAGTTTGTTGTCATATATAACAGGAGTGCGGTTCGACGCATGATTAGGCGTTGATTCCCTCGTTGGACGTTCCCATCTTTTGTTTATCCGTTTACGATGACCATAACCAGCCTCGGCTGTATGACCTTTGTTGGGGAAGTTGGGCAGAGAGAGGAGAGGAGAGCAGAGGAGAGGAAGGTAGACGAAGGAATGTGAGAGAAAATGAGTGATTGACCCAGAAACGTATTCAAGTCGTGCTGCGTTTGAAACTTCGGAGGAAGTCTGGAAAAAAAGCTTGGACGACTTCCGAGGCTTGACGCATGTTAGGTCTTTTGATAAGTTGATGGATAAGGACAAAAGTCGGATCTTGACTGTCAGAATCGCTGTCATCGTTCCGACATCATCGTTTCTTGGTCTTTCTTTTGAATGCGAGAACGTGCAGGTTGGTGCTATTACTCGACGGATTGACCATGAAATTTCATGCGTGTTGAGTTCACGTTCACTGTTGAAGCTCTCTCCTTTTTTGTATCTGTCATGTATAAATGGATGGAGTGCTATTAACATGATAGTTAATCCAATCACAAGGTTGTGAGGTTGCTTTTTAATCTGTTCGATGATACTTCAAAGTGTTTCTTCTTTTGATCTAGAATTTATTGCACCCTGAATAGCCTCATGGTATAGCCAGTTAGTAAATATCAATGCTTGTTTGAATGACTAGAAATATCATTCAATCTCACAAATAAAAAAAGGGCATGAGCCTGTGCGTATGCAAAAAAATAAAATGACAATGCCCACGATTAAAAATTCAAAGTGATTAAAAAAGTGAAATATATATATATATATTTTAATGAGTAAAGGATTTACTAAGTTATTAAATTTGTAAGTACGAACATCTTACTCAAAATTTTAATTATCATATTCAAATTATTACAATGTTATATCTACATTAAACCTAGGCATAAGTCAAATAGATAGATTATTACCTTTAAAAGGAGGATCTCACTTTCCATATAGTAATATGGATATAGATTGACACTTAGTATTTAAGGATAAATGTGATCTATTCATGAAATTATTGGCCCCTTGGTTTCCTTCCCCATCCATCACGTGCAATTAGACTCAATCTATCTAGGAGAGCATTATTAGACCATGACAGATTAATGACATGTCGGTCTCTCAAATGCTGATTTTTTAAACATGTTCTTAACAGTAAAGATCAGATTGGAAAAATTATTTGAGCCAGCATGTAAATGCATAAATTGGTTTCTGGTCAGGACAATGAGAGCATTTGCTTCAATACTTTCACACCATGTTTCTCTAAAGACAGAAAGCAGACAATGGGTGCGTTTGGTTGGACTTTTGGGGAAAGCCTTTAGAAAAATGCAAAGGACTTTGAGTTAAATGGGTTTTCTAAAATGTCAATTGTGTTTGGTAAATTGTAGTTTGAAAGTCCATTATAAAATACCTTTGTGTAAAATAGTATTTGGAGAAATAAATTTACAAATGACTTTGGTGATTAATTAAAAAAGAAAAAAAATATGAGGCACCGTGGGCACCATATCAAGTTCCTTCTTTCACCTCCTCAAAGGGCTGGAACACGACGCTGGTGAGCGGCTTCGACTCCTTGCTCGCGCCGACCACCAAGGAGCCTTCGTGCCTGCCGCTCGAGAATCAAAGCGCCGTCGGATTCGCTCCCACGGAGGAAGAAGACAACGTCGAGGAGAGGCTGTCGCCGGCGGGGCCGAGGAGCGAAAAAGCAGGGGCGGCGCGGAGGAGCATGGTTGGAGAATCGGAATGGGCCAAGAATCGGTGGCGAAGCTTTGAGGAGAGAGAAATGGAGAAGCAGAGGAGGAGCTTCGACCTCACACAAAGAGCAAGGTTGTGCGATCTCCGGGCGACCAGATCTAGGTCCACTGGAGGTCGCGCGACCTCGCGGCGACCAGATCTAGGTCTGCCGGAGGTCGTGCGACCTCTAGCGCCGGCGTGACCTAGATCTGGTCGCCGTGAGGTCGCACGACCTCAGTCGACCCAGATCTGGGTCACGCTTGGGTCACCGTGAGGTCGCGCGGCCTAGATACCCGCCGAAGGTCGCGTGACCCACCGGTGACGGTCGCCATGACCGTCACCGGCCTCTCGCTGGTCCATCGTCTGCCCTCAGCAGCCTTGCACAATCCGAACGCTTGAACAAAGAAGATGAGCAACAAAAGTCTACGAAGAAGATGAACAGTAGAAGGGGGAAACAAATGCAAAGCCAAAGCTGAAAACCCAAGGCACCCCAAGGGCTGCCTTGGGCTTTCAGCCTTCATAATGTTGGCTTTGGCTCAATGGGGTTTCTAAAATTTTTGCCAAACACCTGATACTTGGCCAAAAGGCCTTTAGGTGTCTAAAGATACTTGGGAAAGCTATTCCCAAACGCAGCCAATATATACTTGAGAAATTGGGTCCCTCAATAATGTGTGACCAAAGAAGTCTTTGATTATTTTCTTTGTTGAGGTTGCGAGACCTCAAGCGGCAGTCACTTGGGGTTGTGCGTTAGTGAATTGTTTACTCATAGGCACAATAGTTCGAATTAGACTTTTGACAAGTGCACAAAGATGCTTGGATCACTCAATCCTATCTTAGACTTGATGCTCTCCAATGATATATATTAATTTCACGGCTCTGTAATCCACGACATTCTTGATAATTTGCTTGCTCTCTAGTGCTAATGGACCTAAGCATATTCCTTTTCCTTAGGCCTTTTGCAAGGTCGTATTATAGTAATATTGCCAAGGGAAATCGCCAGAGTCATGGTTTGCATATATATACATATATATATATTATATATATAATATATATATGTATATATATGTATATATATGTATATATTATATATATACATATATATACATATATATATTATATAATACATATATATACATATATATATATTATATATATACATATATATATATATATATTTCATTTTTTTATTGTTAGTCTATCTTACTCCAACTCTTGACTTAATCTTAGACTTTTGTGTTGCCTCATTGTAAAGCATAGGAATTGAACCTTATACCTAAAACTAAACATCTCCAACTCCAGCCCCTCTCGAGAAGGTAAGAAATTGAACTCCACAAATTCTCTTTTTTATGTGGGAAAGATGGCTACTTAGGCAATCCCTAGTAGTTATGGTATGTATATTTGAGATGTGGCAAGTGCGTTGTCTTGAAATCTAAATACAAACAATTCCTAGTGGATGGCCTAGCCATCTGTTAAAGCGCACTCATGATTCACAACTTGGCAAAAGGCAAGCTATTTTCCTTCCCTCCAAATCACAATCATGCCAAAAGGCTAAAACCCTTTCACCAATGGATTATCTTTTTGCAATTTTTAACTTTATTATACATCATCTTTGATTTATAGGTTTCATCACAGGAATTAATTAATAAATATTTCAAGATACCTACTACGAAGAAACCAAATGAAGAACTAAATTTTCAAAACATTAGATTTGGTACTTGAATATATAATCGACCGTTTCTGAAATTAATTATATTTAAAATAATCCCTCTTTTTATGACACTTTTTGCCTATATATATATATATATATATATATATATATATATATATATATATATATATATATATATAATGGGCTGCAATTATTCAAGCCCCAAAATATATATTTTTTAATTTTTTTCCCAACTTATAATTACTTGATCAGGGTCGAAATTTCCAAGTTCCCCCAATCAAGGTATAATAATAATGATCCCTATCCGCTCCTTCTCGCATCTTTCCTTCTCCTTAGTAAATTTCCAAGAGCTTGCCCCCAAAGACTCGTTTCATCTCCTCAGGATTCGATCCAAAACACCAATGTACGCCTAAGTCAACATAAGAGTCAAGCCAAGCACATGAACTCTTAAAACCTCGTCATCTCTCTCTCTCTCTCTCTCTCCCTTTTAATTTTTTTTCCCAACTTATAATTACTTGATCAGGGTCGAAATTTCCAAGTTCCCCCAATCAAGGTATAATAATAATGATCCATATCCGCTCCTTCTCGCATCTTTCCTTCTCCTTAGTAAATTTCCAAGAGCTTGCCCCCAAAGACTCGTTTCAACTCCTCAGGATTCGATCCACAACACCAATGTACGCCTAAGTCAACATAAGAGTCAAGCCAAGCACATGAACTCTTAAAACCTCGTCATCTCTCTCTCTCTCTCTCTCTCTCTCTCTCTCTCCCCCACCATAATAAATGAATTCCCATTATGTTGACTCCCAAAAATCATAAGAGGATTAGTCACTAAATCTATATATATGGAGCTTCTCTAGCACTTGCATTTTACATAGCAAGAAAAGTGTTTTAACTTGAAATATTCAACAAAGATTTGCAAATCGACCTAAATAAAATGGTTATGATACACCATTTCATGGTTGGATTTGGATTTGATTTAGTCTGGTCCTATTTTGTAATAGTTGGTAGTTTGATTGATGCATGAATTCTTGTTGAGACATTTTGAGTTGACAGATGATTCAGTGAATGATTTTGTCCCTCAACTCTTTACAAGAGCACAAGCTAACTAAAAATAATTTGTATACTAGGTAACATTGGCAATTTTTTGGAAACGATAATAACCACGCAATCTTGGACATTCTTCCTTCGCAATCACCAAAATTCTCCTCATAGCGAAAAGATTGTTTAACCTGAAAGATCCAACAAATATTTGCAAATCGACCATAATAAAGTGATTATGATACATCATTATATGGTTGGATCCATATTTGATTTAGTCTAGTCCTATTTTGTAATAGTTGGCGGTTTGATTAACGTGTGAATCCTTGTTGAAACATTTTGAGTCGACTAATGATTCCATGAATGATTTTATCCCTCAACTCTTTACAAGAGCACAAGTTAATAGAAACTAATCTATGTACTAGGCAACATTAGGGGTGAGCATATTTGACCGATCGAACCAGGAATCGCCTAGACCAGACCAAACTAGTTGGTTTAGTTCAGTTCCTAAGGGTGTTGGTCCAGTTCCCGGTTCCATAAAAATGGAATGGGTGATTTTTGGTCCTATTCCTAGTTCTTGGGAGGGACCGGATTGGACCGACTTTTTAAAAAAATATATTTTTTATGCTTAAAAATAATAATAAACCCTAAAATAGCAACAACTCTAATTTTTTTTTTTTTGCTAAGTGGTAGGTTCCATTGGATTGGACCAACTCGGTCCGATCTAGTTTCAGTTCTTAGGACAGTCCAGTTCGGTCCCTAGCTTAGGATCGTCCAGTCTGTTCTTCAGTCCCAAATACTAGGAACCGGTCTCCTTGGTTTGATTCCCGATTCCTAGGTGGGATCGAATCGGACTAGGAATCGATTACACCTAGGCAAAATTGGTAGTTTGCTGAAAACAATAATGACCACGCAACCTAGGAAATTCTTTCTTTACAATCACCAAAATTCTTCTCATGGAAGAACGGTGATGGCAATGGGGAACATAGTGGGAGGGTTCAATGCAGTCTCTTAAATAACAAAAGCAATAAGCATTTGAGACAAACCAATCCGAATGATTTCATTGCCACCTGATATCAAAGCTTGACCTTCATTGAGTTTTGCTTGAATCTAACTCAAAAGTCGGTCTTACAGCGTGCATATCTAGAAAGGGAAAATACTAGAGTGTAGGTACACAATTTAGTACTATCGTGACAAAAGAACCAAATGACTGATAAGAAAAGAAATTCCATTATATTTCCACAAATACATTTGCAATATAGGTCAACGACAAAACAAGGTGCAAAGTGTTGGAGAAAACTTCCTTATCTATTTTGAAGCAGACAAAAAATTTCATTCAATCTAGTCTGAACTCTTATAGACTCTTTCGTCAAAGTTTGAAGACCGCCAGACCGCCAGACTCAAGATTTAAAGTCTACCCTCATTGACAGTTTCTAGATCGTCGAAGAATACTTATCCAGAATCAAGTATTTGTTTAAAGATCTGATTCGAGCAGCTAAAGAAGTTCTCCCGATTGGAGATAGCATCTCAAGATCTATTATTCGTTTCAAAATTAATATGAATAATTTGGATCCGTTGATCGAGTGTGTGCGCGATAGATAAATTTCAAAGTCTAAAGCTTATTGTTCTTTGCTGATTCAATTGTTGAGTGAAAATTTGTACTCAAAATAAAGTTTAGACATTTGTGAGGCCTTGAGGAAGTGTAGTAGAGTCTTTACACTGTGGAATTAATGACGTGATACTGTAATGACTCTTTTGATTTATAGTGAAATCCAGCCGGTGGGCTGTCAATGCGGGAGAGTCGACGTAAGCTTGGATTAAGCCGAACCACTATAAAACTTGTGTTCTTATTCTCTTCCTTGAACTCTTTTATTTTGCTCGTAACTCTATTTAATTGTTAGAGTCTGTATTTTGCAAAAGTTGTTTACGCACCTATTCACCCCCCTCTAGGTGCACTTACTAGCACTATCAATTGGTATCAGAACCTGTGTACTCATTTAAATTGAAGTGTTTTTACTTCAAAGTTAAAGATCCGTGGTTAGTATGTTGGCTCCAGGTTTGGTTAAAGGGAAGAACAACACCAGACCATCTTATTTTGATGGAAAGAAATATAGCGTATGGAAAAACAAGATGAAAACATTCCTAAGATCAAAAGATCCTCTAGAATGGGATGTGGTAAATAAATAAATCATTCCTAAAACTACAACAGTCTTAGAAAGGGGACAAGAAGTTACAGAGGCTAGCGAGATGACTCGAGAAGAGATAATCAAGAGACAAGCTCTTGATGCAAAAGCAATTTATTTATTATATTGTGCATTATCTCCTATTTAATATAACAAAATATCTTCTTGTGAAACAAATAAAGAAGTCTGGGATAGGCTGCACATCACCTATGAAGGAACCGATCGAGTGAAAGAAACAAGAATTAATATTCTGCTCGGTCAATATGAAGCCTTCAAGATAAAGCCAGGAGAATCTATTACTGACATGTTTAGTCGTTTTACAGAAATCGTAAATGGTCTTGAGTATCAAGGTCAACCTATCTCAGGACCTATGAAGGTTAACAAACCGTTGTGTGGACTTTCCAAAGATTGTAATCACGTAAAAATCTCAATAAGAGAAACACAAATGATCATGCCACTCTCCGTTGACAAATTGGTGGGCATTCTTCAGTTTTATAAAGTGGAGCAAATCAATGAAGATGAAGATCCCAAATGTAAAAAAATCTATTGCTTTAAAATCTAATGATGATTATGATATTACAGATTCTGACGGCGACATAGACGATGGAGAGCTTGCTCTCATGATAAGAATGTTCAGAAAACTGAACAAAAAAGGGAAGAAGATTCAATTGGAAGAAACAAAGCTCTCAAATGTTTCAAAATAACTCAGCTGATGACGATGAATCCAATAAAGATGTGATTTGTTTTGAATGCAAGAAAAATGGATACGTCAGACTCAACTGTCCCTTGCTGAAGAAAAAGAAAGGAAAAGTTGAGAAATACAGAAAGGCACTCAAAGCAGAAACTTGGAGTGATGTTGAATGCAAAGAGAGTGACGATGATTATGCTAATATCTACTTAATGGAAAAACTAGAATCAGATTCAAATTCTGAGACAGATACAGACTCAGACTCAGACAGTGAAATCGAGGTAAGTAATTTAAAAATTCCTACTAAAGTCTCTAAATATATTGATGAACTGTGTCTTGGTCTCAAAGCCTCTCTCAAGAGGATTTCCGAGCTAAAAAGGGAAAATTCTATACTAAAGCAACGGGAGATTGTTTTGAAAAAAAAAGTTCAAAAATTTAAATAAAATTTTTATTACTTTGAAAGAAAATGCAGACTCTCTTTTAGAAGAAAATACACTTTTGAAAAATGATGTTTCAAATATTTCAAAAAGGTTTTCTATAGGATCTGAGAAATTAGAAAATATTCTTTCAGCACAAAGACCTTACTTTAACAAATCAGGCTTGGGAATGACACTGAAACCATTCCTCTAATTGATTTTCCAAAAGTAAAGAAAACAATCAAACAAAGACCTACAAAAGTCTTCTATAGAAATCATTTTTAGAAACTCTTTGTGAAACCTATTGGCCGTAGTGCTCTTAAATGTTCTAAGTGCAACGGCTTAGAACACTTTGAGAAAAAATGTCTCATGGTTTGGAAACCTATTAAGAAGGATTGGGCAAAGACCGTATATCGCACTAACTACATTGGACCCAAGAAAGTGTGGGTACCAAAGAAAGCTTGAGTTTCTTTTTTAAATGCAGGTCACTATCAATAAAATGATCAAATGGTACTGGGATAGTGAATGCTCAAGACATATGATAAGGGATTCAAGTTGTTTCATAAAGTTTATGTAAGTTAATGGTGGAAAAATTTCTTCTTGTGGAAATAGCAAATGAAAAATTGTCGGATGCGGAATAGTAAAGATTGGAAGTCTCACAATCAACAACATCTCCTTAGTAGAATGACTTAATTACAACTTGCTGAGTATCGGTTAATTGTGCGACATAGGGTTCAAAATCAATTTTCAAGAAAGAATATGTTCAGGAACCAGTAAAGACTTTTCTCAGACTTTCATTGGGTGAAGACATGGGAACATCTATCTTTTGGATATCAAACCAGAAAAATCTCAATGTCTAATTTCAATTCAAGATGAAGCTAATCTCTGGCATCGAAAACTTGGCCATATTAACACGAAACAAATTGCCAAAATCTCTTCAAAGAAGCTTGTTCGTGGATTACCCAACCTAACATATCAAAAATCTGAATTATGCACACCATGTGTGTTGGGAAAACGGGCTAGAAGTTCTTTCAAACCAATAAATCAAGTTTCCATTAATCGTGTGCTGTAGCTTCTGCATATGGATCTCTTTGGACCGACTAGAATTCAAAGCATTGGTGGAAAGAAATATTACCTAGTAATAGTAGATGATTATTCACAATTTACTTGGGTATACTTTCTTGCAAGTAAGTCTGAAACATTCTCTTATTTTTTAAAGTTTGCTAAGAAAGTAAAGAATGAGAAATTGTATGTTATTTCGAATATACGGACGGACCATGGAGGTGAGTTTGAAAATCAAGACTTTACTAAATTCTATAATTAATCTAGTTTTCAACATATGTTTTCCTCTCCATACACTCGAACAGAATGGAGTTGTGGAAATGAAGAATATATCATTGTAAGAAATGGTTAGAACACTTTTAATTGAAAGCAACATTTCTTCTTGTTTTTGGGCTGAAGTAGTTTTTACAACATGTTATATTATTAAGAAAGTCTTTTTAAAACCTCCCTATGAGTTGTTCAAAGAAAAGAAGCCAATTGTTTCTTATTTTCATGTGTTTGGTTGCAAATATTTATATTGAAAAATGCAAATGATCGAATTGGTAAGTTTGAAGAAAAATCAGACGAATGAATCTTCCTTAGATATTCAACCACCAGCAAAGTTTACAAAGTATACAACAAGAAGACTCAATCTGTTGAAGAATTGATGAATGTCAAATTTTAAGACCCTATAGAAAATCAATCGATTCAGATTCAACCTGAAGAATCTTAATCTACTCCAGACTCTACAAAGTCTAGTTCACCAGAAGCAGCTTAAACTTCAGAAGGTCAACAACAAACAAATTTTGAAGAATCAAATGAAGAAAAAGATCAGTAGACTGTCAGACCAACCAGCAACTGGAACACAAGTCTAGTCCCAAAGAACTAATTATTGGTGACATTGATGAAGAAATTCAAACAAGATTCAAAAGGCATGAGGAGTATAGCGTTGTGGCTCTTATTTCTGAAATAGAACTTAAAAGCATAGAAACAGTTTTAACTGATGAAAACTGGATTGAAGCTATGTAAGAAGAACTCAGGTAGTTCAGTGTTAATGATGTTTATGAATTAACTCCTAAACCAAAAGGTAAATCTGTTATTGGAACAAAATAGGTTTTTAGGAACAATATGGACAAGAAAGGCAAAGTTATAAAGAACAAAGCAAGACTTGTGGCCAAAGGATATACACAAAAAAAAGGAATAAACTATGATGAGATTTACGCACCAGTAGCAAGGTTAGAAGCAATTAGATTATTACTTACTTTTGCTTGTTATAAGAATTTCAGGTTATTTCAAATGGACGTCAAAAGTGCATTCCTGAGTGGATTTATCCAAGAGGAAGTCTATGTGGAACAACCTCTCGGCTTTGAAGACCCAAGGAAACCAAACTTTATATTCAAACTGAAAAGGGCGCTATATGATTTAAAGCAAGCACCTCGAGCTTGGTATGATAGGTTAAGTAAGTTCTTAATCCAAAATGGCTTTGTTAAAGGTAAAGTAGACACTACTCTGTTTATTAAAAGAGAAAATAAAAACTTCATACTAGTTCAAATCTATGTTGAGGATATTATTTTTGGATCATCTAATGAAAAATTGTGCAAGAAATTCTCTAAGTCTATGCAGGATGAATTCGAGATGAGCATGATGGGTGAACTATCCTTCTTTCTCGGATTACAAGTGAAATAATTGAAAGAATGAATTTTCATTCACCAAGAAAAATATGTTAAAGAACTTGTTAAAAAATTCGATTTGGAGAATTGCAAAAAGATTGATATACCAATGTTAAGTTCTTTGAAGCTAGACAAAGATGAAGGAGAAAAAAAAGTTGACCAGAAGCTATACAGGAGTATCATTGGTTCACTTCTTTATCTTACTGTCTCTAGATCTAACATTTTGTTTAGTGTTTGCATTTGTGCCAGATTTTAATCTGATCCCAAAGAGTCTCATATGAGTGCTGCGAAATGCATCATCAAATACGTTGCTACAACCTTTAAGTTAGGTCTATGGTATTCTAAAGAATGAGACTTTACTCTTCTTGGATACTCAGACGCAGATCTAGCAGGATGCAAAGTTGATAGAAAGAGCACCTCAGGCACTTGTCAATTGCTTGGAAACATGACAATATCTTGATTCTCGAGAAAGCAAAGTATTGTAGCTCTTTCAACAGTGGAAGCAGAGTATGTGGCTCTTAGAAGTTGTTGTTCTCAAACCTTATGAATAAAACAACAACTAAGAGACTTTGGAATCGAAGACTCATGCACTGAAATCAAATGTGACAACACCAGTGCGATTAATCTCACCAAGAATCTAATTCTTCATTTAAGAGCAAAACATATAGAGATTCGACATCACTTTATTAGAGACCATGTTCAAAATTGAGAAGTTTTGATTCAATTCATTGACTCAAAGAATCAGCTGGCAGACATTTTTACAAAGCCACTGGAGAAAAGTCAATTTAAGTCTATTCGATCCAGATTTAATATCTTAGAGTTTGAAGAAGTTCAGACTTAAGGATAAAAGTCTAAAGATGATTAGACTCAGAAAATCAAGGATCACGACTGTAAGTTATTTCAGTTTTAGAAAGTTATCTTTCGGATAAAAATTCGAAAAGGTACAATTGTCTATTAATCTGCAATTGATTGATGTTATCTTCCCAAGTTTTTGTAATTATAGCAATCATTCCTTTTCGAAAAAGAAGTTATCTTTTAAAAAGAATATGACAGTTATCGACGTTCAAAAAGGCATTTTTGAAAAGGCATTTTTTTATTTTTCCATTTATGACTATCCATATACCTCGTTTCGATTGCTTTATATACTGTTTGTCTTCTTCATTTTTACTCACGAACCATATAAGCAAAGAACTTCATTTTCTTACTCATTTATCTTTAGTTTAATCCTTAAAGTTCTTATCTTTCTCGCGAACTAAGTTTGGAAACTTTCTCAAAGATTGTGATAATGTCTTCCCAAAGAAAGTCCTCAAGGATTGCAAGCAGGGGACCGCATCATATGCGTGAGGGTCCTACGCACTTTGACCTTACTGAGGAAGAAGAATCTCCAAAGCAACAGCAGAGTCCACGACATTCTCAACCGCGTCATTCCCCTCAAACTAGACCTTAGAATATTCAGCAACAACAAGCGGAGGAAGAGATTATTGAGGATGCCGAACCTGTAAGGACTCGAAAGCCTGCTTTTACTTTCAAACTCTACTCTGCTTTAAAGAATGGAGGCTCTCCAATGAACATTATTGATGAATTTTTGAAAGAAAATAGGTACAAAAATGAAACCCATTTTTTACAAATGATGGAACGCTTGGGAATTGCTCCTGTTGGCTTGGCAGAAAGAGTTTTTGCGAATTTCCCAAGTGATCCACATGTTGGAGGATTCAGTCAACCTGATAGAAATGATGATGAAAAGATGTTAAATCATTTTAAGCCTAGAATAGGTGTTGCTGCGAACATTCGAGGAAAAAGAGCAGATCTGTTTCGTTCTAAGGAACATAAGGGAACTTACTCTAAGTTACTAAAGCGAGAGGTGATGAACCCAAGGAGTGTGGATTTTGACTTTCTCGATTCTTTGAATGTGAAATTGCGGGAAAAATTTATTTTACTTCAACTTGAACGATTTTGCTCTGAAACTATTGTAGTCCATCCATAACTTATTGCATATTTCTACTCCAATCTAAGCTTTTTGGATGCGAATAGATTTTCTTTCAGTGTTAGAGACCAGGATTATGTGGTTGATATGGACACTCCGGCTGATGTGATTGGAGTAAAGAGAGGGATGTTCCAATCAATTAGTGTATCTATTGGTCGTGCGACTGTGGAACTTGTTCGAGATGGAATGGCAAAAGGCCGAATTTTGTATTTGAGGATGAGTGCCTCAAATATCTTGCTTCACAAGATTGTGATTAACTATCTTAGACCCAAATCCACATCAAAGATAGATGTCTCCAATTCAGAAGTGAAGCTAATGTATGCTATCAATGCTGGTAAAAAGTTCTCTCTGCCACACACTATTATGTTTCACATGTATAGGTCAATGGTAAAGGACAAGGGCCAACTTCCTTACTCAGCACTTGTTACTCAATTATTCAGACATTTTAAAATTCAGCCTCCCAAAATTCTATATGTTCGAATCTGTGATCAAATGGTGGTGGGACTAAAGATGGTTTCAAAGATGTGTCTGAAGGAACTGAACAAGGCTTTAGAGAGATTTAAGGAGAAAACTCCTGTTAAGACTTGTCAAGACTTTGTGGCTGCAAAAAGAAAAGGCAAGGAGCCTATGACAGCTCCATCTAAGAAAATGAAAGCACTCATCTTGCAGGATGAAGAAGATGAGGAAGATATCACCATTTCCTCTCTTGCCTTAAGGAACTTACAGAGTTTTGTTCCAAAGATAGAGGATAGAGAAGACCAAGACAGAGAAGAAACAGAGCAGAGGAGTAAAGAGAGGGAAACAATGAGGAAAGATGCAGAGGACGAAAGAACTGCAGAAGAAGAGCAAAGATGAGAAGAAGGTCATCATGTCACTGAAGAAGAGACAGAGCATGAAGAGTACTTCTCTCCACCTAAAGACAATGAAATAGGGAGAGCTGCTGAGAAAAGAGTTACTTCTTCACGTGCTTTTACTAGTGATGATGTTAGTCTTTCTCCTACCGATCCAGAAGATGTATATGCTTCTCAATTTCTTGAAGAAGGTCATTAGGTTTCCTCTCCAAGTCTGGGTGTTCATGCTGAAATGCCTCACCTGCCAATACTCCAAAAACTGATCATGCTGAGGCAAGCACTTAAATTGACAACTTAGCAGATTTTGAAGATTACTTGATGTTCTTATGGAGATGCGAGGTCAGATTTATGCATTGGGATGCAAATGTCAGAATATGTAGAATGCTAATCAAGCCTCTTCAGTTTTATTACACAATCAAGTTTAGGCCTTTAATCTTCAAGTTCAAGCAACTACCAAGGGTGAGGATATAGTGCAACTGAAGGAGGATCTGAGAAAGCTGGAGAAGACTGTCAAGTCAATGGGAGATTTCTAGCTTGTTCGCGTTCCAAAACAATCTTAATTTTATCCAAATTTTTTTCTTGTCTCTACCTTTTTAATGTTAACAAAAAAGGGGAGAAATTGGTGCAGATTTGATTTGATTTGACTTTAATTCTTGTTTGGTTGTGACTGGTTTGTTTGGATTTTGGTTTGGACTATTTGATTGTTTGATGCTTGCAGTATCTTAAGCGTTGTTGGTATTCATGACAAAGATAGTTGTTTTTACAGGACTAACTCATTTCCTGTGGATGCAGATTCAATACTATCTTTATCCTAATCCATTTATCTTTTATGAGATATCCTTGTTTGCTTAAGTATTGTCTTGCAAGTCAAATGTATCCAAATCTGCAAGAAAGTTTTGTCACCATAAAAAATAGGGAGATTGTTGGAGCAAACTTTCTTATATGTTTTGAAGCTGACAAAATGTTTCCTTTAGTCTAGTCTAAAGTCTTATAGACTCTTTCGTCAAATTCTGAAGACCGCCAGACCGCCAGACTCAAGATTTAAAGTCTGCCTTCATTGATAGTTTCTCGACCGTCGAAGAAGACTTATCCAGAATTGAGTATTTGTTTAAAGATCTGATTCGAGCGGCTAAAGAAGTTCTCACGATTGGAGATAGCATCTCAAGATCTATTATTCACTTCGAAATCAATACGAATAATTTGGATTCGTTGATTGGTGAAGTATACTTGGAAACTTCTACTTATGGAAACCTAGATCCTGATTGTATGGGCGAGCATGATTGGTGGGCGATCATCACATTCCTTAAGTAACTCGAGATCTCCCTAATTGATTCTGTCCAACAAGTAGATTGGAAGAACTCCTTTGGAATCTGCCAACAGATATGAAGATATGAAGGAGTATATAAGGAAGATGCTCCAATTATTCAAGTGTGTGCGCGATAGATAAATTTCAAAGTCTAAAGCTCATTGTTCTTTGCTAATTCAATTGTTAAGCGAAAATTTGTACTCAAAAGAGAGTTTAGACATTTGTGAGGCATTGAGAAAGTGTAGCAGAATCTGTACACTATGGAATCAAGGACGTGATACTATAACGACTTTTTTGATTTATAGTGAAATCCAGCCGGTGGGTTGTCAGTGCGGGAGAGTGGACGTAGGCTTGGATTAAGCCGAACCACTATAAAACTTGTGTTCTTATTCTCTTCCCTGAACTCTTTTATTTTGTTCGTAATTCTATTTAATTGTTAGAGTTTGATATTCTCTACAAGGCCTATTGTCAACCAAACTCAAGTTAAAAGTAAAGTTTGATACTGTATTTTGCAAAAGTTGTTTACGCACCTATTCACTCCCTTCTAGGTGCACGTACTAGCACTATCACAAAGCTCCTCCTGCATCTATATGCAAAAACCACTAACGGGTGTCGCGACCTCTTAAAGCCCTACGTGTGTGGAGGGCACGCGCAGAGGCTAATGGCTGACGCTAGATCTAGGCTTAGTTCGGACTCTACCAAACACATCAATTCGTGACTTATAATATGAGTTTTTAACTTGCAAGTTATTTTCATTTGGTAGTCGTCACAAATCGATTTGGGGTGGGTTGATTAAAAACTTTAAAAAAAAAAAAATTGAGAGCAATCTATGCAACCAAGAAATTAAGGTTGAAAACTTGATTACACTAATTAATCATCTAATGTCTTTTCGATACCTAATTTTTATTTAAAGTTTGAAGTCTCATATTTTTGACAAATTTTTCATGCATTAAAAAAATACTCCAAATTTTTTTTAGGCCTTTCCTAATTTGAGAAATTTATTGATTTTTAAAACAAAATTTAATTCATTTTTATAAAAAAAAAATTAAAATAACAATATAATATAATTTGGCCTACCTCCGGATGGCCAGAGGAGAGGTCCCCTTTTTGTCCCTTTTCATTTGCTCTTCTTAGCTTTGTCTCTCTCTTGTCTTGTCCCATCCTCCGGGTCCGGTCGGAATAGAGAAGAGGGCCTCACTTTTGTACTCTGGTGACCATGAGACGAAGGGCGACTTTTTTATTTAATAAAATTGTCGCCCCTCCCCCTCCTGTTTTTTTTTTTTCATTTTCATTTTATTCCTTTCTTTCACGCTTTTTCCCCCACGCGTGACCATCTTCTTCGCGACCGGACCAATAACGCGAGCGAATTCAAGTCCTCAAAGGGACTCAAAACTCAACCAAAGCTCAGGTACCACTGCCGGTCTTGTTCAATCATCGCGCGGCCATCACTGTGACAGGGGCCGCCGCCACCCTTCAATCTCCCCGGTCAAGAGTCGGTTGCTTGCGGAAACACGACGCGCGAAAGAAACGTCGAAACAAAACGTAAGAAGCGAAGGGACAACTGCATGGATCTATCAAAACGCATTTCACCAACCACGAACGCCCAGAGTGGACGAAGGACTAAGAACAAGCGCGCGCACTTCGATTAGGCGTTTCGTCGAAACAGGTAAGTCGCATTACCTAAGAAGGGGCGAACGAATCAACGGAGCCCCGACTCACGCCGAAGCTAATAACAATCGACAAGCAACAACCCAAGAGCCACAGCATACACACGAACGGGGCCGAAAATCATGCGCGCTGGACAAACGGCGAAACTCGCGACGGGGCAAAACAGGGCACGAGACAGGGGAGGTTCGGCCACCGGTCCTTGGTGCGCCGACCGGCCTCCCTCTTGGCCCAACCGGCGTCTCATCCCCTCTTCTTCTCGGAGGCCTGCTCGGCAGTAAGGCGGACGCCCAGACATCCACTTCGTCCGGATTTCTCGCCGGATCTCGCGCTGCTCCGTTCGGCGGTATTGATGGCACCTGCCCCGCGTCCCATCCGTCGTCGTCTGCCCTACTCTCTCTGCCGTAGGTCGTCCTGCGCGCATCTGGTCTTCTGTGCGTGCGGTGTGCAGCGCGAGTAAGGTAGGAGGAGGAGGAAGAGGAAGAAGAGGGCCGGGCTGCGAAGTCACTGAGCTGGGGGGCGAGTTGGGCCCACGCGGAAAAGAGAAAAGAGACTGGGGTTAGGCCCACCCCCCAAAGCCGACGTTATTTTTTTAATAAATATAAATTAATTAGTAATAATAATTTTTTTAAAAATATTTGTCCAAAATGAAGTAAAAAAAAGGAAAATAAAACAAAAATAAAACTTAGTTGATGCAAATGATATTAATGCCTTTGTGATGTGAAAATCCTTTTTGTTAAAGCCAAATTAGTCCTTAATTTTCTAAACAATTTTAATCTTAAATATTTAGTCAAAATTTAGGTGTCAATAACAAGATCATGCTAAAAATAAATGCTAGTCTCATAGTGATGGAAGAGCTTGAGTTCAACTTCTTCTGCATGGGGCTGACCAATTTCTAATTTAATTGATTTCCAGCGACCGTAAAACATCATCAAAATATTGTATTTCGGAAGAATTAGAGGTGACGCACAAAGCAAAAGCACTTGGTTAACGACATGAAGGGGCACATGGTTGTTCTTTGACAGCTTTTAAAGACTGAGTGTTGACCTCCATGATTTTTAATAAATATATTCCATCTGTTATTTAGTAAGACATGCACGTCAGAAAAATGATGAGAAGGTTGCTGTTGGAGTATCTTTTTTGGAGATCGATCATTGATTAGAGAGTTGCGACCAAAGTTTGAGCTCTGTAAAAGGATGCTACATTGCAGATGTCCACTAAACAGGAAAGTTACTGAATTTCTTAATCTAGAGGAAAATGGAGCTGGCATTTGGGGGACAAAATAGGTTTAATAATGTAGAAACTAGAAAGAACAAGAAGATTCAAGTATTTGAAGGACTTGCCGAGGATAATTCTTGAATTGCAGCACTACGAGGTTGGCCGGTCATCCTTGCCAACCCTCAATCCAAAAAAAAAAAATAATAATAAAAAAAATAAAGAAAAGAAAACAAAAAAAGAATTTTTTTCAAAAATATTAAAATATTTTAAAAATGTTTACGTCGATATTGGTTGTGTCACATTAGATAATCGGCATCCACATCATCGATTTCCAGTCAAAATTGACTGAATAGACTGAATTGAAAAAATGTGAAAATATTTAGGATTAAATTGGTAAAGTTGAAAAGTTTATAAATGAATTGACATGGATATAATAGGCTTAAGACTTCTTTGATAATTGTTTTATACAAAATCAATCGCCGATTCGTTGGAGAATTTTTATCATATAATGCTACCCTGTGCTCATTAACGTGGGAGTATACGAGAATGCTCCGCCTTGCAGACTTTAAGGATATTCATTGGATCACATTGTCACAGAAATCAAATATTTTCTGTTCAAGAAGTTTGATTTGAACACATGGTCGCAAATTGGTTTTTTGCCTGTAGACCTTCTCAAATAATTGGTCTTTTGCTAAAGTACCTTTTGGTCAACACCTGGGTCTTTGGCCAGAAAAAGAAGTGTATCACAATACTTATGTTATATTCCCATAATCATATGCTTTACTGGCAAATTTCGCTAGTGTTGAGTAGTATGCTTCGAAGATGATGGACTAATTGAGAGATATAATAAGTTGTGCCGTGTTTGAAATTTTTGTGGAAATCTCTAGGAAAAAGCTTGGCTAAGGTCAATGTCGAATTTGACTCAGAATCACTGTGGAGAGGGAAGTGCTAAGCAATAGGGAGGACCGTGAGATTTATATTTTACCTGGATCATTAGCATGAAATCATTCATTATTAAAGATTTTTTAATTCGTGCTTGATGATTTTAATAAGTGGTTTAATTATTTGGGATGTGTTGGTAAATTTTATTTTATTTTATTTTATTTTGTGATGGATGACTTTAAAGTCGTGATTGATCATTTTTCTATTGATAATTTAGAGAATACGAACATGCAAACCCAATCATTTGGAGGTCCATGAAACAACCTCCAAGTGTCCAAGGGTCACGAACTTATTGAGTTCAGGCATTTCGCCCATGCAAGTGGCTTTAACTAAGTGGTTTTAACTTAAAGTAGTTTGTATGCAGTTGGTGGGATTCAAACTAGTGGTTTCCAATTTTTGAGCTGGAAAGTCTCAGACCACTCATAATTGTAGAAAAAGAACGTGGAGGAATACACTAGCATATAACATGGCTTCAAGAAAAATCTTTTCATAAAACTTATGCGAAAAGTTTAGGGATAATGGAATCGTTAGTGCCTCTACCTCTTCAATTTGTTTGATATTGCCCATGTATTCTCTTTTTTCCCAATATGGTCTCTATTTTATATATTTTTCTAATTGAGTTACTTCTTTTGTTGAAATTGCAAAGATGCTGATGTATCATCCATTAATGCCACATTTATGTTGATTGGATGAACTAAAGATGAGATGGAACTCTTTTGTTGACTAAGATAAATTTATTGGAAATAAAAGAAAAATCATAAGCACTAAGTGAGAGGGAAGCTACACCTGTGAAAATATTTAACAATTTCGTAATGTTAGTTATCATCACAAGTACAGTTATGAGAAGGAAAGAAAATACAGAGAAAGTGGAAACAACAAATAAGGCAGATGTACAGAGCTGGGGGAAGTAACTAGGAAGAGCTCACGTTGCACGTGGTAGCATTCATCTTTGAAGTTGAAAGTCGCAAAAGAGGTGGAATAATTGGAGTTTTTTTTTGGTCCATGGAATAATTGGAGTTACGTGGGTGGCTCTTGCATGTATAGGAGGGAATAGTTATTCTTAGTATTTGGTTTATAAATACAACTGTTTTTGGGATTGTAAAGCTCTCTCTCTTTCCACAATCAAGCAAATTCCATAATCTACGTTTATTTTCCTGCAATCAAGAAAAGAGCTCATATTACTTTTTACCACACCGTTCTATTTTCCCTGAAATTTACCCTTCCAATGCAATTTACATTTTACTTGCAATTATTTTTTATCTTTCTCCACACATAGCTCCACATTAATTCGCACTCAGTTGAATCTCCTCTTCATGCACTTTGGGAGCGAGGTATGTAACTATGGAGCGATCTCGGTTGTTCTTGGCGCTATTCGTTTATTGCTTTAATAAATATTGATCAAAATTTTGGACGTCTCATGTTAAAATCAATTGTCTCCTTTAATTTTCTCTCAGATGTCATCAATATTGGGAAATAACTCTACGAATCTCACTTGGATAAATATCTTTAACTTTGTACCTTATTTTGAAAGTGTGCTAAGAGAATTAATTACTAAAAATAAAATAAAATGAGATGTGCTTGCGACCATGTGCAGCCCTTGTTTCGTGATGAGCACCACAAGTATAAAGTTGGTGCTACTTAACGAGATAACTAAGGTTATCGACAACTTGCTACGATTCAAATGAATTTCCTAAAACCTCAATGATGGGTGCTATCTTCTCTTGTTCATCGAGAAGTAACAAGTTTATTTTCTTCCAAGTTTTTAACTGTAACTAGATACCTTGATCTAGAAAAGGATGACAAAATGTATTAAAAAAAATAATCAAGCCGGAAGTTGAACTATAATTTTCAACATCTGATCTATCATAAGTTATTACACGAGGTTAAGAGGTAAATGAAGCCACAAAAAGTTGGGCCTAATGTGGTTAGAAAATGTAGTCATGTGCAATTTTATGTACTAAGCATTAGAAATTACAAGTATTAAGTCAAGATAACATGAACTTCACTCATATTTTTATTTGCTTGAGGTGATCCATAATTTATAATTCACTGACTCAACACATGGTTTGATAAAGTTTCCTACAATGAGGGATGTATGAAAATATAGCCCTTTACATAAAGTATGATAAATTTCATTTGAGATATGTGCACTATAAGTTTTAAACTTTGTCGCAAAAGTGTAATTGAGTCATAAAACTTTCAAAAAGTGTAATTAAGTCTTAAAATTTGTTAAATTGGTACAATTGAATCATTTTGTTAATATTGTCAACTTATATAATGAAAGATGCTGAAATGGCATTTTTAAAATTAATTTATTTTTCATAAGTGGCATTTTTTAATTTTTTGAATCTTATTTAAATAACAGTAAAAAAAACTAAAAAAAGCCCACATAATTAAAAAATGGAAAAAAAATTGTAGATCATGGCCGCCCCCAACCACTATTGCGCATCTCTGGAGGGTGGCGGTGTCATGCCTCGAATCTCGAGCTCGCGCATATCTCTTGGTGATCGATAAAATTGCGATGTCTCAGGATGCGTCGCTAACCCATTCTTTTCATGTACATGCAGAAGTGTATAAACAATCTCCAGACAACACAGATATATGATAGAAAAATAGGATACAAATTTCATGGCAAAAGTACACCCTAAGTGCCAAAAATTTGGAAAGGTACACTTAAATACCAAAATTGGAGCAAAATTGATCACTTAGGTGCTACTCCAGCCAAATTGCTAACGTGGCAATTTTCCGGCAATGTGAGTGCAAAACAACATCGTTTTGCACATTGACGTGACGAGAAAATGCAAAAATGACGTCATTTTGTCTCTGGTGT
The DNA here is from genome assembly GCA_017140185.1 of Eucalyptus polyanthemos subsp. polyanthemos. Lineage (NCBI taxonomy): Eukaryota > Viridiplantae > Streptophyta > Magnoliopsida > Myrtales > Myrtaceae > Eucalyptus > Eucalyptus polyanthemos. The sequence goes on from CM029458.1 coordinate 30,928,029, forward strand.
GGTAAATAATTAATATAAAGATTAATTAAATTATGTTTCAAACTAAATTTATATAAAATATTCTAAAAAAAAATTAAAATTAAAATTAAATTTTTTTTAAAAAAAAGGGGGCCGAAGGGAGGCGGCGAGGGCCGAGCCCTTGCCGCCCTGCCTCCCTGCCGCTGTCGGGAAGGGCTGACGACAGAGGGGGGAGGGTCGACTAGGGTCGTTGGCCCCTGGCTAACCAACGGCAAGGGCTCGCGGGCCCTCGCCACTAGTCGGTCGAGGCCAAGGGTCGGTGACCCGGCCGACGCTCCCCCCACCATCGCCAGCCCTTCCCAGCGACGGCGGGGAGGCGGCGAGGGCCCACGAGCCCTCGCCTAGATCTGGGGCGAGGGTCACGGCCCTCGCCCAAATTTGGCGAGGGTCAGCGGCCCTTGCTTGGCCAGGCCAAGGGCCGTCGACCCTCGCCCTAGATTCGACGAGGGCTTGTGGACCCTCGCCATAGGTTGGCCAGGGGCCGACGATCTAGGGGAGGGTCGCGGCCCTTGCCTAGATCTGGCAAGGGCTCATGAGCCCTCGTCGCCGGTCAGCCAAGGGTCGGTGACCCCAGCGAGGGCTCGGCCCTCGTTTGCCTCCCTTCGCCCCCCTCCCTTTTAAGTTTTTAAATTTTAAGTTTTTTAGAATACTTTTAAATAAATTTAGTTTTAAATTAAATTAAATTGATTTTATATTAATTATTTACCACATCGAGACAAAACGACGTCGTTCTTATATTTTCTCACTACGTCGGATGCAAAATGATGCCGTTTTGCACTCATTTCACCAGAAAATTACCACGTCAGCAATTTGACCGGATTTTGGATGGAGTGGCACTTAAGTGATCCATTTTGCTCTCATTTTTTCACTCAAGTGTACCTTTCCAAAGTTTTTACACTTAAGTATCCCTCCGTGCCAAGTTTTGGCACTCCAGGTATCATTTCCGCAAAATGTCACAAAACACCTTTATAAACAAATTGAGTTTATATACAATACTACTCTATAAACAAAAGCCTACTCCAAAAAAGAAGAGTCACCAAGCCATCTAGGCACAAGACTCCTCAACTAAGACCTTCAAGGGTTCCGGGGGTTCTGGGTCTTCCACGACACCATCAGGGGGGTCAGCTACCCCCTCACCTGCTGCAGCGTTGACCAAAATGGCGGGGATGTCGAAACCCTGTAGGGGACCTTCCTGGACCCCATTAGGCCTATGGCAGAACTACACCCTGAATCGATGAGGTATCAACTGAGATCGACCCTCATCGACCAAGATGGTGGTCACTATGAGCTTAGGGAGCCAGAAACTCCCAGGGATAGGGACGTCGGTACTTTGCTCCATATACCCCCTCAGCTGTCCAAAATGTGCTGGAGGAACCGCAATCTACAGACCCGAAAAGTGAAATCCACGATGGGGTGAGACGATGTCTTAGCGAGTTCACACCCTAAACCCCGATTAGGAATGAAATACACATAGAGGTAGTCTAATCACATATCATACCGGACTCACCTTGCCTTAGTTTCTTCTTGCACGTTAGTACAGTTCATATAACAGATAATTACATTAAAAACACTCATCAATTGGGATGTCTCAACTTATATCACAAACAATTACAGGAGTCTCGATTATAAGGGCAAATCGTTATGACACAATTTTGTCTCATAATCAGACACATCAATTCTAATCAATCATGTGTCCCAATTGATTACGACCCAACAACCATGGCCGACTTAATAGTCAGCGGTCTTCTAGCATAGCCGGGCGTCGTCTCGCACCATCGAGCATGGCAATGTTTACATCTAGATGACATTCCACGAGGAAGTATTGGTCCAGCCTCCACTGTGATTGGTATCCATTGACTTGGGGCATTCCTGAAGGAGCATCGTCTGGCTCAAAAGGCTCGTGATGAGTTCTCATATCATTCATGCACACATTCAATTCCAACTAAGATATCGTGCATTGCACTCAATGTCCCAATTAAAATAATGTACTTAGCTCATTTTCTTTATATTAAAAACATATGGTAAAATAATCGTGTGTGGGTAAACAGTTAGATTGAATAAGAAAAATTGATATCATTCATTTTAAAATCCAACTATTTGATATAGTATTTAGAAACCATTTCGGTGTCAAATTCGACACCTAGTATTTTCTAATTAAATACCAAAACTTCACAATTTTGAAATAAATACTCAAAAATAACAATCATCACTCAATTGCACAATTTAATAATTAATTGCATAAACTAAACACATCACTGCAATCGGTGCGAAATTTTGGTTACCGACTATCTTGGTATAATTTTTGAAAAATATTAAATAATTAAGTAAATTACAAAATTAATTAAATAAATGCAAATTAAATCCATAAATACCTACTTAGGCCTAAAACAATAATTTAGCCACTTAATTGCATCTAGAAAGATAATGCACCTATCTACATAAATCAAGTAACCTAATTAACCCTTAACTAGTATAATCTAACCACCTAATTAGTCTAATTAACTAACTAACCCCTTAATCCAATCTTAGGCTAAATTAATTACCTACTAATCATAATTAACCTCATAATTAAGGTTTAGCAAGTAAATTCATCGGATTAGCAGGCTGGTGAGTTTACAACGACGGCAATGCAGAGGTGAATGGAACAAAAGCCTACAACGATGCTAAGGGAGGTCTGGACGAAGGTTGAAAATGGGCCACGAATCTCAGCTGTGGCTAAAACTTCAGCTTCTGCTTTGGGCTGATCCAAGGGAGCCGAAGGGCTGGAATGGCGGACTGAGGTGGCAAGGTGGTTGGACGGGTAACGAGGGGCCTGGTGGTTGACGGGCTGCCTTGTGCGGCGGTCGATGATGGCGGACAAAGTAGTTGGAGCGGCTTCTAGCTTCGAGATGGTGGGCTAGCGTGGACAATGGCTCAGGACACGGGGACGCGATTGAGCGACTTTGGTGGCTTGAGCAGGTGTTAGACGGTGTTCGGACGGGCGGCAAAGGGGTCGATGGTGGCTGCTGGTCTTTAGTTGGCTTCCTTTGGTTTTCCTGAGCTCTCAACTAGTAATAATGGAGAAGGCAAAGGCTAGGGAGAAGAAGAAGAAGTTTGCAGCTTGAACGGGGACCATGAAGCCTCCAAAGTCTTCAACAAATATCCCAATTCATCATGAGGAAGGCCCCCACTTGTTGCTGCCTCAACCTCAGCCACTTTCCTTCACAAAACTTCCCTTAGAAGCCACCCAAGTTGTTGAAATGTTGCACACCCCCTTGGCCTACAAATTTTGAATATTTCCCACTCCAATTCCAACTCAAATTCTCTCCAGTTGGACTTAATTCAAAGGAAAAATTATCAAGGAGGCTGCCAACGTCAAATTATACCATTTTCCTTGCCCAATGATCCAACTTAACGGCCAAAAGTCCACACAAAAATGGCCCTCTAAATTTTCCGGTCTTAAAACAACCAAATTTGATATTTCGCCAAAAACTCAGGTTTGCAGAAAAATCTTTGAATGATGAGTTGACGTTTATAAAATAAATCATGACATGACAGAATTTTCAATTTCTGAAATCGGGTTCAATTTCGCAATTAATTTCAACCTGACGGGATTTTAGCATGATCTAACTTACCGGGTAGCTTTTAGGAATTTTAAGTGCATTTGACCTGTGGTGGATTATTTTTGAGCCACAATGTACATCTTCAACTTATTAGCAACTCTCGGTTATCGTGAAAATCTCGAGATTTCAAATATGGGCACATGGTACAGAAATAACAGAAAAATCCATCTAGTGTCGTTTGACGAGAATTTTACAATTAGGTGAAATCACCCACACTTTAACCACATGCCTCTGCCGAACGACCTATCTCCGGTCTCTGGTCGATTTTGATGGTGCCGTATTGATCTTTATAGATTAGCACGGTCGATGAGTCGATTTCTGATCGAATTCTCAAGTCTGTTGCGTTTAAATTCCTTAGCGGCTTCACTTGATCGATTAGTTATCTCATAAGTGATTAGCTTAGAGAAAAAGATTATAGGCGCGTTGATGAAAAGCCAACTCATTGAACCGAAAACAAAATCAGAAAATCAGGATGTTACAACTCTTCCCCTCTTATAAGAATTTCATCCTCGGAATTTAAACCATTACAAATCTTTAAAGAAAAAGGCGGGGGTATTGTCGTCTCATCAAGTTTTCACTTTCCCAGGTTGCTCTTTATGTCCCGTGGTGTTGCCAAACCAGTTTAATTAACGGGATTGTCTTGATACGTAAAATCTGTTCCTTTTGATATGCCATATGAACTAGTCTCTCCATGTACGGTACTTTGTCATCCACGTCTAATTCTTCAAAATTCAACACGTGGGTCGGGTCAGGTTCATACTTTCTCAACATCGACACATGAAAGACGTCATGCATTTGTGCCAGTCTCGGCAGTAATGTAAGATGATATACTAAAGTCTCTATTCTTTCTAGAATCTCGCAGGGATCTATGTACCTCGGACTCAACTTTCCTTTCTTGTCGAAGCGCGAAGTACCTCTAATTGGTGACACTTTCAGAAAGACATGCTCACCAACTTGAAATTTCAAAGGTCTTCAATGCTTATATGCATAGATTTTATGGAGGCTTTGAGCTGTCTTTAATCTGTCCGTGATAACTGCAATTGCATCTATTGACTATTGAACCAACTCTAGGCCTGTGATCTTTCGTTCTCTGACTTCATCCCAACACACTGGCGTTTTGCATACTCTACTATACAAAGCTTCAAACGGTGCCATCTGAATACTTTGCTGGTAGCTGTTGTTGTAGGCGAACTCAACGAGATGAAGCTGTTCTTCTCAGCTTCCTCTGAAGTCTAGCACACACGCTCTCAACATGTCCTTGAGGGTTTGAGTCGTCCTCTCAGACTGGCCATTTGTTTGCGGGTGATGAGTCGTACTGAATTGCAGCTTCGTTTCCAAGCTTTTTCAAAAGATAGTTGTAAATCTCAAGTCTCGATCAAACATGACCATCATGGGCACTCCATGCAGATGGACTATCTGACGCATGTATAACTATGCATACCTATCCAATGCAAGGTCTTTCCGTACGACGATAAAGTAAGCCGACTTCGTCAATCTATCGACCACAACCCAAATGGAATCATTACTCCTCTGACTCATCGGTAAGCCCATCACAAAGTCCATTGTGATGTGTTCCCATTTCCACTCGAGAATCTCGAGAGGTTGTAGAAGTCCTCCCGGTTTACAATGCTGTGCCTTCACTTGTTGACACGTCATACACTTGGCGATATGCTTGGTGATGTCCACTTTCATACCAGTTCACCAATAATGTTAACGCAGATTTTGATACATCTTCGTACTGCTTGGATGAATGTTGTAACTGTTATGATGAGCTTATGACAAGATCTCCTCCTTAAGAATGTTGTAACTGTTATGATGAGCTTATGACAAGATCTCCTCCTTAAGCTTTGCATCGTCTAGTACACATAATCGTCCACGAAACCTTAGTGTTCTGTCTTCAGAAATCTTAAAGTAAGCCTTTCTCTTGTCTGTATCCTCTTGCAAAATCTTCTGAATATCTAGGTTTGTCAACTACAACGTCGTTATCATTATCTAAACTTTCGGCTCAATTCTAAGGGTGCCTATAAGACTTGAAAGGTGGCCTACCTCAAATTTGAAAAACGAATCTCAAGCTCTCTCTTGAGTAAAATCCACTCCTTAATCACCATCTGCGTAATTGAAGACTTTCGACTCAACGCATCTGTGACCTTATTAGCCTTTCCAGGATAATACAAGATGTCACAATCATAATCCTCGAGAAGTTCCATCCAACGACATTGTCTCATATTCAACTCATTTTGAGAGAATAAATACTTGAGACTTTGATGATCTGTAAAGATCGGGAACCTTTCTTCGCACAAGTAATGTCTCAAAATCTTCAGAGCGAAAATAATCACTATGAGTTCCAAGTCATTTGTTGGGTAATTTAGCTCATGAGGTCTTAGCTGATGGGATGCGTATGCAACGACTCTGCCATGCTGCATTAACACGTAACCCAATCATCTAAATGACGCATTACTGTAGATCTCATATCCTCCAGGTTTAGATGGAATTGTCAACACTGGTGCGGTAGTCAACTTCTGCTTAAGCTCTTGGAAACTACATTTGCACTTATCTGTCTACACAAATTTCTCTTCCTTCTTCAGTAGTCAAGTGAAAAGCGAAGCTAACACTGAGAATCCTTCCACAAACCTTCTATAGTAACTTGCCAAACCCAAAAAGCTTTCGATCTCTGTCATTGTCGTCGGTTTTGGCCACCTGATAACTGCTTTGATCTGGGTCCGGTCCATGGAGATTCCTTCACCTGAAATCACATGACCTAGGAACGCTACATGAGTCAACCAAAACTTGCATTTGCTAAACTTAGCATACAGTCCATGATTCCACAGAGTTTGGAGCACTATCCTCAATTGTCTTTCATGCTCCTCAAGACTTCTCGAGTACACCAGGATATCGTCGATGAAAACAATCACAAACTGATCTAAGTACTCCTTAAACACCCGGTTCATCAGATCCATGAAAGCAGTTGGGGCGTTCGTCAAACCAAATGTCATTATATTAAACTCATAATGGTCGTATTGCCTACGAAATGCTGACTTCGGTATATTCTCCTTTCTGATCCTCAGCTGATGATATCCTGTCCTCAAGTCAATCTTAAAAAATATCAACGCTTCCTGCAACTGGTCAAATAAGTCATTGATTCTCGGCAGCGGGTACTTGTTTTTTATCGTTACTTGATTAAGTTGTCTATGGTCGATGTAAAGACGTAATGAACCATATTTCTTATTCACGAACAGAACTGGTGCTCCCAAAGGTGATGCACCGGAACATATGAATCCTTTATCCAATTACTCTTGCATCTGCATCTTCAGTTCTTTCAACTCTGACAACACCATGCGGTAAGGAGCCTTAGAGATTGGCTCTGTCCCAGGGGCCAACTCAATCACAAACTCAATCTCCCTTTCTGGAGGCAGACTTGGCAATTCCTTCGGAAACACATCTGGAAACTCTTGCACCACTGTGATATCCTCGATCTTCAGCTCCTTAACTGTCGTATCCATGATAGTCGCTAAGTAACCTTGACAACTCCCGTCTAACAAATGGGTTGCCTTAAGCGACAAGATTAAGGTAATCGAGGGTCCTCCTTGACTCCTAATAAATTCGAAACTTTCACCCGCTAACGGGTTAAACTAAATCACTTTACGATAGCAATCCATCTTAGCTATTTGCTTGGTGAGCCAGTCCATGCCAATTATTACATTAAAATCATACATGGCTAGGACTATCAAATCTATCCTCCCCTCTCGCTCACCAATCACTAACTTGCAACTAGGATAGCCTACCGCAGACAACACCTTATCATTTAACGGCATAGATATACTAACCACTGACTCAAATATTTCAAGACTTAACCCTACCAAATTAACAAACTGCTCAGCTATAAACGAATGAGTTGCGCTAGGGTCAAATAAAGTATAAGCAGCACGGTCATTCAACAAGACTGTACCGGTGATCACATCAGGTGAGTCCTCAGCTTGTCTTTTGGTGATGGCATACACTCTTCCTTGCGATGGAGGTTTGTTTAGTCCACCTTGTTATGTGTTTTATGGCGCAAACCCCCTATTCTGACCTATTGGCGGCGGTGGCGGCAACTGCTGTGGTCCCATTGGTCTGCGTGGACAATCTCTAACTTCGTGGCCCTGTTGGCCACACCCATAGCAGGAACCCATCCTAGAATGGCACGTGGTTGATCCATGTCGCCTTCCACTGAAGCTCGGTACTGACTTACCTACCCCACATTTCTTGTTAGGTGGGACAGGATACCTTCCTTCGGTGATGGGCTTCTTCCCAAACTGGTTTCCATCTCTGTTCGTGCTGAACCTCGACCGAAACGCGGCAGCTTGCTCACTTAAGTTCCTCTCTATTAGTTGAGCCTGTTTGTATAAGTCGTTGTAGTCCTTCATGTTGAACGGTACTAAGGGATTCTTTAGCTCCGATCGGAGGCCATTCCTAAATCTCCGAGCTCTGTCCTCCGGATCTTCCACCAGTCTAGGAGTGTACTACAATAGCTTTGCAAATTTTGCCTCATATTGGTCCACTGTCATCATCCCTTAACGAAGGCACTAGAATTCCTCCATCTTTTGGTCTCAGGCGCTGTCAAAAAAGTACTTTCCATTAAAGGCTTTGAGGAAAGCGTTCCACACTAGAACCTTGCCTTCTGGGGGTCACTCTCCCTCTAGTGGCTCTCCACCAAGTACTTGCGTTTCCCTGCAACTGGTATACTGCAAGGACAACTTTTTCTTCCTCAGTGCACATTAGCAATGCAAAGGCCCTCTCCAAATCTTAGATCCAGAGTGATGCAGTCTCCGGATCTTTTGCACTAGTGAACCTCAGTGGGTTTAGCTTCAGGAATTGCTCTACGAGCTTATGCATTGGCCTCTTAACAACCACGTTTTCAGGTGGAACTTCGACAGGTGCGGCAGTAGTAGTAGCAACGTACAACTCTGCATACCTATCTAATGCAAGGCCTTTCCGTACAGCGATAAAGTGAGCCGACTTCGCCAGTCTATCGTCCACAAACCAAATGGAATCATTACCCATCTGACTCATCGGTAAGCCCGTCACAAAGTCCATTGTGATATATTTCCATTTCCACTCGAGAATCTCGAGAGGTTACAGAAGTTCTCCCAGCTTACAATGCTATGCCTTCACTTACTGACACGTCAGACACTTGGTGAAATGCTTGGCGATATCCACCTTTATACCAGTCCATCAATAGTGTTGATGCAGATTCTAATACATCTTTAACTACATGGATGAATGTTGTAGCTACTATGATGAGCTTCTGACAAGATCTCCTCCTTAAGCTCTGCATCGTCAGGTATACACAATTGTCCACAAAACCTTAGTGTTCCGTCTTCAAAAATCTGAAAGTCAGTCTTTCCCTTGTCTGTATCTTCTTGTAGAATTTTCTGGATATCTGAATTTGTCAACTGCAACGTCTTGATCCTTATCTGAACTTTCGGCTCAATTCTGAGGGTGTTCATAAGATTTGAAAGGTGGCCTACCTCAAATTTGAAAACCGAATCTCGAGGTCACTCGAGTAAAATCCACTCCTTAATCACCATCTGCGCAATCGAAGACTTGAGACTCAATGCAACTGTGACCTTATTAGCCTTTCCAAGATGATACAAGATGTTGCAATCATAATCCTTGAGAAGTTCCATCCAACGACGCTGTCTCATATTCAACTCATTCTGAGAGAATAAATACTTGAGACTTTGATGATCTATAAAGATTTGGAACCTTTCTCCGCACAAGTAATGTCTCCAAATCTTCAGAGCGAAAATAATCGATGCGAGTTCCAAGTCATGCATCGAGTAATTCAGCTCGTGAGGTCTCAATTAACGAGACGCATATGCAATGACTCTGCCATGTTGTATTAACAAGTAACCCAGTCCTCTAAATGATGCATCACGGTAGATCTCATATCCTCTAGGTCCAGATGGAATTGTTGATAACTGATGGTTTTATATGATGAGCTTAAGGTCCGTCCACCCATGTTGGGCCTAAAAGCCCGGCCCACAAAATTAGGGCCCATGGATGGAGGGATATGATGAAGGGGCACGATTCCTTTTGGAGGGAACGTATATAAGGGAGAAAAGAGAGGGACGAACATACCTTTTGGCATTTTGTGCCTACGTTTCCTCTCCCTCTCTCCCTCCAAAAGAAAAACAAGCGCCTAAGGCAACGCCATCTTCCCTTCAAGGCCAATCGACGTCATCGGATCGAACGGGATTGGTTTTCTCTTCCTCCTATCAGCATTGGTGTTTAATCTGTGGCTAACAAGGTACGCTCGATTCTGTAGTGTACTTTAGGATCGATGATACATGTTTTTCTCGAGCTTGTCTTCCGCATTCGTTTTAGGAGTTCGATTTAGTGTCGAATCTGATTTTTGGGAATCTGCGTGCTTGCGCGTGCGACACACGTACACGTGCGCGGTCGCACGTGCGTGCGAGGCACGTGGCCAAGTCGGTCCGTTCGACCCGGCCCGACCGGCCCAACCGGTCCGACCGGCCAGCCCGACCGGCGACCGGCGACGGCGACCCGTTGACCATTGACCGACGACTGTTGACCGTTGACAAAAAAAAAGGGAAAAAGAATTTGTTTCTTTTTCAATTATGTTTATGTGGGTTATAAGTAATCCATTTTTTTTTTATTCTGCATTTGTTGCATGAATCATAGAAAATTATGTATTTTCCCTTATGTTCATTATGGATTATAAGTGATCCATTTTTAGTTCTGCATTCGTTGCATGAACTATGATGCGTCATGTACGGATACTTGCAATCCCAAGAACGAACAAGGGAAGTGCAAGACTTAAAAGGCCGATGACAGAGTTAGCTAATTATCAGTGGCATGACGGTGATTTAGTAACACATGTGGTCAGGGTCAATAAGATGATACAAGAAATTATCCGGAATGGTTATCTTATGCCGGATTTTGAGAAGGTGCCGACTTTGATGAACACTCTTCCACCTGAATGGCAAGCAGTGTTAGATTGGTTATGGAAGGTTAACGTGGTCCCGTGTTATAGGAGATTAGTAGTAGCTTTTGTAAAAGAGTACTATAGAATTGAATTGATCAAAACTTCGACCCTTAGATTGAGCACCATATGGCGCAGAGTGAATGCGCCTTGGAGGCGACATGAAAGCTCTCTAAATTTTTTTTTTCCATGGTTGGCAAATGTGCCTTTAAATTTCTTAGATATTTTGACTGATAACGTAGAAGGAACATTCCCTATTTATTTCTTAGATTAGTTTGAGATGTTTTTTGGGTGTGAATATCTCTTTCTATGTTGATATTTCTTCTTTGTATATATTGCTTAGTGTAATGGATAGTTGTATTATGTGAAAGCATTGTTATTCTATTGGAAGTCAAATATTATTTGCTTTCTATTATTGTTGACTGCTGTGGATAGTTCATAGAAGTTTTTGTAACTTCATAGAATTTATTTTGTATAAGACAATTATATTAATAATAATTTTGAGTTAGGATTTTTGGATGATGATTGGAAACATAGTGATGTTTTGATTCTGAAACCTTACTTGAAATTATTCATTGATATGATGGGTCTGTGCAAAGTGGATGCATAAATGATAGGCATTAATTATTCGTGCATATATGTCTAATGTGTTCAGATCGATGGTTTCAGCAACTAAGAACGTAATTGCTTATATGAATGACAACAATTGTGAAATATTGAACATGAAGATTCAATATGTGCAGGAAAAGCAAGAAGCACTAAAAGCTCTTGACCATATTATGGAAGATCTTGAGGATGCTGTGCGCCACCTTGAGCTAGTAGAGGACCACCTAACGGCATTTGAGCCGAAAATAGACATTTGTAATGCTGGTTCTAGCTCATAAAGGGTTTTGAGCTCTAAGCGCAAGCGTATTGATTCTTCCAATATGTGGGAATGCAAAGGATCAAGTCCTTATTGTAAGAAATCAAGAGTTAACCAACACAAGAGAGGAAAATGTCCTCAAGTGAAGAAAATGTCAAGGGTGAGGTGTTACAATTGTGACAAGAAAGGTCACTATGCTCGCAACTGTTGTGAGTCAAAAAAAAGTAAACATCTTTTGTACATTTGAGAACTTTGCTTATGTGTCAAATTCTGCATTATTGGCTGAATCCAATCCTTTGTGGACTATAGATTCAGGAGCGACAGACCATGTAGCGAAAGGATAGAGAATCCTTCGTGGAATTCCGATGAGTATCAACTGGAACTAAGTGGATTTATGTAGGAAATAACTCCAAAGCTGAAGTTAAAGGGATTGACACCTGCCAATTGAACATGCGTGGTGGACGTACCTTGTTCCTACATGATGTTCTATATGCTCTAGAGATTCGTCGAAATTTAGTGTTTGTTTTTGGTGTTGGTCAAGCTTGGTTTTAATATGAACTTCCATAATAGAGATGTAGATTTGTATTTGGATACAAACTACTATGGTTGTGGTTATTTTCTGGATGGTTTCATTGTATTAGATATTGACTATGTTAATGCAAATGTTTGTTATTCCCTTCTCACGTCTCCTAATTCGTATGATAATGATGTGAATATGTGGCATGCTAGACTTGGTCATATTGACTAACAACATATGAATAAACTAGCCAAAGAGGGCTTGTTGGGTAACATTGAAAAAGTCGATTTGCCCATAAGTGAGCATTGCCTAGTAGGGAAAACGACAAGGAAACCATTTAGAAAATATAAAAGAGTTTAATTTCCTCTGCATTTAATCCATTCTGACGTCTGTGGTTCAATAACTGTGAGAAGAAGGCATGGGGCTGTATATTTCATTACTTTTATAGATGATTATACTCTATTGTGATATGTCTATTTGATTTCTCATAAATCTAAAGCATTAAGTTGTTTCAAAAGGTTTATGAACTTGGTAGAAAATCAATTAGACAAGAAAATAAAAGCATTGAGATCCGATCGAGGTCGAGAATATTTATCTGATGAGTTCAGAAAATTATGTGATGAAAAAAGAATAGAAAGACAGTTGTCTATTCCATATACTTCTCAACAAAATGGTGTTGCGGAGAGAAGAAATAGAACCCTACTGGAAATGGTTAGGTCCATGATGGCGCATGCTAACTTACCTATCACTTTTTGGAGTGATGCGTTGTTAACTGCTGCCTATATACTTAATCGGATGCCTTCCAAATTGGTTACTTCCACTCCATATGAGTTATGGACAGGTAGAAAATCGGACTTAAGTTTTCTTAAGCCATGGGGTTGTGCTGCCTATACTCATGAGTTCTCTCACAAGTTTGGGAAATTGGGTCCAAAAGGAAAGAAGAGTATTTTAATGAGATACTCCAAACACTCGAAATGGTATGTGTTCATAGGTGAACAGGAAAGTGGGAGTATAACTGAATTTGAATCATAGGATGTCACATTCTTAAAGGATAAATTTCCTAAGAAGGGCGAAATAGGGGAATATTACTTCCTATTTGAAATCTTGGATCAAGATAATGATATTAGTGGGGTTTGTCCAAGTGGGAGTAACATGAGAAGTGATGAATCTAATTCAACTCACTTGCAATTACAACCACATGATGAGATAATATCGTCATTATCTAATCCAAGTGGGAGCATGATGAGGAATGATGTGCAAAGTGTACAATTTCTCATACGGCGAACAAGTCGCCAAAGTATTCCCTGTCGACGTTTTGACATTGAAGGGGAAACTTTTATGATTGCTCCGTAAGATGAGGATGAGCTAAGAAATATTAATGAGGCTTCGAATTGCCCTAATAAGGAAAAATGGATTCATGCAATGGAAGAGAAAATGGAGTCAATGAAATCAAACCAAGTCTGGGAATTGGTTGATCTTCCAAAAGGATAGAAAGCTATTGAGAACAAGTGGGTTTTCAAAATAAAGCGAAAAGCTAATGGCTCGATAGAAAGGCATAAGGCTCGCCTTGTGGCGAAGGGGTATAATCAACAGGAATGAATTGATTATGAAGATACATTTTCTCCTGTAGTGATATTTACCTTAATTCGTTTTATTCTGGCAATAGTGGCAAGTATAGATCTTGAGTTACATCAAATGGATGTAAAGACTGCTTTCCTCAATGTAGAATTAGAGGAAAAAATATATATGGAACAACCTATTTGTTTCATTATAGAAGACCAAGAAAAAAAGGTATGTCGACTTTTGAGATCGATATACGGCCTTAAGCAGTCATCGAGACAATGGTATATACGTTTTCATAATGCCATAATGGCATATGATTTTACAATGATAGATGGGGATCATTGTGTATATATCAAAAGATCCAAAGATCAATTTGTGATCATATCATTATATGTTGATGATATACTAATTGCCGGAAGCAATATGAAGTTTGTTAACACCGTCAAGAGTTGGTTATCTTCCAACTTTGAGATGAAGGATATGGGTGAAGCTGCATACATTCTTGGAGTTAAGATTTCAAGAGATCGTTCGAAGAGATCGTTATCTCTTTCGTAAGAAACATATATAAATAAGGTTCTTGAACGATTTAGTATGTAAGATTGTAAACCCATAGATACTCCTATTACAAAAAGGTGAAGGATTGAGCCATAGACTGTGTCCAAGGACTCCACAAGAGAAGGAACAAATGAAACATGTTCCTTATGCTAGTGCTGTTGGAAGCTTCATGTACGCTATGATGTGTACAAGACCTGACATATGTTTTGCAGTTGGAATGGTGAGTAGATACCAATCCAATCCAGGTCAAACACGTTGGAAAGCCGTTAAAAGAATACTAAGGTATCTAAAGTGGACTGCTGATTATACACTGAATTATCAAAGAAAAGATCTGCGACTCTAAGACTATTCTGATGTTGATTATGGAGGAGATTTAGATGAAAAGAAATCTACCTCTGGCTTTGTTTTCTTACTGAATAATGGCACCATATGTTGGAGCAGTAAGAAACAAAAGTGTATAGCCTTGTCCACGATGGAAGTTGAGTTCGTGGCATTATCAATAGCAGTATAAGAAGGTGTTTGGCTTAAGAGATTTTTTGGATCATTTAGGTGTTATTGGAAGTGCTGCAGATTCATTGTTGGTTAACTGTGATAGCCAAGCAGCAAAAGTGTACACCAAAGATCCAAAAATATCATGGCAAGACCAAACCTATAGATACCAAGTATAATTTTTGTCAAGGATATGATTGCATAAAAATATGTGAACTTAGAGTACATACTACGCATAGAATGGTAGCAGATCCTATGACAAAGCCAATACCTAGAGATGTGTTTTGTGGCCATATGAAATCTCTAGGATTGTGTAGAGGCTTATGTACTGAATATTGTAATTTCCCTAAGTGTTCACATTTGATGAATTTGTGTTTTCATCATTAATGCCTATGAATATTTGTTTGATATTTATGCATTTTAATGCTCAGTGCATTGCTTTAAGTTAAGAAAGTACGTCAGACAGATATAAGATTAGCCCACTCACACGGGTAATCGCCTCTGTTTACTGTGTGATAAATAGATATGAGATTATTTTTAAGTTTATTATCTAGGTGATAATCGAGAGCTCAAGCTTAAAATACGTATGTCGCCTTAACTGAGTGTTAAGATGATGACATAATATTTACTATGTCCGAAAGTAAAATAACCCACATATTTTACTTTATCTGTCTATGGTACCAGATGTGAGTTCTGATGAATTTTGTGAATGAGTAGATAGGTGAACTCAAGTTAGATATTGGGTATGTCTGAACTATCATCTGTATGGTATTGAAAGGTGTAGACATACGCTTCATGGGAAAGGAGTTAATACCGTAATACGTATTTCATACTACGTATGCATGAGACGACCAATAAAAGTGACAAAAGTTTGATCTCAACTTTTATGTCGTGTGAGACTCTTGAGGAAAAGAGTTCCTCAATTTTTTAGTCCCCTCATGACTCTTACTTATTCTCAAGATTTCTATTTAGTGTTTGCTATCTTAGGATGTTGCCAATGGTCATGAGTTGATTTGATCTAATGGGACATTTTTAGAAATCAAGCTGAACTGAAATTGAGAATTTGAAGAAAAGAGGAAGATCGAATTTGAAGAATCACATTGTAGTTTTGTATTCACTGGTTAACCAATTATGACTGTCTTTAGGATAATCATAATTGTGAATACAATATATACATCATTGTTTAAATAGATCAAGAGAGATATAAATGTGATCGATCGATCTAGGGAACTGCATACTAAATTTACTCAGGATGTGATGCCCATTATGAGCTGCTATATATTTCTAACAGATGTATGGCAACGAGCTCTCAAAGTATGCTGGTCGCACGGATTATTCATTGGTATGAATGTTGAAGAGAGGTAAAGAGAATCATGTTCGGCCGACCATGTGCGAGTGGGAGATGATGGTTTTATATGATGGACTTAAGGCCCGTCCGCCCATGTGGGGCCTAAAAGCCCGGCCCACAAAATTAGGGCCCATGGATGGAGGGATATGATGAAGGGGCACGATTCCTTTTGGAGGGAACGTATATAAGGGAGAAAAGAGAGGGACGAACATACCTTTTGGCATTTTGTGCGTACGTTTCCTCTCCCTCTCTCCCTCCAAAAAAAAAACAAGTGCTTAAGGCAACGCCATCTTCCCTTCAAAGCCAATCGACGTCATCGAATCGAACGGGATCGGTTTTCTCTTCCTCTTATTAGCATTGGTGTTTAATCTGTGGCTTACAAGGTACGTTCGATTCCGTGGTGTGCTTTAGGATCGGTAATACATGTTTTTCCCAGGCTTGTCTTCCGCATTCGTTTTAGGGGTTCGATTTAGTGTCGAATCCGGTTTTTGGGAATCCGATAATCCCAACAATAACTCTATAAAAATAGAGTTATTTTTCCTATTTTAGGCAACAAATAATGCAATATCTATGAGAAAATATTTGGATTTTCTTCTAATTATTCAAATTTTCTTTATTTATGTAGAATAATGAGATATGGAGAAGATAAATAAAAGAATGGCAAAAATCATGAATTCAAATAAATAAAAGCAATGGAAGATGGATATCAAATCAGGGAATCCTTGATTTTGTTCCCTAATGTTATCTGCAAGCGTTGAGAGATAGATATCAAATATAAGATCTTTTGATTTACTCCCCAATTTTATGCGCAATTGCTTGGAGATAAGGATCTTGGATATATCCTATGAATAAGAGAACGATGAGAGACAGAGAGAGCAACTAGGTTTTTGTTAGATTGTTTTCATTATTCTAAGAGTTTTTTAAGTATTTTGAAGAGAAGACAAAAGTGGTAACAAAATTCTAGTTCTTTAATTCAAGATGTTGGTTGATTTATATTTTTATTTCTTCTTATGTTATGTTCTAATTTTCTTTTAATAGGGCTATGATGTAGCCTAACATTGATGATGTGAATTTCATGATTTTTATATTTTACAATTAATTTCATTCATGTGAGTTATATATTATTGTGCATAATGCTTTTGAGTGACTAGCCACTACTTGAATGATCTGATGTGCATGTTTGACACTAAAAAGTGATAATATGCAATTATTCATTATAATATATAACAATGAATTAAACGTGGATAGAGATATACCGCATTATTTGTGTAGCTTTTGGTGATAAGGTGATTCAACAGACTCATTATAAGCTGGGAATATTAATAGTTTTTAATGTACTTATATTTATTTTAATACATATAGAGATATAGTGAATTAATAAACCGAGTAGGTTTTCTATACATAGAGATAAGATAGTAAATAGATTAAGAAATTCCGCTATCACATGTTTGATATTGTTCTTGTACCCACAATAATCTAAAATTCATATATATTGGTTATGGTGAAATCAAATGCTTTAACATATTTATCTTATTGATTTACTGCATTTAATCTCCAAATTTTATTTTAATTTATTCTCAATTATATTTTGATTTGTTAGATAAATTTTAGAATTAATCTATGTTGGTATTTAATTAGTTTATTAATCATCGATCTCCGTGAGACGATACTCTTTCTTATCATTATATTACTTGATCAACATGTTCACTTGCGTTTAGAATTTTACAAACAAGTTTTTAGAGCCGTTGGTAGGGATCGTTTGCTTAATACTAATTAATATTAATACAAGATAATTCTAAGTTTAATCTAGCTTTTGTTTTGTTTTATTTTTCAGGGTGTACATCTATTTATGACACATAGCCCACAAGGGAAACTTGTTGAGCTTGATCCAGAAATCAAGCGTACATTCAAAAGGCAACTGAGAGAATAGAGAAATCACGCTAAAAAGATGGCAAGCGATGAGAATGAAAATCCATGTAAACTTTTAAGAGATTATGCTGCACCAATAGTTCAAGGCACCACATCAAGTATCAGAAGACCTGAAATTCAAGCAAACAACTTTGAGATCAAGCCATCATTCATTCAGATGCTTCAATCAGTGCAATTAAGTGGGCTATCAACCAATGATCCAAACGCTCACATCGATGCTTTTCTTGAAATATGTGACACCATTAATATAATAGAGTTATAGATGATGCTATTAGATTGAGATTATTTCCATTCTCTTTCAGAGACAAATCCAAAAGTTAGCTTTCTTCTTTCCATCTGCAAAGTCTGCGAAAATGCGTAACGATATTAATAATTTATACAGATGGATAATGAATCATTATATAAAGCATGTGAAAGATTCAAAGATTTTCTTAGGAGATGCCCACATCACAGACTACCCGTAAGGATGCAGGTACAAATTTTTTATAATGGCTTTAGTACAAATCTGCGTTCTATGATTGATGCAGCCACATGAGGATCTCTAAATAATAAAACACTAGAAGAAGCCTACAAT
This sequence comes from Eucalyptus polyanthemos subsp. polyanthemos, assembly GCA_017140185.1. Lineage (NCBI taxonomy): Eukaryota > Viridiplantae > Streptophyta > Magnoliopsida > Myrtales > Myrtaceae > Eucalyptus > Eucalyptus polyanthemos. Next base: position 30,946,471 of record CM029458.1, read on the forward strand.
CTATTAGAATCTATTAGAGGAGATGGCATTCAATAGTTATCAGTGGCCTACTAAGAGACTACCAATGCGAAAAGTTAGCGGAGTTCACGAAGTGGATGCTTTTGCTGCAATTGCTACACAATTTGAAGCACTTAACAAAAAGCTAGATGATATGAGTGTTTTAGCCATGAAACTTCAGAATTTAACATGTGATTTTTTTGGTGGAGAACATGTTAGCACATAGTGTTAGGTAAGTACTTTTAAACAACCTAGTGAAAATTCTAACTTTCTTGGAAATTTTAACAGGTCACAAAATAGTCCCTACTTCAACACGTACAATCTGGAATGGCGCAATCATCCAATTTTTTCATGGAACAATCCGAATGTGATGAGACCATCGGGATTCAAACAATCGGGAGAGATAAAGTCAAATTTGGAAGATATAGTCACTAAACTTGCTAACACTACTCATGGTTTCATCAAAAGCACAGATGTGAGATTTCAAAACCAAAAGGCTTCGATCAGAAATCTGGAGATGCAAGTAGGTCAGTTAGCAAGCATGATGTTAGGAAGACAACATGGTTCTTTGTTGAGCAACAAAGAGAAAAATCCAATTGAAAACATAAAGGCTATTATCCTGAGAAGTGGTAAACAAGTGGGAGAAGAAGAGATTTTCAAAGACAAGGAAGAGGTGATCAATAAACAATCAAAAGAGACAAGCAAGACTAAACTTTTTCTAGATAATCCCAAGCCATATGTGCCATCAATTCCATTCCCTCAGCGACTCCAACAGAACAAAATAGATAAGCAATTTTCTAAATTTCTTGATGTATTTCAAAAATTGCACATTAACATTCCTTTTGCAGATGTCTTAGTGCAAATGCCTAGTTATGCAGAAATTTTGAAGGAAATTTTGGCAAACAAAACGAAACTAGAGGATTATGAAATTGTGAAATTAAATGAGGAATATTCAGCCATCCTACAAAACAAATTACCTCCAAAATTAAAAGATCCAGAGAGTTTTTCTATTCCTTTCATTATTGGGAATTCTTACTTTGAAAAAATATTATGTGATTTAAGTGCAAGTATTAATCTGATGCCTTATTCAGTTTTCAAGAAATTAGAATTGGGCGAGGTAAAAGCAACCACAGTGTCACTCCAACTAGCTGATTGATCAATTAAATATTTGAGAGGTATTGTGGAAGATGTTTTGGTAAAAGTTGACAAATTTATCTTTCCTATAGATTTCATAGTTCTTGACATGGAGGAAGATTTTGAGGTACCACTTATGTTAGGTTGACCTTTTCTAGCAACATGAAGAACTCTTATTGATGTATAACAAGGGAGGTTGATTCTTAGAGTTCAAGATGATCTTGTTTCATTTAATGTTTTTAAAACAATGAATTATCCATCTAATGATAATTCTTATTTTAGGGTTGAGACAGTCGACAAATTGATGAATAAGTTTTTTTAGGAAAATATTTTTAAATATCCACTTGAAGCATGTCTAATTCAACCAAGGGACAAAAATATTCAGAATGAGGAGATAAAGGAGTACTCAAATTTCATGGAGGCAATTCCACAATATTCAAGGCAAAAGACAATTAAATTTGAGGAGTTGAGACAATACATAACAAAGCCTAAACCATCAATTGAAGAGCCTCTAAATCTTGAACTCAAACCCTTACCTTCTCATTTGAAATATGCTTATTTAGATAGAGTTTCTTCTTTACCGGTAATTATATATTCTTCTTTGACAGATTTGATGGAGGAGAAATTGCTCAGAGTATTAAGAGAGCATAAATGTGCAATTGGATGGAAAATAGCTGATATCAAGGAAATTAGTCATTCAATTTGCATGCACAAATTTTGGATGGAGGAACAATATAAACCTACTATCCATCCTCAGAGGTGTTTGAACCCGAAGATGCAAGAAGTAGTGAAAGCTAAGGTAATTAAGCTACCTGATGTATGTATCATCTATCCTATCTTTGATAGTTCCTAGATAATTCCTGTACAAGTTGTGCCAAAGAAAGATGGTATGACTATTCAGAAAAATGACAACAATGAATGGATTCCAATTAGAACAGTTACTGGGTGACGTGTGTGTATGGATTATAGAAAATTGAATGATGCCACTAAAAAAGATCACTTTCCTTTACCGTTTTATTGATCGGATGTTAGAAAGATTTGCAGGGCATGAATTTTATTGCTTTCTTGATGGATATTCGGGGTATAATCAGAATCCTATTGCACCAGAAAATCAAGAGAAAACTACTTTCACTTATCCCTATGGTATTTTTGCTTTTAGAAGAATGCCTTTTGGTCTTTGTAATTAACCAGCCACTTCTCAGAGACACATGATGGCTATTTTTTTTTTTTTTGATATGGTTGAAAAATATATTGAGATTTTCATGGATGATTTTTTCGTTTTTGGCTTATCATTTGATTCTTGTTTAAATAATTTGGCTTTGGTCTTACAAAGATGTGAGGAAACTAACATTGTTTTAAAATAGGAAAAGTGTTGCTTTATGGTGTAGGAAGGAATAGTGTTTGGGCATAAAATTTCTCGAAACGGAATAAAAGTCGATCGAGCCAAAGTGGAGGTCATTGCAAAATTACCTCCGCCAACATCTGTGAAACTTGTTAGAGGATTTTTGGGGCATGTTGGATTTTACGGGCGATTTATAAAAGATTTTTCAAAAATTGCTAAATCTCTTTCTAATCTTTTGGAAAATTATACTCATTTTAATTTTTCTATTGAATGCATGTAGGCTTTTAACACTTTAAAGGACAAATTAATTTCAGCATCAATTATGGCAGCACCAAATTAGGATTTACCTTTTGAACTGATGTGTGATGCTAGCGCTGTTTTGGGACAAAGGAAGAATAAAATTTTTCGAACCATATATTATGCCGAACCTTGTCAAGTGCACAATTGAATTATTCAACAATAGAAAAGGAACTTTTGGCGGTAGTTTTTACTTTTGATAAATTTCACTTTTATTTAATTGGCTCAAAATTTATATTTTATTCGACCACTCGCTCTTAAGTATTTTCTTGAAAAGAAAGAATCAAAACCCCAGTTGATTAGATGAATTCTATTGTTGCAAGAATTTAATTTGGAAATCAAAGATAAGAATGTGACTAAAAATCTAATTGCAGACCACTTATCAAGAATTCCAAATTCGAAAGAAGAGGTAAGACCAATTTTGGAAGAGTTCCCTGATGATTTTTTTTTTTCATTAAGTTCACAAAAATTCCCTAGTATGCCAACTTTGTAAATTATTTAGTAAGTAATGTTCTTTCTCCTGAATTATGATATCAACAAAAGAAAAAATTATTTTTCTGATGTTAAAAATTACTTTTGGGAAGAACCTTTCTTATTTAAAGTATGTGCAGACCAGGTCAAAAGGAGATGTGTTCCAAACGAAGAGAAGGCAAACATTCTACATCATTGTCATGATGGAGAAGCAAGTGGCCATTTTGATGCCACCAAAACTGCAGTTAAGATTTTACAATTTGGATTTTATTGGCATACACTTTTTAAAGATACATACTCTTATGTAACTTTATGTGATATGTGTCAGAGAACTGGAAATATTTCAAGAAAAAATGAGATGCTTTTAAACCACATTATTGGGTGTGAATTATTTAATGTTTGGGTATTGATTTCATGGGACCTTTTTACATCTTCTTATGGAAATTTATACATTTTAGTGGTTGTGGAGTATGTGTCTAAGTGGGTAGAAGTTGTAGCATTGCCAACAAATAATGCTAAAGTTGTGGTCAAATTCTTGAAGAAAAATATTTTTACCCGATTCGGCATTCCTAAGGCAATCATAAGTGATAGGGGGACACATTTTTACAACAAACAATTTGAAGCACTTTTGAGTAAGTATAGAGTCACGCATAAGGTTGCAACCTTTTATCATCCTCAAAATAGTGGTCAAGTAGAGGTTTCAAATAGGGAAATCAAGAGAATTTTAGAAAAAACTACGAATGCATCTAGGAAAGATTGGTCAATAAAACTTGGTGATGTACTTTGGGCTTATAGGACAACATTCAAAACTTCAATTGGGATGTCTCATTTTAGGCTAGTGTTTGAGAAAGCTTGTCACTTACCAGTGGAATTAGAGCATAAAGCATATTGGGCATTGAAATTTTTGAATTTTGACATGCAGTCTGCAGGTGAAGAAAGAATATTACAACTGAATGAGTTGGAAGAATTTTGCAATGAGGCCTATGAAAATTCTAAGTTGTACAAGGAGTATACAAAAAGATGGTATGACAAGCACATATTCAGAAGAGAGTTTAAAATTGATCAAAAAGTCTTACTTTATAACTCTCGTCTTAAATTTTTTTCTAGGAAAGTTGCGATCTTGATGGTCTAGTCCTTTCACAGTTACACAGGTATTCCCTTATTGAACAGTTGAAGTTGCGCATGACACTGAGGGCAAATTCAAAGTGAATAGTCAACGTTTGAAGCCCTACTTTGAAGGTGGTTACAACAAGCAGAAGACCACCATTGAACTTCATCCTCCAGAATAGCGACATTTGAGATAGTTTGGCTGAAAATTATAAACCAAGCGCTTCTTGGGAGGCAACCCAAGCATTTTAATTATTTTAATTATTATTTGTTGTTAAGTTTATGTTTTTCAAAAAAAAAAAGATTAACTTTTTTCAGTTTTATTTAGGTTAATTTTTTAGGGAGCACATTTCAAGAGTTTAATCATCAAGGTCATCGATGAACTTATCCTATAACCGGGGAGTTTTTTTCTTCCTATTTCTATTTTTCTTATTGAGGACACTTTTGCTTCATTCAAGTTTGGGGGGGGGGGGGAGACAAATTTTTGGCTAAATCTATTTTTTTTTTTTATCATGATTGCATTCTTGGTTGTGATTGCGATTCTTAAGAAAATTTAAATTTTATTTAAACTTGTAATTGATGTGTGAGTTAATTTTAATTCTGATTATGTCGATCCACTTATTGAGCACTACAAGTCTTTAATTTTTGAATTGTGTGCAAATCTAGAGAACACTCATGTGAAGTATGTGATTTTCTTAGATTTTACCCAAATCTTAGAATTTGTTTGATTTGTTCTTGAGGTGAAATCCTAAGCTACATCTAACTAAGAAAATGATTTAGGCAATTTTTGGATCGATTGAGCCTTTCAAGCTAACCTTGTTTATTTATCCATAGTCACCCCGTTGAGCCTTAATTATTACCTAATTTTTCATTGGTACCCATATATTTTTAGCCCAGCCATTATCAAATTATATCATTGTCCTATGCCCTATAACCATGTTGATTTTTTCTTTTTTGGATAAAAAATTCTTTGAGCTTAATATAAATTTGGGAGGAATGATGGAGTATGAAAAAAGAAGAAGTGATTGCTATGGTTATTTGGGGTGTATTATCAAAAAAAAAAAAAAATTGATACCAATTGCATAAACTAAGCATCACTCAATTGCACAATTTAACAATCAATTGTATAAACTAAGCACATCACTGCAATCAACACGGAATTCTGGCTACCGGCTATCCCGGTATAATTTCCAGAAAGATTAAAAAATTAAATAAATTGAAAAATTGATTAAATAAATGGAAATTAAATCCATAAATACCTACTTAGGCCTAAAACACTAATTTAGCCACCTAGTTGCGTCTAGAAAAATAATGCACCTATCTACATAAATCAAGCAACCTAATTAACCCTTAACTAGTCTAATCTAACCACCTAATTTGTCTAATTGACTAACTAAATCACTAATTAAAACTAACTAACCCCATAATCAAATCTTAGGCTAAGCTAATTACCTACTAAGCATAACCAACTTCATAATTAAGGTTTAGCAAGTAAACTCACCGGATTAGTGGGCTGGTAAGTTCATGGTGATGGCAACGCAGAGGTGAGCAGAACACAAGCTTGCGGTGACGCCAAGGGAGGTCCGGACGGGGTTGAAAACGGGCCACGAAGTCTCAGCTATGGCTGAGACTTTGGCTGCTGCTTTGGGCTAATCCAAGGGAGCTGAGGGGCTGGAATGGCGAGCTAAGGCAGCAAAGCAGTTGGACGGGCGACGAGGGGCCTAGCGGTCGACAGGCTGGCCCGTGCCGCGGTCGATGGTGGTGGACGAAGCAGCTGGACCGGCTCGCGGCTTCGAGACGGCAAACTGGTGCGGACGACAGCTCTGGACATGGGGATGCGGTCGAGTGGCTTCGGTGACTCGAGCAAGCGTTGGACAACATTTGGATAGGCGGTAAGAGGGTCGACGGTGGCTATTGGTTTTCAGTTGGCTTCCTCTGGTTTTCTTGAGCTCTCAACTAGCAACAATGGAGAAAGCAAAAGTTAGGGAGAAGAAGAAGAAGGCTGCAGCTTGAAAGGGGGACCACCAAGCCTCCAAAGTCTTCAACAAATATCCCAATTTATCATGAGGAAGGCCCCCACTTGTTGCTGCCTTAACCTCATCCACTTTCCTTCACAAAACTTCCCTTAGAAGCTACCCAAGTTGTTGAACATTTCCCCTCCAATTCCAACTCAAATTCTCTCCAATTGGACTTAATTCAAAGGCCAAAATATCAAGGAGGATGCCCACATCAAATTCTACCATTTTCCTTGTCCAATGATCCAACTTGACGGCCAAAAGTCCACACAAAAACAGCCCTCTAAATTTCCCGGTCCAAAAACACCCAAATTTGATTTTTCGCCAAAAACTCGGGTTTGCAGAAAAATTTTCAGAGGATGAGTTGACATTTTAAAAATAAATTGTGGCATGACAAAACTTTCAATTTCTGAAATCGGGTTCAATTTTGCGGTTAATGTCAATCTAACGCGATTTTAGCGTGACCTAACTTACTGAGTAGCTTTTAGGAATTTTTAGTGCATTTGACCCATGGTGGATTATTTTCGAGCCACATTGTACATCTTTGATTCATTTGTGACTCTCGGTTGTCGTGAAAATCTCGAGATTTCAGATATGGGCATAGGTATAGAAATGATAGAAAAATCAGTTTAGTGTCATTCGTCGAGAATTTTGCAATTAGGTGGAATCACCTACAATTTAATCACATGCCTCTATCGAAAAAACCTATTTCTGGTCTCTGGTCAATTTTGACGGTGCTATATTGACTCTTGCAGATTAGCACGGTTAAGTAGTCAATTTTTGATCGAATTCTCAAGTCTGTTGCATTTAAATTTCTTAGTGGCTTCACCTGATCGATTAGTTATCTCGTGAGTAATCAGCTCAAAGAAAAATATTATAGATGCGTCAATGAAAAGCCCAACTCATTCAATCAAAAATAGAAAAAAAGAAATTAGGATGTCACAGGCAGGTCGTCGTTGGCCTTAAGCAAGGCCGGCATTGCCTAGCCGAGCCTCACTGGCCCCAAGCAAGGGCTGGTGACCCTCACTAGGCTTGGGTGAGGCTTGCCTAAATTTAGGCGATGCCTGCCATCGCTCGAGCCTAGCAAGGGTCGCCAGCCATAAGCAAGGGTCAGCATCACTTAGATTTGGGCGAGCCACACTAGCCTCAATAAAGATGTCGCCTAGATTTGGGCGACCCTCGTCCGCCCTTGCTTGAGCCGGTGATGGCCTCGCTCGAGCTGGCCAAGCGCTCCCCCCTAACCCCTAGGGTCGCTTAGGGTCGGCGACCTTTGTTGATCCCTCCGGCGATGGGCGGTGGCGGTAGCCCCAACCACGATTTGCAACTTCCTTTTTCTTTTTTCTTTTTTTCTAGATAAGGTTTTTAATAATTTGAGCTTTTTCTTAGTTTTTTTTACTATTATTTTAATAAGATTTAAAGATAAAATAATGATAAAAATGCCATGTGGAAAATATAAATTAAGTAAACAATGTCACGTTAGCATTTTTCGTTAGACAAGTTGATGGTGTTAATGGAAGAATTTGATTACACCAATTTGATAAGTTTAGAACTTGATTGTCATTTTTGAAAGTTTTATGATTTAATTGCACTTTCGCGACAAGTTTTAGGACTTATAGTGCATATATTCCATTTCATTTTTACTTTTTTGTCATTAAATCAAGGATATTCAGTTAGCTTGTTGCATATGACTCTCTATCTCTCCTTCCGCTTGCTTAAAATGATGATAGTAAATTTGTTACGTGAGAACTCACATGTAATATTTGCATGCTTTAAAGTATTTTAGGAGTTCTGCTATGAGTAAAAAGTCAATTTTCTCCTGTCACTTGCGTGTGCAGAGATATGTTAATTTTCCAAGATCACCCTATTATATTGAAGTCGCAAACTAGGCTACCAACAAGAAGATATTAGACATGATGTCATGCAATGATGAAAAGAGATGGTCCTTCGTTCTCTTTTCCACTTTTTTCCCATTGACAATGCTACTGCGACTTACACATAGCTAGTAACGAGTGTGGGGGCCATTGGCCATGGTAGGTGGGGATGTCATTCGAAATTTACACATAGCTGCTGCTGTTGGGGTCAATTGCAGTAGCACGAGCGTGAGCTTGCTATTTTTATCGGTAGGGTCGTAAATGGGGTTGAGAGATCTGTCAAGACGCAGTAGGCAAGCGGTCTCGATGGTGATCACCAGCACCGCTTACGTAACTGCTATGAGCAGGTTTGCGATTATGGCCATTTCTTTTCATATACATTTTTTCTTTTGCTAAGTGATAACGAAGACCATGAGCCAGAGCAAGACAAGACTAGGCACCCTGTCCCGATCAAAAAACATGTGAATATCATGATAGATGTGCTCTAATGGCATTGTCGATATTAACTTATCTAGCACGTTGTTATCAACAATTAGGTCTTTGGCTAAAAAAGAATCCAAACTTGTGATAGATTCAAATGTTCATTGTGGAAACTGACTTTTAAATGATGCCATTATTTTGGACCTACATAATCATCTCCTTTACTGGCAACTTTTGCAAGATGAAAGTTAAATATGATCAAATGACCTGTCAGAATGAAAAGTGTTAAACTATTTGACAAACACCTTTTCACGGCCTTGATGAGAAGCTGGTAAGGTAAAATTTTCACTATTGCTTTCTTTGTGAAGTTTCACCATGTTTGCTATGGACTTTCGAAGTTTACTGTAATAAACGAGAAGCAAATTAACATACAAAAAGCCCAAGTACTACAAATTGCATGAGGAAAGGCATTTACCCTACAAGTGCATGGTTCCCACTAGTATTGAAGTCGAAGCACCCAATGATCTAATTGATTCTCCAGCAACAAGTTTTACAGTATGTCAAATCACTAGTGCCTCCAGGAACAAATTAGACAATATGATGACAACTTCAAGGAAATAGGAAGATAAGCGCCAGAATAAACTCCTCTGGATATTCTCAGGAAAGGATCCCAAAGAAAAGGTAACACCGGAACACAAGATGCAAAGCAACGAAAAATATGGCAAGGAACAATATCAAACAGGACATTTGATGAGAGATTTTGGACAGCTTGCACTTTTAGGAAACAGAACCTTGTTTTTCCAAATTGGGAACAACGAAATATTATTTCAGCAGTCCTGGAAGCAACGGATTCCTCAGCATGGATTATCAGTGCGTAACTAGGTTTCTCGAGCCTACTTGTACATTTTTATTAAAAAGCGACAGGGTCAAACTCCGACTTTGCTTTGTGACTATCTACAGAAAATAGAAAGAAGAAGGTACTTCGGACAATATCTAGATGGCTTCCACTTGTACTTCTCTGAAACAAAGTGCATGGAAAATGACATGGTCATAATGTAATTTAGGAGTAAATACCTCCGATGGCGCACAGCTAGCTTCCCCTAGGAACTCATTAATAACGTTTCACTGCACGATCTTATTATATACAGATTATGTTAAAAATGTGAAGATTCGACTAGTATAGAGATATGCAGTACGTTGAGTGCAAACATGTCATGGTAATGAATATGGTGTTTTAAGTTTGTGAGCTATTTGATGTATTTTATGAACTCATTCGAAACAATTGAAGAGTCAAATTACTAAGAACTCTCAAGATTGTGGACCCCAAATTATATTTTTCCTAGCTAGGCGAGGATATTACTTCCAAATTTAATTCAGAAACGATTGAATAGTCCATATTGGCGTTTATAGAAAGAGCAATGAGGATGAAGCACCGAGAAGCTTTGAATACGAGTAAACTCCAACAAAAGCAGAAGAGCGAGTTCGAACATTATCTGATAATAGCAACTAGCAAGTGAGCCTTTCTTCTCCATACTAACCTTCCGAAGAACGTATGAAATACAGTATGCTCAGTAGCTGAGTGATCCTTAGATAATCTGCTTTTGCAGGGAATGCATCTAAAATAGGTGATTCGCAAAGCAATCATATCACTTTCAATCAACTAACTCACTCTCACCGATTCTATGGGAAAGATTGGACGCTACCGTGAGCATAGGATTTTGGACATATCTCTATTTTACCCGATTTATCGCCTAACCTCCTGGGAAGAGGATCAGAGTAAAATCCGGATCTAATTAGTAAATCCCAAAAAGCTGGGATGGGTGGTTCATAAAGGAATTCTACAGAAAACTGGATCCAAGACCTTTTTTCTCTCTCTTTGATGGTTTGAAGAAGTTCTAGCTTGAACTCATTGCAATTTAGAGAGACTCTCATATCGACATGGTTGATACTACTGTTATGGTAACCCACGGGGATATTAGAATGGCATCGAACTTTTAAAGAACGTTTTTCTCAGTTCCCACCAATGTAAAATTGGCAAGAATTTACATTTAAAAAAAGCAGCAGATCAGATAAGTTCAGAAACAGAACAAAAAGAATGACTAAACAACACGTTATATTCAGTGTCAAAATTTTCTACAAGAATAAAATAACTAAATGATGTTATATCGAGTCAATTGATTATTTATCATCACGACACAAAGGCAGACAAAGTAAAATCAATGTATCTCTATTTTATGTACTCTAGTAAAACAACTGAACAGTAGGCAGTTAAACTAACTTAAGTCCTGATAATTCATGTGGGATATTACTTGCCAATCCATGTTATGATAGTACTTTGGATAATTAACAACCGTGGACCTAACCTTGTAACAATTGTCTGCTAAAAGAAGATGAACCAAACAAACCATTCTGGCATGGACATCCAAAACGTTTCAAGAGCAGCAAAAGAACCAACATTACATCTTGCATATTCCCAAAACAATGTCAAAGATGTCAGTATCTTCCTATTAGGAGTAGTGCACATTAACAAGATCGTGCTGAAGGAGATAAAAACAGTTAATTTGTAATATCAAGGCCACTGTCAATCAGAGATTGAACTATTGCCCTGGTTCTCCCTTCAAACTTGTCCCCCTCTCCTGGAGTATAGGAAGCTTGCACACATCAGCTTCCCTTGCCCAGTCTACCAAGACCCGGCCTACAACCAAACATGCTGGTATGTCTGACTGAGACTTGAGCATGGCTCTGATGTCCTTCGAATTGGTACCTGCAATGGTGATCTGCTTGCACGTGACCTTGTGAGTGAGTGAAGCCGAGATGAGGCGCTTGGAGATGAAAGCATTTAAGTGTGAATGGCTCCATGTAGGCTATGTTCTGCTGCTTGAAGGACACCAGCTTATTTGGATTCTTGGACTTCTTCCCTTTTTAGTCAGTGTATGGTTGCTGTTGTCATCATCCAAATGGTCTAACTCCAAAAAAACAACCTGGTGCTGTTGACACCTAAATTTTAATTCGGTTTTTAATTAGGCCTTAGCTTCTTTATTTATGTATTTTTCCTCTTTTTTCGGATAAAAAACAAATAAAAAATTAATAAAAAATTAATAAAAACAAAAAGAACCAAAAAAGCAGAAGCAGCAACCCCTTCTTTTCTTCGTGCGGGCCCCAAGACCCAGCCCACGTGATTCGGCCCTTTCCCCCACAAAGCCCAGCCCCCTTCTCTTATTATTATTCCTTCTTCTCTCTTCTTCCCCTGCGCCTCTGCAACTCACGTGCACAGAGGATGCCGATGCGCGAAGGATAACCTACGGCTGAGGAGGGTAGGCCAACGTTGGCCGGAAGAGACAGATCTCAGGCGCCATTATTGGCTAGCCTTCAATGCCAAGCACACCTTGTTGGAAGAGCAAGGATGGGATGCCGGTTCAGCCGCGGGCGTCCGGTCGGCAAGCCAAAGACCGGCGGCCGAGGTTCTCTGTCGATTGGACCCCCTCGCCTATAAATAGCGGGGCACCACCTCCATCGAAGGACACAACGCAAGCTCAGAAACCTTCCCCCGAGAGACTTCAAGGGAAGGATTGAAGAGTGAGTGAGAGAGAAATCCGATTGTCTGCTTGAACGACCTCCCTCCGAGAGACTTCGGGGGAGGCCAACAGCAAGCGAATCCGGAGAGAGAGCGATCGAAAACGAGCGAGCATCACAAGCTTCCCCCGAGAGACTTCAGGGGAGGCCTGAGCACTCGCAAGCCCAGATTTGAGGGAGAGGGAAGAGATTGGAGCCGAAAGAGAGAAGCCGGGGAGAGGAGGTTCCAGAGGACTAGATTTGAGAAGCCAAGGACCCGCCGTTGTGACCGTCGCTGCCCTGTCGCATCCGTTGCTCTGAGCAGTCGCCTCCATTGCCAGCGATGCCGTCCCTAAGACGGATATCGTGCTGGTCCATCGTTGCCGCCACTGTTCGCTGCCGCGCCACGCCTTCTCTGCAAATAGGTAACAGTGGGTCTCACTCATGCCATCGCCGTCGAAACCCTAGCCACCATCTGTCCGTGTCCCGGTTACCGAGTCACCGCCAGGTGACATCACAGCTTCCCCCCTCTCGGCCGCGAATCGTCGAGCTCTAGGGTTCCCACGAAGCCGGGTCATCGGGTTGGGTAGGGTTTCGCTAGGACCGGGTCGTCGGGTCAAGCTGGGTCATTTTCAAACCACGGGCTGCTGGGCTGCGATTATAAAAAAAAAAAAAAAAGAGTCAGGCCTGCGTTGCAGGCCTGTCTACATTCTTGGGCGAGCGACTCGGGTCAGTCCCAACCCGGGAATCCAACCCGGGTCGGTTTTATATTATTTTAATATAAAATAATATTTTAAATAAAAAATAAAAAATAATTTATTTTCCAAAAATCAAAAAATCAAAAAATCTCATATTTTCCCAAAAAAAGGCAAAAAAGTCAGAAAAAGCCAAAAAGACTCATATTTTCCAAAAAATAGCAAAAAAAAAAAATCCAAAAATGCTTTCTATGTCCAAAAAATGAGAAAATGTCCAAAAAAAAAAAATGTTTTTCCTTCACAAAATACACGGAAAAATCCCTCAAAAATCCAAAAGCCTTAGGGTTTAAACAAGATTAGGTACCGAAAGGGCATTAGTGATTAATTAGTGTAATCAAGTCCCCGATTCTAATTTCTCTGGTTGCACAGGGCGAGTATTTCTCCCAATACTTTGCTTGGGTTTCTAATCGACACACCTCAAATCAATTAGTGGCAACTCCATTTTAAAATTAACTTACATGTTAAAAAACTTGGACCATTAAGTCGTGAATTGATGGACTTGGGAGAGTCCAGGCTAAAATAGACATAGCCGAACCATTAGCCTCCGCAAGGCGCTCGCCTCGATCTGGCGCCGAAAAAAGAGGTCGCGACAGCATGGTGACTCCGCTAGGGACGTTTGAGGACTTAAGCCGTTTTATCTTGTTTAAGCACTTTACTAACTTGTTTTTGTTCTTTTTTTTTTTATCCAGGTCAGTACCTTAGAGGTTTATTTTAATTTTGGATTTTTTTGTGATTATAAATTGCTATGCATGCTTCAAATGTTTAAGCACTACACGTGGCACACACAACCCGGCCACCGGACCTAGGCCTCCATAGGATATCTAGGATGGTGTTAAGAAAGATACGGCTTTGAACTCGAGACTGCGATGTAGAGGTTGCCTTACTTTTCCCCGAATTTCTTTAGCCTAGGTTAAAAGGGTATGCTGCTAACGCGAGACTGTGATAGGCGGACACCTTTTTAATCTCAACAAACCTTCTCAGTTAGAAATCGAGTCACGCATCCCATGCGCATGTCTTTGTGCTTGCCATTTTCTTTAAAAGCGATGTAATTTCTTTACTCTTACTCAGTCCTTATTTATTGGCCCATGGCAATTTAGGATAGATTTTTCGAGTCTTGGTTTATATGCAATGGGAGGAGACGATATCCAGTTTATTCTCGTCCCTAAAGCAGAGCTCTTTAGATGGTAGGGTCAATCGGACCAATTTGCCCAAGAGTACATGAAAGCCAAGGGTGGCCTGACAGTATGGAACCCTTCAGGAGACCTCGACGCTTTCCCGGAGGAAAATACATCCACTCCGTTTCACCCATCAAAGCCGTGACTACGCATGTGAGATTGCCATTATCGAGGAAACATGGAGCAAGTGCCATTGCAGAAGAATCGTGGTACCTGAAGGGCTTAAGGGATAGGAAAAAGCCCATCACGCCTTTGAGTCCTACATCCACAAACATTATATCCCGACAAAATTGAAGCCATCGGTTTCTCACCCAATCAGTGAGATCAGCCAGCACGAGCAAGCAGAGCTTATGCAAAGGGATTTGAGAATAGACTGGATACATGTCTCAGTGCCAATACACGAAAGCAAATACATTCGCAAGAACAAGGCTCCCCGTCACATATAAAATCTCAGTCATGTGCCCCTTAGTGTTAATATTATGAAAGTCTTGTCCCATTGTTTAGGGACTTTTGTTTAATATCTAGTATTTCCTTCTGTCATTTCAATTTCAAGTTTCAGATGTTAGGAGTCGACGGTCTATAAAATTCTCATTTGATAAATAAAAAGCAGTTAGACCATTGCCATGGGTCAATCTTTGTTTATTTTCGTGCTCATTCATTATTTTCGCGACACCAGGTAATTATGAAGCGCCAACTATCAGCCACCCGCGAATGGCCTCACGTAATAGGGTCCAATCAGAATGATGTACAAAATCGTCTCACCAACATTGAAGACAGCGTAGGACAGATGTCCAGTGTCCTTCAACAACTCTCGAGGCAAATGGAATCCACTCAAGCCAAGCCCAACTCCGTAGCTGCTTTAAACACCGTCATGACACCCGCAAATTTGCTAGAGGACAACCAATAGGATAGACAATTTGTAAAGATCATGAAGAAGCTGAGCCAACTACAGGGGCAAGATCCCATGGACTTGTCTAATTACGTCGGCATTAAGATCCCTGAAGAGCTCAAAACACTTGAATGCGAAAGGTATGCTGATACCTTCCGCCCAGAGACCTACTTGTAGGCCTACCTGGTCCGAAGGATGATTCAATCGTACCAATCAAGCTTGACTGGCCCTGCCTTGCGATTGTACATTGTCAGGAAGATTAGTCTCCTTAAGACCTGGGGGGAACTAATTCATGTTTTCCACCAAGAATATAATATTGACATCAACCCTGACATCGCCTTGCCCTACGAAGAACCGATGGTCGCGGAGCACAGGAGCCGTTAATCGTGAGATAGGAGAAGAAGATGTCAAAGAAGCCTTGCATGATAAATGGGCGACTGAGCAACATCCTATTGCTGAAAAGTTTCCCACTGGGAAAAGCAAAGAGCCTGTGTACGAGGTTAAAGACACAGAGCCTGTTCAAGACCGAGGAACGATAGGATAGCTTCCCAAGTTTACTGCAAGAGCTAGGGTCCAAAGAATACTAACCCTTATCAACCTAGAGAGTGAAGCAGAGAGTGAGGCTCCACTATCTCTCACTCCCCTCGACAAAGTCCAACTGGCGAAACGAAGGGCCTTACTCAAAAGGTCTGGACTAGGAGCCAAGAAAAGAAAGCCTAAACAATTCAATTCAATATTTGCCACTGAGTATAGGCAAAATTTGATAGCCAATGAGCCACCAAGCCAAAACTTTGAGCATCCCCTAGAGTACAACCCTGAAAACTACCAATCCTTAGGATATAATCCTAAGGACTACCAATGTTATACAGATGAAATCGGCCATTCATCGTATAACTGCATCGTACCCACACATAGGATCTAAACATTCGTCATTATCCGCTATGATCCCAATGAACTATTAAGCTTGTCACCTGACCATGAAGATAGCTTAAATGCCCCATCCTCGTTTGCTGATTTTGACCTGGAAGAAAGCAATGGGATAATCTTGGTAGAGTCCAGTTTCCTTGAAACAGAAAAATTCACCACTACGATGAATATGCAATGGGAAAACCAATTTCCTAACCAGGACATATCAAGCCCGTCTTGCCCTCATAGAATCATGACCCCCAGAGAGATGTGGATATCTAATCTTCGCAAGTATAATGGCACGACTTGCCCCGTGGCTCATTTGCAATATCTCTATGCTGAAATGAGTCGGTACTATAGCTCGATGTCATTCGCAACTTGGGCCTTCCAAGAAAGTCTTACAGGGCCTGCATTGCAATGGTTCATCACAGTAGATATCTATCTCATGAGAGATTGGAATGAGCTGTCTTCTGCATTCTTGCTTCAGTATCAAAGCCAGATTGGAACTAAACTGCCTTGTGAGAACTTGGTTCACTTTAGAAGAAGACCAATGGAGAATTTCCGAGCTTATGCAAGGAGGTTGAAGGCTTTTATGATGCAAACCTACCCTCAACTGGTCGAAGAAGAAATGATGAAGCTGTTCATAAGAGCTTTACCTCGCAAGCATCGTTGTTGGTTACCTGGGTTGCACTTCCGTAGCTTCAATGAAGTGGTCCTCTCATGCGAATACTTCAAGTCTATTGGAGGCGAGGAACTCAAAGGCACTTGATTTCAGAACCAACACTATCAAAGTGATCATTTTTATAGGAGTTTTCATGGGTGTTGCTTGTTTTTATAATTTAATGTTTTTTATCCTTTCTTAGTGCTACAGTTCTAATATTTTGTTTTGAAAAGCATGAGGCGGTATCCCAAACTAGCCCAGTGATGCTATCCAACCATGAAAAGAAAATATCATCCAAAAAGAATACTGAGGGATGGGCTTCATCATGCTTTCTTCCTTCCAAAGATATATACTTTTGAAAATGAAAAATGTTTTATTACCAAAAGCTTTCGTCAAAACAAGATGTTAAAATTAATGTTTATCTTTCTAACTCACTCACTTCATGTCTTAGAAGATCATTTCCATCCCCTTTGACTTAGTGTGACAGGAGGCATTTGAAGCAAGCACATCATGTGAACTCATCAAATTCGAAGACACCCTGCCAAGAAAACAGGGGCAAACAGAAAGAATTATCCCATTTCAAAAAGGGTGAGTCTTATTATCTGAGTATAATTTTGGAAATGATGTCCTCTCTCTTCTATTTACAGGAAACGAAAGATAAGACACAATAGGTACAGGCATATAGTTGAAATCAAGCCTTCCCTAGGAGATCTATGCACTACATCTCGTTCCTATCCAACTCCTTCTCAAGACGGAGCAACATCTTCTTTCCTCAAGGTGCCCGAGCAACTAGATGCTGCGGTTTCATCAATGGGATTTCCGGCTTTGACAAGCCAAGAAGTGCAGAAAAAAAAAATCCTGTCTTCCTTTGAATTGAATACTGTCAACAGAGAGAAAATCTAGACAGTTGAG
This sequence comes from Eucalyptus polyanthemos subsp. polyanthemos, assembly GCA_017140185.1. Taxonomy (NCBI): domain Eukaryota; kingdom Viridiplantae; phylum Streptophyta; class Magnoliopsida; order Myrtales; family Myrtaceae; genus Eucalyptus; species Eucalyptus polyanthemos. Next base: position 30,963,975 of record CM029458.1, read on the forward strand.
GCAGTTTTTAGCCCTTTATTCAAGATGATGACGTTAGGACCTAGAAACCTAACTTCTTTGTTCCAGACACATGCTCTCACAAGAAGTAATTGTCATCAAAGAATTGGAGGTTTTGATTGTCCATCTCAGATTCCATTGAAGCTTGAAGTACATGACTTTGCTCAATGTTGCTAATGGTCATATGGTCAAAGACAAAATTCCACAGAAGGAAGGCGTTGTAAATCATCAATTGTGTACACAGGGCCACAAATGAGGAGGGCCAATCGAAAGAAATGTCGAACTGTGTCAAGATGAAGAGGCTGTCATCAACATACAGAGATCCCTAGGAGTTAATAAATACAAAATCTAAGGAAGGGTAATTCGGTATCGTTTCCAATACTCCCGCTCTTTGAACTCGCTTTTGACATGTTTTCCCTATCGGCAGGAAGCATCGGGATTCAAGAGCCAAACTTGATGGTTAGGTTTGGCAAATCAATATTGGCCAAGCTAGTATGTGGAAATGACCCACATTGAATTCACCTAGCTTTATGTAAAAGGATGTGTCATCTAGGAGCCAATTCAGAGAATAATTGACCTAACGAAGCAAGGAACGTAGGACTTCGTGTCCCCCTCTCATTTCAGGTTCACCCAATCATTTGCAAACCAATGAAGGGTAAAGTTGTATCGCTTCCAATTATTCGACTCTTGAAAGAGTTCATGACTAACACATTCCCTCTTGTCTGTTGCAAGATTACCAGACTGTCAAAAGCAAGGATAACAAATCAATGAGAAGCATGTCAGACTTTGATAAGCTCTCTCAAGCGAAATGGCATCCTAAGTAATCGCTAAAGCAAATGACAGAAACCTTTTAGGCCTCAAATGACGTGCGATCTTGGCCCTACTGATTGATCTATTTCCACATCTTCTCTTCTGCAAGGGCAAAAGCATAAAGGCTTGTCAAATCAATGATCAGATCCCCAACCCCGGCTGATCCTTCTTGTGTCATTTCCCTATTTAATAGGGACAATCCATCGACACTCATTTGTGAATAGCCTTTTGTGAATAACTCTTTTGATGTTCAAAATTCAACACATTTGTAAATACAATTCCACCAAGTAAACCCCCTAAGGCTGTTAATATGGTTTCTTGAGTAAAAACCATTCATTTGTTTTGAGAATACAAACTCTCTCACATTGAAAATGATGCATGCCTTTTCCAAATGGATTTTGCATGATGATTTTGTCTGTCTAAGTTACTAATTCCACTGAGGATTATTAGAATAGACAGCTAAATGAAGAATACAAGATTAATTGAGCATGCTGGATGAGGCGTGTCAAAATGATGAAAGGCAAGCCATATCCTACACACAGTCCCCCCTATCTATACACTTGTGAGATGAGTGCAGAAGATTCCATGATTGCAGGGTAAAGAGTTCTCTTGCGAATGGTATGATAACCAAAACAGTGAGAGGCATTTCATTGCTCACCATTTTGAGCTCCTTACACTAGTGAAGCTTCTCTCATACTCTCGTCAAGAACCACCCCACACTGGGGCAGATCGGTGGCGAAGTAGCATCACAAGGTGAGAAGAGAGATAGAAATTTTCTTACTCGCACTTGCATCGATCTTTGGGTGTCTTTATTGTATATGAACACTCGTGTTAATTTAAGTGCCCTAGAATGACAAGAGCAATTCTTTCTCTACGCACTTGTATTCATTGTACAACCCAAGTGAGTCTTTAATTTTACCCTCGCATTGAGACAAAGCAGAAGTCATTGCCATAGCCTAGAGCGCCGGCTGAAGATAAAGACTCAAAAGTCTAATAACGGTGCTTCGATTGAACTTGCCTAGGCCAATTCCTCCAACAACAAAAAAGCAGGGGCATAAAAAAGCAGTGTATCTGGTAAAAGCAAGGTTAATGCCCATAAATGAAGAACTGGAATAAAAATAGGGGCATGAAAAAGCAATGTGCCTTGTAAAAGCAAGGCCAATGCTGATATAGCTAGTACAAGTACCTAGAGGGGGGTGAATAGGTATATAAAAGATTTTTCTCTTGATAATCGCGCAATACTTAGATAGTTAAAGGATTTGCGATAAGTAATAATCAATGTAAGACTAAGTAAAGGAAATAGAGAATTGAACACGCGGTTTATAGTGGTTCGGCTTGATCCAAGCCTACGTCCACTCTTCTGCACTGACAGCCAATTGGCTGGATTTCACTATGAACAAAGAGATGTTACAGTGTTGATCTTCCTTGATTTCTAGGTGTAGATGATCTACCACACTCGCTCAAGGTATCACCAAGTATAGACACTCTCTGTGTTTACAATTTCGCTCAGACTTTGTCGACTAATAATCAAGGAGCTTCAGACTCTGGAATTTCTCTATCGATCACACACTCAAACAACTAGAACGTCTTCCTTTTTATACTCCTTTATGCCATCATACCCGTTGGCACTTTCCAAAGGAATTCCTCCAATCTACCCGTTGGACGGAATCAATCAAGAAGATCATTCGAGCTATTAAAGGAACCTGACGATAGCCCATCAATCCTGTTCGCCCATACAATCAGGATCTTGGTTTCCAAGAATAGAACATTCCAAGAATATTTCGTCGACCATCGGATCTTCAATTGATCTAGATACGAACAAAAGAATCCGTTATGCTTATCCAACCAAAAAGATCTTCTCCAGACGATAGGATCAAACCCTCAACCATATACTTCGGCTCTGGATTTCCTTCGTCACTGGATCTGAAAGACTGTCAATGAGAATTGTCTTGAGTCTTGAGTCTTGAATATTAAGTCTGGTAATCAGAAAGTCTTCAGACTTTAAATTAGACGATCTCCAGATATCCAGACTAGACTGAAGGAAACGTTTTGTCAGCTTCAAAATATTCTGGAAATATTTCTCCAACAATCTCCCCATTTTTGATGGTGACAAAACTTTCCTGTAGATTTGAACCTCTTTGACCTGCAAAAACATTTCTCAAGCAATATGGCTATCTCATAAAGATTAACAAAACAACCAGACTCTGCATCCACAGAAAATTGGTTAGTCTTTCATGAGTAATACCATATAACAATACTTGAAATAAATGCAAACAGTCAAGCATCTAAATCCACAGTCAATTCAGTCAGATTCAAGTTCTCATCCAAGTTTACTCAAGTCAAAAACAAACACATTCAAAATAAATTCAAAGAAGGTTGGTTGGTTTTTGGTTCAAATTGCTTTCTCCCCCTTTTTGTCATCATTAAAAAGGTGAGAAAGGAGTCATGTCTTCTTGGGAATGCGCATGATCTGGAAATCTCCCATGGACTGGACTACGCCTTCTAGCCTCTTCAAGTCCTCCCTTAGATGAGCTACCTCCTCTCCTTTGGCATTGGCTTGAAGTTGCGAGCGAGGTCTTTCATTTTATCCTCCAGTAGTAACCGAAGATGCTTGTCCAGCATTCTTCATGGCTTGAACTTCACAGTCCAGAGCGTAGATTTGGCCACGCATTTCCAGAAGAATATCCATAATACGACGAAAATCTGCAGAATTGTCCGTCTGTGTACTTGCATTTGCTTTCTCAGATGGAGTGAATGCAGACGATGGCGCTTCTGAATAGTCTTGCAGATTTGGAGATGTCGTATCGTGTTCTTCTTCAGGCAATTGAGAAGCCTGAAATTCTTCTGGGTCTGCTGGAGATTGTCTTAGACCTTCACTATTGGCAGCATGAGGTGTGGACTTTTCTTGCTCGCCAACTCCCCCTGTCTCTAGGACATCAAGAGGGGAAGAGTGATGATCATGCTCTTTCGTGTCTTGATTCTCCTTCTCTCGCATTCAGCCGCAGACTTTTCTTGCTCTTCTTCTCCTTCTTTTTCAGCTTCTTTCTCCTTCTCTCGTTTGTTCTTCTTCTTCTCTTTTCTTGGCTTGCTCCTCTTCTTTCTCTCTGTTTCTTTGTTGTTCGTTGGTTGGGGAACGAACGTCCCGGTCCTTATCAAGGCAGTGATTATAAGATCTTCCTCCTCATCTTCATCCTCCAAGATGAGAGTTCTCTTCTTTTTGGATGGGGCACCAATGGCCTCCTTTCCTTTTCGCTTTGAAGTAGACGGAACTGGAGTCTTCACTCTGAATTTCTCCATTGCCTTACAAAGTTCTTGCAGACGCATCTTCGTTAACATCTTCAGACCTACCACCATCTTATCGCACGGTCGAACACAGAGTGTGTGTGGAGGTTCAATATTCATGTGTCTGAAGATCTTGGTCACCAAACCTGGATAAGGCAATTGTCCCTTGTCCTTTGACATTGCTCTGTACATGTGAAAGAGAATAGTGTGAGGAAGAGAGAACTTCATCCCTGAGTTGATTGCGTACATCAATTTTGCCTCTGAATTTGACACATCAGTCTTTGATGTAGACTTGGGCCTGATGCAATTGATCACAATTTTGTGCAGCACAACATTAATGGCACGCATCCTTGAATAGATGATTCTTCCCTCCACATCTCTATCTTTAACAAGTTCCAGTGAGGCACGAGCAACTGAGACTTTGATTGGTTGATAGCGTCCTCGTTCTACTCCAATTATGTCCGCCAACATGTCCACGTCTAACACATAATCCTGATCTCGAACACTGAATGATATTCTATTCGCATCTATAAAGCTGAGATTCGAATAGAAATATGTAGTCATTTGTGCATATCCGTCCGTCGTATCAGTGCAAAAACGTTCCAGTTGAAGCAGACTGAACTTCTCTCTCAAGTTCACATTCACAGCATCCAAGAAATCAAAATCGACACTCCTAGGGTTTATCACCCCTCGTTTCAGCAATCTGAAAAACAAATTCTCCTGTTCTTTCGATTTGAACAACTCCATCCTCTTTCCTTTCACCTTCGTAGCAATACCCATTCGAGGTTGAAAATCAGTGAAAATTTTATCATCGTCGTTCCCATCAGTCAAATTTGGTCCCGACATACGAGGGTCACTGGGAATATTCGCAAGCGCTTCCTCTGCTTTACCCTTGGGAGCAATTCCCAAATCCTCCATTTTCTTCAGAAAGATATACTCATTCCCATAGTTCTTATCTTTAAGAAAATCATCCACGTACTTCAACGGAGTCCCAGTACTTTTCAACGCACAGTAAAGTTTGTAAATAAACGAGGGTTTTTTTACTCTTACTGGGTCTGCGTCCTCGATTATCTCTTCCTCTGGATGTTGACCCGCACCAAGTGGGGTAGATGGCGTTGAGTGACGTGGTGGAGAATGAGACGGGTTCTGTTGCTGACTCGATAATTCTTCCTCTTCTGTGAGATCGAAGTGGGTAGGTCCCTCCTTCATCTTCTGTGGTCCCCTGTTCGCGATTCTTGAAGACTTCCTCGAAGAAGACATCCTTCTTGTCGCTGAAAGATTCCTTTGCTTGCTTTCCCAAGAAAAGATGACAACTTTCTCGAAGATGAACACGAAGTCGAAATCGGATTGAGAGGAGAACGCTTTTTAGGGTTTTGAAGATTGAAAATGAAAACGTGTATATATAACTCGGTTTTGAAAAGGGAAGTTCAATTGGTACAAGGAAAATGTACGAATACCTCTTTTCGAAATCAATAACTGCCAAAATTAATCCTTTTGAAAAGACAAGTTTTTCGATTTTCACGGAGACTACAAAATAACTGAACGAAAGATCATACCTTTTCGAGTTTAGATAAAATAACAACTTACAGTCTATAGTCATCAACGTCTGAGTCTGAGATATTTGAGTCTGAGAGATTTGAGTCTGACGGTCATCAACTTTCTGAGTCTGAAGGTTGGTGAGTCTCTAGACTTTAACTTCTTCGAGCTTCAAAATGTTGAGTCTGGAACGGATAAAGTCGAATTGATTTTTCTCCAAAGGCTTTGTGAATCTATCCGCTAGTTGACTTTTTGAATCAACAAATTGAATCGAGATTTCTGCACTTTGAATATGATCTCTAATGAAGTGATGTCGAATTTCTATATGCTTTGCTCTTGAATGAAGAATTGGATTTTTGGTGAGATTGATTGCGCTCGGTGTTGTCACATTTGATTTTTGTGCATGAGTCTTCAATCCCAAAGTCTTGTAGCTGTTGTTTTATCCATAGAATTTGCGAACAGCAGCTTCCAAGGGCTACATACTCGCTTCGTTGTTGAGAGAGCTACGGTGCTTTGTTTCCTTGAAAACCAAGACATCGTCCCTTCCAAGCAACCGGCAAGTTCCGAGGTACTCTTTCTATCGACTACGCAACCGGCTAGATCAAGGCGTCGAATAACCCGGAAGATCAAAGTCTCCCTTCTTAGGATACCAAAGACCAATGCTTGAAGATGAAGCAACGTATTTAATAATACGTTTCGCAGCACTGAGATGAGATTCTCTAGGATCGATTGAAACCTAGCACGATGCAAACACTCAACAAAATGTCAGGTCTAGAAGCAGTTAGATAAAGAAGTGAACCGATGATGCTCCTGTACAGCTTTTGATCAACTTTCTTCCATTCTTCATTCTTGTCTATCTTCAAAGAACTTGACATTGGTAAATCAGTCTTCTTGCAATTTTTCAATCCAAACCTTTTGACAAGATCATTAGCATATTTTTCTTGGAAAATGAAAGTTCCTTCCTTCAATTGCTTTATTTGAAGACCAAGAAAGAATGTTAATTCTCCCATCATACTCATTTCAAACTCATCCTGCATAGACTTAGAAAATTTCTTGCAAAGACTTTCATTAGAGGATCCAAAAATAATGTCATCCACATATATTTGAACGAGTAAAAAGCTTTTGTTTTCCTTTTTGATAAATAGAGTAGTATCTACTTTACCTTTGACAAAACCATTCTGTAATAAGAACTTACTTAGTCTGTCGTACCAAGCTCGAGGTGCTTGCTTTAAACCATACAAGGCCTTTTTCAGTCTGAAGACTGAGTCTGGCTTCTTTGGGTCTTCAAACCCAGGCGGTTGTTCCACATAAACTTCCTCTTGGATAAATCCATTTAGGAAAGCACTTTTGACGTCCATTTGGAATAACCTGAAATTTTTGTAACAAGCAAACGCAAGTAATAGACGAATAGCTTCTAACCTTGCTACAGGAGCGTAAGTCTCATCATAGTCTATTCCTTCTTGCGTGTATCCTTTGGCCACGAGTCTTGCTTTATTTCGTACGACTTTTCCTTTTTCATTCATCTTGTTTCTGAACACCCATTTGGCTCCAATAACAGTTTTACCTTTTGGTTTAGATGTCAATTCCCAGACATCATTAATGATGAACTGTCTGAGCTCTTCTTGCATAGCTTCGATCCAGCTTTCATCAGATAAAGCTTCTTCTATGCTTTTTGGTTCAATTTCAGAAATGAGAGCCACAGCACTAGACTCTTCACGTCTTTTGGATCGGTGCGAATTCCTTCATTAATTTCGCCGATAATGAGATCTTTAGGATGACTGGACTTATGCTTCCGATTCTTGGTTGATTTGTCGGATGATGATCTCTTTCTTTATTTGAATCTTCATGAACATCTTGATCTTTGGTCTTCAGTCGAGATACTTCTTGAGTTGTGAGCTTTGGAAGGTCTCGGGCGATGATTGGACTTTTCATACTGAGTCTGACTGGATTCATCTTGCGTAGAGTCTTGAAATTTGACGTTCATTGACTCTTCCACTGACTAGCTCTTCTTGTTGTAGACTCTGTAAGCTTTGCTTGATGTAGAATATCCAAGGAAGATGCCTTCATCTGATCTTTCTTCAAACTTACCAACTCGATCTTTTGCATTTTTCAATATAAAGCATTTACAACCGAACACATGAAAGTATGAAACAATGGGCTTCTTACCTTTGAATAAGTCATACGGGGTTTTCTCAATAATAGGTCTTAGGAAGACTCTATTGATGATATAGCATCTGTTGAAAGAAGCTTGACCCAAAATCGTGAAGAAATTTTACTTTCAATTAAAAGAGTTCTAGCCATTTCTTGAAGAGATCTATTCTTCCTTTCCACAACTCCATTTTGCTGAGGAGTGTATGGGGAGGAGAACACATGCTTAAATCCAGATTCATCACACAATTTTGTGAAATCTTGATTTTCAAATTCACCTCTATGATCTGTTCTAATACTTGAGATAACACATCCTTTTTCGTTTTGAACCTTTTTAGCAAATTTTTCAAAATACGAAAAGGTTTCAGACTTACTTGCAAGAAAATATACCCAAGTAAAGCGGGAGTAATCGTCCACAATTACTAGGCAATATTTCTTACCTCCAATACTCTGGGTTCTGGTTGGTCCGAAGAGATCCATATGCAGCAATTGAAGTACATGGTTAGTAGAGACATGATTCATTGGCTTATATGAATTTCTTACCTGCTTTCCCAGAATACATGGAGTGCATGGATCGGACTTTTGATACGGTAATTTGGGTAGACCTCGAACAAGCTGCTTTGATGAGATTTTGGCTAATTGCTTCATGTTGACATGACCAAGCTTTCTGTGCCATAAGCTTGCTTCGTCTTGAATTGAGATTAGGCATTGTGATTCATTTAATTTCATGTCTAAGAGGTAGATATTTCCATGCCTTCGACCCATGAAAGACTGAGTAGAGTCTTTACTGATTCCAGAACATATTCCTTCCTGAAAGGAGATCTTGAAACTAGTGTCACACAATTGGCTAATGCTGAGGAGGTTATAGTTGAGTCCTTCCACTAGAGAAACATTGCTTATTGTGAGATTTCCAATTTTCACTGTTCCAAATCCCACAATGCTTCCTTTGACGTTTCCTCCAAATGAAACATTTCCACCGTTTACTTGAACAAGCTTTATGAAGCACTTTGAGTCTCCTGTCATGTGTCTTGAACATCTGCTTTGTCAAGATACCACTTTACCTTTTTCTTGACGAGAGACCGCATTTAAAAGAGAGTCTCAAGCTTTCTTTGGTACCCAAATTTTCTTGGGTCCTTTGGTGTTAGAAGGATAAACATTATTAGGCCATACTTTCTTAACAGGCTTCCAAACCATAGGACACTCTTTTTCAAAGTGATCCTTACTGTTACACTTTGAACACCTTAGAGCATTTCGACCTACAGACTTTACAAAAACTTTCTTGAAATGATTTTTGTAAGCCTCTCTCGACGGTCTTTTCTTAATTCTTTCTTTTACTTTAGGAAAATCAATCAAGGGAATTGTTTCCGCTGTCATGCCTAGACCAGACTTATTGAAGTAAGGTCTTTGAACTGAAAGAACTTTTTCAAGCTTTTCGGATCCTATCGAAAATTTCTTTGAAATATTTGATAAGTCCGTTTTCAAGAAAACATTTTCTTTCAAAAGATCATCTTCCTTTTCTTTAAGAGCAGAAACATTCAAGTCTAAACTTTTAACTCTTTCTTCTAAAATATTTTCTTTTTGTTTTAGAACTAAGTTTTCCTTTTAAGTTCGGAAATTCTTTTGAGAGAAGTCTTAAGACTAAAACATAGTTCATCAATGTATTTAGAAACTTTGACAGAATTTTAAAATCACTTACCTCAAATTCATCGTTCGAGTCCGATCCAGATAAATCCGAGTGCGAATGTGCCATCGACATATGTTGGCATATTCATTATCACTTTCTTCACATTCTCGTATCACTCCTGTGTTTCGGCTTTGAGAGCTTTTCGAAACTTCTCAGCTTTTCCTCTTTTCTTCTTCGAAGAGGACAGTTGGGTCTCGATGTGTCCCTTTTTCTTACATTCGAAAACGAGACAACATCTTTGTTTGGTTCCTCATCATCAACGAGACTTGGTCTGCTGTCTCTCGGAAACTTTGTTTCTTTGAGTTGAACCTTCTTCCTTTTCTATTCAGTTTTCGAATCTTTTTATCATGAGAGCAAGCTCCTCGTCGTCCATATCATCTCCCGAATCAGTATCATCGAATCATCATTTGATTTTAATGCAATGGATTTCTTACCTCTTGGATCTTCGTCTTCATTAATTTGTTCCACTTCATAAGACTGAAGAGTTCTGATTAGCTCGTCGATAGATAAAGGCATTATTCTTTGCGTCTCTCTTATTGAAGTCTTGATATGATTCCAATCCTTGGAGAGTCCACGCAGTAGCTTGTTCACCTTCATGGGATCAGAAATTTTTTGTCCTTGGTTCTCAAGACCATTGACAATATTTGTAAAACGACTAAACATGTCAGTTATAGATTCTCCTGGTTTCATTTTGAAGGCTTCATATTGACCGAGGAGAATGTTGATTCTGGTCTCCTTCACTCGATCTGTCCCTTCATAGGTGATATGTAATCTATCCCATACTTCTTTTGCTGTAACACAAGAAGATATTCTGTTATATTCAGTTGGAGACAAGGCACAATATAAAGAGTAAATTGCTTTTGCATCGAGTGCTTGTCTCTTGTTTATCTCTTCCTGAGTCATTCCACTGGCATCGACAGTTTCTTTCCCTCTTTCAGAGACTGATGCAACAGTAGGAGTGATTCCTCTTTCCACTACGTCCCATTCCAGAGGATCCTTTGATCGTAGGAAAGCTTTCATCTTGTTCTTCCAGATGTTGTAATCCTTTCCATCAAAGTAGGGTGGTCTGGTATTACTTTGCCCTTCCACCAGCCCTGGTGCTAGCATACTAGCCATGGATCTTTTACTCTAAAGTAAAACACTTCAAATAAAGTAAGAACACGAGCTCTGATACCAATTGATATAGCTAGTACAAGTACCTAGAGGGGGTGAATAGGTATATAAAAGATTTTTCTCTTGATAATCGCGCAATACTTAGATAGTTAAAGGATTTGCGATAAGTAATAATCAATGTAAGACTAAGTAAAGGAAATAGAGAATTGAACACGCGGTTTATAGTGGTTCGGCTTGATCCAAGCCTACGTCCACTCTTTCGCGACCGACAGCCAATTGGCTGGATTTCACTATGAACAAAGAGATGTTACGGTGTTGATCTTCCTTGATTTCTAGGTGTAGATGATCTACCACACTCGCTCAAGGTATCACCAAGTATAGACACTCTCTCGTGTTTACAATTTCGCTCGAGACTTTGTCGACTAATAATCAAGGAGCTTCGACTCGGAATTTCTCTATCGATCACACACTCAAACAACTAGAACGTCTTCCTTTTTATACTCCTTTATGCCATCATACCCGTTGGCACTTTCCAAAGGAATTCCTCCAATCTACCCGTTGGACGGAATCAATCAAGAAGATCATTCGAGCTATTAAAGGAACCTGACGATAGCCCATCAATCCTGTTCGCCCATACAATCAGGATCTTGGTTTCCAAGAATAGAACATTCCAAGAATACTTCGTCGACCATCGGATCTTCAATTGATCTAGATACAAACAAAAGAATCCGTTATGCTTATCCAACCAAAAAGATCTTCTCTAGACGATAGGATCAAACCCTCAACCATATACTTCGGCTCTGGATTTCCTTCGTCACCGGATCGAAAGATCGTCAATGAGAATTGTCTTGAGTCTTGAGTCTTGAATATTAAGTCTGGTAATCAGAAAGTCTTCAGACTTTAAATTAGACGATCTCCAGATATCCAGACTAGACTGAAGGAAACGTTTTGTCAGCTTCAAAATATTCTGGAAAGATTTCTCCAACAAATGCCCCTAGTGAAAAATACAACCAAGAAAAAGTTGTTGTGGTCCATAGAACCTCCATCTGACAAGAAAGACCAATGACAAATGCCGAGTCAGTTACCAACTCTCACCCTCTTACATGTGAGCCAAGTCTGTGTTACATTCCCATTGTAAAAGTCTCTTTAGACTATGGAACTTCAATTAACGTAGGATTTCATATATACATAAGCATCGCTTGAAGAAGTACGAGCGAGATTATTCTATCTCTTTTCGTAGGATTCTTGACTTGCAAACCCGGGGATGATCGTGCGGCACTTCGTTCATGGGCCTTGACCTCAACAGTCCCATTTGATGAGTCATTGACCAAGTCTTCATCACAATTTCAAGAAAGACCTCTCACATTGGTAAAGTCGTACCATTTGCGAGAATACTCGGACCCTTATTGACATGATGATAATAAGAAGTGTGGTCCTTATAAATTATACATCAATGGTCAAGATAGCCTTTTCCATGAGAGTGAGTGAAAAGTCCTTTTAGACTGAAAGTCCCTCATCTGGCATGCTCAAGACATTTACATTCTAAATAAAGGTTATCTTTCAAAATCTTCCCCAGTGGAACTCAGATGATGCAAAACTGACAATATTGTCATGCATGAATTCCATTTGAACTCATGAATTTACAACATATACAATCATGTGTGCTTATTGTGCAAATAGCAGACATACTCTCAGAGATCAGAGATATTACCAGGTAAGCATATCCCTATCCCCATTTGTCTTAAAGTACCCACCACTGTCCAGGTACTCTCCTCTTGACACTCAATCTATTTGAGTCGTCCCTTGAGTTTGGGTGCTTGCAACTATCTAAGTATCCCCTTGTCTTTGAGTACCCACCACTTACCGGGTACTCTCTCTTATCGACACTCGACCTGTTCGAGTTGTCCCAAGAGTATTGATACTTGCAACTGTCTAAGTATCCCCTTGTCTTTAAATACCCACCACTTGCCGGGTACTCCCTCTTATCGACACTCGACTTGTTCAAGTTGTCTTTAAAGTTTGAATGCTTGCGACTGTCCAAATATCCTCTTGTCTTCAAGTACCAGCCATCGTTCGAATACTCCCTTTTCATGACACTCAACCTGCTCGAATTGTCCCCAAATAATATTAGTAGTTGTTCAAGCATTCCACTGCGTTGTACATCTGCGGTTACCCGGGTATGCTCTCTTATCATTATGACACTTGGACCCGCCTGAGTAGTCCCAGATCGTATCATTAAATATTTGTGTTCATCCAAATATTCCACTACTCTATACACCTAAGTGCCTACGGCCATCCAGATAAGCCTTGTGCTAAATTCAAGTTTATGTTACTAGGAGATGGGAGACCTTCACGAATATGCGGGGCACGTCCTCGATATTCCCCTTTACCAGGAGGTGAGAGACCTTCATGAATAGCCGAGGTGCGTCCTCGATATTCCAACTACCAGGAGGCGAGAGATCTTCAAGAATAGCTCATGTACGTCCTTGATATTCTCAATTACCAAGAGATGAGAGATCTTCATGAATATCCAAGGTACGTCCTCGATATTCCCAATTACTAGGAGATGAGAGACCTACATGAATATGCGAGGCACGCCCTCGATATTCCCAATTACCAGGAGGTGAGAGACCTTCATGAATATCAAAAGTACGTCTTCGATATTCCCAATTACCAGGAGGTGAGAGACCTTCACGAATATCCTAAGTACATCCTCGATATTCCCATTTACCAGGAGGTGAGAGACCTTCACGAATATCCAATGTACGTCCTCGATATTCCCATTTACCAGGAAGTGAGAGACCTTCACGAATATCACAGGTACGCCCTCGATATTCCCCTTTACTAGGAGGTGAGAGATCTTTATGAATATCCAAGGTACGTCATCGATATTCCAACTACCAAGAGATGAGAGATCTTCACAAATATTCAAGGTACATCCTCGATATTCCCACATAAAAAGAGATGAGAGACATTCACGAATATCTCAAGTACATCCTCGATATTGTATTCTCCAGAGTTTAGTACTTGCGATCATCCAAGTACCCTTTCGATACCTGCGAACATTCAGGTATCCTCCAAAAATTTGTACTTGTGATCATCCAAGTACCCCTTCAATACCTGCGAATGTCCAGGTATCCTCTAGGAGTTGGTACTTGTGATTATCCAAGCACCCTTTCAATGCCTGCGAACATCTAGGCACCCTTCAGAATTCGCATTTGTGATCATCCAAATACCCTTTCGACGCCTGCAAATGCCCAAATATCCTCCAGGTTAGTACTTGTGAATATCCAAGTACTCTTTCAAAATGCTTGTAAATGTCTAGGCACCCAACAAACATATGCCTTGAGAAAAGTCGGCGCATCCCCCGAGAAAGGTCGGGAGCCATCCGGTGTCCTTGATTGAGGTCAGGCACCCTAACAAATCGATGCCCTGAGAAAGGTCGGCGCATCTCCCGAGAAAGGTCGGGTATCAACCAGTGTCCTCGACTGAGGTCAGGCACCCCCAACAAATCTATGCCCTGAGAAAGGTCGGTGCATCTCCCGAGAAAGGTCAGGTACCAACTGGTGTCCTCGATTGAGGTCAGGCACCCCCAACAAATCGATGTCCTAAGAAAGGTCAGTGCATCTCTTGAGAAAGGTCGGGTACCAACTGGTGTCCTCGACTGAGGTCAGACACCCTAATAAATCGATGCCTTGAGAAAGGTCGACGCATCTCCCGAGAAAGGTCGGGTACCAACTGGTGTCCTTGACAGAGATCAGGCACCCCACAAATCGATGCTCTGAGAAAGGTTGGTACATCCCCCGAGAAAGGTCGGGTAAACAACTTATTGCTTTAATAGGTGACCGAAGAATGGTTTGGGTCCTACAAGAGCAATTTCTCGTCAAGGCGACCGAAGAAAGGTTCGGGTCTTGGAGGAGCAACCTCCTCACATTACCAGGTAAAAGCATGCCTTGACACTTGCTAAGCTCGAGATTCGCACCATTATCTCGCCCGTGCCCGATAAGTAATTACATGTATCTTCTTATCTGTCTTACTACATATAATATTATATTGCTCTTTTCTGCATATGACAATAGGTCCCAAATAAGATATAACCTACTGCATAGACAAAATTTAGGTATCAGTTTGTCTTTAAATGCAACCTCTACGAGCTCACCTTCAAAAAGGGGTAGCTGTTGACACCTAAATTTTGATTCAGTTTTTAATTAGGCCTTAGTTTCTTTATTTATGTATTTTTTCCTCTTTTTTGGATAAAAAACAAATAAAAAATAAAAAAAATTAATAAAAACAAAAAGAACCGAAAAAATAGAAGCAAGCAACCCTTCTTTCTTTCGCGGGCCCCAAGACCCAGCCCACGCGATCCGGCCCTTTTCCCTCCAAAGCCCAACCCCCTTCTCTTCTTCTTATTCCTTATTCCCTCTTCTTCCCCTACGCCTCTGCAACTCACGCGCACAGAGGATGCCGATGCGCGAAGGACAACCTACGGTTGAGGAGGGTAGGCTGACGTTGGCCGGAAGAGACAGATCTCAGGCGCCATTATTGGCTGGCCTTCAATGCTAAGCACGCCTTGTTGGAGGAGCGAGGATGGGATGCCAGTTTAGCCTCAAGCGTCCGGTTGACAAGCCAAAGACCGGCGGCCAAGGTTCTCTGTCGACTGGACCCCCTCGCCTATAAATAACGGGGCACCACCTCCGTCGAAGGACACAACGCAAGCTCAGAAACCTTCCCCCGAGAGACTTCAGGGGAAGGATTGAAGAGTGAGCGAGAGAGAAATCCGATTGTCTGCTCGAACAACCTCCCTCCAAGAGACTTCGGGGGAGGCCAACGATAAGCGAACTCGGAGAGAGAGCGATCGAAAGCGAGCAAGCGTCACAAGCTTCCCCCGAGAGACTTCAAGGGAGGCCCGAGCGCTTGCAAGCTCAAATCTGAGGGAGAGGGAAGAGATTGGAGCCGGAGGAGAGAAGCCGGAGAGAGGATGTTCCGGAGGACTAGATCTGAGAAGCCAAGGACCCGCCGCCGTGACTGTCGCGTCCGTTGCTCCGAGTAGTCGCCTCCATCGCCAGCGACACCGTCCCTAAGACGGATATCGTGCTGGTCCATCGTCACCGCCACCATTCGCCGCTGCGCCACGCCTTCTCTGCAAAATACATAACAGCAGGTCTCGCTTGTGCCGTCACCGTCGAAACCCTAGCCACCGTCCATCCGTGTCCCGGCCATTGAGTCACCGCCGGGTGACGTCACAGCTTCCCCCCTCTCGGCCGTGAATCGTCGAGCTCTAGAGTTCCCACGAAGCCGGGTCGTTGGGTCGGGTAGGGTTTCGCCAGGATTGGGTCGTTGGGTCGGGCCGGGTCATTTTCAAACCACGGGCTGCTGGGCTAAAAAAAAAAAAAAAAAATGAGTCAGGCCTGCGTTGCAGGCTCTTCTGCATTCTTAGGCAGGCGACCCGGGTCGGTCCCAACCCGGGAATCTGACCCGGGTCCGTCCCAACCCAGGAATCTGACCCGGGTCGGTTTTATATTATTTTAATATAAAATAATATTTTAAATATAAAATATAAAATATAAAAATTTATTTTCCAAAAAAAAAAATCAAAATATCTCATATTTTCCCAAAAAAAAGGCAAAAAAGTCAGAAAAGCCAAAAAGACTCATATTTTCCAAAAAATAGCAAAAAAATCCAAAAATGCTTTTTATGTCAAAAAATAAGAAAATGTCCCAAAAAAAATGTTTTTCCTTCACAAAATACATGGAAAAAACCCTCAAAAGTCCAAAAAGCCTTAGGATTTAAACAAGATTAGGTACCGAAAGGGCATTAGTGATTAACTAGTGTAATCAAGTCCCCGATCCTAATTTCTCTGGTTGCGTAGGAGCAAGTATTTCTCCCAATACTTCGCTTGGGTTTCTAATCGACCCACCGCAAACCGATTAGTGGCAACTCTATTTTAAAATTAACTCACATGTTAAAAAACTTGGACCATTAAGTGGTGAATTGGTGGACTTAGGAGAGTCCGGGCTAAAATAGACATAGCCGAACCATTAGCCTTCGCAAGGTGCCCGCCCCGATTGGGCCCCGAAAAAAGAGGTCGCGACAGGTGTTAAACGATGCTTCCCACGAGCCAACACTCATACAAAATCTTTATACAATTCGATGAAGGATAAAGCACCCCCACATTCCAAACATTATGCTACACCAGTACCATTATCAAGGAAATGACATAAAGTAGACATTCCAAACTAGAAAAAAAGAATGAAATATTCAATTAAGCACCTGCCCATTGTAAATACCACATGTCGGCACAAAGATGCCATCTCAAGAGGCATCAACACCATGATCAGAACATTATTAGTGAACATGTTGCAAAAAGCTCCATTCAACATCTTCTTACAGGAGACACTTTCTAGCAAATGAAAGCAGCCACTTAGATCGTAGTGAGCATGACACCTGAAAGAAACAAATATTGTCTATAAGACATGTCTAACTACTGACAATCCTCAAGATTAACCGGTGAGGTGGGTAAGAACACATCGCCATACAACAAAACCTCACAATCTTCGAAGCTGCATTGACAAAGCTCATGCTATGCAATTCATCAAATAGCTAGAATATATGGGTGAGTAAGTGCTCAATGGACCCTAATTGTCGAATCGTGTGACAATTCCTTTAAAACCCAGTCAAACATTCTTTTAAGAAAGACTGACTTCGTATGAGACAATATAGAATTCGAAGAACGCAAATTTCTTCCTTTTGACACCAGATTCAGGCAAACGTGACTAAGTAAACAGTTTCACCTACCTTACTAAATTCGTTGTGGGTCATTTAAAGCAGATAAGATTTGGATGGTGGTATTAAGGTCACCCTCCCAATGTCCTTCATCATCCTCTTCGAAGAGGAGTACTTCATCTAGCTTCGGTGTCCTCAAGGCACCCTTGCAGAATATATTCATCTTGGGGCACTTTGTGACGACAATACGCACCAACGATGGGAATCTCAAGGCATGATTTGTGTTTGAGAAGCTATCAAGGCTTGGTAAACCGTTAAGTGTCAACTCTCGTAGCTTGGGGAAAGAGATATCCCCTGCTCCATTTTCATCATCTATTACCACGTCTTCCATCGCAACACAATTTCTTAGGGATAGCCAAGTAAGGTGCACCAGACTTGTTGCTGCTGAGCAAGTCCCCATATGAACTAAACCATTGCAATCCTCCATTGCTAAATGTGTTAATCTCTGGAATGAAATCGGGGATGGAAGTACGATTGGTAATGTCGGGCACTCCCCAACCCTTAGAACTTCAATCTGTTTGAGAATTTTAGCCATCAAGGAGCCATCTTTCCAAACTCGCTTCAGGTTACATAGCTTATATAGGTCAAGTTGATTCAGATTTCGCAATGCTTGGAGAGGTTTTTCCATGTCAGTTAGTTCTCCACAGGAAGTCACTCCCTCATGTCCAAACAAATCTTCTGGAAATATCTCATCGAAGGAACTACATATCACACCAAGCACTTCTAGATTGGGGAATCCGTGGAGAAGGAAGTTGGAAGGAAAAGCGACATTTTCATCATGGTAGCATGCCAAATCCAGCTCTTTGAGATTGTGGAAGACGTAATGCTGCGGTATCATCGCAATGTCCTCCCTTGCTAATGTTAATCCCTCCAAGTGTAAAATGACCTATGGGAGAGAATTCGTTAAATTAGGCCAACAAAAGTCCAATGACTAAAATGTCCTTCTATTTAGGGGAAAAACTAGAAACACAACTTTCCGAAAGTAGAGGAGCAAGCACCAATGGCCATTATATGGGGGATGATTGTTGTTAGTGGTGTGCCCAATTTTTTTTTTTTTTTTATTGATGTGGTGTGCCCAATTCAATCACACTATATTTCGTGAATTTGGATAAAGAAAATTATTAATCAATGATGCTTCAGCTGTTTCAATTGTAACTAATTAATTTCAAATGGAAAAATTATGTTTGCTTGTTTTAACAAATCATGTTATTTTTATAGTTAGTGTATGTGTCTCAACAGTAAGATGTTGTATTATTGTTGCACATTGTTTTTGAAGTAGTAGTTCTCATATCAATTTTACTATAGATCATAAGTATCATATGACTTCATTTTCGTGTTACTTTGAGAAGAATGCATTCAAACTCAACAAATGATTAGCAAAAAAAAAGGAAAGAAAAGAAAAGAAAAGAGAAGAAAAGAAAAATTGAAATGACGGGACATTGGTGAAAAAGCACTAAAACAAGATAAAGATGATAGTTCAAAGTTTCGATGGAAAAACTAGTAAATAATGAAGACAAGTTGTTCATTCTTACAAAAGCAAAGTGAAACATCACATGAGCAATGAACAAATAAAAATTACATAGACCCAAACAAATGGATCTTTTTAGCGTTTTGTGCGGTTAAGGGAACTTAATTTTGTGTCGATATATCACCGATATACCACTCAAATTAAGTTTGGTAATTTTGATTGAATGTTTGTAACTTGAAAATCGTTGGTTAGCCATAGGAATAAACGTTGGTAGGTTTTTAATGTAGTTGGTGATCTTGAAAATATAAATATATATTAGTACCTTTCAAGATCTAATAAAAAGCTGGTCAATGAATAAAATCAATTGGTATCTTAATTTGATGATTGTTGGTACATCAATTAGATTTTTGTTTGTAATTTCAAAATAAAGTTAGTAATTTGAGAGGCGTTGGCTTATCATGAGAGTAAATATTGGTCGATTATTAAAGTAGTTTGTAATTTTGAAAATGTTGGTACTATCCAACCTAACAAGATAATTTAAGGTGGCAAGTAACCAAAATTAGTTTGTATTTTTATAGAAAATGAATGTTTTGGAAAATATTTTCCTAAAAATAATTGCTTATATTGCTTGATAATAATTAATCAATGAAAATTCTTTTCATTGATTAATTATAATTTTTATCTAAATATTTTTGTAGATTATAAAAATATTTTTCATTCATTTATTTTTATAAACAATACAAGCCATCATTTTCCAAAAAATATTTTGCATAAATTCCATTTTTCGTGAAACGATCGAAGTCTTAATGTGACTAATATTGGTACACCAATCAAATTTGATTTGGTAACTTCAAATAGGGTTAGTAATTTCAAATATGTTGGAAAGCCAAAATAAAAGTTGGCAAATTATTAAAGTAGTTGATGATTTGAAAGTAGAAAAAAAGTTTGTCTTTTTTTAAGCCTATTGATGAGTTACTAACGTGTGATCAAAAAAGAAAATTATCCATTGTGCTTCTTAACAATTACCAACCATGTTCAAGATGTTCGAGGATGGAAGTTTGTTTTGTAACTAAGCTAGCAATATTCCAAGTGAACATAATACCATTTTTATTTTTTTTGAATTTGGTGGACACGGTTGGTCAAATTAAATTAAATAGGTAAATATCAATCATAAGATACAAGTGGCTCATCAGGAGCATGGCTATCTATGCAAGTCAATTTAATAAAAAAATGTTGTTCTTCGAAGTAAAAACCAAGATCGATAGATTTATATACCAAAGAATATGAGCTGGAAATAATTAATTGCAAATAATTTTTAAATTTCTAAGCAATTCACAGGTGTGGTTAGGCAAGCATCAACAGGCATGAAATGTTTGACAATTTCAATTTCCTAGAGAAAATAACAATGCACCAAGAGCTATGCACGTAAACCAATGAAGACAATAGCAAAGAGTTAGAATCTTTTATAAGGGCAGTACCTTTTCAAAAGAAAAGAGTGCAGATTGGTTCTCACTGGTTGTTGTACCTTGGCAGCCTTGAAATTCACAAGCAAATAAGAATGACCTCATCTTGCCACACTGTCTGACTCGCAATTGCTTCAAGAGTGGCCATGCTGAAGTATGATAATTCCGATAGAAGCTCCCTACTTTTGGCAACTCAAGTAATCTTAGGTCGGTTAATTGCGGAAAGAAGAGATCACTTGCACTCATCCCTACTCCGTCTTTCTCCATAATAATTTCCTCCACCCCACAATCCCTTACTAAAAGTTCTTTGAATTGTGTCATATTTTTTGCCACCGAGCTTGGAAATAAACTTTTAAGACTCTCACACTTGACAACCTCCATGCATTGTAAGTGTCCAAAGGTAAGACCTCCTTGAGGAAGTCCATTCCACACGTGTTTCATTTTTGGGAGCCTCATCAAAACTATTTCTCCCAAATTAAAAGAATTTGTAGAACAAGCTTCGCTAAATTCAAACTCTTGGACTTGAAATGCTACTTCTAAGGATCCACAATCGGTCACAGTTATCTGCTCTAGGTTTTGAAATCTCGTGAGCATATTATAAGATGAAAATATGGATAAAATTTTCTCACAATGCTCCACTACTAGTGTTTTGAGTTTGCCAAAGGCATTTGAATCAAGATCATCAGGCCATATCTTCTCCATGTTATCCATGTGCAAGATCTTCATTGACTCCATAGCAGGAAACTCAACCTGTTATTTTTCATTTAATTAATCAAAGCTATTTCTCTATTCCTTCAAAAAAGAGAATACTTTGATTTCAAGAACAAAGAAAATCATAGGATGGATATTATCAAAAAATAGAAAGAAAAGAAGACTAGACATATGTTATTTGTTTTTAGTGGATGCCTAAAATTCATTCAACAAGAAGACTAGACGTACATTATTTCTTTTTAGCATATGCCACCCTCAAAAAATCATTCACCTATCATATAATTTTAAAGTAGAAAGCATAAATTTTTCTAATATATATTAAGCATTATGTTTAAGCAGTAGCATAACCATAGCCTTCTTAGTTAGACAACCATATTCATTTCGTACATAATTTGTCTCCCATGAACCTCAAATTTAGCCCATCT
This sequence comes from Eucalyptus polyanthemos subsp. polyanthemos, assembly GCA_017140185.1. NCBI lineage: Eukaryota > Viridiplantae > Streptophyta > Magnoliopsida > Myrtales > Myrtaceae > Eucalyptus > Eucalyptus polyanthemos. The sequence goes on from CM029458.1 coordinate 30,985,395, forward strand.
TAGATTTGGCTCATTACAACACTAAAAAACACAATAGCCAATATGTTGTCCCATTTCTTTGAATTGCAAACGACAAAACAGAAACCAATTCGCACAAACCAATGCTTCATGGATCTTGCACTTCAAAAGTTCTTCGACAAAGTATAGAGTCAAAGAAAACACAACAAATATTGAAGAAAAGGAATGAACAATTGTTTAATTTATGTTGTACGGGACTCTTCGATCACTAGCTGATTGTTTTCTTTATAAGTTTGTTTTTTGAAATTATCAAGACTTAGGTATTAATCTTAATTTATTCCAGTTAGTAGTTCATCTCTTATTTAAGTTGCCTATAAATATAAATCAATTAAATATTTTTCTTTAGTATTAATGATAAGTTGATTTAATAACAAAGTTTGCCTATTTAACGCATCTTCCTCCCCTATGGAATTGGCCTTTCTATCTCTTCAATATCTCCTTAGTTGGTATTGGATGTAGATCTGCTCTTCATCAATTGGTCATTAAGCTAGATCTCTTCAACATTAATTGGTATCAAATCTTCGCTTTAACTACGTATTATCATTTTACAACTATTCTAGACCAAGGGCTAATGCTATAGTACTTCTTTTAGATGCTATACTTGCATTTCTGATCTGATATGCTAATGAAGATATATGGCATTCATGCCTGTTGAAACTTCAGCTGCTAGGCTTTCTAATTTGTAGCCACGCTATGTTTGGTAAATTTTCTCTTTCAATAATGTTACAATATTTATGAACTCTGATATTTCTAAATTTGAAAAGAGTAGGGCGTATAAATATTATCATGTCGATTGGTATGGCAATTAATATTATTATGATTATCATGCTACTCTAACAATGTTGACTGACAGGAGTAATCCGACTATTGTTGTGATTGTGGTTATCATAAATCCTTAATAATCTTCAAGAGGTTGAACAAATTTTAGTAGGCCTGAGAGAATATTTCAACAATGTTAGCGAGAATTGAATAGATTCAATGAAAAACTGTAAAAAAGACAAGAAAACAATCTAAAATTAGTTCACTATTGAGCAAAATAGCATGGATAAGTACTCTCAATTTCTTGAAGTGTTAAATAAGGACTATGCTTGTGGGAATAGTGAAGTGAGTGGAGTAAAATTCTACTAACTAATCTAGATAAATTTATAGAAACGCCTTCTGAAATTTAGTAAAATCTAGAACATAATTTCCCCTATTGATCATTCATAAATTTGCAAATTCACGACGCTAAAATTTGTACTAAAATACTTAGCATAGCCTTATACTTCCAAGGTGCATATCCAAATCTCCCTTTTGTGGAGAATGATATATGACATGATTCTTCAACCATCTTGTTGTTTATTTGTCTTATTAATGAGATGTAGTCAAGTCCCAGACCTTGTAATTGGTTTACTTAAGTTTTAAATTTTTTTAGAAAGCGTGATCTTTTTTGGATTTCGTTCACGTCTTATCTTAGATATATTGATATCTAGGAATTTATCTATCTTCCATAAAGGAGCCGAATAAAACCAAAGTTTCATGTTTGGTTTTGAATTAGAGACGTTAAAAATGATGAATCAACGTCGACTATAACCCCTAGCCTTCCAAGCTAACAATGCAAGTTCGATTCCCGCTACCCACTCTATTCTATACTCTCTAACTACATTAGATAGACTTGTCTTCGAATATATATATATATATATTGCATTGGATTATTTAATTCCATTATGTTAGTAATCCATCTTTGAATTGAATACGCAATTCCTAAAATTCTCTTATCTTAACATAGTATTTTTTTTTCCGAACAAGATTCTTTTAGTACACTAGATTGCCTATGCGGCGACCTCAAATTGCATTCATTTGTATTAATTTATAACTTAATTATACCAATCAAAAGGTTTGGGACTCGATTGCACTTTTTGATAAAAGTTTGCACCAACTAACAAATTTATGATTTGATTGCATTTCATAAATATGTTTTAGGACCTATGGAACGATTTTCCCTTCACAATATATACAATTGACTTTAGAAATAGTGACAAAATGATCCTAAAACTTATTCTGGTTTGGCATGTTTAAGAATTAAAACTTTTTTCCCCTTTATCAAGTAAAACTTGTTTCAATTCAAATTTTGAGTCTTTCCATTGTCAAAATATATATGGCATTTTTCATTGAATTTTCCTTTTTTTAATTGTAAAAATGCGGTGCTAATTTGGTGATGCCACCTTAAAAAATGTGACAAAAAATTTAGAAAGTACATATAAGAAACACAAAGTGGGAGAGAGAAAGAAGGGGCCCGCGAGGATGGGGTCTCTGGGCTTTTGCACTGGCGACGGCCGTAGCCATGGCGATGGCCGTAGCCATTCCACAGGTCACAGCTAGGGTGCTTGCCACCCTCGCTAGGCCACCAACTGTTGCCAAACTTGGCTCTTCGCCACCATGTGAGGAGCACACTTGCCCTCGCCCAAATTGGCAAAGGCTGCAATAGGCCATTGCTTGCTCACGGTGAGGGTTGTTGGCCCTTGTCGACAAGAAGGGAAGCAGTAGCGACGTTCCCTATGCAACCTTTCCCCCTTTGACTGGCGATCCCTTGTGGGACTTTTTTTCATTTCAAATTTCATTTTAGTGCTATTTTTTTTTTCTAATTTTCAGTATGCTCATAATTTTATTTTTTCAATTTTTCAATGTGGCAATAGTGAAACAGCTCCCTTTGTGCTTGAGGAAGCCCATGTAGGACTGAAAATATGATAAAAATTTAGAATTTATCTACAAAACAAGGGACGGAGTTAACAAGTCTTAAAATGCATCAATCATGCAAATTTTAGAACTAAACTGTTGAATCAACACAAGTTTTAGAACTCGTAGTGTCGTCAATCCTTGATCTCACAATGAACAATATTTAAATTTAAGCAGACATCTTTGGCATTGTCTAGACTCTAGATTAATTAAAAGTTGTTAATTGAAGCTTAGCCTCTCCCTATTATTTGTGCTTTAGCTACAATTTAGTCTAAGACTTGAAAAGGAAAGAAAAAAAAGTATCAAGTGTTTGAAATTTATGAAAAAGTTTCAATATGCATTTTAATGTTTTTATATTAAAGAAGTAGATTTGAGATGTTTCTTGTTTGAGGTCATAGATTTGTAAATGAAAATGATAAGTTATCGTAAGTGATTGCTCATACCCTTAGCTCAAACCATCAGGACAACAAACTAGATATGCCATTAGAGAGGAATGGGTGCAAACCTTTTCGACAAGTAAAAATGGTTGATGTGTTGGACTGCTACCCTCCAATTTTTTACAACTTGCATCTCCTAGAATCACCTTCACAGCTTTACAATCTTCAACAGTTAACTCTTTCAAGGAGGGCCACTCTGAAATATGCTTATCTTGGCAGAAACTTTTGAGTTTTGGCATGTTGTGAAGATACAGAGTGACAAGTTGAGGAATTACAATTTTGTCAATTGCTTCTTCAAGTTTCTCTTCTTGTTTGGTGACAATGTACTCCATCTCTCCACAACCACCGAGACCGAGATATTGGAGTTGTCCTAGACTTTTTGCCATAAACACTGTAAAAAGGTTTCTCAGACGTGGGCACTCCTCAACTGTCAAAGACTTCATATAGTGAAGCAGCCTCTCTGACATGAATGAAGGAATCACATTCATTAGGTTGTGACATTGCTTCACCTTGAGGACCTTTAGACAACAAAAGGACTCCACAGGGGTTTTATTGTTCCATAGTTCTTCTTGTTGAACTCCCTCAATGTGTAGCTCTTCTAACTTTGGAAATGCAAGCTACAAGTGTATAGAGATAAATCGGAAATACCCAAAATAAATTAGGACCAAATCACAAAAAAGGAAAAAAAAAAAAGAAATATAACAAATCAAATAAATCGGGATATGATACCTTCTCGTCAAATAGAGGATATAAACCATCACCAGCACAATTCTTTGAACTAAAACAAATCAAACTCTTAAGATCACCAAGCTTGAGTTTGGTTAAATGACGAAACTCGAATGTCTCTGTGGTTTTCCCTTTTCCTTCTTCTGTCACAATTATGTCCCGCAGATTATTGCAATAGGAAATATCAAGCACTACGAGATTATGAAGAGTTTTGGCCGTGGTACTTGAGAAGATATATGACAAACTATGACAACGTCTAACGTTCACTTCAATCAGACTAGGAAATGTCAAGGTTACTTTGCGGTCACCCTTCAAAATGTTTGTCAGCCTTGGTAGATTCAACAGCTTCATGTTTTTTAATGCAGAGAGTTCTAATGGCTTTTGCCTTTCCCTAGAGCTGAGCCTTACCGGTTCAAATAATGCTTCCAAGGAGGGACACCCAACCACCTCAATTTTACTCAGTCTCTGCAACCTATCCATTGAATTTGATGGCAAGACATGTGACAAATTGTCACAAAGTTCAACAGTGAGTGATGCAAGTTTGCAAAAGGATTGTAAATGGAGTTGATTGTGCCATATCCTCTTTAGTTGGCACATGGACAAAAGCTTCAATTCCTCCAAGCTTCTAAGAAGGACCTGCGTACAAACCTCGTAGATGTTGAATAATTGAAATATCTGGTACGGAATTTATTATGACGATAATTTGGGGACATCTTTGGGAATGAATAACATCATGAGTTAGTTCTTGCACCATAAATCGCTAAACTTTGGGTACAAAATGATGATCCAGTTTATAAGAAATTGCTTCACTGACCAGAACTAGAAGAATGCTGAATAAAAATAAAAAAAAAACTATAGATGCTAACTTACCTTTTCAATGTCAATGTCAGCCATGGTTTTAGTTCTACCTATATAAGAACCTAAGATACCCTCTTTCTCGTCATAAAAAGATTAATTTATGTGGAGAGCTAGTCATGTAGCCAAGAAAAAGGAGTTACTTCATTTAATAAATGATTTTGGCCGAGCATTATTCTTTTGCAATTTGGATCACATTATAAACATAATTTCAAGATAATTTAAAAAAGGTTTCCCATATTTTTATTCTATACTAGCATAATAGTATCCAAGCAATAATGAACAAATGAATACTAGATATATTTCTAACAAATACTTTCATGAATATTTTATTACAAAAAAAAAATTGAACATGTGCAGCGCACATAAATTTTATTAGTAATATTAGAAAAATGGTTAGAATATACTTTTGCAGTAGATTTGATCACTACGAAAGGTCAATATTACAACCTGGGGTAAGGAAAACAAATTGGCCTATCGAATATTATATTGGATTTTTCATTTTGTTGTCACATAATAGTCCATCAATTAACATATAAGAGCATAAAAAAATTATATAATGGAAGTTTATTTAGAGCCACATTTCCACAAAGAATAAATTGAGGATAATTATAAAATCAATACTTTAATGTGTTTTTAAATTAAATATCTAAACAATCAAATTCGAATAAACTGAATGCCTTTGAACACAAAACACTAAACAAAACATATGTTAGTAGACAATTTTTGTCGTTTGGTGATAAATGCATATAAATTTGTTAAAATTACGCAAAATCTCTTGATTGAACTCTTATTGGAAGTAGCTCTTCTAATTTGGGAAACACAACCTATAGAAGCATCACCTGGCTAAAGTCAACATGACTGGCATTGATGCAAACTTGATCATGTATCCAATGCGTCACAAAGAATAAAGGAAATCACATGAGCAAAGATACAGCTGAGATAAAGGAAAGAGGAAAACCTTCTCGTCAAATAAAGAATGTGAACTTTTATCAGAACCGGCAAATTCCTCATTTGTCATCTCCACTCTTGGTGTCTGTTGCCTCAATATGAATGCCTTGAGTTTAAGGCACTCCATAATTGAGAGATTTCTTAGGGAGGGAAACTCAAATGCACAACTTCCTGAGCTGAAACTAATCAAGTTCTTAAGGGAACAAAGCTTCAATGTTTGTAAACAAGAGAACTTCATTGCCTTCGACTTTTGCTCTTCGCCTTCTTCAATGGCAACTACTTCCTGCATCTTATTGCAATCAGAAACATCCAGCATCTCAAGTTTATCAAGAGTTCCCGATGTATCATATGTGAAGAGATATCTCAGACTATGGCAGTTGCGCAAGCTAACAGAAGTCAGTCTAGGAAGACTTAAAGTTGCTTGGGAGCTACTTGTCACTAATGCATCCAGCCTCGGCAGGTCCCACAACTTCACTTCGTTTAAGTTTAGGAAGACTAGACTTTTTGGCCTTTTCTTAGTATTGACAGCAACATGGTCAATTAATGATTCCAAAGAGGTACAGTTGACCACCTCAATCATTTTCAAGCTCTGGAACACCTCTATTCTCGCACTTTAAATTGATGCATGACTTCTTGCACCACCATAATGTTGTCCTGTATCTGTCGGTTGCTAATAAAAGCTGCTTGCTCTTTGGAGATCAAAGTAGATAGCCATGGTTTAAGTCTATTGGCCATAATCTTTGAAATGATCTTGTAAGCGAAGTTACAAAGACTTATGGGACGGTACTGTTCAATACTTTCTGGATGCTGAACTTTAGGGATTAGGGCAATAATCGTTCTGTTTAGTCTTGTAGGCATACTACCTGTATCGAAAAGGTCTTGAACTGTTTGAATAACGGATGATTTTATAACATGCCAGTGATGCTGATAGAAGAGTCCAGGGAGGCCATCAGGACCAGGAGACTTCAAAGCTCCCAACTGACAAGTTGCGGTAAATCTCCTCTTCTGTTACCCGACTCATCAATTGGTTATTCATTTCAGGTGTTACCACTGGCGGACATTGCTCTAAGAAAGGTCGAAAATCCCGATAGCCCACAGATCTATATAGTTGAGAGAAGAATCCCTGAGTAATTTCTTTTAGCTGTTCTGGTTCTCTAATCCACTGGTGGTTAGTGTCTACAAGCATAGTAATTCGATTGCGTTGTCGTCGTTGCATAGTGTAGGCATGAAAAAACTTTGAATTATGATCTCCCCATTTCAACCAATGAATACGAGAACGCATAGCCCAGAATTGTTCCTCTTGAGTCCATAATTTATGAATTTCACATCTGATAGCATTAGCGTGCTCTTTTTCCCCTTTATGATAGGATGGTCGATTGATAATTGTCTGCAGTTGAGATTGCAAGTGAGAGATGCGTTGATGACAATTGCTGAACCGGGTTCTGCTCCAGCTGGTTAATCGGGTAGCAACTACCTGTAACTTGGAAAGCAATGAGTACTACTGTTTTCCCATGCCTGTTTAACTATGTCGTGACACTCATTATCTTGATTCCAAAAAGCTTCGTAGTGAAACATCTTTGCACGCCTGACAGATGGGGGACGAGCTTGCAGCAACAAAGGACAGTGATCCGAGCCAACAGGAGGTAGGGCATATACTTCTGCAGAAGGGTAAGACGTCAGCCATTCCAGTGAACAAAACACCAGATCAATCTTCTCCTTTACGAGATCATCCCCTTCACGGTTATTGGACCAGGTAAATTCGCAACCTTTACTTTAGAGTTCTAGAAGGGCACAATCATTAATTACATTCCGAAAAGAGGTCATTCGCGAAGTGGATTCATGTCTCTTGCCCATCTTCTCCCAGGGAGAAAGGAAATCATTGAAATCACCGAGACACAGCCAAGGTAAATGATTTGCAGCGTGAATAATTCTTATGGTATCCCAGAAATCTTGACGGAGCTAATATGATGGAGGAGCATGCAAGCAAGTGATATGCATAGAGGCAGTTGTCCGAGGATCGCAGGCAATGAAATCAACAAACTGAGCATCCGTATGTACAAGAGTAACTACAAAATTGTCATTCCAAAATAGAGCAAGACCGCCCTTGAAGCCAACTGGATCCTTCACAAAAGAGTGAGTAAAATTAAACTTACGCTGTAACCTAGTCACAAAATGTTGATCATGCTTTGTTTCCATTAAGAACAGTATATCGGGCTTATCACAGGCTACCATCGCCTTTAAAGCTTGAATTGTCAGGGGATTGCCCAACCCCTGACAATTCCAACTCAAGAGTTTCATTGGGAACACGGTGGCTGTTGAGGGCCAGCCGCCAAAGCCCGAAGATCAGGAAGAGGTGCCTCCAAAACTGGGGCATCCAGAAGGAGGGACTCATTAATAACTGTAGATGAGGGAAGTGTGACATCATAGGGTGAATATCTTTTCGATTTTTTACTGGAACCCCCAAGTGGCATGGGACGAGTAATCTTAGATCGCTTCTGTTGTTGCTTATCCCCTGGAAAGGTCTGAGTAGTTTTCATCTTTACTGCTGCAGGTACCAAATCCGTAGTGATAGCAGTAGGGTTGGCAATATTCAAGAGCCTGGAAGTCTCGTGATGCATACTAGGATTCAATGTTGCATCCACCGTGGCAGGGATAGACGGAAGAGCTAGGAGTGCAGGTTGTTTTGGAGGAGGAGTTTCAGGTACTGTTTCTTCCATTGGCTCACCAGGAACTTTAGGGTGGTAAAAAGCATCCCAGTAAGGACTAAATTGTTTAAGCTCTACTCTAAGCCAAGGTCCATAGATCATAGTGTCACGACCATCAAATTGGGCTTCATCATAAGGAACCTCCGAACATGAAGCAGCATAATGCCCGAGCCTTCCACAGGAGTAGCAGTAGTGTGACAATCGCTCATACCGAAAATCCAGCCATAGAGTTTTGCCTTCAATACTTATGAGTTTTCCATTTTTCAAAGGTTCTTTCAAATCTAATTCAATCCTTATTCTTGCAGAGATGTCAATTTTCACATCCTGAACTTTACCTAACTGAGAGACAGCTCTACGCAAAATAGGAGGAGAAGTCCACTCCAAAGGTAAGCCAACAACATGCACCCAAAACAGACATTTACTAAAATCGTAGTGATGTAAGGGAGTAATTGGTTGCCATGGTCGGAGGTTAACCAATTGGCCGGAAAATAACCAAGGGCTCCCATCCAGAACGCGCCTTTTCTCCAATTCAGTTCGAAATTTAATTATATACAGCCCTGTATCTGCTGAAGTGATCTCTACATGATCTACTCTCCAGGCTTTCTTCATCGCAACATGAAATGCGGATACATTCACAGAGGGATTAGTAAAAACGTTACCCACCAATATAAGGCGACAATCTTGCAGTTTGGCCGATGCAGGGAGATCATCCCAAACCTCCAACTCCTGTTCTGAGCATAATTGACCAAGGTGACTGCATAGGGAAGCAATTCTAGAGGTATCGTCCCTTTCATCCATTGGTAGAATAACCGAAGAACACTAGTATGGATTATTTGAAGAACATATGACCGAAACTAAGAATTGCAAGGGTTGCATGTTACAGATCGGCAACATGCAAAGCAGAAAGAACTGGTATTTGAGAGAGACGGAAGAAACTCCGGAATGAGGGGAAGGTGATGACTGGAAGGATGGAAAGGAAGTGTGCATGCGGAAGAGTTAAAGAGGAACAGAAACAGTTAGGGTAGAAATTGCGAGGAGCACCAAATGTTCAAATGGAACGCACAGATCAGACGAAGAACTGAGGAAGATGAAGACATGGCGAAAAACTCGACCATTACGCGAGAGGAAACTCTAACATGAGCGTGAGAAGATTGGGTAGGCGAGCAGCTCCTCGAACCACATTAAAAAACAGTCCCCCATATCAAGTCAAAAGCTACCAAACAGAAGTTCAGTCGACATGCACGTCAGAAAAATGATGAGAAGGCTACTGTTGGAGTATCTTTTTGGGAGACCAACCACTAATTAGAGAGTTGTGACCAATTCTTGAACTCTATAAATGTGTGCTACATTGCATATGTCCAAGAAACAGGAATTCTAATCTAGAGTGAAATGGAGGTGGCATTGGCGGGCCTAAACATGTTAATAATGGAGAAACTAGAAAGAACAAGAAGATTCAAGTATTTAAATGACTTGCTGAGAATAATATTTGAATTGTGGTATTATTAGCCGATGAGGGTTGGCCAGCGACCCCTGCTTGCCCCTAGCTCCAAAAAAAAGAGTAAAGAATTGAAAAAAACTAAAAAACTAAAACATCATAGAAAATTTATTAAATTTATAAAATATTATAGAAAATGTACACATTAGCATTGGCTATGCTACGTAGGACGGTTGACGTCTATATCAATTATTCCCAATCAAAATTAGCCAAATTACTCAATTGGCAAAATGTGATGAGGTTTACAACTTAGTTGACATAATTAAAATGTTAGTACTAAATTTTACACAAGTATAATAGGTTCGAAAGATTTTTGATAATTGTACCGTTCAAAATCATTCACACTCCTTAAAAAGTGACCAACTTGTGGAGAATTGCTATCACGTAACGGTAATGCTACTCTGCTTTTTAATATGAAATGGTACAAGAATGCCCCGCCCGGTGGACTTTGAGGATAGTAATTGGATCACGTGGCCACACAAATCAAAGTGAAAACATTTTGTGTCCAACTTGATGAGGACGGAATTCATGACTTCGATTTTGTCTAAGGCTTGCGCGAATGAATAATTACAGATCATACAAAGACAAGCCAAACAAGGCGACAAAAAACCGCAATTATGTCGGCACACCGCAACATGCAATCAAAAGGTTAGATTGAAAGAGATATGGTCGCTAATTAGTTTTTTTGCCTGTAGACCTTCCCAAATAATGGGTCTTTTGCCAATGGACCTTTTGGCTAAAAAAGAATTGTATTATGAAACTTATATGGGAGTCAAAGTGTTCATAGCGGCAATTAATTTTTAGATGATACTACTCTTTAAGAGCCTCATAATCATTTGCTTTACTAGTAACTTTCACGAGATGTTGAGTAATATGCTTCGAAGATAATGGATTAATTAAGAAATTTATTAAAGTTTTGTCATGTTTGAAATTTTTGTCGAAAATTCTGGGAATAAGCTTGGGTAAGGTTAATGTCTGATTTGACTCGTAGTGACTGTGGATAGGGAAGAGCTAAACAATAGGTGGGATCGTGAGGTTTACATTTTACCTCCATTATTAGCATGAAATCATTCATAATTGACGATTTCTAATTCATGCTTGATGATTTTAAGAAGTGATTTTTAATTCGTGCTTGGGATGTGTTGGTAATAAGCCAGATGTAACTAGGAAGAGCTCACGAATGAGTTGCACGTGGTAGCATTCGTCTTTGAAGTTGGAAGTTGCAAAAGAGGTTGAATAATTGGAGTTATGAGGGGCGGTTCTTGTATGTATGGGAGGGAATAATAATTCTTAGTATTTTGTTTATGAATACCAATGCTTTGGGATTGTAAAGCTCTCTCTTTCCACAATCATAGCAACTCTATAATCTCTGTTTATATTTTTACTGCACCATTTTATTTTCCTCAAAGTTGACCATTTTAATGCAATTTGCATTTTTCTTGCAAGTATTATTATTATTTTTAATCTTTCTCTACACTTAGCTCCAAATTAATGTGCACTCCATTTAATCCCCATTTCGTGCACATTAGGAGCGAGGTATGTAACCGTGCAGCAATCTCCGTTGCTCTTGGTGCTATTTTTTTTTTTTTTTTTTTTGCTTTAATAAATATTGATCAAAATTTTGGATGTCTTTTGTTAAAGTAAACTGTCCCCTTTAATTTTCTCTCAAATGTCCATTAATATTGCGAGATAAATTTACAAATCTCACTTGGATAAATATCATTAATTTTACACCTGATTTTGAACGTTTGCTAAGAGACTTTATTAGTCGAAAAAAAAAAAAAAATAAGGAGATGTGTGTGCATACATTCACATCCCCTGTTCCATGATGGACCCAACAAGTATAGACTCGGTGCTACTTATCAAGATAATTGAGGTTATTATGATTTGATACTATCCATATGAGTTTTCCTAGAGCTCAGCTATGCTTATTATATTCTTTTGTTCATGGATAAGTAGGAAGGTTATTTTCTTTCAAATTTTTAATTGTAATCAGATCTTTAATTAGAATATAGAGGATGATGCCTTGATCTAGGAAATGATGAAAAACATATCAAACAAAATAATCAATCTGAAAGTCGAACTATAATTTCCAACATCTAATCTATCATTTTAATTATTACATGAGGTTGAGAGGTAAATAGAGCCACAACAAGTTGGGCCGAATTTGGTTAGATAGTATAGTCATGTGCAATTTCACGTGTTAAGCATTATAAAATACAAGTATTAAGTTAAGATAACACGGACATCACTCGTGTTTTGATTTGTATGTAGGTGATCCATAATTTGTATTCCATTGACGAAAGGCATGTTTCGATAAAGTATCCTATAATCAAGGATGTACGGATATATAGCTCTTTTCATAAAGTATGGTAAATTTCATTTTTACTCTTTTGTTATCAAAGCAAAGAAATTTGGTTAGTGCGTGTTTGCATAGGACTCCGTCTCTCCTTCCACATGTTTGAAATGTGTAGTTTTGTTGGATCCTCTCTATTAGTAAAAGGACAAAGCAAGCTTAAAGTAATGATGTCCAATTCCCCATTGTCATAATCTCCATATATACCTGCACTTTACTTAGAATGATATTTTAATAAAGGGATAAGTACACTAGGGTTGCTTTTGGTTGTCCGGACAATTTTACTGAATAGGATAAGGTCAGATAGGATAAGAATAGGATAGGATTTGAAATATCCTATGTGACTTTTGGTAATGTCCAGATATACATGAACAAAACTGGATTAAATCTTAAAAAAAAAAAATCAATTCTTTGAGATTCACAAAAAAAAAAAAAAAATGATCATCGGAGTCGTGAAAACTGTATATAATTGCTGCTCAGGCCTGCCACGACCACTTCCGCCGCCTGGATCATCGACCGACGGGATCCTGCCTCTGCTTCAGTCCATATGGTCATCACAAACTTGCTCAGTCCCTCGCTCGTCTCTCTTATTTGCCTCGCACTTCTCACTTTGCACTGACTTTCTTGATCGCACCCGTCATCCATCCTTTTTGCCTTGTTGTTTCTCTTTCTCTGAATCGCATCGTCCAAGTGTCCAGAAGGAAATCCAAAAGTTTCAGGCCTTCCTCAACCAAACCAAAATGCTGAGCAGAGTTGAAGCATCCGGATTTGATATACATATGGATCATCCGTTCTATACTTGAATATCCCACAAAATTTCCAGTTGTAGCAGATAACAATGGACAGATTTTCCTTTAAGCAATGATGCTAGTGATGAGATCGCAACAAGTACAGTAACACAAAGTCTGGAGCTCAGATCGAGCACAAGTCTCATATTCCAGCTCGTCAGTGCTCGATCCTTGCCCTCGGGTCCATTTTGGCTTGTGCTCAAGGTCGATCCCAGATGTGCTAGGCGCTGCATGTAACGAAGCTAGAAGAGATTATCTAATGCGATGGCAGTCAGGATTGAGGGCGGTGGTGGCGAGAAGAAAGATCAACTGAGAGGTCCAAACTTGGCGGGGTAACGGCAAGAGAGGGCGGCGACGGTGTGAGACAGTGGTGAGATGGCGGCAACGAAGGTGGCTGGCTGCGGTGAGATGACGGCTGGAGGCAACGACAACTGAACATGTGAGAGAGAAGCTTCAGGAAAGCTTCGACTAGGCTCACATTTTTCTTTTACTATTTTTTATTTTTATTTTTTGAATGGTAGATGTCCTATCTAGATATATCCTACAGCTAGGTGGAATTTTTATTTTCCAAGCTATATCCGGACTATATTTGGTCATATTCAGTTTTCACGACACTCCAAATGCTAGATAGGATAAAAATTATCCTACCCACAATTCTATTCGATCCACCAACGTTGCCTAGAAGTCATAACACTTGTCATGAAGGTGTAATTAAGTTTTAATATTTTTTAAAAAATATAATTAAATCTTAAAATTTGTTACGAATGTGTAATTAAATGTTAAAACTTGTTATAAAAGTACAATTAAATTCTAAAATTTTCAAAGAAGGATTCAATCTACAAATTTTAGAACTTAATTGCACTTTTCGAAAGTTTTACTACTCGATTACACTTTTGTGGCAAATTAGAGGACTTAATTGCACTTTCTGAAAGTTTTATGTATAAATTACACTTTGTTAGTAAGTTTTAGAACTCTCGATACTCTTATCCCTTTAATAAATTACGAGTGAGGTCACCCATTAAAGAAAATCGATTAATAGATATACGAACCAAAGGCAAGGGCTCCTAATTAAAAATTTTGATATACCCACCTTTCAAGAAAGAACAGATGGCTTTTAGTCAATTATTTCGGGTCTAATTATAGGCAACGTTTTGAAAACGGTACCAAAGATTGAATCAGAGTATGGGCCGATATGCGATTCTTCTGGTTCAACTGGTCGAACTATTTGTACCAATTGGTTTGAATATAATGAATGAAGCAAGAAAAATAAACAATATTTGCAATAATGATTTTGAAAATGTTATGAGAAAACTCATGTAATATTTGCATGCTTCATAGTATTTTAGGAGTTATGTGATGAGTAAAAATCAATTTTTTCCTATGACATGCTAATTTTCCAAGATCACCCTAATATTTTCAAGTCGCCGATTAGGCTACCAACAAGCAAATATTAGACATGATGTCATGCAATGGAAAGAGATGGCACCTCGTTTTCTTTTTCAATTTTTTTCCATTGTCCGCCCCATTGTGACTTCGACATAGTTGGATGAGCCAGTGGCCGGGGGTGATCAGTTCCGGTCCGGTTCGGTCTGATTTGATTTCCAGGCGGTCCTTTAGAACCGATCTTGTGACACTGCCACTTATACCTGAAGTCGTTGATGGTGTGGAGGGTTTGGGCGATGGAGACGTAGAAGACGAAGGGGGCAAGGGAGATCGAGGTCGGAGAGGCAACACTTGAGGCGGGACCAAGGCTGGGAGAAGGCGTTGAAGAGGAGGGCGAGGCAGATGAAGAAGAGGAGGAAGAGGCGGCGGAGTTTATTTTTCTGCTAGTTGATGGCGCGTTTCTTCTCGAGGACCTTCTCGAAGTCGAGCTGGGTTGTGTTTAGGGCCGTCTCCTTCGCTTGCTGGTGGTGGCTGCTCTCGTCCATTGCTACTGTCTGCAGTAGGGAGCGCGCAGAGAGAGAGAGAGAAAGAAAGAAGAGAAAGAGGGGGGGAGAGATTTAGGGGATGGGGAAGGGAAGAGGGGAGAGATGGGGTTGGGGATGGGGAAGGAAAGAGGAGACAGAGGGGGAAGATTTTGAGGAGAGAGAGGGGGGATAGATTTCAGGGATGGGGAAGGAAGAGGAGGGGTGGATTTCTGGGAGACAGAAGGGGGAGAGATTTCGAGGGTGGGGAAGGAGACAGGGTTGCGCAGAGAGAGAAAGAGAGGAGAAAGAGGGGTGAGGTGAAGTCATTGAAGGATGACTTTCAAGAGCAAAAGAATTACTTTTCTTTGACAATTTTAGGCAATAGGATATGATCATAGCTTTGCTTAGGTTAGGTTTAATTTTAAGAAATGAAAATAAATAAATAAAAAGCAATCGGTTCACTTTTTCTCTTGAAATCAAAACTCAGACCATCCGAACCCCAATTCCACTTTTAAAAATTAGGAATCGGACCAAACCGACAGATCTAGTCCGGTCCAAGCAATTTTTAATTTGGGCGGTTCTTGTTGCACACCCCAATCAGGTGCCGTGGTAGGTTGGGAAGTCATTTGAAATTCACGCATAACCGGTGTTGCTCGGGTCGATTACAAGGACATGAGCGAGAGCTTGCCATTGTCATCAGCTGGGCTGTAATTGGGGTTGAGATCCGTCAAGATAAGGCTTTCAAGTGATCTCAAGGATAATCACCAGCACTGCTCATGTGATTGCTATGAGCGGGTTTGTGATTACAGCCATTCCTCTTCATTTATGATTTTTCTTTTGCTGAGTTATAAGAGAGGTAGTGAGGCCAAGCAAGACAAGACACCCTGTCTTGAGCGAAAAACATGTGAATATTGCGAAAGATGAGCTCTAAGTGCATTGTCGAAATTATCTAGCGCGTTACCATCAACACTTAGGTACTTGGCCAAAAAAGATCAGTTGTATGTTAGATTTAAGATGTCCATGGTGGAAATTTACATGAACTTATCTAGCACGTTATAATCAACACTTTGGTCTTTGGCCAAAACATATCGGTAGTATGTTGATTCAAGATGGAAATTTACACGATGCTACTCTTTAGAACCTACATAATCATCTCCCTTATTGGCAACTTTTGCAAGATGCATATCGAAAATGATCAAACGGCTCATTAGAATGGAGAGTACTAAACTATTTAAGAATGACACACCTTTTCGTAGCCTAGATGAGAAGCTGTTAAAGTAAAATTTTCCCTGTTTCTTTCTCTGTGAAGTTTCCCCAATTCTGCTATGGACTTACTGAAGATTACTAGAATAAACGAGAAGCAAATTAACAAATATAAAAAGCCCATGTGCCACAGAACGCATGAGAAAAGGCATTTACCCTCCTAGTGCATGGTTCCCACTAGTATTTAAGTCGAAGCACTCAATGACTGATGGACTCTCCGGTATCAAATTTTGCAGTATGTCAATAGACAATATGATGACAGCTTCAAGGAAACAGAAAAGACCCCCCAGACTCACTTACTCTGGATATTCTCAGGAAAGGATCTTAAGAAAAGGTAACACCGGATTACTCGATATAAAGCAATGAAAAGACATGGCAAGGAACAGTATCAAACAGGACATTTGATGAGACATTTTGGACAGCTTACACTTTTAGAAATCAGATCTTTGTTTTCCAAACTGGGAACGGTGAAATATTATTTCAATAGCAATCCTAGAAACAACAGATTCCTCAGCATAGATAGTCAGTGATTAACCAGGTTTCTCAAGCCTAATTGTACATTTTTGTTAAGAAGTGGCAGGGTCAAACTCTGACTTTTCTTTGGGGCCATCTGCAGAAAATAGAAAGGAAAAGATGCTTTCGACAAGATCTTAAAGGATTACCCTTGTACTTCACTGAACCCAAGTGCATGGAAAATGACACGTTTGTAATGTGATCCAGGAGTAAATGACATTTCACTGTGCAATATTGTATTGATGATGTTAAACTGTGGACATTTGACTAGTATAGAGATATGCAGTACTCTTAGTGTGAACATGTCATAGAAATGAATATGGTGCTTTATGTTTGTGAATTATTTGATATATTTTATGGATTCATTTGAAACGATTGAGTAATCAGATAACTAAGAACTCTTATGATTCTGGACTCAAATGATATGTTTTCACAGCTAGTAGAGAATATTACTTCCTAATCCAATTAAAAAACAATTGAATAGTCCATGTTGGCGCATATGGAAAGAGCTATGACGATGAAGCGCCAAAGAAGTTATAAGTACAACTAAATCTACAACAAGAGGAAAAAAGCATAATTCAAACATTATCTGATAATAGCAATTAGCAAGTGAACCTTCTTCTTCGTACCAGCCCTCCAATGAACATATGAAATTGCAGCGATCCTTAGATCATATGCTTTTGCAGTGGAAGCATCTAAAGTAGGTGATTGGCGAAGCAATTAGATTACCTTCAATCAACTAGCTCATTTTCCTGACATGTCACCACTATTTCTATAAGATACAGGATTCTACCCATAAGTATATTGTATTTTGGACATCTATTTTCCTGATATATCGCTCAACATCCAGGGGAGAGTATCAAGTAAAATGTGAATACTATTGCGATCTCTGAATCATGGAAAGCTGGGGCAAGTGGTTTTCGATAGAATCCATAGAAAACTGGATCCTAGGCCTTTTTCTCTCTCTTTGATGGTCTGACGATATTCTAGCTCCGACTCATTGCAATTCAGAGTGACTCTCACATCAACAGGGGTGATGCTACCATTCTGGTAAAAACACGGATATTAGGGCATCAAATTTGTACAAAATGTTTTTCTTACTTTCCACCAAGTTAGATCAGCAAGAATTAGGATTCAAAAAGCAACAGATCAGATGAATTCACTTCTTAGTGAGGTCTACACTTCTTGTCCAAGATAGTCAAACTTAGAAACAGAAGAAAAAGAATGACTAACAACTTTTATAGCTAGTGTCATATTTTCCACAAGAATACAATAACCAAATCCTGTGATATTGAGTTAATTAATTTTTTATCATCAAGTCACGAAGGCAGGCAAAGTAATACCTATGTATCTCTATGTCATGAACTCAAGTAAAAAAACTGAACAAAAGACAACTAAACTAACTTAAGTCATGATAATTGAGGAGGATATTACCTGCCAATCCACATTATGATAGTACTTCGGACTCTCGAGCTGTGATGCTGATGTTGTAATAAGTGTCTGCTAAAAGAAGATTGGATGAAACTAACCATCGTGGCATGGATATCCATAAGGTTTCAAAAGCAAAGTCGACATAGACACCATGTAAAATGAGAGAAAGATGTACAAAGCCATGATAGCTATCACTATGCTCATTCAAGAATCCAGTAGGTAAATGTTTTAACAACCAAAACAATATCGGATTATACTCTTGTCAAATAAACAGTAACTATTATCTATATTTAACCAGCAAATGAACCAACACTACATCTTGCGTATCTCAAAGCAATGTCAAAGATGTTTTTATATTCCTACAAGGAATTGTGCACATAAGCAAGATCATGCTCAAGGAGGGAAAATCACTCAAGATAAACTTTACTATCGTTGTCAATGTCAATTAGAGACTGAACTACTGCTCTAATTTTTCCTTCAAACTTGTCCCTCTCTCTTGCAGTATAGGAAGCAGTGCACACATCAGCTTCCCTCCCTCGGTCTGCCAAAACATGGCCTCCGGCCAAACATGCTGGTATGTCCGATTGAGACTTGAGCACGGCTGTAATGTCCTATTAGTACCGCAAGAGCGACTTGCTTGCAAGTGACCTATGAGTGAGTGAGCGAAGCTGAGACGAAGATCTAGGAGAAGAAAACATCTAGTGTGAACGGTGTAGGCTCTGGTGCGCTGCTTGAAAGACATGTGCTCCTTTGGATTCTTGGACTTCTTCCCCTTTCGGTCAGTGTATGGCTGCTGATGTCATCATCCAAATGGGCCAACTCCAAAGAAACTCTTGATGCTAAATGAGGTTGCTTAAAAGCCAACACTCATACAAAATCTCTATACAATTCAATGGAAGATTGAGTACCCCCATATTCAATTGATAATTTGCTCAACCATTCTGCTATATTTGTACCATTATCAAGGAAATGAGTTGACATCCCAAATAAGAAAAGGAATGAGATATTCAATAAAGCACCTGCCCACTGTGAATACCAATTGTCAGCACAAGGACGCCATGTCGAGAGGCAACAACACCCTGCGCTGGAACATTATTAGTGCACAGGATGCAGAACACTTGCTTCAACATCTTACTACAAATACAGTTTCTAGCAAATAAAGGTAGCCACTTGGATCGTAGAGTAGCGAGCATGACACCTAAAAGAGACAAACATTGTCAGTAAGACGTGTCTAAATACTAACATTCCTCAAGGGTAACTGAATAAGTGGGCCAGCACACAACCCCATATAACAAAACCCCAGCTTTGCAGCTACATCGACAGAGGTTATGCTAAGCAATTCATCAAACAGCTACAATGCATTGGTGGATAAGTGCCCAAAAGACCCGACAACTCCAATTATGTTACGATCCCATTAAAAACAGTCAAACATTTTTAAAGAAAGAGAGACTTCATATCAGCTAATATAGAACTCGAAGAATAACGCCAGTTTCTTCCTTTTGACATCAGGTTCGGGGAGACATGATTAGGCGCCTAGATTTACCTGACTCGGTGAATTTAGCGTGGATTGTTTCATGTCGATAAGAATTGGATTGTGGTATTAAGATCCCCCTCCCAACATCCTTCATAATCCTCGTTTGAGAGGTGTACTTCATGTAATCTTGGTGTACTCAAGGCACCATTGCAGAATATATTCATCTTTGGGCACTGCTTCACAATAATACGCCACAATGATGGGAACATGAAAGTGCAATTAGTAGGGGAGAAGCTCTCAAGGCTTGGTAAACCATCAAGTGTCAACAACTGCAGCTTGGGGAAATAGATCTCCTCTACTCCATTTCCATCATCTGTTACCACGTCTTCCATCGCATCGCAATTTCTTAGGGTTAGCCAAGAAGGTGGACCAGACTTGTCACTGCTAAGCAAGTCCCCATATGAACTAAACCAACGCAATCCTTTACTTCTAATTCCGTCAATCTCTGGAATGCAGTTGGGGATGGAAGTACGATTGTTAAACTTGAGCACTCCGAAACATGCAGAGTTGTAATTTGTTTAAGGATTTCAGCCATTAAGGAGACGTCTTTCCAGACTCGCTGGAGTTTACAGAGGTTATTCAACTCAAGTCGCCACAAATTTTGGAGTGCCTTGAGAGCTGTTTCCATGTCAATTAACTCTCCATAGGAAGTTGCTCCCCCATGTCCACACACATCTTCTGGAAATATCTCCTCCAAGGAACTATAGGACAGAGAAAGCACTTCTAGATTGGGGAATCTGTGGAAGAGGAAGTCGGAGGGGAAAGTGACATTCTCATCATGGTAGCATGCCAAATCTAGTTCTATGAGATCGCAAAAGACGGAATGGTGCTGCTGCGTCATCATTATAACATCCTCGCTCATCAATGTCAATCCCTTCAAGTTTGGTATGACCTGTGGGAATTTCTTTTAATTAGGCCACCGGAAGTAAATACGGGGCATAGCCACAGCGCAATAACTAAAGTATCATTTTATTTTAGGGAAAAGAGGAAAAAGAACCCAAGAGCCAATAGAAGGGATGTTTGTTAAGGATTTGCCCAATTCAATAAAAATAAGTTTCGCTAATTTAAATAAAGATAGTTATTTGTCAATCATACTCCAGCTATTTCAATAGTCAACTAATTCAATCCAAAAGTTAAAATAAATGCATTTCAACAAGTTCGTAGCAAAAAATAAAATTAAAAAAAAAAACTTATTTATTTTCCCAAATCATGTCACATTTATAGTAAGTAGATGTGTTTCAATAGTAAGAAATTGTATTAATATGTTGCACTCTATTTTCTAAGCTGTTGTTCTAATATCTATTTTATTATAGATCATAAGTAGCGCGTGGCTTAACCTTTTTTCCACCTCTGAGAAGAATGCATTAAAACTGAACAAATTATCGGCAACAAAACATTTCATAAGCTAAGAAACAAACCAAAAATACGTGACCCCAGATGCAAGGACGGTTTGAGCGTTTTGTGCGGTTCGAAATGGAACTTAATTATGGGTTGCTATATCACTATTATAACACTCAAATTAAGGTTGATTATTTCGATTAAACGTTAGTAACTTCAAAAGCGTTGGCAAGCCATCGGAATAAATGTCGGTAGATTATTAAAGTAGTTGGTGATCATGAAAGTATAAAGACATATAAGTACTTTTCAAGATCTATAATATAAAAGGTTTCTTGATTTGAATTATGTTGGTACATCAATCAAATTGACGTTTGTAATTTAAACTTAAAGTAAGTTATTCAAAAATCATTGTTTTGTCACAAGAATATTATTGGTTGATTATTAAAGTAATTCGTAATTTTGGAAAGTTAGTACTTTTCAAAATATAATAAGATAAAAAATTGGCAAGTAATTAAAATCAATTTTTTATATTATGGATGTTGGTACACCAATCAAATTAAGTTCGGTCAATTCAAATAAAGTTAGTAATTTCAAATACATTGGTGATCCACAAGAATAATGTTGCTAGATTATTAAAGCAGTTGGTAATTTACAAAGTAAAAAAAAGTTTGTGCTGTTCAAGGCCTATTAATAAATTACTAACACGTGACTAGATAAGCAAGTTATTTGCGGCACTTGATAGTTATCAATCATGTTCACAATGTTTAAGCATGGAACTTTGCTCCATAGCTAAGCTAGCAATACGCCACATGAACATAATACTATTTTTTTTGTTTTAAATTTTAGGGGACGATGTCGATCATATTAAATTAACTAGGTATAACCCAGCCATAAGGCACAAGTGGCTATTAGAAGCATTATTATCTATGCAAGTTAATTCAATAATTTGTTTTTTCAAAGTACAAGCTGGGATGATTTCGAAGAATATCAACCAGAAATAATTAACCGCAAACGATCTTTAAATTTCTAAGAAATTCATAGGTTTGGCTCAGTAAGTATTTGCAAGCATGAAATGTTTGACAATTCCACTTTCCAATAGAAAATAACAGATCCAATGAAGGCAATTGCAAAGAGCTAGAATTGAGGATTGTACCTTTTCAAAAGAAAAGAGTGCAGGTTGATTCTCACTAGTACTTGTACCTTGATAGCTTTGGTATTCACAAGCAAATGAGAATGAACTCATCTTGCCGCAGTGTCTTACTTGCAATTTCTTCAAAAGTGGCTGTGTTGAAGTATGACTATTCCTGTAGAAGCTCCTCAAATCCGGCAACTCAAGTAATTTCAGATCAGTTAATCGCGGAAAGAAGAGATCCCTTGCATTCATCTCTACTCCGTCTTCCTCCACAATAATTTCTTGCACCCCACACTCCCGTACTAAAAGTTCTTCGAGTTGTGTCATGCTTTTTGCCACCGCGCTTGGGAATAAACTTTTGAGCCTCTCACAGTCAACAATCTCCATGAATCGTAAGCGTCCAAAGGTGAGACCTCCTTGAGGATGTTCACTCCACACATGCTTCATTTTTGGGAGCCGCGTCAGAACTAATTCTCTCAATTGAAAAGTGCTTGTAGGACAAGCTTCGCTAAAATTGAACTCTTGGACGTGAAATACCACTTCTAGGGACCCACAATCAGTTACACTTATCTTCTCTAGGTTTTGAAATCTTGTGAGCATAGTATAAGATGAAAATATGGATGGAAGTTTCTCACAATACTTCACTACTAGTGTCTTGAGTTTCCTAAAGGCATTTGAAGCAAGATCATCAAGCCATATCTTCTCCAAGTTATTCATGTGCGAGATCTCCATCGACTCTATATTAGGAAACTTAACCTGTTATTTTTCAATTAAATTATTAGAGCTGATTCTCTATTCCCATAAAGAAAGGGAAAACTGTAATTTCAAGAACAAGGAAAATCACTAAACAAGCATAATCGATAGGATAGGGAAAAAAAAAAAGACTAGATGCACAATTTTTCATTAGATGCCACCCCCTAAAATCCATTCTCCTATCATATTATGTTTTAGTAGAAAGCATTCATCTAATAGATATCAAGCATTATGTTTGAACTGTAGCATAATCCATAACCACCTAAGTTAGACAAGCATAATCATTTCACGTGTCAGATGTTTCCCACAAACCTCAAATTTAGCCTATCTTAGATTCCTCAAATGTACTCTCCCATTTCTTTGAACCATTTAACAAATATAGCTTGTGCATTGTAGGGTGTTGATACCCACAAAATAAAAACCAATTAGCACAAATCAATGCTTCATGAATCTTGCACTTCAAAATTTTCTTCAACAAAGTACAGACTTTAAGAAAACACGACATACCGACCAAAAAGAAAAAAACACAGCATAAACCAAAGAAAGAAATCCAACAATTAAATCAAAAGATGGTAGGGTGTAGGTATGTACTGTTCAATTTTGATGTTGGACGGGATGCTCCACCACTAGTTGATTTGTTTCTTTATTTATTTTAGTTATTCGATATTATCGAAGATTAAGGAAATTAATCTTGATTATTTCTCTTATTAGGTGCCTACAAAATAAATAGATTGATTTGATTACTAAGTTTGCCTATATGACGGGTCTTTTTGCCGGCCTGGATTGGCCCTTCTTTCTCTTTCATCTCTCAAGTTTCTATCTTCTTCTTTTTTTGCCTTATTATCTTATTTTCCTCCATTTTCTACAAATGTAAACCTAACATTCTTCATGCTTTCATTCATCACTAGTTGGTAATGGATTTAGATCTGTTCTTCATCAATTGGTATCTGAGCTGGATCTCTTCAAAATTTAATCGGTATCAAAACATTGCTTCGTGCATGTGGTATTGTCGTGCGATGATAATAGACCACATGCCAACGTTTTGGTTTTCATTTTTGTTGCTACAGTTGCAATTTTGATATGATATGCTCATGAAGATATATGGCATTGATGTCTATTGAAACTTCAGCCGCCATTTTTACTGGTTTGGAGCCACTCTATGCTTGGTCTAATTATCTTTATAGAAAATCTTGTAATATTTATTAAATCTGAAATTTGAAAAGAGTAGGGGTTATCACTATTACTACTTCATGTGATTACGATGTTATTCTAATAGTGTTGATTGTCAGGAGTAATACGATTATTACTATCCTTATGATTATTATAAATCCTTAAAAATCCTAAAGAGATTAAAAATTTGTTTAACGATATGAGTGAAAATTTCAACAATTTTGATGAGAATTGGATAGATTCAATCAACAATTGTAAGGGAGACATGAAAACGGTCCAAAATCATTTGCCAATGAGCTAAATGACATGGAAAAATATTCTCAACGTCTTGAAGAATTGAATAAGGATCTTTCCTTTTAAGAATAGTGAAGTGAGTAGTAAAATTCAACAAATAATTTGGATGAATTTATTGAAGCTCCTTCTGAAATTTAATAAATTCATAAATGTAATTTCTCCTATTGATGATTTATAGAAGAGAAAAATTTGCGATGCTAAAATTTTTTCTATAATACTTCGTATAGCCTTATACTCCCTAGGTGCATATCCAAATCAGGCGCTCTACATGTAGCAAAGATTCTTTGTAGGGCAAAAGTTGTGGTATTATCTCTTACTCACAGGAAGAGCCATCGGAGAAAGGACTTGACTTCATTTTGGTGGGGGAGATTGATGTATGACATGATTCTCCAACCACTTGATGATTTGTATCTTCAATTAGTTTATTAAATTTGATACTATTAATAATTTAAGATACTTATCTTGATTTATTTCTCTTATTTTAGATATGCTTACTTAGTTTGAACTCTTGTTTACCTGTAAATATTGGCCTAGATACTCGTTTTCTTTAGTTTTGAGGATGAATTCATTAACCAATGAGTTTCCCTACATTGAGTTTCTTCTTCCTCACCCATTGACATCTCTCTCTCTCTCTCTCTCTCTCTCCCCCCCTCCTATTCTGGCTACTTGATTTCCCTTCAATTTTTGTGATGTGTAGCTCTTCTAACTTTGGAAATGCAAGCCACCAAAAAATATGCAAAATTGTTTAAGGACAAAGCACTAAAAACAAAGTAAAATAACATGTAAGATAAATCGGGAGATGATACCTTTTCATCAAATAGAGGATGTAACTCATTACTAGCACAACTCATTGAGCAGAAACTAATCAAATTCTCAAGGTCACCAAGCTTGAGTGTGCTTAATTGACAGAACTTCAAAGTCTCTAAGGTTTTCCATTTTCCTTCTTCCATTGCAATTATGCGCCGTAGGTTATTGCAACAGGAAACATCAAGCACCGCAAGTTTTTTGAGAATTTTGGCCGTGGCACTTGAGAAGAGATGTGGCAAACTGTGACAACCCCTCACGTTCACTTCCATTAGACTAGGAAATGCCAAAGTGAATTTGCCATCACTCTCCAAAATGTCTCTCAGCCTTGATAGATTCAACAACGTCAATTCCCTTAATGTAGGGAGGACCAATGGCTTTTGCATTTTCTCAACGCTGAGACTTATAGGTTCAAATAATGCTTCCAAGGAGGGACACCCGACTACCTTAATTTTATTCAGGCTCTGCAACATATCCATTGAATTTGACGAAAAAACATGTGACAAATTTTCACAAAGTTCAATAGTGAGGGATGCAAGTTTGTAGAAGGACTGTCCATGGAGCTGATCGTGCCATATCCTCTTTAATTGGCACATGGAAGAAAGCTTCAATTCCTCCAAGCTTGGAAAAAGAACCTATGTGAAAACATTGTATATGTAAAATGGCTGAAATTTTTGGTATATAATTTTATTATGCCAAAATTCAAGGGCAACTTTGAGAATGACTAGCAGCAAGTTAGTTTCTCCACCGCAAAGTGCCAGTTTTTTGGTACAGAATAATGATCTAGTATCTACTAAATTGCTTCACTGACTAGAACTGGAAGAATGATCAACAAGAAAATACTATAGATGCTTACCTTTTCATTGAAGAAGCCAGGCAAGGACAAGCTAGAGTTGATACAACCAGATGCTTGTTGTAAACCTGTATCAGCTGTCATCGACTGTTGTCTTCCTTTGAATGAAGAAAATGTCATCATTTTGGGACACCCGGATATTGTCAATCTTGTTAAGGATGAACAATGGATATAATACTTTACACAAGAGAATGTCTTGAGGTTTGGCAATTCCTCAAGAGACAAGGAGGTTAATAGAGGAAACTCAATAGTGTCAATGGTCATAGCTTCCTCTAATTCTTCTTCTTGCACATACATAATTTCCACCATCAGTGCACAACTCACTATTTCTATTTCTTTTATCTGCACGAGTGCTTTAGCCATGTAAGAAGAAAAAAGAAACCTCAGGCTCTCGCAGTTTTGCACCTTCAGTGCCTTTAAATTTTGGAAACACAATGCTCTTTTTGGATTCTTGGTCCATATACGCTCCAACCTTGGTAAGCCACTCAAGGTTAATCTAGTCAATTGCCATAGAATCTTGACATCCCCACTAGTCGTCAGTTCTTCAAGGTCAAATACTTCTCGTATTAACTGACATCTTTCAATTGTTATAGTTTCCAAGTTCTGCAGCCTTATTAGCTGCAAGGGGTGAATAACACCTCATAATCTCATAACAATGCTATTAACTAGAAAGTATGAATACCGGTTGCATGTGAAATAATAACAGAAGAAATAATCTCACATGGTAGATCTAAAAATAATGGAAGATAGAGCAGAGTAGTGATTATGAATTTTCCTTTATCCTTATATAAAATTATCTACTTTACACTTACTTGTCATTTATCTATTATGTATTTGGACTTTATTATACATATATTAACGAGGATCAATTATTGAGGTTACTGAATTTACCTTCACATTTTGTGCAATCTGCCTAAATTTTAGAAATTCATGGCAAAGGCTCAATTGATTTTTCGATGTGGTCTAATATAATATCTCAAATGACAAAGTGTAAAAAAAAAAAAAAACTTAGTAATTTTCTCCAAAATAGTTATGAACTAAATTGATAAACTGAAAATTAAATGTATACTTTTAGTTGATTTGTAAGTGTAAATTGAGCCTGGCATTTTTTCCAAACTGTTCCCAAAAAAAAAAAAGTATCTCTTATCGAGAGAGTAAAAGTAAAAAGTAATTATAAATTAATGAGAGAAATACTGAAGTAGTCTTAAGATTTTAATGTCCCCATTCATAGCACTATAAGATCCATTATTTTCTGGTATTCATGTAAAACGGAATAGATATCGACCAAATGTTAGAAAAACGGTTCATCTTCATAAGATCCATTGGTGGCCATAACATCCATGAATTGGTCATAACAGCGCCGTATGGTCATCAAAGTCAATTTCAGCAAAGGATTTAGTTTTAAAATATGAGGACCCAAGATACGCTTCCTCGTCATAAAAAAGTTAGTTTATGTAGAAAGTAGAAAGTTTTAGTCATGTAGCCAAGAAAAAGAATTGCTTCATTTGATAATGATTTCAGTCCAGCATCATGCTTTTGTGGTTTGGGTCACCTGATAAACATAATTTTAAAAAATAGGTAGCAAAGGGGTTCCAATTTTTTATTTTATACTAACAGAATAGTAATAAAATTTGTTAATTCCAAACGATAGTGCACAAATTAATGCTAGCTGTGTTTCGCATTAATACTTTCAAGCAAAATTTATTACGGAAAAAAGAAATTTAAACATGTGCCGCACATAAATTCTACCAGGAATATTAGAAAAGTTGTTAGAATGAAGATTTGTGGTAGATTTGATCACTACAAAAGGTCCATAGTTCACATAAATCAGAACAAAAAATTTAATTATTCCACTAACATCTCATTTTAACAAGGGTAAAGAATGCATATTTGCCTATCGAACATTATATTTGAATTTTCATTTCGTTATCACATAATAGTTCCATCAACTCACATATAAGAGTATAGAAAATTTTATATGATGGGACTTTGCGTAGAACCACATTTCCACTGCGGTCCATTCACCTTCCCCAAATTTTTACAATTATTGGAAAGAAAAAACAGCAACTTAATCGTCTCGATTACCCCAGCATTAATGTACTTAAGACGAAAATTGCAAAATAATTTTCTGTAATTGATTGATCTGGATGTTATTTCACACAGTCACTAAGTTACATGCACCGGAATTTTTTTTTAAGTTCTGTTTTTTCGCTTTAATCAAGTTGGTATAATAGAATCCTACAATTTTCCATAATTACTAAATGAAGGTCATACAAATTATATAGGTCATAAATACTTTCTTGAAGTTACGATTATATCCATAACTGTATGTGTATATACTTTACCATAAAGCAATGATAAACTTTTAGACCATTTGAAAAATCGATACATCGTATGCTGCTTCTTTAATTATGTTGATAAGATAACACATATAGATGAAATTATCTAATATAGATGTTTTTATGCATTCACATCTCACGTAGCAATTACATTTTGAAAAATTAAATCATTATTTTTTCTTAATTAAAAAATATTTATATGTGATATTAAACTCCTCTATAATACCCATGCATAAAATTTCATTTCCTATACAATGCAAAACGTATCACATTAGTACTCACCCACATATCAAAAGCAAATTGAGATAACCCTAAAGTCAATATTTCAATGTGTTTATAAATCAAATTTTTAAGTATTCACATTTGAATAAAATCAACATTTTTTAACACAAAATACTAAACGATCCAAATGTTGCTAAAAAGTTTTTTTTTTTTCATGTAGTTAATAAATGCATATTACTTTGTCAAATTACACGGAACACCTTACATTGTATCTCCAAGGTAAATATTTCAACAAATCAAATTTTTCTAAAGTCCGCACAATGTGTGGGAACTATATCAATTGAAGGCAATGTTTATTTATAACTATGGATTTTAAGATTAGCCGGAGAAAGTTTTGTCCGATTAGGATGATCTCGATGGAGAAAAGTATGACCATTTTAGGAAACATGAAATTTACCTGTTGTCTTTCGAAGAGTACAACCGAATGGTCCATGGTTTTATAGAAACTCGTCAACTCTGGTAAATTTTGTAATGTTAGCCTGCGCAAATTGCATGACTTCACTTGGGGATCAGCATCTATTTCATCTCCGTCTTCATCTGTCTCAGCATCTATAATAATTTGCTTTATCGCATGGCATCTACTTATTTCAATGTCCTTCAGCTGCAAGAATATTCTCATCATGGACGAAGGAAATAAATGTTTGATTTCACCACAGTTATCCAATTTCACAATCTTTAATTTGCTAAAGGATTCTAGGGCAAGGCGACCACAAAAAATCTTCTCAAAGTTGTTTAGATTCTCAAGAAACAACGATTCCAATATCGTGAATGCGGTGCACTGGATATCCTCTGTGGAGTGAACAACATACTGAAGTGAGGGGCTATTTTGTATGTGAAGATGCTTCAATTCCTGAAAATCTTCAAAGAACAAATTGTCTATGCTGTGATTATCTTGCAATCCCGCCAAGTTGAGATTCTGTGTTCTTTGCAAACATCTCCGCACCCACTCTTCACGAAGAAGATTGCCCGAATCTAGCTTGAGTTTTAAAGTTCTGGATTCTTTGTATTCATCTGACCAATCCCAAATGTCCCCAACTAGGATTTTATGCTCATTTAGTTTCCCAAATGGTAGGTCTCTTGAGAGACTGGCTGAACGAGGAATGGCAATGTATAAAAAGTTCAACTTATTCATGTTCTTGAACTCAGCCAGGCTAGCATTTCTTTGCAGGGTTTCATCCTCGGCCGCCCATTGATCAAAACTGTTTTCCATATTCAGTTCTTCTAAATTAACCAAGCTTTCAAGCACACCAGGTTCAATAACTTTGAGCATGGTGCACCATCTCAAGTCCAAAAATCTCAATTCTGTTAGTTCACCTATTTCTTTGGGCAGCCGAGCAATCATAGAGTAACAGAAACTGAGAAACTGCAATCCTTTCAGCTTTCCAAGAGCAGTCACATCCTTTAGATGGCATTGATCTAGACATAGTGACGTGAGGTTTTCAAGGAACTCCATTGACAAAGGTAGGGCAGTAAAAGAAAAGCCAGTCAAGTCCAAGACTTGGAGCTTCTCCATAGATTTGAAAAATGACTCAGGCATTTTGAGAGATTGGTAGTGTCCTAATAACAGAAAAATCCTCATGTTTGGGCAGTCCAACTTTTCAGGAAGTTCATCAATGCCAACATAATTGAAGGCCATTGCAGTGCATTTTCTGAGATCATTCTTCGACCACCCTTTAAACCCAAAATCCTTTCTCCCAACCAAGGCATTCCATTCCGTGTCAATAAATTTGTCACGCATAGAGATGGCCACGTCAACAAATAAGTCATGCATGCTCAACCATTTCGAGTCATCACTACCTAGCAACAAAGAAGAGTCTTGCAGGCGACGTATATCAATAATCAACTTATCTCTAGCATTTTCAATGGTCTTGCTGATTGTTTTAAATAAACCCAAACCCATGCTGTAGATAAGGGTATCCCTCATGGAAAGGCTCCCAGAGCGTAGAGCACAAACCAAGAACAATGATTTGATCCTATCATCTTCTAAGTCATTGTAACTTAGTTCCACTATTGATTTTACCCTTGACCCTTCTATTTTGGTCAAAGCATTCCTCCATTCAGGCAAATCTCCACGCTTCAGTCTTTTTGCAACCGAGAGAATCAAAAGAGGCAAGCCTCCACAATTCTCAACCACTCTATCCACCAAGCTCTTAAATTGAGCATCGCTAATTCTGTCCCCCACTGTCCTTTCAAAAAGTATTCGTGCTTCTCCATGCTTTAACACTTTGAGTGGAAATTCTTGGTCAGAGCCCATCTCAGTGTACAAAACATCTCGATATCTAGATGTTAGCAATAGCTTGCAACCTCTTACTTTATTGTCATATCCGCAAGGGATTCCAACTTCCTTCAACTCTAGCTTTGTCCACAAATTATCTAAAATTATGAGAATCTTTTTGTTAGAATCTTCCTCTAACCTCTTCCACAAAAGATCTGCTCTTCCATGAGCAGTTTCCTGATTTGCTAGATTTAGGCCTAATGCATAAGCGATTTCTCCTTGAATTCTTATTAGATTTGGATTTCGTGATACATTTGTTGTGGCAACCACATCGAATAGCTGCTCTTCTTTAACTTGCCTTTCGATGTCCTCCATAAGCTTGGACTTGCCAACTCCACCGGGTCCATACACCCCAATCACACAGACCTTGTCATCAATTATAGCCTTAATTACATCCTCTGTGATCGAAGCCCTCGACTCCAAGACATCTTCTCTCCTGAGAACAGATCTTGCAGCGGAAGTGGTAGCAGTGACGATTCCTATGGGAGATTTCTCATAAAAGACCTTCTGGAAGATACTACTTTTGCTTTTGTTGTGGAGTTCCTGAATGATCTGAGTCATCTTCTTCACCTTCCTGCCAATTGGATGGCGCACCACGGGGTTGGGGAGCCACCCATGAAAGCAAGCATGTTTTGCACTTTTGTTACTGTTTAACAGGTCACCTGCCTTGTCAGTCTCCTCCTTCACACTCTCCAGCCAATTCTTAATATCAGTTTCTATAGGTTTTCCATTATACATTGCTTCTTGGACGGAGTGCTCCACCCTCTCCTGTGCAGTCTCCAGCTCCTTGACTCCATTTTCGAGATCTTCGACATAGCTCTTGTAGCACAGCACGTACCCAAATTGACGTCCAATGGGAGCAAAAAGACGCTCGAGGAGTTTTGACACTAGATTCGATGCAATGGATGTAGCAAATGTCTCACCCATAATTTCTTCTTTAATCTCTAGAATTTCCTTTTCCCCCCCTCTTTTGTTCCTCTTCTTGTTGCCTCCTTTTATTATTCGCTTAAACAAATGCGTGCCAAGGAAACTAAAAAGAACAGAACTAACCAGTTAGAACAGTGAAACAAAACCACTGAGAGACAGAAACAGAGAGACAGAGAGAGAGACAAAGAGCGCACCTTGAGCGTACGGAAGCAAGAGCAATGTAAATAAACAGAGACTGGGCACAAGAGCAACTTAGAACGTAGAGTTACTCGGGAAAAAAGTTGGTTGCTCCACGATGCTCATCCAATTTGTTCCGACGTAGAGGTTACAAATCAAAAGATGCCGGATACTTCTTAGAGAACTAATAATTGTTTTGATGTTTCTATCAGCCACCACTTCTGATAGATCGTGCCTCTTCGAACTTAGCAAATGTCGTGTCAACTATAGATTAAAAAGATAATTTCTTTAAAATGGGCACATCCAAATGTGAGAAATTCTAAATTAAAGTATAACATTGCACCAAGAAAAAATTTCAGCGCTGTTGCGTTAATTTAAATAAAATAAATAGGGTGGGACTATTTTTACCCCCTCTTTGGCTTGGGACATTTATTCTATATCATAATAATAACCTTCTATGGTTGGAAACAAGGCCAATCACCATTTCACCCTACTTTTTTTTTTCTCTCATCTCCTCTACACTTTCTATGTTTATTTAAAATTGACTCTATATCCTTCCATGTTTGAAAATCAATTAATCTTACTTCTTGTAATTTCTGATGGATTAAATTTTGTAAAATTATTAAGTTTATGATTTTGGACCATGAGATACTTCTTTGCTTGATTGTTAATTCTTCAATGTAGCTTTTTCTATTCAACTTAATTGTAACGGGGTAAGCAGGGCCATTTTTATATGGAGCACTATTGACTCTACATTTCGACTTGAACAAAGTTTGCATTGCCCTAACTCTCTCTGTTGCACGTTCGCCCGCAACACAAATACGCATATTCATTGTTCATCAATAAAAAAAACTTGCAATTGAGATATTGATTAGTTGAGAATTGTATAATACGAGGGGGAAATGATGAGGATAGAAATCATCATTGTGGTTCTGTCCAACCCAGATTAATAATTGCAAATGACCATTAGACAAACACGAAAAAACAAGACAACATAAAATCACAACTTTATTGACACACAACTTGGTATTAAGAAATTAATTAGTTGAGAACTAGTGTGTAATATTAGAGGGAAACAAATTGATGAAGAGGAATAGATATCACAAGGTATCTTGATCCCCCCGACGCGTTGCGCGCCATCTGCTTGACGAGATGCCTAAGCTAGATCTAAAAGTTCGTGTTGAGAAAGTCTGTTCTCGAGCTCCGATCGATCGTCTACTCGCCGTTTGGGTGTCACGCGGCGAGTCGAGACGAGGGAGACGGCGCTGGGGAGCCTCAGTTCAAGCGGCTTCCGCCGGCCATGCCTGGCCGAACCAGATCTCGGCCGAAGTAGGGGAAGCCGAGCTAGTCCTCGGCTGGCGACGGTGGTCCGTCGCGAACTGGCCCTCGGCTTGGACTAGGCGAGACGTTGCCGGACTAGGTGCGTGGCCAGCCCGATGCAAGCGGTGGCACTCGCCGCGACCACCCACGTCGGGGCGAGGTCGACAGAGCGCCGCGAGAGGCAGGGGGAGGAGAGCAAGTCGCGTCTGCCTGGGTACCATGTCGGATGCGGGTCGGAGTGGATCCGGGTCAGGTCTTTAGGGTTTGTTGTTCAGGCTGGGATGATTTAGGCATATTGGGCTTATTCTGATTTAATGGGCCAGGCTTAGTTCATTTTGTTTTTAAAGGGTTGGGCCTTTTACTGTAAGCCGGACTGGGCCCACGTTTCAGGCCCAGCTGGGCCGCTGGTTGGCGACTCGGGTCGGTTCCAACACGGGTGTTTTTTTTGTATATTATAATATTATTTTAATATTAAAAAATATATTTTATTAAAAAAATCAGAAGAAATTATTTTTTCTAAAAAATTAGCAAAAGGCTTAAAAATGGCTTTTGAGTGTTTTTCTCTTGAAAATGCATGAAAAGGAAAAAATCAAACCGTGATGTTTAAAAAGTATTAAGTATCAAAATCGCATTAGTTAATTAACTGGTGTAATTAATTTTTCAACCTAAGTCCTTTGATTGTGTAGAAGTGAACTATTACTTTCGATATTTTAGTAGGGCTTCTAATCAATTAATTATGAATTGATTAATGGTGAACATAATCGGACTAAGTGCATATGGGAGGGTTCAAAGAGATCGTGATAACTAAGTGAGGTTTTGTAAGATCATTGTAAATTATATAAAAAGCTTAAATATTTAATTATTTGCACAGTAGCCTTTGCAGACTATGTTCCCTTGGGAAATTGACTGAGGCGTCAACCACTAGAGTCGAAAAGAGCACCAAGATTTTGACGCAATGGTGGTTGCGGTCATGCCCAACTTGACAAACCCCCCGATGCACCCCTTTCTACTGTCTCCACTTCTAGTTTTCATTTTCTTTTTTTCCTTTTCTCTCTGAAAAAAGTCAATTTATTTTCAGTATAAAATTAGTATTTTAATTTTTTAATAATAAAAAAAAAGACATGTCAGCTTACGTCTAAGAGACGTTTGTCACATGATTTGCCACGAAGTTCATTTGGATGGAAAAAAAATAACGGCAGACAGTCGAGTAAGAGTAAGTACATTTTTTTGTGGACATTTGAGAGTTTGGTCATTTTTGTCTTTTTGATATATATATGTCTAAGCTTAATGCAAGGTAAAAAGACTAGATTAAGCGTAAAGGAAAATGTTAGAATAATTAAATATTAAACGATGCTTTCATCTAATAACTTAAAATTTTATAATAATTAACAGTGATCTTATCAAAATTTCATAAACATATATCGCCAGATATCTTGATCCCCTTAAAGACATTTTTCAACCTGAGCCGAGACGGAGTCGGTTGTCTATGACTCGGACACAGGAAGTTGTTAACGAGGAGAGTTGGGGCCCAATGGTTATGGTGGGATGGCGTGCCGTTTTGAGTTCTCATATAAATGGTGGGTCAAATCCAGAAAAAAAAAAAAAAAAAAATCACGTATAGACATCAAAGGGGTCAAATTGATTTCACTTTCTAAATATGTCAAAAAAAAAAAAGCAAGCATTTTCTCACTGCTTCTACCTTTTTGTTTTTTATGTTCTCTTTGATGAAAATAATTTTTTAAAATTTTTTTATGATAAAAAAGACACGTCAGGCATATATGTAATGTAAGCGCCATTTGTTTACGACAATTGCCACGTAGTTCTCCTGGACAGAAAAAAACAACGGTGGCACATTTTGTTTTTATCCCTTGATAGTAAATGCCTTTTTTGAGACATTTGAAAAGTTGAGTTATTTGTGTCCCTATGATATATGTCAATGCTTCTGCGATGATCCTATAAGGTATTTTATGGACTAAAAATTTTCATCTAAAGAATCTTCTCATCCTAATTAAAATAAAATTGAAAGTTGATTTGTCCTTATATATATATATATATATATATATATATATATATATATATAACAAAACTTGAAGTACTTGAACTTTCAAAGTTGACTAATCCACATGAATGCATGTACATTACCGAATTGGTGTACTTCGGGACTTATCGAATTCTTTTTAGAAGCATTATTGCAGGAAGAGAAATAAGAAAATTCATGTTCATGTTTCCCAAGTTGAACAAATTTGCTGCTCGATCAATTAAGGATCATACGTGGAAAAATCCTCAATTTCGCGAAATACTTTAAAAATATATGCTGTACCGGCACTCGCTAGATTGGAGAAACCTTTCGTCAAGAAAGAAGCTATGAGGCATAACCAAGTCAAAACATAATCTTGAGGACCTAAGCAATAATTTCTTCAATGCCTTACACATTCTCACACTATTCCGCACTATCCAATAAATTTACTTATTAATTACTCTGTGTTTGAAAATATATAGCTAATGGACGGCTTGTAGTCTGGAACTTTCAACTCATAAATTAATAAAAATGTCCATATTAATTAGGAGGAAAGATAGTTAACAAAAATGAGTGGATCATGTTCACTGGCCAAAATTACATGGCATAGTGACATCCTAAATAACGGGGGGTTATCAATCTCTACCCCTCATAATTATGTTTAATGCATTATATTAATGGGCAAATGCAAGATCTTATTATTGGTCGTGTTAAGAAAAAGGGACATGTATGTTTTTGATCTATTAGATTTAACGAAAGCTAAAGGTTCTAAAATTCAAATTTTATCAAAAAAATTTCGTTGGACAATCATATCTTCGCTCTTCTATCCTTTTACTTTTGAGTATCATTACTCATTAGTGATTTATGAGCTCACACAAGCCACCACAAAACCCTAAATTGTTACTTGATATATTATTTTGACATATTAGATTCTGTTTCTCCCAATTCATATAATAGAATAGAAGGTCAAAAAGTTACATTTATGATATTTTAAATTTTTATCATTTGTTCTTTCATCACTTGTCAAGTGAGGTTGTGGGGTAGATGGAGCCTCATCAAGTTAGGCCTTTTTTTGTTAGATAATGTAGTCATGTGCTAAGCATAATAAAATACAAGCAGCAAGTCAAGGAGACGTAAAATATGTTACAATTTGTATTTTACTCTTTTGTTATCAAATCGAGTAATTTTGGTTAGCATGTGTTTGCAAAGATCTCTCTCGCTCCCCCTCCCTCCCTCCCTCCACATGTTTGAAAACGTTTATCTGTGTTGAATCCTCTCGATTAGTAAATAGATAAAGAAGGTTTGAAACAACTATTTCCAATTTCCTATGGATTAAATCTACATACACACTTACACTTTACTACGAGTAAAGCAGATCAAATTTTGGTAAGTTAAGAGTGAGATTGCCTGTTGAAGAAATTTTATGTATAAATATATGAACCGAAGGTGAGGGCCCTCAATTAAAGGTTTTCACATACCTACCTTTCAAGAAAAGAAGAAATGAGTTTTAGTCAATCATTTCGGTCTCTGATTATGGGCAATATTTTGAAACCAATATAAGTAGAGTAAAAATCAATATGTGATTCCACTATTTCAAGCAGTCCAAATGTTTATACTGATCGGTTTGAATATAAAAAGTGAAGTAATAAGCAATATATGTAATATTTTGAAAAGGAAAATTGACACCAATAATCTCTAAAATTTGGCCCAATGTGTAATGTCATCATTGGACTTCTAATGTATTTAATGTAGTCCTTAAAGTATTTGTGAATGTTCCATGTTACAAATTTTCAATGTGTTTAATCTAGTCTCTCAACTTTGCATGATAAAGTCAAATTAATTCTTCCGTAGCATTCACTAGTTTTGATAATTACACTATTTCTCATATTTTAGAATATATTTTCATTTTAATTATTTTGCTAAATTAACAAAAAAAATATAGTATCTTTTTATTACCTTTTTGGTCTTTGTAAATATTGCCATAGTTTGATTTAACTAAATTCAGTGAGGTATAAATGCTTAGAGCAACAAATATTGTTGCCTCTAAAATGAGTTTGTGTTGCAATTATTTTGCCCATTTTATTTCTTGTTCCATGTTTTTCTTTTTGCTTTTGGGGTTTTGTAGGGTAAAATTAATACAACCAAATTACCAAACAAAAGGTTGAATGTGAAACAAGAGCCAATAGCATACGAAAGGTAGATAAAAGAATGACACACGTACCAGGATTGGCTTCACTGTAAGGATGCAGGGGGAACTGAGATTCTTGGCTTCACTCTGACTTGTCTGCAAGATGGATGAAGGGTAATGCAGGCCAAAATCAGTCCTGATAATACCATAATATGAGTGAACATATCAGCATGAGGCAAAAACAAGTGGACACTGTGGGATAAGAGTACAGCAGGGAACTGAAAATTCATTGAAGAGAATTGTAATCGAGGAAGATGTTACGATACCTTCGGCTTCGACTTTGAATGGCTAGAGGATGAAGGGATTCTTTGCTGAGTTCTTGCAGGAAAGACTAAGCCCGACCTTCTAGCAAAAAAAAAGAAAAAGAAAAAAGACTAAGGCCGAATTATTGGACCGGCCGAGTACTGCTACAGACATCAAGAAACGCAATTAGCAGTCAACGGGTCAATGAGTTGTATTCTATAGACCAGACCTTGGGATTGTCCAAACTCTCTCCCTCCCTCCCTCACTCCCTCCCTCCCACGTGCAGCACAAATACCCACGTTCATTGTTCATCAAATAAACAACTTGCAATTAAGAAATTGTTTAGTTGTGCTTTAGAGGGACCTGATGAGGACAGAATCATCACGTGCTTCTGTCACATTTGCCCAGATAAATAATTGCAAAATGACCATCGGACAAAGACAAACAAAACAAGGCAACAAAAAATCGCGGCTTCATCCAGACAACTTGCAATTAAGAAATTGATTAGTTGAGAACTAGTGTATCCTGTTAGAGGGAAATGACGAATAGGGACAGAAGAGATGGCCAGGCATCTCGATCCCAAGGCATTTTCAACTAAAAGTCCAGACAGAATTCCGACTTGTTGATGGAGACGATCTCAACATCTTCCTTTCTTCATTCTCGATGACATGAAAAGAGACGGCACTTATTTTTTAATTTCATTTTTCTTCATTGACCATGCTATTGCAACGTCAACGTATCTCTTCATTTATAAGTAGATTAACGCTATGGTTGCAGATTGGTCTTTTGTTGATTGACGTTCTCAAATAATTGGTCTTTTTACCGAGAGCAACGGTAGTGGTAGTGGCGGCAACATTTACCTCGATTGGGGCATCGCAAGACACACCCCTTTCCCCTTTAATTGCTTCTAGTTTTTGTTTTTCTTTATCTCTCTGAGAAAAATCATTTTATATTATGTTTAAAATTCTTAATTTTACAATTTTTTTTTTTACTTTTTTCAATAATATAAAGGCATATGTACACTTCAAGTCCTAAAATTTGTTGTAAAAGTACAATTGAATTTTAAAATTTTCAAAAAGCGCAATCAATTTCTTAAACTTCTCAAATTAGTACAATCAAGTCCTTCTATTATTATTTTTTTGTGGTAAAAGGTAATAAAAGTCATTCTATTATTAGCGTCAACTTGTCTACTGAAAAACACTGACCTGATTTTTTTTAATAAAGTTATTTTTCCTACGTGGCATTTTTATTTTTATTTTTAAATCTTATTTAACAAGTAAAAAGTTAAAATAATTAAAAAAAAAAACAAAACTAGAAAAAAAGAATTGCAGATCGTGCCCAGGGATAGCCACTACCGTCAACCATCTCTAGAGGGTGGCAGGCCATTGTTGGCCCTAGGCGAGGGCCGGCATTGCCCAACCAAGCCAAGCTTGGGGCCAATGAGGCCTCACCACTCGCTTGGGGCTAGTGAGGCTCACTAGCCACAAGCGAGGGCCGACGTTGCCCAAATTTGAGCGAGCCACGTTGCCCCAACCAAGGCATCACCTAGATTTGGTTGAGCCTCGCTAGCTTTTACTTAGGTCGGTGAAGGCCCTCCCCCCTCCAGTGCTTAGGGTCAGCAACCCTTGCTGATCCCTTCGGCAATGGATGACAATGACAGACCTGACCATGATTTGCAACTTCTTTTTTTTTCTATTTCTAGTTTTGTTTTTTAAAACTATTTTAGCATTTTAATTTTTTTTACTATTATTTAAATCAGATTTAAAGAAAAATTAAAAAATGCCATGTATGAAAAATAAATAAATTAAAAAATGTCATGTCAATATTTTCTATTAGATAAGTTAACGTTGTTAGCGGAAGAATTTGATTACATCAATCCAATAAGTTTAGGACTTAATTACACTTTTTCAAGATTTTAGAGTTCAATTGCACTTTCACATTAAGTTTTAGATTAACGTTGTAGGACTTGTAGTGCACATTTATTTTCTTTCCTTTCTTCTTCCTTTCACTACCTGCACATCCGTACATGGCCACCTCGTACTCCATCTGCACACATTCCTTTATGCTCTTCAATAGCATGAGCTAGATTTGTATTCCAAACCCATTTCCAATTTTTTTTTTTTCAGCTTCTTGACGGCAAAGTGACTAACTATAGAAACATGTCCAGGACCCGGAGTAATCAATGCTGTGAATCTTCTAACCTTTTGCCTTCTCTTTCTTCGAAAATTTTTTACTCCTTTTTCATGATGTTCAAACTGATTGAACAGCTTTAGGTGCCAGAAGAGCCATGGACGGGCGGCCAATGACCTCCAAAAATCTAGCTATGGCCGCCGTTGACCGTGCTTGACCTTAATCAACACAAATAAGAGGTCGAGCCGAACCCAGAACTCGAATCTATGGCTCACTTGAGCTTAGATCCTAAATTTAAGGCTCTAGTGCGCCAGCCGAGCCTGACGACCGCGAGAACGAGCCGTGGCTGGGCTAGTGGACACAGGAAGCAAGGGGTCATCCACGGAGTGTACAGGCGTTAGCGGTGGAGATCTGTGGCGAAGGGTTGGGGAAAACAAAGATCTCAACAGTTGTCGAGAGCGGAAGCGAGGATGAACGGTGATGGTGATGGTCCGATGGACGGAGGGCTGGATGGCGGTGAGGTTGTGGCGGAAGGCGAGTCACGGAGTTGAGTGGATTGTGCTGGTGAATTGAGGGTGGTCAGGGTGTTGTCGAGTGAAAGGAAGAAGAATAAAGGAAAAAAATACAAAAGAAAATGGAAAACAGATGCATAATTATGACTTGAAAAAAGATAATACACGTGAGACATTTAATAATATTAGTTGATGAAAACATAACAGCCGTAAAATAATAAAAAATAAAAAAGAAGAAAACTTAAATGAGGCCTCAAAGAGAGGAAAAAGAATAAAAGAGTAACCGAATCTTGAAGCAAGAGCAAATGTCACATTTTCACTCTTTTTCTTACTTTCAATTGCGGGAGAGATATGAACACAAAAAACAATATTATAGTGAAAAAGAGGGAAAATTGAAGGAAAAAAATTATGAATCAAACCTTATATCCACAACAGAGGGCATGGAGCATTGATGAAGTAGTTTTGAAGCTAAAAAGAAGGTATTATCGATGCACTTCATATTTGTATCTACAAGGTCATCGTTGGTGTTGTAATCAGGTTGAGAGATAGGCAAGGCTTGCAAGTAATCTAGATGGTGATCACCAGCACCACTCATATGATTGATTGATCACCAACACCACTCATATGATTGATAAAAGCGGGTTTGTAATTGCAGCCATCCCTTTTCATTTGCTATTTATCATATTTTTGCCAAGCCATAAGATGGATGGTGAGACCAAGGCAAAGCAAAACAAGACTAAAGGTTTAGTGATGTTGCCAATGTTCTTTCATTAATTGTTTGAAAAGTTGAAGTTGTTCAACGAATATATGATTCAACATTTAACTATATTCCCCCACACATAGGCTAAACTTTAGCTTAATACTAGGGTGTGGAATTATATGATGGACAGACAAAGAGGTTTGGAAAGATCCGGACTAATGATCTCCTACACTGATATTGATATTAATGTTGACATCTACATTTTAGCTAAATATTTAGAATTAAACTACATATGAAATTAGGGATCACTTCAACTTTAACAAAAAAAATTTTCACATCACATTGGCAATATTATTTGCATCAACTAAGTTTTATTTCTATTTTATTTTCTCTTATTTTACCTTATTTCGGATAAATAAAAAATTATTATTTAAAAAAAATCGAAAAAAAGAAAGAAGACCGGGGTTACCCCAACCCCCTCTTTCCTCTTCCTTTCGCCGGGCCGGGGGCCCATATCTTATCTCTTTCCGCCGGCCCGGCCTTCTCCTCCCTCTCCTTCTCCCTTCCCTTACGCAAACAAGGACGAGGAGCAGCGGCAGAAGAAGCAGAGGGAGCAGGGAACGCAGAGCAGGAGCAAAGCGGGCAGGTGGGCGACATGAACGGAGCAGCTGGCCGGACGTACGGACGGCAGCCAG
Source organism: Eucalyptus polyanthemos subsp. polyanthemos (assembly GCA_017140185.1). NCBI lineage: Eukaryota > Viridiplantae > Streptophyta > Magnoliopsida > Myrtales > Myrtaceae > Eucalyptus > Eucalyptus polyanthemos. The sequence continues at coordinate 31,027,238 of CM029458.1, forward strand.
TCCACCTGCCCCGAGTACGGACGCATGAGTCGTCGGCCTCCGTGAAAAGGGACGGGGGCCGAGAGGAGATCGGTGAGAGAGAGAGAGAGACCCGAGAGAGAGAGCGACCGGAACAGTGAGAGTGGGAACGAGCTCGGTGACCACCGCGCTTGAACCTCGCCGACGAGCCGCCGCCATTTCCCGAGCCGAGCCGGTAGCCCTTAGTCCCTTTGTTCTTGCCCTGTTTTTGGGGCTCATCTGGCCGGAGCTCGTGGTGGGCCGGCTCACGGATTCCGGCCCGTCGCCTCTTATTTGGACATCATATATCGTTTGTCAAAGGGGCGCTGGCGCGAGTTGAGTCGGGATATCCTCGTTCCGCGTCGCGCGCCATCCGCTCGACGAAATGCCTAAGCTAGATCTAAAAGTCCGTGTTGAGAAAGTCCGTTCCCGAGCTCCGATCGATCGTTTGCTCGACGCTTGGGTGTCACGTGAATGGGTCGAGACAGGGGAGACGGCGTTGGGGAGGCCTCGGGTCGAGCGGCTTCCGCCGGCCATGCCTGGCCGAGCCAGATCTCGGCCAAAGTAGGGGAGGCCGACCTGGTTCTCGGCTGGCGACGGTGGTCGGCCGAGAACTGGCCCTCGGCCTGGTGCGTGGGCAACCCGAGGCGAGCGGTGGCACTCGCCGCGGCCGCCTCTGTTGGGGCGAGGTCGACAGAGCGCCTCGAGAGGCAGGGGGAGGAGAGCAAGTCGGGTCTGCCTGGGTACCAAGTCGGATCCGGGTCGGTATGCATACGGATCAGATCTTGAGGGTTGGGTATTCGGGCTGGGATGATTTAGGCATATTGGGTTTATTCTGCTTTAATGGGCCAGGCTTAGTTCATCTAGTTTTTAAAAGGTTGGGCCTTCTTTCTCTTTAAGCCGGACTGGGCCCGCGCTTAGGCACAGATGGGCCGCTGGTTGGCGACCCGGGTCTTTTTATATTATAATATTATTTTAATATTTAAAAAATAGAAGAATTTATTTTTTTCTAAAAAATTAGTAAAAGGCTTAATAATGGCTTTTGAGTGTTTTTATGATATTTAAATGAGATTAGGGACCGAAATTGCATTAATTGATTAACTCATGTAATTAAGTCTCGGATTTTAATTTCTTTGGCTACATAGGAGAAAAATATTTCTCTCAATATTTTAGATGGATTTCTAATCGATCCACTACAAACAGATTAGTGGCGAACATACTTGGACTAAGCTTAATTTGAAAAGGTTAAGACAATTAAATGAGATTTTGTGGGACAAAGCTTAAACTGTTTAGTTATTCTTACAGTAGCCTTTGCAGACTACGTTCCCTTGAAAAACAGGCGTCAACCGCTAAAGTCAAAAAGAGCATCGAGATTGACGTGATGGTGGCCATGCTTAATTCGACAAACATTTCGATGCACCCCTTTCTCCTCTCTCTGCTTCTAGTTTTTCCTTTCTTTCTTTTTTCCCTTTTCTCTTTGATAAAGGTCAATTTATTTTGAGTATAAAATTATTATTTTACTTTTTTAATAATAAAAAAGACAAGTCAGCATACATCCAAGAGCCGTTTGTCACGTGATTTGCCACGAATTTAATTTGGATGGAAAAAATAACGGTGGACATTTGATTAAGAGTAGGTAATTTTTTTGGAGACACTTGAGAGTTTGGTCATTTTTGTCTTTTTGACATATATACATATATGCATGTATATACACATATTATTTTACGAACTAGGAATTTTCATATTAGGAACCTTCTTGTTCTAAATAAAAGAAAATGAAATAGTTGATTTTTGCTTATGAAATATTGTTTTTATTTTATTAAATAAAAGCATGGAGTAGCTGAACTTTTAAAGCCAACTAATACACGTAAATGCACGTAAATCACAGAGGTGCACATCGGGATTTTGATAAACATTTTTATAGGAAGAAGAAAAAGGAAAATTCGAATTAAGTTTCCTAACGGTTGAACAAATATGCTGCATAATCTATTCAAGATCGAATGTGGAAAAAACCACGATTTCACGAAACGCTTCAATAATAGCTGTGGCACTAGCACTCGTTAGATTGGAGAAAGCTTTCCTTGAGAAAGAAGTTTTGAGGCATAACCAAGCAATAAATATCACCATATTGTTGCAATTGGAACTTGCGGGATGGCAAATTGGATATCATAAGGAAACTACCAATTAATGCTATGATCAACCTTTCAGCGGCTAGAATAAATATGGTCTCATGCTAATAGACATTCTCAAATGATTTGTCTTTTGCTAAAAAATGTTTTAGTCAACACTTAGGTCTTTGTCTAAAAAGAATCGATACTTTTTTAGAGAGCCCCGTAGCCATCGCCTGTACTAGCAATTTTTGGCAAGATGTTGAATAGCTTGCTTCGAATTAATTTCTTTTAACTCAACCAAAAGATATCATTATCTAAGACAATTTCCTCAAACCCTTCCCATGTCATAAGGACGTGTTTTGCTTAATAAGCAATAATTCGCATGAGCTTTACAATAGATTCCCCTTTCTCACCTACAATATGTGGAAAGATACTAATATATCTTTTTTCAAGCCATGATTCATATAAGACAAAACATAATTGCAAGAGCTTAAGCAATAATTTCTTCAAACATAAAGCAGATGGAATTTTAATAAATTAGGAGTGACATAGTCCATCAACTAAATCTTATCTATAGATATATGAGCCCTTAGTTAAAGATTTTCACAAAACCACCTTTAAAAAAAAAAAAACGGATGCCTCATGTTTATTAGGGTTTGATTAGTTGTAGTTCTTTTACCCATTTTCGTTTCCCCCCCCCCCCCCCACCCCCTTTTTTTTTTTTTTGGTGCTTTTAGGTTTACTGGGTTTAATTAATAGAACCAGATACCTAAACAAAGAGGGTGAAAGTGAAACAAGCGCTGATAGCACGTACCAGGAGTGGCTTCAACATAAGGATGCAAGAGGAATTGAGATTTCTTGGCTACTAGCTTGTCTGTGAAGATGGATGAAGAGGACCGCACACCAGAATATAAGTGGAAGTATCGGCACAACTCAAAAACAAGTGGACACTGTGGGGGAAGGAAACAGCAGGGAACTGAAAATTCATTTATGAAAAAAAGAAATGTAATCGAGGGAGATGTTACCGTACCTTCGGCTTCGACTTGGAATGACTAGAGGATGAAGGGATTCTTTGCTCAGTTCTTGCAAATGGACCAATGACACATATAATTTCCGAGAATATATTTTAACCAAATACGTCTAGTGGGCAAGCGCTTGGCTGGCCAATTTTATAATTGGGCACTACTGACTCTACTTTTTGACTTGAGAACTACGAACAGCTTGCCATTAAGAAGATGATTAGTTGGAAAATGAGGAGGACAGAATTCACCACTGTAATTCTGCCAGCTTGCCCAGACAAAGCGATTGGAAAAGACCATCGGACAATGACAAACAAAACAAGAAAACGACCTCAACGTCAATCTTTCTTTCTTTATTCTTGGTGGGGTGGAAAAACACGGCATTTCTTGTCCTTTTCCTTTTTGTTTTCCTTGATCGTATGCTGTGACGACATAAACATAGCAAGTCGCCAAAGAGCGCTGGGGCCCAGAGACCACGGTGGGTTGAAGCGTCATTTGAAGTTCTAACCGATGGGCCAAATCTAGGAAAAAAGATAATGTATTTAAGTTAGAGGATAAATACTGTTAAAAAAAAAGTTAGAGGATAAATATGATGTCAATTTCAAGAAAAGCACGCACTCTTTTTTTGGACAAAAAAGGCATTATTATTTTTCCATCTAAAATGAGTCCACGTGTCAGACAATATTTTTTTTTTATCAGGAATACAAAATTTATATAAAAGGACCAAAACGATTACAACCAGCAGCAATCGCATCAACGTAAACAAATTCTAACAGATTAGAAGGGGGAAAGATAGCCCAATTTCTTCTCTTTGAATTTACCCTATCGGCCTTCGTAGCCCAGTCAGCGGCAACATTCGCCTCACGACGACAGAAGGCAGGGGAAAGATTAGGGAAAAAAGAAAGTAGGAAAACAGCTTCGGAGAAGAGGCTTCATTCTGCCCATGGCGGCTGGCGTTGACCCTTCAGTGTCTCGATGAGGGTCATGTCAGATAGCATTTACATGGTAAGTTAATATGGCATTTTTTATAATTAAAAAAGTAATTTTTTTTGATGATTTTAAACTCAAATTAAAATGATTTCTATCAAAGATGGAAAAAAAACAAATTAACAGAATCTTGAAGCAAAAGCAAATGTCACATTTTTCCTTCTCTTTCTTCATTTCAATTTGCAAAGGGATTACAAACATAAAATCAAAATCACAGTGAAAATAAGGTAACGATTGAAGGGAAAGCAAATTATGAATCACACATTATACCTATAACAGAGAGCATTATCAGATTGTTCTAAAAGATACAGAGGAGCTACCATTGATACACTTCAGATTAAACATAGCAAATGTGAGCTTTGCTATCGTTGTCGTCGTCCTTGGGGCCATAATCGGGGTTGAAAGATAGGTCGATTGCTTCCCCACCTTAGTCGAGGCAAGGCTTACAAGTGGTCTTGATGGTGATCACCAGCACCACTCATGCAATCACCATGAGCGGATATGTGATTGCGGCCATTCTTTTTTCTTTTATATCTTTTCCATTTATTTATTTATTTGCTAGCTTTGGACCTAAACATGAAGAAGTTAATTGCCCTAGCCATGTCATGATAATAACCTTGACCTGCAAAACCCATCGATGGAATGTCGGATGAGCTCATCGGTCATGAACTTTCAGTAAGTACATGACATGTCGCAACGATGGATTGACTCGAAGCATGCTCAGAAGTTAAAGACTGAGTCAAGGAGAATCCATCAACAGGGAACCGCTGCTAAGGAATCAAGAGTAGTTGCGAATCATTTTTAGGGTAGCCCACAACTATAGACGTTCAGAGATTCTTACAAAAGATCAAAATGCATAATGTAAGTGTCCATTTAAAGACAAAACAGGCATTTCAAATTATGGCAGCACATCAAAATGACTCTGAAGATACGAGAATGAGAAGATTATTCATAGCAGAGTTGATTAGATTAGATGGATTTGAATTTCGAATTAGGTTAGGTTTTCGAATTCTAATATATTTCTTTATTTATAAAAGCATTCCCACCATATTTAATATTTTTTTTTTTTTTCTTTTTTACTTTTCCTGTGCCATTCATGTCATCTCAATCAGCGGTTCATGTTTAGCTTCAATCATCGAGCAAGTGTGACCTCCAATAATGTAAATCATGTGCTCTTATTCCAAAAAATTTCATGCAATTCTTTTTTTTTTTGTTTTAATTTTACTGTTTGTCCATCAATAATTATTCGAACTTTGCAAAGTCCTTAAGGTCTCAAAGCATACTAAAATCTATTTACTTTCGATCTGAACTCGAAATTAATAATTTAATTGGCCGTCGATCATCCGGAGTTTAATTACTAATTGTAACAATAGAAAGTCTTGACTACACAACATTGCAAAAGTTCACGTGATACCATGCTATCGCGTCTTGGAGATAGTAAGTTAGCGACGGAGACAGCTGGGCCCAAATGGCCATGGCGGGTTGGCGTGTCACTTGTAAAGTTATCCTGTAAGTGGTCGGTTTACCTAATTGGCGATGTTAACATGGTATTTTATGGACTCTGATTTTTAATATATGGGAATTCTTCCCGTCTAAAATAAGAAAAAAAGATACATTTGATTTTGCCATATCAAATATTTTTTTATTCAAAAACATGGGGCACTTGAACTTTCAGAGTCAGACTAATCCACATTGATGCATGTAAATTACCAAATTTATGTCAGTCGGGACTTATCAAATACTTTTGAATTGTCGGGAGAGAACAGGAAAATTGAAGTTTATGGTTCTTAGAAGTTGAACAAATCCACGGTGTCGTCCATTGAGGGTCGAATGTGGGGAAATTTTTTTAATTTCGCTAAACACTTTGAAAGTGTATTTAATACCAGTACTAGTTAGGTTGGAGTTAAGAAAGGATTTATGAAGCAATAATCACAATAACTTTGCAATTGGAACTTGTAGGAGGGCAAATTGGATAGCATAAACAAACTTTCAAACCAATTAATGCTTTGGTCAATCTTGGGCGACTGAAAGAAATATGATCCCTTATTGGCCCTTTTCTAATAGACGTTCTCAAATAAATGGTCCTTCGCTAAAAGAAGTTTTAATCAACACCTAGGTCTTTGGCAAAAAAAATTCAATGCCTATGTTAGTCAAGGTCTTTTTTCTTTCTTTTTTGGTTGAAATGTTAGTCAAGGTCTTCATAGTAATAATTCTTACATGATGCGATTTTGTAACACCAGCGTAATCATCTCCTTTATTGGCAACGTTTGCAAGATGTTGAATAGCATGCCTCGAAGCATTTTTTCTTGAACTCAACCAAAATGAGTTATTCTCTGATGACCTGGCTTTGTAAACATTATGGTGTGGTGTGGTCCCGCAAACTGACACAGCTTCCACAAACCTTCCAATCTGACGAGCACAAGATTTGATTAATAAGCAATAATTGAACATGATCTAGCCATAAGATTTTCCTTTCTCGCTTACAAATGTGGGGATAGAGACTAATATTTCTTTTTTTAAGCTTAGTACAAGACAAAAACAATGTCGTAAGGGCTTACATGATAGTTTCTTCATCAACATATAACTTTTATCACACTAGTCTCCACTGCAGAATGAAATAAGTGTGTTTATTGAGTACTATATGTTTGAAAATATATAGCTAACGGAAGGCTTAAAGTTAGGAACTTCCAATGTTGTTGTAATTGAAAACGAGCCTATTTTATTTGATCGCATGGAGTCGTGTGAAGCTTATGTTAGTTAATTCGGCCATTTTCACGAGGAATGAATATCACTCAATTCATTAACCTTTACTCTCTTATCTTCATCTTCTTTTTTTAATATAACTATTTAAGCTAGCGTAATTGGTTAGGACATTAAAGGGATTTCCAGATCAAAACTTGGAGGTCACTTATTCGAATATTGCCAATAGCGTGCAATCTGTTTTATGTCATAGTTACCCATGCATAAGTAAAAGGCATGGATAGCTGATAAGTTCATATTTAAAATAGTCCAGTACTATTAGAATGAAATTAAATCATTAGGGAAAAAAAGTATTGATTATAATAGACTTGGAACCTAGATCGTGTGTGGTAGATGACCTTTTTTAATGGGTTGTACAAAAAAAAAAGGTACAATAAAATCTACAATATCTATTCTTTATTTATATAAAAACCACCCAAAGCCTATTAGCAAGTCTCCTGCTTGAAGTTTTATCAGCTGGTAATATAATTTCTAAAGAGGTGGTAGAAGAGTGTATCGGTTTGATCAGTAGCTTGCTCTCTTCCTCTCATCTCCTTTTGAAGTTTGTTTACACTCGCACCTTCTATATAATGGCAATATGTGGCAGTGATCCACGCGTGCTCAGGTGAATTGACATCTCATCGTTTGTGTTCATTTGCTTCCAATTTTTCAGATTGATCGAAACATTTATAGATACCATTTTATTGCGCAATCTTGTCATATATTCATAATGTTAAACTATCGAGTTTTTTCCACACAACGCACGGACATCTAGTATAGAAATACGCAATCCTTTAGGTGCAAACGTGTCATAGAAAAGAATAGAGTTCTTTAATTTCGTGCGCTATTTGATGTATATATGAACTCATTTGAAAAAATTGTAGAGTCAGATTGCGTAAAACAATTGAGATTGTGGACCCCAAATGATGTTTTGCCCTAGCTAGGAGAGTATATTACTTCAAAATCCTATTGGAAGACGGTTTATAGTCCATGTTGCCGCTTCACTTGCACCAAAATTTGGCCAGGTCAATACGAGTAGGCAGGTGACTAGACCAAATGTCATTGTTAAACACGTGAACCATTATTGACAACTATAGGAATTGAAACATGATTTTAAGGAAGCAATCGCTTGAGGTCTAGCTCATGATATCGTGAGATCATGGACATAAAATTTTCAGAGATGAGGGAACACAGCTACAATTGTGGGATAATAATCACTATAAATACCATCATTAATTTATTGGAGATGCCCCCCGCCCACACACATTCACACATTGACAAACAAATATACTATCTTTCAATTATTTATACTTTCCAATACTTTTAATTTTCATACTCATATCGTCGATTAAATTCCAACATATATCTTAGCTAGAGTTCTTATAGTCGCGTCGTCAATTAAATTACAATGCATATAGTTATCCAGGATGTTGTGTTGTTGACTAAATTTCGACATTACATCTTTGCATTTTCAAGTTTTGTAATTGATTAAACTCCAGCATAGTACGTTCAATTCCATTGAAGTGGCCGTATTTCTAAGTTTTGTCATTAATTAAATTCCAGTACGGTTTGTGTACGTACACTCCTGTTTGACGTAAACTTGCTGATTTCCTCGTCTACCTATCATATTTCCATTTGGAATCATTACAAAACTTGTCTCCTCTAATAAAAAAAAAACTTTAAAAAATGATTTTTGGTTAAAAAGTAAACACATTTTTTGGTTATATTCACCCGAAACATCTTTTTGGCAAACGTGATGGGACTAGCGAGGTTGATTTGAGTAGATACGATGGTGATGATAAGGAATCAAATCAATTTTGACAATGCTTAGGGTAATCACTCATCACCACAACTTGGTAATGACAGGACATGACGTTCTAAGTCATTGACTGCTCAGCCGGTGGTAGAATAAGAGCAAGGTGAAGATGTCAACAACCTAAGACAATTCATCGAAGAGGAGAGACGTAGTTAGAGCCAAATCCTGTGATGTTGGTTACCACGAGAAGGATAAGGAGCATCAATATGAATTCACTAATCACATGATGAAACACACAATCAATGTGGTCGACCCAATGATCGTCAATACCCTTCATGAGGTCATGATCGGGCCAAGAACGTCGAGCCATTCAACTTGGATGTAGGTGAATCCTGCTAGTCCTGCCTGTGGAGTATATCCCCTCATCTACTTCTACTCAGGTTACTTTTGGTGTCGACAAATTGTACCACCCGACCGTCGATTAGGATTTTTCAAAGGACTGAAATTGTTGGTGCGACCTAGAGTAGTGGATCAATCCATGTCAGTGGAAGTAATCTGCCTAATCATATTCAAGTTGACTTAGGTGGTAACAATAATGACAATTTGGTCAATCAACATGATTTATAAAATTTTCCTTACCAAATGTGGAAAACATGCATCCAGTTAGGCTCTACACTCATGTGATAATGTAAGACCATCGAGATAGTGCCTCAGCCTAATATAGCACCCGCTCTAATTGGCCCAATATGGTGATCGACAACCAAGGTAACCACCGTCTTCGCCTAGGGTTAAAGACCCTCTGTAGAAGCAATGATTATTCACAATCCAGTGTATAAGCTCCAAAGGCCAAATCTGGTAGTCGATAATCAAGTTAGACTGCCGCCTTTGCCTGGGGGGCAGGTTGCTCATGTGGCCATTGGTCAAGACCCCCAGAATTTCCAATTGATGGTAGATCAAGTAGTACAACGCTTAGGGTATATGATATAAGGGAATATCAGACCCATATATAGAAAATTATATCCAGATTGGATGGATGTGTTGCCTTATCCAACAGGTTTTAAGATGCTTGATTTTAACTTCTTTGGCGAAGATGACCAATCGTTGGTCAAGCATATTAGCTTATTCACTACACAATGTGGTGATGCATCTCATGTCAATTGTTGGAACTTAAGGTTGTTTCCTTCATCATTATTCTAAGATTGCTTTTACATGGTACACTGCCTTGCAAGCCAATTCTATCCACTCTTGGGTATAGATGGAGACACAATTTCATAGTCAGTTCTATAGGTCCATTCCCAACCTGTCCATTGCAGTCTTAGGTGGTATCAAGCTACAGAATAACGAATCAGTGGACCAGTTCATGTCTATGTTCAAGAGATCAAAGAATCGATGCCTTCTATCACTGCCATAAAGATCTTTTGCCGAAATAGCTTTTAATTTGGAGGGTCAGTCATATAGTGATCTTTTCTAGTTAACGACTAGGCACAATTTGCCCTGATGGTGATCACCAACACTACTCATGTGATAGCTATGAGTGGGATCGTGATTGCGGTCATTATTTTCATTTTATGTTTTTCTTTCGCAGAGTGCTAAGAGAGATGTTGAGTTCGAGCAAGACAAGACTAGCGACCCCGTCTCAAGCCACGTCGCCGACGACGCTTTCTCTTCGGTTGCCTTTTGTGACCATGTTCCGCGAAGAAACAGATAATGGACTCGGGCATCGAATTCGGAAGGAGTACTGAGGGCAACACGACAGCAGCTGCGGCCATGGTGACCTTGATAGTGGCGTGGCCACCACCATCGAATGCACCCCCTTCCCCACTCTCTCCGTGGTTCTAGTTTTTGGATTTTTTCCTTCTCTCTTTGATAAAAATCATTTTGTTTGAGTTTAAAATTTTAATTTTGGAACTTTTTGCTTTTCTAATGATAAAAACGACACATTAGTTTGCCTTATTGCCACTCAGGCTCATTTAGACATAAAAAAAGATGATGGCCATTTTGTCCCTCAATCAACAGCGCATGCTCTTTTGAGACTTTCAAAATGTAGGGACATTTTTTTCCCTCCAACGTATATACATACATGCCTTTCTTTATGATGTTAATGTTCGGAACGCACAGCATAATTACCCAATACCTTAACCTAAGGAGATCATCAAGAGGAAGCCTAAATCCGAGCCAGTCAATACATCTAGTTGGACTTAGCTTCACCTGAAAGCTTAAGTCAATGAGTTATAGGCCAACTAGAATATATTAATTGCTTAACCCCACATTAATTTTTTAATATGGGATTTTTCACACGTGCATTCTAATAATCTCTCTTTTACGTATGAGCTCATTGTTAGGCTTGCTCCTCCTTAATTTAAGTATCCTTTTGGCCCAAAATCATCCTTATAGGCCCATGTTGCTACATCACAACGCCCACATGCTCGGAAACTGCAACCATCGGCTCTAATACCATTTGTTGGGGGTGCACAACAGAAGCTCGATGTCTTCTTCTAAGAGACCAAAGTCTTTGCCATCAAACCGATCAATCTTCACCTTCCCTTTGTCCATATTCGCTCACACTATTTCACCCCTACTATTTCACCAAAACCAAACTCCGATACCATAGTAGAAGCCTGATTGTGGCACCCCTCGACGGCCCCCGATCCGTTAGGGTCGCCACAATTCGCTTACCTTTCACTTTTTCTTATAACATGTCACTCTAATATCATTTCAATTGTAGCTGGTCTATACAACCTGGGGGTTTACATTTTTTTTTTTTATTTCATCGGTCCCTTGCGCAATTCATATAATGGAAGCATATCCAACAACTCCCTTCCCTATATTTAGAAAACGATGCACACCAACTAAACATCTTATATAAGTTAAAGCCGAACACTTTTATTTACATAAACTAGATGGACATCATTCATCGGTACATCTAAATGCCGTAGTCTTCTATACTCGGCTATACTTCAAAGGATGATCGACATCTCCTCCTTACAGTCGTATACTTAAAGTCCATCGATCAGTGTCGGCGTCCAACAATTCCTTCCTTTGCTATCCTCCTCCTCACGATCATATCCAATCACTCGATCCATCTACCGATGGCAGTGGCAGTAGATGTATCTTATATAGTCTGAAATGTTATTTCCTAAACGGGGTGAGTACAGCCACTCAGCAGGTAAAGGACCAATAAACCATTCAATGCATCACACAATACAATCATAGCATAACACATGTCATTCAAGCATCCATGCATAATTTACCTTAATACCATGCATATGTCATCATACCGCATGTACATACATCCTCATAAAATTATCACCATCATGTCATACACTTACCTTTATCATGTCACATATACCATCATGTCAAAGGTGCACATACATCCATGCACTTACCACCATCATGTCACATGTACCATCATGCCATAGGTGCACATACATCCATGCACTTACCATCATCATGTCACATGTACCATCATGCCATAGGTGCTCATGCCATAGGTGCACATACATCCATGCACTCATCATCATGTCACATGTACCATCATGCCATAGGTGCACATACATTCATGCACTCATCATTATCATGTCACATGTACCATATCATGCATATTTCAATTTCAATTTTCCAATTTTATTCTTTCATTTTGGGCCACCACATTTCTCTTTCCCGGAACCAATGTTTGCATCCCACATTTATCACTTGCACCCAATCCTAGCATCGCGAGAACCCTCCGATACAATACCTGCCGGGCATCCGGCACAATACCTGCCAGGCATCTCGTACCCCAACTAGCATCACGAGGAACCTCCGGGCATGTATCCAAGATACAACCGGGCATCCAAAGGGCATCGACTCATTCGAACTTCTGGGCATCTCGCATCCCACTTGGCATCACGAGGAATCTCCGGGGCTCGCCATGAAATGGTTACCCCTACCCTCTGGGCATGCATTATAATACAACCCCTCCCCCTCTGGGCATGTATCATAATACAACCAGGCATCCCGACACTCCCGGGGAAAACCTCTGGGCATGTATTCATAATACAACCAAGCATCCAAAGGGCATCGACTCATTTGAACCTCTGGGCATCCCGATTCCTGGGGCATCGTCGGCTCACACCTCCGACGGTATCATCATCATCATAATTTATATTCACATTCATGGCTCAATTTTAACATGGCATATAATATGATGGCAAACAAGATTATTTTCATCATTTGGTTCATATATGCATTTCCAATCATCATCATACATGCAGCAAGATCCAATCACTTATAATAACACAATCCATGGGGTCCATGCAACATAGGATAATCCATACATCATGACCTTTTTGAAATTTACCAAATTTCAGCTTGCACAATTTCGGAAAACACACAAGTTAAATATCCATATGATCTTCAAAAATCATACAATCAGAGTATGTGATAGACAAGATATAGAGGTAGCAATTCCATGAAGAACTCATGCCCAAAAGAGCTTCACACAAGAAGATATAGCTCACCCAATACAGCATGCAAAATTCGGATAAAATCAGATTGCGCAGTTCCTGTAATATTTCGATTTAAATACCCGAAATGACCTCCAAAAATTATGAAATTTTACCAGATGATATTCAAGATCCTAAGGTAGATTTTTCATGAAGACATCTAGGCCAGATTCGTCCTAGATAATTAACTATAGACGGACGAAGCTCCTGTTCCTAGTACCGACCAGTGCAGTTTAGCTGTCTCCGAAAAATCAAGGTTTCAACTACTTATCTTCCATAATTTCCTCTGATATTTTGATATGTTTTGTCTCAAGAGGTCTCCTAAAACTTTCATTAAGGGATCTAGGTGATATTCTCAAAGGATAGTCACCATATAGTCCACGAATCTCGGGAGTCCAGTACCATACTTCCAGATCTACCGTCTTCAAAAGAAAATCATTTCACTAGGATACACTTATTATTTTTTCCTCAATTTTGAGTATGTTAGTATTTATGATGTTCTCTACAACTTTCATGAAGAAGTTGAAGTGATATTCTCGGTAAAAAGTAACATGCAACACACAAAACCACCAAGAGGTCGACGAAACAGTTTCAGATCTAGCCTTTTCGTAGAGGAAGGGTTTCACCTATTAAAAATCAGCCATTTTGTCTCAAATTTTAGTATGTTATACTTTGAGATGTTTTCTACAACTTTTGTGAAGAAGTCGAAGCCAAAATCCGACTCGAAACCCACATGCAAGCCTCTACAAAATTCTGGGTCAGGCGGCTTACTAAAAAAAGAGAACACATTTTCAAGAACAACACACTCAATTTTCGATTTTTCACACCCTAAACGTCCGAGATTCACCACCATTCAAACACACAAGCAAGACACAACATGCAAGAGCAGAATATAGATCCCAACTTGCCTCCAAACCGAGCAAGCACGAGCACATGACGGACGATGGACAAGCGGACGGACGGCGACGGACGAGCAGACCTCCTCCTTCGCGCGGCTTCTCCCTTTCTCTCTCGGTTTCTCACTCTCTCGGCAACTCTCTCTCTCTCACTCACTCTCTCAAAACCAGCCACTCCCTCTCTCTCTTTCTTTTTGGTTGCTTAAATACTTGCATGCCTCCCTTTTTGCATGGAGGGACACTTGTCCCCAAGAAGGAGACAAGTGTCTCCCTTGTTGAAGACACTTGGAGGAGGCCATGCGGCTCCTCCTTCGCCCTCCATGCGTCGACAGCCCAATGGGCTTCATGGGCCGGGCCTCTTGGCCCACTTTAGGCCAACACACTTGGGCCTAAAGTCCAAGCTTAAATGGCCCAAGTTTTTTTTTAATAATACCTCTTAATCCTCATTTAAATAAATACCTAATTGCATAATAAAATAGCCATAAAACTTGTAGTCACAAATCCATAAATTCCAATTTATAATACACATGGCCAATGATAGAATTTTCTTTCCTATCACATAATTATCCATTAAAAGCTTGGCCATAAATCTTATTGCAAATTATGGACTAAATGGCTATAAAATAACTTAATGGTGCTTCCATCACCTATTTATAGAATTTAATGTAACTAGAGGTCGTCATGAATTTTGGGATGCCACACTGATATCTAAGGAGATCATCAAAAGGCATCATAAATTTGAGCCTATCAATATATTCAGTTGAACCCACATTCACTCAAAACTTAAGCCAATAAGTTATGGGCCAACTATGATATATTAAAAACTCAACACCACACCAATTCTCCGATGTGAGACTTTTCTAATACAACTCACTCACACGTGCATCCTAATAATTAATAAAATATTTTTCGCATTATGTGGAAATCTTTCTTGTCCTAAATAAAAAAAATGAAAATCTTGACTTATATATATATTTGCATAAGTGTATTGAAAGTTTAAAACTTGTCATAAAAGCGCAATTAAATTCTAAAATTTTCAAAAAGTTCAATTAAAACCTAAAACTTGTCATAATTGAGTCCTAAAACTTTTTAAATGGTGCAATTTAGAGCTTGATTGCACTTTCTTAATTGCACCATTTGAAAGTTTTAGGACTTAATTACACTTTTTTGATAAGTTTTAGGACTCGATTGCATTTTCACAACAATTTTTAAGACTAAATTGCACTTTATGAAAGTTTTTTTCCCTTTCGTGACAAGTTTTAGGACTTTTAGTACCCTTATCCCAATTTTTTATTTATTTATTGGGTAGCTGAATTTTTAAAGTCAATTAACTCATATGACTTGCAATAGCCGAATTTATGTGAGACCTATGAAAGCTTTTATGTATCGAGAGAACTAGGAAAATCCTTGTTCATGTTTCCTAAAATTTCAATGAATCTGCAACATAATCTATTGGGAATCGAATGTGAACAAAAGCTTCATTTCTCGAAACACTTTGAAAGTATATGCAATACCAGTACTTGTTAGGTTGGAGAAACATTTTATCAAGAAAGAGAGTTATGAAGTATAACCAAGCCCAAGAATCACAATATGTGCAATTGGAACTCTTAGGTGGGCAAATTGGATTGCCAAAGCAAACTTCTGAACCAATTAATTTTATAGCTAACCTTTAGAAGAAACATGGTCTCAACTTGGTCTTTCGCTAATAGACGCTCTCAAATAATTGATCTTTTTGCTAAAAGACATTTTAATCAATCCTTCGTCTTTGGCCAGAAACGAATCAATTCTCATGCTAGAGTCAAGGTGTTCATATTGGGAATTAATAATTAAATTATGTAATTCTTTAAGAGCCAAGTAATCATCTTCTTTACTAGCAACTTTTGGAAGCTGATGAGTAGTGTGCTTCGAATTATTTTCTTCAACTCAATTAAAAGGCATTGTTCTCTATCGACCTTGCTTTGTGGAAATTATGGTGGGTGTGGTCCCATAAACTAAGACATGTTTTTCAAACCCTTCCCATCTAATAAGGACAAATTTTGATTAACAAGCAATAATTCACATGAACACGTCATAAGATTCCCCTTTCTTGCTTACAAATGCATGGAAAGAGACTAATATTCTTTTGTTTAAGCTATGATTAGTACACGACAAAACATAATCCTAAGATCCTAAGTAAAAATTTCTTCATCAACATAATTTATTAATTAATTACTCTTATCTTTGAAAATATCTATGTAAAGGAGTAAGGGCGAAAAACGCTTCAAAGTCACCTATACAAACCAATTTACGGCCCACTTAAGATTTTTGCTCTTTTTTTTTTTTTGTGGCATTATAAATACATTTTGAAGTGTTCCTTTATTGAGGGCACATATGAGGCCAAAGTATACAACATCTGACATTTGGGGTAAAAATAAGTATTCAATGATTCTCAAAAACCAAGGTCAAGTGTCGATGGGCAATGATTGGCCTTAGAATGAACTCGCATGTGAGAGAGAATGTCTAGTGCACATGTGAGATGTGGGAAATATAGAGTCGAATCAAAATTTGATGGGATGATGACATCCTAAATAATTGGAGGTACATCTAACCCTCATAATTATGTTATATATTTCAATAGATGCGTCATATCAATTGGCTACAAGATCTTAATATCAACCATATTAAAAAAAAATGGACATGTATCTTTCTAATTTATAAGATTTAATGAAAGCTAAAGGTTCCCAAACTTGATTTTATCAACAAAATTATGTAGGATAATCATATCCTCGCACTTCTATCATTCTTCCCTAGTATCATTACTCCTTAATGAAGATAAAGCTCACACAAACCACCACAAAAATCTTAGTCTTTACTTGATATATTATTTTAACATACTATATTCTTTTCACCCAATTAAAGCGTTAAAAAGTAACATTTATCATATTTAATTTTTTCATAATCATACATAATCTTTAGTTGCGCCTTTTATTTACAAAGTTGTCACTGTTGACCTTAATTAACTTTGATGATTGCAAAACAAACTTTGTATATTTGTAATTGTTACAAGCTATTTAGATATGTTTTCTACAGTTTTGTGTTGGTTGGCAAGAGTTAAAGAAGGCCTAACTTGGTTCGAAAATAACTCTGGTTGTATACCTATCTGTGTTGAGTTCAAGTTTGAATCTCGCTTGCTCAATCCAGCGAGTACCTGGCTATTTCTTTTGGATAATGAAATCCTCAACGGTAGAAAAACTAGCTCTTTGAAGTGTTATTAACGCTAATTGAGTTTGTTTTCCTATAAATAGGGTAAACCATTGTCTTAGGTGTGTGTACATGAAAACTACTTACAAAATCTTGATGAGAGAATAGTAATAATTCGAACAATATCGAATTAACGCAGCGGAATAAAATAATCTCCCCTCTGTATAAACCTAATAGGAACCGATATAATAGAGTAAAATAAATACCAAGCACACGAACACAAGACGATTTTTTTACGTTGAAAACCTCCTCAATGTGAGGAGATCAAAAACCATGGGATTGGAGTCCACCCGAAATTCTTCACTATCAACAAAATTGGGTGAATAAAGTTCTTCTCTAGCAAATACTAGAGGTACATAGCAGCAAATACCTCAAGAACATAATTCTTGGCAATATATTTGAATTTTACAAGAGATCAATTATAAATCTGATCAAAAACGCAGGTTTTGATCAATCCACGAAAAATCTGATGTAAAGAGCTTCAAACGAAAATCAAATCATTCAGATTCGAGAAAATTGCGCCACGAACATGCTGACAAAAGGTCAGCTCAATCGGACCACGAATCGAGCTCCGATGTCAGCTTGATGTAAATCAGATATTACCCTAACCTCAGATTTTTTGCTTTCCTTTTTTCTTTTGTTATTATTTCCTTTTGCAGCTACCACTTTATATAGATAGTAAGAAACCCTATTTATCCATATAACTTATCATATGGGCTCAAGCTCTTTTTGGGCTTGCAACTCATTGGGCTTCCTCCACATAGGAGTGAACCTAGCTAACAAATCTCCCTTGAATATACTTTGTAAAATCAATTTCTTGTGAAATTAAACTTGCTGGACAAATTCTTTTTGAAAGATTGCACTTTCTTCATAGAGGACTATTGGCTATAATATAAACCAACACTTGTATGAGGCTTCAAGTGTGGTGGACCGGGCAATACTACCAAACGGTCTCGAAAGTGGAGAAGGTGCCAATTTGGGCCAAACTAATATAAATTGGTTAAGCATCTATCTTCCCTACCCTCTCTTTATATCTACGCATGCCAAGTGTTTGATATATTGACTGCCGTTAAACATTTTTTAGATATTTTTAAGATACACCATCATTAGGAGTGCGGTATTCAAGGAATTCACCTTTTGCTCTCCCTGCTTATCTGGATGTGAAATTTTAAAATTAGTAGAAAAGGTTCTAGTGGCTGAAGGGTCGGTAGTTGGTTGACCATTTTATAATGAGCATTACTGATTTTGTCTTTTTGAATTGAGCAAAGTTGCCAAAGGGCAAGCTCACATTAAGTAGTGTAAACTATTCCTAGATCAAAGACTAAGCCCAACTAGTCGAACTTGAATGCTATCCACAATGTCCCCAATAGCCTTTGTTTTCTCCTCCTTCGTTTTAAACTCATATTTAGATCAATTTGTAATTTGTGTTGGAGTTGTTTCATAAGGAACTTGCTTTATGTTTATATTGAACTTGCTCTACGTTTATGTTGCACTTAATGGTTGTAGACCTTATGTTGAATTGACATTTTATGAATACCTTTGAGATAAAAATGGTCATTGTGTGCTTGATGATACATTCCACCTAAAGCCCATTCTAATGTCATGACAAAAGAGGGGGAATACTATAATGTTTGTATTACATGTGATGTATTCACTTGATTTATTTCCCTTGTAGTATATTTAGGGGGAGTTTTACTTGAGGTTTTAAAAGTGATTTTGTCATTACAAAAAAGGGGAGATTGTTGACCTTAAATTAATTTTAATGATTCTAAAACTCACTTTTGTATAGTTGTAATTGTTACTAATCATTTGGATGTGGTTTTATAAGTTTATGCAGATTGGAAAGGATTAAAGAAGACCGGATCCTTTCCAAAAACATATCCAGGAAACTAGCCAAGTAATTACAAGATAATCAGCTAAGATTGGTTGAATACCTAGCTTTGCAGTTTAAATTTTAATTTTGCTTGCCCAACCCAATGGGTGCTGGGCCATTTTTTGAATGGACACTCGGAGGCCTCATTGGTTTTAAAAAAAAAAATGGTCATTCAAAGTGTTATTAACGGCTTGGGGACTACCATCCTTGATGGGGATTAGTTGGGAGAGTTTGTTTTCCTCCAAAAAAAGGTAACTCATTGTCTTCGGATATGTGTACACGAAATACTTTCAAAATCTCTCTTGTATTCACTTGGTAAATCAATTTCTTGTGAGAAAAATTGTTTGTAATAAAAAGATTCATCTTGTTGGTAGAGGAGTGTTGGCTCCTTTATACACCATATTTTCTTTGAGACTTTAAATATGGTGGAAGGAGAATAACTCCCAAAGGGTCTTGAGGGGTGGAGTGATACCAATTTGAGCCGAATCACTATATATTGGTTGACCAGCTCACTTCCTTACTGTCTTTATAGTAATGCACACCAAGTGTTTCATTTGTATGAAATCTACATTTACATATTAAATATATTTTTATATAAGTTGAATTTCCGAGACAACAGCCACATAATAAATTTTTTGGATGATGTTGCTTGAATGTGGTAATGATTATATTTGCAAAAGACATGCTGGATTATGACTAGCATAGATACCAAAATTAAGAAACATGGTTACACCAATTTACCTAGACTACGATACTTCTAACTTAACTTTCTTGTGCAACTTCATCACTTTTCATATTCACCATTTAGTGATGATGGCAGAGTTACTAAGGGAAATTGAGAAAATGAATTTTTGGTTGGGAAATTCAAAAATTTTAATTTAGTTGAGAAAGAAAAGGGTGAAATTTTAAAATTTTCTCTCATAAATTTTCCTCACCCCTCATCTCAAACAGAGCAAGACATGGAACAACTGCAAATACAATTCTATTTTGGGCCTCTTTGGTCCTATAAGTCATCTGTAATATCAATTAGACCAAGACACAACCCACAGGCCTTTTAGGTTTTGGGCCCAGCCTGATAGAGAAAACTTGTAAATTTCAATCTTCTAATATTTAATGGGAGACAAAGGAGGATTACCTCATATTATAACAAAGTTTCAACCTTGTCTTGAATGGTCGACGAAGTCTGTGATTTCATTCACGTCCACATTGAGATTCAAAATAGTTTGCCTTAAGTTGTCTATCGATTTTGATATAGAACCTTGAAAATATAAGAAAAAAAAATTGTCTATACTCAATTCATTTACCCTCTCTCTCATCTCCATATTCTCTTTTTGAATATAACTATTAAAGTTGGGGCAGTTAACCGTAACATAAGAGGATTTTCGGATTGGACTTAAAGGTTGCCCATACCACCAATAGTGTGCTAGCTGTTTTAAGTCATGCCCACCCACGAGTTGATAAGTCCATATTTAGAATAGTCCACAGTGCTATTAGAAGTATATTAAATTTTCGGTGAGATCTAAAGCTTCAGGAAAAAAAAGCGTGGATCATACTAGACTTGTAAACATAGGTCGTGTGTAGTATATGACTTTTTCAATGGGTTCTACTTGTCAAAAAAGGTACAAGAAAATCACAATTGAAAACCTATAAAATCTTTTCTTCATAAATATAAGTCTATAGCAAATTTCCTACTTGAAATTTTATCAAGTGTTCAAAATTTCAGTTATATCATTCCTTGAGAATCTGAGAGGTGGTCAAAGAGGGTATTGATTTGATCAGTAGCATGCTCTCTTTCTTTCGTCTTTTTTTTAGGTTTGTTTTCACTCGTGCCTTCATTTTAATCGTGTATTTATTTCACTATTTGGACTATCCTAAATATAATGATGATGTAAATATTGTATATTATAAAATCTGCTTACATTGTTGTTTTAGAGACACGAGGACACGCGCGTCAGGTGATTATCTTCATTTGCAGAATGGATTTAAGGCTTTTGGATAGTGCTTGGATCTCCAGTTTATAAGCCGACGAGGAAGGTGCCTGACGGAAGCTGACGTTGAGAACAGACACGTCAGGGGATTATCTTCATTTCCTCTCAATGTTAATAAGTGCACGCTCAACAATCGCTACCTCTTCATTGCCTCAAACAAAGTGCTAATGGAAGCTGACGTTATCCTGTGTCGTCACGTAACTCCCTCCTTGAAATTACATCTCTAGCCCAATTACTGGCCTACAACGGGGTCTTCTACAAAGGGTGGTTCCGTAATCATCCCGTTGAGAGGATAACGACCGTTAACGTGCCTGACGGCCGACGAGAGGAATCTCCAACTCCTGCAGCCTTGCCCCCCGACGCTTCATTTCGTTCTTTGAACTAAATCATTTAATAGTCGAAGAAAAATGTTAAAAAGTGGGCAATTTGACAAAATGTACTAGTCATGTCTTCATAGTTGTATTTTTCTTTATCACATATTAAAAATTATATATTTGTGAAAAAAAGTGAATATTCAGAATATTTGTTAAACATACTTAATTATCAAACATTAGATTTTCAAAGTGTTGATTTTACATATCACAAGGATAAGTAAAGTATTGTGCTTGAAACTTATGATATTTCCTAGTTTGATGGCACTTTTCATGAAGAAACATTTTACTATTTTTAGAACTTAATGATATTTCATATTTAGGTACTCATCTTAGGGCACTTATTAATAAAATCCTTGGTAAGAGTAGGATTGTTAATGAGTAAGACCAAATACTATATAATAAACCAAATTTTATTTTAAAATATTGCTTGTTCATTATAAGAAAAGAATCAATACATCAGGGCAAGAAATAAGAAAATTATGTAGCACACTGCTTATGCCATGTTATGTGCAGTAAATACTCTATAGGCTAAATATGCGTGATAAGTATTTTTAAACATTTGTTAACAAAATATTTAGAATTATTATTATTATTATATTATGGAAAATCATAAATGCAAACAATTCGCGAAAACAGAAAACTTGTGAAATTTTAGGCGTGGAATTATGGCATTAAGTCAAATGACATGGTAAATGCCCATCCATGCCTCGTGGAGGTGGCATCACTCCACTTGGCAAGTCGAAACCGGTAATCAATGTAGAATTTGATTTTGTTAATCAACATCAGGCGTGAATTTTTTTTATTTTTTTTTAGTGCGCCTTTGTGGTACAAACTCATCATGAGTCCCATGGCGACGATGATGGGCCACACCAAATTTAGACGGCGGCTTGCTGAAAACTTGCAGAGAAAAGAAGATGGACGGTGGAAAGAAAAGAAAAATCAGAATAATCAACAAAACGACACCGTTTCATTTGAAATGTCAACACTAGATTGCTGGCGTGACAAATAGAATAATCAACAATAACTAGACTGTTAGGTCAGAAATTCCAAGCAAGACTTCGCTGGGAGAACTTTATTACATTTTCATTAAAAATTTTAGGATCACAACGCAGTAATTGAAAAAGCTTTAGGGTTAAATTCAATTTCGTACAATAGGTTGAGGAATGAAATTACAATTTTGCCCATATTAGGCCATAAATTTTCAAAAAAATAAAAAGGTGCATGCTTAGTGGGAGGAAAGGGAGTCAACCAAAAAGAGTAGATTGTGCGCATTAGCTAAAAATGTATGGCATGATGACATTGCAAATATCAACCTCCACTCCTCATAGTTATGTTCTCTATTTCAAAAATGCATCATATGATTGGCTAGATCTTACTATTAGTTTTCTCAATAAAAATGGACATGTACCTTTTTTTATTCATTAAGTCACGCTTCGATTCTCGGGAACACACCCATCCTTCTACTTGGTCGATTTTAGAATGCGATATCCCAAGACTATGTATCACTGATCCTTTCATTTATATTTACACATGCGGAAGCGATTATAAATCCCCAGACAATAAAACAATGTGATAGAAAAGCATGCTATATTTTTCATATTGAAATTCTCAACCACACTTTTATACACACGCACCTCATAGTATCTTACAATACTATTAACATAGGTCTAATCTAACACCCATCCACAAGTACACAAGGTTTACATAACGGGATGGGATCTCAGTCCTCATCCGGGTCATACTCGGAATCATCATCCCGATCCTTTTGAGACTCTTCTTCACTAAGTTCGTTTTCTTCAAGCTCTTCATCCTCTACTGGTTCGTCATCAGGGTCATCCAACAAATAATCCTCCTCCGGTCCCTCTACGGACCTGAAATGGTTATTCAATAACCAACGAGACCACGTCTTAGCGAGTTCTACCTCTTAAGACCTGATTAGTAAACCAATACGCCATATGGTTGCCTAAGCACAACACGAGTCAGAGGACTTACCTTGGCCTCATTTCCAACCTGCAATTCAAGGTTAAACACATATGCTTCATATATCACATTAAACATTCAATCAATTCACGACAACAGATTAAATCGTTGATCAATCGACTTTATCGATTACATGTCAGTTGGACCATCTCTAAGTCATTCCCACTCATACCATGATTCCCAGATGGTGTACTCATTCACCAAATCACATGTGTTTCTCGGGCATCGTTTTCGCCAATGACATACCGATCACCGATATTGTGCAATCTTTAAGGCGCCGTTTTTACTAGTGATATCCTCAATCATCGAGCCACGTGTTCTTTCTAGGGCGCCGTTTTTGCCAAGGTGACATCGGCAATAGACAACATCGTGAGTTTTTTAAGGCGTCGTTTTCACCAGTGACATTTCCTTAATCACCGAACCATGTTTGTCTATAAGTCATTCACGTGCATTCTTTAAGGTGCCGTTTTCACCAGTGATACTTCCAATCATCGAATCACGTATGTCCAATAATATCGTACTTGATTGGTCTCAGCCAATAATATTTTCAGTTAGCACTCACCATTCTCTCTACTATATAGCCCATCAATGTATAACTGGCGCTATATACTCATACTCGACCATCTACCAATCAAATATTCAATTACAAACAATTTAGGACAAATCCTCAAATTTCACAATTTAAATCAATTCCATATAACTTGAAGCTCAATTAAATAAACGGATTGCACCACGACAATTAGCACGAAATTCCGGTCATCGGCCATCCCGCTTGAATTTCCGGAAAAATAATTAATTAAATATTTAATTTTGAGAAATAAATAAATAAATATTAAAATCCAATTTAGGCCCATATTGCTTGATTGGAGCCCGAAATGGGTTGGGAAAACCCTGAGATGCATTCAATAAATATTAGAAGCTCTCTACTTGCTAATTACTAAGTCCAACCACTTAACATGCATCATTAAGTCACTAATTTAATTATTCTAAACTAATTTGACCACCTAATTGCATTTAATTAAATCTAACCAACCCCTAAGCATAATTAGCAAACTAAGAAAGCATTAGTGAGTAAAAATCACTTGGTTAAAAGCGGAGATTGGATCACTGCGACGGCGGCCGAAACCTAAATTTTCGGCAGCGTCGGCGGACACTCGGGCCGGGCCCAAAAGCCTTGCAAGCCCACAACAAATTGATGGGCTTGGGCCTGATTCTTGGGCTTAACTTGCTGGGATTCAAAGTCTGGGCATGTCTTTGGATGGGCTGACCTTGCGAGCTGTGCCGAACTTGTTATCCGTGGGCTTCACTGGAAAATGGAGGCAGTGAACTGGGATGGGCTCAATCCTAGCCTGACTTACGGCCCAAACGGGCTGAACTAACGGTCCCCAAAAGGCCTTGGCTTGCGTTGGAAAAGAAGGTTGCTGGACTGCTCGGTGGAATCGTGGGCTGAAGAAAATGCTTTGCTAGATCGTTGATGGAGCTGCTGGGCTTCAAGACTTCAACTAATCGAAGACACATGGACGCTATTGCTGCTGAAGACCACATGGGCTGATGACGCATGAACGAAAGCAGCTGCTGGCAAAGACGTCCGTGGAGATGCAGCTGGCATCGTTGCCGAGAGATGGAGCGGACGAGTTGGCTTCACTCGGTGGTCAACAAAGTGGGAAGAAATCCGCTGCTGTTGACCGTGAAGGAGCAAGCCGTGGACGCGTGGAGAGTCAGGTGTGCTGGCCGAAGCTGGGGTCTTTGCTGGACGCACGAAGGGGGTGCAGCACTTCACGAGACAAAGAAGTGGAGGAGAAGAACGTGGATTGGCTGTCAGTGGGTTTCTTTGGGCGGTCAACCGCTGGCTTTCTGTGGAAAGGAAACGCTGAACGTTCCAGGGAAATCCAGTGGAGTGAGTGGCGGTTTCGTAGCAGCTGAAGGGGGAAATGAAAGAGAAAGAGACAGCAGGTTCGGTGGGGACGGACGCTCCAAGAAGACCGAAGGGAAAAGAAATCAGGCAGCTGGCTTGGAAGACTTTGACCGAGTGGGACAATTGAAGGGAGAGAGAAAAGAAGATAAGGCCGCAAGAAGTGTCGGCCAAGAAGAGAAAGCACGTGCGAAAATAAAAAGCAA
This sequence comes from Eucalyptus polyanthemos subsp. polyanthemos, assembly GCA_017140185.1. NCBI lineage: Eukaryota > Viridiplantae > Streptophyta > Magnoliopsida > Myrtales > Myrtaceae > Eucalyptus > Eucalyptus polyanthemos. The sequence continues at coordinate 31,052,800 of CM029458.1, forward strand.
GTGAGAGAGAGATGGATAGGTATTGACCAAAAGTCAATAAAGAGAATCAAGGAGGAGACCAGCCGTAAGGGGTGTGCGCAAATGGAACCAAGGGGAGGGCTTTGAAAATTAAAAAGGAAAGCTTTAAACAAAATTCTATTTCATCTTTCTCGGAATCCGATTTTCTGAATAAACAAATCCAGTTGAGGTCTAATTTGAAATTAGAAAAAACCCAAACGACTTCCATTCACCGATTCACTTACACCATATGTCAAAAGTCTCTTCAAATCGGTCAATCTGAATTTCCATTCATTTTCCGTATTGTCCGACTCGATTTTTCATAAAAATCCCGAACTCACCGGAATTTCATTAAAAAGTAAGTTGACGTTCTCAGAATGACTCATGACACAACAGGACTTTTAATTTCTGAAATCGAATTCAAATTCGTGGTTATTTTCAATCAAACGTGCTTTTAGCGTGACCTTACCTACCGGATAGCTTTTAGAAATTTTTGGTACAATTGACCCGTGGTCGATTTTTTTCGAGCCACACGTACCTCTTCGACACATTGGTGACTCTCGGTGATCGTGAAAATCTCGAGATTTCAAATACGGACACAAGATACCCAAAACGACAAAAAATCGATTTAGTGCCGATCGACAAGAATTTTGCAATCAAGTGGAATCACCTACACTTTGATCACCATCTCAGTCGAATCGACATATCTCCGGTCTCTGATCGATTCTTAATTGTGCCGCAATGACCCTTGCAGATTAGCACGGTTGAGTAATCGATTCCTGGTCGAATTCTCAAGTCTATTGCATTAGAATCCCTTAACGACTTCACCTGATAGGTCAGTTATCTCATGAGTGGCCATCTCAGAGAAAAACACTATAGTCACGTTGATGAAAGGCCCGACTTATCCGATTGAAATCAGAACCTGAAAATCAGGATGTCACAACTCTTCCCCTCTTATAAAAATTTCGTCCTCAAAATTTAAACATTTATCAATCCTTAAACAAAAGGTGGGGGTGCTGTCATCTCATCGAGTCTCGATTTCCACGCATTTCTTTGGTCTCGTGTTGTTGCTAGACCACTTTGAGGAAGGAAACCATCCCGGTACACAAATTATGCTCTTTCTGAATCAACAACTAAACCGGGCTTCTCACGTACGACACTCTGTCGCTCACGTTTGACTCTTAATGATACAGCACGTGTGTCGGGTCAGGCTCACATGTCCTCGACCTCGACACGTGAATGATGTCATGCACTTATGCCTACTTGGCAACAATGCAAGACGATACATTAGGATCCTGATTCTTTCTCTAGAATCCCTAAGGAACCTACGTACCTCGGTTTCAGTTTTCTCTCCTTGCTGAAACGCAAGGCATCCCTCATTGGTGACACCTTTAGAAAGATGTAACCACCAATTTAGAACTCTAAGGGCCTTCAAAGCTCAATGGTCCAACTTTTCTGGAAGTTCCGCACGGTCTTTACTCTGACACTGATCTCGGCAACTGCAATCACTGACTACTGTACTGACCTTGGCCTGTGATCTTTCTTTCCCTGACTTCATCTCAACAATTGAAGTTCTGCATTCTTTGCTATGCACTACTTAAGAAAGAACCATATGAAAGCTCTGCCAACTTGGAACATCTGATCTAAATTTGAAATACAATTCATCCTCAGCACTCCATACCGATGAATTATCTTATATACACACACACTTCAGTATCCCAATTCCAATTGAGATCTTTTCGTGTTGCACTAAGGTGAGTTGACTCCGTTCATTCGTCGACCACAATCTCAAGGAATCAATACTCTTCCCGACTCCTTAATAAGCCTGTCACAACATTCTATCATGATATACTTCCATTCTCACTCGAGACTCTCGAGTGCTGGAAAAAGCTTTCCCGGCTTACATTACCGAATTCTCACTTACTGATACATCCAACACTTACAACTTGTTCGGCAATATCTATCTTCATAACGGTCTACCAACTAATCTAATGCTGATTCTGATCTACTTCGAATTATTTGATCAAATATGACAACTACTACAGTGAATTTTTGACAAGGTCTTCTCCTCAAATTCCGTACTGTCTGACACCTATCATTACTCACGATACCTCAGCATTCCATCTTCGAAATCTGAAAGTCAACATTTCTCTTACCGGTATCCTCTTACAGGATTTCTCAAACATCCCATTTGTCAATTGAAACATTTGTTGTTAACTTGAATATCCGGTTCAATTCTGAGGATGGCCATAAGATTCGAAAGGCGGCCTACCTCAAATTTGAAAACCGAATCTTGAACTTTCTCAAGTAAGGTCCATACTTTAACTAGCCTATACACAAATGAAGGCTCTTGACTTATTTCATTCTTCCAAGGTGATACCAGATATCACCATTTTAGTCCTCCCAAGGTTCTGATTTACAATACCGTCTCATATTCAACTCATTCTGAGAGAATAAATACTTGAGACTTTATTAGATGATGAAGATATGGAATTTTCCCTCATACCCACTATGTCTCTAAATCTTTAGGGCGAAAATTTATGTTGCGAATTTCCAATTCGTGCTCTGGAAATTTTAACTTATGAGATCTCGACTGGCAGGACACACATGCAACAATCTTACTATATTGCATTAGCACGCAACCCAATCTTCCGAACGACCCATAACCATAGATTTCATATCTTCTATGACCATATGGAATGATCAGTACGGGTGTGGTAGTAAGCTTCCATTAAGCTTTTGGAGACTACACTCGCACTTGTCTGACCCCATGAACTTTTCTTTTTTCTTCAGGAGTCGAGTCGTTGGCGTACTGATGCTAAAGCTTCACCCTCAAATTCTATGTAATAACTTGTCTAATCCACAGGGCTTCTGATCTCTGACATTGTTGCCGATCCTAGTCCGCTAACAACTGATTCGATCTTGGTTGGGTCTATGAAGATTCCTTCACCTAGGATCATATGACCATTCTTAGGTGGCTCTCATGATCCTCAGTACTTAATGAATACACTAGAATATCATTAAAAGACACAACCATAAGCTGAACTCGATATTCCTTGAACACTTGATTTGCCAAACCAATGACAACATCTGAAGTGTTCACCAGACCAAACGGTCTTACAATACTCTTGTATAGATCATCTCAAGTACTAGATACTGAATTCAATATGTCATCCTTTCTGATCTCCAACCGATGATGCCTTGTTCTAAAGTCGACCTTTGAAGCTATCGACACCTTTTCGTAAGTAGTCACCTACTCCATTGATCCTTAGTCATAAATACATGTCCTCAATTGTCACCGAATTGAGTGAACAATAATCGATGTCTAACTGCAACGAATCATTCTTCTTTCTCTCACATACAAACTGATGTTTCCCAAGCAATACACTGATATGTATAATTCCTTATTCAACAATTCTCACATCCGCACCTTTGGTTCTATCAATTCAAACAACGACAACTGGTAAGAAGCCTTAGAAAGTGGCTCTATTCTGGGTCCTAGCTCGATCACAGTTTCTATCTCTTTTTCTAACAACGACCTGATAATTCTAGTGATAACGCATCAAGAAATTCTTGGACTACTGAGATGTCCTCCATCTTTAATTCTTCAATCTGTTTTATCTATGACCACTGTCAAGTAATCTTGGTAACTTATGTCTGACAAATAGGTTACCTCAAGTGGTGAGATTAAAGTAGTCGATGACCCTTCTCAACTCTCAGTAAAACTTGGCACTTCCACATGCTCCTGGAATAAGTTGGGTTACTCCACCATAACAATTTATCATCACAAGATGCTCCAGGAGTTAATTCCTTTCGGACTTGGCGATAAGGTTATACACCAACGGCCAATCAAGTACCACTCTAGTTAGTGGTTCTTTTCCTACAGCCTTGACACACCACTGAAATTCCGCAATTGCATCCCCAACACTCACCATTCTGATCAATTACCTCAAAACAATCTTCTATTGAATAAAGCATGGTCGGTTCCATTCCTGTTCCTTTTGCCGTCCTAGTGGCGTTCTATCGATAGTAACAGTGTTGGTGTTCTTCTTGAACTCCAATTGATAGTCCCTTACCTGATGGTCGTGCTCACTACCCTCAAAGCATGTTCTAGTCATTCTCGAACACAGGATTAATCCGTGCATTCCTCACATACTTTTGGCACTTACTTGGTGAGTCCTCTATTTCATGTCAGGTGATAGCATGCACACGTACTTGCACCGAGGTCTGTCTCAAAAACCCCGTGGCGTGTTCTACGGCACACTCCCGTTGATCTTATTTATCAACGACGACAATACTTGTGATTCCCTCAGTGATAACGGCAACTACTGTTGTGGTCTCCTTGACCTTCTGAAATAGTCTCTTGCCAAGTGACCTTGTCGATCACAGTTAGAACAACCATCCGTCCCAAAATGGTACGGGGCCGATTCATGTTGTCTTCCATGACACACAACATTCTGATCCGGTTCTGACTTGTGTATCTCACCCTTCCTAATGGGTGAAATAGCATGTCTTTTTTCGGTCATAGGTTCCTTCCCAAATTAATTTCGATCTCTACTGAATCTGAACTTTGACTCGAATGCAGCGTCTTCTTCTCATGTCACATCTCCATGTTGAACCTCGGCAAGTGTGGCAACAACTTCGACTTGACCCTAAGCTTACTGGCTTGACACATTCCCAAGGAACACTTGCGCCTGAACAATCCTACTGGACCTAGGATCGCTCGGTGCTGCTACACTTTCAGTACCAACCCACTGTGGTACTTTTACACTCGCGCTGGCCTAAGCCGACGCTTTGCCACAACCACCTCAGGCACCAATCCTTGTCGGCGTTCCATCCCGAGTTCTAGAGGCTACTGCCCTCTTATAGGAGTCCTCAGCTTCTGGTCACTCACGGCTCAGCTTTAACTACTCTAACTACTTGAGCTTCCTTCCAATTCTACACCGAATTAGATACAGAGTGACCCAAACAAGAAGAAGTTTTAGCACTCAGCTATCACAGGAATTTAAAGGCCTTTCCTACTACTATCCCATAAGTCATCGCACCTTATCACTCCAATACCTAACCATTGCTTTGATACCACAAAAAGGGAATGTCACACCCCGATCCTCGGGAACTCACCCATCCTTCTCCTTGGTCGATTTTAGAATGCGATATCCCAAGACTATATATCGCCAACCCTTTCATTTATATTTGCACATGCGGAAGTAGTTATAAATCCCCAGACAATAAAACAATGGGATAGAAAAGCAGGCCATATTTTTCATATTGAAATTCTCAACCACACTTTTATACACACGCACCTCATAGTATCTTACAATACTATTAACATAAGTCTAATCTAACACCCATCCACAAGTACACAAGGTTTACATAACGGGATGGGATCTCAGTCCTCATCCGGGTCATACTCGGGATCATCATCCCGATCCTTTTGAGACTCTTCTTCACTAAGTTCATTTTCTTCAAGCTCTTCATCCTCTACTGGCTCGTAATCAGGGTCAACCAACAAATAATCCTCCTCTGATCCCTCTACGGACCTAAAATGGTTATTCAATAACCAATGAGACCACGTCTTAGCGAGTTCTACCCCCTAAGACTCGATTAGTAAACTAATACGCCATATGGTTGCCTAAGCACAACACGAGTTAGAGGACTTACCTTGGCCTCATTTCCAACCTGCAATTCAAGGTTAAACACGTATGCTTCATATATCACATTAAACATTCAATCAATTCACGACAACAGATCAAATCATTGATCAATCGACTTTATCGATTACATGTCAGTTGGACCATCTCTAAGTCATTCCCACTCATACCATGATTCCCAGATGGTGTACTCATTCACCAAATCAGATGTGTTTCTCGGGCGTCGTTTTCGCCAATGACATACGGATCACCGACACTGTGCGTTCCTTAAGGCACCGTTTTTACTAGTGATATTCTCGATCACCGAGCCACGTGTCTTTTCTAGGGCGCCATTTTCGCCAAGGTGACATCAGCAATAGACAACATCGTGAGTTTTTTAAGGCGTCGTTTTCACCAATGACATTTCCTTAATCACCGAACCACGTTTGTCTATAAGTCATTCACGTGCGTTCTTTAAGGTGCCATTTTCACCAGTGATACTTCCAATCACCGAATCACGTATGTCCAATAATATCGTACCTGATTGGTCTCACCCAATAATATTTTTAGTTAGCTCTCACCATTCTTTCTACTATATAGCCCATCAACGTATAACTGGCACTATATACTCATACTCGACCATCTACCAATCAAATATTCAATTACAAACAATTTAGGATAAATCCTCAAATTTCACAATTTAAATTAATTACATATAATTTGAAGCTCAATTAAATAAACGGACTGCACCACGACGATCAGCACGAAATTTCGGTCATCGGCCATTACGCTTGAATTTCCCGAAAAATAATTAATTAAATAATTAATTTCGAAAATTAAATAAATAAATATTAAAATCCAATTTAGGCCCGTATTGCCTGATTAGAGCCCGAAATGGGTCGGGAAAATCCTGAGATGCATTCAATAAATATTAGAAGCTCTCTACTTGCTAATTACTAAGTCCAACCACCTAACATGCATCATTAAGTCACTAATTTAATTGTTCTAAACTAATCTAACCACCTAATTGCACTTAATTAAATCTAACCAACCCCTAAGCATAATTAGCAAACTAAGAAAGCATTAGTGAGTAAAACTCACTTGGTTAAAAGCGGAGACTGGATCACCGCGACGGCGGCCGAAAACTAAATTTTCGGCGGCGTCAACGGACACTCAGGCCGGGCCCCAAAGCCTTGCAAGCCCACAGCAAATTGATGGGCTTGGGCCTGATTCTTGGGCTTAACTTGCTGGGCTTCAAAGTCTGGGCATGTCTTCGGATGGGCTGACCTTGCGAGCTAGGCCGAATTTTTTATCCGTGGGCTTCACTGGAAAATGGAGGCAGTGAACTGGGCTGGGCTCAATCCTAGCCTGACTTACGGTCCAAACAGGCTGAACTAACGGTCCCCAGAAGGCCTTGGCTTGCGTTGGAAAAGAAGGTTGCTAGATTGCTCGGTGGAATCGTGGGCTGAAGAAAATGCTTTGCTAGATCGTTGATGGAGCTGCTGGGCTTCGAGACTTCAACTGGCCGAAGACATGCGGACGCCGTTGCTGCTGAAGACCACGTGAGCTGATGACGCATGAACGAAAGCAACTGCTGGCAAAGACGTCCGTGGAGATGCAGCTGGCATCGTTGCCGAGAGATGGAGCGGACGGGCTGGCTTCACTCGGTGGTCAACAAAGTGGGAAGAAATCCGCTACTGTTGACCGTGAAGGAGCAAGCTGTGGACGCGTGGAGAGTCAAGCGTGCTAGCTGAAGTTGGGGTCTTCGCTTGACGCACGAAGGGGGTGCAGCACTTCACGAGACAAAGAAGTGGAGGAGAAGAACGTGGATTGGCTGTCAGTGGGTTTCTTTGAGCGGTCAACCGCTGGCTTTCAGTGGAAAGGAAACGCTGAACATTGCAGGGAAATCCAGTGGAGTGAGTGGCGGTTTCGTAGCAGCTGAAGGGGGAAATGAAAGAGAAAAAGACAGCAGGTTCGGTGGGGGCGGACGCTCCAGGAAGACCGAAGGGAAAAGAAATCAGGCAGCTGGCTTGGAAGACTTTGACCGAGTGGGACAATTGAAGGGAGAGAGAAAAGACAATAAGGCCGCAAGAAGCGTCGGCCAAGAAGAGAAAGCACGTGCGAAAATAAAAAGCAAGAGAGAGAGAGATGGATAGGTATTGACCAAAAGTCAATAAAGAGAATCAAGGAGGAGACCAGCCGTAGGGGGGTGTGCGCAAATGGAACCAAGGGGAGGGCTTTGAAAAATAAAAAGGAAAGCTTTAAACAAAATTCTATTTCATCTTTCTCGGAATCCGATTTTCTGAACAAACAAATCCAGTTGATGTCTAATTTGAAATTAGAAAAAACCCAAACGACTTTCATTCACCGATTCACTTACACCATATGTCAAAAGTCTCTTCAAATCGGCCAGTCTGAATTTCCGTTCATTTTCCGTATCGTCCGACCCGGTTTTCCGAAAAAATCCTGAACTCACCGGAATTTCATCAAAAAGTGAGTCGACGTTCCCATAATGACTCATGACATGACAAGACTTCCAATTTCTGAAATCGAATTTAAATTCGTGGTTATTTTCAATCAAATGCGCTTTCAGTGTGATCTTGCCTACTGGGTAGCTTTTAGGAATTTTTGGTACAATTGACCCGTGATCGATTTTCTTCGAGCCACACGTGCCTCTTTAACACATTGGCGACTCTCGGTGGTCGTGAAAATCTCAAGATTTCAAATACAGACACAGGATACCCAAAACGACATAAAATCGATTTAGTGCCGATCGACGAGAATTTTGCAATCAGGTGGAATCACCCATACTTTGATCACCATCTCAGTCGAATCGACCTATCTCCGGTCTCTAATCGATTCTTAATTGTGCCGCAATGACTCTTGCTAATCGAGCAATCGATTCCTAGTTGAATTCTCAAGTCTATTGCATTAGAATCCTTTAATGGTTTCACCTGATAGGTCAGTTATCTCATGAGTGGCCATCTCAGAGAAAAACACTATAGTTACGTTGATGAAAAGTCCGACTTATCCGATTGAAATCAGAACCTAAAAATCAGGATGTCACACATTAAATGAAAGGTAAAGATTCTTCAGAAAAATAGTTTTATCAACAAATTTTTTTTTGCATAGTGATGTTCTCGCTTTTCCACGATGAGGCTCATACAAGCCACCAAAACCCTCAGTTATTACCTGATACATTATTTTAATTGACTAGATTCTCTTTTCCCAATTCATATAATAGATTAGAATGTCAAAATATTACATTTATTATATCTAAATTCTTTATAGTTATACTTGATCTTTAGTTGCACCTTTCGCTGACAAGTTGATGCTGTTGACCCTATATTAATGTTGATGATTCAAATACTCACTTTTCTATTCATGTAATTGTTATAGACTATTTGGATATGATTTTTTTAAAAGTTTGTGTAGGTTGGCAAGGTTTAAAGAAGACCTATCCCTGCCTGAAAACAAGTCCGGGTACCTGGCTAGCCAAACATCCAGGTAGGTTTGGCTGAATACCAAACCCTATAGTTCAAATTTGGATTTCACTCAGCCAATCAACGTGTGTCTAACTAGTTTTAAGGGATACTTGGAGTCCTCAATGGTCGAAAAAACTAGCCATTTTAAGTGTTAGTAATTTTGACCCAAAAAAAGAAGTGTTAGTAATGGCTAGTTGCGTCTATTTTCTTATAAATAGGGAAACCCATTGTCTTGGGCATATGTGCACATGAAAGATACTTACAAACCTCTCCTATATTTACTTTGCAATCAACTTCTTGTGAGAGAAATTTTTTGTAAAAGAGTACACCTTCTTTGCAGGGGAGTGATGACTCCATTATAAACCAATCTTTGTATGAGATTTCAAGTATAATGAATTGGCATAACTCCCAAACGATCTTGGAAGTGGAGTGGGCATCGATTTGGGCCAAACTAGTATAAACCGGTTGCGCATCTCTCTTCCTTACTATCTTTATATTTACGCACACTAAATGTTTGCTATATTGATTGCCATTAAATGTATTTTTATGTTAAAGATACATTGTCTTTACAAGCGTGGTGTCGCGACCAAATTTTTGGGTTTGAACCACCTAGGGTTTAGCTAATAGATTGTTAAGCCTTGACTTAACTCGGGTTCTCCCAAGCCCATACCAATTCGCGACTTGAATTCAAGTTCATAACATGCAATTAATTTTCAATTAAGAGTCGCCACTAATCTATTTTTAGTGGGTCGATTAGAAACCCAAGTAAAGTAATGGGAGATTTACTTTACTCCTACGAACTAGAGATTTATGAGTTCGGGGTTGATTACGCTAGATTTCTATAACGCCCTTTCGGTACCTTTCTCTTCTATTTTGAAAAATGTTTTGCAAGCAACTTGAATTAATTTTAATTTACTTTCCTAACATGTGAAGTGATCATGCGGGTGCGCAAACCATCAATTTAACACCCAAGTAAAGCAGTGAATAAATTGCAAAACTTACCTCAAAGTAACGAAATTATCTGCATTGTTAGATCTGGATTGACATCAACAACCCTGGATATAATTTTTAATTAACACGCAATTTTTTTTTTCACTTATTTAATGAGAATCATGCAATGCTTTTAATCTAATATGAAATGATATGGCATGGCAACATGTCCTAAACTATATGAATGAATAAAATATTTTGTGATTTCTTAATGAACATGCAATAATTAAATATGCAATCTAAATTAGCAAAAATGACTTAATTCTAATAACGTGTGATTTCTAATTAAATGACTATAGTAATAATCCCTAAATGACATGCATTTCATGAACTTAATTCTATATGACATGCTTTTCATGAATCTAATTCTATATTACGTGCACAAGATTTTTTATTTTTTATTTAACGAAAATTCATAATTAAAATCACTAAAAATAAAAATCAAACTAAAGTGAAATATGATCTATTCTAAATGCTTTCTAAACATGCATTTTAAAAAATAACCTATCATGCAATTCATCTAAAGATCTATCTAGACCTAAAATTAAACATGCAATTTTATCTAATATGCGATGACGTGCAGAGAATGCCCTAATTCTACATGACATATGCATGATTTCTTTTATTTTTTTATTTTATTTTTATTTTTTTTTATAAAATTCGAAATTTAAAATCGCCGCGTAATTAAACATGCAACTTAAATTAAACAAAAACTAACGTCCTAAATGAATGCCTTTTTTATTTTTTTATTTTTTTTAAAGTCAATGCATTTTTTATTTTTTATTTTTTAAAGTCAAAATAAAATCCCTATTCTAGAAATGTAAAATAACAAGAAATATTCCAAAACAAACTGAATCTTATTTCAAATATTTTTTAGATTTTTTTAGTGGTTTTCCAAAACAAGCAATTATCAAATAAACATTGTACTTAAACTAATCAAGACATTCAATCAAATAAAGGATTAAAATAATCGAAAAAAATAACTTTGTTATCTCACAGATTAAATTAACGATTACTCCGACCCTGAACATTCAAAATAATTAAAAATCTGATCCAAAGTCTTACGGATCAAATTAATAAGTATATTAATTCAACAATTAAAATACTATCAACAAACCCCAATAATTAATATAATTAGAAAAATGATCCGACATCTTACGAGTCAAATTAATAATTACAATAATTTGAGGAATAACTCATGCCGATAATGCCTACAATATCCATAACCTAGAAGCCACCTCACAATATTCAAACTTAAACAATAATAGCAAAACTAACTAACAATAAAGTTAATAAGAAAAATAAAAATAAAAGAAAAATGAGCAACCTAAGGAAAATGGGGGTAGCAAATTCGTCGGTGCCAAGCAAAGGGTTGCCGTCGATCGGAGATCCGGCGAAAGGCAGCAACGGATGGAGCTGCTTGGCAGGGGGCGGATCGGGCGGCAGAGACACGTCGAGGCAGAAGCAACTTCGTGGGTTGCTGCAGGGGGCAGCGTTGGGGTCGGATCAGCACAACGGCGGCTTAGTCGAGATGGTGGAGCGGCTCGGCAGCAGCGACGTGCAGGGGACGCAGCGATGCGAGCGCAGTGGTGCGGCGTGGTGCAGGGACGCAGGCTCGCGGACGAGGGTTCTGGCGAGATGGGACAGCGATGACTTCGCGGGTCTGGCTCTAGCTGAGGCGCGTTGACTGGTTCAAGATCTACTGGCGTCAGAGAAGGAGCGTCGCGGGTGGAGGCTCGAGCAGAGGCGGTGGGGTTGAGCTGCTGTGGGGAGCGTCGGCGAAAGAGATCGGAGGCGCGAGCGTCACGGGATCCGGTACTCGGGTGATCAAAGGCGCAGCAATAGCGGAGGCATGGCAGGCCGGCTCGGAATTGGCTGGGCCACGGGTTGCAGAGGCGCAGCCGTCAGGGGTGACGAGCGGCGATGGCAAGGATGCTCAAGTGGAGCTCCGGTGTACGGGCAGAACGAGCGGCGGCCTTGGGCACGGGGGCTCGCGGACGAGTGGCGATGGCCGGTGAGAAAGGTGCTGCCGAAGAAGATGAACAGTGCGCTGTTCTCCTTTTTTCTTTTTCTTTTGTCTTTTCCTCTTTCTGGCCGCACGTCCCTTCTCACGTCTTGTCCCTCTGCTCTCTTTTCCCTTTGTAGCAAATCAGCAGAAGGGAAAAAGAAACCTGCTTCTTTTCTTTCTGTTTACTCTTGTGCTCCTTTTTGAACGAAAAGAAGCCCCCTTGAAATTTTACGTACACACCCTTTATAGGCCAAAATAAAATGCAATCCTTTTGTGAATATTTCATCTAACGAAAAAGATTGCCTATAACCTTTTTATCACAAAAATATTTTTATTTCCTTATCTCCTGATTATCCTCTATCGATTTTATCACCTATTACTGAAGATAAGATTGCAATACGATTTTCTTAAATTTCAAAAATTCACCCTAATATCACATTAAATCTCAATTTCTCATAAGATAATTAATTAAAAAAAATGGGCTTGGGCTAATTTTCGTGGGCCTAGCCCAGCCTGTTGAACTAGAGCTCAAAAACATAAATTTGAACCCATCCACCACCAGTTCAATAAATAAAATGCAAATATACAGACTAAAAATAAATGCGTCTAAATTTATATGCTATGAATTAATTTCTATGCAATAAATAAATGATTGGATCGCCAAAATTTAGGTGTCAACATGTGGTATTCAATGCATTCATTCTTTTGCTCTTCATGATTATTTGAATGCAGGTCTCTGTGATTCTAAAATTAATAGTAAAGGTATTAGTTGGCACATATCAATATTTAGGTAACATGCTAGTTTATTGGTCTTTTAAAAAATAAAATTGGGATAAATGCACCAAAGTCCTCATAGAAAAAATGTAATCCAATCTTAAAATTTTCAAATAATGTAATCAAACTCTAAACCTTATTCAATTAGTATAACTAAATACTTTTGTTTATGCCATCCAAATTGAGTGACAGAGGTCTCGTTTGGTTCAGCTTTCCCTCTTGGGGTAAAAAATTTTGTGTTTGGCAACCATTTTTGAAGGCTCCTTGGCCAAATATCAGCATTCCTAATGCTGAAAGCCCAATGTAGGTCCGGACCAGCTTTGAGTATTGGGCATTTCGGAAATGCAAGTCACTATTCATCACTGTTACTATTTATCTTCTTCCCCCATTTTTCCCCGTTCGACCTTAGTCGTAGATTTGGCTGTTCGGCCCTCAGCCACTAGCCTCGCCTCCGCAATTGACGCTGCCTCCGCCTCCGCTGTCGATGCCTTCCTCTGGAATAGATCCATCCCCTTCAACGAGCGTGAGCAGCACCTCGTTGACTCCTTGCTTCTGCGCTCCGACTCCTTTGGCTTGCACGAACCAAGCCTCAGGTCGCCAGATATGGTTGTCTAGAGGCCAGATTTAGCGGTTTGGAGGCCAGATCTGAACGTTCGGTGGCCAGATCTAGCCTTGACCCCCCCTCGACCAACCCGATAGCCCTCTCGCCCCGCCGCTCTAGGATGCCCCTGACTTTCGAGTTCTCTGCCCACCTCTGCCGTCAATGCCTTCCTCTTTTACGGCAGATCCATCCCCTTCGATGGCAGATCCATCCCCTTCGACAAGCGCGAGCAATACTGCGTCGACTTCCTATTTCTGCGCTCCGACTCCTTCGGCTCACGTGAACCAAGCCTCAGGCCGCTAGATCTGGCCGTCTGGTGGCCAGATTTGGCCTTTGTGACCGTAGACGACAGTGTGCGTTGCTTGAGGTCACAGCCTCAGGCAGCTAGATCTGGCCGCCGTCCGGTGGTTGGCTAGTGGTTAGCCGGCCGCTGGGTTTAACTTTCAGATTAAAAAAAAAAAAAAAAAAGCAAAAGCCCATTACAAATGTGAGTTTTGCCAAATGGTATTTATGCTAAGTAACCTTCCAATGTTACAATTTACCAAATGATATAACATTTCGAAAAACTCATTTATCTCAATGGTATTTGCATTCTCCTAATGGCATTTCTCTAAAACCGAACTAAACGGCCCAGAAAATGCTAACACAACATTCTTTTAATGTATTTCAAGAACACAAAACGTTGACGTGGTGCTAAATGGACACAACATTAGAAATTATGCAAAAAACTAAAAGGAAAGTCCAAAAAGGCCAAAAATCAAGAAAAGAAAAACCAAAATGGAATGAGAGACAGCGGCTGGGGTGTCAAGGGGCGACGCGGCTTGCCACCAACCGCGATGCCAGATGTCCTAGTGAACGTGTCCGCAAACTGCAGTTGACACTGTCGTGTCTTGACTGGGACCCCAAGAAGAAGAAGAAGAAGAAGAAATTGATTTTAGCTATTTTTTTGACTTTGCTAAAACAATTTGGCAAATTTTTATGATGTGGCCCCCGCATGTTTCCAACTTACGTTGAATCAATTCGTACCGGTCTAATGGTAGAACTTGACGTTGCCAACTTCTTCTCCGTCAGAGTTAAGAACGCATTTAGAAGTATTATGGAGATGAAGATCAATGGTACTCAATTAGCTTGGATGCTCCCAAATCGTTACCTTACGCCACATTGGGATTTTCATTTTAGTTCAATTAACCATATCAGAAGTCTATATGAGAAATTGCCACTATTCGAATCGACTAAAAATCAAGTGAGGTATGAAAATATACCTCACTTCTTCAACAAAATATCTAGGATCGAGAACTTGATTACACTAATTAATTAACTAGTGTCAATTCAGTATTTAAACTTGATTATTTGTTAACCAACGTGTCCATGCAATCTTTTTACTAAATTATGAGTCCTAAAGTTATTGTCCACTAAGTGCCCATGCAATGATTTTGTGTTTATTATGGTCCTCAAATGAAATCTAACCACTCAAATAAAAATGAATAACAACATGAAAAATGATATAAAAGCAATCACAACAAACACATTAAAAATATTAATGACGAATGAGTACAAAAATATAGTGTAGTAAAATAAGTCGACATGAGTTGGGCAAAAAATATTACATGGCTTTTTTTATTAAACCCCATGAGCTTACTTCAAATGGAGTTCAATTTATTTTCTAAATGATTAACCTTCTAAGACTAAACTAAATCTAAATCAAAGGTCTTCACTAAAACATTAAACCACGTGTACACATACTAAAAGAAACTAAACTAATTCTAAGATAATTCTTATACCAAAATCTAAAAAAATTTCCATTTTTTATTTTCGAGATTTTTAATATTATTATTTTTTATTATTTTCGTTTTCTTCCCTTATTCTCGGTCCCTCCTCTGAATTAAATCTTCACTGAGATACTCCATGAATTTCAGCGTTACCTCAATCAAAGCAATTGGCAACAAAGGTGCCCAATGATTAAGAAATCATCAACATACAAACACCGCATCACAGGTAATTAGAACAGCACTTAGATGGGGCTTGAGATGAATTAAGTCTACACCGAAAAAGGAATGACCAGCAAAGGAATAGTGATGACAGCCCATATCCAGCATGTTCAAGGCACGACAACATGGCTAATGAACTCTTGTTAGGTATTGCTCTCGTTTTGTCGAGTCTCCTTCTACCAGCCATGGTAGTTTTCTCTTTCCTTTACCCTAACCCTAACCCTCTTCTCCATCCATCTCATCCCATCTGAATTTCACATTTCCATCTTCACTGTTCTTCTCCGATTGCTATTTCCCTTGTTCTCGCCATGTCATTTCTTACCCAATTTTCCTTTCGACTACTTCTCTCTCCATCGATTGCTCTCGCATCTTTCTCATCAGTGTCTCCCATTCATCGGCCTTGCATGCAACAACTTTGAGTTCAGTTTACTGGCTTCGCAATCCCAGAAGGTCGCCACAGTTTTAGAATTGGTTAATAATTATGAGAATTGCCCTTGGATTACTGTAATCGCCTATACTTACAGCTAGATTAGCTTTGCTTTGCCATCGTCCCCACCCATGGAACCTCCTGGCCAGACTCCAAACTCTCCAGAAGATGCACGCCTAGCTACATTGTGTACTCGCCTTGGGCGCCTGTGGGAAAAACAGAGCATTGAAGTATGCGATGAAGCGCCATCAGCTGACAAAATAGCAGAATGTAAACTCATCCTTGCGGGTAAGGTTCTAACTCAAAATTCAATCAATCTTCCAGCTTTCCAAAGTACTATGCGGAGAGCTTGGCGAGTAGATCATGTTGATATTGCACAACCTGAAGCAGGATTATATGTTGTGAAGTTTCGAACTGAACTAGAAAAGCAGAGAATTCTAGATACTAGGCCTTGGCATTTTGGAAATCACCTTGTCATTCTCAAACCTTGGATACCTAACACTCCCTTGCACTGCTATGATTTCTCTACTTGTGCCTTTTGGGTCCAAGTTTTTGGTCTTCCATTAGAACACTGCACAGAGGAACTCATTAGCAAAGCTGTCCGACATGTTGGTAAGGTTCAAGTAGTTAAAATTGATAGTAAGGATGGTACATCTCTTCGTGCTGTTCGAGCAAGGGTTGAACTTAGTCTTCTCGAACCTCTTAAACTGGGACAACTTTTGCGAGTCGAAGGAACAACTTTCTGGTTAGATTTTCGGTATGAACGCCTATTACACTACTGTTATTCGTGTGGTAGACTAGGACATTACGCCATGTCCTGCCCTTATATTCCTTATGATGAGGCAAATTTCGAAGAAATGGATAGTATGTACTTCGGACAATGGCTCAGGGCAGAGGTTCGGGAGCACAGCCCATTTTGGCATCCTTTTATGCCTCACCTCAACCCCATTATGAAACAGATGACATAGTTCCGGAGACCCCTATAGTGCCTGCGACTGAGCTTCCACCAGAACAGACCCCTGGGAACAAAGGTAAAGAGATTGTTCAGTTTTTAGAAGATGGTCAATCCTTTACTGCGGCAGAACCAATAAATTGGCGTCAATTACTTGACAATCACTTTGATGTCCAAGCTCCGACACCTCTGATCCCTGTATCCAATCATAATATAATTGCATTTGAAGGCTCAGAGCACTCCCCAAAAACAAAGAAAGTCAGAAGCGTAAGTTGAGTACAAAGTTAGGTCTGATAAAAAAGGCCAAACGTTGCAATCTGTTGAAAGAGGGACTTGATGAATCCTACCTCATGGAGACTCCAATCCTTCAAGTTGAGAGCACTAAAAGTTGGGCTATGGTGGCTGGCCTTAATAAGCCACCCAAAGACAAATGAAGCTCTTCAGTTGGAATTGTCAGGGGTTGGGCAATCCCTTGGTGATTCAAGCCCTCAGGGCATTGGTGGCCCAGGAACAGCCGGATATTCTATTTCTTATGAAAACAAAGAACAGAAAAGTGGTACTTAGGAAACTTCAGAAACAACTTAACTATCCCAATGGCCTTCTGGAACATCCCTTAGGCATAGCAGGGGGCCTTGCGGTGTTTTGGAAAGAAAGGATCTACCTTGTAGTGGACCAACAGACGCCAGACTATGTTGATATGTTTTGTGTGGAAGGGGAGAGTGAAACTATGATGCGCTTGACTTGTCTTCATGCACCGACAGTTTTTCAGCCACGACAATCCTTATGGAGAGCTCTGAAACTCATCAGCCAGTTTAACACCTTACCTTGGTTGTGCATTAGAGATTTTAATGAGATTATGTACCCATGGGAAAAACAAGGTAAGCAGCTAGCCTTTACTCAGCGAATGCATGCTTTTAGAGAGATGTTAAATGAATGTCTACTGATGGACCTAGATAGTAAAGGGTGTTCTTTCACATGGTGCAACAATAGAGCAGGGGATGCTTTAATTAAAGAAAGATTAGATAGGGCTTTTTGTACTATGGACTGGCGACTTACCTTCCTAGCAGCTGAAATCTTCACCCTACCAACCATCGGATCAGACCACAGCCCACTACTTTTGACGACAATTGCAATCCAACCTAGGTGACGGAGAGGCTTCATCTTTGAATCTTATTGGCTACAAGAGCACGAGTGCAGTTCAGTATTATCAACTGCTTGGAAAACTACTAAGAATCAGATTTTGGACTTACCTAAGAAGTTAACAAGAGTATCGACAGCCCTCACCAGCTAGAGTAGGTCCAAATTCAAGAACAGCTACCGTCAAATAAATGAACTGCAGCATCAAATTCAAATCCTGACCAACAAAACAGATTCTCATTATGACAAATCCCGGATGGATGCTTTAAAGAATGAAATTCAGCACTTGTGGCAACAAGAAGAACAATAC
The DNA here is from genome assembly GCA_017140185.1 of Eucalyptus polyanthemos subsp. polyanthemos. Classification (NCBI taxonomy): domain Eukaryota; kingdom Viridiplantae; phylum Streptophyta; class Magnoliopsida; order Myrtales; family Myrtaceae; genus Eucalyptus; species Eucalyptus polyanthemos. The sequence goes on from CM029458.1 coordinate 31,071,099, forward strand.
TGGGCAATGCGCTCCCGAGTCAAATGGCTAAAGTGGGGTGATAAAAACACTCAATTCTTTCATGCTACCACCATTCAGAGACGACAGCGCAACAGAATCAGTATGTTATTAAATGAAGACTAGCAATGGGTTAGAGATCAGAAAGCATTACAGGATATGACGCAGCACTTTTTTTTAGAATTTATATTCCTTCGTGGGACAACGAGATTATGGCCCAATCCTAAATCAATGCCCAATAGTGGTGACTGATCCTATGAACGCCTGTCTTACAGCTGCAGTAATTCCAGAGGAAGTTCACCAAGCAACTTTTCAATTAGGAGCCACAAAAGCACCTGGCCCAGACGGGTTAAACGGTTAGTTCTATCAAGCGCACTGGGATATTCTACAGGAGGACATTGTTAGATCTATTCAAGATTTTTTTTTTTTTTTCAGGACTGCTCAACCTTGCCTTTAATAAGACTTTTATCACTTTGGTTTCGAAAACATCTCACCCTGAAAAGCTGGACCAATATAGACCAATAAGCCTATGCAACTTTTCTTACAAAATCATATCAAAGATACTACCCAATCGTTTAAAGGCTTGGCTCCCGACCCTAATATCAACAGAGCAAAGTGCCTTTATCAGTGGACACCAAATCCAGGATAATATTCTATTGGTCCAAGAAGTTTTACATCAAATTCGCACAAGGAAACGGAAGCGTAAAATTTAGGCGATACTCAAACTTGACATGAAAAAAGCCTATGATCGTGTTGAGTGGGATTTTCTACGAGATTATCTATTGAAGATAGGTTTTCATACATCATGGGTCCAACATGTAATGCAGTGTGTTACTACTGCTTCTATGAGTGTCAAGCTAAATGGTGAACCCCTCTCTCCGTTTCCAATGAAGAGAGGGCTCAGGCAGGGCGACCCATTATCCCCATATTTGTTCATCTTAGTGGCGAATGTCCTCTCAACTCTCATACACCAAGCAGTGGACATGGGCAACATTACAGGCGTTAAACTCAACAACAGGTGCCCTACCCTTTCGCACTTATTTTTTGCTGATGATGCTATCTTTTTTATCGAAGGGAAATTGCTAGAATGTCAAAACCTAGCAAATATACTACACCAATACTGCTGGGCAACGGGACAAGAGATTAATCGTAATAAATCTGGAGTCTTCTTTAGTCGTGCTTGTCCTACTGACCTACAGGAGTCTCTTGCTAGCGAACTACGAGTTCCAGTGATGAAAAAGACAAGCAAATACCTCGGCATCCCATCATACTGGGGGAAATCTAAAAAGGAAATGTTTTCCTGGATATTGGCAAAAGTTCACTCCAAACTGGATGGCTGGAAAGAAAAGTTATTTTCAAAGGGCGGTAAGGAAATCTTGATTAAAGCAATTGTGCAAGCTATTCCACAGTATGCCATGTCGATCTTTAAAATCCCTATATCACTGTGCAAGTCTATTGAGCAGAAGGTTGCTAGCTTTTGGTGGCAATCTCAAGGAAACAAGTCAGGTATACATTGGCGGAATTGGGAATCCCTTAAAGATCGAAAAGACACGGGTGGTCTTGGTTTCAAGGATCTTAGTGCTTTTAACAAAGCACTCTTGGCTAAACAGGCTTGGCGTCTATTTCAACAACCTACCTCTCTATGGAGTAGGATCTTTAAAGGGTTGTATTTCCCATTTAAAGACTTCGGGCATGCGGATAGAGGTGCCCGCCCCTCTTGGGGATGGAAAAGCCTTTTGCTAGGTAGAGATTCTATTGCACCTAATCTACAATGGTCAGTAGGCAATGGGTAGCACATTAAAATCAGGGAGGATAGATGGCTGTCAACAGGCATCATTGGGGGCCCGGCACCTAGAAATGAACCTACTATGGTAGTTGACTTCATCCGTTCAGAACTACAAACATGGAATATTCCTCTGCTTTCTAGTAGTTTTGATGATCATATAATTGATGAAATTCTCAAAATTCAGATCAAACCGCAATATATTGAAAGACATACTGATTTGGACAGGATGATTAAATGGTGTTTATACTGTTAAAAATGGATATAATCAAATTAGATCAGCAGAAAGCAGAGTCCTTCATAATCGGGCTTCATCATCCTTTCAACCCCCTAAACGACTTTGGACTACTATTTGGCAGGTACCAGCTACTCCCAAACTACGTATATTTTTATGGTCATTATGCCAAAATGCTCTAGTTACTAGTGAAAATCTCTACTATCGTCATATTATAGCAAATCCTATATGTAAGCTCTGTAGAGACTGTTGCCCAGTCCCTGAAACTACAGAACATCTATTCCTACATTGCCCATGGACAACGAAAGTATGGAGTCATGCATAACTACCATTTACTGTTCAGAACACTCAGCAACACAGATTTGATGCTTGGCTACTGCATTTATTCGAACAAGAGAGGGACTTACAAGTTTCTGCGCAAATTACATATGTTATGTGGCACATCTGGAAGGCCAGAAACGATTTTGTCTTCCGCAGGAAACACCAGAACCCAAATCAAATTGTATATGCTGCTCTTGCCCATGCCCAATCTTATTAGCGCTGCCATATGACCTTGCTGCAACAAAATCAAAAGAAACCAGCTTCTCTGAACAACCAGCAAGAAGTCCGCAACTAGACCAAACGATCACTTACCAACAAATTAGGCGTAGCTTGTACTCAACCCTGTTCTCGATTGGTAAGGAAGCCTGTTCTTCGCCGTCCCCCTTCGGATCTGATATGGTGCCCTCTGGATCTTGGTGTGGTTAAGATCAATATTGACGCCTCCTTCCCTACGGTCATGGATGACGGTGCTGTCTCTTGTGTTTGCCGTGACTCCTCAGGTAATCTGATTGATGGCAGGGTCCAACGAACCCCCTCTGTTTCTCCCCTGCAAGCAGAAATCCATGCTCTCATCTTTGCCCTACAATACCTCATCACTAAAGGAAGGAATCGACAGGACTTCCTTCTCGAATCCAACTGTCTGGCTGTGGTTGATGCGATTTGTGAACCAGATCGCACACCATGGGAGCACAGGGCTCTTTTCGCTAAAGCTACAGCACTGCTCTGTCTCTTCCCAACCCTACGCATCAACCACCTGCAGAAGAGAAACCAATGCTGTGGCCAACTAGGCCGCAAAAGCCCATGGCCAAAATCTCCTTCCCTCCAACTAGGTCGACTCCCCCCCTCCTACTTTGTTTGATATGTTAAGTACTGACGTGTTGAACTGTTGTAATTTTGCTGTTTCGTGAATGAAGTTTCCTTTTTACCGACCAAAAAAAAAAAAAGGCACGACAACATGGTTATCTATTGAAAAATTATCACCAGTTCACCATAATAGTCTCCTAAGTCATCATACTCGTTCATATGATAAAAATGACATCACGAGGAATTGAAATTGATCTTCAATTAGATAAGTCAGCAAATCCAAGTTTCACTCCAGCATGATCAAACGTGACAATGGTTCTATTTCTTTCAAAATTGACATGTATTCTTAACACTCATTCATTGCCCACTCATTTTATGAAGCATATGCAACTATCAGCTACATGAATAAATGTTGGGGTTGCAAAAAAGAACACAAAACATACACCCCGGTTATGAGTTAATATCAAATTAGAACTTCGGTCTAATCCCCGGCTTCGATTAATCGAATGAGTTTCTCCATCCATAAAAATGCTAAGGTAAGAGATCATGTTGATATAGCTTCATCACATGCCAGATGGGTTTTGGTAGAAGGATTGAAGAAAAGCAAATGTTAAGCAAAGCCTAATAAAAACTTGGTTTCGCAAATCGCTAGACATCAATTACCCTAATGCCGCTACAACAATTTTTTTGGGGGGGGGGGGGTGTGGGGTAATTAAAATGTTCAAGACCTCAAGCTTTCCAAATATGATCACACCATAATACCAACTCGGGATAGCAAGGGACGATGGAAAACAGAGAGAATAGGCAAAAGAGAATTCACTTGTACTAAATTGATCTTTCCTTACCAAATTTACATGAATATACCCGTACTCAAACCTTTCAAGCTCAGAGCAATGTGGATGCAAAAAGAGCAAGAGCTTCACCAATTGCTGCTGTACAAGACTTCGTGCCGTAGGTCCTTGAAACAGAGCAATAACAAGGATGTGGATGACGGACAGAAAAGGAGAAACACATGTATTGAAGACAACGAAATGCAGAGAGGAGGGTAGAGATTCCATACTTATGATTGTGGCCTTCTCCGAGCTTCTATTCCGAGAGACAAGCTCTCGCTCGATCACCAGTGCAAATATTGAGGTCGCCACCATCATTCGCCAGCCACACCACATACACAGTGATGATACGCCAGAGCAATATCAAATATGGATAAGGGAAAACGAGATATAATAGAGTGATATAAGCATATAAGCAACGATTCCAATGCTGAACTCCGTTTATATAGAAGACTCAACTCAAACCAGAGAAATCAAGACACAATCTCCAACATGAGAATCAAAACACCAATTCAACAAGAAGTGAGCATCGTATTCCCACTAAATCAGTCACAATGAGGTTTCAATAAGTCAAGAATGAGTTGAGTTCATGTATTACGACTTTCGGCTCAATGATTTAATAGAAACATATCATCAAACATGTGATATGCATTTCAATCAAGGAGTTCGTATGCTAATATGAATCAAAGATTCACTTTTAGACCATCATAACAACATAGGAGCAAACTTAAATCCTTAATAGAACCTCAATCGTTGCCGATTTTCACACAAAAAGTAGCAATTTTACCTTGATGATGTGTGATTGCAGTTGCGATCAACTGCTGAACTTACAAGACGGAGTCCAGGGCACGTTGCCGATGATGATTCGACCTGACAAAGGAGGATTAAGCGAGTGCAAGGCACTTCGAGATCTCCGAACAAAAAACAAAGTAGAATAGGGAGATGCGATCAGTAAAGCTCAAGAGCAATGGCTTCAATCGGCCGCAACTTCGGCATCTTTCTGTCAATACTCTGTTTCATCTCTCCGACCTGGCTGAGCTCAAAGTGACCAGAGGTGGAGGCGCCTCGGTCGACGGAGATTCGAATGTTTGCGGCGACTGAAGATTGGACTGGAGTCGACATCGGAGGTTCAATCAAGAGTATCAAGAAGAGTATTCTCATTCTTGGAGTCTCGATGCTTCAGTGAAGAAAGGTTCAAGAGGGAGCAGAAATCTCTTTTTCACTCAACTTCCTCTCCAACGAAAAGGATTGGTAGACTAGTAGTGATGGTGAGAGACCTGGAGTGCGGGGGATCTAGCTTCGACTAGATTTGGGGAGTGATCGGTCGCTGGAATAGTGTCATGCCCCGAACCTCGAGCGCACCAACATTCCATCATGGTCATGCAAATGCAACATTCCCAGGTAGTGTCGCCGACCCCATTCATTTATTATTGCGCAAGCGGAACGTATTATAAAACCCCTGACAATGAAATACATGATAGAAAAGCAGGAAGCAAACCACAACATAACACTTTCATAATTCAACAGAATTACAAACAGAGGTCTATAGTCAAAAGTCTACAAAAGACCGGTTCTTAAAAAGGAACTGTCATACGACCTACAAGTCGGACACGTTCTCTAATCCTTATGACTTCACCTCTGCAACTCCTCAAGGCCAACCAAAGTTATCTGGCCGATCCATCCACCAGGGACCTGAACTTTTAATCCCACAACTGGGATGAGACATTGTCTCAACAAATTCAACCCCTTAAACCCCTATTAGAAAGAAAATATGTCCAAGGGTGGCCTAGCCACATCACACAGAGAACTTACCTCGCCTTAGTTCCTTCCTGCAAGTTAGCACAATTCAAATCACTCTATCACAGATAGTAATAGGAATTTAAACCACTGGAATGTCAACAATATCATTTCGAACAACCACAGGGGTCCGGATTATAAGACCAAACCGTTATGACATGTCCCATACCATGCCACACGATTCCGTCCCATAATCCGACCTGTCAATAACACTCAGCATACGATCCAATTGATATTCACCGCCACAGAAAGGCATGGGCCCAGAATCAACTACGACCCGCGACCACTACGTGGGCATCCCATATAGGGGCAAGTTCGACTCAACAGCCTAGAATGAATTCCTTTTAATTACCACACAACAAAATCATACTCGGTCCTAGGACACTTTGCATTTCACTAAATGCTTCCACTTAAAATAGTGATCCCGGCCATTTTTCTTCATACTAAAAACATCTGAGAAAGTAGTTGTGCGTGGGCACACATCACTTCGAACTAAAAACCAGTACTTTCCTTTTTCAAACCCCACTGTTTGATATAATACTTAAAATCCATTTTCGATGTCAAACCCGACACCCGAGATTTTCTGAAGAAATTATATACTTTTCACAATCACCATTCGGTTTCATAATTCAACAATCAATTGCACAAATCATCACTCAATTTGCACTATCTAATCATCAAATTGAAAATCTGAGTACACAACAACGATTGACACGAAATTCTGAGAAAATAAGGTCCCAAAATAATTTTCGAAATTTATTAAATAATTAAATTTATTCCGAAAATTAATTAAATAATAATATCCATATTTTTCATGAGCCACACTCAATTTATAATATCCAATTATCAATTTCAAAATCTGACTACATAGCAGCGACCAATGCGAAATTATGAGAATTTAGGGTCGACAAAATTTTCGAATTTAATAAATAATTAATATTTATTCCGAAAATAATTAAATAATAATAATTTAATAATTTCGAATAATAATATATTATTATATTATTTAATAATTTTGAAATATTTAAATAAATCAAAAGTAAATTCCTTTATGACCAATCAAGGCTTATTCTAAATAAACCTACTTACCCTTAATTAAGCATACTTTAAATTAAAACACCACCTTAATCTAATCTACTCTTAAATAACTTAAACTAACCACCTAATAATACTTAACATAAACTAAACCTTCCTAAGCATAATTAACCCTCTAAGCGAGGTTTAGTGAGCTAAACTCACCGGATTAGCGAGCCGAGCGCACCAAAACGACGGGGACGACGCGAGGATCGACTTTCCTCAAGGTGGGCCAAGCATCCGGGCTCGGGAAGACGGCCAAAATGGGCCAAGACTGAGCTGCCATATCCACTCGGCGAGCTGCTGGTTGGGGTCGAGAAGAGGTGGATCCGGGCTCGATCGAGTGGAGGAATGGCGGGGAAGAGACGGCAGCTGCTCAGGGCAGTGTCGGACGGCGACGGCGACAATGAAGGTGGCTCTGGTGACAGCGAACGACCAAGGGCAGCGGCTAGTTGACGGGGCTTGGTCGTGTGGGCAGACGAAGGGGAAGCGGCGAAGGGGCGGTGAGGCGAGCGTGGGCACGCAGACGAATGGCGATCGCGACAGCTTCGGCGATGGCGACGAACGGTGGACAACGAGCGGCGAAGGGGCGGCATCGAGCAGCTGCTGGCCGGCCGGATTCTCTCTCCCTCTCTTCCCCTTTCGAAATCCAAGGAGCTAGAGGTTGAAGATGATGTTGATGGGTGCCTTTTTGAGATTCAATCTCCACCCTCTACTTGTCAAGCTCCCATCACTTGGCCCCAACCACCATGACATAAGGTGATGTCATACTCCACTAATTCAAATCCTCCACAATATTTTCCAATGGTTGCAATTTACTTTTCCGTCGTGGCATGAAATCTTATACACTAAAATTCTTCAATTCCAATCAATTCTCTTCCAATTGAGTCTAATTAAAGTCTATAAAATTAATCCAATGCCACCACACTTCAATTCACATAATCACTTGACCATAGAACCATATTAGATCTCAAAAACAAGACCAAAGGCGAGCCTACTAATTTCTCGAGCCAAATTAGCCATTCTCTGATTATTTTGCTGAAAAACTCGGCTTATATGAAAAATCTTCGGAAGATGAGCCAATGCTCCTAAAATGATTTGTGACACACCATGACTTCCAATTTCTGAATTCGATCTCAATTTCACAGTTAATTTCACTTTGGCACAATACTAGCGTGTCTTGATCTACCGGGTAGCTTTTAGAAATTTTCATGCATTTGATCTGTGGTTGATCAAGCCACAATGTATATCTTTGACACATTGGCGACTCTCAGATGTTGGGGTAATCTCAAGGTTTCAAATACGGACACAGGTACCCAATCAACAGAAAAGCCGGTCCAGTGCCGATCGACAAGAATTGTGCAATCTGGTGGAATCACCCACACTTGATCACATGCCCCTGTCGAGTCGAGCTATCTCTGGTCTTTAATCGATTTTTAATTGTGCCGTAATGACCCCTGCAGATTAGCTCGGTCAAAAGGTCGCTTCCTGGTCAAATTCTCGAGTCTGATGCATTAGAAACTCTTAACGGCTTCACCCGATAGACTAGTTTTCACATGGGTGGCCAACTCAAGGAAAAGAACTATATGCATGCCAACGAAATGCCCGTCTCAATTTATTGAAAATAGAATTGGAAAATTGGGATGTCATAAATAGAACAGCTAAGAAAGATGATCTGAACCGTAGTAGATTTTTTCGGAAGCTCGCCAGACGAATTCCTTGTGAAATCGAATTGACATTCGAACTTGAATGATCTTGGTCTGGTGGGCTGAGGCATAACGATGGATTATAGCAATTTAAGCACCTTTTCTTTTTATTTTTCACTTGTTATTTTATTCATTTGATTTTTACATCCTCTCTTCCTTCTTCTTTTTCACAGAAAAAACAATTTGACGGTAAAAATAATGTCTCCAAGCTTGATTGTACCGATTTAACAAATTTTAGGTATTGATTGTGTTTTTTAAAAACTTCAGAACTTAGCTATGCTTTTACGACAAATTTTAGGACTTCTAGCGCACAAATCCCAAAGAATTTCAATTGCTATTTAGACGACATAAGTCAAATTTATTGTCGCAAGTAGTTATTGTGCTCAAATTTCGTGGGTGAAACATCAATTGTGTGATTTGGAATAACTGTTAAAAAAAAAAAAAGATGTTCCCACTAGCTTTGACTATAGCCTCGCTGTTAGCTTGTGCAAAAATCTAATTCAACATTCTCGTGGTTGAGTTTGCGGACACCAATAATTAAATAGCGGATAGTTTTATTAAGCCCTTGGATAAAATCAAAATGGTGAATATTGAATGATTTTAGGTTAACTTTTGTTTGCTGCATATTCTTTATTAGTTATTTGTAAAACCACGATTTGTCTCTCTAAATCCACGAATCTCACTTACCTCCAACCTTCATTCACTCTAGTCTTCATCACCAACTCCATTTTACTTCGAATTTCTTCAAATCGAAGGCAAGATTCACTTCCTTTTCACTTCGATCTTCCTCAAAATCCAACCCTTGTCCTAAATCCATTTGATTCCATCCTTAACACTCAAAACCTAACCCTCTTTTCCCCAGAATCCTCTCTTTCCTAGGAGTATTCGAATCGAATATAGAGCTAGGAAGAAGGGAATCCATCAAACTGGGATCAACAACACATAGAAAAGAAGAGGTCAAGTCGGGTCCTCCAAGAGTTGTGCTCGATGAACTACGCTTCCCAAACCGGGCTTCTTTAGATAGATATTTGCAATTTGACACTAGAATCGTGTTAAAATGCCAAAAGCTAGACTTACAGTTCTGCGATGGTTTAAACGGTTGTGGTGGATTGAGTTTCTATTTTCTAAAACTTGAGGAGATTTATCCGAATGCTGTCAAGTGTTATATGGATGGGACTCTTGTTATCCTTCGAGAATCAGTCTTGGATGATATGTTCTCTGATAGTCCTCAGGACGGTTTGAGGATATTAACACGAGGAATGACGTATATACTAAAACAATGAGGCGATTAGTTCATGATCTTAATATAGATATTTGGATGTCATTATATGTGTTCTTCTTCGTACGATTGTGATATATTATTTCTTTCTCCCTGTTTCTTTATTGAGTGCACATATGAAGTGACAAAGAATACCACATCTGACATTTTTGATAAAAAGAAGATTTAATGATTCTCAAAAGAGGAGGTCATGTATTGATTGGCAAATGTTGGCGTGGGTTTATTTGTAACGGTATTGTTACAAATCAGTTGATCAAAGAAAGTAGTCACTGGAATCCTTCCAGTAAGAGTAGTCTGATGTTGGGATGTAGAACAAGCCAATATAATACAATGCCTTGTGAAGAGTGCTTGAATGCCCACATCAGGGAAGACCTTCTTAGGACTCCAGAGAATTTGCAACATGGCATAGCAGACTTTCCGAGCAGATGTGGTGGTCATGAAAATTCTTTTCCTGATCCGAAAAGGTGCACTAATGACAGATTCACGGACACAAACTTCATGTTAAAGAATTCAGAAGGGCCCAGTACATCAATTGATAGTAATACCAATAAAGTTGATGATGTTGATGTTGGTGATGAGATTCAATGGGAACATTTGGTCATTGGTGAAAGGATTGGACTAGGTATTGCTTTGATCAAGTCCCTGGTTGGATAGATTCTATTCATGTCCTTATGCAGGTCCACATATTAGCTTAGAGAGCAAGACTCATGAATTCATATATGTTGATCTTGTTGCTGCATTTTTGGTGAAATTTGTCTAGTACCGTGAGATATGCTTTATCACCATTTTACTGCCTAATATGCTCATGGCTAGCTAGCCATGTAACAAGAAGTGCATGCCTTCTAATAGAAAGTTCTTTACAGCAATCCGAATGTAAGCATAATTGCAGTAGTTATTATAGGATGTACTGCAACCTTTTCTCATTGAATTGCATTTACTGTTTATTATGTAAGAAATTTTATCCCATTTCATGGTCTTTCAAATAGGCTCTCATGGAGAGGTCTATCATGCTTACTGGAATGGCAAGGTCAGTTTCAAATATTTCTAAATTCCTACAAATCAAGAATTGGCATTGCATTAGTTAATTGAAGAGTTCCTTTATTTTTTGCTGTGACTTATATTTGTTTGAATTTATGGAATGTGATTATATCCCTTGACTCCTTTTATATGACTACTTTTAAGCAAAAGATCCTCCTTGAATTTGACATGTAGTCTTTTTAGTCAAAAGAAATGATGGTTAGTACTTCAGTGTCCTGCTTTTGTGCTAACATTTTAGATTTTTAGACTAAGCAGCTGGTGTGTGTAATAGTGACATCAGATATGGTATCAAAATCTGGAATTTCAACCTGGGTTGGTAAAAAAACGCTTCACAATTGGTAACTTGACAGATGCACATGACTTGTTGGACTGGTGCCGACCATAATAACTAATTCCTCGTTGTTCATTCATGGCCTTGTCTTGCTACTCTCTCTTTTGTACTTTGGAAGCAAAAGGGAGTTATACTTTTGGCCCCCTTGCTACTCTGTTAGCAGGTGCTGTCGAGATTCCGCTTCCATGTTTAGCTCTTCGGTAAAGAGTTGTAGGTTCTCTGGATGTAATCAAATCCTCATTGTGAAGACTGAAGATTTCGGTACAAATAGTCACAATGAATAGGCTGTTGCAAAGTCATCACCGGCCGTGGTGGCTCCACTGAATAAGGGCTCCGTTGATCCTTCCTCAAAGGTGAGGGGTTCAAAACCCAGTGAAGGCGCTTGGTGTCTTAAGTGTAACGTCGGAGTGGTGGGTCCTTCGCTAGCGTCACCCTGGGTTTTATCTCGCCGGCTACCGGTTGTATGAGGGTTCCCGGGTCATAAAAAAAAAAGGCTGTTGCAAAGTCTTTTTGTATATTGTTAGTCCGCAACTCAATCGAACCCCATCCATTTGGTAGAAGCACTTTAAACACTAGGTTGTTTAAGTTTGTCGTTCTTGTGGTTTTATATACTCTTAAATATCAAGAAATGGAAAGAGAAGCAGCAGATGGCTCTCTCTCTCTCTCTCTCTCTCTTTTTAACATTTTCGAAAGAATTTTTTGCACTTATTATCAGTATTTTGCAATTTAGACATTTCCTTTTGCAAAATACTTGGTGATTTGCTCTTAATATTTAAAATCTATAATGCATCATGAGACCTAAGATAAATTGCAATCCATCTTTGAGTCTTGCTCGTTCACCTGGAGGTGGCTGTGAAGAAATTTCTGGATCAGGATCTCTCAGGTGCTGCTTTGGATAACTTCAGATGAGAAGTAAGCTATCGATAGCTCTTTCATTTGTGCTCTTTTATCTTCCAGTTCTTTTTTTTCTTTTTTTTTCTTTTTTTGTGGGGACAAAATCTTCCAGATTTATTGAGAACTCAAAACTTGTAAAGAATAAAACTTGGTTGAACATTGTAAAGGAAAGAATAGCGCGGCCGCTTAATAGACATGAGTTTCACAGTAAGACTACCTTATCGCACCGTGTATTTGCATTGTCAGAAATATCACAGGAGAAAAGGGGCAATATGCTTTCCTATTGCTTTGTTGATGTTAGCATAGAGTTGGTGATTTGGTCCGCTTTTTTTAGTGATCTGTATAATGCTGAGACATTAAATTAATGTTCTTTACATAAGATCTGAATGACACATGAAGTCTGATAGTTGAAAACAAAAGAGAAAGATCCACAGATCACAAGTTCAGTTTAGTTTGGGTATCTGTATGTATTTTGGAAGCTGATGAATTAGTGTGTTCAGTAATTGATTTGCATTTTGAGCAAGAATAAAACTGAGGACAAAGAAATGCTTTCCCTGTTTATTCAGCAACTGTAAGATGAATGACTATGCACCGCGCTTTTTGCTTCTGTGCCAAGGTTGCTGATAATGTGTAGACAGTGTCATCAGACTGTCATACTTTTCATGGATTCCATGATCTGTCCACGTCTATGGAAATATTTGTGTTCAACGATTAATTTGTTTGATTAATTTGCTTATTTAGCAAGGAAAGAAATGATGACCTATCAGAGCAATGAGTCACTTTCCAATATATCTAGGAAGATAACTGACAGTGTGTCTTCTTCTTCTGTTCCAAGGTGCAGATGATCCGTAGACTGCGTCATCCAAATGTTGTTCTTTTCTTGGGTGCTGTGGCCCGTCCTCAACATCTTTTTATCATTATGGAGTATCTTCCAGGGTACAATTTTTTGTACCTTAAAAAACCTTGGTAGTATGGGAACGACATCACTTGTTTTTAGGGGGATGCGGCTCATCTATCTACTTTTGTTTACTTCTCCGGGGGAAGCTTGTATACATCGTCCTTACTGTCATTTTAATGAGAAATGCAGGATAAAAACGGCCCTTGATTTGGTAGGAAACAATTGGTCTCCCTTCTCTCTGTTGTTGGAGATATAGAGATTTGCTTTTCTGATATCGATTTAAGTGCTTATTCAAATTTTACAGGCACGGGGAATGAATTGCTTGGACACAAGCGTCCCAACAATAGTGCATTGAGATTTGAAATCACCAAATCTTCTTGTTGACAAAAACTAGATCGTCAAAGTACGTAAAACTTATTAATGTAGCCTGACACTTTTATTCATTCGTCCAATTCTTTAAATAGCAAATCAAGCTATTCTTTTGCGTGCATATCATTCATCCATCTCCTAAGTGCTACTAACGTCTTACTTGCCTTTTTCTCTTTTTCTCAGATACTCTTTTTGACATTGTGAGCACCTGAGATGTGCTTGATATTGACTGGTATTAGCTTTTTCTAGGATAACATGTGAACTTTATTTCTTGTAGACTCTGACTTCTCATATTCTCTTTTCACAACCATACATGAACTTACATTTGTATAGAAACCTGATGTGGATGATTCTAGATTTACCAAACTTGCTGATGTGATGCAATTTCCATCAGTAATGTGCTCTGTGATTTCAATGTGAATGATGATCAAAGTTTGCAGTAAAATATCATTTGCATCCTCACTAAAATTTATCGTTGTGCAGGTCTGATTTTGGGCTGTCATGCTTGAAGCATAATACTTTCTTGTCATTTAGCTCACCTGCTGAAACGGTAAAATTGGAAGCTTTCTTGAAAATCATTCTTGAAGAGTTTTCAAGGATGAAGAGAGAAAGATATCCAACTTTATTGAAATAGAGAAAGACATTTGGATGGTTTCTACTGATAGCTTTCAGTGAAGTTAAATAGACAATTAGGAACAAAAGAGGAAACAAAGAGAAAACAGCTGGAAACATCATGGTCATTTCGGAAGTAGACTTCTTCTCTAATGCAATCTAAATAGTCAGACAAACATGTACACAGTGTGTCAATTTGTGAAATTAGTAAACAGTTTGCCATAGAATTACTAAACAATGCCCTAAGAGTCTGAGAGCCTTGTTTTCCAGATTTATTTTATTTGGATTTGAAGAAACCATTCTTGATGTTTCTCGAGATTTTGAGCTGTTCCTAATGTGAAGTTCTTAGTCTTGTCAGGCTGAGTGGATGGCACCAAAAGTTCTCCGCAATGAACCGTTGAATGAAAAGTGAGTTGTGCAGGTAGCTTCAATTATTTTGTCCGGACTAAGTTTCTTAAGCCTGTGTCGTTTAGAGTTAGCGACAGTCAAGCCTAAGCATTGTTGTGATAATATGTTATAAGGAATATTGCAAATAAAGACATGAAGTGTAACTGTTTTCTAAGAAAAAAAGACCTAAAGTAGATTTTATCTCAAATAAGGATCTGAAATGACAAACTTAGTCCCAAATAAGAGCCTTAATTTTAAAGTCAGGCAAATCTTATTTGTAGCTAGGAGTATTTTCATCTAAGGATTTTTTTTTTTTATTTTTCTTCTTTCCTTTTGTTTTTCTTTTCTTTCTTTCGTCGTCTTGCTTGCGCCTCTTCCTCTAGTTGCATCACCTCTTTCTTGACAACTGCGTCAGACTCCTCATGCACGAGTTTGCACAAGTGCAAAACAATTTGAACAATTTAGGAAAAGAAGAAAATGGAAAGATATTGGAGAAGTCCTGCAATTTTCCAAAACTCAAATTGAGTGCTTCAGTTTTGCAACCTCTCCATCAGCAAACTTCAACGTGCGTTCTTTGCATTTTGCAATTTCACATCCTCACCCAGCACTATTCCATTTCAGCAGAAGCCAGATTGAAGTTATTCACCACGAGTCACCTTCTCCGATGATGATGAAAAACTTGAGAACGGAGAACTATCCACAAATGGGTTTTGTTTTATTCTTTTTGCTTGTAGGAACTTATCCTTTAATTAGAGCAACAGTTTCATGTTCTCCAAGCTAATGAAATTGGCTATGATGTGATAACTTTCACTCACGATTTCTAGGGAATGTTATGTTGGGTTTGGGTTGGATTATTCATAACTTTGATAGACGCAGCTTGCATTGAGGTGGAATATGTGGCTTCTCAGGAGGGTCCAATTGTGTAGCACATGCTAGTTATCTACAAAGATTGCTGAATCATTCTGACTCATAATTGAAGATATTCGCTACCAGTAACGATTCAAATCAGAGAGCACTCAATCTCAAAAACAGATGACTCTGGTTCCACAAATGTAGAAACAAATTTGCATCTCTAACTCTAAAATATTATCTTCATAGATTTTAGAGAGAATAATAAGATGATTAAAATGGAAAGTCGCTTAGAAATCCTCAAAATCGCGCATTTCACTGAATAAATTGGTGCACATGAATATCATAGGGATTTCTCAAAGCACCTCCAATAAATTTGGCTTAGGGACTTCAATCTAGCTTCTCATTGAGATTGATCATAGCTTGCGTGAGGACGAATTTGAGTTCAAGCATCAGCGACGACAAGAACAACGAGCTAATGGATTACACTTCACCATGCTTGACAACGACCACAAGATGGGGGGGTCAAACCGAGCAAAGTGTCACATCTTGGCCCACTTGTGCTCGATCTAGGGCTCAGATGGACCTCCATCTTTTCACAAAGGTACTGGAATTGTTGTTGAGGGCACTAACGGGGGAGGTTGAGGGCGTTGATGGCGAGGTTGGCAGGGAAGATAGAGATGGACTCTACAGAACGCGATCTAGAGAGTGAAGAAGGTGGAGGCACGAGGACGATGAAGAAAAGAAAGAGGAAAGAAATAAAATAATAAATAAAAGAAGAAAGGACAAAAAAAAGGTATTTAGACATAAATACCCTAACTACAATTAAGATTTGGCTGGCTTTTAAGTTGGGATTGACTAAGGCACTGCGTGGCAATGTTCCTGTTTCTTTGTTCTTTTGTTTTTGGTTTCCTATTCCTCAAAATAGAAAAATAATAGAAATTTGTTTGGTAACATCAATTAATTTTTCTATTATCCGAAATAGAAAAGTAGCTATGGAATAAATTTGGAACATAAATAATAAGTAGAAACAAGTAACTTCTTATTTCCGGAAACAATTTTTATAAATAAGCCATTTTCTTTCATTTCTTTTTTTTTTCCTTTTCTTATTCTTCCTCGATGTCGCTGCCCCCATCGTCCCCGCCATCCTCTATTGTCGCCCATTGCATGCCGCTATCCTGTACAATCGCCCGCTGCTGGTCAGCGATCGCCAGCAGCCGTCCGCCAATTGCAAGCTAGAGGAGGAGAAAGAAGAAGAAGAGAGGGGAAAAAATCTAAAAAATTTAAAAAGAAATTTATGGCATAAAAAATGCCTTCTTATTCTTTTTCAATTCTGAGAACATATTTATTTATGTAGTTACTAAACATGTTCTTTCACTTAGAAATTGTTAAAAATAGAAATATAAAATGATTATTTCTATTAAAAAAAAAAACCAAACGCACCCTAAGTTAATCACTTTTGGCTCTTATTTAAGACGATATCCACTTTAGGTCATTTTTTCGAAAATCATCGACGTCGTCGTCGTCATTTTGCATTAGTATATAAAACCCCAAATTTTGTTTGAGTTATGAGCCTCGCACATGTTGGCGGAGTCAGAGTCCCGTTCTTTCTGCCAACACCTGGCCACGTCTATTCAAGACGCTTCCTCAACTCCTCCTCCGACTCCTTCTCTCCGAGCCCGACATCGTTCGTTTCGTACCTCAAAGACTGCAAATCCCTCGGCGAACTCAAGCAAATCCACGCCGGGGTCATTTAACAAGAAGATATTAGACATGATGTCATGCAATGGAAAGAGACGGCACCTCGTTTTCCTTTTTAATTTTTTTTTTTTCCAATTGACCGCGCTACTGCGACTTGTACATAGCCGGATGCTAACATTGAGTGCTGGAGTAAGTGGCCATAGTGGGTTATGGTGTCATTTAAAATTCACATATAGCTAGTGTTGCAGGGGTCGATTATGGGGGCATGAGCGCGAGCTTGCAATTGTCATCGGTAGGGTCATAATCGCGGTCGAGAGATCCATCAAGATACAATTTACAAGTGATCTCAATGGCGATAACCAGCATTGCTCATCTGATTGCTATGAGCGGGTTTGTGATTATGGCAATTCCTTTTCATTAATCTTTTTTCTTTAGCCGAGTGATAAGAAAGATGGTGAGGCTGAGCAAGACAAGAATAGACACCCCGTCCGAGTTGAAAAAAAAAAAAAAAACTTGTAAATATCGAGCAAGAAGTTGCTGTTAGAGCATTGTGGAAATTAGCTTTTAATCAACAATTAGGTCTTTGGCCGAAAATGAATGGATACAACGTCAGATTCAAGATGTTTCTCGTGGAAATTAACTTTTATGTGATGGTACTTTTTAGGACTTGCGTAATCATCTTCTTTATTGGTAACTTTTGCTAGATTCATGTTGAATATGATCGAAGGGCTCCTTAGAATAAAGAGTAGTGAACTATTTAAGAACGTCAGACACCTTTTCATGCTTTTGAAGAGAAGCTGGTAAAGTAAAATTCGCACCATTTTGTGAAGTTTCTCCAAGTCTGCCATGGACCTGAGGTATACTGTAATAAGCGAGAAGCAAATTAACATACAGATAGTCCAAGTACTACGAACTGCATAAGAAATGGCATTTGCACTTGCAACGAGTTTTAAAGTATGTCAACTAGTGCCCCCAGTAATACATTAGACGAATGATGACAGCTTCAACGAACTAGGACAAGAAACCCCAGACTCAACTACTCTGGACATTCTCAGGAACAGATCCTAATAAACTGGAGTACGAGAGATAAAGCAATGAAAAGATATGGCAAGGAACAATATCAAACAGGACATTTGAAGAAACTTTGGACAGCTTAAACTTCCAAAAAACGGATCTTTGTTTTCTGAATTGGGAACAGAGAATTATTATTCCAGTAGTGGTCCTAGAATCAACAGATTCCTCAGCATGGATAATCAGATAACCAGGTTTCTCAATCCTACTTATAAATTTTTATGAAGAAGCAACAGGGTCAAACACCGAATTTTGCTTTGTGACTATCTGAAGGAAATATAAAGAAGAAGATGCTTCGGACAAGATATAGATGGCTTGCATTTGTACTTACTGAAACCAAGTGCATGGAAACTGACACGTTCAAAATATGATTCAGGAGTAAATACCCCCGACCAAACACAGCTACGTTATCCTGGGACTCAGAAATAATGTTTTGCTGCGCAATATCTTATTATATATTGATTATGTTAAATTGTGGACATTTGACTAGTACAGAGATATGCAGCACTTTAAGTGCAAACATGTCATGGAAATGACTATAGTGCTTTAAGTTTGTGAGCTATTTGATGTATTTTATGAACTCGTTTGAAACAATGGAAGAGTCAGATTACTAGGAACTCTTAAGATGCCCAGATGACATTTTTCCATAGCTAGGAGAGTATTACTTCCTAATCCAATTAAAAAACAATTGATGGTCCATATTGGCAATATGGAAAGAGCTATGAGGATGAAGCACCAAAAAAGCAATGAATACAGAGCAGAATTCAAACTTTATCTGACAATAACAACTAGCAAGTGAGCTTTTCTTCTTCATACTAGCCATCCATGAACATATGAAATTGCAATAGGCTCCACACCTGAGCGATCCTTAGATCATCTGCTTTTGCAGTGGATTTATCTAAAATAGGTGAATTGCGAAGCAATTAGATCACCTTCAATCAACTAGCTTACTTTCCTTACATGTCAATATTGTACTCCATCTGTGAGCATATTGGATTTCGGATATCTCTCTTTTTCCTAATATGTGGCTCAATCGCCACGGGAGAGGAGTGAGTAAAATGTAGGTACCATCGTGATCTGTGAATCTCATGAAGCTGGGGCGAGGGGTTTATGAAGGAATTCTACAGTAAACTGGATCCAATGCCTTTTTTCTTTCTCTTTGATGGTTTGACGATATTATAGCTTGAACTCATTGCAATTTAGAGAGACTCTTATGTCGACATGGGCGATACTACCATTGTGGTAAAAACACAGGAATATTAGAATGGCATCAACTATGTACAAATTTTTTTTCTTAGTATCCACAAAAGTAAATCGGCAAGAAATAACATTAGAAAAGCAGCACATCATATAAAATCACCTTTCAATGAGGCCTACTCTTTTTGTCCAAGAGAGTCAAAGTTAGAAGCAGAAGAAAAAGAATGACTAAACAACACTTTATATTTAGTCTCATATTTTCCACAATAATACAATGACCATATCACGCGGTATCAAGTTAATTGATTATGTACCATCAAGTCACAAATGCAGGCGAAGTAATATCTATGTATCTCTATGTTATGAACTCAAGTAACTGAACAATAGACAACTAAAGTAACTTAAGTGATGATAATTTGAGTAGGATATTACTTGCCAATCCATGTGATGATAGCACTTGGGACTCTCAAGAGCTGTGGTTCTAACTTTGTAAATAAAGTGTCCACTACGAAGATTGGATGAAACTAATCATCGTGGCATGGACATCCTTGATGTTTCAAAAGCAGGAGTCAATATCAACAACCTGTAAAATGAGAGAAAGATATACGAAGCTATGATAGCCATCACAATGCTCATTCAAGAATCGAGAAGGTCAATGTTTCAACAAGCCAAAACAAATTTGGATTCTGCACCTGTCAAACAAACAGTCGCCATTATTTATATTTAACTAGCAAATGAACCAACACTACATCCTGTACATTCTCAAAACAATGTCAAAGATGTTAGTATACTCCTACAAGGTATAAACAAGATCACGCTCAAGGAGGGAAAATCAGTCAATATAAACTTAAATATTGATGCCACTGTCAATCAGAGACTAAACTATTGCTTTGATTTAGTATAGGAATGGTGCACACATCAGCTTCCCTCACCCAGTCAGCCAAAATCCGGCCTATGGCCAAACAGGCAATTATGTCTAATTGAGACTTAAGTACAGCTTTGATGTCCTTAGAGTTGGTACCCACAACAGCAACCTGCTCGCACGTGGCCCTGTGAGTCAGTGAAGTTGAGACAAAGTGCTTGGAGATAAAAACATCTAGCATGAACGGCTCCATGTAGGCTATGATGTGCTGTGTGAAGGACATGTGCCTAATCGAATTCTTGGACTTTTTCCCCTTTGGTAATTGTATGGCTAGCTATTGTTATCATCCAACTAATCTTCAACTCCAAAGAAACTTCTTGGTGCTAAATGAGGCTGTTCAGCCTTACCAGCCAGCACTATCTTAGGACATGAAGGACCTAGGAGAGTACTATAAAAATCAAAAACAAAAAACTAAAGTCTTAACCACTAAACATGGTCACCTAAAAGCCAACATGCATACAATATCCCTACACAGTTCGATTAGGGATAGAGCAACCCCACATTCAGTTGATTATCTGCTCAACCATTATGCTGCACCAGTAATATTATCAAGGAAATCACAGAGAGAGGACATCGCAAACTAGTAAAAGAATCAGATATTCAATGAATTCACCTGCTCACTGTGGATACCACATGTTGGCACCAAGACACCATGTCGAGAGGCATCAACACCGCGCACTAGAACACTATCAATGCACGGGTTGTGAAAAGCTTGCTTCAACCTCTTGCTACAGGAGACACCTTTCTAGCATCTAAAAGCAGCCACTTTGATCATAGCTGCATAAATAATTGTCTGCTAAAAGAAGATGGATGAAACTAACCCTCCTCTCATGGACATCCACAATGTTCCAAAAGCTGGAGTCGATGCAGACACCATGTAAAATTGGAGAATATATGTGAAGCTATGATAGCCATTAGAATGCTCATATTCAAGAATCTAGAAGGTAAATGTTTCTATAAAGCCAAAACAAAATCTGATTCTGCTACTGAAACAAATAGTCACAGTTATCTATATGTAACTGGCAAATGAACCAACACTACATTCTGCATATTCTCAATACAATGTCAAAGATGTCAGTTCCATTAGGAGTAGTGCATACAAACAAGATCATGCTCAAGGAGGGAAATCAGTCAAGTTAAACTTCAGTATCGATGCCACTGTTAATCAGAGACTGAACTACTGCTCTCATTTTTCCTTCAAACTTGTCCCTCTCTCTTGGAGTATAGGAAGCAGTGCACACATCAGCTTCCCTCGCCTGGTTTGCCAAAATCTACCTTTGGCCAAACATGCCGGTATGTCCAATCGAGACATCAGCACGGCTCTAATGTCTTTAGAATTGGTACTTGCAACAGCGCCTTGCTTGCTCGTGACCCTGTGAGTGAGTGAAGTAGAGACGGAGTGCTTGGAGATGACAACATCTAATGTGAACAGCTCCATGTAGGCTATGTTGCGGTGCTTGAAGGACATGCGCTTATTTGGATTCTTGGACGCCCTTTTGTTTAGTGCATGCCACTGTTTTCATCATCCAAATAGTCCAACTCCAAAGAAACTTTTGCCTAAAAGCCAACACTCATACAAAATATCTACACAATTCGACAAATGTTAGAGTACCCCCACATTCAATTGATTATTTGTTCAACCATTCTGCTACACCGGTACCATCATCAAGGAAATGACATAGAGAAGACATCCCAAGCTAGCAAAAGAATGATAAATTCAATGAAGCACCTACTGTGAATACCAATGTCGGCACAAAGACACCATGTCAAGAGGCATCAACACCGTGCACTAGAACATAATTAGTCCACACGTTGCAAAAATCTTGCTTCAAAATCCTACAACAGGAGGCAATTTCTAGCAAATGAAAGTAGCCACTCCGATCGTAGCAAGCATGACACCTGACAGAAAGAAACGTTGTCTGTAAGACACTCATCAAATTTAATGAGAGAAGTGGGTCAGCACACAGCCCCATATAACAAAACCTCACAATCTTCGAAGCTGCACTAATAGAGGCTATGCTAAGCAATTCATCGAACACCTAGAATGCAGGGGTGAGTAAGTGCTCAAAAGCCCCTAATTATCGAATCGTGTGACAATTCCTTTAAAACCTAGTGGAACATTCTTTTAAGAAAGATTGAATTACCATGAGCCAATATAGATTTTTTTTTTTTTTTGCCAATATAGAATTTGAAGAACGCAAATTTCTTCCTTTTGACGCCAGATTCAGGCAGACATGATTAGGCACACAAATTTACCTATCTTGCTAAATTCGAAGTGCATCATTTCAAGCCGATAAGGTTCGGATGGTGGTATTAAGGTCGCCCTCCCAACGCCATTCATCACCCATGTAGGAGAGGAGTACTTTATCTAGGTTCGGTGTCCTCAAGGCACCCTTGCAGAATATATTCATCTTGGGGCACTTTATGACGATGATACGCACCAACGATGGGAATCTTAAGGTGCAATTAGTGGGGGAGAAGCTCTCAAGGCTTGGTAAATTTTTAAGTCTCAACTGTTGTAGCTTGGGAAAAGAGATCTCCTCTAATTCATTTCCATCATCTGTCACAACGTCTTCCATTGCACCACAGTTTCTTAGGATTAGCCAAGTAAGGTGGACTAGACTTGTCATAGCTGCGGAAGTCCCCATATGAACTAAACCAGCACAATCCTTTACTAGTAAATCCGTCAATCTTTGGAATGAAGTCGAGGACGGAAGTACGATTGATAAACTTGGGCACTTTGATACCCGCAAAACTTTAATCTTTGTGAGAATTTCAACGATCAAGGAGCCATCTTTCCAAACTCGCTTCAGGTTACACAGCTTATGCAGGATAAGTCGCTTGAGATTTCGCAATGCCTGGAGAGGTTTTTCCATGTCAGTTAGTTCTCCACAGGGAGTCGCTCCCCCATGTCCAGACGAATCTTCTAGAAATATCTCCTCAAAGGAACTACATAACACATTAAGCGTTTCTAGATTGGGGAATCTGTGGAGAAGGAAGTTGGAAGGAAAAGCGACATTTTCATCATGGTAGCATGCCAAATCTAGCTCTTTAAGATTGTGAAAGACGTAATGCCGCGGCATCATCATCATGACATCCTCCATCGTCAATGTCGATCCCTTTACGTGGGAAATGACCTGTGGGAGTGAATCCATTTAATTAGGCCACCGAAAGTCCAATGACTAAAATGTCCTTCAATTTAGGAAAATAAGGAGAAACACAACTTTCAAGAAGTAGACGAGCAAGCATCGATGGCCATTATACGAGAGATGATTGTTGTTAGTGGTGTGCCCAATTTTTATTTTTATTTATTGATTGATGTGGTGTGCCAAATTCAATCACAATATATTTCATGAATTTGGATAAAGAAAGTTATTAATCAATAATGCTTCAGCTATTTCAATTGTAATTAATTAAATTCAAATGGAAAAATTACATTTGCTTGTTTTAACAAATCAGGTTATTTTTATAGTTAGTTTATGTGTCTCAATAGTAAGATGTTATATTAATGTTGCACATTGTTTTCGAAGCTGCAGTTCTCATATTTGTTTTGCTATAGATCATATGTATCATATGGCTTCATTTTCATGTAACTCTGAGAAGAATGCATTCAAACTCAACAAATTATTGGCAAAAAAAAAAAAAAAAGAGAAGAAAAGAAAATTTGAAATGACGGGAGAAGGGTGAAAAGGCAATAAAACAAGATAGAGATGATAGTTCAAAATTTCGATGGAAAAAAGAGTAGATAATGAAGACAAGTTGTTCATTCTTACAAAAGCAAAGTGAAACATCAGATAAGAAACGAAACAAATAAAAAGTACATAGCCCCAAATAAATGGATCTTTTTAGCGTTCCGTGTAGTTAAAAAAGAACCTAATTTCGTGTTGGTATATCACTAATATACCACTCAAATTAAATTTGGTAATTTTGATTGAATGTTTTTTTCTTTTTAGTGCTAGATGAACCGCTTTGGCTGACAGCTGCCACGTAAGCCTCCAGGTGTTGCTAGCAGAGAAACCACCACCCCGGCGCCACGCGTCAATTACCTAATAGCCCGCCAACCTCCTTGTAACGCAAGTTGCAAGGCTTTGAACTCCTGACCTTCCCTCAAAGGATTGAAGCCTACCCAGCGGAGCCATCACGGCTAGTGGTATTTCGATTGAATTTTTGTAACTTGAAAAGTGTTAATCAGCCATAGGAATAAATGTTGGTAGGTTTTTAATGTAGTTGGTGATCTTGAAAAGATAAATATATAATAGTACCTTTCAATATCTAATAAAAAGTTGGTCAATGAATGAAATCTGTTGGTATCTTAATTTGATGATTGTTGGTACATCAATTAGATTTTCGTTTGTAATTTCAAAATAAATTTTGTAATTTGAGAGTTGTTGGCTTGTCACAAGAGTAAATATTGGTTGATTATTAAAGTAGTTTGTAATTTTGAAAGTGTTGGTACTTTCCAACCTAACAAGATAATAATAAGGTGGCAAGTAACTAAAATTAGTTTGTATTTTATAGAAAATGAATGTTTTGAAAAACATTTTCCTAAAAATAATCGCTTATATCGCTTGATAATAATTAATCAATGAAAATTATTTTCATTATCGATGTTAATTTATATCTAAATATTTTTGTAGATTATAAAAATATTTTTTCATTCATTTATTTTTACAAACAACACAAGTGATTATTTTTCAAAAAATATTTTGCATAAATTCCATTTTTCTTGAAACGAATGAAGTCTAAATGTGACTAATATTGGTACACCAATCAAATTTAATTTGGTAACTTCAAATAAAGTTAGTAATTTTAAATTTGTTGGTAAGCCATAATAAAAGTTGGTAAATTAAAAGTAGTTCATGATTTGAAAGTAGAAAAAAAGTTTGTCCTTTTTTAAGCCTATTGATGAGTTACTAACATGTGACCAGATTGACAATTACCAACCATGGTCAAGATGTTTGAGGATGGAAATTGTTTTGTAGCTAAGTTAGCAATATTCCAAGTGAACATAACACCAATTTTTTTTTTCTTTTTTGAAAAAATTTTGGTGGACAAGGTTGGCCAAATTAAATTAAATAGGTAAATCTCAATCATAAGATACAAGCGGCTCATTAGAAGCATGGCTATCTATGCAAGTTAATTTAATAAAAAGTGTTGTTCTTCGAAGTAAAAGCTGGGATCAATAGATTTATATACCAAAGAATATGAGCTGGAAATAATTAACTACAAATAATTTTTAAATTTATAAGCAATTCACAGGTGTGGTTAGGCGAGCATCAACAAGCATGAAATGTTTGACAATTTCAATTTCCTAGAGAAAATAACAATGCACCAAGAGCTATGCACATAAACCAATGAAGACAATAGCAAAGAGTTAGAATCATTGATAAGGGCGATACCTTTTCAAAAGAAAAGAGTGCAGATTGGTTCTCATTGGTAGTTGTACCTTGGTAGCCTTGAAATTCACTAGCAAATAAGAATGACCTCATCTTGCCACAATGTCTTACTCGCAATTGCTTCAAGAGTGGCCATGCTGAAGTATGACTATTCAGGTAGAAGCTCCCTAGTTTCGGCAACTCAAGTAATCTTAGGTCGGTTAATTGCGGAAAAAAGAGATCACTTGCACTCATCCCTACTCCATCTTTGTTCGCGATAATTTCCTCCACCCCACAATCGCTCACTAAAAGTTCTTTGAATTGTGTCATATTTTTTGCCACCGAGCTTGGAAATAAACTTTTGATACTCTCACACTTGACAACCTCTATGCGTTGTAAGCGTCCAAAGGTAAGAACTCCTTGAGGAAGTCCATTCCACACGTGTTTCATTTTCGGGAGCCGCGTCAAAACTATTTCTCCCAATTGAAAAGAATTTGTAGAACAAGCTTCGCTAAATTCAAACTCTTGGACTTGAAATGCTACTTCTAAGGATCCACAATCGGTCACAATTATCTTCTCTAGGTTTTGAAATCTTGTGAACATATTATAAGATGAAAATATGGATAAAAGTTTCTCACAATGCTTCAGTACTAGCGTCTTGAGTTTGCCAAAGGCATTTGAATCAAGATCATCAAGCCATATCTTCTCCATGTTATCCATGTGCAAGATCTTCATTGACTCCAAAGCAGGGAACTCAACTTGTTATATTTAATTTAATTAATTAGAGCTGATTCTCTATTCCTTCAAAAAAGAGAATACTTTGACTTTAAGAACAAATAAAATCACAGGATGGATATTATCAAAAAAAAAGAGAAAAAGAAGAAGACTAGACATACATTATTTCTTTTTAGTAGATGCCACCCCCTAAAATTTATTCATCTGTCATATAATTTTAAAGTAGAAAGCATAATTTTTTTAATATATATTAAGCATTATGTTTAAGCAATAGCATAACCATAGCCTTCTTAGTTAGACAACCATATTCATTTCGTGTATAAGTTGTCTCCCATGAACCTCAAATTTAGCCCATGTTAGATTTGGCTCATTACAACATTGAGGATCTAACAATTAAATCAAAGATGGTAAATGCAAGTATGTATCGTTTAATTTATGTTGTACAGGACTCTTTGATCACTAGCTAATTTGTCTCTTTATAAATTTGTTATTTGAAATTATCAAGACTTAGGTATTAATCTTAATTTATTCCAGTTAGTAGTTCATCTCTTATTTAAGTTGCCTATAAATATAAAGCAATTAAATATTTTTCTTTAGTATTAATGATGAGTTGATTTAATAACTAAGTTTGCCTATTTAGCGTATCTTCCCCCCCTCCCCGAATTGGCCTTTCTATCTCTTCCATATCTCCTTAGTTTCTCCATCTTTTCTTATCATTTGATTTTCCTCCACTTCCAACAATCTAAACCTAACTTTCTACATACTTTCATTCAACATTAGTTGGTATTGGATCTCGATCTGCTCTTCATCAATTGGTCATTAAGCTAGATCTCTTAAACATTAATTGGTATCAAAACTCTGCTTTAACTACTTATTATCGTTGTGCAACTATTCTAGACCAAAGGCGAACACTATAGTACTTCTTTTAGATGCTACACTAGCATTTCTAATCTAATATGCTAATGAAGATATAGGGATTCATGCCTATTGAAACTTTAGCCGCTAGGCTTTCTAATTTGTAGCCACTCTATGCTTGGTAAATTTTCTCTTTGAATAATGTTACAATATTTATGAACTTTGATATTTCTAAATTTGAAAAGAGTAGGGCTTATCAAGATTATCATGTCAATTGGTATGGCAATCATCATCATGATGCTACTCTAACAATATTGACTATCAAGAGTAATCCAACTATTATTGTGATTGTGGTTATCATAAATCCATAATAATCTTCAAGAGGTTAAACAAATTTTAGTGGTCGAAGAGAATATTTCAACAATTTTAGTAAGAATTGAATAGATTCGATGAAAAATTGTCAAAAAAAAAAAAAGACAAGAAAACAATCCAAAATTAGTTCGCTATTGAGGAAAATAGCATGCATAAGCACTCTCAGTGTCTTCAAGTGTTAAATAAGGACTATGCTTATGGGAATAGTGAAGTGAGTGTAATAAAATTCTATTAACTAATATGGATGAATTTACAGAAAAATCTTCTGAAATTAATTAAAATCTGGAACATAATTTCCCTTTTTGGTCATTCACAGAATTGCAAATTCATGATGCTAAAATTTGTACTAAAATACTTAGCATGGCCTTATACTTCCAAGGTGCACATCAAAATCTCCCTTTTGTGAAGAATGGTATATTACATAATTCTTCAACCATCTTGTGGTTGTCTTATTTATGAGATGTAGTCAAGACCTAGACCTTGCAATTGATTTACTTAAGTTTTAAATATTTTTGAAAAAGCATGATCAAGTTCTTTTAGTACACAATAACTTAGATTGCCTATGTGGCGACCTCAATTTGCATTCGTTTGTATTAATTTATGACTTAATTATACCAACCAAAAGGTTTGGGACTCGATTGCACTTTTTGATAAAGGTATAAAAGTTCATTGCATCAACTAACAAAATTATGATTTGATTGCATTTCATAAATATGTTTTAGGACCTGTGGAATGATTTTCCTGTCACAATATTTACAATTGATTTTAGGAATAGTGGCAAAATGATCCTAAAACTTATTCCGGTTTGGCATGTTTAAGAACTAAAACTTTTTCCCCCTTTATTAGTAAAACTTGTTTCAATTTAGCATTTGAGTCTTTCCATTGCCCAAAATATATATGGCATTTTTCATTGAATTTTCCCTTTTTTTTAATTGTAAAAATGTAGTACTAATGTGGTGATGCCATGTTAAAAAATAGGTCAAAAAATTTAGAAAGTACATATAAGAAAACAAGGTGGGAGAGAGAAAAAAGGGGCTTGCGGGGGTGGGGTCTTTGGGCTTTGCACTAGCAACGGCTGGCAACGGCTGCAGCCATTCCCCAGGTCACAACTAGGGTACTCACCACCCTCACTAGGCAACCAGCTATTGCCAAACTTGGCTCTTCACCACCACATGAGGGAGCACACTTGCCCTCGCCCAAATTAACAAAGGCAGTAATAGGCCATTGCTTGCTCTCGGTGAGGGTTGTTGGCCCTTGTTGGCAAGAAGGGAAGCAGTACTGGTGTTCCCTATGCAATCCTTCCCCCTCTAACTGGTGATCCCTCATGGGACTTTTTTTCATTTGCAGTTTTCATTTTAGTGCTATTTTTTTTTTTCTAATTTTTAGTATGCTCTTAATTTTTTTTTTCAATTTTTCTGTCTGGCAATAGTGAAACAGCTCCCATTGTGCTTGAGGAAGCTCCATCACCGTGTTAAAGCCCATGCAGGACTAAAAATATGATGAAAATGCAGAATTTTTCTACAAAAAAGGGACGGACTTAATAAGTCTTGAAATGCATCAATCATGCAAATTTTAGAACTAAAGTGCCGAACCAACACAAGTTTTGGAACTCGTAGTGTTGTCAATCCTTGATCTTACAATGAACAATATTTAAATTTAAGCAGACATCTTTGGCATTGTCTAGACTCTAGATTAATTAAAAGCTGTTAATTGAAGCTTAGCCTCTCCCTATTATTTGTGCTTCAGCTACAATTTAGTCTAAGACTTGAAAAGGAAAGAAAAAAAGTATCAAGTGTTTGAAATTTATGAAAAAGTTTTGATATGCATTTTAATGTTTTTATATTAAAGAAGTAGATTTGAGATGTTTCTTATTTGAGATCATAGATTTGTAAATGAAAATGATAAGTTATCGTAAGTGATTGCTCATACCCTTAGCTCAAACCATTAGGACAACAAACTAGATATGCCATTAGAGAGGAATGAGTGCAAACCTTTTCGACGAGTAAAAATGGTTGATTTGTTGGACCGCTGCCCTCCAATTTTCTACAACTCGCATCTCCTAGAATCACCTTCACAGCTTTACAATCTTCAATAGTAAACTCTCTCAAGGAGGGCCACTCTGAATTATGCTTATCTTGGTAGAAACTTCTGAGTTTTGGCATGTTGTGAAGATTCAGAGCGACAAGTTGAGGAATTACAATTTTGTCGGTTGCTTCTTCAGGTTTCTCTTCTTGTTTGGCGACAATGTACTCAATCTCTCCACAACCACCAAGACCGAGATATTGGAGTTGTCCTAGACTTTTTGCCATAAACACTGTAAAAAGGTTTCTTAGACGTGGGCACTCCTCAACTGTCAAGGACTTCATAGAGTGAAGCAACCTCTCTGACATGAATGAAGGAATCACACTTATTAGGTTGTGACATTGCTTCACCTTGAGGACCTTTAGACAACAAAAGGACTCCACAGGGATTTTATTGCTCCATAGTTCTTCTTGTT
This sequence comes from Eucalyptus polyanthemos subsp. polyanthemos, assembly GCA_017140185.1. Lineage (NCBI taxonomy): Eukaryota > Viridiplantae > Streptophyta > Magnoliopsida > Myrtales > Myrtaceae > Eucalyptus > Eucalyptus polyanthemos. Next base: position 31,101,028 of record CM029458.1, read on the forward strand.
GAACTCCCTTGATGTGTAGCTCTTCTAACTTTGGAAATGCAAGCTACAAGTGTATAGAGATAAATTGAAAATACCCAAAATAAATTAGGGTCAAATCACAAAAAAAAAAAAAAAAAGACAAAGAAATATAACAAAAAAGATAAATCGGGATATGATACCTTCTCATCAAATAGAGGATATAAACCATCACTAGCACACTTCTCTGAACTAAAACAAATCAAACTCTTAAGGTCACCAAGCTTGAGTTTGGTTAAATGACGGAACTCGAATGTCTCTGTGGTTTTCCCTTTTCCTTCTCCCATCACAATTATGTCCCGCAGATTATTGCAACAAGAAATATCAAGCATTACAAGTTCATGAAGAGTTTTGGCCGTGGTACTTGAGAAGAGATATGATAAACTATGACAACGTCTGACGTTCACTTCCATCAGACTAGGAAATGTCAAGGTTACTTCCCAGTCACCCTTCGAAATGTTTGTCAACCTTGGTAGATTCAACAGCTTCATTTTTTTTAATGCAGAGAGTTCCAATGGCTTTTGCCTTTCCTCAGAGCTGAGGCTAACCGGTTCAAATAATGCTTCCAAGGAGGGACATCCAACCACCTCAATTTTACTCAAGCTCTGCAACATGTCCATTGAATTTGACGGAAAAACATGTGACAAACTTTCACAAAGTTCAACAGTGAGGGATGCAAGTTTGCAGAAGGACTGTTTGTGGAGTTGATTGTGCCATATCCTCTTTAGTTGGCACATGGACGAAAGCTTCAATTCCTCCAAGCTTGGAAAAAGAACCTGCGTACAAACCTCGTATATGTTGAATAATTGAAATATTTGGTACGGAATTTATTATGCCTATAATTTAGGGGCATCTTTGGAAATGGACAACATCATGAGTTAGTTCTTTCACCGTATTGCTAAATTTTTGGCACAGAATGATGATCCAGTTTATAAGAAATTGCCTCACCGACCAAAACTAGATGAATGCTGAATTTAAAAAAAATATATATATATATATATAGATGCTTACTTAACTTTTCAATGTCAACGTCGGCAATGGGTTTATTTATGTGGAGATTTAGTCATGTAGCCAAGAAAAAGGAGTTACTTTATTTCGTAAATGATTTTAGCCGAGCATTATGCTTTTGCAGTTTGGGTCACATTATAAACATAATCTTAAGATAATTTAAAAAAGGTTTCCCATATTTTTATAATAGTATCCAAGCAATAATGAACAAATGAATACTAGATGTATTTCTAACAAATACTTTCATGAATATTTTATTACCAAAAAAAAAAAATTGAACATGTGTGGCGCACATAAATTTTATTAGTGATATCAGAAAAATGATTAGAATATATTTTTGCGGTAGATTTGATCACAACGAAAGGTCAATATTACAGCATGGGGTAAGGAAAACAAATTGGCCTATTGAATATTATATTGGATTTTTCATTTTGTAGTCACATAATAGTCCATCAATTAACATATAAGAGCATAAAAACATTTATATAATGGAAGTTTATTTAGAGCCACATTTCCACAAAGAATAAATTGAGGATAATTCTAAAATCAATAATTTAATGTGTTTATAAATTAAATATCTAAATAATCAAATTCGAACACAAAACACTAAACAAAACATATGTTAGTAGACAATTTTTGTCGTTTGGTGATAAATGCATATAATTTGTTAAAATTACGCAAAATCTCTTGATTGAACTCTTATTGGAAGTAGCTCTTCTAATTTGGGAAACACAACCTATAAAAGCATCACCTGGCTAAAGTCAACATGACTAGCATTGACACAAACTTGTTCATGTATCCAATGCGTCACAAAGAAGAAAGGAAATCACACAAGCAAAGATACAGTTGAGATAAAGGAAAGAGGAAAACCTTCTCGTCAAATAAAGAATGTGAACTTTTATCAGAACTGGCAGATCCCTCATTTATCATCTCCACTCTTGGCCTCTGTTGCCTCAGTATGAATGCCTTGAGTTCAGTGCACTCCAGAATTGAGAGATTTCTTAGGGAGGGAAACTCAAATGCACAACTTCCTAAGCTGAAACTAATCAAGCTCTTAAGGGAACAAAGCTTCAATGTTTGTAAATGAGAGAACTTCATTGCCTTCAACTTTCGCTCTTCACTTTCTTCCATGGCAACTACTTCCTGCATCTTATTGCAATCAGAAACATCCAGCATCTCAAGTTTATCAAGAGTCCCGTATGTATCATATGTGAAGAGATATCTCAGACTGTGGCAGTTGCACAAGCTAACAGTAGTTAGACTAGGAAGACTCAATGTTGCTTGGGAGCTACTTGTTACTAACGCATCTAGCCTCGGTAGGTCCCACAACTTCACTTCGTTTAAGTTTAAGAAGACCAGATGTTGTGGCCTTTTCTTAGTATTGATAGCAACATGTTCCATTAATGATTCCAAAGAGGTACAGTTGGTCACCTCAATCATTTTCAGGCTTTGGAACACCTCTATCATATTTGATGGAAAAATATGAGACAAGTTTTCACAATCTTGGATTGTGATGGATGCTAGTTTGTGGAATGATTCTTTAGAAAGTTCATTGTGCCATATCTTCATCAACCCACATGACACGATGGTCAACTCCTCCAAGCTCGGAAAAAGAATCTGTATGAAATGACCATATGTTAGTTTCTCAACCAAGAACTCCTAAAAATCCAGATTTGGACGAAGTTGGTTACCCATGATAATATGCTCGATAATATATTCTCAAGAATGAAGTTGGTTACTCGAGATTACCATTGTCATAGAAAAACAACAAATGCATGCAGTAGCAAGAGGTTTTAAAGGACATGCAGACAGAGTTTTCTAATGCTTCATCCGCGATAAGACTATAGTTACCAAGAATAATTTCTACGATAAACATATATTAGAAAATTCCAGAGATATTTACGCACATTTTGATCAAAGAGTATAGGCAAGGACAAGCTAGAGTTGACACCACCAAGTGCTTGTTGTAAACTTGCATTAGCTATTATCATATGTTGCTTTCCTTTGAATGAAGAGAATGTCATCATTTTGGGGCATCCAGATATCTTCAATCTTGTTAAAGTTGGACAGTGAATACAGTGTGTCCCATGGGAGACTGTTCTCAAATTTGGCAACTCCTCAAGAGATAAGGACGATAATAGAGGGAACTCTAAAGTGTGCATAGATGCAGCTTTCTTTGAATCTTCTTCTTGCACATCCATAATTTCCTCCAATAGTTTACATCTCACTATTTTTATTTCTTTTATTTGTTGGAGTGCTTTAGCCATGGAAGAAGAAAAAATAAACCTCAAGTTCTCACAATCTTGCACCTTTAGTACCCTTAAGTTTTGGAAACACAATGCTATTCTTTGATTCTTCTTCCATATGTGTTCCAACCTTGGTAAGTCACTCAAGGTTAATGTGGTCAATCTCAATAGAATCTCAACATCTCCACTGGCTGTCAGTCCTTCAAGGTCGAATACTTTTCGTATAAACTGACATCTTTCAATGGTGATGGCTTCCAAATTCTGTAGCTTCATTAGCAAATTGGATGGGAAGATGCTTATGAGGAACGCACAATCCTCTACCTTCAGAAATTTTAGGTTGTTGACATCTGAAGGAAATTGAGAGTTCCATATCTCTTTCATTTTGGAAAGTTTAGACAGTGTCAAGGACTCCAACCAGGGCAATGATACCTTGAAAAGGAGAATCACGTTATGAAGGCATATGCATCGATTTTCAATTTAATAGCGAGGAGTAGATAACACCACACAATTTCACGATGTTTATAACTAAAAGCCACGAACAGGCGTTGTCTGTGAAATGTTAATAAAGGAATTAATCTCACGTAAAAGCTTTGAAGGTGACAGAAAAAAGGCCAAGTAGTGATTTTTGAATTTTACCTTTAACTTCTTTAAGTTTTATCAACTTTTACACTTGACTTATCATTTACCTTATTGCTACGGGGGCTCTATTATATATATGACAAGAGGAGGAAGTTGTAATGCCTGAGTTATTGATGTTATTGAATTCACGCTCACTTTTTGTGCTTTCTAAATTTTACAAATTAAGGGCATAGACTCAGTTAATTTTTGTTAGTCATTAATTGTGGTCTTATATAATATTTCAAACTACTAGTAAAAAAAAAAAGCTCAATTATTTACACCAAAAGGTCATGACCTAACAACATATTAAGTTAAAGAACGACATAGAACAACATTAAACATAACGGTGAACATGATTTAAAGGGCTTGTAATTGATAAACCGATTAAAACTATACTTTTAATTGATTAGAATGTGTGATTGACATCTGGCATTTTTCTTCAAAGTATTCCAAAAAATAAAAAAGCATGCCTTATCAAAAGATTGAAAGTAAAAAGTAATTATAAATTTATGAAATAGAGAAAAATTTGTTGTCTCCGTGCATAACATGAGCTAAAGTTCTAGTATAACTGTAATGCGGAGTGGATGACTTATCGAACCAAAGTCAAAAAGGGGTTCATCAATTTAAGATCCATGGTTGACCATAAGATCCATGAACTGGTCGCAGCAGCACCATATGGGCATCAAAGTCAATTTCAGCAATGGATTTAATTCTACCTATATAAGAACCTAGGATACTTTTTCTCGCCATGAAAAGAATAATTTATGTGGTGAGTTAGTCATATAGCCAAGAAAATGAGTTACTTAATTTAATAAATGATTTTAGTCCAGCATAATGCTTTTGCAGTTGGGGTCACTCCATAAACATAATTTTACGATAATTTTAAAAAGGTTTCCTATATTTTTATTCTATACTAGCAGGATAGTTACAGAAACTATTATATCCAAGCAATAGTGAACAAATGAATGCTCGATGTATTTCTAATAAATACTTTCACGAATATTTTATCACAAAAAAAGAAAAAAGAAATTTAAACATGTGCAGCGCACATAAATTCTACTAGTAATATTAGAAAAGTGGTTAGAATGTAGATTTGTGGGAGATTTGATCACCACAGAAGGTCCATAATACAACCAGGGGTAAGGAAAACAAATTGACCTATTGAATATTAACAATTAAATTCACCTATTGATTTTTTTTTAGTTCTTTCATTCACTTTGATCAATCGGATATAATGGAATTCTACATATGTCCATTCATTTTTAAATAAAGGTCACAAAAATTATATAGGCTGTATATACTACCTTCAATTTTCTATGTCCTATTGTATCCTAGCACATCCATGCCCAAAATCTCAAAAACAAATTATATACCTGTTGCCCGTCGAAGAAATCGACCGAATGGTCTGCGGTTTTACAGAAGCTCATCATCTTTGGCAAATTTCGTAATGTCAGCCTACGCAAATTGCATGACTTCACTTTGGTATCATCATATATTTCATCTCCGTCTTCATCGGCCTCAACATCCGCAATAATTTGCTGCATCAAGTGGCAACTGCTTATTTCAATCTCTTCAAGTTGCAGTATTATCCTCTTCATAGACAAAGGAAACAAATGTTCGATTTCACCACAGTTATCCACTTTCAATATCTTTAATTTGCTGAAAGATTCTAGGGCAAGACAGCCGTGACAAAACTTTTTCAAGTTGTTCAGATTCTCAAGAAACAAAGATTCCAATCTAGTAAATGTAATGCACTCGACATTCTCTGTGGAGCGAACAACATACTGAAATGAGGGGCTATTTTGTACGTGAAGATGCTTCAATTCCTGAAATCCTTTGTCGCACAAATCGTGAATGCTATCGATGCCATCTTGTGATCCATCCAAGTGGAGATCTTGCGTTTTCTGTAAATATTTCGACACCCACTCTTCACGAAGAAGATTGCCCGAATCAAGCTTGAGCTTTAAAATTCTAGATTCTGTGTTTTTACCCGACCAATCCCAAATGCGCCCAATTTGGATTTTGTGCTTGTTTAGTTTCTGAAATGGCAGATCTCTCGAGAGATAGGCAGAATGAGGGATGGCAATGTGCAAAGTGCTCAACTTTTTCATGTTCTTCAACTCAGCCAGGCTCGCATTGCTTTGCCGTACTTCGTCCTCAGCCTCCCACTTATCAAAACTGTCTTCCATATACAGCTCTTCTAAATTAACCAATCTTCCAAGTACTCCAGGTTCAATAATTTTGAGCTCAGTGCACCCTGTCAAGTTCAAAAATCTCAATTCAATTAGTTCACCTATTTCTTTGGGTAGACGAGTAATTGCGGAACTATAGAAACTTAGGAACTGTAATCCTTTCAGCTTTCCAAGAATAGTCACATCCTCCATATCACAGTAATCAAGACATAGCGACTTGAGGTCTTCAAGGTACTCAATGGACGAAGGTAGAGATGTGAAAGATAAGCCAGTAAAGTCCAAGACTTGGAGCTTCTTCGTACATTCAAAAAATGACTCAGAAATTTTGAGAGATGGGTTATTTTCAGATAACAGAAGCATCCTCAAGTTTGGGCAATCCAATCTGTCGGGAAGTTCATCAATGCCTACAAAAGGGAAGGACATGGCCGTGCATTTCCTGCACTCCTCCTCGGACCATTCTTTAACCCCATAATCCTCCCTCCCAACCAAGGCATTACATTGAGTGGAAGCAATAGAGATGGCCACGTCAACGAATACGTCATGCATTTTGAACTCTACCATGTCACGTGTTTCGAATTGTTTCATGTCATCACTATCTAGTAACAAAGAAGAGTCTCGGAGGCTATGTAGATCCACAATCAACCTATCTCTAGCGTCTTCAATGGTTTTGAATTTTTTATATAAACCCAAACCCATGCAGTACGCAAGGGTACACCTCATGAGAATTATTCCTGAGTTTACAGCAGAAACCAAGAACAATGATTTGATCCTTTCATCTGGTAAGTTATTGTAACTTAGTTCCACTATTGATTTTGCATCCGACAATTCTATATTGGTCCAAGCATTCCTCCATTCAGCCAAATCTCCATGCTTCAACCTTTTTGCCACCGATAGAATTAAAAGAGGCAAGCCACCACAATTCTCGATCACTCCATCCACCAACGGTTTGATATCAAGATCGTTAACTTTGTCCTCCACTATCCTTTCAAAAAGTCTTTGTGCTTCTCCATGATTTAACTCATTGAGTCGGAATTCTCGATCAATACACATGTCAATGCGCAAAACATCTCGGTGTCTAGATGATAGTAACAACTTGCAACCTCTTACTTTATTATCATCGTTGCAAGGGATTCCAACTTCCTTTAACTCTAGCTTCTTCCACAAATTATCTAAAATGATGAGAACTCTTTTCCCCCGGTCACACTCTAACCTTTCACGTAAACGATTTGCTCTCCCTCGAGCAGTTTCCACACTCATTAGCTTCAAGCCAAGTGCATCGGCAATTTCTCCTTGGATCATTCTTAGGTCCGAATTGCGTGATACATTCGCCATGACAACCACATCAGACAATTTCTCTTTCTTGACTCGCCTTTCAACGTCCTCCAGAAGCTTGGACTTGCCAACCCCACCTAGCCCATACACCCCAATCACATAGAGCTTGTCATCAGCTATAGCCTCCATTACTTCCTCCAAGATTTTAGCCCTTGACTCCAAGACATCTTCTTTCTTGTCAACAGATCTTGGAGTGAAAGTGGGAGTAGTGACAATTCCTGTCGGAGTACTCTCACAGTAGACCTTCCGGAAGTTATTATTTGCAGTTTCATCATGAAGTCCTTGAATGACTTGAGTCATCTTCTTCACCTTCTTGCCAACGGGATGGCGCACCATGGGGTTGGGGAACCACCCACGGAAGCAAGCATTTTTTGCACTTTCACCTTGTTTTAACAAATTTTGTGCTTCACCAGTCCTACTCTTCACTTCATCTAACCACTCCTTAATATCATCATGTATAGATTTTCCGTCGTACATGGCTTCATCGGCGGAGCTCTGCACCCTTTTCCTCGCATTCTCCAGCTTCTTGACTCCATTTTCAAGATCTTGGACGTAGCTCTTGTAGCACAACACATATCCAAATTGGCGTCCAATGGGAGCAAACAGGTACTCACCTAGTTTCGACATAAGATTCGATGCAACAGAGGTAGCAAATTGCGCCATAATTTCTTCTTTATTGTCTAGAAATCCCTTTTCTTTTCTTAAACAAACCTGTGCAAAGGAAACTGAACAGAAGAGAACTAATCACTTGCGATGCATGAAAAGAAAGGAAGAGCAAAGTGATAAAAAAATTTGAACAGCGAAACAGAACCAAAGACGAGAGAGAGAGAGAGCATGCAAAAAAAAAAGGTACAGTAACTGCACTTGGTGCACCCATGCGAGCAACACGGTACTGGTTTACGTGGACAATTTGCAGATGATCGTACGTGGGCAAGCAACCCGTTATTTGGTTAACCACGTGCAATGGAAGGCTAATTCTTTCCTTTTCATTTTATTTTCTTTCTGCCGTCCCTCTTTTCGTTATTTGGGATATGTATACTATAAATCTTAAAAACTTATTGTAAAAATATAATTGAGTGTTCAAATTATAAAAAAATGCAATCAACTCCTAAAACTTACTAAATTGATGTAATCAAGTCATTCCATTAATATCATCAATTTGTCTAATGGAAAATACTAATGTGGCAAAGGTAATCAACCACCCTTTAGCGATGAGCAACAGCGGCAATGCCCAGCCAACAGCCACGATCCCTGCAATTTTTTTCTTTTTTCCATAATTTAAAAATTATTTAGCTTTTTTTAGTTTTTCTATTATTTAAATAATATTTAAAGAAAAATATATAAAAAATGCCACATAGGAAAATAAATTAATTTAAAAATGCAACGTCATCATTTCTTGTTAGATAAATTGACGATGTTAACGGATCGATTGCACCAATTTGATAAGTTTTAGAATTTAGTCACACTTTTTAAAAATTTGAGGACTCAATTACACTTTTACAACAAATTTTAAGACTTATAATGCATATATCCCTTCTTTATTTTATGTTTCTTGACAACGGGGACGACTCTTCAAGGACCCAACGAATTTTGCGGTCTCCATCACAATTCCACGCAAAGAAAGTCGAGTGTGTTCCAATTCAAATCCAAAGCATGAGAAAAAACATGACATGCATATTATTATCGATTCTTTTGAGTATTGACAGTTTGAAGTATTATGAATTTTTTCTCAATATTTTAAAGCTTATAACATTTCTTTCATTTTCAGGATTTTGCAGGAAAACAAGTAGTCCTTTTTAAAAATTTAGTGAACAAATAACATTTGATAGCTGGTACATGTTTGGATGTCTCTGCCATCCACCACCATCTGGATTTGAAAAGGAAAATCGTGGGTTCTCCTGACCCTCACCACTTCCCTGGGTGGGCCCACTTTTCAAATATTTGGTGCTCCAGGGCCTCGCCACGTTTCCGCATGAGCTCATTTTTTCAGATTTCTCTCCCATCTGCTTATTTCACGCCTAATTTCGAAAATCCGTTAACGGCGTGCAACGATTTTTTCTTGTTTCAATGCAGTTGGGAGACCATTTGCGGGTCTCAAGAGCCACCGAAGATGAAGAAGTCGGAGACCTTCGCCGCCCGTTCCCGACGCCATCAACCGGCAGCCGAGCCCGGCGACGGGCTGTTCTCCAGATCCAGATCTGGACGAGCGGCACGCGAGCGACGCCGACGCTCGTCCATGGCCGTCGTCGGCGTCCTTCGGCCAGCTCTGGTCGGAGGAGGTGGTGGCGGGGTGGGAGGTGGAGGAGGAGGCGAGGAGGGTACGGACCATGGAGAGGCGGGGGGCAGAGCTAGGGGGGGAGGAGCTGGCCCTTGTAGAAGAGCTCGTAGGCGACGCGGAGGAGGAGGACGAGAAGGAGTGGGAAGGCGAGGTAAGGGGAGAGTGTGGGAGTGGGTGATTCGGCAGGGTTTTGTCTCCTCTTCCCCGATAAAATATCGGGTACCCCTTATTGTGCCCAATCAGCAAAAAGCAAGTCCATTAGTTGATCAACAAGTGTCCAGTTGATCGACTAGGGCATGTTTGGTAATATTTTTGTTCAAAAATTATTTTAGGAAATATAAATTGAAAAAACTATTAAAGAATAATTTTTTATTAGTAAAATGCATTTGGTAAATTTATTCCTAAAATAAAACAAGAATAGAAATAGTAAATTTGTATTTTTTTTGTTTATTTTAATTTTTTAATATTTTTATTTTATTTTTCTTTATTTTTGTTCTTCCTTTTGGCTGGGTCGACGACCTAGCTGGCGAGGCTCGCTAGCCCCCAGCGAGCTCAACCTCAGCCTCGCTGTAGTTGAGCTCACCTAGCCAAGGCGAGGCCGAGGGGCCGGCGACACTCGGCCTCACCGGCCGGCAACGCTCCGACGAGGTCGTCGGCTCTCAATGGCATCATCCTCGACTCGACGGCCGGTCACTAGTCATGGCTTATTTCTGTTCCAAATTTGTTCCCGGAAATAAAATAAAAAATAGATTTAGAACAAAAATGCAAACAAATGCGATTACGTTCTTTTTTTGTTTTAAGATTTGTGTTTATAAACAGAAAAAAGAAACACAAACAAACACCTCTCCGATTAAACCCGCGTTTCAGTTTTTTGAAAAATCTCTTTTTCACTAATCTTTTAACTTCCATAAACACCACTCCCTATTTCTTCTCCTCCTTCTTCACTCATCCGCTCTCCTCTCTCTCAACCCTCAAGTTCAAAACAGCAGATGCACAAAGATCGTCGTTCAAGCGCCACGCCAAGATCGCTGTCCAACCCTCAAATTTAAACACTCATCTGCGATCCTCTTTCTTCTTCCTACCTCAGCCCCGGCGATTTGGACCTAACCCAAGCCTTCTTCAAGCCGATCCAAAACACCCCGCAGCCGTCGCCCTCCAAGCGACACACCAAGATGGCTGTCGTTTGGGGTCGGCGTCGTCGGCATGGCCATCGCCTAGAAAATCCTCACCTGCCTCACTGACGAGCTGGCCTTCGTAGACGCAAAGGCCGACAAGGTCCGCGGCGAGATGCTTGACCTCCACCACGCCGCGGCCTTTCTCTTCCGCACAAAGACCTCGGCCTCCTGCGACAACTTCGTCGCTGGCCGGTCGATGGAGGCCACCTCTGTTTCTGAAGAAAAGAGACGGAGAGAGAGACGAAGGAGAGAGATGGAGGGCGTTTATGGAAGGAAGAAACTGATTGTGAAAATGATTTTGAAAAATCTAAAATGTGTTGTCGATCAACTAATGGATTCGTTTTTTGCTGACTGGACACAGCAAGGGTGCCCAATATTTTGCTGACTGGTTGATGAAGATGAAGACGATGAGCTTGGGTCGGGGATAACTTCTCAAGAGAGATGAAAAGTGGCTGACATGGAGGATCGGGATCACTTAATATTTTCTATGTGAAGGATTATAATCAATTCTAAGCACACAGCGTATGCCATGTCCCATTGTCCCCTATAAATTGAGAGACTCTTTTTGAACTAGGTACCTTTTAGTGTGGAAAATTCTAAATTAAACAAGAAATGATATCTAAAAAAATTAGCAATTATTAAGAAATCCATATGCTTGAAAAAAGTGTAAGTATTCTCAAGATTAAAAGCAATGCGTAATCTTCTATCTTTACTTTAAAGATTAAGATTACACCCATTTCAATTTTAAAGGCAAGTTGTAATCCAAGTCTTAAAAGAAGGAAAATAAGTATTCTCAAGATTATATAGTAGCTAAAAATTAACAATATCATATACATATATTACCAATATCGATATAGGAGATATCATAAGATTCTTGAAAGGGTGGGGACCGGCAAGAATGTCTAATAAATATCGAGAATTGGCATTGAGCTAATGTCCTATCGGCCTAAATTTGTACCCCCCACTGGAATCGTAGCATTAACATAATGTCGACGAGATGTGGTGGGGGTGCAATTTGAATTGCAAAGCTTCCAAGGCGGCGGTAAGATTATTTAATACATAATCGGTGGGCACAAAGAGCTAAGTTCTTGTAGGCCCTATAAGTGGCCAAATTGGAGTCTTCCTTTGGGGAGTAATGATGACCTTAATCAATTTGACAAATTGGGTGAACCAGGGGGAATGAACCGAGCTAAGTATCAATATAATTAGCTAGTTTAGGTACTAAACTAAGTAACCTATTAAGCGGACGCACCAATTTCAAAAGTAGGGAATAATTGAGGGGAAGGAGAGAGAGAGAGAGAGAGAGAGAGAGAGAGAGAGAGGGCCTCTAGAGTCGAGATGGAGATGTGTATGGGATTGGTGGTTGGCTCAGGGGGCGTGCACATGCTTTTTTTCCCAAAACAATGGGTGTGCATGCGAGTCATCGCCACCAGCTTTTGGCAAAAATATATGGTGCGGAATCCGGACCATATATTTTTCATGAAAGTGGAGTAATAGTCGGTATGCGATTCCACTGTTTCAACCAGTCTAACTATTTATACCAATCAGTTTAAATATAAAAAGTGCAGTAATAAACAATAGATGCAATATTTTGAAAAGGGAAATTGAAACGAATAATCTTTTAAATTTGACCCAATGTGTAATGTCATATTGGACTTCTAATTTGTTTTATATGTTCCTTAAAATATTCGTAAATGTTCCATGTTTTAAACTTGCAATTTGTTTGATCTAATCTCCCAACTTTGCATGATAAAGTCAAATTAATTCTTCCGTAGCATTCACAAGTTTTCATTATTACACTATTTGTTATATTTTAGAATATATTTTTATTTTATTTCTTTTGCTAAATCCACAAAAGAAAATAATCTTTTTATTCATTCTTTTGACCTTTTTTTATCTTTATAAATATTATTATAGTTTCATTTAAGTAAATTTAGTGACGCATAAAACCTTAGAGACACAAATATCGATGCATCTGAAATGAGTTTGTGTTGCAATTATTTCACCCATTTTGTTTCTTCTTCCACGTTTTTTTTTGCTTTTGGGTTTTGTAGGGTAAAATCAATACAACCAAATTACCAAACAGAAAGGTTGAATGTGAAACAAGAGCTGATAGCATATGAAAAGTAGTTATATGATGACACACATACCAAGAGTGGCTTCACTGTAAGGATGCAAGGGATCCGAGATTTCTTGGCTTCATTGCTAATTTGTCTGCAAGATGGGTGAAGGGCAATGCAGGCCAAAACCAGTCCTGATAACACTAGAATATACGTGGACATATCAACATGACGCAAAAACAAGTGGACCCCAATTCAACTAATACAACTGTTTAGACCGACCGGTTGTAGTATAAAGAGTAAAGTAATAACCAATATATGTAATGATAATTTTGAAAAGGAGAAATTGACACTTGTTTTTGCGTCATGCTGATATGTCCACATATATTCTCCCTAAACTTAGGCCCAATGTGCAATATCATTATTGGACTTTTAATTCGTTCATGTGGTCTTTCAACTAATCCTAAATATTCAATATAGTCTCTAAATTTTCGATTTGTTCAATCTAGTCCCTTAACTTTCCATGACAAAGTCAATAAATTATTTAATACTATTAACAAATTCTCATAATTATACTATTTTCAAGATTTTCAAATATATTTTCATTTCGACCATTTTCCTAAACAAATAGATGATATCCATTTACTATCTTTTTACCTTCTTTTTTTTGGGGGGGGGGGGGGTGGGTTATTCTTTCCATTATGTTTTAGTGTCTTAAATATCTAGAAATGATACTTTTCCTATCAATTGTAATAGCCCGAATTGTCAAAATGTGCGTGAGTAGAGACGCGCTAATTTTCAAAGTTCAGCCTACTATTTTCAAGTCGCATATAACACAAATAAAAAAAAAGACGGTTAATAATGATGTCATACAATCATCATCTTAAAGAAATATAAAATCTTAAGAGAGATATATTGGTACCCCTGAAATGAGTTTATATTGCAGTTATCTCACCCATTTTTTTTCTTCTTCATTTTTTTTTCTGCTTTAATGTTTTTTTCTAAGGTTGAATAAATGGAACTAGATTACCAAACAAAATGGGTGAAAGTGAAACAAGTGCTGATAGCCCACAAGAAGTAGACATATATAATGACACACATACAAGAAATGGCTTTACCGTCAGGATGCAAGGGGAACCGAGAATTTTTGGTTATCTGCAAGATGGATGAAGGGCAATGCAAACCAAAACCAGTCCTAATAACACCAAAATATAAGTGGACATATCAGTATGACACAGAAATAGGATGTCACCGTGGTGGAAGAAAACAGCAGGGAACTGAAAAATCATGGAAGAGAAAATGCAATGGAGAAAGATGTTTCAATACCTTCAGCTTCGACTTGGAACGGCTGGAGGATGAAAGGACTCTTTGCTTAGTCCTTGCAATGGGCCGATGACACGGGGAGAAGAAAACACATAATTGCCGAGAATATATTAAGACCAATACGTCTGAAAAGCAAGCACGTGGTTGGCCATTTTTATAATGGGCACTTCTAACTCAGGACAAGCTGGCGTTGGGTAGTCAAATCCTAAGCCTGACTTATTGGACTGGCAGGTATACACAATTTCACAAGCCAAGTGCTGCCAAGCAAATAAAAAAAAACAATTAGGGGCGAATAGGTAAATTTGTTGTTCTAGAACGCTACATTTTCGATGTCCAAAAACTCACTCTCTCTCTCACACGGGAGCGCGCAACACAAATACTCATGTTCATTGTTCATCAACAAACTTGCGATTTACAAATTGATTAGCGGAGAAATGTATAATATTAGAGGGAAATGATGCGGACAGAAGATAACATGTGGTTCTCTCCAACTTGACCATATAAATAATTGCAAATCACTGACGGACACGCACAAACAAAACAAAGCAACCAAAAATCGCATCCTCATCAATACAACTTGCAATTCAGAAATTGATTAGTTGAGAAATGTGTGTGATATTGAAGGAAATGACGGAGGAGGAACAGATATCACCGGTCATCTCAACCCCCCTGAAGACATTCTCAACTCAAGTTGAGACGTAACCTGTCGTTTCAGACTTGTTAACGTCAAAGACCTCAACGTCTCTGTCTTTCCTCATTCTTGATGGCACGGGCACTTGTTTTCCTTCTTTTTCATTGACCCCGCTATTGTGACTTAGACATAACAAGTCGCTAACAGAAGGTTGGCCAGTGGCCACGGTGGGTTGAAGTGTGATTTGAAGTTCTAACTTAATATGCGGGCCAAATCCATAAAAAAAAATTATGTATCATAAAGGGATAAAATTATTCTCCTATCTAAATATCCTTCTTGGGTCTCTTTGTGATTAGACCACGTGGCCACGGAAATCGAAGTGAAAAGGACATTTACGACTGATGAATGATGTGACCGCACTCATCGCGTGGTCCGGTACTCTGTGTCTGTGTGCAGACCAAAAAAGTCGCAAGGGACCATTGGACAAAGACAAAAAAAGAAAAAAGCAAAAAAAAGCCAATTATGGTGTGGCGTTAGGTCCCTTTAAGTGAAACGTTTCCCCCAAACCATTGTCGGGTTTCGATTGACAAGCAACAATTCATAAGAGCTCGCCATAAGATTCATCTGGAAAGAGGCCAACGTTCTTTTTCAAAACGTAATTAGTGAAGAGCCCGATTAATAACATCTTCATCGTCATATACAGTTTTGAAAAGATTTCAGAGAAAAACTTAAAATGATGACGTTTCTTTAATATATGAAGACTTAAAATAATCAGCTTAGTCTTAAATAAAGGTCTCATGAGCATTTTCATTCAGAGGCTTTTTGTTTCTCTCTTTTTGTTTCTCTCTTTTTTTTCTTTTTTGTTCTCCATTCATTTTCTTCTTCCTCGTTCATCGGAAAACTCTCATGTTCATCTTTTTCCTAAAAAAAATTGATACTTGATTAGGCTTTCACCGGACACTAATAATTTTCCTTAAAAAGAGAAAGAAAAAGAAAAAAATCACACCAACGTATTCGCGCAAGAGAACTCAATGTGCCCTCCACGGTTTCTCTTCCTCCATGCCTTGCCCTTTCTTCTACGATCAACAGCGTCGACATGTGTGTCTGCTGTGTTCAGAAAATTTTAAAAAATGAAAGCACAATGACGTGTGCATTTCCCATGATCTTGTTCCTTCATCTGCGTGTCGATCGTGGAACGCTTCAAATGCCAAAAATGAGGTTTGATAAAACTGAAACCCGCGTATCCAAACCAAGCTCATCCATGTCCACTTCAATGGTTTCCTCCGATCTATTCCACCTCCTCCCCTTCTATCCTAGGAAGCACGGACACTTCCGTGTCGTGTCCGACACGTGTCGGAGCGTGTCGGCGACACGGTCGGACACGCGGTCAACGTTTCTCGACACGCTTCGACACGCGTGTCCGGAAGACGAAGGAGGGTGGAGGCGACTCAGGCGAGGGAGGCCGAGGGAGCAAAGACAGGCCGCGAGCGACGGCGAGAGACGGCCAGAGAAAGAGCCAAACAGAGAGAAAGAAGAGAGAGAAAGCCACACAACGGACCACCGCGACGGCGTGAGACGGCGAGAGAGAGCAGAAACTCAGGCGAGGGCCGCCACTGTTGCGATGGATCGGCGACGAGGAGGAGGAAGGTGGTCGAGTGGCGAGGAGGAGTAGAAGAGGAGAGGAAGGGGAGGGGGTCGTGCGGCCAGCCGTGAGAAGGAGGAGGAAAGGGAGGGTGACTAGGGTTTTGCTGAGGGAATTAAAATTAATAAAAAAAGGGTACTGATGCCCGACTTTTGAATTTGGGGGGAGGATTCGACCCAAAGAAAAAAGAAAAAAATTTGGCGGGAGGGGAAATGACAGGCTATCTATCAGATGGTGGGGAGGGAAAAAAAGAAAAAAAATTTGGGGTGGAGGGAAAGGACGAAGGAAAGAAGGGTGGACATTTGGGGATTTGCTTTTAATTGAAAAATTAAATAAATGAGATTAAAAAATAATTTCGAAAAATAAAAGTATTGAATTTTGAATAATGATAAATTTTGGTTATTATAGAAAATTATCAAATTATTTAAATAAATAGATTTTAATTTTTTATTAATCATTAATTTCATCAATAACTTTTGTTAAAGTTAAATACATATTTCGCATTAATTATGAATATATCTTTCGAATTTCTAATGAATTGATTTATTAATATTATTAGTGTAAATTTATTATAAGCTCTTTTTAAATTATTTATTTGTTTATGAATTTAAATTAAATTAATTAAAAATAAAAATATTTATTTAATATATAACGATCGTAACGTGTCAAAATTCTTTATTTTTTAGAAATAACATGTTAACATGTTGTGTCGTATCATGTCACATATTCATGTCGCGTGTCAATGCTACCTAGCTTTTATCTCTCTGCCACCATTCATGTCCTCAAGAACCTGCTCTCACATCTCATGACCTCCACAAGAAGCCACTTCTTATCGCTCATTGATACATTTCTGTCACAAACGCTCAGTCCAGGCCCAAGCCGTCATCATCGATGAAGAAGAAGATGGTGAATAGAAAAGAAAAAAGAAAAGGAAGAAAAAGGAAAAAAAAACCCTAGACATCAGCAAAGCTTGGAACTATTTTGAAACTAATTTCATGCTCTTATTTGAGATAAAAAGTCAACTTCAAATTCTTATTTAAAATAATCTCACTTCAAGTTATTATTTGAAAAAAATTTCTACATTTTAACACATTAGTCTGCCCAATAATTCATTGAGTGCTTGGTGTGATCACTTTCCTTAATTCAAAACACCAAAGTGTGGGAGAATTACTAAAACAGTCTTAAACTTAACATAATTCAATTATAAATTTTTTTATATTAATTCAGTTTTAAATTTTAAAATTATGTAAATTCAATTTATCCGATCAAATTTAACCAACTAGTGGGCGCCACCTGGCCAAAATCTTTTAATGATATTTTTTTCCTTTTTTTTTTCCATTCTTTTTCTCTTCTTCCTCTTTTGACCCTGTTCCCCGCAGTGGCCGGCGACGGCGACGGCGAGGGCCACGAAGTCCTCGCTGACCGCCGGCGAGGGTTGGGGCCCTCGCCCGGCCTCACCCACCCTCGCCGGCGGCCTCGCCCGCGGATTGCGAAGAAAGCGAGAGCAGAATGAGGAAATTCGACGCCAGGACGAGAATCCAGCCTAGAAGCAGGGACGCGAGCAGAATTCGGATCACAGGCGGAGCCGGAACATTTCAAAGAAAGCGACGCGATTTCGGCGAAACGAAAAAAACCACACACACTCACCCACCTGCGAGTACTTGGAGAATGGTTTGGGAAATCGAGGCGAGGAGCGAGAGATTATGGAAGAAAGAGGAAGGGAGAGAGAGATTCGAGGGGATGGAATGCAATGGAGGAGATCGAGAGAGCTCCTGGTGCTAGCCGAGAAGAGGAGGAAGAAGACAGATTGAGGAGCGAGAGATTATGGAAGGGAGAGGAAAGAGCACTTCCTCCTCCTTCGAGAGGCCGGCGAGCCTCGCCAGCCGTTGGCGAGGCCGCTGGCGAGGGTGGGTGAGGCTGCGCGAGGTCGCGACCCTCTTCCAATGGCCGGCGAGCCTCGCCAGAGCCTTGCCGGTCAGAGGCTCGCTGGCCACAGCGAGAAAAGAAGGCAAAGAGGAAGAAGAGAGAAAAGAAAAGGAAAAATAAAAAAATAAAATTGAAAAAATAAAATATTGTACAAAATTACCACATCAGCGTGAATAGGACGGCGCAGGCTGACCCACTGTTCGGGTTTCTCTCCCATCTGGTTTATTCAACGTCCAATTTCGAAACTCCATCAATGGGCGAATAAAGATTTTCTCATGTTTCGAAGCAATTAAAAAGCCGGGTCTCAAAGGCCGCCGAAGATGAAGAAGTCGGAGACCTTCGCCACCCGTCCCGGCCGCACGAACCAGCAGCCGAGCCCGGTGACGGGCTGATCTCGAGATCTGGAGTTCTCCAGACCCAGATCTGGATGAGCGGATCGCGAGCGACGCCGACGCTTGTCCATGGCCGTCGTCGGCATCCTCAGGAGAGATCTGGTCGGAGGAGGTGGTGGAGCTGACGGAGAAGTCCTGGGAGGAGGTGGTGGCGGAGTGGGAGGTAGAGGAGGAGGCGAGGAGGGTACGGACCATGGAGAGGCGAGGGGGAAAGCTGGAGGGGAAGGAGCTGGCCCTTGTAGAAGAGCTCGTCGGCGACGCAGAGGGTGGAGGAGGAGCGGGGGGGAGAGAGCGATGGTGAACTCGAAGCCGGAGGAGGAGGAGGAGGATGAGAAGAAGTGGGAAGGCGATGAGGGGGAGGGTGGGGAAGTGGGTGATTCAGCGTTTTGTCTCTTCGCTTCCTCACCCCATAGCTGATGCTTGATGAAGACGATGAGCTTGGGTTGGGTTAAGCGTTCCAGAGAGAGGAGAAGTGGCCGACGCAGAGGTCCAGACCACTTAATATTTTCATTGTGAAGGATTACAATCAATTCTAAGGACACTGCACGTGCCATGTCCCCTAATAATTAAAAGAAAATCTTTCTAAACTGACTGTCTTTTAATGTGGAAAATTCTAAATTGAACGATAACATTACACCGAATAAAAGTACTGATATTGTGACTTTGTATTAAACAAAAATAAAAAAAAATAAAGCGGGGTTATTTCTGCCGTCTCCTCTTTAATTTTATACACATTTTTTTATTATCAATTGACCAAAAAATCAATTTATGATCAATAAGGTCATTCACTTGTTCATCCAATTTTTTCCTCTCTCATCTTTTCTCTTCACCTTTTATGTTTATTATTAATTGACTAAAATAGCCTTCTATGTGTGAAAATCAATTAATGGTTAGCTAATCATAAATTTGCTTCTCCCATTGTCTTTCTAAATTATGATTAATTAAATTTTTCAATACTTTAAAGTTTGTAAGTTTGATCCATGAATGGTACTTTGATTAGATTTTTGGTTTTTTAGTGTGACTATTTTATTCATCTTAATTGTAATAGGACAACGTGAGCCCCCCCCCCTCTCTCTCTCATATGCAACACGGATACCTAGGTTCATCGTTCATCAATAAACAACTTGCAATTAAGAAAATTATTAGTTGAGATATGTATAATAGTAGGCGGGAAGTGTTGAGGACATAAATCACCACGTGGTTATGTCCAACTTGACCAGATAAATATTTGCAAATGACCATCGGACAAAGATAAACAAAGCAAGGCAACAAAAAATACACAACTCGCAAATAAGAAATTGATCAATTGAGAAATGGTGTGTAAAATTAGAGGGAAATGACGAAGAGGGACATATATCACCATGTATCTCGATCTCCTTGAAGGCATGTTTCAACCTTAGCCTAGAAGGAATCGGTCGTTTCCATGTGTTCAAAATGTTTATTTATTTATTTTTTTTGTAAAACCTCTCGCTTAGTAAAATGACAAAGCAAGTATAAAGCAATAATGCCCAGTTCCCCGTAAGGATAATATATATATATATATGTGTGTGTGTGTGTGTGTGTGTGTGTGTGTGTGTGTGTGTGTGTGTGTAATATACATTTTCAAATAAAGAATATGGAATTTTAGTCAATGAAAGAAATCACTAAATATTATTATTATTACTACTCCTACTACATATTTACCTTTTAAGGAAAAACGGATGACTTTTAGTCAATCATTCCAATCTTTTATTATACGTAATGTTTTACTTTACTATTATAAAGATCATAAGCTATTACTTGAATAGAACTATCATAATATTTATAAAAGAGTAAAAATGTTTTAAAAAACAGGTAATGAAAATATAGCATATATATTTTATTCATTTAGGAGAAGGATTGAAAAGAAAAAATATTCTAAAATCTTTACAATAGTGTAATTATGAAAACTTATAAGTACTAATAAAAAAATTGATTTGTCTTTCTTGGAAAGTTGATGGACTAGATTGAATAAATTAAATATAAAGACACTATCTTGAATAATTAGGAGTAATTCAATGACCACATTGAATGAATTAAGACTCCAATGATAACATTGCACATTGAATCAATGTTTAGGGATTATTTATGTCATTTTCCCTTTTGAAATTCTAATGTGTCAATTCACAAGTTAAAGTTGTACACTTGAAAGGATTTTAGGTCCTCTGCAATTATTAAATATCAATTTTCCCCATCAATTGTAATAGGCTGGATTATTTGAATGCCTGTGAGAAGAGACTTGCTATTTTTCCAAGTTCATCCTATTATTTACAAGTCGCAAATTACACTAGCAACAAGAAGATGGTAAACATGATGTCATACAACTACCATTTTACAAACAAATAAAATTAATAGAGACATCTTGGTCCTCTGCAATGAGTTTATAGTGCTGTTATCTCACTTATTTTTGTTTCTTCTTCCTTTTTTGTTTTTTCTTTCATGTTTTTTAGGGTTCAATCAATAGAACTAGATTACCAAACAAAGAGGGTGAAAGTGAAACAAGCGCTAATATCACACTAAAAGTAAATATACAATGACACACATACCAAGAGTGGCTTCACCGTAATGCAAGCAGACCTGAGATGTCTTAGCTTCACTCTTGACTTGTGTACAAGATGGATGAGGGCAATGTAAACTAAAAGCAATCCTGATAATATCGAAATATAAGCGGACATATAAGCATAACGTTGACAGCACAAGAAAACTAGATATACAATGACACACATACTAGGAATGCCTTCACTATAATGCAAGAGGAATTGAGATTTCTTGGCTTCACTTCTGACTTGTGTGCATGATGGATGAAGGGTAATAAAGGCAAATACAGGCCAAAACCAGTCATGATAACACCAAAATATAAGTAGACATCTCAGCATAACACTGATAGCACAAGAGAAGTAGATATACAATGACACACATACCAGGATTGGAGGAACTGAGATTTCTAGGCTTCACTTCTAACTTGTGTGCAAGATGGATGAAGGGCAATGCAGGCCATAGCAAGTCCTGATGACACAAGAATATAAATGAACAAATTAGCATAGCTTTGATAGCACAGAAAGGTAGATATACAATGACACAAATATTAAACGTAGCTTCACTGTAACGCTAGAGGAACTGAGATTTCTTGGCTTCACTTCTAATTTGTGTGCAATATGGATGAAGGGTAATGCAGGCCATAACCAGTTTTGATAACACCAGAATACAAGCGGACATAGTAGTGTAACACAAAAATAAGTGGACACTGTGGGCGAAGAAAACAGCTGAGAATTGAAAATTCATTCAATTGAAAATGTAATGGAGGAAGATTTTACAATACTTTCAGCTTCGACTTGGAACGACCGGAGGATCAAGGGATTCTTTGCTGAGTACTTGCAATGGGCCGATGACAGCGAGAGATAGAGAGATAGAGAGAGGGGAAGTCACATAATTGTAGACAAATATATTAAGACCGGTTTGTCTAAAGGGAAAGCACGTGGTTGGCTGTTGTTCTCAAGAAACCCTACCCCGGCACCGTCCAAAACTCTCTCTCTCTCTCTCTCTCTCTCTCTCTCACATGCAACGCAAATACCCGTGTTAATTGTTAATTGTTCATCATCAAACAGCCTGCGATTAAGAAATTGATGTGTGGAGAGATGTATAATATTAGAGGGAAATGATGGGGACAGAAGTTAGCACGTGGTTCCTTCAACTTGCCCACAAAAATAATTGCGAATCACCAACGGATACAGACAAACAAAGCATGGAAACGAAAAATGCTACTTGCAATTAAGAAACAGATTAATTGAGAAATAATGCATAAGAAAGCCATTTTCTAGTAAAATGTTAATATTTTTCAGTATTCGGCTAAAACTTGAAAATATTTTCTACTGCTCAATACAAAAAAATTGATTTGATTTTCCTTCATGCACTCCTTTTAATAATTATTTTATATTTTTTAAAATCTAATTTTTAATTTTTCTATTTCTTTTTTCCTTTCATTTTTCCTTTTCCTCCTTCTTCTTGTAAGGTCGGCGACTATGGCCGGTGACTGACCAAAAGCAAGCTGGAGCTTGCCACTCACTAGATCGAGGAGCCAAAGGCTCATGCCCATACGGAAGAGAAGAGAGGAAGAGAGAGCGCCATCCGTCGAACATTTGCCTCCATTTTAGAAGACTTTATTCCTTGATGAAATTTTTTTTTCTAATCATTCATTTTTCATAAAATAAACGCCGAAAAATCTAGAAAGCATTCTCCTGAAAGTTGTTTTCCACAAAATAAACAGAGCCTAGGAAAATAAAATGACAACATATTACCTAGCATCCCGATCCCTTAGAATACATATCAACCCAAGCTAAGATGTAATCGGTCATTTTAGAATTGTGGACGGCAACGAACTCAACGTTTTTCCATACTTCCTCATTTTCGATGGCATGGGCACTTATTTTTCTTTTTCTTGTTTTTTCATTAACCCTTCTATTGTGACTAGGAGGGAAAAATGTCGAAAAGTCTTAAACTTATTGATTCGTATGTCAATTTAGTATAAATATTTTATTGATGCCAAGTTAGTTATAAATTTTTTAAGTCTTTTAGGCTAATTTTAGTCGAATGGTGCCGATGTGGACATCAGCTTACGTGGCATAATTGGTATTGATGCAAATAAATTTTAATAAATTCAAAATTTTATTATTTTTATTTTCTTTTTTTCCTTCTCTTTTTCTTTTTTTTTCTTTTGTTCTTTACCTTGCTCTAGCTAGTTGCTGAAACTCAACGATCGACTAGAGCACCTCACTGGCCACAGGCGAGCCTCACCCTCACCAGCCCAACGTGAGGCCACCCTCATGTTCTTTGGTGAGGGCTCGAGCATTGCCCATGTCAGTGAGGCACCACCCTCACCAGGTATCCTGATCCCCCGAACGCGTCGCGCGCCATCCGCTCGACGAGATGCCTCAGCTAGATCTGAAAGTTCGTGTTGAGAAAGTCCGTTCCCGAGCTCCTATCAATCGTCTACTCGCCGTTTGGGTGTCGCGCGGAGGATCGAGACGGGGGAGACGGCGTTGGGGAGGCCTCGGGTCGAGCGGCTTTCGCTGGCCATGCCTGGCCGTGCCAGATCTCGGCCGAAGTAGGGGGAGGCCGAGCTGGTTCTCGGCTGGCGACGGTGGTCGGCCGAGAACTGGCCCTCGACCTGGGCTGGCCGAGACGTCGCCGGACTGGGCGCGTGGCCAGCCCGAGGCGAGCGGTGCCACTCGCCGCGGCCGCCCCCGTCGGGGCGAGGTCGACAGAGCGCCGCGAGAGGCTGGGAAAGGAGAGCAAGTCAGGTCTACCTGGGTACCGAGTCGGATCCGGGTCGGAGTGGATCTGGGTTAGCTCTTTAGGGTTTGGTATTCGGGCTGGGATGATTTAGGCATATTGGGCTTATTCTGCTTTAATGGGCCAGGCTTAGTTCATTTTGTTTTTAAAGGGTTGGGCCTTTCTCTCTAAGCCAGACTGGGCCCGCGTTTCAGGCTTATCTGGGCCGCTGGTTGGCGACTCGGGTCGGTTCCAACACGTTTTTTTTGTATATCATAATATTATTTTAATATTAAAAATTATATTTTAAAAAAATCAGAACAATTTTATTTTTTCTAAAAAATTAGCAAAAGGCTTAAAAATGGCTTCTGAGTGCTTTTCTCTTGAAAATGCATAAAAAAGAAAAAAATCAAACCATGATGTTTAAAAATGGCTTTTAGTTAATTAATTGGTGTAATTAATTTTTCAACCCTAATTTCTTTGATTGTGCAAAGTGAACTATTTCTTTCAATATTTTACTAAGGCTTCTAATCAATTAACTACAAATTGATTAATGGCGAACATAATCGGACGAAGTGCATTAGGAAGAGTTTGAAGATATCATGACAACTAAGTGAGATTTTGTAAGATCATTGTCAATTATATAGAAAAAAGTTTAAATATTTAATTATTTGCACATTAGCGTTTGCAGACTATGTTCCCTTGGGAAACTAACTAAGGCATCAACCACTAGAATTGAAAAGAGCACTGAGATTTTGACGCGATGATGGTTGTGGTCATGCCTAACTCAACAAACCCCCGATGCACCCCTTTCTACTCTTTCCACTTCTAGTTTTCATTTTTTTCCTTTTCTCTCTAAAAAAAGTCAATTTATTTTTAGTATAAAATTCTTATTTCTTTTTTAATAATAAAAAAGACATGTCAGCTTATATCTAAGAGCTGTTTGTCACATGATTTGCCACGAATTTCATCTGAATGGAAAAAAATTAACGGTAGACATTCGAATAAGAGTAATTACATTTTTTTGTGGACTTTTGAGAGTTTGGTCTTTTTTGCCTTTTTGATATACATACATATGTGTGTACATTATTTTACAAACTAGGAATTTTCATGTTAGGAACCTTCTTGTCCTAAATAAAAGAAAATAAAATAGTTGATTTTTCCTTATGAAATATTTTTTTCTTTTATTAAATGAAAGCATGGAGTAGCTGAACTTTTTAAAGCCAATTAATTCACATAAACGTACGTAAATCATAAAGATACACATCGAGACTTATTAAATAGTTTTTATAAAAATTTTTATAGGAGGAAGAAAAAGGAAAATTCGAGTTAAATATTCTTAAAGGTTGAACAAATTTACTGCATAATCTATTTAGAATTGAATGTGGAAAAAACCATAATTTCACAAAACGCTTCAATAATTGTTGCGACACCAGCACTCGTTAGACGGGAGAAAGCTTTCCTCGAGAAAGAAGTTTTGAGGCATAATCAAGCAAAAAATATCACCGTATTGTTGCAACTGGAGCTTGTGGGTTGGCAAATTGGATATCATGAGGAGACTGCCAATTAATGCTATGATCAACCTTTCAGTGACAAGAAGAAATATGGTCTCATGCTAATAGACGTTCTCAAATGATTGGTTTTTGTTAAAAGACAATTTAATCAACACTTAGGTCTTTGTTTGAACAAACAAAAAACGATACTTTTCTAGAGAGACCCGTAGCCATCGCTTGTACTGGCAATTTTGGCAAGATGTTGAATAGCATGCCTCAAATTATTTTCTTTAACTCAACCAAAAGATATCGTTCTCTAACACAATTTCCTCAAACCCTTCCATGTAAGAAGGACATGTTTTGATTAATAAGCATTAATTCACATGAGCTTGACATAAGATTCCCCTTTCTCACTTACAATTTGTGGAAAGAGACTAATATTTCTTTTTTTTAAGCTATGATTCGTATAAGTTAAAACATAATTGTAGGAGCCGAAGCAATAATTTCTTCAAATAAAGCAGATGGAATTTTAATGAATTAAGAGTGAAGTCGTCCATCAACCAAATCTTATCTATAGATATATGAACTTAAGGTAGGGCCCTTAATTAAAGATTTTCACAAAACCACCTTTAAAATAAAAAAAAAACGGATGCCTTATGTTTATTAGGGTTTGATCAGTTGCAGGTTCTTTTACCCATTTTTGTTTCCTCTTCCCTTTTTAAGGTTTATTGGGTTTAATCAATAGAACGAGATAACTGAACAAAGAGGGCGAAAGTGAAACAAGCACTAATAACACATACCAGGAGTGGCTTCAACGTAAGGATGCAAGAGGAGCGGAGATTTCTTGGCTACTAGCTTGTCTGTGAAGATGGATGAAGAGGACCGCAGGCCAAAAGCACTCCTGATAACACTAGAATATAAGTGGAAATATCGGCACAACGCAAAAACAAGTGGACATTTTGGGGGAAGGAAACAGCAAGGAACTGAAAATTCATTTATGAAAAAAAATGTAATCGAGGGAGATGTTACGGTACCTTCAGCTTCGACTTGGGATGACTAGAGGAAGAAGGGATTCTATGCTCAGTTCTTGCAAAGGACCAATGACACATAATTGTCAAGAATATATTTGAACCAATACGTCTAGAGAGGGCCAGCGCTTGGTTGGCCATTTTTATAATGAGCACTATTGACTCTACTTTTTGACTTGTTCACTACAAACAGCTTGCCATTAAGAAAATGATTAGTTGTGAAATGATGAGGACACAATTCATCACTGTAATTCTGCCAACTTGCCCAGATAAAACAATTGCAAAAGACCATCGGACAATGACAAACCAAACAGGACAACGACCTCAACGTCAATCTTTCTTTCTTTATTCGGGATGGGGTGGAAAAATGCGGTATTTCTTGTTCTTTTCCTTTTATTTTCCTTGAGCATGTGCTATCATGACATAAACATAGCAAGTCGCTAAAGAGCGCTGGGCCCAGTGACCACGGTGGGTTGGAGTGTCATTTGGAGTTCTCATATAACTGGTGGGCCAAATCTTGTAAAAAAAGATAATATTTTTATGTTAAGAGGATAAAAATGATGTCATTTTCAAGAAAAGCAAGCACTCTTTTTTTACTGACAAAAATGGGTCGAGACGGGGGAGACGGCATTGGGGAGGCCTCGGGTCGAGCGGCTTCCGCCGGCCATGCCTGGCCGAGCCAGATCTCGGCCGAAGCAGGGGAGGCCGAGCTGGTTCTCGGCTGGGGACGGTGGTCGGACGAGAACTGGCCCTCGGCCTGGGCTGGCCGAGACGTCGCCGGACTGGGTGCGTGGCCAGCCCGATGCGAGCGGTGGCACTCGCCGCGGCCGCCCCCGTCGGGGCGAGGTCGACAGAGCGCCGCGAGAGGCAAGGGGAGGAGAGCAAGTCGGGTCTGCCTGGGTACCGTGTCGGATGTGGGTCGGAGTGGATCCGGGTCAGGTCTTTAGGGTTTGGTATTCGGGCTAGGATGATTTAGGCACATTGGGCTTATTCTGCTTTAATGGGCCAGGCTTAGTTCATTTTGTTTTTAAAGGGTTGGCCTTTCTCGCTAAGCCGGACTGGGCCCGCGTTTCAGGCCCATCTGGGCCGCTGGTTGGCGACTCGAGTCGGTTCCAACATGGGTTTTTTTGTACATCATAATATTATTTTAATATTAAAAATTATATTTTATTAAAAATCAGAAGAATTTTATTTTTTCTAAAAAATTAGCAAAAGGCTTAAAAAATGTCTTATGAGTGTTTTCCTCTTGGCATGAAAAAGAAAAAAAATCAAACCATGATGTTTAAAAATGGCTTTTAGTTAATTAACTGGTGTAATTAATTTTTCAACCCTAATTTCTTTTATTGTGCAAAAGTGAACTATTTCTTTCAATATTTTACTAGGGTTAATGGCAAACATAATCGGACTAAGTGCATTAGGGAGAGTTTGAAGATATCGTGACAACTAAGTGAGATTTGTAAGATCACTAAAAGTTTAAATATTTAATTATTTGCATATTAGCGTTTGCATCAACCACTAGAATTGAAAAGACCACCGAGATTTTGACGCAATGGTGGTTGTGGTTATGCCTAACTCGACAAACCACCCGATGCACCCTTTCTACTCTCTCCACTTCTAGTTTTTATTTTATTTTTTTCCTTTTCTCTCTGAAAAAAGTCAATTTATTTTGAGCATAAAATTATTATTTCTTTTTTAATAATAAAAAGGACATGTTAGCTTACATCTAAGAGCCGTTTGTCACATGATTTGCCACGGAGTTCATTTGGATGGAAAAAAAATAACGGTAGACATTCGAGTAAGAGTAATTACATTTTTTTGTGGACTTTAGAGAGTTTGGTCATTTTTGTCTTTTTGATATACATACATATGTGTGTACATTATTTTACAAACTAGGAATTTTCATGTTAGGAACCTTCTTGTCCTAAATAAAAGATAATGAAATAGTTGATTTTTCCTTATGAAATATTTTTTTCTTTTATTAAATGAAAGCATGGAGTAGCTGAACTTTTTAAAGCCAATTAATTCACATAAACGTACGTAAATCATAAACATGCACATCGAGACTTATCAAATATTTTTTATAAACATTTTTATAGGAAGAAAAAAAGGAAAATTCGAGTTAAAGGTTCCTAAAGGTTGAACAAATTTACTGCTTAATCTATTCGGGATTGAATGTGGAAAAAACCATGATTTCACAAAATGCTTCAATAATAGCTGCAACACTAGCACTCATTAGATGGGAGAAAGCTTTCCTCGAGAAAGAAGTTTTGAGGCATAATCAAGCAAAAAATATCACCGTATTGTTGCAATTGGAGTTTGTGGGTTGGCAAATTGGATATCATGAGGAGACTACCAATTAATGCTATGATCAACCTTTCAACGACAAGAAGAAATATGGTCTCAAGCTAATAGATGTTCTCAAATAATTGGTTTTTGTTAAAAGACAATTTAATCAACACTTAGGTCTTTGTCTGAAAAAAAAAAAAAAAAAAAGATACTTTTCTAGAGAGACCCATAGCCATCGCTTGTACTGGCAATTTTGGCAAGATGTTGAATAGCATGCCTCGGATTATTTTCTTTAACTCAACCAAAAGATATTGTTCTACTAACACAGTTTCCTCAAACCCTTCCCATGTAAGAAGGACGTGTTTTGATTAATAAGCATTAATTCGCATGAGCTTGACATAAGATTCCCCTTTCTCACTTACAATTTGTGGAAAGAGACTAATATTTCTTTTTCTAAGCTATGATTCGTATAAGATAAAGCATAATTGTAAGGGCCGAAGCAATAATTTCTTCAAATAAAGCAGATGGAATTTTAATGAATTAAGAGCGAAGTCGTCCATCAACCAAATCTTATCTATAGATATATGAACTTAAGGTAGGGCCCTTAATTAAAGATTTTCACAAAACCACCTTTGAAAAAAAAACGGATGCCTTATGTTTATTAGGGTTTGATCAGTTGCAGTTCTTTTACCCATTTTTGTTTCCTCTTCCCTTTTTTAGGTTTATTGGGTTTAATCAATAGAACCAGATAACTGAACAAAGAGGGCGAAAGTGAAACAAGCACTGATAACACATACCGGGAGTGGCTTCAACGTAAGGATGCAAGAGGAGCTGAGATTTCTTGGCTACTAGCTTGTCTGTGAAGATAGATGAAGAGGACCGCAGGCCAAAAGCATTCCTGATAACACTAGAATATAAGTGGAAATATCGGCACAACGCAAAAACAAGTGGACACTCTGGGGGAAGGAAACAGCAGGGAACTGAAAATTCATTTATGAAAAAAAAAAATGTAATCGAGGGAGATGTTACGGTACCTTCAGCTTCGACTTGGAATGACTAGAGGAAGAAGGGATTCTATGCTTAGTTCTTGCAATGGACAAATGACACACATAATTGCCAAGAATATATTTGAACCAATACGTCTAGAAGGCTAGCGCTTGGTTGGCCATTTTTATAATGAGCACTATTGACTCTACTTTTTGACTTGTTCACTACATACAGCTTGCCATTAAGAAAATGATTAGTCGGGAAATGATGACACAATTCATCACCGTAATTCTGCCAACTTGCCTAGATAAAACAATTGCAGAAGACCATTGGACAATGACAAACGAAACAGGGCAACGACCTCAACGTCAATCTTTCTTTCTTTATTCTGGGTGGGGTGGAAAAACGCGGTATTTCTTGTTCTTTTCCTTTTGTTTTCCTTGAGCATGTGCTATCACGACATGAACATAGCAAGTTGCTAAAGAGCGCTGGGCCCAATGACCACGGTAGGTTGGAGTGTCATTTGAAGTTCTCATATAACTGGTGGGCCAAATCTTGTAAAAAAAGATAATATTTTTATGTTAAGAGGATAAAAATGATGTCATTTTCAAGAAAAGCAAGCACTCTTTTTTTACTGACAAAAATGGCCACTATTATTTTTCCGTCTAAACGAGTCTGTGTCAGACGGCACTTATGTAGTAAGTTGATATGTCACTTTTTATTATTAAAAAAGTAAGAAAAAAACAAAGTTAATGATTTTAAATTAAAATTAAAATTATTTTTGTTAAAGACGAAAGAGAAATTAACAGAATCTAAAGCAAATGTCTTATTTTCCTTCTCGTTCTTCCTTTAAAATTGCAGAGAGATTGCAAACATAAAACAAAATCACAGCGAAAGAGAGGCAACGACTGAAGGGGAAGCAAATTATGAATTTCGTGTTATACCTACAACAGAGAGCATGACGATTTTAGATGAGACAGAGGAGCTGCCATCGATGCACTTTGGATTTGATGCTACAATATTAGGGCTAGGGTTGGCAATTAGAGGGGCGTAAGCACGAGTTTGCTGTCGTCGTTGGCTTCTCTTCCCTAGTTGAGGCAAGGCTTACAAGTGGTCTCGATGGTGATCACCAGCACCACTTATGTGATTACCTTGAACGGATTTGTGATTGCCGCCTTTCTTTTCTTTTAAATCTTTTCCTTTTATCTTTTTTTTTTTTGGGTCTTTGGATCTAAATGCGAAGAAGCTAATTGCCCAAATTATGATGATAAACTAGACCCACGAGACCCATCCATGGAATGTTGGATGAGCTCATTAATCATGAACTTTCAATACATAACACGTGGCAACAATCAATTGACTCGAAGCATGCATGGACGTTAGAGACTGAGTTAAGGAAAATCCATCGACTGGGAACAATCAGCGCTAAGAAATCAGGAGTTGTTGCGAATCATTCTTAGAGTAGCACACGAGTCAAGATATGATCTATCTAAGCTACTACGTCCATTTGTGATTCAATCGATGCATAGGGATTCTTATGAAAGATTGAAATGCATAATGGAAGTATCGATTTAAAGACACAACACAAATCAACAAGGGGCATTACAAATCCGTAGCAACACTTCAGAATGACTAAAGATACCAGAATGAGAAGATTATTCATAGCAGAGTAGATTGGATTAGATGGATTTGAATTTCGAACTAGATTAGGTTTTCTATTTCTAATATTTTTCTTTATTTATAAAAGCATTCCCACCATATTTTATAATTTTTTAAAAACTTTTCCTATGCATTCTGGTCATCTCCATCGGCAGTTCATGTTTTGTTTCAATCATCAAGCAAGCAGTACCTCCAAGAATGTAAACCATATGCCCTTTTTTCCAAAGAATTTCGTGTAATTCTTTTGTTGTTTTCATTTTACTGTTTACCCATAAATAATTATTTGAATTTTGCAAAGTCCATAAGGTTTCAAAGCATATTAAAATCTTTTTACTTTTGGGTAAGTAAATTGCAAGCACCAAAATTTTCGTACGGCGTTCACTTTGACGGCAAAACTTTTTTTCACTCACTTAAGTGCCACTTCTGATTTGGCCCATCAAAAAAGCCGATGTGGACGTAGCTGCGGAAAATATTATTTTAATATTTTAGTTTTATTTTTTTTTTTAATTATTATTTTTTTCTTTTCTTTTTTTTTTTTTCTTTAGGGTTGGCGAGGATCACCTGGTGACCCTGGTTGGCTGTGGCCGCCTTGCCCAGATTTGGCGAGGGCAACCTTACCCTTGGCTGTGAAGGCCTTGGGCGAGGCTGTCAAGGCCACTCTAGGTAGTGTCCAGCTTTGTGTAGTCGTGGGCGATGTTGCCTAGAGCGGAAGAGGGTTGTCGCAGCCTTGCCAGCGGTCGGTGAGGCCATTGCCTACTCTGGGTGTCGAAAGAAGATATGTTTTGAAGATATAAAATTGGGCTGAAGATTGTAATTGATTGGGATTGTAATTATTTTAGGACTAGAAATATTTTCCTATTAGGAATATTTTCTTTACTTTTTTATTGAATCTTATTGTATGATATATACATCTCTGTAACAATGTACAATTCAATGAAGAAAATACAATTCCTACACTTCTATTTGAGTTTCTTACATGGTATAAGAGCATGTCTCGATCTTGACATAGCCTTCGCACTATAATCAACCTCTGTTGCTGCAACCCTTCGTGGAACAGATCAGTCTTCTCTATTTCTTTGTTGCTGCGACTCTAGCAGAACAGAGCAGCATCCAGCAGGAAGTTCTTCATCCAACTTTCATTTCCTTATTCAAAGATTAACCTGCAAGACGGAATTGTTGCAGATTTCTTAGGAAATTGTCATCATGACAAATCCACAAGCACTTACCTCAAGATCCGCAGAAGAAACAACACTGCCACCACCTCCTTAGATCGATGAACCCTCGGCGATAATCGCAGTATCTCAGGAACAAACTCAGCCACAAATTCAGCCACAGCATCATCCTCAGCATGTGCAGTGGGGAACTGCTCCGGCTCAGTTTAACATGGGGCAGCCCTATTCGGGGCCACCTTACCCATGGGTACCGTATTCTTGGTACTATGGAACTAATCCAAATACATCATCACTGGGTTATCGAGATGGTGTGTGAACTGATAGAGGCCCACCAACCAGCAACGGGGCAGGCGCAACCATCAATCCTCAGCAGACGGGCGGGTCAATCGAACCGGGTGTGAATCCCTACCCGGGTTCATTTTTTTCCAATGCGGATTTTGCAACCGGATTTGGCGGATCAGGTTTTGCGGCAAATCCCTACCTAAATCCGCCGCCAAGGTTCCTTCCATACCAGATCTTCGCTGCCAGCGGGTGGCCGGAGCCCGGCGACCCTCTTTTCACAACTAATGCCAACGGACCAGAACTGAAGCTCATCTCTCAACAGTTAACCGGATCAGATAATTACTCAAATTGGTCGTGCGAGTTCCTGCGTGCATTGGTAACGAAAGATAAAGAGGGGTTTATCAACGGAACGGTTCCGGTTCCATCTGACGAGCGAATGGCATGACTCTGGAAGAAATGCAACCAATTGGTCCAAACGTGGGTTGGAAATTGCATTGCTCCCGAGGTCGCGGCCGCTCTTCCCCCAACGGAGGACTCGAAACAGATTTGGGAAAATATCAAAGAGATGTTTGGAAAACTAGACCAAGTGAAAATCTTTTCTTTGACGCAACAGATCTCTGATTTAAAACAGGGAAATATGTCTGTCGCTGCAATTTTTAACAAAATTTCAGGTTTGTGGAACGAGTTGGAGGCAGCCGAGGAGAAATTCGACTAGTCGGAACCCATCCTATAGCAATACAAAAGGATGCGGGACAGAGAGAAAGCAATACGCTTTATGCTCATCTTAAACGAAGCCTACCTTTCGTTTCGGTCGCAGATCTTGACCATGGAGCCGATGCCGACCCTCGGTCGCATCTACCAGCTTGCTGTTCAAGAAGAAAGCCAATAGAGAGCAGCCAAATACGGGAAGAATGGCGAGAGCGTGGCTCTGGCGGCGAAAAGGTTTTCTCGCCCGCTACAGAGAGCCACGGGAGGAAGAGAGGCTCTCGAAACCAATCTAGGGTTTCACGAAGAAAACCCTAGGGGATATCATTCCACGACGAGCGGCCACAATGCGTTTGATCGATCGGACGGCTCACAATCATTCTTTGGAGACCCTGGATCGGACGGTTCTGGAGGCAGGGGCCGGATGGAATCGAATGACTTTCGTGGCTCAAATGCATATGGGCCAGATGGCCCACGTGGGCGATATCCTTTCTATTCTGATGGGCCGCGAGGAAATTTTGCTGCATTTCCTGATGGGCCGTATGGAGCGACAACGGCCCACGCCGTGAATAGGCCCAATTCATTCGCCAAAAATAATCAAAAGGGCAAGGGTAAGTTGTACTGTGATTATTGCAAACGCCCACATCACACGATTGAAAATTGCTGGAAGCTCCATGGCAAACCTAGCGAAGAAGAGAAAGGAAAATTTTCAATTGTTTTACAGGTATTGGGAAAATCAGCAGACAAATCAATTTCTCATGGGGAATATCGAGAGCTGATGGAAGCTTTAAAGAAGTTAAATGCTTCTGACAAGGCAGGGAGTTTCACAGGTATTTCTTATTGTCTGATGAACTCAATTGCAATGGATGCATGGATTATTGATACTGGAGCTAGTGATCACATTGTCTGCAATCTGAAATTTTTTTCCACTATTAAGAAGTTATCATTTCCTATATCAGTGCAACTTCCGAATGGAAACACCACAAATGTTGATATGACCGAGACTGTAAATCTTAGTCCACTCATCAGTCTTAAAAATGTCATTTATGTCCCTAGTTTCCAATTTAATCTCATATCCGTTTCTCAAGCTTGTCAAGACAACTCCTGTCGTGCCTTGTTTGACTCTGATAAATGTCTATTTCAGGCCCTTTCGACTGGCAATCTGATGGGCTTGGGTAGAATCTATCAAGGATTATATTTTTGGATCGATCTTCCAAGCAATTTTAAATCCTCTTCTGTTGCTTTCAATAAATCCATATGTAATGTTGCCAGCAATAAAAATTTCCTTCATCATCAAAGATTGGGTCACTCTGCATCTTTCCCTTGTCCTCAGTGCCCTATTTGTCCCTTAGCGAAACAAACTCGTTCCCTTTTTCAAAGTAGCAATACTCGCGTTGACAGCATTTTTTCTTTAATTCATGCTGATGTCTGGGGACCATATCATACCTTAAATCATGACGGTTCACGGTTCTTTCTCACAATTGTGGATGATTTTCACGAGCCACCTGGGTTTTTCTCATACAATCAAAAATCAAGTTCTATCTCACCTTAGAATTTTGATCTCTTTATCAAAAACTCAGTTTGGCAAGTCAATTCGTCAAATCCGTACTGATAATGGAAAGGAATTCTTCAGTGGTGAATGTGCTTCGTTCTTTAGCTCAAATGGAATTTTGCATGAAAGTACTTGCACCTATACACCACAGCAGAATGGAGTCGTTGAGAGAAAACACCGTCATCTTTTGGAAGTGGCACGGGCTCTTAAATTCCAGGCATCTATACCAGAGAATTTTTGGGGAGATTGTGTAGTCACTGCAGCGTATCTAATAAATCGTATGCCATCTAGAATTTTGAAGGGAAGAACTCCATTTGAACTTTTATATGGGAAGAAACCAGATTTGAGTCATCTTCGTGTGTTTGGTTGTCTCTGTTATGTGACTATAGTCGGGCCTCGGGATAAAATGAGCCCTCGTGCTCGGCAATGCATATTCATGGGGTATGCCAATCTCAAAAAGGGTTATCGAGTCTATGACAAATCTACTAGGGATTTCTTTATCAGTAGAGATGTGGTATTTCATGAAGCTACTTTCCCTTTCCGGGATTCTGCTTCCACGTCTGGAGATGATGCAAACACTAATTGTAGATTTCTGTCATAAGAAGATTTATCTTCTGGAGGATCCTATATTGTTACTTCTCCTCCAAGACAGCAGATATTACATGCAACATCACCTTTACCACATGATGAGCATTCCACTGGAGATTCAATTGAGGATGAATTCATAGAAGAGGAACCTCAGGTGATCAACCCATCGAATTAGCAAATATTGAAGAAACATTGTCAGACGTGCTACATGAGCCACCTCGACGATCTGGTCGAGTCCCTCGTCCACCAGCTTGGACAAAAGATTATGTCTGTTCTTCATCAAAATCCTCAGGTACTCGTTACCCTATATCCTCCTATGTGTCTTTTAATCAGTTGTCATCAGAACATTTATGCTGCATTAGTCGCATTTCTGGGGAACAAGAACCATCTAGTTATCATGAGGCTGTACATGATCCACGATGGCAAAAGGCCATGGAAGCATAACTTAAGGCGTTGATTGACAATCACACCTGGGATATTGTATCATTACCTCCTCATCGTAAGCCCATTGGCTGTAAATGGATATATAAGATTAAATATAAAGCAGATGGTTCTGTGGAAAGGTACAAGGCCCGGTTGGTGGCCAAGGGGTTTACACAGGGAGAAGGATTTGACTACCATGAGACCTTTTCTCCAGTAGCCAAGGATGTCACAATTCGCTCTTTCTTGTCGGTTGCTGCTTTTCACAACTGGTCATTACATCAAATGGACGTCCACAATGCCTTTCTTCATGGTGATTTGGAAGAGGAGATTTATATGGATCTTCCACAAGGATTACGGAGACAGGGGGAGTCTAAGGTATGTCGTCTCCGCAAATCTCTTTATGGTATGTCGTCTCCGCAAATCTCTTTATGGTTTAAAACAGGTCTCTTGGCAGTGGTATGCCAAGTTTACTAATGCACTCCTGGGTGCCGGATACAAGCAGTCCAAGCATGATTATGCTCTTTTCACTTGGACAAAAGGTACATCGTCTATCTACTTGATGATTTATGTTGACGACATACTTATTATGGGAAATGATGATTCCACTGTGAGGAAGCTTAAGGAATATCTACATTCCTCTTTTCATATCAAAGATTTAGGGCCACCTAAATACTTTCTTGGAATAGAGATAGCTGGTTCTAATCAGGAGATTTCTCTTAGCCAAAGGAAATTTGTGATGGAGATTGTATCAGAAGCGGGATTATCGGGGTGCAAACCGACAGTCATTCCCATTGAATAGAATGCAAAGTTAACCAATGTTGATTATGACGCTGGGATGTCTTCTTCTAACGATCCATTACTGAAGGATCCGACAAGCTATCAGAGACTTGTTGGAAAACTCATATACCTTACCATGACTAGGCCAGATATCTGTTATGTTGTATAGACTCTTAGTCAGTTCATGCACAGTTCAAAGCAATCCCACATGAATGCAGCCTTGAAGGTGGTAAAATATCTGAAGAAATGTCCAGGGCTAGGGATACTTCTTTCTCAAAAGTGCAATATGGAGATGACGGCTTATTGTGATTCGGATTATGCTACATGTCCCATGAGTAGGAGATCCATTACTGGTTTCTGTATTAAGGTTGGGGAGTCACTACTTTCATGGAAGACGAAGAAGCAATCCACGGTATCATTATAATCAGCAGAAGCTGCATATCGATCCATGGCAAAGATTGTCTGTGAGGTGGTATGGTTACGAGGTCTACTCCTGTATCTTGGGATAAAAGTTAGAGGTCCGACATTACTCTTTTGTGACAATGATTCAGCAATCAAACTTGTAGCAAATCCCATATTACATGAGAGGACGAAACATATAGAAGTTCATTGCCATTTTACACGAGAGAAGATCAAAGAAGGTATCATCGAAACAAGAGGGATTAGAACCACAGAGCAACCCGCGGATATATTTACTAAACCTCTTTGCCAAAGACAACATACATATCTTCTAAACAAGCTTGGCGTCCTGGATATATACAAGCCACTAGCTTGAGGGGGAGTGTCGAAAGAAGATATGTTTTGAAGATATAGAATCGGGCTGAAGATTGTAATTGATTGGGATTGTAATTATTTTAGGACTATAAATATTTTCCTCTTGGGAATATTTTCTTTACTTTTTTATTGAATCTTATTGTATGATATATACATCTCTGTAACAATGTACAATTCAATGAAGAAAATACAATTCCTACACTTCTATTTGAGTTTCTTACACTGGGTGGCGTCGTTCGCGGCCGCCCAGGAGCCGACAAGGGCCCTCATGGCCGAGGGCGAGGTGACTGCGGTGATGAGGGTTACAACCCTTGTCGACGTTAAAAAAAAAAAATACCAATGAAAATCAAAAATTTCAAAAAAAATTAAAAAGAAAAAAAATCCACATGGCATATTTGGCCGGAATTAGCACTCAAGTAATCGATTTCTTTTTGATGTGGCACTTGAGAGAGTGAAAAAAAAAAAAGTTTTAGTATCAAAGTGAGCACTGCACGAAAGTTTTGGGACTCGGACCGTACTCACCCCATTTACTTTTGATCTGAACCAAAACTAACGATTTAATAGGCCATCAATCATCTGGAGTTTAGTTACTAATTGAAACAATCGAATGTCTAACTACACAACCTTGCAAAAGTTCACGTGACACCATGCTATCGCGCCTTAGAGATAGCAAGTTAGCGACGAAGAGCGCTGGGCCCAAATGGCCATGGTGGGTTGGATGTCACTCATAAAATTATCATATAACTGGTTGGTCCCCTAATTGGCGAATGGCGATGTTAATACAGTATTTTACAGTATTTTACGGACTCTGATTTTTTATCTTGGAAATTTTTCTCGTCTTAAATAAGAAAAAAAAAGAAACGTTTGAATTTTCCATATCAATTTATTTTTTTATTCAAAAACACGGGGCACTTGAACTTTCAGAGCCAGGCTAATCCACATTAATGCATTTAAATTACCAAATTTATGTCAGTTGGGACTTATCAAATGCTTTTTGAATTGTCGGAGTAGAATAGGAAAATTCAGGTTTATGATTCTTAGAAGCTGAATAAATCAACGGGGTCATCCACTGAGGGTCGAATGTGGAAAAAGATCTTAATTTCTCAAAACACTTCGAAAGTGTATTTAATACCAGTACTAGTTAGGTTGGACAAACGTTTCATTAAGAAAGGAGTTATGACGCAATAATCACAACATCTTTGCAATTGGAACTCGTAGGATGGCAAAATTGGATAGCATAAGCAAACTTTCGAACCAATTAATGCTTTGGTCAATCTTGAGGGATTGAAAGAAATATGATCTCAAATTGGTCCTTTTCTGATAGACGTTCTCAGATAAATGGTCCTTTGCCATAAGAAATTTTAATCAACACTCAGGTCTTGGCCAAAAAAATTCAATGCTTATGTTATTTGAGATCTTTATTTTATTTTCTTCTTCTTCTTTTTTCCTTTGTTGGTTGAAATGTTAGTCTAGGTCTTCATCGTAATAAATTTTTACATAATGCAATTCTGTAAGAGCCACGTAATCATCTCCTTTACTGGCAACTTTTGCAAGATGTTGAATTGCATGCCTTGAAGCATTTTTTCTTCAACGCAACCAAAACGCGTTATTCTCTCATTACCTGGCTTTGCGTGGTCCCGCAAACTGACACGGTTTCCGCGAACCCTTCCAATCTAATAAGGACAAGATTTGATTAATAAGCAATAACTAAGTACGAGCTCGCCATAAGATTCCCTTATTCTCTTACAAATGTGGGGAAATAAACTAATAGTTCCTTTTTTAAGCTATGATCAGTAAAGGACAAAAATGTTATCGTAAGGGCTTACGTAATAGTTTCTCCATCGACATATACCATTTCTCACACTAGTCTGCAGGATGGAGATAAGTATATCTATTAAGTATTCTATATTTGAAAATATATAGCTAACGAATGGGTTGTAGTTAGGAACTTCCACTGTTGTCGTAATTGATAACAAACCGACACGTTATTTTTCAATCGGAGGTACAACAATTATTTCTTGCATGTGAGAGGGCGAATGTCTAATCAAAATTCGATGGGAAAATGACATCCTAAATAATCGGGGGTACATCTACTCCTCATAATTATGTTTTATATCTCAATAAATGCATCGGATCAATTAGTTACAAGATCTTAATATCAATCGTGTCAAAAAAAAAAAAGGACATGTATCTTTCTAATTCATAAGATTTAATGAAAGCTAAAGGTTCAAAACTTGATTTTGTCAACAAAATTATGTAGGATAATCATATGCTCCCTCATCTATCGTTTTTGCCTAGTATCATTACTCCTTAGTGAAGATAAAGTTCACTCAAACCACCACAAAAACCTTAGTCGTTACCTGAAATACTATAGTAACATACCATATTCTTTTTCACCCAATTATTATAATGGATTAAAGTATTAAAAAGTTACATTTATCATATTTATTTTTTTCATAGTCATACCTAATCTTTAGTTGCGCCTTTTATTTACAAGTTGTCACTATTGACCTTAATTAATTTTGATGATTCTAAAACACACTTTGTATATTTGTAATTGTTACAAGCTGTTTGAACATGTTTTCTACAATTTTGTGTAGCCTAGCAAGAGTTAAAGAAGGCCTGACCTAGTGTGAAAATAACTCTATTTGTATACTTGTTTGTGTTGAGTTCAAATTTGAATCTCGCCTGCTCAATCCAGCTGAGTGCCCGGGCAATTCTTTTAAATGCTGAAATCCTCAACGGTCGAAAAATTAGCTCTTTGAAGTGTTAGTAACGCTAATTGAGTTTGTTTTCCTGTAAATAGGGTAAACCATTGTCTTAGGCATGCATACATGAATATTACTTACAAAAATCTCTCTTGTATATACTTTGGATTCAACTTCGTGTGAGATTAAACTTGCGGGACAAGTTCTTTTTGAAAGACTGCATCTTCTTCATAGAGGACTATCATCTATACTATAAACCAACGTTTGTATGAGGCTTCTAGTATAGTGGATTGGGCAATACTACCCTATGGTCTCAAGAGTGGAGAAGGTGCCGATTTGGGCCGAACTAGTATAAAATTGGTTTGGCATCTCTCTCCCCTTCCCTGTCTTTATATCTACACTTGCCAAGTGATTGATATATTGATTACCGT
Organism: Eucalyptus polyanthemos subsp. polyanthemos; assembly: GCA_017140185.1. Classification (NCBI taxonomy): domain Eukaryota; kingdom Viridiplantae; phylum Streptophyta; class Magnoliopsida; order Myrtales; family Myrtaceae; genus Eucalyptus; species Eucalyptus polyanthemos. The sequence continues at coordinate 31,142,017 of CM029458.1, forward strand.
TAAACATACTTAAGATAGTTTTAAGATACACCATCATTAGGAGTGGTATTAAGGAATTAATCTTTTTCCCTTCATGCTTATATGGATGTGAATTTTGATGATTTTAAAATCAATAGAAAAGGTACTAGTGGCTAAAGGGCCAGTAGTTGGTTGGCCATTTTTATAATGAGCACTACTAACTCTATCTTTTTGACTTGAGCAAAGTTGCTAAAAGGCAAGCTCGCATTAAGTAGTCGAAACTATTCTTAGATCAAATACTAAGCCCAACTTGTTGAACTTGGCAGCTATCCACAATTTCCCCAATAGCCTCTCTTTTTCTAATCCTCCGTTTTAAACTCATATTTAGATTAATTTGTAATTTGTGTTGAAGTTGTTTCATGAGGAATGTGCTTTCTGTTTATATTGAACTTGCGTTATGTTTATGCTGCACTTAATACTCGTAGACCTTCTATTGAATTGACATTTTATGAATATCTTTAAGATAAAAATGGTCAATTGTGTGCTTGATGATACATTCCACCTTAAGCCCTTTTCGATGTTATGACAAAAGAGGGAGAATGGTATAATGTTTACATTATATGTGATGATTCACTTGATTTATTTCCCTTGTAGTATGTTTAGGGGAGTTTTGGTTGAGGTTTTTAAAAGTGATTTTGTCTTCACAGAAAAGGGGAGATGGTTGACCTTAAATTAATTTTAATGATTCTAAAACTCACTTTTGTATATTTGTAATCGTTGCTAATCATTTGGATGTGTTTTTGTAAGTTTGTGCAGGTTGGAAAGGATGAAGGAAGGCTGGATCCAGTCTAAAAACATATCCAGGTTCCTCGCCAAGTGATTACAAGATAATCAGCTAAGATTGGCCGAATACCCAGCTTTGCAGTTTAGATTTTAATTTTGCTCACCCAACCCAATGGGTGCTGGGCCATTTTTTGAATGGACACTTGGAGGCCTCATTGATTTCTTTAAAAAAGAAAAGAGTCATTGAAGTGTTAATAATGGCTCGGGGACTACCGGCCTTGATGGGGATTAGTCGTGAGAGTTTGGGCCGAGGCCGATAGATACAACTTGTAAATTTCAATCTTCTCAATGACTGCAACTTCTTCAACGATATCCTCTTCGCCTGCAACTTCTTCTTCGCCGAACCATCATCGATGCTTGCAGCCGGTGAACTCAAATCAAGCCGACATTGGCAGAGGCACCAACGCCGATGTAGGACTACACCGCCAAGGCAAACTCGATTTCGAATGGCCGTTGATATCCTGCCAAAACAGCATTAACAACTCTCAAACGACATAAGGAATACGCGCACACACAATAGAGAGAAAAATACAGAGAACTGACGGTGACGGCCTTTAACCGTGGGCAACACCTCTAAGGAAACGGTATCTCCAACGCAAGCACTCATCCATGGCCGATGCCGAAAGTTGAAGCATATGCAATGACATCGAGAAAAATCACCGAAAAAGCACAATGAGGAAACATTTCAGTAATCGTGGAAGGATTCGAATGTCAATCTGAGTTTCCAAACATCGATTACACAATCCTTAGTTTACTATCTCGTTCTGGCAAATCATCAAACAGATAGAAGGCATTTTCAAATATAAATAAACTCCAGATTCGATTGAAATGCATCTCTCGACCTATACGTAGTAAACAAAACTTTCATTCGGCATTATTCATTGCAAATCGACCCGATTTTTATACAATTCGCTCAAGATTTCATGAATGAATATTGTATCTCAGCTTCAACAAAAACAGGGCAAAGTAGAGCGTTCGGAGCGAGGAGCTTACCTGCTTCGGGAATGGAGTCACCGTCTTCTCTCTCGTCTTTTCTCTTTTTAGTTTTATTTTTCTTTTTTCCAGCGAAGCTCTCTTCAGCTGAGCTCCTTCATGGCCGACGATCCCCCCTTAACAAGAGCGCAGACTTTCCTGTCCATTTTGGCACTCATGTACATTGATTCAGCATGGAATGGACCGCTCTCACCCACAAAAGTGAGTGTCTTGTGGCGCAAATTCTTCAAGTTGTCTGTCAGATCATGCCTCCTATTCATGGCCTCAAGAAAGCGCATGACATTCAGACTTTATCTTTCATCCAGCAACTTTCGACAAGTTTGAACGAGGTCGGATTTTGAACCGTGCATGCTGCAGCGAATTTCCTTACTGAAGTACCGCTGGAGAAGAAACTCCTTCATGAGGTTCAGCAACACCTTGTTATAAAGCCACTCAGTCCATGAAGGCGCCTTGCAAACTGGGGAAACAAAGATCAGACCAAGAACCCTCTCTTCATACTTGTGCGCAAAAGAGAGTCAGGATGTAAGCAATGGCCGTTACACCTAAGCACAGAACTTCCTTCAGCCTAAAGAAGTCGAGCACTTCGACGACCTGGTCCGCAAGGTCATCGGCACTTAGAAACACGATGTATAATTGAGAGCGACGTCGGGAGACGTCATCAGAGCGGGCTTCTCCCGATCGCCGCAGACGAACACGGAAACCGAATCTTTGCTCGTCTTCACCACACGCTCCTTCCCTTCGAAAGGTACGGCGTCGACGTCGACGTAGACACCGAGTCGCTCAACTCGGCCATGGCTCGGCTCGCTCGAAGCCTCAGGAAAATGCAGCGGAGCTCGAATCAAAGATATCGACCAGAACGGAGCTTGAAAATCTGAAACTCTCTCTCTCTCTCCAAAGGTTGCTTTCTCTCGGCTGTTTTTCCTTCTCTCGCTCGAACGGAATCTTTTTCCGTTAAGCCCGACTCCCCATACGCCGGCTAGCAACCTTCTAGAACAGTGGATTCGCTCGCCTCACCTGCCTGTGAGTCTACGGACATTCTCGTTGGACCGTTCCTCCCTTCGCCGCTCGTCTCGTTCTTGCTCACAGGCGCGCGTGTGCGCCAGGGAGGAGAAAGGCAAAAGGGCCGGGCTTTGGAAACAACAAAATGGGCTGAGAAAAGGAGAAAGCCGAAGAAAAGGGTTGGGCTGGATTAAAAATAAGAAAGATTAGAGGGAAATTGGGCTAATTCAGGGATTAAGACTGAGTGGGCCAGGAATCTTACTAAAGGAATCGGGCCAGGCATAAATGGCCTACCCGAATTTCATTGTTATTATTATATTATCATTCATTTTTCATTTTCTTTTTTTATATATGTTTTAATTTTCTTGTTTATTAATTTTTTGGTGTTGATATTTTTAACTTTTTATTGTTAAAAGAAAAATTCGAATGTCAACAATCTTTTATTTATTTATTTTTTCAATCGGCAACTCTCTTGCTTGATATCTTATTAGTGTTCAAAAATTTGGTTGTACATTTATAATTTGATTGGTACCAGATCTGCTCCTTTTGAATTTTTTTCTACTTCACCAATTGGATGACTATAGTAGATTTTAAAAATTGCTTTAATTGTTGCGTTAGAGACACTGGAACATGCATACTAGGTGATTAATCTTCATTTTTCAGATTAAATTAAGGTTTTCCTATTGAATTCATGTCTCCTATCTTTAAGCCAACGAGGAAGATGATGGTAAGCTCAACAATCGCACTCTTTATTAAGGGCAATGTGTGGTAGCAATTCAAGCGAGCTCAGGTGATTTATCATTGCAACATTCGTGTTCATTTGCTTGCATTTTTTTTTTCAATTTATATTTGAAATATTTGTAACTAACATTTTATCGGAATGGAAAAGTAACCGGAAAATAGATTTGGAATGGAAATAAGAAACATAAAAAAAGTAACTCATTGTTCTCGGGAACAATTTCTAAAAATAAGTACATTTTTTCTTTTCTATTTTTCTTTTGTGCTTCTTCCTTGTTGCAGCCATCACCGACCGCCTACCAACCGTCGGCTACCTCCTGCCGCTCGTGGCCATCGTTGGCAGCCGACCACTAGCGATAGTTGTCACCACTTGTAGCCCACCGACCATCGCCCATAGCCCACCAACCGACGATTGCCACTGTCCGTCAGCAGCCTACCATTGCCAACAGCCACACGACTGCCGCATGACCGCTGCCTGCCGCCACACGACCGTCGACCGTTGCCGCAGGACCGCCGTCCACAACCCACCAACCATTGCACCCTCCCACGGCCGGAGGGCTATAGAAGGCAATCCAGTGACGACAGTTGGCGGTGACAATCAGCGGTCGTGCGGTGGTGAGCGACGGTCCGTGACTAAGAAGAAAAGACAAATAAATACAAAAATTTATAAATTTCTACAAAACACATTTCTATTTTTTCTCTATTCCAAGAATAGTAATTTTATATAATTACCAAACACCTTATTTTACTCAGAAATTGTCTTCGGAGTAGAAATAAAAAAAATAAAAACTAATTCTGAAAAAAGAAAAATAGTACTCCGGAATAGAAACGTTGCCATGCACACCCTTAGTTTCCCAAATGGTAGGTCTCTCGAGAGATTGGCTGAATGAGGAATGGTAATGTATAAAATGTTCAACTTATTCATGTTCTTGAACTCAGCCAGGCTAGCGTTGTTTTGCGGGGTTTTATCCTCGGCCTCCCACTGATCAAAACTCTCTTCGATAGACAATTCTTCTAAATTAACCAAGCTTTCAATAACTTCAAGCATGGAACATAATCTCAGGTCCAAAAATCTCAATTTTGTTAGTCACCAATTTCTTTGGGCAACTGAGCAATTCTAGAATTGAAGAAACTTAGGAACTGCAATCCTTTCAGCTTTTCAAGAGCAGTCACATTCTCCAGATGGCATCCATCAAGACATAGTTGTGAGGTTCTTAAGTAACTCCATCGACGAAGGGAGGGAGATAAAAGATAAGCCAGTCAAGTCCAAGACTTGGAGCTTCTCCATAGATTCGAAAAATGAGTCGAGCATTTTGAGAAAGTTTTCTTCTAATGACAGAAGCATTCTCATGTTCGGGTAGTCCAATTTTTTAGGAAATTCATTAATGTCAACATAGTGAAAAAAAAAAAAACATAGTATAAGGCCATTGTGGTTCATTTTCTGAGATCATGCTATGACCATTCTTTAAACATAAAATCCTTTCTCCCGACCAAGGCGTTCTATTCCGTGTCTATAAATTTGTCATGCATAGAGATGGCCACGTTAATAATTATGTCATGCATGCTCAACTGGGCCCAGCCATCATTGCCTACCAACGAAGAAGAGTCAAAGAGGCGACGTCAATCCATAACAACCTCTTCTTAGTGTTTTTGATGGTCTTGCTGAATTTTTTATATAAACCCAAGCCCACGCAGTAGATAAGGGCATCCCTCCATTCAGGCAAATCTCCACACTTAAACCTTTTAGCCACTAAGAGAATCATAAGAGGCAAGCATCCACAATTCTCAACCACTATATTCCCGAGGATCTTAAATTCAGGGTCGATAATTTTGTCGCCCACTATCCTTTAAAAAACTATACGTGCCTTTCCATGCTTTAACTCACCGAGTTGGAATTATGGATCAGTGCCATCGTTTGCCGGCAGCCTGTTGTTGCCAATTGCCACATGACCGCCGCCAACCGCTGCACGACCGCCGATCGTCACTACCGACGGCCGCCATAAGACCGTCGCACACAGCCCATTAGTCGCCGCCCCCAACTACAGTTAGTGGGCTGCAAGCGGCAATCTTGTGGCGGCGATTGGTGGTGACAGTCGACGGTCGTGCGCTGGTCGTGCGGCGTTCGTGCGCCGGTCGTACAGCGGTGGTCGGTGGTCGACGGTCCGTGAGTAAGAAGAAAGAACAAACAAATATAAAAATTTATAAATTTTTACTAAAAACTTTTATGTTCTTTTTCTATTCCAAGAATAGAAATTTTCTATAATTACTGAATACCTTATTTTACTCAGAAATTGTTCTTGGAGTAGAAATAGAAAAAAATAACAATTTCAAAAAAAAAAAAAAGTTCCCTTGAATAAAAACATTGCCATGCGCACCTTAGTTTCGCAAATTGTAGGTTTCTTGAGAGATTGGCTGAAAGAGGAATGGTAATGTATAAAATGCTCAACTTATTCATGTTCTTGAACTTAGCCAGGCTAGCGTTGTTTTGCAGGGTTTTATCCTTGGCCTCCCACTGATCAAAACTCTCTTCCATAGACAATTCTTCTAAATTAACCAAGCTTTCAATAACTTCAAGCATGGAATACAATCTCAAGTCCAAAAATCTCAATTCTGTTAGTTCACCAATTTCTTTGGGCAACCGAGCAATTCTAGAATTGAAGAAACTTAGGAACTGCAATCCTTTCAGCTTTTCAAGAGTAGTCACATTCTCCATATGGCATCCATCAAGACATAGTTGTGAGGTTCTTAAGTAACTCCATTGACGAAGGGAGGGAGATAAAAGATAAGCCAGTCAAGTCCAAGACTTGGAGCTTCTCCATAGATTCAAAAAATGAGTCGGGCATTTTGAAAAAGTTTTCTTCTAATGACAGAAGCATCCTCATGTTCGGGCAGTCCAATTTTTTAGGAAATTCATTAACGTCAACATAATTAAAAAAAAAAAAATAGTATAAGGCCATTGCGGTTCATTTTCCGAGATCATACTGTGACCACTCTTTAAACATAAAATCCTTTCTCCCGACCAAGGCGTTCTATTCCGTGTCAATAAATTTGTCATGCATAGAGATTGCCACGTCAATAATTATGTCATGCATGCTCAACTGGGCCCGGCCATCATTGCCTAGCAACAAAGAAGAGTCAAGGAGGCGACGTCAATCCATAATCAACCTCTTCCTAGTGTCTTCGATGGTCTTGCTGAATTTTTTATATAAACCCAAGCCCATGCAGTAGATAAGGGCATCCCTCCATTCAGGCAAATCTCCACACTTCAACCTTTTAGCCACTGAGAGAATCATAAGAGGCAAGCCTCCACAATTCTCGACCATTCTATCCACGAGGATCTTAAATTCAAGGTCGATAATTCTGTCGCCCATTATCCTTTAAAAAAGTATACGTGCTTTTCCATGCTTTAACTCACCGAGTTGGAATTATGGATTAATGCCACCGTCCGTCAGTAGCCTGTTGTTGCCAATTGCCACACGACCGCCGCCTACCACTGCACGACCACCGACCATCGCTACCGATGGCCGCCATAAGACCGCCGCACACAGCCCGTTAGCCATTGCCCCCAACCGTAGTCAGTGGGCTGCAAGCAGCAATCTTGCGGCGGCGATTGGTGGTGACAGTCGACGATCGTGCGTTGGTCATGCGATGGTGGTGCGGCGTTAGTGCGACGGACATGCGGCGTTCGCGTGCCGGTTGTACGGCGGTGGTCGGCGGTCGATGGTCCGTGAGTAAGAAGAAAGAACAAACAAATATAAAATTTATAAAATTTTACTAAGCACTTTTCTGTTCTTTTTCTATTGCAAGAATAGAAGTTTTCTATAATTACAAAATACCTTATTTTACTCAGAAATTGTTCTTGAAGTAGAAATAGAAAAAAAAAAAAAATTTCAAAAAAAAAATAGTTCCCCATAATAAAAACGTTGCCATGCGCACCTTGGTTTCGCAAATTGTAGGTTTCTTGAGAGATTGGCTGAAAGAGGAATGGTAATGTATAAAATGCTCAACTTATTCATGTTCTTGAACTCAGCAGGCTAGCGTTCTTTTGCGGGGTTTTATTCTCGGCCTCCCACTGATCAAAACTCTCTTCCATAGAAAATTATTCTAAATTAACCAAGCTTTCAATAACTTCAAGCATGGAACACAATCTCAGGTCCAAAAATCTCAATTCTGTTAGTTCACCAATTTCTTTGGGCAACCGAGCAATTCTAGAATTGAAGAAACTTAGGAACTGCAATCCTTTCAGCTTTTCAAGAGTAGTCACATTCTCCAGATGGCATCCATTAAGACATAGTTGTGAGGTTCTTAAGTAACTCCATCGACGAAGGGGGGGAGATAAAAGATAAGCCAGTCAAGTCCAAGACTTGGAGCTTCTCCATAGATTCGAAAAATGAGTCGGGTATTTTGAGAAAGTTTTCTTCTAATGACAGAAGCATTCTCATGTTCGGGCAGTCCAATTTTTTAGGAAATTCATTAATGTCAACATAGTAAAAAAAAAAAAAATAGTATAAGGCCATTGCGGTTCATTTTCTGAGATCATATTGTGGCCATTCTTTAAACATAAAATCCTTTCTCCCGACCAAGGCGTTCTATTCCGTGTCTATAAATTTGTCATGCATAGAGATGGCCACGTCAATAATTATGTCATGCATGCTCAACTGGGCCCGGCCATCATTGCCTAGCAATAAAGGAGAGTCAAGGAGGCAACATCAATCCATAATCAACCTCTTCCTAGTGTCTTCGATGGTCTTGCTGAATTTTTTATATAAACCCAAGCCCATGCAATAGATAAGGGCATCCCTCCATTCAGGCAAATCTCCACACTTCAACCTTTTAGCCACTGAGAGAATCATAAGAGGCAAGCCTCCACAATTCTCGACCACTCTATCCATGAGGATCATAAATTCAGGGTCGATAACTCTGTCGCCCACTATCCTTTAAAAAAGTATACGTGCTTTTCCATGCTTTAACTCACCAAGTTAGAATTATGGATCAGTGCCATCGTTCGCCGGCAGCCTGTTGTTGCTAATTGCCACACGACTGCCACCTACCGCCGACTGTTGCTACTGACGGCCGCCACATGACCGCCGCTATGGCATCCCAAAATTTCAAGACAAGCTTTAAGGTGTGTTAAAGCCCATAATTAGGTGATAAATTTCCTATGGTTTATGACAGGACCTGAATTGGTACAAGTTACCACTAAGGTTGTTGAAATTATTAGAGAAAGACTTTAAACAGCTCAAAGTAGACAGAAAGACTACACAGATAAGTGTAGGAGGCCTTTGGAATTTAGTGTGGGAGATCATGTATTCCTTAAGGTATCTCCAATGAAAGGGATATCTCAATTTGGAATGAAGGGTAAGTTAAGCCCTAGATTTGTTGGACCTTTTGAGATACTTGAAAGGATATGAGATGTAGCTTAGTGTTTAGCACTGCCTCCTAAGTTTGGAAAATTGCATGATGTGTTTCATGTATCGATGTTGAGGAAGTACCAGCCGTATCCTAGTCAGATACTCGATCATGAAGCCATCAAAGTGGATGAGAAAGTGAGATACATTGAAGAGCCTGTGTAGATATTGGATCGAAAGGAACAAATTCTTAGGACTAAGAAGATCCCATTGGTTAAGGTATTATGGCGGCATCATGGTATGGAGGAAGCCACATGGGAAAGTGAGGATCAGATGAAGGAAAAGAACCCTTTCTTGTTTCGAGAAGGCACGAGTGGTGTCTAATTTCGAGGACAAAATTCCTTAAGGATGGGAGAATTGTGGCATCCCAAAATTTCAAGACAAGCTTTAAGGTGTGTTAAAGCCCATGATTAGGTGATAAATTTCCTATGGTTTATGCTTTAGCCATTAGTCTCCTTTTAAGACTAAGTGATATATGCTTGTGTTTATGAGATTTTAAATTAGATAAATTAATAAGAATAATTTATTCTTGGCCATTTAAAATTTAAAATTTGAAATCTATAAAAGAAATAATTAAAGATGAACAATTGAAAATGAAATTGTGAGTTTAATTAGGATTGGGCCTTAGGCCCAAAGGTGGATTTTAATGGGCCAAGTTGGCCGGCCCATTGAAGCCCACAAGTGGGCTGCCGTCGACCATGAAAGGGGGAGGAGTGGCCGGCCCATTTGATGGCCCAAATGCCTCCAAGCCCAAGCCCAATCCAAGGCCCAAGCCCTTTGCATGTGTCATGACAAGTGGCAAAACGGAAGATGGCATGCATTGGCTTGTGGAGAGGCAAGCTAATCATTGCAAATGATGAGGATTTGGGGAAATAAAAGGAAGAGGAGAGAGAGAGAGTGGCCGGTTGGGTCATTCGGCCAAGTGAGAGAGAGAGAGAGAGAGAGAGTGAGTTGCAAGAGAGAGGGAATCGCCGAGAGAGAGAGAGAGGGAGGCCGAGAGGGAGAAGGAGTCGCCGCCGCACGCCGTCTGTCCGTTGCCGATGTGCCGTCCGCTTGCTGCTGTTCGTTCGGTCTTTAAGGCAAGTCGGGACTGATTTCCACCCTTGCATGTGTGCCTTGCATGTGTGATTTGTTTGTGGTAGGTTTCGGATCAAAGGGAAGGCAAAACCGAAGCTAGAATGTGACTTGATCTTGGAGATGCTTGCTGTTTTCGCATGAACCGTCTGACCCATAATCTTGTGAGAGCTTGCATGCATGTTTTGAGTTTTATTTTGACCTTGATTCCTTCATGAAAGTTGTAGCCAACATATTAAAGTACAACATACTAACATTTGGGACAAAATGATGGATATTTAAGGGGTCAAACCCTCATCCGATCTGGAACGATTTCACTGACCTTTCGGTGGATTTGTGGTTGCATGTTTATTTTTACTGAGAATATCTCTTAGACTTCTTCATGAAAATTGTAGATAGCATCCTAAAGTTTAACATACTCAAATTTGAAGTAAAATGAACAAGTGTAGCCTATTGAATCGACTTACTCTTGAAAACGGTAAATCTGGAGATGCGGTACAGGATACCTGAGACTTCATGGACCCATATGATGACAATAATCTAGAAATTTGACTTAGATCCCTTAATGAAGTTGTAGGGGACCTCTTGATGTAAAACATATCCAAATTTCAGAGGAAACGAAGAAGAATAAAGGGGTGAAAACTCGATTTTTCGGAGATACATACACTGGACGTTTCGGTGCTAGATCCAGAAGCTTTGGATGACTATAGAGAATTACCTAGAACGAATATGGCCTAGAAGTCTTCATGAAAAATCTATTTTAGTGTCTTATCTACAACCTGGTAAAATTTCATAATTTTTTAAGGTCGTTCAGGTATTTTAATCGAATTATTTCGAAAACTGCACATTCTGTTTTATCCGAATTTGCATGCTGAAATTGTGTGGATTATATCTTCTTGTGTGGGACTCGATTGGGCATGTGTTTCTCATGAAATTACTATCTTATTGTCTTGTCTATCACGTGCCTTGATTTCATGATTTTTGAGAAGCATGTGGATATTTAATTTGAATATTTTCTAAAAATGGTACATGCTGGAATTTTGTAAAGGGCATGAAATATTGACCATTTTAAATTGCATGGATTCATGAATCGTATTGCTATGGATGATGGTGTCTTGCTGTATGTATGAATTCAATGATGAATATGACATTGATTTCCATCACATCACATGCCATGTTAAATTGAATTATAATTGAAGATATGAATTGAGATAAATGAGGAAGTTGTCGGAGGTGAGCCGACGATGCCCCAGGAGTGTCAGGATGCCTGGCTAGAAGGGTACGGCCGGTTGCCTGGTGGTCATGAATGGCTGAATACCGGAGGGTCCTCGGGAGACCGAGTGGTATCGAGATGCCCAGAGAGTAGGGGAGCCGTAAGCTCGGCATGGAATTGTGTCGAGGGATACCTCGCGATGCTAGTTTGGGTGCGAGATGCCTGGCTTGAAGGGTGCGGCCGGTTGCCCGGTGGCATTAAATGGCTGGATGCCGAAGGGTCCTCGTGATGCCAGTTGGGGTACGAGATGCCCGGAGAGTAGGGGAGCCGGATGGTCTGAATTGTATCTTGGACACATGTGGGATGCAAATATTGGTTCCAGAAATGTGAAATGTGGTGGTCCAAGATGAAATTGGAATCAAATTACGCATGATGATATATGCATGACATGATGCATGTTGATATATGCACGATATGATGCATGGATGCATGACAATGATGATGGTACATGTGATATGATGATGTTACATATATGGATGCATGGCAATGATGATGGTACATGTGATATGATGATGTTACATGCATGGATGCATGGCAATGATGATGGTACATGTGATATGATGATGTTACATGCATGGATGCATGGCAATGATGATGGTAGATGTGATACGATGATGTTACATGCATGGACGCATGGAAATGATGATGGTACATGTGATATGATGATGTTACATGCATGGACGCATGGCAATGATGATGGTACATGTGATATGATGATGTTACATGCATGGGCGCATGGCAATGATGATGGTACATGTGATATGATGCTGTTACATGCATGGACGCATGGAAATGATGATGGTACATGTGACATGATGATGTTACATGCATGGATGCATGGTAAGGATGATGCCATATGTGACATGATGATGGTAAGTGTATGATGTGATGATAATGTCTATATGATGATGATGGTACATGAGGTATGATGACATGTGCATGATGCCATTGTATGTTGTACACGAATGCTTGTATGACATATGATGTTATGATTGTGATGATTGCATGGCATGATGTATTGTGTGGTTTTATTGGTCCTTTACCTGCTGAGTGGTTGTACTCACCCCTTTGGGGACCAACATTTCAGATTAATAGAATGCCGTTCCTTGTTGTCACGCGGGGCGTGTTTTACAGCCTACCTTCTGATGTAGAAGTCGAGTGCGAGGAGTTTGACTGTCCCTCCATTCCTGGACTGACGTATATTCGAGTACACTGTTTAGTTATGTACGATGTGGGCCTAGCTGGGGGCCCTTTTATCCAGGAGTTCATATCCGTCCATGTTCGTTGAGATGGAGTGATGCGTGGGATGTTGCCACCGCCATCGCCTGATGCACTGGGATGGGTGTGAGGACCCGTGAGTGACAAGTAGGAGCTGAAACTTTTTGGGATGTTTAGCCGACGTTAGTGATAGGGGATCTTACACGATAGATTTAGTGGGTCGAGTGTTTCTTTTTGAGGCTATGGCCGAGTGTGGCTATAAGTCCTGGTATTACCTTTTGATGTACTAACTCAAGGAAACCCATCTTGAAAATATTTAAATAAAGTGTCGTGGCTTTGTCTTTTATTATAATACTTAGTGGTGTGCAATTGTATCATGGTTGATGGAGGGGGGAGATGGTGATATTATATTTTGCTTTCGCTAATGAGTTGCGCTGGGACCGTTTTCAAAAAAAAAAAAAGTCTATGATTTACGACGCTTTCTCTAAGAGATATAGTTAGGTGTACATTCGGTGCCTATGGCGACCTCAGGAGGTTCGGGGTGCCACAGCCGCACACAACCCATTAGCCGTCGCCCCCAACCGCAGTTAGTGGGCTGGAAGCGGCAATCCTGCGGCGGCGATCGGTGGTGACAGTCAACGGTAGTGCGCCGGTTGTGCGTCGGTCGTGTGGCGGTCATGCGACGAACGTGCGGCATTCGTGCGCCGGTCGTACGGCGGCGGTCGGGCGGTCGACAGTTTGTGAGTAAGAAGAAAGAAAAAACAAATATAAAAATTTATAAATTTTTACTAAACACATTTATGTTCTTTTTCTATTCCAAGAATCGAAATTTTCTATAATTACCAAATACCTTATTTTACTCAGAAATTGTTCTTGGAGTAGAAATAGAAAAAAAAAAATTCAAAATAAAAAATAGTTCCTTGGAATAAAAATGTTGCCCTGCGCACCTTAGTTTCGCAAATTGTAGGTTTCTTGAGAGATTGGCTGAAAGAGGAATGGTAAGGTATAAAATGCTCAACTTATTCATGTTCTTGAACTCAGCCAGGCTAGCATTGTTTTGCGGGATTTTATTGTCGGTCCTCCATTAATCAAAACTCTCTTCCATAGATAATTCTTCTAAATTAACCAAGATTTCAATAACTTCAAGCATGGAACACAATCTCAGGTCCAAAAATCTCAATTCTGTTAGTTCACCAATTTCATTGGCCAACCGAGCAACTCTAGAATTGAAGAAACTTATGAACTGCAATCCTTTTAGCTTTTCAAGAGCAATCACATTCTCCAGATGGCATCCATCAAGACATAGTTGTGAGGTTCTTAAGTAACTCCATCGACGAAGGGAGGGAGATAAAAGATAAGCCAATCAAGTCCAAGACTTGGAGCTTCTCCATAGATTCGAAAAATGAGTCGGGCATTTTGAGAAAGTTTTCTTCCAATGATAGAAGCATTCTCATGTTCGGGCAATCCAATTTTTTAGCAAATTCATTAATGTCAACATAGTAAAAAAAAAAAAAATAGTATAAGGCCATTGCGGTTCATTTTCTGAGATCATACTGTCACAATTCTTTAAACATAAAATCCTTTCTCCCGACCAAAGCGTTCTATTCCGTGTCAATAAATTTGTCATGCATAGAGATGGCAACGTCAATAATTATGTCATGCATGCTCAACTGGGCCCGGCCATCATTGCCTAGCAACAAAGGAGAGTCAAGGAGGCGACGTCAATCCATAATCAACCTCTTCCTAGTGTCTTCGATGGTCTTGCTGAATTTTTTTTATATAAACCCAAGCTCATGCAGTAGATAAGGGCATCCCTCCATTCAGGCAAATCTCCACACTTCAACCTTTTAGCCATTGAGAGAATCATAAGAGGCAAGCATCCACAATTCTCGACCACCCTATCCACGAGGATCTTAAATTCAGGGTCGATAACTCTGTCGCTCACTATCCTTTAAAAAAGTATACGTGCTTTTCCATGCTTTAACTCACCAAGTTGGAATTATGGATCAGTGCCACCGTCCACCGGCAGCCTGTTGTTCCTAATTGCCACACGACCGCCGCCTACTGCTGCATGACCGCTGACCGTGGCTACCGACGGCCGCCACAAGACCGCCGCACACAGCCCATTAGTCGCCGCCCCTAACTGCAGTCAATGGGCTGCAAGCGGCAATCCTGCGGCGGCGATCGGTGGTGACAATCGATGGTCGTGCGCCGGTCGTGCGACGGTCGTTTGGTGGTCATGCGACGGACGTGCGGTGTTTGTGCGCCGGTCGTACGGCGGCGGTCGGCAATCGACGGTCCGTGAGTAAAGAAAGAAAAAACAAATATAAAAAATTTATAAATTTTTCCTAAACACATTTATGTTCTTTTTTCTATTCCAAGAATAGAAATTTTCTATAATTACCAAATACCTTATTTTAATCAGAAATTGTTCTGAAGTAGAAATAGAAAAAAAAAAATTTCAAAAAAAAAAAAAAAAAGCTCCGGAATAAAAACGTTGCCGTGCGCACCTTAGTTTCGCAAATTGTAGGTTTCTTGAGTGATTGGCTGAAAGAGGAATGGTAATGTATAAAATGCTCAACCTATTCATGTTCTTGAACTCAGCCAGGCTAGCGTTGTTTTGTGGGGTTTTATCCTCGACCTCCCACTGATCAAAACTCTCTTCGAAAGACAATTCTTCTAAATTAACCAAGCTTTCAATAACTTCAAGCATGGAGCACAATCTCAGGTCCAAAAATCTCAATTCTGTTAGTTCACCAATTTCTTTGGACAACTGAGACATTCTAGAATTGAAGAAACTTAGGAACTGCAATCCTTTTAGCTTTTTAAGAACAGTCACATTCTCCAGATGGCATCCATCAAGACATTGTTGTCAGGTTCTTAAGGAACTCCATCGACGAAGGGAGGGAGATAAAAGATAAGCCAGTCAAGTCCAGGACTTGGAGCTTCTCCATAGATTCGAAAAATGAGTCGGGCATTTTGAGAAAGTTTTCTTTTAATGACAGAAGCATCCTCATGTTCGGGCAGTCCAATTTTTTAGGAAATTCATTATTGTCAACATAGTTAAAAAAAAAAAATAGTATAAGGTCATTGCAGTTCATTTTTTGAGATCATACTGTGACCATTCTTAAAACATAAAATCCTTTCTCCTGACCAAGGCGTTCTATTCCATGTCAATAAATTTGTCATGCATAGAGATGGCCACGTCAATAATTATGTCATCCATGCTCAACTGGGCCCGGCCATCATTGCCTAGAAACAAAGGAGAGTCAAGGAGGCGACGTCAATCCATAATCAACCTCATCCTAGTGTCTTCGATGGTCTTGCTGAATTTTTTATATAAACCCAAGCCCATGCTGTAGATAAGGGCATCCCTCCATTCAGGCAAATCTCCACACTTCAACCATTTAGCCACTGAGAGAACCGTAAGAGGCAAGCCTCCACAATTCTCGACCACTCTATCCACGAGGATCTTAAATTCAGGGTCGATAACTCTATCGCCCACTATCCTTTAAAAAAGTATACGTGCTTTTCCATGTTTTAACTCACCGAGTTGGAATTATGGTTCAGTGCCACCGTCTGCCGGCAGCCTGTTGTTACCATTTGCCAACGACCGCCGCCTACTGCTGTACGACCGCCGACCGTCGCTACCGACGGCCGCCACGAGTCCGCCGCACACAGCCCATTTTCCGCCGCCCCTAACTACAGTCAGTGGGCTGCAAGAGGCAATCCTGCGGCGGCAATCGATGGTGACAGTCGATGGTCGTGTGCCGGTCGTGCGGCGGTCGTGCGATGGACGTGCGGCGTTCGTGCGCTGGTCGTACGGCGGCGGTCGGCGGTCGACGTTCTGTGAGTAAAGAAAGAACACACAAATATAAAATTTTATAAATTTTTACTAAACACATTTATGTTCTTTTTCTATTCCGAGAATAGAAATTTTCTATAATTACCAATTACCTTATTTTACTAAGAAATTGTTCTTGGAGTAGAAATCGAAAAGAAAAACAATTTCAAAAAAAAAAAAAAAAAGCTCACTGGAATAAAAACGTTGCCATGCGCACCTTAGTTTCGCAAATTGTGGGTTTCTTGAGAGATTGGCTAAAAGAGGAATGGTAATGTATAAAATGCTCAACCTATTCATGTTCTTGAACTCAGCCAGGCTAGCGTTGTTTTGTGGGCTTTTATCCCCCGCCTCCCACTTATCAAAACTCTCTTCGATAGACAATTCTTCTAAATTAACCAAGCTTTCAATAACTTCAAGCATGGAGCACAATCTCATGTCCAAAAATCTCAATTCTGTTAGTTCACCAATTTCTTTGGGCAACTGGACAATTCTAGAATTGAAGAAACTTAGGAACTACAACCCTTTCAGCTTTTTAAGAACAGTCACATTCTCCAGATGGCATCCATCAAGACATTGTTGTGAGGTTCTTAAGGAACTCCATCGACGAAGGGAGGGAGATAAAAGATAAGCCAGTCAAGTCCAAGACTTGGAGCTTCTCCATAGATTCGAAAAATGAGTCGGGCATTTTGAGAAAGTTTTCTTCTAATGACAGAAGCATCCTCATGTTCGGGTAGAATAATTTTTTAGGAAATTCATTAATGTCAACATAGTAAAAAAAACAAAAATAATATAAGGTCATTGCAGTTCATTTTCTGAGATCATATTGTGACCATTCTTTAAAAATAAAATCCTTTCTCCCGACCAAGGCGTTCTATTTCGTGTCAATAAATTTGTCATGCAAAGAGATGGCCACGTCAATAATTATGTCATGCATGCTCGACTAGGCCCGGCCATCATTGCCTAGCAACAAAGGAGAGTCAAGGAGGCGACGTCAATCCATAATCAACCTCATCCTAGTGTCTTCGATGGTCTTGGTGAATTTTTTTATATAAACCCAAGCCCATGCTGTAGATAAGGGCATCCCTCCATTCAAGCAAATCTCCACACTTTAACCTTTAACCGCTGAGAGAAGCGTAAGAGGCAAACCTCCACAATTCTCGACCACTCTATCCACGAGGATCTTAAATTCAAGGTCGATAACTCTGTCGCCCACTATCCTTTAAAAAAGTATACGTGCTTTTCCATTCTTTAACTCACGGAGTTGGAATTATGGATTAGTGCCACCGTCCGCCGGCAGCCTGTTGTTACCAATTGCCACACGACCGCCGCCTACTGCTACATGACCGCCGACTGTCGCTATCAATGGCCGCCATAAGACCGCCGCACACAGCCCATTAGCCGCCACCCCCAACTACAGCCACTGGGTTGCAAGCGGCAATCCTACAACGGCGATCGGTGGTGACAGTCGACGATCGTGCGACGGTCGTGCGTCGGTCGTGCGACGGTTGTGGGGTGGTCCTGCAACGGACGTGCGGCGTTCGTGCGCCGATCGTACGGCGGCGGTCGGCGGTCGATGGTTCGTGAGTAAACAAAGAACAGACAAATATAAACATTTATAAATTTTTACTAAGCACATTTATGTTCTTTTTCTATTCCAAGAATAGAAATTTTCTATAATTACCAAATACCTTATTTTACTAAGAAATTGCTCTTGGAGTAGAAATAGAAAAGAAAAACAATTTAAAAAAAAAAAAAAGCTCCATGGAAATAAAACGTTGCAATGCGCACCTTAGTTTCGCAAATTGTAGGTTTCTTGAGAGATTGGCTGAAAGAGGAATGGTAATGTATAAAATGCTCATCCTATTCATGTTCTTGAACTCAGCCAGGCTAGCGTTGTTTTGCGGGGTTTTATCCTCCGCCTCCCACTTATCAAAACTCTCTTCGATAGACAATTCTTCTAAATTATCCAAGCTTTCAATAACTTCAAGCATGGAGCTCAATCTCATGTCCAAAAATCTCAATTCTGTTAGTTCACCAATTTCTTTGGACAACTGAGACATTCTAGAATTGAAGAAACTTAGGAACTGCAATCCTTTTAGCTTTTTAAGAACAGTCACATTCTCCAGATGGCATCCATCAAGACATTGTTATCAGGTTCTTAAGGAACTCCATCGACGAAGGCAGGGAGATAAAAGATAAGCCAGTCAAGTCCAGGACTTGGAGCTTCTCCATAGATTCGAAAAATGAGTCGGGCATTTTGAGAAAGTTTTCTTTTAATGACAGAAGCATCCTCATTTTCGGGCAGTCCAATTTTTTAGGAAATTCATTAATGTCAACATAGTAAAAAAAAAAAAAAATAGTATAAGGTCATTGCAGTTCATTTTCTGAGATCATACTGTGACCATTCTTAAAACATAAAATCCTTTCTCCCGACCAAGGCGTTCTATTCCGTGTCAATAAATTTGTCATGCATAGAGATGGCCACGTCAATAATTATGTCATCCATGCTCAACTGGGCCCGGCCATAATTGCCTAGCAACAAAGGAGAGTCAAGGAGGCGACGTCAATCCATAATCAACCTCATCCTAGTGTCTTCGATGGTCTTGCTGAATTTTTTATATAAACCCAAGCCCATGCTGTAGATAAGGGCATCCCTCCATTCAAGCAAATCTCCACACTTCAACCTTTTAGCCACTGAGAGAACTGTAAGAGGCAAGCCTCCCCAATTCTCGACCACTCTATCCACGAGGATCTTAAATTCAGGGTCGATAACTCTGTCGCCCACTATCCTTTAAAAAAGTATACGTGCTTTTCCATGTTTTAACTCACCGAGTTGGAATTATGGTTCAGTGCCACCGTCTGCCGGCAGCCTGTTGTTACCAATTGCCAACGACCGCCGCCTACTGCTGTACGACCGCCGACCGTCGGTACAGATGGCTGCCACGAGACCGCCGCACACAGCCCATTTTCCGCCGCCCCTAACTACAGTCAGTGGGCTGCAAGAGGCAATCCTGCGGCGGCAATCGATGGTGACAGTCGATGGTCGTGCACCGGTCGTGCGGCGGTCGTGCGATGGACGTGTGGTATTCGTGCGCATGTCGTACGGCGGCGGTCGGCGGTCGACGTTCTGTGAGTAAAGAAAGAACACACAAATATAAAATTTTATAAATTTTTACTAAACACATTTATGTTCTTTTTCTATTCCAAGAATAGAAATTTTCTATAATTACCAATTACCTTATTTTACTAAGAAATTATTCTTGGAGTAGAAATAGAAAAGAAAAACAATTTAAAAAAAAAAAAAAAAAGCTCCTTGGAATAAAAACGTTGCCATGCGCACCTTAGTTTCGCAAATTGTGGGTTTCTTGAGAGATTGGCTAAAAGAGGAATGGTAATGTATAAAATGCTCAACCTATTCATGTTCTTGAACTCAGCCAGGCTAGCGTTGTTTTGTGGGCTTTTATCCTCCGCCTCCCACTTATCAAAACTCTCTTCGATAGACAATTCTTCTAAATTAACCAAGCTTTCAAAAACTTCAAGCATGGAGCACAATCTCTTGTCCAAAAATCTCAATTCTGTTAGTTCACCAATTTCTTTGGGCAACTGAGCAATTCTAGAATTGAAGAAACTTAGGAACTACAACCCTTTTAGCTTTTTAAGAACAGTCACATTCTCCAGATGGCATCCATCAAGACATTGTTGTGAGGTTCTTAAGGAACTCCATCAACGAAGGGAGGGAGATAAAAGATGAGCCAGTCAAGTCCAAGACTTGGAGCTTCTCCATAGATTCGAAAAATGAGTCGGGCATTTTGAGAAAGTTTTCTTCTAATGACAGAAGCATCCTCATGTTCGGGTAGAACAATTTTTGAGGAAATTCATTAATGTCAACATATTAAAAAAAAAATAATATAAGGTCATTGCAGTTCATTTTCTGAGATCATATTGTGACCATTCTTTAAACATAAAATCCTTTCTCCCGACCAAGGCGTTCTGTTTCGTGTCAATAAATTTGTCATGCATGCTCGACTAGGCCCGGCCATCATTGCCTAGCAACAAAGGAGAGTCAAGGAGGCGACGTCAATCCATAATCAACCTCTTCCTAGTGTCTTCGATGGTCTTGGTAAATTTTTTTATATAAACCCAAGCCCATGCAGTAGATAAGGGCATCCCTCCATTCAAGCAAATCACCACACTTTAACCTTTTAGCCGCTGAGAGAACCGTAAGAGGCAAGCCTCCACAATTCTCGACCACTCTATCCACGAGGATCTTAACTTCAAGGTCGATAACTCTGTCGCCCACTATCCTTTAAAAAAGTATACGTGCTTTTCCATTCTTTAACTCACGGAGTTGGAATTATGGATCAGTGCCACCGTTCGCCGGCAGCCTGTTGTTACAAATTGCCACACTACCGCCGCCTACTGCTACATGACCGCCGACTGTCGCTATCAACGGCCGCCATAAGACCGCCGCACACAGCCCATTAGCCGCCACCCCCAACTGCAGCCACTGGGTTGCAAGCGGCAATCCTACAACGGCGATCGGTGGTGACAGTCGACGGTCGTGCGACGGTCGTGCGCCGGTCGTGCGACAGTTGTGGGGTGGTCGTGCAACGGACGTGCGGCGTTCGTGCGCCGATCGTATGGCGGCGGTCGGCGGTCGACGATTCGTGAGTAAACAAAGAACAGACAAATATAAACATTTATAAATTTTTACTAAGCACATTTATGTTCTTTTTCTATTCCAAGAATAGAAATTTTCTATAATTACCAAATACCTTATTTTACTAAGAAATTGCTCTTGGAGTAGAAATAGAAAAGAAAAACAATTTAAAAAAAAAAAAGCTCCATGGAATAAAAACGTTGCAATGCGCACCTTAGTGTCGCAAATTGTAGGTTTCTTGAGAGATTGGCTGAAAGAGGAATGGTAATGTATAAAATGCTCATCCTATTCATGTTCTTGAACTCAGCCAGGCTAGCGTTGTTTTGCCGGGTTTTATCCTCCGCCTCCCACTTATCAAAACTCTCTTCCATAGACAATTCTTCTTAATTAACCAAGCTTTCAATAACTTCAATCATGGAGCACAATCTCAGGTCCAAAAATCTCAATTCTGTTAGTTCACCAATTTCTTTGGGCAACCGAGCAATTCTAGAATTGAAGAAACTTAGGAACTGCAATCCTTTCAGCTTTTCAAGAACAGTCACATTCTCCAGATGGCATCCATCAAGACATTGTTGTGAGGTTCTTAAGGAACTCCATCGACGAAGGGGGGGAGATAAAAGATAAGCAAGTCAAGTCCAAGACTTGGAGCTTCTCCATAGATTCGAAAAATGAGTAGGGCATTTTTAGAAAGTTTTCTTCTAATGGCAGAAGCATCCTCATGTTAGGGCAGTCCAATTTTTTAGGAAATTCATTAATGTCAACATAGTAAAAAAATAAAAATAATATAAGGTCATTGCAGTTCATTTTTTGAGATCATATTGTGACCATTCTTTAAACATAAAATCCTTTCTCCCGACCAAGGCGTTCTATTCCGTGTCAATAAATTTGTCATGCATAGAGATGGCCACGTCAATAATTATGTCATGCATGCTCGACTCGGCCCGGCCATCATTGCCTAGCAACAAAGGAGAGTCAAGGAGGCGACGTCAATCCATAATCAACCTCTTCCTAGTGTCTTCGATGGTCTTGTTGAATTTTTTATATAAACCCAAGCCCATGCAGTAGATAAGGGCATCCCTCCATTCAGGCAAATCTCCACACTTTAACCTTTTAGCTGCTGAGAGAACCGTAAGAGGCAAGCCTCCACAATTCTTGACCACTCCATCCACGAGGATCTTAAATTCAAGGTCGATAACTCTGTCGCCCACTATTCTTTAAAAAAGTATATGTGCTTTTCCATGCTTTGACTCACCGAGTTGGAATTATGGATCAGTGGCATCGTCCGCTGGTAGCTTGTTCTTACCAATTGCCACACGACTACCGCCTACTGCTGCACGACCGCCGACCGTCGCTATCAACGGCCACCATAAGACCGCCGCAGACAGCCCATTAGCCGCCACCCCCAACTGCAGCCACTGGGTTGCAAGCGGCAATCCTGCGACGGGGATCGGTGGTGACAGTCGACGGTCGTGCGCCAGTAGTGCGACGGTCGTGCACCGGTTGTGCGACGGTTGTGGGGTGGTCATGCGACGGACGTGCGGCGTTCGTGCGCCGATCGTACAGCGACGGTCGGCGGTCGACGGTTCGTGAGTAAAGTAAGAACAGACAAATATAAACATTTATAAATTTTTACTAAACACCTTTATGTTCTTTTCCTATTCCAAGAATAGAAATTTTCTATAATTACCAAATACCTCATTTTACTCAGAAATTGTTCTTGGAGTAGAAATCGAAAAGAAAAAGAATTTAAAAAAAAAAAGAAATGGTTCCCTGGAATAAAAACATTGCCATGCGCACCTTAGTTTCGCAAATTTTAGGTTTCTTGAGAGATTGGCTGAAAGAGGAAAGGTAATGTATAAAATGCTCATCCTATTCATGTTCTTGAACTCAGCCAGGCTAGCGTTGTTTTGCGGGGTTTTATCCTCGGTCTCCCACCGATAGACAATTCTTATAAATTAACCAAGTTTTCAATAACTTCAAGCATGAGCACAATCTCAAGTCCAAAAATCTCAATTCTGTTAGTTCACTAATTGCTTTGGGCAACCGAGTAATTCTAGAATTGAAGAAACTTAGGAACTGCAATCCTTTCTGCTTTTCAAGAGCAGTCACAATCACCAGATGGCATCCATCAAGACATTGTTGTGAGGTTCTTAAGGAACTCCATCGACAAAGGGAGGGAGATAAAAGATAAGCCAGTAAAGTCCAAGACTTGGAGCTTCTCTATAGATTCGAAAAATGAGTTGGGCATTTTCATAAAGTTTTCTTCTAATGACAGAAGCATCCTCATGTTCAGGCAGTCCAATTTTTTAGGAAATTCATTAATGTTAACATAGTAAAAAAAAAAAAAAAGTATAAGGGCATTGCGGTTCATTTTCTGAGATCATACTGTGACCATTCTTTAAACATAAAATCATTTCTCCAGACCAAGGCGTTCTATTCCGTGTCAATAAATTTGTTATGCATAGAGATGGCCACGTCAATAAATATGTCATGCATGCTCAACTGGGCCCGGCCATCATTGCCTAGCAACAAAGGAGAGTCAAGGAGGCGACGTCAATCCATAATCAACCTCTTCCTAGTGTCTTCGATGGTCTTGCTGAATTTTTTATATAAACCCAAGCCCATGCAGTAGATAAGGGCATCCCTCCATTCAGGCAAATCTCCACACTTCAACCTTTTAGCCACTGAGAGAACCATAAGAGGCAAGCCTCCACAATTCTCGACCACTCTATCCACGAGGATCTTAAATTTAGGTTCGATAACTCTGTCGCCCAATATCCTTTAAAAAAGTATACGTGCTTTTCCATGCTTTAACTCACCGAGTTGGAATTATGGATCAGTGCCACCGTCCGCCGGCAGCCTGTTGTTCCTAATTGCCACACGATCGCCGCTTACTACTGTACGACCACCGACCATTGCTACCGACAGCCGCCACGAGACCGCCACACACAGCACATTATCCGCCACCCCCAACTAGAGTCAGTGGGCTGCAAGAGGCAATCCTGCGGCGGCGATCGGTGGTGACAGTCGATGGTCGTGCGCCGGTTGTGCGACGGTCGTGCGGTGGTCGTGCAATGGACGTGCGACATTCGTGCGCCGGTCGTATGACGGCGGTCGGCGGTTGACGGTCCGTGAGTAAAGAAAGAACACACAAATATAAAAATTTATAAATTTTTACTAAACACATTTATGTTATTTTTCTATTCCAAGAATAGAATTTTTCTATAATTACCAAATACCTTATTTTACTCAGAAATTGTTCTTGGAGTAGAAATAGAATAGAAAAACAATTAGAAAAAAAAAAAAGCTCCCTGGAATAAAAACGTTGCCATGCGCACCTTAGTTTCGCAAATTGTAGGTTTCTTGAGAGACTGGCTGAATAAGGAATGGTAATGTATAAAATGCTCATCCTATTCATGTTCTTGAACTCAGTCAGGCTAGCGTTGTTTTGCGGGGTTTTATCCTCCGCCTCCCACTTATCAAAACTCTCTTCCATAGACAATTCTTCTAAATTAACCAAGCTTTCAATAACTTCAAGCATGAGCACAATCTCAGGTCCAAAAATCTCAATTCTGTTAGTTCACCAATTTCTTTTGCAACCGAGCAATTCTAGAATTGAAGAAACTTTGGAACTGCAATCCTTTCAGCTTTTCAAGAACAGTCACATTCTCCAGATGGCATCCATCAAGACATTGTTGTGAGGTTCTTAAGGAACTCCATCGACGAAGGGAGGGAGATAAAAGCTAAGCCAATCAAGTCCAAGACTTGGAGCTTCTCCATAGATTCGAAAAATGAGTAGGGCATTTTGAGAAATTTTTCTTCTAATGACAGAAGCATCCTCATGTTCGGGCAGTCCAATTTTTTAGGAAATTCATTAATGTCAACATAGTAAAAAAAAAATAGTATAAGGTCATTGCGATTCATTTTCTGAGATCATACTGTGACCATTCTTTAAACATAAAATCCTTTCTCCCTACCAAGGCGTTCTATTCCGTGTCAATAAATTTGTCATGCATAGAGATGGCCACATCAATAATTATGTCATGCATGCTCGACTAGGCCCGGCCATCATTGCTTAGCAACAAAGGAGAGTCAAGGAGATGACGTCAATCCATAATCAACCTCTTCCTAGTGTCTTCGATGGTCTTGCTGAATTTTTTATATAAACCCAAGCCCACGCAGTAGATAAGGGCATCCCTCCATTCAAGCAAATCTCCACACTTTAACCTTTTAGCCACTCAGAGAACCATAAGAGGCAAGCCTCCACAATTCTCGACCACTCTATCCACGAGGATCTTAAATTCAAGGTCGATAACTCTGTCGCCCACTATCCTTTAAAAAAGTATACATGCTTTTCCATGCTTTAACTTACCGAGTTGGAATTATGGATCAGTGCCACCGTCCGCCGGCAGCCTGTTGTTACCAATTGCCACACGACCGCCACCTACCGCTGCACGACCGCCGACCGTGGCTACCGACGGCCGCCACAAGACCGCCGCACACAGCCCATTAATCGCCGCCCCCAACTGCAGCCACTGGGCTGCAAGCGGCAATCCTGGGACGGCGATCGGTGGTGATAGTCGACGGTCGTGCGGCGGTTGTGCGATGGTCGTGCGGCGATCATGCGACGGACGTGCGGCGTTCGTGCACCAGTCGTACGGCGGCGGTCCGCGGTCAACGGTCCGTGAGTAAAGAAAGAACACACAAATATAAAAATTTATAAATTTTTACTAAACACATTTATGTTCTTTTTCTATTCCAAGAATAGAAATTTTTTATAATTACCAAATACCTTATTTTACTCAGAAATTGTTCTTGGAGTAAAAATGGAAAAGAAAAAAAATTTCAAAAAAAAAAATAGTTCCCTGGAATAAAATTGTTTCCATGCACACCTTAGTTTCGCAAATTGTAGGTTTCTTGAGAGATTGGTTGAAAGAGGAATGGTAATGTATAAAATGCTTAACCTATTCATGTTGTTGAACTCAGCTAGGCTAGCGTTGTTTTGCGGGGTTTTGTCCTCCGCCTCCCACTTATCAAAACTCTCTTCCATAAACAATTCTTCTAAATTAACCAAGCTTTCAATAACTTCAAGCATGGAGCACAATCTCATGTCCAAAAATCTCAATTTTGTTAGTTCACCAATTTCTTTGGGCAACCGAGAAATTCTAGAATTGAAGAAACTTAGGAACTGCAATCCTTTCAGCTTTTGAAGAACAGTCACATTCTCCAGATGGCATCCATCAAGACATTGTTGTGAGGTTCTTAAGGAACTCCATCGACGAAGGGAGGGAGATAAAAGATAAGCCAGTCAAGTCCAAGAATTGGAGCTTCTCCATAGATTCGAAAAATGAGTCGGGCATTTTGAGAAAGTTTTCTTCTAATGACAGAAGCATCCTCATGTTCGGGCAGTCCAATTTTTTAGGAAATTCATTATTGTCAACATAGTAAAAAAAAAAAAAAAACTATAAGGCCATCGCGGTTTATTTTCTGAGATCATACTGTGACCATTCTTTAAACATAAAATCATTTCTCCCGACCAAGGCGTTCTATTCCGTGTCAATAAATTTGTCATGCATAGAGATGGCCACGTCAATAATTATGTCATGCATGCTCAACTGGGCCCGGCCATCATTGCCTAGCAACAAAGGAGAGTCAAGGAGGCGACGTCAATCCAAAATCAACCTCTTCCTAGTGTCTTCGATAGTCTTGCTGAATTTTTTATATAAACCTAAGTCCATGCAGTAGATAAGGGCATCCCTCCATTCAAGCAAATCTCCACACTTCAACCTTTTAGCCACTGAGAGAATCGTAAGAGGCAAGCCTCCACAATTCTCCACACATTTCTCTTCTTTTTCTATTTCAAGAATAGAAATTCTCTATAATTACCAAATACCTTATTTTACTAAGAAATTATTCTTGGAGTAGAAATACAAAAAAAAAACAATTTCAAAAAAAAAAAATAGTTCCCTAGAATAAAAACGTTACCATGCGAACCCTTAGTTTCGCAAATGATAGGTTTCTTGAGTGATTGGCTGAACGAGGAATGACAATGTATAAAGTGGTCAACTTATTCATGTACTCGAACTCTGCCTGGTTAGTGTTGTTTCGTGGGGTTTTATCCTTGGCCTCCCACTAATGAAAACTCTCTTCCATAGACAATTCTTCTAAATTAACCAAGCTTTCAATAACTTCAAGCATGGAACACAATCTCAGGTCCAAAAATCTCAATTCTGTTAGTTCACCAATTTCTTTGGGAAGCCGAGCAATTCTGGAATTGAAGAAACTTAGGAATTGCAATCCGTTCATCTTTCCAAGAGCAGTCACATTCTCCAAATGGCATCCATCAAGACATAGTTGTGAGGTTTTTAAATAACTTCATCGACAAAATTGAGGGAGGTAAAAGATAGGCCAGTCAAGCCCAAGATTTGGAGCTTCTCCATTGATTTGAAAATTGAGTAGAGCATTTTGAGAAAGTTTTCTTCTAAAGACTGAAGAATCCTCATGTTCGAACAATCCAATTTTTCAGAAAATTCATCAATGTCAACAGAGTAGAAGGCCATTGCGGTGCATTTTCTGAGATCATACTGTGACCATTCTTTAAACCCAAAATCCTTTCTCTTGACCAAGGCGTTCCATTCCGTGTCAATAAATTTGCCATGCATAGAGATGGCCACATCAATAATTAGGTCATGCATGCTCAACTAGGCCCGGCCATCACTGCCTAACAACAAAGAAGAGTCAAGGAGGTGACGTCAATCCATAATCAACCTCTTTCTAGTGTCTTCGATGGTCTTGCTGAATTTTTTTATATGAACCAAAGCCCATGCAGTAGATAAGGGCAACCCATATGCCAAGTCCTTGAGAGACTAGAGCATGAACCGGGAACAGCGCTTTAATCCTCTGATCTTTTAGGTCATTGTAACCAAGGTCCTCTAATGATTTTACATCGGACCCTTCTTTATAGGTCGAAGCATCCCTCCATTTAGGCAAATCTCCACACTTCAACCTTTTAGGCCCTGTTTGGCAACACTCCAAACAGTGACTAATTCTGATTTTTTGTTCCCAGAATCAGTTTGGGACGAGAATCACGTTTGGTAAAAATTTTGTTCCCGGGAACAAATTTGTTCCCAAAATCAGTTTTGGAGTAGATTTGAGAATAAAAAAAAAGTTGATTCTACGTCCGAGAATAAAAAAAAAGAATCAACACAATAAAACTCTTCTTCTTTCCTTCCGCAATCACGCGACCGTTGCCCGCTGCCGCTTGCCGCCGTCCGCCGCCGCTCACCACCGCCCGCCGCCCGCTACCCGCCGCCGGCCACCGGTCCGGCGAGCTCGCCGGAGGCTCGCCCAGCCACTAGCGAGCCTCGCCGAGCCTCCGGCGAGCCTTGCCGGGGCTGGGCGAGGCCCGCCTGGCCACCGGCCGAGCTCGCCTAGCCTGCCCGGTGGCCAGGCGGGCCTCGCCCAGCCCCGGCGAGGTCCACCTGTCCACCGGCGAGGTGAGGCCTGCCTGGCCACCGGCCGAGCTCGCCTAGCCCCGGCGAGGCCCACCTGTCCACCGGCGACGCTCGGCCTCGCCAGATCTGGCGAGGCTGAGCCTCGGCGGGGCTGGGCGAGGCCGAGCCTCGGCGGGGCTAGGCGAGCGTCGTCGGTAGCTGGGCGAGGCTGCCGGCGACGCTCGGCCGATGAGGGCCAGCCTCGCCGAGGGCCGGCGACGCTCTGGTGAGGTCGCCGGCCCTCGTCAGCCGGTCGCGGCCCGGCGACCGGCCATAAGAAGAAAAGAAAAATAGGAGAAAAAGGAAAAATGAAAAGAAAAAAGGAAAAAAAAAAAGGAAAAAAAGGAAAAAAGGTAAAAAAAGAAAAAGAAAAAAAGTAGAAAAAATTATTTAAGAATAAAAAAATAATTTGGAACAGAATCAATGGACACGTTATCAAACGCAATTCTATTCCAGAATAAAAAAATTTAGGCAGATACCAAACACGTTCTTTTACTCAGAATCAGAATAAAAAATAATAATTTCTTGTCGAATCTGTTCGGAACGTAATCGTTGCCAAACGCACCCTTAACCACTGAGAGAATTATAAGAGGCAAGCCTCCACAATTCTTGACCACTCAATCCACGAGGATCTTAAATTCAGGGTCAATAACTCTCTCCCCCACTGTCATTTAAAAAAGTATACGTGCTTCTCCATGCTTTAACTCGCTGAGTTGGAATTATGGAATAGAGCCACCATCCGCCGGCAACCTATTGCCGCCAATAGCCACACGACCGCTGCTTGCCGCTGCACGACCGTCAACCGTAGCTGTCGAGGGCCGCTGCAAGACCGCCTTACACAGCCCATTAGGCGCTGCCCCCAACCGCAGTCAATGGGCTGCAAGTGACAATCCTGCGTTGGCGATCGGCGGTGATAGTCGACGGTTGTGCGCTAGTCGTGCGACAGTCGTGCGGCGTTCATGCGGCGGTTGTACTATGGTAGTCGGCGATCGACAATCCGTGAGTAAGAAGACAGAACAAACAAATATAAAATTTATAAATTTTTACTAAACGCATTTCTATTATTTTTCTTTTCCAAGAATAGAAATTTTGTATAATTACCAAAGACCTTATTTTATTCAGAAATTATTCTTGGAGTAGAAATAGAAAAAAAAAACTATTTATGAAAAAAAAAATAGTTCCCTAGAATAGAAATGTTGCCATGCGCGCCCTTAGTTTTGCAAATGGTAGGTTTCTTAAGAGATTGGCTGAACGAAGAATGACAATGTATAAAGTGGTCAACTTATTCATGTCCTTGAACTCAGCCAGGCTAGCGTTGTTTCACGGGGTTTTATCCTCGACCTCTCACTGATAAAAACTCTCTTCCATAGACAATTCTTCTAAATTAACCAAGCTTTCAATAACTTCAAGCATGGAACACAATCTCAGGTCCAAAAATCTCAATTCTGTTAGTTCACCAATTTCTTTAGGC
The DNA here is from genome assembly GCA_017140185.1 of Eucalyptus polyanthemos subsp. polyanthemos. NCBI lineage: Eukaryota > Viridiplantae > Streptophyta > Magnoliopsida > Myrtales > Myrtaceae > Eucalyptus > Eucalyptus polyanthemos. The sequence continues at coordinate 31,171,989 of CM029458.1, forward strand.
AACCAAGCAATTCTAGAATAGAAGAAACTTAGGAACCGCAATCCTTTCAACTTTTCAAGAGCAGTCACATTCTCCAGATGGCATCCATCAAGACATTGTTGTGAGGTTCTTAAGGAACTCCATCGACGAAGGGAGGGAGATAAAAGATAAGCCAGTCAAGTCCAAGAATTGGAGCTTCTCCATAGATTCGAAAAATGAGTCGGGCATTTTGAGAAAGTTTTCTTCTAATGACAGAAGCATCCTCATGTTTGGGCAGTCCAATTTTTCAGGAAATTCATCAATGTCAACATAGTAGAAGGCCTTTGTGGTGCATTTTCTGAGATCATACTGTGACCATTCTTTAAACCCAAAATCCTTTCTCCCGACCAAGGCATTCCATTCCGTGTCAATAAATTTGTCATGTATAGAGATGGCCACATCAATAATTAGGTCATGCATGCTCAACTAGGCCCGGCCATCACTGCCTAGCAACAAAGAAGAGTTAAGGAGGCAACGTCAATTGATAATCAACCTCTTTCTAGTGTCTTCAATGGTCTTGCTGAATTTTTTATATAAACCCAAGCCCATGCAGTAGATAAGGGCATCCCTTATGCCAAGTCCCTGAGAGACTAGAGCATGAACCAAGAATAGCACTTTGATCCTCTCATCTTTTAGGTCATTATAACTAAGGTCCACTATAGATTTTACATCGGACCCTTCTTTATAGGTCGAAGCATCTATCCATTCAGGCAAATCTCCACACTTCAACCTTTTAGCCACTGAGAGAATCATAAGAGGCAAGCTTCCACAATTCTCGACCACTCTATCCACGAGGATCTTAAATTCAAGGTCAATAACTCTGTTCCCCACTGTCCTTTAAAAAAGTATACATGCTTCTCAATACTTTAACTCATCGAGTCGGAATTGTGGACCAATGCCACTATCCGCCGGTAGCCTGTTGTTGCCAATTGCCACACGATCGCTGCCTACCGCTGTATGACCGCCGACCATCGCTGCCCATGGCTGCCGCAAGACCACCGCACAAAGCCCATTAGCCGTCGCCCCCAACCACAGTCATTGGGCTGCAAGTGGCAATCCTATGGCGGTGATCGGTGGTGACAATCGACGGTCGTGCGCCGGTCGTGCGGCGTTCGTGTGGCGGTCATACGGTCATGGTTGGTGGTTGATGGTTCGTGAGTAAGAAGAAAGAACAAACAAATATAAAAATTTATAAATTTTTACTAAATGCATTTCTATTCTTTTTCTATTCCAATAATAGAAATTTTGTATAATTACCAAATACCTTATTTTACTCAGAAATTATTCTTGGAGTAGAAATAGAAAAAAAAAACTATTTCTGAAAAAAAGAAAAAAGAAATAGTTCCCTAGAATGGAAATGTTGCGATGCGCACACTTAGTTTCGCAAATGGTAGGTTTCTTGAGGGATTTGCTAAACGAGGAATCACAATGTATAAAGTGGTCAACTTATTCATGTACTTGAACTCAGTCAAGCTAGCGTTGTTTCACGGGGTTTTGTCCTTGGCCTTCCACTGATCAAAACTCTCTTCCATAGACAATTCTTCTAAATTAACCAAGCTTTCAATAACTTCAAGCATGGAACACAATCTCAGGTCCAAAAATCTCAATTATGTTAGTTCATCAATTTCTTTGGGCAGCTGAGTTATTCTAGAATTGAAGAAACTTAGGAATTGCAATCCATTCAGCTTTCCAAGAGCAGTCACATTCTCCAGATGGAATCCATCAAGACATAGTTGTGAGGTTTTTAAGTAACTTCATCGACAAAATGAGGGAGGTAAAAGATAAGCCAATCAAGTTCATGACTTGGAGCTTCTCCAAAGATTTGAAAAATGAGTAGAGAATTTTAAGAAAGATTTCTTCTAATGAATGAAGAATCCTCATGTTCGGACTGTTTACTTTTTTAGGAAATTCATCAATGTCAACATAGTAGAAGGCCATTGCGGTGCATTTTGTGATATCATGCTGTGACCATTCTTTAAACCCAAAATCCTTTCTCCCGACCAAGGCGTTTCATCCCGTGTCAATAAATTTATCATGCATAGAGATGGCCATGTCAATAATTAGGTCATGCATGCTTAACTGGGCCCGGCCATCATTGCCTAGCAACAAAGAAGAGTTAAGAGGCAACGTCAATCCATAATCAACTTCTTTCTAGTGTCTTCAATGGTCTTGTTGAATTTTTTATATAAACCCAAGCCCGTGCAATAGATAAGGGCAACCCATATGCCAAGTCCCCGAGAGACTAGAGCATGAACCAAGAACAGCGCTTTGATCCTCTCATCTTTTAGGTTATTGTAACTAAGGTCCACTATTGATTTTACATCAGACCCTTCTTTTTAGGTCAAAGCATCCCTCCATTCAGGCAAATCTCCATAGTTCAACCTTTTAGCCATTGAGAAAATCATAAGAGGCAAGCCTCCACAATTCTCAACCACTCTATCCACAAGGATCTTAAATTCATGGTCAATAACTCTGTCCCCCACTGTCCTTTAAAAAAGTATATGTGCTTCTCCATGCTTTAACTCATTAAGTTTGAATTATGGATCAGAGCCACCGTCTGCTGGCAGCTTGTTGTCACCTATCGCCACACAACCACTGACCGTAGCTGCCGACAGTCGCCGCAAGACTGCCGCACACAACCCATTAGCCGCCGCCCCCAACCGCAGTCAGTGGGCTGCAAGCGAAAATCTTGCGCTTCGATCGGTGGTGATAGTCAACGATTGTGCGCCGGTAGTGCGATGGTCATGCGACGGTCGTGCGACGGTAGTGCGGCGGTTGTATGATGGTGGTCAGCAGTCGACGGTCCGTGAGTAAGAAGAAAGAACAAACAAATAACTAAACGCAATTCTATTCTTTTTCTATTCCAAGAATAGAAATTTTGTATAATTACCAAATACCTTATTTTACTTAGAAATTGTTCTTGGATTAGAAATAGAAAAAAAAAACAGTTTTTGAAAAAAAAAAATAGTTCCCGTAATAGAAATGTTGCCATGTGCACCTTTAGTTTCGCAAATGATAGGTTTCTTAAGAGATTGGCTGAACGAGGAATGACAATGTATAATGTTGTCAACTTATTCATGTACTTGAACTCAGCTAGACTAATGTTGTTTCATGGGGTTTTATCCTCGACCTCCCACTGATCAAAACTCTCTTCCATAGACAATTCTTCTAAATTAACCAAGCTTTCAATAACTTCAAGCATGGAACACAATCTCAGGTCCAAAAATCTCAATTCTGTTAGTTAACCAAATTCTTTGGGCAGCCGAGCAATTCTAGAATTGAAGAAACTTAGGATTTGCAATCCTTTCAGCTTTCCAGGAGCAGTCACATTCTCCAGATGGCATCCATCAAGACATAGTTGTGAGGTTTTTAAGTAACTTCATCGACAAAAGGAGGGAGGTAAAAGATAAGCCAGTCAAGTCCGAGACTTGGAGCTTCTTCATAGATTCGAAAAATGAGTAGAGCATTTTGAGAAATTTTTCTTCTAATGACTGAAGAATCCTCATGTTCGGACAGTCCAATTTTTCAGGAAATTCATCAATGTCAACATAGTAGAAGGCCATTGCGGTGCATTTTCTGAGATCATACTGTGACCATTCTTCAAACCCAAAATCCTATCTTCCGACCAAGGCGTTCCATTCCGTGTCAATAAATTTTTCATGCATAGAGATGGCCACGCCAATAATTAGTTCATGCATACTCAAATGGGCCCAGCCATCACTGCCTAGCAACAATGAAGAGTTAAGGAGGCGACGTCAATCCATAATCAACCTCTTTCTAGTGTCATTGATGGTCTTGCTGATTTTTTATTTTTATTTTTATAAACCTAAGCCCATGCAGTAGATAAGGGCATCCCTTATGCCAAGTCCTCGAGAGACTAGGGCATGAACCAAGAACAGCGCTTTGATCCTCTCATCTTTGAGGTCATTGTAACTAAGGTCCACTATTGATTTTACATTGGACCCTTCTTTATAGGTCGAAGCATCCCTCCATTCTGGCAAATCTCCACACATCAACCTTTTAGCCACTGAGAGAATCATAAGAGGCAAGCCTCCACAATTCTCAACCACTCTATCCACGAGGATCTTAAAGTCAGGGTCGGTAACTTTGTCCCCCACTGTCCTTTAAAAAAGTATACGTGCTTCTCCATGCTTTAACTCACTGAGTTGGAATTATGGATCAGAGCCACCGTCCGTTGGCAGCTTGTTGTTGCCAATCGCCACATGACCGCCGCCTACCGCTGCATGACCACCGACCGTCAATTAACTGCCGCACACATCAGTAGTCATTGGGCTGCAAGTGGCAATCCTACGGCGGCGATCGATGGTGACAGTCGACGGTCGTGCACTGGTCGTGCGATGGTCATGCGGCGTTCGTGCAACGGTCATATGGCAGTGGTTGGCAGTCATATGGCAGTTGTCGGCGGTCGACAATCCGTGAGTAAGAAGAAAGAACAAACAAATATAAAAATTTATAATTTTTTTTTTTTTGGTAAAGGTAAGAAATATATAGATTTAGCAGAAACTTACAAAGTGAAGGGGAAACCAGGCACCAAAAAAGCGGACACTCAAGGCGACCAAAGTCGAAAGAGAGTGTAGGGGTGCCATGGATCCAAAAAGCAGCAAAGAAAACCAAAACAGGACACCTAAACAACAAAGACTAAACTAGATCGAAAGACCCTCCATCAATCAAAGATAGACGGACTCAAGTTCCGGCTCTGTTGCAGCCTTACGTTCGTCGGGGTATCCAAGACATGCTTGAACGTCATCGCTTTGTCTTTAATTGCCTTACAAAGATGCATCTTCATCGCCGGGATAGAGTGAGTCGATTCGGAAGATGATGTTATTGCGCTCTTTCCATATTACGTAACAAAGAGCACCAAAGCTGAATTGAGCCATAGAGTGATAAAAGCCCCTATCCGAGAATCGTCTGGATGCCCAATCAAGATTCTCCCGCCAAGAATTGTTCCGCCACAAGACATTGAAATTCGCAGCCTAGAAGGAGGCGAGATTCCCCGGTATACGGCATGCGAAGAAGAGGTGATCCACCGAATCAGGCCTGCTTGAACAAAAAGGACACGAAGAAGATGCTGGAATCAACGCAAATGAGAGGAGAAGAACCTGAGTTGGCAACCTGTTACGGGTAATAAGCCATAGGTGGGTTTGATATCTTGACGGCATGGATGAGCTCCACACAAACGAAGACCAAGACACCACATTTCCTTTGGGTCTGAAGAGATCCCAAGCAGACGCCGTTGAGAATTTCCCTGATGGATGCCGTAACCATTGGAAACGGTCTTCTTGTTGATTAAACTCAGGTAGGGGATCCCACCAATTAGCCCTAACATTAATAACATACCAACCAAGAGGCGTGGACAAAGCATCAGCAACAGAGGCATCTCGGGGAATGCTGGAACGATATATCTCCTGGTTGGAAAATAGGATATTGAGAGGGCCATTAGGGTGCCAAGGATCGAACCGGAATGACACAGCTTTACCATTCCCTATCCTCCATTTGAAATGCTGCTGGTAAACATATCGAAGGCGAAGGAGTCTTTTCCAAGCCCAAGAACAATAAGTGGGGATAGGAATAATCCAGAAATTCTTCCGGTTTAAGAATGTGGAGTGGATCCACTTACACCAGAGAGATTCTTTGTCCGAGAAGAGCTTCCAAATATGCTTGAGCATAAGGGCGAGATTATTTTCTCTCAAGGTTCGAATTCCAAGACCTCCCTCTTCTCTCGGGAGGCAGACGTCGCTCCAGCTACTTTGGCCCCACCCGGACCCATATTCGGACCTTTCCATAAGAATTGCCGAAGTATCTTCTCAATTCGATCAAGGACAAAGACACAGGCAGAAAAAATACACTTGCCCAAAATACTTGAATGGAATAGAGCACCGATTTAACGAGCTGAACTCTACCAGCAAATGACAAGAATCTATGAGTCCAAGATTGAATTCGAGCCGTTATTGCATTGACCAACGTTATGCAGTCCGTCTTCCCTAATCTTGCAGAAATAACAGGGACACCAAGATAACGAAAGGGCAAGGAACCAACCTGGAAACCAAGCATACTTAGGATGTCATTTCGAAGGCCAGAAGATCCCCCAGACAGAAATACTTCACTCTTGTTCAGATTCGGCACCAATCCACTCCAGCTGGCGAAAGTATCAATTCCAGATTTTAATAGACCAACCGAGGCTAAGGTAGCTTCCGAGAATAAGAGGACATCATCAGCGAAGAACAAATGGGAGAGCTTAGTCGATTTGCATCTCCAGAAGAATCCAAATTCAGGGCTACTGGTTTGGATGTCCAATAATCCGGTAAATGCTTCCATCACAAGTGTGAATATGTATGGAGACATCGGATCGCCTTGCCGGATGCCCCTTCCACTAGCAAAGAATCCATGAAGATCCCCATTTAAGCAGATAGAAAATTTGGGGGATCGGATACACGTCATAATGCGATCAGTAAGACTTTGAGGAAACCGGAAAGCTTGTAAACAAACTTCAATGAATTCCCAACTTACCGTATCATAAGCCTTTTTAAAATCAACCTTAATGACACACTTAGCACGATATGGATCATGCTGAAATCCGCTAAATAATTCTTGAGCAAGCAAGATACTGTCGCTGATGTGTCTTCCCTTTACGAATGCATTTTGAGGTAAACTGATAATGGAGGGCAAGACACGAGCCAGACGGTTAGCAATAAGCTTAGTGATGCATTTATATATAGTATTGCAACATGCAATTGGCCTGAAGTCATGGACAGTCGAGGCATTGGGAATCTTGGGCACAAGGGCAATAATGGTAGTGTTAATTTGTTTTAACAGCTTCCCGGTCACAAAGAAATCCTTAACAGCCATGATAACCGAAGCACCAACAATATCCCAAGAATGTTTAAAGAAATCCACATTAAAACCGTCGGGCCCAGGGGCTTTACCGGTTGCAAGAGAAAACAGAGTATCCCGAATTTCAACGTCTGAGACAGGAGAAGAAAGGTAACGAACCTGATCCTCATCCAACGAATGATTAAGAACCGCTTGGATCTCCTCTTTAGCAGGGCAGCCCAAATTAGGAGTAGCAAAGAAGAAGATCCTGAAAATGATCAACAAACACCTTCGGATTTCGGACAGATCAGATATAGTGGTATCTCCACTAGTCACCGAGGTAATTCTATTTTGAAGATGTCTCTTGTTCACCATTTGGTGAAAGAATTTAGTATTAAGGTCTCCCTCTTTCAACCATCGCACTCTAGATTTTTGCCGGTAAAAAGATTCTTCTAGGAGGCGAAGGTCAGTAAAGACTTGAATCTGCTGATTTTCTGTATCAGCAAGGGTGGAGCTAAACGGGTCTAACTGCATAGCACCTTGAGTAGCTTGAAGGGCACACCTAGCCTCTTCCATCCTCCTTGAGAGGTCAGAAAACAATTCCTTATTATTCTGCTTTAGCTTGCATTTCAGTAGGCGAAGCTTTGCACATAGGATGTACATAGGCGAACCATGGAATGGAGAGTCCCAAACTTCTGACACCATTCTATCGAAATCCGGATGAGACATCCAGAAATTGAAGAATTTAAATGGTTTAGAGGCTCTAGGAATTGGCATAACTTTGATAACCATAGGAGTGTGGTCTGATATACCTGGGGCTAAGAATGAGGCTTCCGAGAAGGAAAATTCCGAGTTCCAGCATCCATTAACCAACACCCTATCTATCTTCCTTTGCTTTCTGTTGGGGCCCGACGAGGTAGCCCACGTGAACCTATAGCCAGTGAAGCGCAAGTCGTCCAGACCAGCTTGGACCAGGCAATCCCGGAATTCATCAAAAATAGGAATCCAAGCATTCGAGCCTCCAATTCTATCCGAAGGGTCTCGGATGGCGTTGAAATCTCCAGCTATAACCCAAGGCACGGAAGAAAGAATACCACTAGATTGAATAAGGTCTTCCCATAACGGCCGCCTTGAAGTAAAGCAATGCTCAGCATAGATAACCGAAAGAAACAGAGCTTTACCAAAAGCCAACCAGATAAGCCTACCGTGAATGGCTTGAGCCGATAAAGCATTGATCAAAAAATTGACCTCACGGGGATTCCAACCCACCCAAATTCTCCCTTTATGGGAGTGATTATAGTTATTGGCCCAACTCCAGCCAGGTAAAACTGCAGAAGAAACCGTAGCAAAAGCAGCAGCAGAGATCTTGGTTTCAACAATTCCAACGCAGCAGAGATTATTGGACCTAACAAAATTTCTGATTTCGGCTTGCTTAACGGGGTTACCGAGGCCCCTAATATTCCAAACACCAAAATTCATGACCAAAAAACAGGGAGAGAGGGCATCTTACCGACGTCTGGGCCTTCCTTTGCTCCGCCCTTTACCCGGAGCAGTAACAGGAGTTTTTGAGACAGCAGCCTTGGGGACGTCTTTTTGATTGGGAGGGGCCTCAGGACTAGATTACGGGTCATCCAGGTGGCTTGGATAAGCACGAACCATATCCTCACTTTCACTACTACTACTACTGACTCCACTCGCACCATCCTTCGAGTCTTTGTCAGGAGATAGAGCTGCGGATGCATCATTAGGATTAGAGACTACAAGAGCCCTTGAGCTTTCTTCATTAGCTACCCTTGGGCTATTCTGATCATCGGAATCACTCTGATTTGACTGGCCCTCTATAGCTTTAGCCTTCAAATCCGAACTTGGGGGTGCTGTTATAGGCTCCATCTGCCCTGCATTTTGTTTTTTCTTCCTGTTTGTAGCCTATTTCCAGCCATCCTCAGAGGCAGATGATATAAGCCGATCAGGATCAGCAGCAACAGCCGATGATAAATTCGGATCTGTATTAACAGCAACATACTTAACAGCAATAGGTTTTGCAGCAGCAGGTTTCCCAGTAGCTGTACTCGCAGGTTGCTTGGGATCCTCCTTTGCTAAGCAGTTATGTCCAAACGCACAACATTTGGCACACGAATTAGGTCTCCATTCATAGAGAACAGACACCGAGAAAGATTCGTCATCCACCAATACTTCTACCTCCTCGCATTTCTCCACTTTTGCAGAGATCTCAACGCATACCCTGGCGAAGGATAGGCGCTTCATTTTCTCAGTTAAGGGATCTACATACAGGGGCCTCCCTACTGCACTCGCAATTTCACTGATTCCCGGAGCCGACCAATACGCAAACGGGATGTTCTTAAGGCGAATCCAAACTGGAACAGAAGATTGGAGCTCTTTCTTGAGCTCCATATTTCGGTGCCATTGTTTCAGCACAAGGGGGACTCTAGCCACTGTCAAGTGGCCTCCATCCAGAATTTTTCTCCTGAATTCATCATCCGGAATGATGAAGAAATAGAATCCATCATCATTTGCCAAGACTTCCACAAGATGTGCACCCCAGGCCTGTTTCAAGGCCAATTCGGTGATCTTGAATGGCACATCCTTGCCCACATAATATCCAACCAAACACTTATCCCATTTCGGGTCACCAGCATACTTCGCATTATCAGATAAGCGAACTACCGACTTCCTCCCAATCGAAATAGGCATGGAAAAGCCTAATTCATATCCTCTGGCAGATAGGCTAGCCACATTTACCCATGAGCGGGTCTGAGGAGCTTTGGATCTGTCCCGATTAAGGGTGTTGGGAGGTCTTCCCTCTCGGCCACGAGATGCATATCTTACGCGGCTTCGACTTCGGGCATTAGGAGCCTGAGGCTTACCTTTCCCTCGACCAAGAGGGTCCTTGCTCGTAGAGGCCATATACCGCGCCCAAACTCAGAAAATCGCACCAGAAATACTGTCGATCAACAAGCTATCCGGGCCATGGCACAGGCCGAGCTTCAAGAGAAGTCCTAGGAGGAGGGATGCGAGTCTTACCTCCAAAGGGCGCGGCCAATGGAAGGCTGGATCGGGTCGCTCACTTCCAGAACAGAGATGAAGCCGATTCCGCACCAGAACCCTAGCTACAATCGACGAGATCTTACGATTCAAGCCATGCCAAGCAAAATGCTTCGGTGAAGATTTGAGGGGGTGAAAGGCGAGCCTTTCCTCCAAAAATCTTGCCCAACGGAAGGCTGAAGCGATCGGAATCGCTTGCACACCAGAGCACGAGCTACAGTGCTCGGGCGCCCTTTGTCGAGAGCCAGAGAGCTACAGTAGCTTGCGAACCGAGTGCCTTTCGTGCAAAATTTATAAATTTTTACTAAACGCATTTCTATTCTTTTTCTATTCCAAGAATAAAAATTTTGTATAATTTCCAAATTCCTTATTTTACTCAGAAATTTTTCTTGGAATAGAAATAAAACAAAAAAAAAATAACTATTTTTGGAAAAAAAATATTTCCTTGAAACGAAAACGTTGTCATGCGTACCCTTAGTTTCGAAAATGGTAGGTTTCTTGAGAGTTAGCTGAACGAGGAATGACAACGTATAAAGTGGTCGACTTATTCATGTACTTGAACTCAACCAGGCTAGTGTTGTTTCGCGAGGTTTTATCCACGGCCTCCCACTGATCAAGACTCTCTTCTATAGACAATTCTTCTAAATTAACCAAGCTTTCAATAACTTCAAGCATGGAACACAATCTCAGGTCCAAAATTCTCAATTCTGTTAGTTCACCAATTTCTTTAGGCAACCGAGCAATTCTAGAATTGAAGAAACTTAGGAACCGCAATCCTTTCAACTTTTCAAGAGCAGTCACATTCTCCAGATGGCATCCATCAAGACATTGTTGTGAGGTTCTTAAGGAACTCCATCGACGAAGGGAGGGAGATAAAAGATAAGCCAGTCAAGTCCAAGAATTGGAGCTTCTCCATAGATTCGAAAAATGAGTCGGGCATTTTGAGAATGTTTTCTTCTAATGACAGAAGCATCCTCATGTTCGGGCAGTCCAATTTTTTAGGAAATTCATTATTGTCAACATAGTAGAAGGCCATTGCGGTGCATTTTCTGAGATCATATTGTGACCATTCTTTAAACCCAAAATCCTTTCTTCCGACCGAGGCGTTCCATTCCGTGTCAATAAATTTGTCATGCATAGAGATGGCCACGTCAATAATTAGGTCATGCATGCTCAACTGGGCTCGACCATCACTGCCTAGCAACAAAGAAGATTCAAGGAGGTGGCGTCCATCCATAATCATCCTCTTTCTTGTGTCTTCGATGGTCTTGCTGAATTTTTTACATAAACCCAAGCCCATGCAGCAGATAAGGGCATCCCTTATGCCAAGTCCCCGAGAGACTAGAGCATGAACCAAGAACAGCGCTTTGATCCTCTCATATTTGAGGTCATTGTAACTAAGGTCCACTATTGATTTTACATCGGACCCTTCTTTATAGGTCGAAGCATCCCTCCATTCAGGCGAATCTCCACACTTCAACCTTTTAGCCATTGAGAGAATCAAAAGAGGCAAGCCTCCACAATTCTCGACCACTTTATCCACGAGGATCTTAAATTCAAGGTTGTTAACTCTATCCCCCCACTATCCTTTGAAAAAGTACTTGTGCTTCTCCACGCTTTAACTCACTGAGTTGGAATTTTGGACCAGAGCCACCGTTCGCCGACAGCTTGCCGTCGCCAATCGCCACACGACCGCCGCACGAAAACTGCTTGCTGCCACACGACTGCTGCTTGCCGCTGCATAACTGCCAACCATCACTGCCGACTGCCACACACAGCCCACCAACCTTCTCCCCCTCCCGCAGTCGATGGTCGGCTGGCAGCAATCTTGCAGTGGCGGTCAGCGGTGACGATCGGCGGTCGGCGGATGTCGCGGCAACGGGCGGCGGTCAAAGGTCCATGAGTAAGAAGAAAAAAGAAATAAATATAAAAATTTATAAATTTTTACTAAACGTATTTCTACTCTTTTTCTATTCCAAAAATATAAATTTTGTATAATTACTAAACACCTTATTTTACTTAGAATTTTTTTTTTTTTTGTTAAAAGTTCACTCATAAATTGTTTTCGGAGTACAAATAAATAAATAAACTATTTCTGAAAAGAAATAGTTTCTTGAAATAGAAACGTTGCCTTGCACGCCCTTAGTTTCTCAAATGGTAGGTCTCTTGAGAGATTGGCTGAACGAGGAATGCCAATGTATAAAGTGCTCAACTTATTCATGTTCTTGAACTCAACTAGGCTAGCGTTGTTTCGCGGGGTTTTATCCTCGGCCTCCCACTGATCAAAATTCTCTTCCATAGATAATTCTTCTAAACCAAGCTTTTAATAACTTCAAGCATGAAACACAATCTCAGGTCCAAAAATCTCAATTCTGTTAGTTCACCCATTTCTTTGGGCAGCCGAGCAATTCTAGAATTGAAGAAACTTAGGAACTGCAATCCTTTCAACTTTCCAAGAGCAGTCACATTCTTCAGATGGCATCCATCAAGACATAGTGATGTGAGGATTTTAAGTAAATCCATCGACGAGGGGAGGCATGTAAACGATAAGCCAGTCAAGTCCAATACTTGGAGCTTCTTCATAGATTCGAAAAATGGGTCAGGCATTTTGAGAAAGTTTTCTTCTAATAACAGAAGAATCCTCATGTTCGGGCAGTTCAATTTTTCAAGAAATTCATCAATGTTAACATAGTAGAAGGCCATTGCGGTGCATTTTCTGAAATCATACTGTGACCATTCTTTAAACCCAAAATCCTTTCTCTCGACCTAGGCATTCCATTCCATGTCAGTAAATTTTTCATGCATAAAGATGGCCACGTCAATAATTAGGTCATGCATGCTCAACTGGGCCCGGCCATCACTGCCTAGCAACAAAGAAGAGTCAAGGAGACGACATCAATCCATAATCAACCTATCTCTAGTGTCTTCGATGGTCTTGCTGAATTTTTTATATAAACCCAGCCCATGGAGTAGATAAGGGCATCACTTATGCCAAGTCCCCGAGAGACTAGAGCATGAACCAAGAACAACGCTTTGATCCTCTCATCTTTTAGGTCATTGTAACTAAGTTCTACTATTGATTTTACATTGGACCCTTCTTTATAGGTCGAAGCATCCCTCCATTCAAGCAAATCTCCACGCTTCAACCTTTTAGCCACTGAGGGAATCAAAAGAGGTAAGCCTCCACAATTCTCGACAACTCTATCCACGAGGATCTTAAATTTAGGGTCATTAATTCTGTCCCCCATTATCCTTTCAAAAAGTATATGTGCTTCTCTATGCTTTAACTCATTGAGTTGGAATTCTAGATCAAAGCCACCATCCGCCGGTAGCCTGTCGTCGCCAACCACCACACGACCGCCGCACGACCGTTGCCTGCCGCCGCACGACCGCCAACCGTCACTGCCGACAACCACCGTGCCCTCCCGCGGTCAGTGGGCTGTGGGCAACAATCCTGCGGTGGCGGTTGAAGGTGACGGACGACGGTCGTGCGACGGTAGCGGTCATGCAACAACAGGCGGTAGTGAGCGGCGGTCCGTGAGTAAGAAGAAAAAACAATATATAAATTTTTACCAAACGCATTTCTATTCTTTTTTTATTCCAAGAATATAAATTTTGTATAATTACCAAATACCTTATTTTACTCAGAAATTGTTCCCAGAGTAGAAATAAAATAAAATAAAAACTATTTCTGAAAGGAAATAGTTTGCCGGAATAGAAACCTTGTCATGCGCACGCTTAGTTTCCCAAATGGTAGGTCTCTTGAGAGATTGGTTGAATGAGGAATGGCAATGTATAAAATGCTCAACTTATCCATGTTCTTGAACTCAGCCAAGCTAGCATTGTTTCGCGGGGTTTTATCCTCGGCCTCCCATTGATCAAAATTTTCTTCCATAGACAATTGTTCTAAATTAACCAAGCTTTTAATAACTTCAAGCATGGAACACAATCTCAGGTCCAAAAATCTTAATTTTGTTAGTTCAATCATTTCTTTGGGCAGTTGAGCAATTCTAGAATTCAAGAAACTTAGGAACCATAATCCTTTCAGCTTTCCAAGAGCAATCACATTCTTCAGATGGCATCCATCAAGACATAGTGATGTGAGGCTTTTAAGTGACTCCATCGACGAAGGGAGGGAGATTAAAAAAAAAAAAAAAAGCCAGTCAAGTCCAATACTTGGAGCTTCTCCATAGATTTGAAAAAAGGGTCGGGCATTTCGAGAAAGTTTTCTTCTAATAACAGAATAATCCTCATGTTTGGGCAGTCCAATTTTTCAGGAAATTCATCAATGTCAATATAGTAGAAGACCATTACGGTGCATTTTCTGAGATCATACTGTGACCATTATTTAAACCCACAGTCCTTTCTCCCAACCAAGGCGTTCCATTCCATGTCAATAAATTTGTCATGCATAGAGATGGCCACATCAATAATTAGGTCATGCATGCTCAACTGGGCTTGGCCATCACTGCTTAGCAACAAAAAAGAGTTAAGGAGGCGATGTCAATCCATAATCAACCTATCTCTAGTGTCTTTGATAGTCTTGCTAAATTTTTTATATAAACCCAAGCCCATGTAGTAGGTAAGGGCATCCCTTATGCCAAGTCCTCGAGAGACTAGAGGATGAACCAAGAATAGCACTTTGATCCTCTCATATTTTAGGTCATTGTAACTAAGGTCCACTATTGATTTTACATCGGACCCTTCTTTATAGGTCAAAGCATCCCTCCATTTAGGCAAATCTCCATGCTTCAACCTTTTAGCCACTGAGAGAATCAAAAGAGGCAAGCCTCCACAATTCTCGACCACTCTATCTATGAGGATCTTAAATTCAAGGTCACTAACTCTGTCCCCCACTATCCTTTAAAAAAGTATATGTACTTCTCCATGTTTTAACTCATTGAGTTGGAATTCTCGATCAGAGCCACTGTCTGTCGGTAGCCTGCCGTCGCCAACCACCACACGATTACCACACCACCGCCGCTGTAGGACTGCCGCCCACAGCCCAACAGCTGCCGCCCCCTCCTGCGGCCGGTGGGTTGCAGGCGTCAATACTACAGTGATGATGACGTACGGCGGTCGTGTGGCGGTCATGTGGTGTTTGTGCGGCGGTCGGCGGTCCGTGACTAAGAAGAAAAAACAAATAAATACGAAAATTTGTAAATTCTTACCAAACGCATTTCTATTCTTTTTCTATTCCAAGAATAAAAATTTTGTATAATTACCAAACACCTTATTTTACTCATAAATTATTCTCGTAGTAGAAATACAAAATTAAAAAAATAAAAACTATTTCTGAAAATAAATAGTTCCTCGGAATAGAAACATTGCCATTCGCACCTTTAAGAGCCGTGATGACCCATGACGTTTCTTGCCGTAGAGAGGGAACAGCTGAGAAAACATCGGGTGCATCTCTTATGCCACCTCATTTTTTTGGTAATAATCCGTGGAGGCGGCTTCCGTCAACTTGTTCTTGGCTGATTTCTTTCTTGAATTTTGCAGAGGAGACACGAAGAGCTATCACAAGAGCAAGAGGTTTTTACATTCTTGCCTACATTCACGTTAGCATGGAAGCATTAGTAATTAAAATTTCTTAATTCATGATTTAAAGATATCAATTTACATGTGCAGGTGACCATAACCCAAAATACTTTATTACGTATCTTATGAGACTTACGCGTGTGACTTCCAATTCTTAAATTGGAAATTCTTTGATATCTTGACTGTTTGCACCACTCATGGTAATTGTAAATTTCATATTCTCGTTAGTAACATCTCAAATATATTGACAAATCGCAAAATCTCATGCACCGTTGAGAGAGGGGGGCTAGTGATGTGTTGGTTCCTAAGGTTTAAATTTTGCCTCGATCCACATGGAAATCACCCCCCCCCCCCAAATTCTACTAACTTGTCTGTGGAATTATGGATTTTTGACACTTTTTGATAGATTATTTCTGTTAAAATAGATCTCCCTTTCCATTTTGTGATATAGATACAGATTATTACACTTTTTGTTCTTACTGATGCGGGCTTTGTAAATTAAGTTGTGAAGACTCGACGGATTGGCTCTCACTCCTCCATAAGCCAATTGTTCTCTCCATTGTTTAGATTCCCCTGACTTGGGACTCTTTCGACCATGTTCACAATTTCTATAAAATTTTCTTTGACCCCACGAAAAAAGATCTTTGCCTTTTCTCTTGCCCCACAAAGGATGATACACATGAGTCAATTCTTTCTTTATTTTCTTGGGTCCATCTGACTTGTCCAGATCAATAATTGCGAGCGACAATCAGACACAGAAGACAAAATAAAACAAAGGCAACGACTATGGATGGTGTGGGTCCTGGAAATTGAGATGTTATCTTGAGTCCCTTCCCATCTAAAAAGGTCAGGTTTTGATTGATAAGCAACTCTTCACATGAGCTCGCCATAAGATTCCCCTTTCTCTCTTACATAATGCGTGGAAAAGCGACTAGCGTTTTTTCTTCTAGGCTATGGTTCCTACAAAGACAAAGCATAATCAAAAGGGCTTACACAATAATTTCCTTGCCATCATGTCCGTTCAACATAACAAAATTTATCTATTAATTACTCCGTTTTTAAAAATAATTATGATAATAGATGGCTTGTGGTTAGGAATTTCCACCGTCTTTGCAAAGGCCGGCTTGCATTTGAAAATATCTATGCTAATAGGTGGAGGTTTGGTAATTGATTTGTAATAGCTAAATTCTTCAACGGTTGAAAGTGTTAGGGCATGGCTTGATTTTAGTGATAACGATTATGCATATAATACCAAGAGTTATCATATTTGTATACGAAATTATGTGCAATCATGTCATCTAATGCTTTTTTTTTTCTAAGTTAAATTTTTCTTAATGGTGGATTACTCTATCTACTCTTTTGCTAATAATTATTTTCATCATTTTCTTATATTCATTTATTTGTAATATACATATTATTAATTTTTTGTGATGAAATTTTCTGGTAGCAATGGATTTTCTTTTATTGATTCGCTAATATCATCTACCAAATATGGGCTATCATGTCATAAATTGGATCTCAATATTGCGAAAAATCTTTTAATGAAAACCTCATAGTCCTTGATTTAAGGTCAAATGAATATCATAGCATAATATGTATCCCTATAATGTTAAACATTTTTGAAAACTCACAACAATCGTTAATTTAAATAAACTAATAAAAATATGTTAAAATTACCATAAAAATTAGGGAAAATTCCAAAATAGGACCCGAAGTGCCATCTTTTTCTCAAATAAGGGTACGAAGTGAACATTGTTTCAAATAGGGACCCGAAGTGCCATCTTTTTTCTCAAATAAGGGTCCGAAGTAAACATTGTTTCAAATAGGGATCCGAAGTGCCATCACTTCTCAAATAAGGACCTGAAATGGATGTTATTTTAAATGAGGACCTAAAGTGGTTATGTTTGTTTCAAATAAGGACCTAACTTTTCGGTGATCAAGGATATTTTTGTCTTTCCATTTTCTACTTTTTTTTTCTTTCCTTTTTTTTTTTTTTTTTTTTGGTTCTTCTTCTTCCTCTTCGCTAGTGGCCAGCTGACCACCGGCGATGCCCACAGAGGGCTAGGCGAGACCGCCCACACCGGTCCTTACTAGTAGCTAGCAAGGGCCAACCTCGTCAATGGCCCTTAGGTGAGGGTCGCCACGCCCAAGCGATGCCATCCCTTATTTGTGGCTAGTGTGGATGGCCCTCACTGGCGAAGGCGACCCTCACCCAGCCCTTTGTGGGCATCGTCGATGGCTGGCAGCCATCGACAATGAGGAAGAAGAAGAACCAGAAAAAAAAAAAAAAGGAAATAAGGGGGAAATGCCAAATGATGAAAATACCATTGACCGGTCGAAAAATTGGCTAGTCGGCAACCGGCGAGGTGGGGTCCATATTTTGAAACAACCAAAGCCACTTTAGGTTATTATTTGAAACAAAGTCCACTTTGGGTCATTTTTTGAAATTTTCCCCAAAAAAAATAAAGAGGAAAGAAAAAAGGCGAAAAATCATAGAAGACAAAAATACCCTTGATCACTGAAAAGTCAAGTCCTTATTTGAAATAAACATAACCACTTTAGGTCCTCATTTGAAACAACATCCACTCCAAGCCCTTATTTGAGAAAGTGATGGCATTTCGAGTCCCTATTTGAAACAATGTTCACTTCGGACCCTTATTTGAGAAAAAGAGGGTACTTCAGGTCCCATTTTGGAATTTTCCCTAAAAATTAGATCAGATGAAGAAGCACATGTGCTACCACGTGGGTCACTCTTACACGAGTAATATCCACTTCTATGTGTATAAAGATAGATTACGAATGATCAAATTTTTAAGTCTAGAGTAGCACTGAATAAATCTATGTATATGTACTCATCTGACTGATGAAGAGTGCAAGATCAATATTTACTTGTCTTGACCTACCCCTCAATATAAAAGGAAATAGGTTTAGGAGTATTGCCTAAAAGACATCCCTATGGCCCATAATTAGACGTAGGCTCTTCTAAGTTCACACCTCCTGTGATGTTTAGTGTTCATAAAATTTTTCAAATGAGTCGCTACTAGTTTATTATGATCGGCTATAAATCAAATGAGGTATGGGAGTATACCTCATTTCCTACGTAATCAAATAATCTAAGATTGGAGACTTGATTACACTAATTAAATAATTAATACAATTTCGATATCTAATCTTGTTCATTTCAAATATTTTTCCATGAGGCAGTCTGTGTTGATTTTAGACCTATTCACTAATACATAAGGTGATCATGCGAATGCCCAATCATTAACATGACAATTAGCAACTAAAGTGGCATCGAATAAATTGAATCAGAAGAGCAAGAATCTAGCAATATCAAATAAGGAGCTTGTCATCTTAGACTAAGCTGGAGGGAAATCATAATCAACATATGGAAAATGTGTAATTAAGGGTATTTGTTTGAATGACAATCGGAACCCTATGATAAAGTCATAAGGGCTTGTTTAATTTTTTAACACAATTTTCTAATCAATGATTTTCCCATAACTTTAAGAGAAGGCTACCTTGAAAGAGTATTTTAAAGCATTTTCTTACTTTAGGAAAAAAAAAATTCAGACTTTTTAATTAACTTTTATAAAATTAATTTTTTTATTCAATTAATAAGTAGTCTAAAAATAGGGACCTAGCCAGAACATGGATGAACTTGGACTCACAATTCAAACTAGAGGGGACGATTGATCTTATCCTCAAGCTCACTCCATTTCTACCCTTTCCAAGGCTAATTGGGAAAAAACTCCCAAGTGAGCCTCCACCAAAGCTACACCAAGCTCATTCCTTTGTAACTAAGTGCACTAAGCCCATATTACTAAAAAGAACTCAGCCCAAGCACTTCCAAAAATGAAGCCAACCCGAATTCATTAAAACCACTCAAGCCCAAAATTACTCAATCATTGAATAAACCCACACATCCACAACCGAAACTCTCCCCAAACCATAACGTGAAGAAATTATTCTCATCTTCAACGACGTGACCACATCCCTGCATCTTCACAGCAAGCGACTTTCAACCACCAAGCAATCACTTGTCTCCATCGCTAATCACTGGAGGCTCCCGTTTGCAGCCACACCCCGAACACCAAGGACAACCGCAGGGCTATACCAAGGCACGAAGCAAAGCAACCCAAAAAAATTCGGTAGAAATGAAACATGACCCAAAATGTACTTGCTAATCACAAGAGAGGCTACAATGCATCACACATGTTCACGGGCTCCTTTCAACAATTCAAAAGTCCAGATTCAATCGAATAGATTTGGTTCAAATATTTCATCGTAGTTTGAAACGCACTAGCTAAATGAGGGAAAAACCAACCAATTTGTGTTGGTACTCACAATAATCAACAAGTAGTGGCCCAAAGTAGCGGTGCACGGACGAATGGGGCTGATGCTTGCAAGAACCGAACAACGAAGAAGTCCAGTCCAGCAAGCCCAAAAAGGGGCAAAGCAAGGCACAAATAGCCAGCACCACCCATGCGATCGTTATGAGTGGGTTTGTGATTGAGGCCTATGAGTTTTCAGGCCAAGCCCAATCTTGCGAGGTTTATCAGTAGTAGATGAGTCTAAAATGGGTGACTCGCAAAGCAACTAAATCATCTTCAATCAACTAAGCTCACTTCCTTGATACGTCACTCATCCTCCAGGGGAGAGGATCCAGTAAATTTTGGATAGTAGATATTGGAAAGCTGGGGCAAGATTTATAAAGGAAATATAAAGAAAACTGGATCCAGTGCCTTTTTCTCCCTCTTTGATGGTTCGACTGTTTTTTGACTTGAACTGAATGCAATGGAGGGAGACGCACACACTGGCATGGCCGATACTACTATTATGCTAAAATCGCATAGGGACATTAGATGGCATAATATTTGTGCAAAACGTTTTTCTTGGTGTCCACCAAAGTAAATTGGCAAGAACTAAATTTTAAAAGCATTAGATCAGACGAATTCATTTTTCTATGAGCCTTTACTCTTCTTCTCCGAGATTGTTGAACTCAGAAAATAGGAAAAAAGAAAAAGAAAAAGAAAG
This sequence comes from Eucalyptus polyanthemos subsp. polyanthemos, assembly GCA_017140185.1. Lineage (NCBI taxonomy): Eukaryota > Viridiplantae > Streptophyta > Magnoliopsida > Myrtales > Myrtaceae > Eucalyptus > Eucalyptus polyanthemos. The sequence continues at coordinate 31,192,479 of CM029458.1, forward strand.
AATGGCTGCCCTTCTTATCCAAGATAGTCAAATTTCAGAAATTAGAACAAAAAGAGTGGTTAAACAACATTGTATATTTAGGCTCCATTCGTTTCGCGGAAAACAACTTCTAGGAAAATATTTTCCGAAATTTCCGATGTTCGGGTGAGCGGAAAATACACAGTCAAAGAAAACATTTTCCATTGACCGGAAAATCACCTCTTGACATCGTGGAAAATGATTTCCTCTTTTCAAAAGAGGAAATCATTTTCCCGGCCTCTCACATGAACTCTCGCTATCTCTCGCGTTGCTTTTTCCTTCCTTCAGTTCTCGTTCTCTCTCTCTCTCTCTTGCTCTCCCTGCTGCAATGGCTTCGACGATGTCCTTCTCCGAGATCAACCTCCGCCCTCCCCGGCCGCTCCTGCCCGCCTGCTACGGCCAGGGCGCCGCGGCCGCGGCCGCGCTCCACTTCCCTAGCGGCTCGAAGCCGCTCGAGAGGATTCGGCTCAAGAGAGAGCATCGCGGCAACGCCAGGAGGCTCGCGAGGAGCCCGCCGTCCAGGCCGCTCATCGTGTGGTGGCGAGTCGTGAGCTCATCAGATCTGGCGGCGGAGCTCGCGGCTCGCCTGATCTAGCGGCAGAGCTCGGGCTCCCGATCCAGGCGAGCTCGAGCTCTGTCACCAGATCTGGCAAGCTCGGGTGAGATCGGCCGAGCCTCGAGCTCGCCGGATCTAGCGGCAGAGCTCAAGCTCCCAATCCAGGCGAGCTCGAGCTTTGTCGCCAGATCCGACGAGCTCGAGTGAGATCGGCCGAGCCTCAAGCTCGCCGAATCTGGCCACCGGGTCTTGGTCGGCCGCTGGGCAGCCGGCCATCGTCGGGCAGGAAGGAGGTGGCGGCAGCAGAAAGAGGAGGAAGAAGGAGGAGGAAGGAGGCGACGATGGAGGAAGGAGGAGGGAGGAGGAGGAAGAAGGATGAAGGAAAAGAAAAAAGAAATAATAAATAATAAAAATTTCGATTTTTAAAAATATAAATAATTAAAAAATCATTTTTTTAAAAATAAATAAATAAAATAAATTTTTAGTCACTTAAAAATATTAAAATTCCATTTTTGATAATTTTTCCCAAATAATTAAATGAGCTAACGAACGGTGGAAAATATTTTCCACTCAAATTTTAAATTTTGGCCGAACACGGAAAATAGAGTCATTTTCCCTGGAAAATGAGTTATAGGAAAATGTTTTCCGGAAACTTGATATTTTGCGCGAAACGAACGGAGCCTTAGTATTAAAAAAATTTCCGTGAAAATACAATGACCAACTCATATGATATCGAGTTAATTGATTATATCAACTTTAAAACTGTATTGATTGTGGTATAATGGTTTTAAGATTTTTTTGGATAATTTTTTCCTTGACCATATGTGTTGGAAGAGGCTCGTGAGGTATCATGTAGGTGAAACATGTTTGAATTCACACCATCCATGGATTAGATAGTGTGTTCAGTACATTCTCACATATTAAGGTGTTAAGTTTGAACCAATGTGACGAAAAATCAATGTGGATTAATCGAAAGAAACGTGAAATTATTTAATTGTTAGGGCAAATGTTGGGAACAGAAACCAAATATCGGATCAAAAAATGAATGACGGCTCCTTATCTGGGCCATGGATTGGCCTGCATAGTGGTACGAACCATGCAAAAAAAAAAAAAATGGACTACACGATGCAAAACTCCCTTACTATGTTATGCCAACGCTATTTGAAACATGGACAACAACCGGCACCGACTGATTTCAAGAGAATGATTCAATTATGAGATTCTAGCGAACACACTGAAAATAAAATAAACTGAAAATTAAACGAGCAAACGCAAGGACATGCATCGGTACTGACCAAAAAAAAAAAAAGGACATGCATCGGCAACCAAACCCAACGAAGAAACAACTAATTAGGATCAACAAACGGGGGGCTCAGGCATGCGCACCTATTCTTCCAATCAGTTCCGTGATTAAACAAGATAACTTTGGGCTACAACTGAGCTGAACGCGATCAGAGTGAGCTGAGGAATTTAAATTCTCACATAGACGACTCCGGGGACAGCAGGGGACGGTGGAAACGCTGCTCCTTCTAGCTCGAGTATCCTCCGCTTCTGATGTGCAAGATCGAGAGAATTGATATGAGAGCGTGAATGAGCACCTCTACCGATCTTCCAGCCCCTTCCCCACGAACTTCCCACATTCTTCTCGTCCTTTTTACCACGATCTGCTGAGCCACCAAGTCCATTTCCTTTCCCATCCTTTACCTTTTCCTCTTTCGGTCCTTCTTCACGATGCTCGATTGGCGTCTCCCCCCTTTCTTCCTCCTCTTGCTCACGCCAACAAGGATGCCGCAAAGCAGAGGAGCAGCGCAGAGTAGGGACAGAGGAGCAGGCGGACGGCGATGGAGGTGACGGGCGATGTCACGCCGGTTCGACCAAGAGGGGCCAGTCGGGGCGCCAAGGACCAGCGGCCGAAGCGCCTTCGCCAAGAACGGACGTAGCCCGATCTATTGAGCTCGTCCACTGTCCAACGTCGCCGAGCCCGGTATGGACCCTCGGCCATCCACCTGTTTGCACCCTGTATCGGGCTCGCCGGACCGGACTGTTTTGTCCGTCTCATGCGAGTTCCCGACGCCGTTCGTGTGTGTGCTGCAATTGTTGGGCGTTGCTTGTTGATTGCTATGAGTCCCAACGCGATCGCGAGTCTCAATTGGTTCGATTTCTCTCTTTTTAGCCAGTGCACTCCGTGTGTTTGATGAAACGCCCGAGTGAGATTCGTGAGGATGCTCTTAGTTTTCTGTCCGTCGTGGGTGCTCGTGGCTTGCTAAAAGAGTTTTGATAGAGCCCCGCTAGTACCCTTCGCTTTGTATGTCATTGTTTCGACGTTTTTTTGTGTGCGGGTCGTGCTGCGGGTGACCAGTGCTTGGCCGGCGAAGTTGAAGGGCGGTGGTGTTTGTGGCGACGAATGACAGTCGTCTGGTGGCTGGACGTGGCTTGTGCTGTGCCTAAACCATTTTGGTCAAAGCTCGAGTCCTTTTAGTGGTTTGCATCCGCCAATGTTCTCGGTCCTTTGGGAGAAAAAGTGAAGCACGTGATGAACGCTTCTGTGAAGTCGCGAAGGTGAGAGGAGAGATTGGCAAGAGAGGGGGAAGATAACAAACGTGGGCTGAGCTTTGATTGCTGAAGCCCTCGTGCAGTTGTCTTGCATGTTGGGGCGTTCTGGGTTTGTCATGGGATAGGGGAGAAGACGTTGAAAGGCTTAGGGAAAGAGAGAAGGAAACAAAAATAGGGAAAATGGGGCTTTATTTTCACTAAAAATAGCCCGAGAGGCATGAGTGTGTTTAGGGTGAATTTCGGCTTCGTTTTTACTACAAGGCTAGTGAGGCTTGGGCCTAATTTGGCTTGTTTGGGTTTGTGCTCTTGGTTGAGTGGGCTTGGATTTTGTCCTGTAGTGGCCTAATTGGGTATAAGTTCATTGAGCCCGTTCCTTCCTTTGCCTTTAGGTACTGGCCCGAACTCGGAAGACCAATGGCAGCCCAGCCCATATTCGCACTGGGCTCGAAGGCCGAGCCCGGGTCCCAATTTTTGAATAAAAATTATTAAAAATATTTTTTTTAAAAGTATAAAAATAAAAAATTCAAAAATTCAAAAATTATGTTTTCTCTAAAAATGAGGACAAAGCTTTAAAAATGGTTTTTGAGTGGTTTTTTTTTTTTTTTCTTAAAATATGTGAAAATCCTTTAAAAAAAAAAGATTGTGTTTAAATTCTTGGAAGCAAATGTGAGATTGCTATTTGTACATTTCCTTTATTCCAATGACGCCCTTTATGATGCTTGGATTGCTATTTCCTCAACTTGATTAGGAATTAAATCTTAGGACTTGTAATTGGCATAACTGCTTTACTTAATGTATAAATAAGATTAGGTATCGAAAATGCATTAATTGATTAACAGGTGTAATCAAGTCCCTAATCCTAATTTTGTGTGTTGCATAGAAGTAAAATAATTCTCCCAACAGTTTAATTTGGTTTGTAATTGACTCATCACAAATTGATTAGTAGTACCTCGTAAATGAAATGATTTGTAAGTTAAAAACTTAAATCATAAGTAGTGAATTGGTGGGCTTAAGAGATCCAAGCTAAGCCTAACCTTAGTAAGTCATTAGCCTTTTGCATCCGCAGGAGGATTCGAAGAGGTCACAGTAGTGAGGAGATCGACATTTGTTTAGTGACGATGCAGGATTAAAAAACAAAACAAAAAAGTGAGGGCCTTGTTCCTTTTGCTTTCCGCCCAAGATCTCCAGCACTCCTCTTCTAATTTCAGTCAAACTCTTATTCATTCTTTCCCCTTTTAATTGCACGAAATTTAATCTTTTCCTAGTCAATTTCAACATGCCCATCATCTCAAATGCCTTGATTGCTGCTTTGCTTAAAATGGTCTAAGGTGACAAGAAATGTGGCATCCAGGTTTTCGTCAAACCTCGAATAAGTAACGGCTCGTCACGGGTCGATGGGAGTGTTTGCATCATTGGCACCATTTACAGACACTATTTCGTCTTCGTCATCATTGGTATAGCATTAGGCCATCGTTTCATCACCATTCGTCATTCTGAAACATCAACTTTCGGAGAGAAATTTCTCATGCATGGCCAAGCACACGTCCGATATTAGTCCCAAGCGGCCTCGCAAATCAACCAAGCTGAAGGCCAGTAGTATGCAATGGCCATACATACGTTTGCAACATTTTCTCCATGCAAGAATGAAGCAACCGAAGGTCCACGTTCACAACTTCATGCACGATTTTTCTCCTTAGACGGCCATGCGAACGGCCTCGCCAACGGCCACGTTCTTCGGCCACGCAGCCGTGTCTCTCTATTTTCCTTCATGAAGACTGGAAGACTATCAATTTGCATGACCATATTCACGTCCATTTGGCCGGTCAAACAATAGAAAGGATGGCTAACCCATGCAACAAATAGGGTCACGTTTGTTTATGGGAAGTGGGAATTGATGGCGAAAAAAATTCTCGGTGAAGGCCCACGTTCTCAGCCCATATTCACACCAGAATGAAGAGCCCACAGCCCACGCCCATGCAGCCCATACGAACGTTGAGGAGTCAACCAAGGTGGGTGGTTGACCGAGGGGCACCCAGCAACAGCCACGTTGCTCTCCATTTCGGTGGCCAGCGAAGGAGGAGCTCGGAACACCTGCTTCGTTCGTGTCTACAAGTGGCCAAAGAAAATTGCCACGTCTCCCTCACCTGTCCATTTCTGCATCCACCGAAACCCCTACATGCAAATATCATCATTAGTCTAATTAATTTTGAGGAAATTATTAGCTTGGTTTTGATGGTGAAGAAAGAGAGTGAACCGAATAGAATTTTGAGCAGAGAGAGAGACCGAATGAGCAAGTGAGCGAGCAAGTGAGAGAGAGAGATGCGAGCAGAGAGTGAGTGCACGGTGTGAGGAAGAAGAGACCGCCCATGTCCATGCTCGAGTTTCCACCATCGTCGCCGCTGGTCTTCGTCACCGTTGAGCCAAGCCCGAGCTTTCGGTTTTGCTTGCTGTCAAGCTAAGGAATTAGAGGCAAGTAGAAGTTCATCAATCTATGTGATGTAGTGCTGTTGCTGTCTAGTGTAGTGCAATAGACTTGAGGAAGGGTTGAGATAAAAACTGAATGCCAATTTGTGGAGGATTGAATGTGAAGTTGTCGTGTTCTGTTGGATTGAGCTAGACAAGTTCTAGATTGTGGCTATAAGTCATTGCATGTTGCATTTAAGGCTTGCATGTCTCGAAATCTAATTGTGAGTGAGCTGTGATTGTTGAGTGAAGTGTAATGGTGTGTGCCGAGTGAAGAAAAGGTGATGCATGTTGAGTTACATGAGCCAAGATGTGAGTATGTGCTTTGTACCGAGTTGTGAAGGATTCTAGGTGAGTGAAAATGTACTATGACTTCTCCCAGATGCTGTGTAAGTGTGTTGAGATGCTACATGATGAATTTGTAGTAAAACAAACAGTTTGATTGAACTGGAAATGAAGAGAAAAGCATTAGACGTTTTCTATCTTAGAGGAACATGGATAGAAAGTCGGTTATATTGTGTCGCTTTAATTTCTAGAGATGAAGATGAGGAATATAACTATTTGACTTAAGATAAGATCCATTAGATTGAGTTTAACTCATAGTTATAGCTATATGAATACAAGAATGTGTAGATAGAAGCAATTCATTTTAAAACAGAAAAACTATTCCGTAGAAAAACAGCCTGACTTTTGATGATTCTACGAATTTTCTGTATTTATCTAGATAGATTTGAATTTCGAATCCTTAATAAAAGTTGTAGGCCATATTCTTAAGAATAATATATCAAAATTTGAGAATAAATGGACAAGTTTTGGTCAATGAAATGATTTTTCTTGTAAATGTTAAATCTGGAAATTATTACAAAGTGTTAGTAAGGAATATCGAAATTATTGCTCTTGATATACAATGAATCTGACTTAGTGTTCTTTATAAAACATTTTTCTTTAAATCCTGTTTACAACATAGCCAAATTTCAGAATTTTCTGAGTTCATTTAAAGGTTATTTTGAAATTTTCATTAAAGCTGCACATTTTGGTTTTTAAACTGTTTTACTCCGACTTTGCTCAACTGATTTCAAAAGTGAATGCATCTTAAGTGGTTATGTGACATGATGATACTGGCATTGGCATATCATGTAATATTGAGATGTGACGAGACTCAAGAAACATTTTGTCATTGCATTGAAAAGTGTTTTTATGAAATTAAGATGTAAATTGTCATCGTTGGACCATCGGGTCAACGATACTCCGGGAGTTGGGATGCCCAAAGGATTGAATGAGTTGATGCCTTGTGGATGCCCAGTGGCCCTAAGTGGCTGAATGCCGGAGGTTTTTCCTCGGGAGTGTCGAGATGCCCGGTGGTGTATCAGTACATAATTCCGGGAGTGGCCCGGTGGTATGTCGGTACGTAATTCCGGAAGACAGGGGTAACCATTTTCATAGCGAGCACCGGTAATTCCTCGCGATGCCAGGTGGGATGCGAGATGCCCGAAGGTGTGTGCCGGAGAACTTCGCAATGCTAGGATTAGGTGCAAATGCCCAGAAGGACACAAACATTGGTCCTCTGGGGGGTGAAACCTTTTGAATGTTAAAATTGATGGTTCCACTAAGTGTGCGTGTGGTTTGGTTATAGGACTAAATTATATGGCATGGAATGGGACATGTCATTACAGTTTGGCCCTATGATCGGGACTTGTGCGACTGAACATGATGCATCTTATTGGTTGGAAATGCACTAGTCATTGCATTAAAGAGTTATATGGTTTGGATGCATACTCATTCATTGATTGCCTATCTTGTCTAGCATGAATCTAGATATTGATGGTATTGCGTAATATAGCTTAATAAATCTTTTACTGCTGAGTGGTTGTACTCACCCCTTTTGGGGGCTAACATTTTAGACTAGATAAAATGCCTCTGCTATCACCGCCACCAGCAAATGGACCGAGTGGTTGGATATGACCATGAAGAGGAGGACAACAAAAGAATGAACTTTTGGATGTCGACACCGATCGATGGACTTTAAGTATACGACTATTGGAAAAGATGTCGGTCATCTTTTGAAGTATAGCCGAGTATAAAAGACTACGGCATTTTGATGTACCGATGAATGATGTCCATTTGGTTTAAATAAATAAAAATGTTTGGCTTTTACCTATAAATGTTTAGTTGGTGTGTATCGTTTTTTGAATATAGGAAAGGGAGTTGTTGGATACGTTTCTGCCATATTTCTGCGTAGGGACCGATCTAAAAGATATAAACCCCCAGGAGTTATGGGCCTATTATGATTCTATGGTATCAGAGTGATATATTGTCAAGATAAGAGAAAGGTAAGCGCACTGTGGCGACCCCAACGGATTGGGGGCCGTTTGAGGGGCGCCACAAGAAATGGAGTCATATTTATTTGGCATGATCGAATGACATTAGAGGGAACGGAAAGTACATGAATAGAGAGAGGGGGGGGACCGAACTTGTGGGCTCAACTTTAAATGAGGGAATGGGCCTAGACTTTGTGTGAATGTAGGGTAGTCTATTGGGTCGATTCGAAAGAAGTTCACAATCGGCCTCATGCTTCACTTAATGCAAATGCATTAATCTAAACCTACATGTTTTAAATGCTTAAATGCAATAAAGAATATGAAATGCATGATTATACTCCTCCCATGGGCCTCTGTCGTGTCCCCCTACCGCTTGTTGACCTCCTCTCACATCCCAAAAGCAACCCCCCAGTCTCTCTCTCTCTCTCTCTCTCTCTCTCTCTCTTCCCCCCCCCCCCCTCCCTCTTGCACTCTCTGCCTTTAGCGCATCAGGTTGGTTGTCACGCCTCGATTGAAACTACCATGGTCTTATCCGTGTGTCGAGTGATCCATGCGTACAACCACGGGACATAATTTTGGTTTTCTTTTGGAGGGCTACATATAGTGTCAGAATTGAATCAAGCTCGAAGCTTTGCATGTGTTCTAGGAATCATGGTGAAGCTCGTTGCTATATAAGGAGATAAGAGTCCGATTCGGTAGGTGATCAGGTGTTGATTCACCCCATTCGACATATCATAATATGATGACCATGACCAATATGTGGATTCACCTCCACGGAGGAATCAGGGGATTCAGAGGAGAGAGTAGCCGAGGGAAGGAGATAGAAAATGAGGGATTGACTGGGAAATTTATTAAAGTCATGCTGTGCTTGAAATTTTGTAGAAAACCTCCAGGGAAAAGGCTTGGATGGCCTTTTGAGTCTCTGACGCATGATGCATTGGAGTTGACTCTATCGATCGCTACAAGATCGATAGGAAATCATTGTTGTCTGTCTTTATTTGAACGTCTACTTATTGAACTTTTAGAGCTTGTGCCAATTTTTTCCATAAAATTGAATGGTAATTTCGGCTATTCAAATGTATATTGGCATTTGCTTATTGGTTATACTGCTAGGAGATTCAGGGATATAGTTAAACTGATACTATGGGAAGGTGTACTCTGATACTGCGGTTATGTTCCATCTTTTGATTGGTGGATCCGGATTTGATATGGATAGTATTCTGGTCGTATTTTGCTTGTTGCTTCAATCCGGGGTTTGATTGACTCGTGAATTTTTGTTGAAGTACGAACATTATTAGCTGACTGATCATTTTCTGAATAATTTTATCCCTGAACTCTTTAAAGAGCACAAACTAACCAAAAAATAATCTGTGTACTAGGCAACATTTGTGATTTGCTGAAAACCGTAAGGACTATTAAATCTAGGACATTCTTCCTCACCAATCACCAAAAATCTCCTCGTAAAAGCACAATCACACAGATGGCGATGGGGATTTCAATAGGAGGGTTCAATGTGGTCTCTTTAATTCCGAAAGCATAAGCATTCGAAACAAACTACCCCGAAAGATCTTGCTGCCACATGATATCAAGGCCTGAGCTTCTCCAAGTTTCTTCAAAGCACACTTTGTATCTAACTCAATTGGAGTATAGTGCACATATTGATTTATGATATGTTTGCAATACTAAGATATTTACTTGATGCCGCATATCTCCTTTGATATAGCATATCCTTGATTGATTATATTTGATACTATGTTTATCTTGTTACTTTAGATAACCATCCCATACATCTTATAAATAGGCTAATGTAATCTTCACTATATTACATCATAGTATAGAGAAATTCTATATTCCTATTTCTCATATATTATTTTATTTGTTCAACTTGATCCATTGTTTCACGGTCGAATCTGGATTTGATCCAGTCTAGTCCTATTTTGATTTTGCAACAAGCATTGTAATGGTCGGTGGTTTGATTGATGCGTGAATTTTTGTTAAGCATTATGAGTTGACAAATATTTCTATGAATGATTTTGTCCCTCAACTTTTTACAAAAGCACAAGCTAACAAAAAGTAATTTGTGTACAAGCCAACGCTAGTAGTTTGCTAGAAACGATAATGATTACGCAATTCAAGACATTCTTCCTTTGCAATCATTAAAGTTCTTCTCATAAAAGAGCAATCACACAACAGGCATAATGATGGCGATGGAGAACACAATGGGAGGGTTCAATGCAGTCTCTTGAATACTAAAAGGAGTAAGCATTCGAGACAAATAGTTAGTCGTATAGCACACATATCTAGAAGGGGAAAATAATAGAGTATGGGTACCTGATTTAGTACGATCCTAACAAAAGGACCAAATGGCCAAAGAGAAAAGAAGTTCTATTGTGTTTGCAAAATGTGCCTGCAATACAAGTCGATGACAAACTCGAGGTGCAGAGCTCCTCCTGCATCTACATGCAAAAACCACTAAGGGGATTGTGCTAAAAGAGAATGCTAGTCTCATGGTGATGGCTGAGAGAATTGAGGACCTAGCCTTAAGGAAATCACCGTCGTATGCGCTCCCAAAGTGCATTGGGTAAGATGGAACATATAGTTTTTTCTATGTATTTTTGTAAGGATGCTATTTTATCTTTGATATTTGTTTTTATGATATCTTCTTCTATTCTTTTGAATTCTAAGTCTTCTTTAAAAACTCAAGTTGGTTTTCTCTGAAATTGAGTGTTCTTGTAAAATATTTAGGCTTCTCTTTTGTGGTTTTGTTATAAAATCAAAAGTGATTTTTCTATTTAAAGCTCGAGTTTCAATTCCTTCATTTGTTACTGTAAAAGGTTGAATCAATTGTTTGAAAGGTGTTTTTAGAATTACTTTTTGCTGATTCTATCCTATTCAATGGTTTTTCTATGGTTACTAAATGTTAATTTGTATAGTTGTTTTGTTCAATAACTACCCTTGAAATAAATATGCTAACAAAAGAAGAAGAATACATCTCATATTGGACAGGAAGTCTTGGTTTCTATCTCTAATATGTGATGGGTCTTCTATGAAGTGTTGTAAAATAGAGTAAATGAATGTATTCACCGCATCTTGGATGAGATGTTCTTGTTCATTATCCATGCGTTGTCCAAAGTCATCTATTTTATAGATAGTTAAAATTTATATTTTTTGTTCATCTGTTAAATAATTATCCCACAATTCTTTTAGTTGTCCTATGAAACCGACTACTAAAAGATGAGCAATAGCATGATTAGAAACATCTTGCTCTGTTTTGTAGGCGTTAGCTAATATTACCACATTGTTTAAAATATTCATTATATTACTTTCAGCTACACCATCTATATTCCATTCACAAATGGCATCTAGAGAGTATTTATTTTGTATGTTTTGCAATGATTTTTCTAAAGCAATGTTCAATGGGATAGCTCTACTATAATATAATTTTTGGGGTTGTTCGGTGGCTTTGGCAAACTCTGGGCTAAGATCTTTTGGAAATTCAATTGTCTTAAAAATAGGATTTTTGAATGTTTCTACTAATGATATGATTTGTTGGGTGGGATTCTGAATCGTTGATTCTATCGTATTCAACTGTTTTGCCTTATATTCTTGACTAAAAAAAGGAAGTTTTAAAAGACATGTGATTTTTTATTATTAAAGCTTATGGTAATTTATATTTGATATTCAACTTATCTCCTCAAGCTGATTTTAATGATTATGATGTTTTGTCAAAGTATCTTGTTGGAACAAGACATTCTTTAACACAATTGAGATATGCTCTTATATCAAAGAGTGCTGTTGTTTCAATGATGAATTCATTATTGATTTTTATCGTTACATTAATTATCCATTTTCTAGAGGTTATTTCCGTCAATAACCTTAAGAAGTTTAGATCAAAGGTATTGGAAGTATCATTTTGATCTTCTAGTTTTGTTTTTCCCTTTGGAGATCATTAATATTCATTGGTCTAAGCCTTTTGGCTTAGGTGGTGTATTGGAGGTTTCGGCAATGGCTTTGCTTTTGTCTTTGTCTTTTTTGGATTTTGGTGACATGATTGTATTCCTTGTAAAAATTATATTGTAAGAAAACTGGTAATGAATTTGAAGAACCATTTATAAATTCAATATTAAAATCGAACACTAAAAGTTTGGCTTGTCATTTGGTAAAAATTTGTTTTGAAGCAATATTTAAGACATCATTTTGTACAATATCTTTGGCTGATTTGCAATCAATTCTCAAGAGAAATTTTTGGTTTAATAAATCTCCTTGGAATTTTGATATGGATAGAACAATACTGAGTATTTCTTTTTTAATTATTGAGTAGTTTCGTTGGGTTGAGTTTCAATATTTTGAGACAGACTAGACAACCTATTCTTTACTATTATTGATTTGTTAAAGAATACTATCATATCCTATTTCTGAGGCATCTATTTCAACTATTTTAAAAGTGGATGGATCAATTAGATGTAAGCATAGTACTTTTTTTAACATAGGTCTTTATTTGTTTGACAATAGTTGTGTGGATTGAAGTCTGTGGCAAAAGATCCTTTTGTAGCCTTTGGTGTAAAGGTTTACAAGGTATATTAATATTGGGGAAGAAATTTAGAATATAATTGAGACTACCCAAGAATATTTGTAATTAAGTTTTGTCTTTGGTCTCATCTGGGAACTTATCAATAAATGAGATTGACCTTTCTATTGGAATTATGGTACATAAGTGGATATGATGACCTAAAAATCTAATTTTGGTTAGAAGAGTGATATTTTAGTAGGAGATACTACTAAAACATTTTGCATGAAGTTAAGACAGAAAGAGTTTAAGCTTTTCAGAGCCACCTTTTATAATACTTGATTTCTATAGTGGATTTGTGTTTCTTCTCTCCCTATGATATTTGCCACAAGGGTTTCAGCATTTGCCATAATAATCCTCTGCAAAATCATCCGTGCTTGTTAAAAAGTGACCAACTCGTGGAGAATTGCTATCGCATAGTGCTACCCTGCGCTTTTTGACACGAGATGGTAAGAATGCCCCCACCTAGTAGACTTTGAGGATATTAATTGGATCACGTGGCCACACAAATCAAAGTGAAAACATTTTTTGTCCAACTTGATGAGGACGGAATTCATGACTTCGATTTTGTCTAAGGCTTGCGCGGATTAATAATTCCAGATGATACAAAGACAAACCAAACAAGGTATCCAAAAACCACAACTTTGTCGACACACCATAACATGCAATCAAAAAGTTTGATTGAAAGATATATGGTTACTAATTAATTTTTTGCCTGTAGACCTTCCCAAATAATGGGTCTTTTGCTAAGGGACCTTTTGGCTAAAAAAGAATTGTATTATGAAACTTATGTGGGAGTCAAAGTGTTCATAGCGGCAATTGATTTTTAGATGATAGTACTCTTTAAGAGCCTCATAATCTTTTGCTTTACTATTAACTTTCATGAGATGTTAAGGGCATGTTTGATAACGATTTTATTCCCGGGAACAAATTATGATCAGAAAATGATTATTTTTTATCTTATTCCCAAGAACTGATTCTGAGTAAAAGTACGCGTTTGGCAACTGTACAAAATTTTTTATTCTGGAATAGAATTGTGTTTGTACCGTGTTTATTGATTCTATTGCAAATCAATTTCTTTTAATTTTTAAATAATTTTTATAATTTTTTCCTTTTTTCTTTTCTTTTTTTCCTTTTTTTACTTTACTTTTTTTCTTTTTTCTCCTATTCTTCTTCTTCTCCAGGTCGGTTGCCGGACTGGCGATCGGCCAGACGAGGGCCAATGACCTTACTAGAGCATCGCCAGCCCTCATCGGCCGAGCCTCGCTGGCAACTGGGCAAGGCCTGCCTGGCCACCGACGGGGGTTGCGCGTCTCGAGGCTCACCCAACCATCGGCGAGGCCGAGGCCCGCCTGACCACCGGCGGGGTTGGGCGAGCCTCACTGGGGCTAGGCGAGCCTCACCGATGGCTGGGCTTGCCTCTGGCGAGCTCGTCGAACCTCACTTTGGCCTGGCGAGCTCGCTAGACCAGTTGCCGGCAACCAACGACGGCGGACAGCGACAACTGGCGGCGACGGACGGCGGTCGCGGGATGGCGGTCGATGAAGACGAAAAAAAGAGAAGAAGAAGAGTTTTGATTCTCAATTCTGATTCTAGAATAAGAATCACATTTTTTTTTTTTTTATTCTTGATTCTACTCCTAATCTGTTCCCAGGAACAAAAGTTTTACCAAACGCGATTCTGGGCCCAAACTAATTCTGGGAACAAAAAATAAGAATTTGGCCATGTTTGGATGGTTACCAAACATGGCCTAAGTAATATGCTTCAAAGACAATGGATTAATTAAGAAATTTATTTAAGTTTTGCCATGTTTGAATTTTTTGTCTAAATCTCTAGGAAAAAGCATCGGTAAGGTCAATGTCTGATTTGACTCCCCGTCACTGTGGATAGGGAAGAGCTAAGTAATAGGTAGGACCATGAGTTTACATTTTACCTCCGTAATTAGCATGAAATCATTCGTAACTGAAGATTTCTGTTTCATGCTTGATGACTTTAATAACTGAGTTTTAAATCGCGCTTGGGATGTGTTGATAATAAGCCAGATGTAAGTAGGAAGAGTTCATGATTGAGTTGCACGTTGTAGCATTTCGTCTTTGAAGATGAAGCAGCAAAAGAGGTGGAATAATTGGAGTTATGCGGGTGGTTCTTTTACGTATAGGAGGGACTTGTTATTCCTAGTTTTTTTTTTTTTTAATATGAATACCAGTGTTTTGGGATTGTAAAGCTCTCTCTTTCCATAATCAAGCTGGTTAATACCCTGAAAAACCCCAAACTGGTACACTTGTGACAAATTTACCCTAAACTATTTTTTTTACCACCAAAAACCCCAAACTGGTATACCTTTGACAAATTTACCCCAAACTGGTACACTTGTGACAAATTTACCCTATGTTAGTTTTTGTTAAATTTTATTCTCAAATTATTAAGTTAAATAACACGTGACAGTTAACCGGTATACCAATTTAGGATTTTACGCTCCGTTTGTCACAGTTTACAATTTTTATGATTTTTTTGTGGTATTAATCCATTTGTTACAAATTTACCAGTTTAGGGTTTTTTGCAGTCAAATAAATTAGTTTGGGGGTAAATTTGTCATAAATGTACCAATTTAGGGTTTTTTATAGTCAGTCGGGATAAATTTGTCACAAGTTTACCAGTTTGAGGTTTTTCATTGTCAAAAAAATAGTTTGGGGTAAATTTGTCACAAATGTACCAATTTGGGGTTTTTCAAGGTATTAACCCTAATCAAGCAAATCTATAATCTATGTTTATATTTTCTTTTTACTACACCATTTTATTTTCCTCGAATTTCACCATTTCAATGCAATTTACATTTTTCTAGCAATTTTTTTTTCTAATCTTTCTCCAAACTTAGCTCCACATTAATGCGCAACCCCTTTGTGGCCTTTAGAAGTGAGGTATGTAACCGTGCAGCGATCTCGGTTGCTCTTGGTGCTTTTTTTTTTTTTTTTGGCTTTAATAAATATTGATCAAAATTTTCGATATCTTTTGTAAAAATAAATTGTCCCCTTTAATTTTCTCTTAAATGTCCATTAATTTTGCAAGATAAATTTACAAATCTCACTTGGATAAATATCATTAATTTTGCACCTGACTTTGAACGTTTTCTAAGAAACTTTATTAATTGAAAAATAAAAATTAGGAGATGTGTGTGCGCCCAGTCACATCCTGTGTCCCATGATGGACCCAACAAGTATAGACTCGGTGCTACTTGTCGAGATAATTGAGGTTATTGATGATTTGCTACTATCCGATTGAGTTTCCCTAGAGCTCACCTATGCTTACTATATTCTCTTGCTCATGGATAAGTAAGAAGGTTATTTTCTTTCAAGTTTTTAACTGTAATCACATACTCAGTAATCTTTATTTAGAATACAGAGGATGATGCCTTGATCTAGGAAAGGATGACAAAATGTATTAAACAAAATAATGAAGCCGAAAGTTGAATTATAATTTCTAACATCTTATCTATCATTAATTATTAAATGAGGTTGAGAGGTAAATGGAGCCACTATAAGTTGGGCCGAATTTGGTTAGATAATATAGCCATGTGCAATTTCATGTGTTAAGCATAATAAAATATAAGTATTAAGTTAAGATAACATGGACCACTCATATTTTTATTTGCATGTAGATGATCCATAATTTGTATTCCACAGATGAAAGGCATGTTTCGATAAAGTTTCCTATAATTAGGGATGTACGGAAATACAGCTGTTTACTTAAAGTATGGTAAATTTCATTTTCACTCTTTTGTTATCAAATTGAAGGAGTTCGGTTAGTGCGTGTTTGCATAGGACTCTATCTCTCCTTCCACATGTTTGAAATGTATATTCTTGTCGGATCCTCTCAATTAGTAGAAGGACGAAGTAGGTTCAAAGTAACGATGTCCAATTCCCCATTGTTATAATTGCCATATATATTCGCACTTTTTTTAGAATGATGTTTTAATAAAGGGATAAGTACACTAAAAGTCCTAGAATTTGTTATGAAATTGTAATTAAATTCTAAAATTTTCAAAAAATGCAATTAAGCCTTAAAATTTGCTACAATGGGTAATCAAGTTCTAAAACTTGTCATAAAAGTACAATTGAGACCTAAAATTTTTCAAAGAGTGCTATTATTGAAAGGACTTAATTTAACTAACTTGACATGTTAAGAACTTGATTATACTTTTTAAAAGTTCTAGGACGCGATTATACTTTCATGACAAATTAGAGGATTTAATTGCACTTTTTTATGACTAAATTACACTTTGTTAACAAGTTTTAAGACTTCCAATGCACTTATCCTTTTAATAAATTACGAGTGAGATCATCCATTAAAGAAAATCAATGAATATACAAAGCAAAGGCGAGGGCTCCTAGTTAAAGATTTTCATATACCCACCTTTCAAGAAAGAATGGATGACTTTTAGTCAATTATTTCAGGCCTAATTGTAGGCAATGTTTTGAAAATGATACCGAATATTGAACCGGAGTATGGGCTGATATGCGATTCCTCTAGTTCACCGATCCAACCATTTGTACCAATCTGTTTGAATATAATGAATGAAGTAAGAAAAATAAGCAATATTTGCAATGATGATTTCAAAAATGTTATGAGAAATCATGTAATATTTTCATGCTTTATAGTATTTTAGGAGTTCTACAATGAGTAAAAATCAATTTTTTCCTATTACATGCTAATTTTCTGAGATCACCCTAATATTTTCATGTCACCAACTAGGCTACTGACAAGAAGATATAAGACATGATGTCATGCAATGGAAAGAGATGACACTTTGTTTTATTTTTCAATTTTTTTTCCATTGACCAGGCTATTGTGACTTCGACATAGCCGGATGCTAACAATGAGTGCTGGACCAGTGGCCATGGTGGGTTGGGAAGTCATTTGAAATTCACACATAGCTGGTGTTGCTGGGGTTGATTACAAGGACGTGAGCGAGAGCTTACGGTTGTCATCAGTTCGGCCATAATCAGGGTTGAGAGATCCGTCAAGATAAGGCTTGCAAACGATCTCAATGGTAATCACCACCACTGCTCATGCGATTGCTATGAGCGGGTTTTTGATTATTGCAACTCCTTTTCATTTATGATTTTTCTTTTGTTGAGGTATAAGAGAGGTAGTGAGGCTAAGCAAGACAACCTGTCCCGAGCGAAAAAAAAAAAATGTGAATATTGAGAAAGATGAGCTCTAAAGTTACGTTTGGTCATCCAGATTTCTAATTAAGATAAAACTGGATAGGATAATATATGAAATCTAGCAGATTTTTTTATAATCTTATCTACTGTTTAATGATTGCAATAATAAAATTGGATATTTTCACATCATATTATATATTTTGTTTGATTTATAAACATATACAGTAAAAATCTCTCGTAACACTCTTGTCTTCCTTATTTTTATTTTTTTTATTTTCTCCACTTTTTAATTAATTCCTTTTTTTTTAATTTCTTTCTTCCCCTTCCATCATTCTCTAATAAAATTGTATTAAATAGAAATTGTACTAATATACCTAAACTACTAAAACACCTAAAATATGTAATAAATACATATTTATATATTGAATGTATATTATAAGATAGAATTAAATTCGAATATATAAATAAAAATAAGATTAAATTGAAAAACTAAAATTTTATTTTTTGTTATTTTGAATTTCTTATATTATAATTCAATTATTATTTATATTGAAATATAATTTTAATTTGTTAATTTTAAAATTTAGTTATTTGAAAAAAAAAATTCTTATTATATCCAATCCTATCCACCTTTATCCTAGCTTCACCATGGGATAATTTTATCCAGTGTATATTCCATTTATATCTGACATTATCCTATCTTGAGCGTGCACCAAACGCAAGATAGGATAAATTTTATCTTAACTGCCAAACACAACCTAAGTATATTGTCGAAATTATCTAGCACATTATTATCAACACTTAGGTCTTTGGCCAAAAAAGATTGGTACCATGTTAGATTTAAGATGATCATTGTGGAAATTTACATGCACTTATCTAACACGTTATAATCAACACTTAGGTATTTGGCCAAAACATATCAGTAGTATGTTAGATTCAAGACATTCATCATGCAAATTTACATGATGCTACTCTTTAGGACGTACGTAATCATCTCCCTTATTGGGAACTTTTGCAAGATGAATGTCGAAAATGATCAAAGGGCTTATCAGAATGAAGAGAATTAAATTATTTAAGAATGACAAGCACCTTTTCATAGCCTAGATGAGAAGATGGTAAAGTAAAATTTTCCCTGTTGCTTTCTCTGTGAAGTTTCCCCAAGTCTGCTATGGACTTACTGAAGATTACTGGAATAAACGAGAAGCAAATTAACATACAAAAGAGCCCATGTGCTACAAAATGCATGAGAAAAGTTATTTACCCTCCAAGTGCATGGTTCCCACTAGTATTTAAGTCGAAGCACTCAATGACTAATGGATTCTCCGGCAACAAGTTTTACAGTATGTCAATTCACTAGTGCCTCCAGGAACATATTAGACAATTTGATGACAACTTCAAGAGAACAGAAGAGAACCCCTAGACTCAGCTACTCTGGATATTCTCAGGAAAGGATCTTAAGAAAAGGTAACGCCAGATTACTTGATAGAAAGCAATGAAAAGATATGGCAAGGAACTGATGAGAAATTTTGGACAGCTTACACTTTTAGAAAACACATCTTTGTTTTTGAAACTGGGTACAGTGAAATATTATTTCAATAGCAATCCTGGAAGAAACAGATTCCTCAACATGGATAGTCAGTGAGTAACCAGGTTTCTCAAGCCTACTTGTACATTTTTATTAAGAAGCAGTAGGGTCAAACTCTGAATTGTCTTTGTGATTATCTGCAGTAAACAGAAAGGAAAAGATGCTTTCGACACGATCTTGATGGATTACCCTTGTACTTCACTGAACCCAAGTGCATGGAAAATGCCACGTTCATAATGTGATCCAGGAGTAAATAACATTTTACTGTGCAATCTTGTATTGATTATGTCATGGAAATGAATATGGTGCTTTAAGTTTGTGAACTATTTGATGTATTTTATGGACTCATTTGAAACAATTGAGTAGTCAGATTACTAAGAACTCTTGTGATTGTGGACTCAAATGATATTTTTTCACAGCTAGTAGAGAATATTACTTCCTAATCCAATAAAAAAAAAAAAACAATTGAATAGTCCATATTGGCGCATAGGGAAAGAGCTATGATGATGAAGCGCCAAAGAAGTTATGAGTACAACTAAAACTACAACAAGACGAAAATAGCAGAATTCAAACATTATCTGATAATAGCAATTAGCAAGTGAACCTTTCTTCTTCATACCAGCCCTTCAATGAACAAATGAAAGTGCAATAGGCTAAGTAGCTGAGTGATGGTTAGACCATATGCTTTTGTAGTATAAGCATCTAAAGTAGGTGATTGACAAAGCAACTAGATCACCTTCAATCACCTAGCTCATTTTCTAGACATGTCACCACTATTTTTACAGGAGATACTGGACTACCCGTGAGCACATTGAATTTTGGACATCTCTCTTCATGATATGTCGCTCAACATTCAAAAAGCAACAGATCAGATCAATTCACCTTTTAGTTGGGTCTACCCTTCTTGTACAAGATGGTCAAACTTAGAAACAGAAGAAAAAGAGTGACTAACAACACTTTATATTTAGCGTCATATTTTCCACAAGAATATAATGACCAAATCCTATGATATTGCATTAATTGATTTCTTATCATCAAGTCATGAAGGCAGGCAAAGTAATACCTATGTATCTCTATATCATGAACTCAAGTAAAACAATTGAACAAGAGACAACTAACATAAGTTATGATAATTGAGTAGGATATTACCTGCCAATCCATGCTATGATAGTACTTCAGACTCTCAAGAGCTTTGAACCTAACCTTGCAATAAGTCTTTGCTAAAAGAAAACTGGACGAAACTAATCATCGTGGCATGGACATCTAAGGTTTCAAAAGCGGAGTCAACATAGACACCATGTAAAATGAGAGATAAACGTACAAAGCTATGACAGCCATCACTATGCTCATCCAAGAATCCAGAAGGTAAATGTTTTAACAAAGCCAAAACAGTCGAATTCTACTCTTGTCAAACAAACAGTCATTATTATCTATATTTAACCAGCAAATGAACCAACACTACATCTTGTGTATCTCAAAACAATGTCAAAGATGTCTGTACATTCCTATAACGAGCTGTGCACATAAGCAAGATCATGCTCAAGCAGGGAAAATCACTCAAGATAAATCGATGCCAATGTCAATCAGAGATTGAACTACCGTTCGGATTTTTCCTTCAAACTTGTCACTTGCTGTTGCAGTATGGGAAGCAGTGCACTCATCAGCTTCTCTCCCCCAGTCTGCCAAAGCTCGGCCTGTGGCCAAACATGCTGGTGTGTTTGATTGAGACTTGAGCACGGCTCTAATGTCCTATTAGTACCCGCAACAACGACCTGCTTGCACATGACCCTATAAGTGAGCGAGTGAAGTTGAGACGAAGCGCTAGGAGATGAAAACATCTAGTGTGAATGGCTCCATGTAGGCTCTGGTGCGCTTCTTGAAGGACGTGCTTAATTGGATTCTTGGATTTCTTCCCCTTCTGGTCAGTGTATGGCCACTATTGTCATCATCCAAATGGGCCAACTCCAAAGAAACTCTTGATGCTAAATGAGGCTGCCTAAAAGCCAACACTCATACAAAATCTCTATACAATTCAATGGAAGATTGAGTACCCCCACATTCAATTGATTATTTGCTCAACCATTCTGCTACATTTGTACCATTATCAAGGAAATGAGCGGACATCCCAAACTAGAAAAGGAATGAGATATTCAATGAAGCACCTGCCCACTGTGAACACCACTTGTCAGCACATGGACGCCATATCAAGAGGCAACAACACCTTGTGCTGGAACATTATTAGTGCACAGGCTACAGAATACTTGCTTCAGCGTCTAACTATAAAGATAGTTTCTAGCAAATAAAAGCGGCCACTTTGATCGTAGCATAGCGAGCATGACACCTAAAAGAGACAAACATTGTCAGTAAGACGTGTCTAAATACTGACATTCCTCAAGGGTAACTGAATAAGTGGGCCAGCACACAACCCCATATAACAAAACCCTAGTCTTTGCAGCTACATTGACAGAGGTTATGCTAAGCAATTCATCAAACAGCTACAATGCATTGGTGGATAAGTGCCCAAAAGACCCGACAACTCCAATTATGTTATGATCCCGTTAAAAAAAGTCAAACATTTTTAAAGAAAGAGCGATTTCATATCAGCTAATATAGAACTCGAAGAATAACACCAGTTTCTTCCGTTTGACACTGGATTCAGGGAGACATGATTAGGGACCTAGATTTTACCTGACTCAGTGAATTCAGCGTGGATTGTTTCATGTCGATAAGAATTAGATTGTGGTATTAAGATCCCCCTCCCAACGTCCTTCATAATCCTCGTCGGAGAGGCATACTTTATGTAATATTGGTGTACTCAAGGCACCATTGCAGAATATATTCATCTTTGGGCACTGCTTCACAATAATATGCCACAATGATGGGAACATGAAGGTGCAATTAGTGGGGGAGAAGCTCTCAAGGCTTGGTAAACCATCAAGTGTCAACAGCTGCAACTTGGGGAAAGAGATCTCCTCTACTCCATTTCCATCATCTATTACCACGTCTTCCATCGCATCGCAATTTCTTAGCGTTAGCCAAATAAGGTGCACCAGACTTGTCATTGCTGAGCAAGTCCCCATATGAACTAAACTAGCGCAATCCCCTACTTCTAATCCCACCAATCTCTGGAACGTAGTCAGGGATGGAAGTACGATTGATAAACTTGAGCACTCCGAAATGAGCAGAATTTAAATCTATTTAAGGATTTCAGCCATCAAGGAGCCATCTTTCCAGACTCGCTGGAGTTTACACAGCTTATTCAGCTCAAGTTGCCATAGATTTTTGAGTGCCTTGAGAGGTGTTTCCGTGTCAGTTGACTCTTCGTAGAAAGTTGCTCCCCCATGTCCACACGCATCTTCTGGAAATATCTCCTCAAAGGAACTACAGGATAGAGAAAGCACTTCTAGATTGGGGAATCCGTGGAGGAGGAAGTTGGTGGGGAAAGCGACATTCTCATCATGGTAGCATGCCAAGTCCAGCTCTGTGGGATTGCGAAAGACGTAATGGTGCTGCAGTGTCATCATTATAACATCCTCGCTCATCAATGTCAATCCCTTCAAGTTTGGTATGACCTATGGGAATTTCTTTTAATTAGGCTACTGGAAGTAAATACGGGGCATAGCCACGGCGCAATAACTAAAGTATCCTTTTATTTTAGGGAAAAGAGG
Organism: Eucalyptus polyanthemos subsp. polyanthemos; assembly: GCA_017140185.1. Classification (NCBI taxonomy): domain Eukaryota; kingdom Viridiplantae; phylum Streptophyta; class Magnoliopsida; order Myrtales; family Myrtaceae; genus Eucalyptus; species Eucalyptus polyanthemos. The sequence continues at coordinate 31,215,372 of CM029458.1, forward strand.
AAAAAGAATCCAAGAGCCAATAGAAGGGATGTTTGTTAAGGGTTTGCCCAATTCAATCAAAATAAGTTTCGCTAATTTAAATAAAGAAAGTTATTTCTCAATCATACTCCAGCTATTTCAATAGTCAACTAATTAAATCCAAAAGTTAAAAAACATGAATTTCAACAAGTTCGTAGCAAAAAAGTTAAAAAAAAACTTATTTATTTATGCAAATGATGGTCACATTTATAGTAAGTAGATGTGTTTCAATAGTAAGAAATTGTATTAATATGTTGCACTCTATTTTCTAAGCTACTGTTATAATATCTATTTTATTATAGATCATGAGTAGAGCGTGGCTTAACCTTTTTTCCCCCTCCAAGAAGAATGCATTAAAACTAAACAAATTATCGGCAATAAAACATTTTATAAGCTAAGAAACAAACCAAAAATACGCGACCCCCAAATGCAAGGACAGTTTGAGCGTTCTGTGTGGTTTGAAATGGAACTTAATTATGGGTTGTTATATCACTATTATAATACTCAAATTAAGGTTGATTATTTCGATTAAATGTTATTAACTTCAAAAGTGTTGGCAAGCCATCAGAATAAATGTCGGTAGATTATTAAAGTAGTTGGTGATCATGAAAGTATAAAGACATATAAGTACTTTTCAAGATCTATAATATAAAAGGTTTCTCAGTGACTAAAATCCATAGGTATCTTGATTTGAAATATGTTGGTACATCAATCAATTTAACATTTGTAATTTAAACTTAAAGTTATTCAAAAGTCATTGTTTTGTCACAAGAATATTATTGGTTGATTATTAAAGTAATTCGTAATTTTGGAAAGTTGGTACTTTTCAAAATCTTATAAGATAAAAAGTTGGCAAGTAATTAAAATCACTTTTTATATTACAGATGTTGGTACACCAATCAAATTAAGTTCGGTAAATTCAAATAAAGTTAGTAATTTCAAATACATTAGTGATCCACCAGAATAATGTTGCTAGATTATTAAAGTAGTTGGTAATTTACATAGTAGAAAAAAGTTTGTGCTGTTTTTTTTTTTTTTTTAGCAAAAAAAGTTTGTGCTGCTCAAGGCCTACTAATAAATTACTAACACGTGACTAGATAAGCAAGTTATTTGCGGCACTTGACAGTTACCAATCACTTTCACAATGTTTAAGCATGGAACTTTGCTCCATAGCTAAGCTAACAATATGCCACATGAACATAATATATATATTTGTTTTAAATTTTAGGGGATGATGTCGATAAAATTAAATTAAGTAGGTATAACCCAGCCATAAGGCACAAGTCGCTATTAGAAGCACGATTATCTATGCAAGTTAATTCAATAATTTGTTTTTTCAAAGTAAAAGCTGGGATGATTTCAAAGAATATGAGCCAGAAATAATTAACCGCAAACGATCTTTAAATTTTGAAGAAATTCGTAGGTTTGGCTCGGTAAGTATTTGTAAGCATGAAATTTTCGACAATTCAAATTTCCAATAGAGAATAACAGAACCAACGAAGGCAATTGCAGAGAGCTAGAATTTAGGACTATACCTTTTCAAAAGAAAAGAGTGCAGGTTGATTCTCACTGGTACTTGTACCTCGACAGCTTTGGTATTCACAAGTAAATGAGAATGACCTCATCTTGCCACAATGTCTTACTCGCAATTTCTTCAAGAGTGGCTGTGTTGAAGTATGACTATTCCCGTAGAAGCTCCTTAAATCCGGCAACTCAAGTAATTTGAGATCGGTTAATCGCGGGAAGAAGAGATCCCTTGCATTCATTTCTACTCCGTCTTCCTCCACAATAATTTCTTGCACCCCCCACTCCCGTACTAAAATTTCTTCGAGTTGTGTCATACTTTTTGCCACCGAGTTTGGGAATAAACTTTTGAGCATCTCACACTCAACAATCTTCATGCATCGTAAGCATCCAAAGGTAAGACCTCCTTGAGGATGTCCACTCCACACGTGCTTCATTTTTGGGAGCCGCATTAGAACTAATTCTCTCAATTGAAAAGTGCTTGTAGGACGAGCTTCACTAAAATTGAACTCTTGGATGTGAAATACCACTTCTAGGGACCCACAATCAGTTACACTTATCTTCTCTAGGTTTTGAAATCTTGTGAGCATAGTATAAGATAAAAATATGGATGAAAGTTTCTCACAATACTTCACTACTAGTGTCTTGAGTTTGTTAAAGGCATTTGAAGCAAGATCATCAAGCCATATCTTCTCCAAGTTATTCATGTGCGAGATCTCCATCGACTCTATATTAGGAAACTTAACCTGTTATTTTTCAATTAAATTATTAGAGCCGATTCTCTATTCCCATAAAAAGGGGGGGGAACTATAATTTCAAGAAGAAGGAAAATCACTAAACAAGCATTATCGATAGGATAGAACAAAAAAAGAAAGACTAGATGCACGATTTTTCAGTAGATGCCACCCCCTAAAATCCATTCTCCTGTCATATTATTTTTTAGCAGAAAGCATATATTCATCTAATAGATATCAAGCATTATGTTTGAAATGTAGCATAATCCATAACCACATAAGTTAGACAAGCATAATCATGTCACACGTCGGATGTTTCCCGCAAATATCAAATTTAGCCTATCTTTAGATTCCTCAAATGTACTCTCCCATTTCTTTGAACCATTTAAAAAATATAGCTTGTGCATTGTAGGGTGTCGATGCCCACAAAATAATAATCAATTAGCACAAATCAATGCTTCATGAATCTTGCACTTCAAAATTTTCTTCAACAAAGTATAGACTTCAAGAAAACACGACATACCGACAAAAAAAAAATGACATAAACTAAAGAAAGAAATCCAACAATTAAATCAAAAGATGGTAGGGTGCAGGTATGTACTGTTCAATTTTGATGTTGGACAAGATGCTCCACCACTAGCTGATTTATTTCTTTATTTATTTTAGTTATTCGATATTATCAAAGATTAAGGAAATTTATCTTGATTATTTCTCTTAATAGGTGCCTACAAAATAAATAGATTGATTTGATTACTAAGTTTGCCTATATGACGTGACTTTTTGCCAGCTTGGATTGGCCCTTCTATCTCTTTCATCTCTTTCTAGTTTATCTCTTTTTTCTCCTTATTATCTTATTTTCCTCCATTTTCTACAAATCTAAACCTAACATTCTTCATGCTTTCATTTAGCACTAGTTGGTAATGGATTTAGATATGTTCTTCATCAATTGGTATCTAAGCTAGATCTCTTCAACATTTAATTGGTATCAAAACATTGCTTCGTGCATGTGGTATTGTCATGCGATGATACTAGACCAAAGGCCAACACTTTGGTTTTCATTTTCGTTACTACGGTTGCAATTTTGATTTGATATGCTCATGAAGATATATGGCATTGATGTATATTGAAACTTCAGCCGCCATTTTTACTGGTTTGGAGCCACTCTATGCTTGGTCTAATTATCTCTATGAAAAATGTTGCAATATTTATTAAATATGTTATTCTGAAATTTGAAAAGAGTAGGGGTTATTGCTATTATTACTTCATGTGATTATGATTACAAGGATTACAATGTTATTCTAATAGTGTTGATTGTCAAGAGTAATACGATTATTACCATCCTTACGATTATTTTAAATCATTAATAATCCTAAAGAGATTAAAAATTTGTTTAATGATATGAGAGAAAATTTCAACAATTTTGATGAGAATTGGATAGATTCAATCAACAATTGTAAGGGAGACATGAAAACGGGCCAAAATCATTTGCCAATGAGCTAAATGACATGGAAAAATATTCTCAACGTCTTGAAGAATTGAATAAGGATCTCTGCTTTTGAGAATAGTGAAGTGAGTAGTAAAATTCTACAGATAATATGGATGAATTTATTGAAGCACCTTTTGATATTTAATAAATTCATAAACGTAATTTCTCCTATTGATGATTCGCAGAAGAGAAAAATTCGTGATGCTAAAATTTGTTCTATAATACTTCGTATAGCCTTATACTCCCTAGGTGCATATCCAAATCAGGCATTCTGCATGTCGCGAAGATTTTTTGTTGGGCAAAAGTTGTGGTATTATCTCTTACTCACAAGAAGAGCCACCGGAGAAAGGATTTGACTTCATTTCGGTGGGAAAGATTGATGTATGACATGATTCTCCAACCAATTTGCTGATTTGTATCTTCAATTAGTTTATTAAATTTGATACTATTAATAATTTAAGATACTTATCTTGATTTATTTCTCTTATTTTAGATATGCTTACTTAGTTTGAACTCTTGTTTACTTGTAAATATTGACCTAGATACTTGTTTTCTTCAGTTTTGAGGATGAATTCATTCACTAATGAGTTTCCCTACGTCGCATTTCTTCTTCTTCATTTGCATTGGCATCTCTCTCTCTCTCTCTCTCTGTACCCCCTATTTTGGCTACCTGATTTCCCTTCAATTTCTGTGATGTGTAGCTCTTCTAACTTTGGAAATTCAAGCCACCAAAAAATATGCAATATGGTTTAAGGACAAAGCACTAAAAACAAAGTAAAATGACATAAAAGATAAATTGGGATATGATACCTTCTCATCAAACAGAGGATGTAACCCATCACTAGCACAACTCGCTGAGTGGAAACTAATCAAATTCTCAAGGTCATCAAGCTTGATTGTGCTTAATTGATGGAACTTCAAAGTCTCTAAGGTTTTCCCTTTTCCTTCTTCCATTGCAATTATGCCCTGTAGGTTATTGCAACAGGAAACATCAAGGACCACAAGTTTATCGAGAGTTTCAGCCGTGGCACTTGAGAAGAGATATGGCAAACTGTGACAATCCCTCACTTTCACTTCCATCAAACTAGGAAATGCCAAGGTGACCTTGCAATCACTCTTCAAAATGTCTCTCAGCCTTGATAGATTCAAAAACGTCAATTCTCTTAATGCAGGCAGGACCAATGGCTTTTGCCTTTTCTCAGCACTAAGACTTATTGGTTCAAATAATGCTTCCAAGGAGGGACACCTGTTGACACCTAATTTTTTGCCCAAATTATTGCATATAGATTAATTAATTTAAAAAAAAAAAGATTAAAAAAGATTAAAAAAAAGAGAAAAAAAGAAAAAAAGTTGTGGCCAATGATCTAAATGTGACTAGCCAAGCCCAGGAGGTCAGATTGGAATTAAAATGGCAAATTGGGGCAAAAATGCAATTTCCAAAAGTCGAGGGACAAATTCGCAAATTTTGCAAAAATTTCACCCGAGCCCTTAAATCATCATCTTAGCCCCCAATTAAGTTGAAATTGAGCTTGGGTCAGGTCTAATTAATCGAATCGGGCAAAAAGGACCTAATTGCATTGAATTTGACATTTTCGGGCAAGAAAATTGCCAACTTTGAGGGACTTTCTTGCAAAATTGGGTGGATAAAATTGTGAAAAATGGTCAAGATCTTAAACTACTATACATGAAATTGCTAATTGATCAAAAAATGCAGCCAAATTAGTGGATTAAAGCACTTAAATCAGCAGCCAAAACTCAGTCCACGAGTTGGTCTTAATTCGGAGTTGCTGAGTAAGCAATTTGGTGGCCCCACCATATCCTCCTCAGCCGCCCAATCAACCCGATCTTTGCACGTGATGGAAGACCGTATATAGTAGTGCAAGTGGACGAAAATTGGCCAAGGATAAGCTCCTGACAGCACCGGAAAATCGCAGCAAAACCTGCACACTCAACAGCTGCAGAAGTTAAAAAAAATTGGCTAAGTCAGAAGAGTAGGTGAAGTAGCCCTGTTGACAGGCTTGGTAGGTGGACAAAAGGCTGACCAAAATTCCCTTAATTCTGGGGATAAGATCACTGAAGTGAGGTCTTTCAAGGGATGAGAGAGAGGAGACGAGAGGGAGAGGGGAGAGCTCGGAATCGTCCCCCAAAGAAGCCCTCAGAAGCAACTCCAGAAAAGCAAACCCAGAAATTCCAAATCAACCTCCAGAGAGAAAAGGGAAATTTTCGCAAACTTGCAGCCAAAATTAGCCAAAACCTTAAACTAGAGAGTGAAACTTCACTCAAAGATCTTTCCATCCATAGGTCGCACGTCCAAAATGGAGATCGGGAATGCCTCCTAAAGCCCCCCGAAAAACACCCTCCAGGCGGGCCAGGAAACACTGAAAAATTTTTCTAAGTGTTGAGCGCAGTTGGTCACGAGTGGGGAAAAGGCAGTGTTTTTGAGAAAGTTGAGAAAAAAATGAGGAAAATATTGACTTCTACCCCAAACTAGAATACATATAGCTTGGCTTGGTGTCAATTTTTCCAAAAAAAGATGTCTTGAAGTCTAATTTTAGAGGTCAACGAAAACCTTCGTTGTCAGTTCTTCTTTTCTGCAGATCTCATTTCCAGTTGAAGAAGCCAACTTCCATGTGCTTCAAGAGGACAATTTCTCGGTTTCCTTGGCCAAGAACCACTTGAAAAGGAAACTAGGAAGTAAGGTAAGCATCCTAGATGTACGTATTTTCAAGTTTGAGCATGTTTTGATCATGAAAATTAAGAGGGAAACCAGCCCGGAAAACTGATTTCTGAGGTTGAAATTGTTCTAAGTGTTTGAAATCTCTTCAAGAGTGTTGCATGTGTGCTTCTTGGAGAGGTCGTTTTGATGTTGTTCGGTGGATCATTCTCTGTGATGTTTATTGCATTTGAAAGCTCATGTTACCTACTTTCACTCGGATCAAGTAGCATTTCCCTTAGATCTCGTATGTGATGAGTGTCGGGGCTTGAAGATGGGCTTGTAACCTGTTTGCTTGACTTGGGTTGAAACCCAGATTTGCAAAATCAGCTCAAACCCGTGTATTTAAGGATGATTTTAGCTTGGTTCTAGTGTGTTTTTAGCTATGATTTCTATCTAATCTTGTTCTTTGCATGTGGTAGTACAATCTTAATACTTTAGTTCCATGTGAGATTGCTTATGAGTGGAGATTGAAGGCTGCAAACATGGCTCGAGGAGGCTATTGGGGGCTAGTTTAATGCACACCAAGTGTTCAACAAAATGCCCAAACTAAGTTTCGATCTTGAAACGGTCGATTTGAGCTTGATTATTGTGATCTTCATGTGCTGTGTTACTCCATGTTAGCATAGATCGGTTTAAGGAATTATTATTAATTTTTTTTTAAAATAATTTAAAAAAGAGAAAAATATGAAAATTTCAAAAAAAATATCAAAAAATGTTAGATAGCATCAAATTAGGATATAAATGACATATATGAAATTTTCCTAATTTTAAAAGGTCATTTTCCTAATTTAATGCTATTTTGGTATTTTATAACCATTTTTGTAAATAATCCATTTTTCGTAGATTAAAACTATTTAAAGTAATTTTATGCATATAGAGTAATTTCATGCATATTTGAATTCTCATTTTGCTCATGGGGGTCCTGTCCCGGGGCGTGATAACAAGGCCATGTAATATTATTTGCCCGACTTGTATTGGGTTTACCTTTTCCGCGTTTATTTTCAAGTCATTTCAATTTCTTGGATGTTTATTTACGCGCCGATTTTCATTAATTTGAGTGTAAATTTCTCTTCTAAATTATGTTAGAATTAGTCTAGACATTTAAAAAAAAAAAACTACAAAAACATTTGCATGGACACTTAGTGGTTTCATAAAGATTATAATGGATAATCAAGATTGTGTGGCCATTTAGATAAAAAAAACCTTCCAAGTTAGTGGTACCGCAAGGGCGCTAATAGAAACATTGGCGTAAACAAGTCCCCGTTCCTAGAAATCTCTGGTTGCGTATGAATCGAGGCAACACTCCCGTGTCTTGATTGGTCTCTAGCCGACCCCAATAGGCTAGTGGCGACTCCTAGAATTACATAGGTCGTTAAGAACTAAAAAAACGAATCCAACGTCGCGCGAGGTATGGGCTTGGGGGAGCCCGCGCCTAATCTAGGGCCATTGGCCCACCTCTTTAGGCAAATACCCCTAAACCTTCTTCTTTTTCCCGGGACGAAAAAAAGAGGTCGTGACAGCTTGGCGACTCCGCTGGGGACTTGGTTGCAAACCTTAGAGGACTTAGGCCGTAATAACTTGGCTGGTTGTTCACTAACATGGTCTTCATTTGATAGCGCGTGTCAAAGTCGCGAGGAAAACAAGGTTAGTCCGCTAACCATGTGTTAAATGTTTTTGTAGGTTTGGAGTAATAAGGGGTGGAGTGTTTGTTAACCCATCTCTTTTGTAGGGAGGCGTAGGAATGTATGCTTATATGGATGGAATTGAAGTGTTGTTTGGATATCAATCAATGTGTGTTCATTTATACTTATCTTAACACTACACATTTACACACACCACCCGCGATCTAAAACCCCGATCGCATTAGGAAACCCATAGAAGGTGCCAAAAGATGGAACCCGTGTGGGGAATGACCCATGGTTATCCACTTTTGGTCCTGCTCATTTTGATTAATGATAAAGAGAACTGTCCGACGTAAGCACGGAGTGGGGAAAACTCTTTTGATCTAATCAAAATGGGGACCTTAAGCCTTTAGAATTCCACCTTTATGTGTCAAACCTCACAAGTTTACATCCGCATGTCTATGTGATTTTTTTTTTTTTTTTAAAAGTCTCTTCACCCATTGTAAGTATGATTTCTCTATCTACTTGCTCACCTCGGATTGAAATTTTCATTTTTTGGAGATTCGCGGAAATCAATGGAATGCCCTTGAAAATATAGGCTTGGCACTCACTTTTGATAAATAAGCATTTCAAATACCTATGATCTACTGAACATATGTTTTTGTTTAAATTTTCAATTATGAACTTAAAGTCGCATTTTGTATAGAAATTCTTCCAAATCAAGATTACATTTTGGGGCATAGAATTAAAATCAAATTTTCAATAAAACTCTTTATTGGTCACATTTCAAAATTAAAATTCAAATCCTATTTTGTATATTGATTTTTCAAAATAAAAATCACCTCACCTTTGCATGAGTGAAACCACAAATTAATTTTTCAAAATCAATGCCCCATTTGTATATGAAACTTTTGGAACAAAGTGGGCATTCAATTGATAGTTGCGAATCGATCTTTTAATAAAATCTCCTCTTACTAATAAAATCTTGACGAAATACCAAATTCTCGTAAGTGGATACTACGGAGAAGGTATCGTCGCCTTGATTTCATTATAAGAGGCAGCTTTATTGAAAGATCAATTTTTCATTCATATATTGACATTATCTTCCTTTCGCAGGTCATGCGTGACAACCATTCCTTGAACTCCTCTTGCTTGGCCATGCCAAAAGTGGACTTTGAAGCTAGGACGAGAATTGTGCTTATTATGCTCCTCTACGAAAGAGCTTATTGTACTTTATCCTTGTCATTATTCCTATTAGGAACCGTGTTTTACGTTTTGAGTTTTGATTGTGAACCCAATCAAATGCTTTTGTAAATCATACAACTCACATTTTCTAATAATGAAATTAGAGTTCATAAAAGTTATATTCTTTAAAACACTTGAAGTGTTTCAAACGGACCCTCTGGGCTGAGTTTTATGCCTTAGCTTCAAAATGTGTGAAAATGAGTTTCGAGAAGAACTTGCATAATACTTTATCTCTTCACTTAATCGCTTTTGCAGGTTGATCCGTAGAACGATGCTTTGAGGGGGTAAGGTTATAATCGTTCCAATAGGGATTTCTTGTGCAACAACTAACTCAGTCATCCATTTTTGTCAAACAGGCAAAATGACAGTTTTGTTCAAAATTGACAAAAGTGCGGGCCTTTCCCTAATAGAGCAAGTCATGAGATGCACCAATTCATGCTCATTTATGGGCATAAGTGGTTGAGCCATGAACTATAGAAATATTTTCGCAGCATATGAACTCAAACATTGTGATTAAATGTGAAAAGAACCGTCAAAGCCTCGAAGATCACAAATCTACTGGCCTAACGAAGTTCCACATCCTGGATGACCTCATATTAATTTGACATTCCTTGTGGAAGAAGAAATATCTAGACATTCTTTGGCATCAAACTACTCCATTGGTTGCAAACATGAAAAGCAACTGCAATCCCTACATTTCCAATGGTGTCTTGGCATCCAATCCTATATGAAGATAATTATTGGTGGTCTACAAGACAGCACTTCAAGATGTAGATGTACACAAACAAGAATCGGCCATCAAATGTTGCCTTCAAATAAAAGGTGATAATCGTTTCAAGTTAAATTCGATTTATTTTAGGAATGATTTGTCCTTGCACTTTGTGCAGATTTTAGTGAGGCAAATTACTGGCAAGCAACAAGATTACACAGGGAGGACAACCTGGTCCAGAATCACACGATCTCTAAAAGAAAAGGGTGTGTTCATTCCAAAAGTCAAAACAACTCATTCATAAACTGACATAGCCACCCATGCTTACAGATTGTGAAGTGGGAAATGTATTGACGCAGCAAAAATGGCGAAAAATCACGTAGCCTAAAAGGGATATGCGGGAAATTGAGTAAAGCATGAAGGGCTCAAACGAAATAGAGATTCATCAATCCAACATGATGGAGCTGCATATGGACAAGTTATCTAACCTAGTGTGGCATGCATTTGACCATAAGGACAATGTCTTGCCTTCTTCAACAAAGCTACAATGAGATGCTGAATTGCCCGACTTTGAAAAAGGGTGTACTTCGTTCCTAAACCTAATGTACCTAAGAATAGAAATAATACATTGTTTCCATATGTGTAGGAAATTTTAATTGGGGCAGATGGCCAAAAAATGGATCGGGGGCACGCAATGCCTGAGTCACCCGACTTCTAAAAGGGGAAAATTTCAAATGGAATAGACATTTGCCAAGTGAATTACTACCAATCATGAAAGCAAATTCCTCTCCATAGCCAAGGAAACGAGATGGAACGCAGTCATCATATATGCCGTAAAAGGGAGTATACCGTTCCTAAAATGAATCACGTCGAGTATGAAAATAACATATTTGTCTCTTTTTCCTTGCAGTTGATGAATGGGGCAAATCACTTAAAGCAAAGCAACTCTGACCCATGAGCAAGATGAAACATAGTCAATTGGTTCAGCATGAAAAGGGAGTATCGTTTCTGAATTAGTCCAATTCAATTTTGAAATATAAGTAACATGCGCTATCTCTTGTAGGAAAAGGTGCACATTGACCGTTGGAGCAACACCTTATACCAAGAAGGCATGTTAAGGCCTAACCATCCATTTTGATGGAATAAATGGAGTAAAATATCCACGGAGCAATGCCCTCACATGTCGAAACAAGGAGTATCCCTCTCCTTTCATCTTTGACGCCCACTTAGAATGAGTGGATTCGATAACACCTTTGAAAGGGAGATCTTCAAGGAAATGTTAACACCTGAGGAGCAAAGGCACATGAAGAGGAAACACAAGACATTTAAAGTCAGATGAAGCATCGATATTCGAGGAACAAACTCGAGAAATTGATTTAAGCATAATATATATCAACCAAGTAAGCATGTGGAGTTTACACATGACAAAGTCACCTAAGTTGGCTTAAAATATGTGTCATTCTAGAGCAGGTTCAATTAAATAAAAAAAAGAAGCGCCCCATGGACACCACGAGCGCTTCGGCCTGGTGGTATGGGGAATGAAGTGGTCCAGAAACGGCCAGGGTTCGATCCCTGGAAGCGACAACAAGGTTGCCATGTAAAAAATAATAAGAAATAAATAAAAAAACTTTTGCATCTCTTATTTTTGCAAAAAGAGGAAAATGCTTGAACTAATGAGACCAAAGACCTGAGATTCTCTTCAAGCCTTAAAACAGTACATTCATTCCGTTGTTTGCCGCCAAATGGTGAAACTGACCAAGGGTAATGTTGTATCGTTTCCATTTTTACGATCCCTGAGGATTCATGTACTAACACATTCCCTTTTTGTTCTTCGTAGGGTCGTCTGACTACTAAGGCACAGGTAAGTACCCTTCTTCTCAAAATCAAATGAAAAACAAATGGAGAATTTCCATCGCAAAAAAAAAAAAGAACATTTAGTGTTTTTCTAGAAACAAGCAAAAAAAAAATGGAAATTGAAGAAACAATTTTTCCACAAAGCTTGCAAAAATCTTCTTTATCTGTAAATTGTCCATCCACTCGATGGATCACTCATTTCGAATCAAAATTCTCTATGGAGGTTAATCCATCCAAATGATCTCAACAAAAATGAAAGGGATGTTACTCATGCCAAGCAAGAAACATTTAGAATGAGGAAAGGCAATCCATTTCCAAACATGTCCTTTAAACACTCTGGGATTCGAGCGAAAAAGAAAACCCGTGTCATTCAAGGTCATTGAATTCATTCGCAAGCGGTACATAGACCAAGATGATAAGAGGCATTTCTTTCCTCTATCATACACACTACAGGTGACAATAGTTAGCTCATTCGAGCCTTTTAATGTGAAGAATTTTCTACAAAATACCCCTGTCAAGAACCACCCCACGATGGGGCAATTATGGAGGTTTGGGTTGACATTATTTGGAGAGGGAAGATGAGAAAAGTTTCTTTACTCTCACTTGCATAAATATTTTTTGTGGTAACTTCAGGTGAATTCTTACGGAAGCTCGAAGCATCCCAAGGTGAAGAAGAGCATTCTTTTCTCTACCCAAACACCGATACCCTTTGCTTAAACCATATTGAGCCTAACTATTCATTTCTAAAACCCGAGTGGTAATTATCTCCCCACATTGGGGCAGGGCACATGATTTACCAATGTAATTGGTGTTTATATGAGAATATGAAAAGCATCTTGAAAGTCCCAAGAGCTCAAAAAGTTTGAAAGAACAAAAGTCAAGTGAAAATTAAGGGGCATGAAAAAGCAGTGTGCCTGGTAAAAGCAAGGCCAATGCCCACAAAAAAACGGAGAGAGAGTGGAAGAAAAACAATTGCATCAAGAGGAATATCTCTGTGAAAGCAAAAATGGCAAAAAAATGCCTGCATTGAAAAGGAAATCATTGCAAATGCAAAAGCCATTATGTTAAGATGATTAGTCAAAGGTCTTTCGAGACAATTTGAATTGTAAACATTGAGTGCTTTAAAAAATGGATGATATGGTAATGATGCCATGATAATCACCAACTCCCAAATCCCCCTTTGACAAAAAGGTTCTAAGCCTTTTGAACTAAGCCTTTTGAACATTTCCCCGAAACAACATTACAACCCATTTCCAAAATCTCTTCAGATTGGGATGATTCAAAGTGGAAATAAGGACTTCCTAAAGAAGATGCCGCTCGAAGAAGTGAGAGTAAGGTTGTCTTATCTCATCTTAAGGTTTCTTGACTTGTAAACCTGGCGGAGATGTCGATCAGTGATTAATTTATTTCATAGCCAATGATGCTTATCCATTGCTAAAACCATGACCAAACCTGCACTACGGTCCTTCTAAAAGACCTCTTTGATTGGTCAATGTGTACGTATTGCGAATGATTCAAAGCCTTGCGCACTGGAAGAGTGAGGTTGAGTGATTAGTTTATTTCCCACATGAACAGATAGGATCAAACAGCCTTCTTGAGGATATGCAAGAAGCCCTTTCTGACTAGGGATCCTTGCTTGGCATACTTAACAAACCTTTCTCATAAGTTAGGGTCATTTCGACAAGGACTTTTCTCCCAAGAGAATTTGACGATTAATGATATCATTCAAGCGTGATGACAGTTTTGCGAGTTTGTCAAGTTGTCGGAATTAGTTTGATTTGTTTATGCAATCATTGCTTTCTCATTACCGATACACTTTGATATTGTTTCTAATGACATGTGCTAAAATTGATCTCATCTAGTATGCTTTCGCTACTAGAATACTTGTTATAATGAATACTATTTGATGTGCAGTATCCATTTAAGAATATTCTCGAATGACAGGTTCCTCTAGTGAAACCACACAATTTCAAAGGGTTCATGGGTTAGCCTTAAACCATGCAATTCCAAAAAGTTCTTGGTTATCCTTAAACCTTGCAATTTCAAAGGGTTCATGGTTTAGCCTTAAACCATGCATTTTCAAAGGGTTCTTGGTTATCCTTAAATCTTGCAATTTCACACGGTTCATGGGTTAGCCTTAAACCATGCATTTTCAAAAGGTTCTTGGTTATTCTTAAACCTTGCCATTTCACACGGTTCATGGGTTAGCCTTAAACCATGCATTTTCAAAAGGTTCTTGGTTATTCTTAAACCTTGCAATTTCAAAGGGTTCATGGGTTAGCCTTAAACCATGCCTTTTCAAAGGGTTCTTGGTTATCCTTAAACCTTGCAATTTCAAAGGGTTCATGGGTTAGCCTTAAATCATACATTTTCAAGAGGTTCTTGGTTATCCTTAAACCTTGCAATTTCAAAAGGTTCATGAGTTAGCCTTAAACCATGCATTTTCAAAAGGTTCTTGGTTAACCTTAAACCATGCATTTTCAAAGGGTTCATGAGTTAACCTTAAACCATGCATTTTCAAAGGGTTCTTGGTTATCCTTAAACCTTGCAATTTCACACGATTCATGGGTTAGCCTTAAACCATGCATTTTCAAAAGGTTCTTGGTTATTCTTAAACCTTGCCATTTCACACGGTTCATGGGTTAGCCTTAAACCATGCATTTTCAAAAGGTTCTTGGTTATTCTTAAACCTTGCAATTTCAAAGGGTTCATGGGTTAGCCTTAAACCATGCATTTTCAAAGGGTTCTTGGTTATCTTTAAACCTTGCAATTTCAAAGGGTTCATGGGTTAGCCTTAAACCATACATTTTCAAGAGGTTCTTGGTTATCCTTAAACCTTGCAATTTCAAAAGGTTCATGAGTTAGCCTTAAACCATGCATTTTCAAAAGGTTCTTGGTTAACCTTAAACCATGCATTTTCAAAGGGTTCATGAGTTAACCTTAAACCATGCATTTTCAAAGGAGTCTTAGTTATCCTTAAACCTTGCAATTTCACACGGTCCATGGGTTAGCCTTAAACCATGCATTTTCAAAAGGTTATTGGTTATTCTTAAACCTTGCAATTTCAAAAGGGTTCATGGGTTAGCCTTAATCCATGCCTTTTCAAAGGGTTCTTGGTTATCCTTAAACCTTGCAATTTCAAAGGGTTCATGGGTTAGCCTTAAACCATACATTTTCAAGAGGTTCTTGGTTATCCTTAAACCTTGCAATTTCAAAAGGTTCATGAGTTAGCCTTAAACCATGCATTTTCAAAAGGTTCTTGGTTAACCTTAAACCATGCATTTTCAAAGGGTTCATGAGTTAACCTTAAACCATGCATTTTCAAAGGAGTCTTAGTTATCCTTAAACCTTGCAATTTCAAAAGGTTCATGAGTTAGCCTTAAACCATGCATTTTCAAAAGGTTCTTGGTTAACCTTAAACCATGCATTTTCAAAGGGTTCATGAGTTAACCTTAAACCATGCATTTTCAAAGGAGTCTTAGTTATCCTTAAACCATACAATTTCAAAGAGTTTTGGTTACCCTTAAACCATGCAATTTCACATGGTTCATGGGTTAGCCTTAAACCATGCAATTTTCAAAAGGTTCTTGGTTATCCTTAAACCTTGCAATTCACAGGGTTCATGGGTTAGCCTTAAACCATGTATTTTCAAGAGGTTCTCGGTCATCCTAAAACCATACAATTTACACGGTTAGTGGGACTGCCTTAAACCACACGGTTAGTGGGATTGCCTTAAACCACAAAGTTAGTGGGATTGCCTTAAACCACAAGATTAGTGGGATTGTCTTAAACCACACGGTTAGTGGAATTGCCTTAAAACCACACGGTTAGTGGGACTGCCTTAAACCACACGGTTCGTGGGACTGCCTTAAACCACACGGTTAGTGGGTTTGCCTTAAACCACACGGTTAGTGGAACTGCCTTAAACCACAAGGTTCGTGGGACTGCCTTAAACCACACGGTTAGTGGAACTTCCTTAAACCACAAGGTTCGTGGGTATATCCTTAAACCACACTTTTCAAATTGTTCACAAGTACATCCCTAGATCACACACTTTACATTAAGCTCACTTGCATTTTCATTTTGCTATTTTCAAAAAAAAAAAACAAAAAAACAAAAAAAAAACAAAAAAAAAACAAAACAAAACAAAAAAACAAAACAAAACAAAACAAAACATTAGGTGTCACTTTATCTTTGAAAGAAATCTCTTTGAGCTTCCTTCCAAAAAGAAAAAAATTTGACACCTAATTTTTTGCCCAAATTATTGCATATAGATTAATTAATTAAAAAAAAGATAAAAAAAGATTAAAAAAAGAAAAAAAAAAAAAAAAGGTGTGGCCAATGATCTAAATGTGACTAGCCAAGCCCAGGAGGTCAGATTGGAATTAAAATGGCAAATTGGGGCAAAAATGCAATTTCCAAAAGTTGAGGGACTAATTCGCAAATTTTGCAAAAATTTCACCCGAGCCCTTAAATCATCATCTTAGCCCCCAATTAAGTTGAAATTGAGCTTGGGTCAGGTCTAATTAATCGAATCGGGCAAAAAGGACCTAATTGCATTGAATTTGACATTTTCGGGCAAGAAAATTGCCAACTTTGAGGGACTTTCTTGCAAAATTGGGTGGATAAAATTGTGAAAAATGGTCAAGATCTTAAACTACTATACATGAAATTGCTAATTGATCAAAAAATGCAGCCAAATTAGTGGATTAAAGCACTTAAATCAGCAGCCAAAACTCAGTCCACGAGTTGGTCTTAATTCGGAGTTGCTGAGTAAGCAATTTGGTGGCCCCACCATATCCTCCTCAGCCGCCCAATCAACCCGATCTTTGCACGTGATGGAAGACCGTATATAGTAGTGCAAGTGGACGAAAATTGGCCAAGGATAAGCTCCTGACAGCACCGGAAAATCGCAGCAAAACCTGCACACTCAACAGCTGCAGAAGTTAAAAAAAATTGGCTAAGTCAGAAGAGTAGGTGAAGTAGCCCTGTTGACAGGCTTGGTAGGTGGACAAAAGGCTGACCAAAATTCCCTTAATTCTGGGGATAAGATCACTGAAGTGAGGTCTTTCAAGGGATGAGAGAGAGGAGACGAGAGGGAGAGGGGAGAGCTCGGAATCGTCCCCCAAAGAAGCCCTCAGAAGCAACTCCAAAAAAAGCAAACCCAGAAATTCCATATCAACCTCCAGAGAGAAAAGGGAAATTTTCGCAAACTTGCAGCCAAAATTAGCCAAAACCTTAAACTAGAGAGTGAAACTTCACTCAAAGATCTTTCCATCCATAGGTTGCACGTCCAAAATGGAGATCGGGAATGCCTCCTAAAGCCCCCCGAAAAACACCCTCCAGGCGGGCCAGGAAACACTGAAAAATTTTTCTAAGTGTTGAGCGCAGTTGGTCACGAGTGGGGAAAAGGCAGTGTTTTTGAGAAAGTTGAGAAAAAATGAGGAAAATATTGACTTCTACCCCAAACTAGAATACATATAGCTTGGCTTGGTGTCAATTTTTCCAAAAAAGATGTCTTGAAGTCTAATTTTAGAGGTCAACGAAAACCTTCGTTGTCAGTTCTTCTTTTTTGCAGATCTCATTTCCAGTTGAAGAAGCCAACTTCCATGTGCTTCAAGAGGACAATTTCTCGGTTTCCTTGGCCAAGAACCACTTGAAAAGGAAACTAGGAAGTAAGGTAAGCATCCTAGATGTACGTATTTTCAAGTTTGAGCATGTTTTGATCATGAAAATCAAGAGGGAAACCAGCCCGGAAAACTGATTTCTGAGGTTGAAATTGTTCTAAGTGTTTGAAATCACTTCAAGAGTGTTGCATGTGTGCTTCTTGGAGAGGTCGTTTTGATGTTGTTCGGTGGATCATTCTCTGTGATGTTTATTGCATTTGAAAGCTCATGTTACCTACTTTCACTCGGATCAAGTAGCATTTCCCTTAGATCTCGTATGTGATGAGTGTCGGGGCTTGAAGATGGGCTTGTAACCTGTTTGCGTGACTTGGGTTGAAACCCAGATTTGCAAAATCAGCTCAAACCCGTGTATTTGAGGATGATTTTAGCTTGGTTCTAGTGTGTTTTTAGCTATGATGTCTATCTAATCTTGTTCTTTGCATGTGGTAGTATAATCTTAATACTTTAGTTCCATGTGAGATTGCTTATGAGTGGAGATTGAAGGCTGCAAACATGGCTCGAGGAGGCTATTGGGGGCTAGTTTAATGCACACCAAGTGTTCAACAAAATGCCCAAACTAAGTTTCGATCTTGAAACGGTCGATTTGAGCTTGATTATTGTGATCTTCATGTGCTGTGTTACTCCATGTTAGCATAGATCGGTTTAAGGAATTATTATTAATTTTTTTTTAAAATAATTTAAAAAAGAGAAAAATATGAAAATTTCAAAAAAAATATCAAAAAATGTTAGATAGCATCAAATTAGGATATAAATGACATATATGAAATTTTCCTAATTTTAAAAGGTCATTTTCCTAATTTAATGCTATTTTGGTATTTTATAACCATTTTTGTAAATAATCCATTTTTCGTAGATTAAAACTATTTAAAGTAATTTTATGCATATAGAGTAATTTCATGCATATTTGAATTCTCATTTTGCTCATGGGGGTCCTGTCCCGGGCGTGATAACAAGGCCATGTAATATTATTTGCCCGACTTGTATCGGGTTTACCTTTTCTGCGTTTATTTTCAAGTCATTTCAATTTCTTGAATGTTTATTTACGCGCCGCTTTTCATTAATTTGAGTGTAAATTTCTCTTCTAAATTATGTTAGAATTAGTCTAGACATTAAAAAAAAAAACTACAAAAACATTTGCATGGACGCTTAGCGGTTTTATAAGGATTATAATTGATAATCAAGATTGTGTGGCCATTTAGATAAACAACCTTTCAAGTTAGTGGTACCGCAAGGGCGCTAATAGAAACATTGGCGTAAACAAGTCCCCGTTCCTAGAAATCTCTGGTTGCGTAGGAATCGAGACAACACTCCCGTGTCTTGATTGGTCTCTAGCCGACCCCAATAGGCTAGTGGCGACTCCTAGAATTACATAGGTCGTTAAGAACTAAAAAAACGAATCCAACGTCGCGCGAGGTATGGGCTTGGGGGAGCCCGCGCCTAATCTAGGGCCATTGGCCCACCTCTTTAGGCAAATACCCCTAAACCTTCTTCTTTTTCCCGGGACGAAAAAAAGAGGTCGTGACAACACCCGACTGCCTTAATTTTATTCAAGCTCTGCAACATATCCATTGAATTTGACGAAAAAACATGTGACAAATTTTCACAAAGTTCAACAGTGAGGGATGCAAGTTTGTAGAAGGACTGTCCGTGGAGTTGATTGTGCCATATCCTCTTTAATTGGCACATGGAAGAAAGCTTCAATTCCTCCAAGCTTGGAAAAAGAACCTGTGTAAAAACATTGTATATGTAAAATGGCTGAAATTTTTGGTATATAATTTTATTATGCCGAAACTCGGGGGCAAGGGCAAACTTTGGGAATGACCAGCAACGAGTTTGTTTTTCCACTATGAAGTGCCAATCTTTTGGTACAGAATAATGATCAAATTTCTACTAATTTGCTTCATTGACTAGAATAGAAGAATGATCAATAGAAAAATACTATAGATGCTTACCTTTTTATTGAAAAAGCCAGGCAAGGACAAGCCAGAGTTGATATGACCAAATGCTTGTTGTAAACCTGTATCATTTGTCATCAACTGTTGCCTTCCTTCGAATGAAGAAAATGTCATCATTTTGATGCATTCAGAAATTGTCAGTCTTGTTAAGGATGGAAAGTGAATATAGTACTTTCCATAAGAGAATGTCTTGAGATTTGGCAATTCCACAAGAGACAAGGAGGTTAACGAAGGAAACTCAAAAGTGTCAGTGGTTGTAGCTTCCACTAATTCTTCTTCTTGCGCATACATAACTTCTTCCATCAGTACACAATTCGCTATTTCGATTTCTTTTATTTGCACGAGTGCTTTAGCCATGGAAGAAGAAAAAAGAAACCTCAAGTTCTCACAATTTTGCACCTTCAGTGCCTTTAAGTTTCGAAAGCACAATGCTCTACTTGGATCCTTGGTCCATATGTGTTCCAAATTTGGTAAGCCGCTCAAGGTCAATCTAGTCAATCGACATAGAATCTCAACGTCCCCCATAATTGTCAGTTCCTCAAGGTTGAATACTTCTTGTATTAATTGACATTTTTCAATGGTTATAGCCTCCAAATTTTGTAGCTTTATTAGCTGCAAGGGGTGAATAACACCACACTCAAAACAATGCTGTTAACTAGAAACTGTGAATACGGGTTGCATGTGAAATAATAACATAAGAAATAATCTCTCATGACAGATCTAAGGATAATGGAAGATGAAGCAGGGTAGTGATTTTGAATATTCCCTTATTCTTCTTTAAAATTATCTACTTTACACTTACTGGTCATTTACGTATTATGTATTTGGACTTTAATATACATACATTAACTAGAATGAATTATTGAGGTTATTGAATTTACCCTCACATTTTATGCAATCTGCCTAAATTTTAGAAATTCATGGCATAGGCTCAATTGATTTTTTGATCATTGACTATAGTCCAATACAATATCTCAAATGACAGTGCAAAAAACAATCTTAATTATTTTCTCTGGAATTGTTATAAAATAAGTTGATAAATTGATTAAATAAATACTTTTAATTGATTAGCACGTGTCAATTGAGCCTGGCATTTTTTTTTTTTTTTTCCAAACTATTTCCAAAAAAGAACCTCTTATCGAGAGAGTAAAAGTAAAAAGTTATTATAAATTTATGAGAGAAATACTAAAGTAGTCCTAAGATTTTAGGGTTAATACCCTAAAAAACCCCAAACTGGTACACTTGTGACAAATTTACCCCAAACTATTTTTTTGACCATGAAAAACCCAAAACGGTAAACTTGTGACAAATTTACCCCAACTGACTATAAAAAAAACCCTAGATTGGTACATTTATGACAAATTTACCCCAAACTAATTTATCTGACTGCAAAAAAAACCCTAAAATGGTAAATTTTTGATAAATATACCCTATGCTAAATTGGATTAATACCACAAAAAAATCATAAAAATTGTAAACTGTGATAAATGGAGCGTAAAATCCTAAATTGGTATACCGGCTAACTGTCACGTGTCATTTAACTTAATAATTTGATAATAAAATTTAACGAAAACCAACATAGGGTAAATTTGTCACAAGTATACCAGTTTGGGGTAAATTTGTCAAAGGTATACAGAACAGCTTCAGCAGCGGGAGTTTTCTTTTGTCTCCCATGTTCATCTACATCAGTGGGGGTAGGGATTTTAGGAACATGGCGGTATCTGCCATGTGGGTCAATAAACTCTTCTGTAGCAGGGAACGAGAGTTTAGAGCTTTCCTTGACAAGAGGAGGAAAGTCAGTATCTTGGAACATGGCAATAGAAGAAGTGGGTGGTGCTTCTACTGGGACTTCAAGCGAGTAAGAATGTTTCTTAGCCCATTTGAGGATTGGCTTATAAAATGGGGAAAGAGTTTGGGATTTTTGGTGGTCAAAAAAATAGTTTGAGGTAAATTTGTCACAAGTGTACCAATTTGGGGTTTTTTAGGGTATTAACCCAAGATTTTACTGTACCCATGCATAGCACTAAAAGATCCATTATTTTCAGGTATTGATGTAAAGCGGAATAGATGCCACATCGACCAAATGTTAGAAAAAGGGTTCATCTCCATAAGATCCATTGGTGGCTGTAATATCCATGAATTGGTCATAACAGCGCCATATGGTCATCAAAGTCAATTTCATCAAAGCATTTAGTTTTAAAATATGAGGACCCAAGATACGCTTCCTCGTCATAAAAAAGTTGCTTACTTTATGTAAAATGTAGAAAGTTTTAGTCATGTGGCCAAGAAAAAGAATTGATTAATTTGATAATAATTTTAACCGAGAATAACGCTTTTGTGGTTTGGGTCACGTGATAAACATTATTATAAAAAATATTTAGAAAATGGTTTCCAATTTTTTATTTTATAATAACAGAATAGATATAAAATTTGATGATTCCAAACAATAGTGCACAAATGAATGCTAGATGTGTTTCTAGTTAATACTTTCAAGGCGACATTCTATTACAGGAAAAATAAATTTAAACATGTGCCACACACATAAATTCTACTAGAAATATTGGAAAAGCTGCCAGAATGAAGATTTGTGGTAAATTTGTTCACTACAAAAAGGTCCACAGCTCACATAAATTAGAAAAAAAAAATTAATTGTTCCACTAACATCTCAATAAAGTACCAAGAGTAACAAACGCAAATTGGCCTTATTATATTTGAATTTTCATTCCTTCGTCACATAATAGTTCCATCAACTAACATAAAAGAGTACAGAAAATTTTTATATGATGGAACATTGTAGAACCACATTTCCACTAAGGTCCGTTCACCTACCCAAACTTTTTACAATTATGGGAACAACTTAATCGTCTCAATTGCCTTAGCATTGATGTACTTAAGATGAAAATTGCAAAATAATTTAATGTAATCAATTGATCTGGATGTCTCTTCCCACATAATCAGTAAGTTCAATTCACAGGGATTTTTTTTTAGTTCTGGTTTTCCCCTTTAATCACGTGGATGTAATAGAATCTTACAATTTTCCATAATTACTAAATGAAGGTCATACAAATTATATACGTCGTATATACCTTCTTTATGTTACAATTATATCCATAATGTATGTATGTGTATATACTTTACCATAAAGCAGTGATAAACTTTTAGACTATTTAAAAATTGATACATCACATGGTGCTTCTTTAACTATGTTGATAACATAACTCATATAAAATGGGATGTAATTAACTAATATGAATGTTTTTATGCATTCACATATCACATAGCAATTACATTTTGAAAAATTAAATCATTATTTTGTCTTAATTGAAAGAATCTGTATATATTTCCAATTTCTCTATGTGCTAGTAGGCTCCTCTAAAATACCCATGCATATAATTTCATTTACTATCAAATGCAAAACGTGTCACACCAGTACTCACCTACATATCAAATTGAGATGACTCTGAAGTCAATAGTTCAATGTGTTTATAAATCAAATGTTTAAGTAATCACAGTCGAATAAAATCAATAGTTTTTAGCACAAAATACTAATCGATTCAACTGTTGGTAAATAAATTTTTCGTACAGTTGATAAATGCATATTACTTTATCAAATTACACATAAGTCCTTACATTATATCTCCAAAGCAAATATTTCAACAAGTCAATACTTTTTTAAGTCGGCCCAACGCGTGGGAACTAAATTAATTGAAGGCAATGTTCATATTTGTAACTCATGGATCTCAAGACTAGGTAGAGAAAGTATTCTCCAATTAGGATGGCATGGATGGAGGATAATATGACCATTTTAGAAAATATGAAATTTACCTGTTGTTTGTCGAAGAGTACGACCGAATGGTCCATAGTTTTACAAAAGCTTGTCATCTCTGGCAAGTTTCGTAATGTTAACCTACGCAAATTGCATGACTTCACTTTGGGATCAACATCTATTTCATCTCCGTCTTCGTCTGCCTCGGCATTTGCGACAATTTGCTTTATCAAGTGACATTTACTTATTTCAATCTCTTCTAGCTGCAAGAAGTTTCTTATCACGGAGGAAGGAAACAAATATTTGATTCCACCACAGCTATTCATTTTCAAAATCTTTAATATGCTGAAGGATTCTAAGGCAAGGCGACCGCAACAAATCTTCTCCAAGTTGTTTAGATTCTCGAGAAACAACGATTCCAATCTCGTAAATGCAGTGCACTGGATGTCCTCTGTGGAGTGAACAACGTACTGAAGTGAGGGGCTATTTTGTATGTGAAGATGCTTCAATTCCTGAAAACCTCCGAAGCACAAATTGTGCATGCTGTGATTATCTTGCAATCCCGCCAAGTTGAGATATTGTGTTCTTTGCAAACATCTCCGCACCCACACTTCACGAAGAAGATTGCCCGAATCTAGCTTGAGTTTTAAAGTTCTGGATTCTTCGTATTCATCTGACCAATCCCAAATGTTCCCAATTAGGATTTTATGCTTATTTAGTTTCCCAAATGGTAAGTCTCTTGAGAGACTGGCTAAACAAGGAATGGCGATGTATAAAGTGCTCAACTTATTCATGCTCTTGAACTCAGCCAGGCTAGCATTGCTTCGCGGGGTTTCATCCTCGGCTTCCCACTGATCAAAACTATATTGCATATACAATTCTTCTAAATTAACCAAGCTTTCGAGCATGCCAGGTTCAATAACTCTAAGCTCGGTGCAACTTCGCAAGTCCAAAAATCTCAATTCAGTTAGTTTACCCATTTCTTTGGGCAGCCGAGCAATTGTAGAGTTTAAAAAACTGAGGAACTGCAATCCTTTTAGCTTTCCAAGAGTAGTCACATCCTCCAAACAGCATGAATCAAGACATAGTGACGTGAGGTTTTTAAGTAACTCCATCGACGAAGGTAGGGAGGTAAAAGATAAGCCAGTCAAGTCCAAGACTTGGAGCTCCTCCATAGATTCAAAAAATGACTCGGGCATTTTGAGAAATCGGTTGTGTTCTAATAACAGAAGAATCCTCATGTTTGGGCAGTCCAATTTTTTAGGAAGTTCATCAATGCCAACATAATTGAAGGCCATTGCGGTGCATTTGCTGAGATCATTCTTCGACCACTCTTTAAACCCAAAATCCTTTCTCCCGACCAAGGTGTTCCATTCCATGTCAATAAATTTGTTGCGCATATAGACAGCCACGTCAATAAATAAGTCATGCATGCTCAACTGTTCCAGGTCATCACTACCTAGCAACAAAGAAGAGTCAAGCAAGTGATGTAGATCCATAATCAACCTATTTCTAGCGTTTTCGATGGTCTGGCTGAATTTTTCATATAAACCCAAACCCATGCAGTAGACAAGGGTATGACTTATGTCCGGTCTCCCAGAGTCTAGAGCACAAACCAAGAACAATGATTTGATCCTCTCATCTTGTAGGTCATTGTAATTTTGTTCCACTATTGATTTTAGAGTTGTCCCTTCTGCATTGGTCAAAGCATTCCTCCATTCAAGCATATCTCCACGCTTCAACCTTTTTGCCACCGAGACAATCAAAAGAGGCAAGCCTCCACAGTTCTTGACCACTCCATCCACCAAGCTCTCAAATTTAGGGTTGTTAATTGTGTTCCCCACTATCCTTTCAAAAAGGATTCGTGCTTCTCCATGCTTTAACACATTGAGATAAAATTCTCGGTCAGAGCTCATCTCAATGTACAAAACATCTCGATATCTAGACGTTAGCAATAGTTTGCAGCCTCTTGCTTTATTATCATATCCGCAAGGGATTCCGACTTCCTTCAACTCTAACTTCGTCCACAAATTATCTAAAATTATGAGAACCTTTTTCTCAGAATATTTCTGTAACATCTTGCATAAACAATGTGCTCTCCCACGAACAGTTTCCTCATTCACTAGCTTTAGACCCAGTGCATTAGCAAGTTCTCCTTGGATTCTTTTTACATCTAAATCGCGTGATACATTTGCCATGGCAACCACGTCGAATAGCTGCTCTTCCTTAACTTGCCTTTCTACGTCCTCCATAAGCTTCGTCTTGCCAACCCCACCCGGTCCATACACTCCAATCACACAGACCTTGTCATCAGTTATAGCCTTAATTACAACCTCTATGATTGAAGCCCTCGACTCCGGGACATCTTCCTTCCTGCCAACAGATCTTGCAGCGAAAGTGGTAGTGGTGACGGTTCCTATGGGAGTATTCTCATAATAGACCTTCTGGAAGATACTATTTTTGCTTTCCTTATGGATTCCTTGGATGACTTGAGTCATCTTTTTCACCTTCCTACCAATAGGATGGCGCACCATGGGGTTGGGAAGCCACCCACAGAAGCAAGCATCATTTGCACTTTCATTACGTTTTAACAGGTCATCTGCCTTCTCGGTCTCGTCCTTCACACTCTTCAACCAATTCTCAACATCCACGTCTATAAGTTTTCCGTCATACATGGCTTCATCAACGGAGCTTTGCACCCTTTGCCTCGCAGTCTCTAGTTCTTTTACTCCATTTTTGAGTTCTTTGACATAGCTCTTGTAGCACAACACGTACTCAAATTGGCGTCCAATGGGAGCAAAGAGGCACTCGCCGAGTTTCGACAAAATATTCGACGCAACAGGGTAAACAATTGCCTCGGCCATAAACTCTTCTTTAATTTTTCAAATTTCTTTTTTCCCCCTTCTTTTTTTCCTCTTCTTGCTGCCTCCTTTTATTGGTCGCTTAAACAAATGGGTGCGGAGAAAACTGAGGTGAGAACAGAACTAATCGGTTAGAATTGTGAAACAAAACCAGAGAAAGAGAGAGAGAGACTGGAGTGTACGGAAGCAGGAGCGATGTAAATAAAAAGAGACTGAGGAATGTCAGCAACATAGAACGCAGAGTTATTTAGAAAACCACTTGGTCGCTCAATGATGGCTCACCGCGCCCGATGCACCCAAGTAACATGTTACTGGTTTACATGGAGAACTTGGGAATGATCTCACGTGGAGGAGGCAACACGTTGCTGCTCCACCATGTGCACTAGAAGCCTAATTTTTTTTTTTGTTCTTATTGTCCATGTTATCTTTCATACTAGCTCAACAGTTATTGTTTCTTTTGAAAATTGACAGGCATAATCATTTTGAACTTTTTCTCAGTATTTCAAAGCTTAAACGTCTCTTTTCATTTTCATGATTTCACAAGAAAGCAATAAGTAGAGGTTACAAATTAAAAGATGCCGGGTACTTGTTAGAGAGCTAGTAATTGTTTTGATGTTTCTACCATCCACCACTTGTTTTGATAGCCGGTGCTTCTTAGAGCTTAGCAGATGTCGTGTTGACCATAGATTAAAAGATAATTTCTTTAAAATGGCCACATCCAAATATGAGAAACTCTAAATTAAAGTATAATGTTGCTCCAAGTAAAAATTTTGATGCTTTCTTTATTTTAAATAAAATAAATAGGGTGGGGCAATTTTTATCCCCTCTTTGGCTTGGGACAAATATTTTATTTGATCAAAATAACCTTCTATGTTTGGAAACAAGCTGAATCACCATTTCACCCTACTTTTTTTTCTCTCTAATCTCCTCTTCACCTTCTATGTTTATTTAAAATTGACTCTATATCCTTCCATGTTTGAAAATCAATTCCTCATCATTAACCATGCTTGTCATAATTTCTGATGGATTAAATTTTGTAAAATTATTAAGTTTGTAATTTTGGTCCATAAAATATTTCTTTCCTTAGATAGTTAATTCTACAATGTAGCTTTTTCTATTCAACTTAATCATAGCAGGACGATGCTTTTCGACTTGAACAAAGTTCACATTGTCCTTACTCTCTCTGTCGCACATATGCGCACAACACAAATACACAAATTCATCGTTCATCAATAAAAAAAACTTGCAATTGAGAAATTGATTAGTTGATAATTGTATAATACAAGGGGCAAATGATGAGGACAGAAATCATCACAGCGGTTCTGTCCAACTAGCCCAGATGAATAATTGCAAATGACCATTAGACAAACACGAAAAAACAAGACAACATAAAATCACAACTTCATTGACACACAACTTGGTATTAAGAAATTAATTAGTTGAGAACTAGTGTGTAATATCAGAGGGAAACAAAATGATGAAGGGCAACAGACATCATCAGGTATCTTGATCCCCCTAACGCATCGCGCGCCATCCGCTCGACGAGATGCCTAAGCTAGATCTCAAAGTTCGTGTTGAGAAAGTCCGTTCCCCGAGCTCCGATCGATTGTCTACTCGCCGTCTGGGTGTCACGCGGAGGGTCGAGACAGGGGAGACGGCCTTGGGGAGGCCTTGGGTCGAGCGGCTTCCATCGGCCATGCCTGGCCGAGCCAAATCTCGGTCAAAGTAGGGGAGGCCGAGCTGGTACTTGGCTGGCGACGGTGGTCGGCCGAGAAGTGGCCCTCGGGCTGGGCTGGCCGTGACGTTGCTGAACTGGGTGCGTGGCCAGCCCGAGGCGAGCGGCCGCACTCGCCGCGGCCGCCCCCGTCGGGGCGAGGTCGACAGAGCGCCACGAGAGGCAGGGGCAGGAGAGCAAGTCGGGTCTGCCTGGGTACCGTCTCGGTTCATTTTGTTTTCTGGACTAGGCTCGCATTTCAGACCCAGACGGGCCCCTGGTAGGCGACCCCGGTTGGTTCCCACCGAGGGTTCCAACTCGGGTCCTTTTTTGTATATTATTATATTATTTTATATTTAATAATATAAAAAATGGCTTAAAAATGGCTTTTGAGTATTTTTCTCTTGAAAGTGCATGAAAAATCCAATAAATAAAAATAAAACATTGATGTTTAAACGAGATTAGATATCGAAATGACATTAGTTGATTAATTAGGGCAAACAAGTCCTTAGAAAAATGTTGAATAAAAATCTAAAATACATTCATTTTTTCCATTAAGGATTTGAAGAGGGTATTATTTCAAATAATGGCCCAAAGTGCTCTCATTTTCTTATATAAGGATACGGAATAAATCTTATTTTAAATAAGAGTTTGAGTGCTCATATCAATCTCAAAGAATGGCTTAAATTCATCCTCTGTAAAGGGCAATTTCATCTTTTAAAATTTTAAAATTTTTCCTTTATCTTTCTCTACTTGGAGGGTGACGCCCATTCTTTTGGGACATAGTCATCCAAGGAAACTATGTATTCTTCCAAGGCGGATTTCTTATGCTTTAGTTGAGTAGGTTCTTTTCATAAAAAAAAACAACAACAAAAAAACTTAAAAGAAGGAAAATACATTGCTTCCTCCCACCTATGGCCACTGCCCTATCGTTAGTTGGGTAGCAGCGAAGGCTAGCAAGTCGCCAATGCCAAGGTGAGGGCTATACACCCTCGCCGACCAAATGGCTTGATGACATCCTAAATAAGAGGGTTATCGACATATGCTCCTCATAATTATATTCTACATTTAAGTAAATGCATCAAATTAATGGGCTAATTTGAAGTTTTATTATCAATCAAGTTAAGAAAAATAGACAAATACCTTTTTTATTCATATAATTTAACCGAAGCAAAAGGCTCTTAAACCTGATTTAAAATACTTAAATTTTTGTAAATAGCCATAACCTCACAATTCTATAATATTTTTTCTTTGTATCATTACTCATCAGTGAAGATGAAGTGCAAACAGCCCATCACAAAAACTCTCAATCGTTACCTGATATGTTATTTTAACATACTCGATTACTTTTTCTCCAATTCATCAATAGATTAAACTGTCAAAATGTTACATTTATCAAATTCAATTTTTTGGCAGTCAAACATAATTTTAAGCTGCACCTTTTATTTATAAGTTGCCACTATTGATCCTAAATCAATTTTGATGAGTCCAAAACTCTTTTTTTTATGTTTATAATCGTCACAATGGAAATGTTTTCTGCAAGTTTGTGCAAGTTGGAAAGGGTTAAAAATAGTGGGCTTGTCTAAAAGCATATCTAGGTACCCGGCTAAGTAATGACGGGATAGCTGGCCAGAGTTGGCCCAATACACGGCTCGACAATTTAAATTTGAATTTCGTTCGCCCAATCTCAGCCGATTTTTACCACCAATGGAAATTAGACGTGAGAGTTTGTATTCCAAAAAATAAGGCAGCCATTGTCTTGGGCATGTGTGTACATGAAAATACTTGCAAAATCTCTCTTGTATTCACTATGCAAATTAACTTCTTGTGAGAGAAATTGTTTGTAAATGAGTTCACCTTGCTTGCAGAGGAGCGTTGGCTCCATTATAAACCAACCTTTATACAAGACTTCAAAAATAGTGGGATGGCCATAAATACCAAATGGTCTTGAGAAGTGAAGTAGGTGCCGATTCGGGTCAAACCACTATAAATCGGTTAACCATCGGTCTTCCCTAACTTCTTTAAATTTATTCATGCCAAGCATTTCATCTATTGTTTGTGTAAAAATCTTTTCGATGGTTAACTCGGTCAAGCACCTTAATGTTTTAAGAGAATTATGAAAATCTTTACCATTGGAAAATCATGTGTACGAAAAATTGGCTTGAAACTCTTGCATGGATGAAAACGGTCTATATATTGATTTACTGTCACGCCCCGATCCTCAGGCACGCACACATCCTTCTCACTTGGTCGATTTTATAATGCGATATCACAGGACTAGTATCGCCAACCCTTTCAATTTTTAAGCACATGCGGAAGCGATTATAAATCCCCCCAGACAATAAAACAATGGGATAGAAAAGCGGGGCCATATTTTTCATATTGAAACTTATAACCAAACTTTTATACAAAACATTAACTAGAGAACTTCATAACTATTCACATCAATTGGAGTTCACAAAAGAAGATGAAATCTCAATCCCTTCAGGTCATACTCAAAATTTCTCTCGATATTATCTTCTTCTTCCAAAAGTCCTTCTACTCAGGTTTTACCTCCGAGTTCTCCTTCTTAGATTCCTCCTCCGCTCCTCAACGGGGTCCTGAAATGTTTTTCCCCAAACTGGGATGAGACTACGTCTCAGCGAGTTCTACCCCACTAAGCCCAATTAGTAAACTATTATACTATAGGCTGCCTAAACATGCATGGGTCAAGACGTACCTTAGCATCAGATCCCACCGCAAGTCAAGACAATTCACAATAGACACTCAAGCAATCATATCACCGATCAAAGCATCGATCAAATCGACCTAGTCGACATAAGCCAACAAGACCACTCACGGTTATTCCCATTCAAATCAATCAATTCACAACATCAAATCAAATGCAATGATCAATCGACCTCGTCGATTACACGTCAACTTGACCATTTCCCGATCATTCAAGCTATTGCTATTTAGAGTCCCACTCGACAACTTTCAAGATTCAATGGCTTTACGGTCCCACTCGACCACTTTCAAGATTCAATGGCTTTACGGTCCCACTCGACCACTTTCAAGAATCAATGGCTTTACGGTCCCACTCGACCACTTTCAAGATTCAATGGCTTTACGGTCCCACTCGACCACTTTCAAGAATCAATGGCTTTACGGTCCCACTCGACCACTTTCAAGAATCAATGGCTTTACGGTCCCACTCGACCACTTTCAAGAATCAATGGCTTTACGGTCCCACTCGACCACTTTCAAAATTCAATTCCATACAACGTGGAGCTCAAATAAATAAACGGACTGCGCCACGACGATCAGCACGAGATTTCGGTCATCAGCCATCAAAATCTTAATTTCCGAAAAGTAATTAATTAATTAATTAATTTCGAAAATTAATTAATAAATATTAGAAATTCAATTTAGCACAAACTAAAACTCAATTAAACAAACGAACTCCACCACGGTCATCAGCATAACTTTCCGGTTCCAGGCCATCTCAGTTGAATTTTCGGAAAATAAATAATTATTTAATTAATTTCGAAAATTAATTAATATTAAAAATTCAATTTAGCTTAGAAATGAAGCCCGATTAAATAAACGAACTTCACCACAGTCATCAGCATAATATTCCGGTTCCGGACCATCTCCCTTGGTTTTTCGGAAAATAAATAATTATTTAATTTAATTCCGAAAATTAATATTTAAATGCCCAAAAATCTCACTTAGGCCCGAATCACCAAATTGAAGCCCAATTAGGGGTCGGAAAATTCCCGAGATGCTTCCAATAAATAGTAAACCACGTCTACTTGCTAATTGCGCAATCAATTTATTTAAATCACATCACAATTGACTAATAATTGCTAATTAATTCTAATCTAACAACCTAAACATAATTAATTAAAACTAAACCAACCTTAAAGCATAATTAGTCAACTAATCCAAGATTAGTGAGATTACTCACCAAATCGCGCGCAAATCGGATCAATCCGACGGCGGCGACGCGAGGAACGATTGTCCCCAAAGCACGGCTCGGGTTCGGGGCCCGAAACGACCCAAAACGGCCCACGAACACTGGATACCCACTCCGTGGGTTTGCTGGTTCGGCCACAAAACAGCAAGAAAGAGAGAGGGTGGGGGGCGGCAAGAGGTCGGGAGAGCGGGTGGTGGCTTGGCGAGGCCGAGCGGTGGCCCACGGTGGCCGGAGGTGGCCGGATCGTGGGCGGGTGCCGGCCAAGACGGAGCCGAACAGAGGCGGTTGGGAGCCGGGACGGCGCACGGCGGGGATGGCAAACGCGAAGGGGCGGTGGCGGAGCACGCGGCGTGCGTGGGCGGCGCGCGGACGGCGGCTCGGCGTGCGGCGGCGGCGACGGCGAAGCGGCTCTCCTTCTTCTTCCGCTTGCTGGTTCGCACAAAAGAAAGAAAGGAGAAGAAGGGTTGGTCACGAGGGAGTGGGGGCAAGAAGAGAGAGAAGAGATAAGGGAGGGGGTTTGACCGGTCAAAAAGGAAAATAAGAAGGAGGAGAAGCCAATTTAAAATTGGCAAGGGGAGTGTTCGGTGGGGGTGTGTCCGCACGAAGAGAGAGGGGAGAGGAGAGAGAAGAGAGAGAAAAAGAGAGAAAAGGGAGAGAGAGAAAAGAAATTTAAAAATCATATTTTTCTTATTTTTCTTTTCTCTTCCCCTTTTTATTTTCTTTTTGGTCTTCAATTTTTCCTCCGATAATCTCTTTATTGAAATTGCGGACCCATCAATAAATTGACGAGCGATGAGACGGGATCCTATTTATCCAAATAAATTAAAACCCGAAAACTGGATGTCACAACTCTTCCCCTCTTATAAAAATTTCGTCCTCGAAATTTAAACCTTTTCCAATCCATAAACAAAAGGTGGGGGTATTGCCGTCTCATCGAGTCTCACTTTTCCATACTGATCATTCGGTCTCGTGGCGTTGTCTAACCACTTTGACCAAGGAGATTATCTTTGTACACAAAATCTGCTCTTTCTGAACCAACAACTGAACTGAGCTTCTCACATAAGACATTCTATCATCCACATCTGATCTCTCTTTCTCGACTCCTTAATAAACCTTTGAACCTCAACGATTCAAAATTTCTGACAATTCTGAGCAATCTTTACTCTGACACTAATCTGATAACTGCAAACACTGATTTCTGAGCTGACTCTGGACTTGCGATTTTCTGATTTCCGATCTCATCTCAACCGATTGAAATCCTGTACACTCTGCTCTGCACTGATTAAAGAGAAACTATTTGACTAATCTGCTGAAACTGGGAACTTTTGGTCATGATCTGATATAACTCTGGCACTGATCTTGGCAACTGCAATCACTGACTATTGTACTGTCTTTGGCCTGAAATCTTCTTCACTTTCTTTTTACCACTGAAATTCTGTACCCTTTGGCTATACACTGCTTAATAAAGAACTCTCTGAAAACTCTGCCAACTTATAATCTCTGATCTAGATTCAAGATATAATTCATCCTCGACACTCCATGTCGGTGAACTATCCGAGACACACACACTTCGGTATACCCACTTTGTGGCAAGATAGGATCTTCAATTTCTGAAATCGAATTTAGATTGGCGGTTAATTTCACTCCGACACGCTTTTAGTGTGACCTAGGCTACTAGGTAGTGTTCAGAGCTTTTTAGGACAAATGACCCGTGGTCGATTTTCTTCGAGCCACAATGAACCCACTCGACACATTGGCGACTCTCGATTGTCGTGAAAATCTCAAAGGTTCAAATACGTACACAGGATCCCAAAACGATAGAAACATCAAATTAGTACCGGTCGATGAGAATTTTCCAATTTAGTGGAGTCACCCACGATCGGTCATTCATCTCAGTCGAGCCGATCTATCTCTGATTTCAAATCGATTTTATATTGTGCCGCAATGATCTTTAAAGATGAGCACGGTCGAGAAGTCGATCCATGGTCGAATTCTCAAGTCTATTTGCCTTAAGGTCCTTAATAACTCACCTGACTAGTCTAGTTATCTCATGAGTGGCCAACTCGAGAAAAACACCGTAATCGTGTCGATGAAATGCCCAATTTATCTAATCGAAATCGAGCCCGAAACTGGATGTTACACACTTAAAACAAGATCTATTCGTACTGCACCAAAGTGGACCAACTCCATCTATCGATCAACCACTATTCTCAAATGGTATCAGTAATCCCCTGAATCCTTAGTAAGCCATATATTTCCATTTCCACTTGGGACTCTCGAGTGATGGTAAAATTTTCCCGATTCACATTCCACTTACTGACACTTCTGACGCTTTCAATCTGCTCAGCTGAATTTATCTTCATATCAGCTTACTAATCTAGCTAATGCCGATTTTGATTTACTTGCACCATCTGGTCAAAGCTGCAATACTATAGTGAACTTCTAACAAGATCTTTTCCCTGAGTGCTACACTGTCAAGTGCACTCAATCACTCATGGAACCCGAACTTTCCATCCTCTGAAATCTTAAAGTCAGATTCTTTCTTGCCAGTATCCTCTTATGAGATCTTCTGAACATCTTTATCTGTCAACTAGGCGCCGATTCTAACTTGAACATTTGGTTCAATCTTGAGGGTGGCTATAAAATTCAAAAGGTAGCCTACCTCAAATTTGAAAACCAAATTCCGAACCCTTTTTAAGTAAAGTTTATACTTTAGCCAGCCTATGTATAATCGAAGACTCTCGGCTCAACACCTAAATTACTCATTTCGCTCCTCCAAGGTGATACCCGATATCACTATTATAGTTCTGCCAAAATTCTGGTTCACGACACCGTTTCACGTTCAACTCGTTGGGTCTCAATTGGCGGGACGATGGTGCAACAATCTTCTCATGTTGTATCAATGCATACTCAGTCATTGGCAAGACACATCACTAAAGATTTCATGCTTTCCAGAGCCAAATGAAAAGTTTAGCACAAGCGCGGTAGTCTGATCTTACTGAAGCTCTGGAAATTATCCTCGTACTTGTCTATGCCAATGAATTTCTCTTCTTTCTCAAGTGGTCAAGCCCACGATGATATTGATGCTAAAAATTCTTTCACAAACCTTCCGTAGTAATCTGTCCAATCCCCACAACTTCTGATCTCTGACGTTGATGTCGATCTCGGTCCATTAACAACTGATTCGATCTTGGCTGGGTCCAAGAAGATTCCTTTACCTATAACCACACGACCATTCTTAGGGGCATCTCGTGATTCTCAACACTTAATGAACACCCTATAATGTCGCTACACCACACGATCACTGTTGATCTAGATATTCTTTGAACACTCGATTTGTCAAATCTATGACAGCGGCTGGAGCGTTCGTCAAATCAAATGGCTTTACATTATTCTCACAAGGACAAAATCAAGTGCGAAATGCCGTCTTCAGTATTACCTCCTTCCTAGTTCTCAACTGACAATAACCTGTCCTCAAGTCGATCCTTGAAGACATCCACACTCTTTATAACAAGTCGCCTAATTCGTCGATCTTTGACAATGAACACTTATCCTTGATTGTCACTTGATTGGATCGATTATAACTGATGCATAATTGCAACGAACCATCTTTCTTTCTCTTTTCACAAAACTGATGATCCCTAAAGTGATGCATTAATATGCATGAATTCCTCATTCATCAATCCTCACATCTGCACCATTGGTTTTATCAATTCAAACAACAACAACCGGTAAGAACTTTTAGAGAATGGTTCTGTTCCAGATGTTAACTCGATCGTAATTCTATCTCTTTCTTTGGCAACGGTCTGACCACTTTTCTGACAACACTTCCAAGAATTCTTGGACTACCTGAGGAGTTCTCAATTTTTTTTTTTTTTTTAAATTCTTCAATCTGTCTTATCTAAGATCATTGCCCACTAATCTCGATAACTTCTTTCTGACAACTAGGTTACCTCAAGTGACGAGATCAAAGAAGTTAAGGACCCTTCTCAACTCTCAGTAAAACTCGGTACTTCTACATGCTCCTGGAATAAGCTGGGTTACTCTACCATAACAATTCATCACCATAAAATGCTCAAGAACCAATTCTTTCTACACTTGACGAATAAGTTATACACCAACAGCCAATCAAGTATAACTCTAGTCAATGGTTCTTTTCCTATAGCCTTAACAAACAACTGAAATTCCACACTTGCAATCCCAACATTCTCTGGCACTATTCTGATAAAATCACCTCAAAATATTCTTTCATTGAATAAGGCATAGTCGGTTCCGTTCCTGTTCGTTTTGCCATCTTGCTGGCGTTCCAACGGTAATAACAGTGTTGGTGTTCTTCTTAAACCCCAACCGATAGTCTTTCACTTGATGGCCGTGCTCACTACCATCAAAACATGTTCTAGTCATTCTCGAACACATGATTAATCCATGCATTCCTTCCATACTTTCGGCACTCATCAGGTGAGTATTCTATCTCCTGCCAAGTGACAGCACACACTCTTTCTGGTTGTCCCATCGGTCTGCTAGAACCGCTCTCGACTTCGATCTTTTCCCTGACCGATTTCCATTTCTGCCTAAACTGGATTTGTACCTTGACTTTGAAGCAATGGCTCGATCCCAAATCATATCCCCACTCTGGATCTCAACAAGTGAAGCGACAACGGCGGTTACAACACTGACGGCGGTAGTGATAACGACAACGACAGCGGCTTGATCCTAAGCTTACTGGCTCATCCAGTTCCCAAGAAATACTTGCATCAGAACGATCCTATCGAACTTAGGATCATTCGACGCTGCTACACAAGTACCAACCTGCAGTGGTACTCTTACACTCGAGCTGGCCAGAGCCGACACTCTGCCACAACCACCTCGGGTACCGACCTTTGTCAGTGCATTATCCCGAGTCACAGAGGACATTGTCCTCTTACTAGGAGTTCTCAGCTCCTACTCGCTCATGGTTCAGTCTTTACACTGAAACCCGTCTTCCACATCCACACTAGATTAGAAGATGAGCGATCCTCACACGACAATCAATTCTAGCATCCAGCTAACACAGACATGCACCAACACAAATTTAAAGGCCTTTCCTACTAACTATCCCATGGTCAACGCTCCTTATCACTCCAATCTTCAACTTCGCTCTGATACCACTTAAACAGGATGTCACGCCCCGATCCTCAGGCACGCACACATCCTTCTCACTTGGTCGATTTTATAATGCGATATCCCAGGACTAGTATCGCCAACCCTTTCAATTTTTAAGCACATGCGGAAGCAGTTATAAATCCCCAGACAATAAAACAATGGGATAGAAAAGCAGGGCCATATTTTTCATATTGAAACTTATAACCAAACTTTTATACAAAACATTAACTAGAGAACTTCATAACTATTCACATCAATTGGAGTTCACAAAAGAAGATGAAATCTCAATCCCTTCAGGTCATACTCAAAATTTCTCTCGATATTATCTTCTTCTTCCAAAAGTCCTTCTACTCAGGTTTTACCTCCGAGTTCTCCTTCTTAGATTCCTCCTCCGCTCCTCAACGGGGTCCTGAAATGTTTTTCCCCAAACTGGGATGAGACTACGTCTCAGCGAGTTCTACCCCACTAAGCCCAATTAGTAAACTATTATACTATAGGCTGCCTAAACACGCATGGGTCAGAAGACGTACCTTAGCATCAGATCCCACCTGCAAGTCAGTACAATTCACAATAGACACTCAAGCAATCATATCACCGATCAAAGCATCGATCAAATCGACCTAGTCGATTACAAGCCAACAAGACCACTCACGGTTATTCCCATTCAGTCAATCAATTCACAACATCAAATCAAATGCAATGATCAATCGACCTCGTCGATTACACGTCAACCTGACCATTTCCCGATCATTCAAGCTATTGCTATTTAGAGTCCCACTCGACAACTTTCAAGATTCAATGGCTTTACGGTCCCACTCGACCACTTTCAAGAATCAATGGCTTTACGGTCCATTTCGACCACTTTCAAGATTGATGCTTTACGGCCCCACTCGACCACTTTCAAGTTAATCAATGGCTTTACGGCCCCTTCGACCACTTTCAAGAATCAATGGCTTTACGGCCCCACTCGACCACTTTCGCTAATCAATGGCTTTACGGTCCCACTCGACCACTTTCAAGAATCAATGGCTTTACGCCCCACTCGACCACTTTCAAAATTCAATTCCATACAACGTGGAGCTCAAATAAATAAACGGATGCGCCACTGACGATCAGCACGAGATTTCGGTCATCAGCCATCAAAATCTTAATTTCCGAAAAGTAATTAATTAATTAATTAATTTCGAAAATTAATTAATAAATATTAGAAATTCAATTTAGCACAAACTAAAACTCAATTAAACAAACGAACTCCACCACGGTCATCAGCATAACTTTCCGGTTCCAGGCCATCTCAGTTGAATTTTCGGAAAATAAATAATTATTTAATTAATTTCGAAAATTAATTAATATTAAAAATTCAATTTAGCTTAGAAATGAAGCCCGATTAAATAAACGGACTTCACCACAGTCATCAGCATAATATTCCGATTCCGGACCATCTCCCTTGGTTTTTCGGAAAATAAATAATTATTTAATTTAATTCCGAAAATTAATATTTAAATGCCCAAAAATCTCACTTAGGCCCGAATCACCAAATGAAGCCCAATTAGGGGTCGGAAAATTCCCGAGATGCTTCCAATAAATAGTAAACCACGTCTACTTGCTAATTGCGCAATCAATTTATTTAAATCACATCACAATTGACTAATAATTGCTAATTAATTCTAATCTAACAACCTAAACATAATTAATTAAAACTAAACCAACCTTAAAGCATAATTAGTCAACTAATCCAAGATTAGTGAGATTACTCACCAAATCGCGCGCAAATCGGATCAATCCGACGGCGGCGACGCGAGGAACGATTGTCCCCAAAGCACGGCTCGGGTTCGGGGCCCGGAAACGACCCAAAACGGCCCACGAACAGCTGGATACCCACTCCGTGGGTTTGCTGGTTCGGCCACAAAACAGCAAGAAAGAGAGAGGGTTGGGGGCGGCAAGAGGTCGGGAGAGCGGGTGGTGGCTTGGCGAGGCCGAGCGGTGGCCCACGGTGGCCGGAGGTGGCCGGATCGTGGCTGGTGCTGGCCAAGACGGAGCTGAACAGAGGCGGTTGGGAGCTGGACGGCGCACGGCGGGGATGGCAAACGCGAAGGGGCGGTGGCGGAGCACGCGGCGTGCGTGGGCGGCGCGGACGGCGGCTCGGCGGCGTGCGGCGGCGACGGCGAGCGGCTCTCCTTCTTCTTCCGCTTGCTGGTTCGCACAAAAGAAAGAAAGGAGAAGAAGGGTTGGTCACGAGGGAGTGGGGGCAAGAAGAGAGAGAAGAGATAAGGGAGGGAGTTTGACCGGTCAAAAGAGGAAAATAAGAAGGAGGAGAAGCCAATTTAAAATTGGCAAGGGGAGTGTTCGGTGGGGGTGTGTCCGCACGAAGAGAGAGGGGAGAGGAGAGAGAAGAGAGAGAGAGAGAGAGAAAAGGGTGAGAGAGAAAAGAAATTTAAAAATCATATTTTTCTTATTTTTCTTTTCTCTTCCCTTTCTATTTTCTTTTGGCCTTCAATTTTTCCTCCGATAATCTCTTTATGAAATTCATGACCCATCAATAAATTGACGGCGATGAGGCGAGGATCCTATTTATCCAGTCAAATTAAAACCCGAAAATCTGGATGTCACATTTACCATGCAGGATTTTTTTAGTCAAAATGCTTTCATGACCTGAAATTAAGTGAATAATGTCAATTTAACCTTAGAAAAAATGGAGGATCATGATGAACATTTATTTAAAATGAGTAATCTAACATCGTTGTAGATGGCTCAACCCGATGCTCGAGGGCAAGTCTCGCTTGACTCATAAGAGCAACATATTTTTTATGGTGAGGTAAGTTTCGAAAAAGAAATAAACCGTGCTAACTATTTAGCATTTGAAAAAACACCATCGTTAACTAGGTTTGTCGTTGAAAAATCGCCGAAAAAAAAAAAATTTGGTTAAAGAAATACTTAAGTCGTAGTTAGTTACACCCAATTGAAAAGTGTTTCTTGAAAAGAAGAAATTTTAATAGAATGGTGGTCCCTCGTTCTAGCTAAGCTGAATATGCAATTCAACCAAGCTAGGCCGAATTGTAAAAAGTTCGGAGAACTTGGCCACGATAATAGGAGTAACTGAGAGGAGCCCGTGATGAGTTGCATTCGCCCTTGGAGCTGGAAGTTACGAAAGAGGAGGAATGACGAATGGAGTTGTGTGGGCGATTGTTGTCCATATAGGGAACGCTTATTACTAATATTAGGTTTATAAATACCGGTGTTTTTAGGATTGTAAAGCTCTCTCTTTTGACAATCAAACATATCTATAATCTATGTTTAACTACATCAATTTACCTATCGCACAATATATTTTTGCCATACAATTATATATACTTTTTTATAATTGTTTATTTTTTTCAATATTCAGTTTCACATAAATTTGGACCCGGTCGGATCCTCTCACTTCATGCACTTTGTGTGCGAGGCATAGAACCATGGAGTGAGGGCCGGTATGCTATTTCACCAGGGTCAACCAATCCAACAATTTATACCAACCAGTTTTAATAAAAAGAAAATGGTAAGAAGAATGAGTAATATGTGTAATGAAAATTGCAAAAAAGTTACATGCGAATTTCGTTCCTAACATTTTTATGCTTTAAATGATATTAGATGATCTGCAACGAGTAATAATCAAATGTTTGTGTTTGAGAATAAATTACCTTGAAACAAATCAAGTTGTGTTCGAGTCCTGAAAGATGGTGCAATCAAAGGATTATCTTCACGCTTAGCTTCGAGCTATCAAACCAAAATATGTCAGAACATAAAAGGAGCCTCTCGGTGATTTTTGGTGATTGGGGATGGTGTTCTTACCGATGTGTTTCTCCTCTTAAAGCACAAGCCCTTGGCACTTCAACAAGCTTTTGCCTTTTCTCTTGCCCCAAAGAATGATCCACGTGTGCTTAGAATCCACGCTATCTTTAAAGAGGCAATTTACTTCTTTAGCCCTCCACTATGTCCAAAACCACCAAAACAATCCTTCGAAACAGCCAAAACTATCCTTCCCTCTACCGTGTCCAAAACTACCAAAACAATCCTTTCCTCTAAATTGGCAAGAATACCACCCTATGGTAGACTCCAGAGATATTTTGGTAGTTGTCTTTGGAATAGGATCGATGGCCACACAAATCAAGGTGAAGATAGGCAACGTGTTGGCTTCCCTCCACGATAGTGAAAAGAATCGATACTTGCATTAGTGTCAAGGTGTCGATTGTGAAAATAAACTTTTAACATGTTGCTCTTTGAGAGTTATGTAACGGTAAAAAAGATGATAGATGTGGAGAGGTGTTGACACCTAAATTTTTGCACAATTTTTGGGTTAATTTTTACTAAAAAAAAAAAACACATGGCATATAGTTTAGAAGCATTTTATTTTCATTTTGTTTTATTTTAGGCTGCCGGTGAAAGGAAGATTTTTCACATATTCCGTTCAAGCTTTTTATATTTTTAGGCAATATACACCAAATAATGTATTTTCGAGCAGAAAGGAAAATTTTGGATAGAATGTGTGGAAAATACAAAAGGGAAATATTGCACGAGGTGGGTATATTTTAACGATATATTTAGGGGTATCATGCACGAACAAAAAGGAAAAAATATATACCGCAGAGATACATTTTTTAGACCTATATAATACCTCGCGTGCAATCTGTGTGGAAAAAGAAGAATTTCGAAAAATTTGGAACGAAAGAGGCCACGCAATTGAGACATTCGGCCATATTCTCTAGGGTTGTCTTTTCGAGGTCAAGAGGAATAAAAAGAAAAGAAGAAAGAAAAAGAAGCCTTTGGGTTCTTTGGGGAAAAGGAAAAAGCAGAAGCGGCCAAAAAGAAGGGGTGATTGGACGTTTACTGTTCATCGTCTTCCTCAACTCTCTCCGCCCGCTTCTGCTCTCCCCCCGGCCGGCTCCGCTTCTGCTACTGCGCTCAACGCTCGACGACTGCTCCAACACGCTCACACTAGAGCCCCGCCGGTGATCCCTGCTACCCGGAGCAACGCCCTCCGCCGCGCCTCTGCACCCGCGACCTGCTGCTGCCCAGCCCGACGTCGGAGCTCCAAAGCTTGCCG
This sequence comes from Eucalyptus polyanthemos subsp. polyanthemos, assembly GCA_017140185.1. NCBI lineage: Eukaryota > Viridiplantae > Streptophyta > Magnoliopsida > Myrtales > Myrtaceae > Eucalyptus > Eucalyptus polyanthemos. Next base: position 31,257,443 of record CM029458.1, read on the forward strand.
CTCCTGACCTCGCCGCGCCACCGCGCCGCTCGCCTTAGCCCAGCACCCGGTGCCTTCGCCGCCCGTTTCCATTCATCGGACGCTGCGCCTGCGCATACGACGCCGTGCCTCCGAAGCCCGAGTCCACCGCCCGTGACGCTCGCGCCCAGCTCCATCGTCCCTCCTCAGCCCGCGACGCCGCCCCGTGCCGACGCGCTCACCGCTCGCTCGTTGCCGGTGCCTGCTGAACCCCCGCCGGCGATTTCCCCCAAAACCAGCAGCCACGATTTCCCCTGTTCTTTTCCAAAAAATAAAAAAGAAAAAAATTTATTAGGTATTTTTGCTTTACCTTTTTAGGCAAGTTTAGGTTTTTCTCTATTTTTTATTATTAGTATCTCTTTACAAGCTGTTCTCTTTGGTTGAAATACCTATCTATACATAATGAAAATCTCAATATATCACTTGATTCACAACCGCCGTGGTTTTTTAATTCATCTATAAGGTTTTAGATTAAATAATTAATCAAGTGGGAATAAAATTGATATTTTGATCTTTAAGGCTTAAGATCAATTTATCGATTTTACTAACGAAATATTATCCCTTGATCTGAACGATCGTGATATTTTGATGATTTTGAATTAATTGTCTCGTCTTAATTGCCTTGTTTATCTCGAGATATGTTTGAGTTAGAATATTACATGTTTTAGGGTTTACATGTTTAGAATAGGAATTTTATTTAAAAAAATAAAAAAATCAATTTAGGTTGCTAGATTTTAATTTAGGTTGCATGTTTAATTAGTTGGCAATTATTAATTTCGAAAATCAATAAAAACAGCAAAAAAAAAAAATCATCATATATCATGTAGAATTAGGACATATTTTACACATCATTGCATATTAGGGTTAAATTGCACTTAGTTTAATTTTATATAATTTTTTTAAAATTTATTATAAGTGTAGGTATTTTATCAAATAGATTGCATTTTAGGATTATTTAGGTTAAGATAATATTTTAGTTCAAATTAGGATTTGGCTCAACCTAATTCCTAATATAAACTAATTAAGATCTTAATCTAATTAGATAATTCTCACATTTTTCTAATTTCGAATTTCATAAAAAAAATACAAAAAAAAATGTCTTAGAATAAATTAGTTTCAATCTCTAGGAAAAAGAAAATAAAAATGTCATGTGCATGTCATTAGGATTAGATTCATGAAATGCATGCCATTTAGTGGTTGTTGCTAAGTCTAGTCAATTAGAAATTGCATGTCATTAGAATTAGGTCATTTAGTTAATATTGGATTGCATATTACATGATTTTCATTAATTAAGTGAAAACAAAAAGAGAAATTGCGTGTTAAGGGTCGTTGATGTGGATTTTGAATTAATATTGCAGATGCTTTTGTTGCTACGAGATAAGTCATGCATTTTCTATTTGCTTTATTGGGTGTTAAAATTAATGGATTGCGCACCCGCATGATCATCTCGCATGTTAGAGAATTAAATTTAAAATCAATTCAAGCTGCCTGCCAAATATTTTTTCAAAATAAAAGAGAAAAGTACCGAAAGGGCGTTAGAGAAATCTAGCGTAGCCAAGTCCCCGAACTCATAAATCTCTGGTTCGTAGGAGTAAAGTGAATCTCCCGTTACTTTACTTGGGTTTCTAATCGACCCACCAAAAATAGATTAGTGGCGACTCCTAATTGAAAAATCATTTGCATGTTATAAACTTGAACGTAAGTCGCGAATTGGTATGGGCTTGGGAGAGCCCGAGTTAAGTTTAGGCTTAATAATCCATTAACCAAACCCTAGGTGGTTTAAAGCCCTGAAAAATTGGTCGCGACAAGAGGGGAATAGAATTTGAGACTTGCATATGACTTTCTTAAAGATTTTATTATCCTCGCGGCCCCACTATGGTGAGAGAAGATTAGAGCATCCAGAAAAATCTATTAATAAAGTTTACGCATAATGTTTAGAGACAATGAAATCTCTAGTATCTATACTTTTTTAATTTGTTTGATGCCATCCATGTACCTTTTTTTTTTTTTACCAAAAAAATCACAAGCACTTAGTGTGTGAGAGATAGAAGAATGGCTGAAGCTACAGCAGCAATGAAAATTTAACAACATAGAAGACTTATTTTTCATCACCAAACGTAGCTAAGGTACATTAAATGCTAATACAATATTGATGTATTTCATCTTTCTTGGGGAAGAAATATTAAAATTTTCCGTTGTTTCTCGTTTCTTCTCTCGTCCAGCCCAAGCCCTCTTGCACTTAAACCAGATCTCGTGATGGATTCCGTTTCTTTGATGAGTCAATTTGCTTCTTTAAACCTCCCAACACCAGCTAAGCCATCCCTTCCTCTGAATCGAGGCCGCACAAAATCAAAGTCAAGGACATTTAGAAATGATGAGGACAGAATTCATCACTCTAGTTTTGTCCAACTTACGCACATCCATGATTGCAAGTGACCATCTGCCAAAGATAAACGGAACACTGACAAAACAGAACTTCTTTAAAATCTCTCTTCATAAAATTTGTGCCAAAAATTTAGAGATAACGAAAACATCAGTGATGCAATTTTTCGATGAGTTCAGTGTTGTCTATGTGCTTTTTTTTTTTTTGTTTATTAATGTGTTTCCAAAGACGCTTTTCTACTCAAGTCAGTTCTTCCGTTAAAATTGCAAATAGAAATGTAATTACGGCTGCCATCGGTGCCACGTCAACACTAAATGTGGCTAGGTATATTAGACGCTAATGTAATACGTAGGCATCTCATTTTTCTGGTTGAAGAAATAATTAAAGATGCATATTTTTGTTTTACAAATATTTAAAATTCATAGGCTAACTTTTTTGTTGACTTTTTATTGGTTGTTATCATTTTTTTAGTATTCTTTAATTGGTAAAACATGCGCTAATTAAAACCATACCTTTCTTCGTGGCCGGGATTCAATTTTATTCTGGGGTGCGATTGCCCGCTTATTCTGGCGTTTTTATTGGTGCTGGAGGGGCCTCCTCCATTGTGGCTAAACGGGAAATTGGACCCGCTTAGCAAAGTCTTACTTGTCGAATATTTATTGTAAGGATTTCTAAGATATAACACCAAAACCCAATCAAAAACTCATTCAGAAGCTTGATTATCATCACAAAATGTGGCCAGCTGCTAATCTCATATTTATCAGAAGAGAACGAAAAAGCCGAGACAGTGGAAACAACAGATAAGCACATGTGCAGGGAAGTTTGGGGAAGTTAGAAGGAGGAGCTCATGAGGAGTTTCCCCTGCTAGCATTCGTCTTTTATTTTTCTCCGCAGTTAGCTTCGCATAAGTTCGCACTCTGTTGAACCTCCGCTTCGTGCACTTTGTGAGGCGAGGTATGGAACCTTGGAGCGATTGGTAGCAATTTGAGTTTTTGGTACATAGGGTTTGAAGGATTTAATAGATTCTGATCAAATTTTTATCTGCCTTTTGTCAAAATAGATTGTCCCTTTTGATTTTCTCTCAAATGTCCATCAACTTTGGAAGATAAATTTACAAATCCTAGTTGGATAAATATCATTTTTTTTTTGTCCCTGATTTTATGCTTGTGATAAGAAAATTGATTTCTTGGTAAAAAGTTAGGAGATGCATCTGCGACCATGGGCATCCCTTGTTTTGTGATTGACACCATAAATGTAGTATAGGTGCTACTTATTGAGAAAACTTGATCCTATGGATGATTTGCTATGATCCAAATGACACTTCCCTGAGCTCAATGGTGCTTACTAAATCTCTTGTTCAAGAAGAAGATATGCATTTTAATTTTTTTTTTTTATTTCAATAGGTTTGTAATGGTCACTGAGTTTTTTTTAAACAACATGTATATCATCCACACTTATCTTTGTATGTGGGTGATGTCTATAATTTGTAATCCACCAATCAAAATTATGGTTTGAGAAAGTTGCTTTTAATTAAGGATGGAGAAAAATATAGCCCTTTACATAAAATATGATAAATTTTATTTGATAAAATATGTTATTGAATCAAGGAAGTTTGGTGAGCATGTGTTGGTGACCATGTTTAAAAGGACGAGAATGAATTCTAGGAAAAGGACGAATCAGGTTTAAAGCAACCGTATCCATTTTCACATGGATATATTCTCCATATTCACTTGCACTTTCTTCGAAGAAAATAGATGAAATTTTATTAAAGTAAGAATAAGGTTGTCATTAAAGAAATTCTATAGATAGATGTATAAACCAAAGTTGACGGCACTTAATTAAAAGATTTCCACATGCCCATCTTTCAAAAAAAAAAAAAACTGATGATTTTTAGTCCACCATTTAAAGGTAATGCTTTGAAAACAATATTAGAGGTTCAACAAGAGCGAGGGTCAGTAAACAATTCCATCAGTTCAACTAGTCCAACCATTGAAAATCACTGTTTGAATAAAGAATGAAGAAAGAAAAATAAGCACTATATGTGATGATAATTTTGAAAATTTTATGTGTGAATTCACATGTAGATGTTCTTTAATGAGTAGAAATCTTTTTTTTTTTTTTTTTTTCCTATCAATTGTCATAGGCTGAATTGTCTTAATAAAAGTGCGCAGAGACTTGCTAATTTTCCAAGTTTACCAAATATTTTTAAGTCGCATATTAGGGTACCAACAAGAAGATAGTTAAACATGATGTCATACAATTACCATTTAATAGACATATAAAAGCTTAGAGAGACCAATATTGGTGCCACTGAAATGAGTTTATGTTGCAGTTATTATACCCATTTTTTGTTTTTTGTTTTTTGTTTTTTTTGGTAAGTATACCCATTTTTTGTTTATTCTTCCTAATTTTCTTTTTCGTGTATATTTTAATAAAGAGGGTGGCTAAACGTGATTCAAATGCCAATAGCACATAAGATGTAGATAGATATCATTTGAAGTTCAGGCCAAATCAATAAAAAAAATCATATATCTATATGAAAGGAATAAAAATAATTTCACTTTAACCAATAAAATGAACTCTTCATCGATTACGCGACAAATAACACTTATATGATAAGCTGATGTGGCCTCATTTTATCATTGAAAAAGTAAAACAGAAAAACTTGATGACTTTAAATGCAAAATAAAATGTTTTTTATCAAAGAGAAAAAGAAAAAAAAAAAAAAAAAGAAGATCTTGAAGCAAAAGCAATTGTCGCATTTTCCTCCCCTTTATTCCTTTCAATTTACTGAGAAAGCATTGCGCAGATGCCAATGTGATCGCATCATCAAGCATGTAGAGGACTGCAATGCCCTCCACCTTTTCTTTGTAAAGCTAATTCTATGGTTGGCTAAGCTTGGTGATGCTGATCCCTCAAAAACGATTCTAGAAAATTTGATAGTGTTGTTCAAAGGGTGCTTTTATTTTTGTTGGCCATTACTTTTGGCCACAGTAATTTGCATTATTTTCCTTTCATTATGGACCAGACACAGACTCACACTTATATGCACAATAGAATTTACTCTATTTTTTCAAAATATCTAACTAATGGATTGCTCGTATTTAGGAACTTCCTCCATAACGTAATTGATAACAACCATATCTTCTTTGATCATGTGGACTCATGTGAATTTTTCATTAGTTAATTTGACCCTTAAATCGTAGTGCTTCGTGTGAGCACTTCCCTAACAAGTGCTCAAAAGTCAACTATACAAACTGATCTTTGGCCCATTGAAAACTTTGCTCTTTTTTTTGGCATTACTAAATACATATTGAAGTGTTCCTTTGTTGAGTGCATATATGAGGTAAATAAAAGGAGATATGCACATGTTGCGACCTCTTCAAACACTCCTGTAGGCGCAGAGGTTAATGGGTGGCTAAGTCCAAGCTTAATCCAGACTCTCCTACGCCCGCTAATTTGCGATTTATAGTTCGAGTTTTTAACTTGCAAGTCATTTTATTTATGAGTCGTCGGTAATCAATTTATGGTAGGTCAATTAGAAATCCAAATAAAATATTGAAAAAAAATATTTACTCATGTACAACAAGAGAAATTAAGATTAAGGACTTGATTACACCAATTAATCAATTAATGCCTTTTCGGTACCTAATTTTATTTAAACCTTGAGATTTGATTTGATTTTTTTTTGGATCTTTCATACTTTTTTTGGAGAAAATTACTCAAGAGTTATTTTTAATGCCTTTCCTCTCCTCAAAATCTTTTGATTTTTTTATAAAATTTTTAAAATATATTTTGATATATAGAAAATAAAATGTTACATTAGGGGAGGTCGAAGGCAGCCCGGGCCCGCCGGCCTGGGTAGCGAGACCCCCAGCCGGACTGGGCCTGATTTGCGGGCCCACTCCAGCTCAAGAGAAATGGATCCCCCCAGCCCCTAAAAAGCAAATAAACTAATCCGTAATTCATCTCAGCCCAAAGACCAAACCCTAAAGATCCGATTGGATCCTGTTCCTGACCCGGATCCGACCCGACACCCCCTGGCGTTCTCCGCGCTCCTCGCGGCACCCTCTACTCCTCGCGGCACCCTCTGCTCGGCTGAGACAGCGGCGCCGCTCGCCTTGGCCGTGCTACACGCCCACTCGGTCGTCGCCTTGGCTGGCCCAAGTCGCGGGCTTGGTCTTTGCCCGAGTCGCCGCTCCTCAACCGGCGTTCTCGCCGCCGATATCCTAGGCCGGACACACAATAACAGCGACGGGGGGCAACGGAACAAATGAACGGCCAACACTCAGGGAATCCGGCATCGCAGGAAGGCCACCGGGGAGCATGACAAGCATGGACGACTCAGCTCCGCCCAAAACAGGGAAATAAAATCCAGATCTCATTGTGGCATTTTGTCGAACGGCTTAAGTGCGCTACCGAAGCGAGAGATCCCTCGCCCTAACGGGGTCGGAACCTGCGACGGCGCTCTCGTTGACGAACCAGAATACGCATGATGGCGTAAAGAGGGACGGTCAATGGCCAGAGCTCGCGTGAGCCAGGTGGCCATGAGCTCCGGTTCCCATCTAATAAGGAATAGTTTTGATTAGCGAGCAATATTTACGTGAACGCACCATAAGATTTCCCTCTTCTCGCTTACGAATGTGTGGAAAGAGACTAATATTCGTAAGCTTCGACTCGTGCAAGACAAAACATAATTGTAAGGCCCTAAGAAATATTTTCTTCATCACCATTTACAGTTGCTCACACTAGCCTGCACAAGAGAATAAGTTTATTAATTAATTACACCATGTTTGATATGGTTCTTGGCTAGTAACTTTAACAATTGTTGTAATCAGTAGCATGCCTATTCTACTTGACCATATGGACTCATGTGAAGCTTCTTAGCTATTTTGGTTCCACAACAAATGAATTTCACTTAAATGATTCGAGTGCCTAATTAGATCTCTTCCCTTAAATCCCAAATAAAAGAAGAAACATTTGCAAGTCGGCAATACAAATCAATGTATGGCCCACTGAAATTTTTCTTTTCTTTTTTAAAATCGGCATTAGTATATACATTTTGAAACCTTTTTTTTATTGAGTGCACATGTGAAGTAAAAAAAGAAAAAGCCACTTCGACATTTCGATTAAAAAAAGATTCAATGATTCTCAGAAAAAGAGGTCATGAATTGATTAACAAAGGTTAGCGTTGCTTTATTAGTGATGTTATAGTTACTTCTTTAATGTTTGGGAAAGGAAGGAAATGGAGAAACCGAAAGTTTGGGCGGAAAATGCATAAAATTTTATAAATATGTTCAGAAAAAAAGAGAGCGCGTGAAATTTTGGAATTCTCTCCCATGATATTCCTCACCCCCTTGTCTCAAACAAAGCAAGACACTGAACTAGTAAATCCAATTCAACCTTAGGCCTCTTTGGTTTTGTGAGTTTTCTGTACTAAAATCTTAATTTGGGCTCAGAATTAGGCATAACTTGTGGGCCTATGAGCTTTTGGGCTGAGCCTGATAGTCACGACTTGTAAATTTTAAACTTCACATTTGATGAGAGAGAAAGGAGAATTACCCGTGGTTGTTACTTCTATTCATTCAATCAATCAACGATTTTAACCACTGGATTCGCCTAGCTAAACGCCATCCTTCCAACATGGAAGGGAGAGAGTGAGGTTCAAATCCCCACATTCTCGAGAGGGATGGAGTGGGGACGCGTAAGTTTGAAAATTGGGTTGATTTCCACGCCCCCGCAAGAGCGGGGCAAAAGTCTGAGAGTGAGTGTATAGTAGGAATAGAGTAGGAATAGAGTAGGACTGACAAAAAAAAAAATCAATGATTTTCAACCTAGTCTTAATTATGAAATAGATCCTTGAAAATGAAAAGACGAAAAAGTTTATACTCAATTCATTAACCTTTTGGCCTCGTTTGGTTTGGTTTTAGGGAATGTCTTTGGGAAAATATAAATACCTTTAGATTAAGAGAATTTTCTGAAATGCAAATAGCGTTTGATGAATTGTAATTCTAAAGTGTATTGAGAAACAACTTTGGCCAAAATGTTGTTTGGTAAAAATTGCATTTGTAAAGGACTTTTACCAAATTAAAAAAAAAAAAAAAGAAGAAGATTTTAAAATTTTGTTTTTTGAAGTCCAGCCATTGACTAATTAGATCTGGCCCCCGGATGCCCTCACCTGAGGTCGTGTGACCTTAGGCGGCAGTCGCCTAGGGTGGCTTGATCTAGGCGATCGTCGGGTGACCTCAAGCATTGGCCAAACCAGGCGGCCGATGCCTAAGGTCGCGTGATGGCCGAACTCAGGCTGCTATTGCCTGGGGTCATGCAACTTCAAATGGCCGTCACCTAGGGTGGTGCGACCCAAGCGTTGCCTAAGGTTCGGTGATGGTTGCCAGGGTTGAGCAACCCTTAGGCGAGGGTTGTTGGCACGCACGACCCCTTGGCTGGTGGTCGTCGGCCTCCAATCATCCTTTCCGTGTAGCAGTCTTTGGAGAAGATGAACAATAACCAAGGTTAAGACTTACATTTTGAAAATGCAACTTCCCAAAATACCTTGAGATCTACTTTGAATTAAAGGCCTTTAGAATCCTCTAGAGATGCAATTATATTTTCCCAAAGTTGAGCAAAAGCACAAACCAAATACGTTGGCATTTGGTTAAGGGACTTTAAAGTTCCAAAGCCCATTCCAAATGCCGAACCAAACGGGGCCTTTCTCCCTTATCCGCATCTTCTATTTTTATTATAACCGTTAAAGTTGGTATAGTTGGTCAGGACATTAGGAGAAGGTCACCAATTCAATACAACCAAACACGTGCAAATTGTTTTGTGTCCATGGCCACTCATGCATAAGCAAAAGGCGTGGATAGTTGATAAGTCCATATTTAAAATAGTCCATGCCTCTATTAGAATGATTTTAAATTTTTGGTAAGATCTAAATAAAGAGGGGATCGGTACTGTCCTAAATATAATGATGACGTAAGTATTATAGACTTTAAAAACTTGCCTAAATTGTACCTTACGAAAAGCGAGGGCATGGAGGTCAGGTGATTATCTTCATTTTGCGGAATGGATCTAAGTTTTTTGTATTATATTTTGATCTCGCATTTTTTTAAAGAAGTGTTGACAGAAGCTTTTCGTACCGGAATAGACCTCATCAGTAAATTTTAATATTGTGGCCAATGCACGGTGGTAGCATCAAGAGAGGACCTTTATGCACTATATAGAGGCAAAATGTGGCAGCAATCCTCGGCGCTCTCAGGTGATATACATCATCTCATCCTTTGTGTTCATTTGCTTCCATTTTTTTTTTTTATGGAATATTTAATAATAACATTATACTGCAAATTTCACCATGCATTGATCGTATTAAATTTTGGAGTTCTTTCTCACATAACGCAGGCATTTGACTAATATAGAAATATGCATTGTTTTGAGTGCGAATTGTGGTGACCTTCCTTAGGTTGATATTAGATACGTTAGAGGAAATTTGATGGATTGTTAAACAGAAAGTGGTTCCTCTTAGTAGATGGGCCTATGTTTAACACATGCCCTTTTAATTCCTACCGATCATAACTTGGTTTTTCCAATTAATCATTTGTTCAAGATCAAGCTAATGAGTCACTACCAACCTATGATGAGCTAGCTAGAAACTTGGGTGAGATGTGAGAGCGTACGAACCAAAGACTCACGTGTCTTAGAATTTGAGTACACTAAATTAATCTAATGCTATTTTGGTATCTTTTATTAGAAAAGTTTGCGTGCAGTCTCTTCAATTTTTGTTTTCCTAAATCCTTTAATATGGGAAAGATGATAATGCATAGTGCTTGAGCGGTAAAAGATAAACAAGCAAGCCACAATAAATATTAACCATACTAATAAATAAAAGGTGCAGAGAAATAAAGAACCTAAGCTGTATAGGGTAAAATTTTATAAAGCTATGTTATTAAAGCTCCAGACATGACTCTTGTGAGCTGTAAATAGAAACTCAATATAAACTCTCCAAAATAAATCATTGCTTAAAATAAAAATACATGAAAACATGAGGTATTATATGAATACTAAATGAATTATTTCCATAAAATGAACTATGATATATGGATATAAGAATCTAATTGATGCTATTCAAATGTAAATGCTATTCAAATGTAATGCTATCTACTTCAATACCCTTAAAGGCAATCCTAGGTGAAATTTTCGATGGAGATGCAATCCTAGATGAAGTTAATGAAATTCTCATTAAGAAGTAGTCTGAGAATACATAAAATTTGCTTCAGAACACAGCAAATTCACAAGGCTAAGGGCCCGGCGCGCGACTTGACGCCGATGAGGTCCCGACTTCTTCTTCTCCCTCGTCCTCCTCTGTTCTCTCACTTCTGTCCGTGCGCAGAGAGGCAGAAAGAGAGAGATATGAGAAAATGAGAGTTTCTCGTCGTTTTCTTTCGCGAGAAAATGAGAAGAAAAATGGAGAATGTGCGGTGTAACTGTCGACCGGCAGCGTTTGGATTGGCCGTGGTGTTTTGAGAGAATCGGCGATTTTTTGGACTGAGACGCCCCCGAGAGGGCACTGGCAGAGCCGGCGGACAGTTCTGTGGTAAGAGGAGATCGGCGCGTCGAAGTTATCGAACCATCCATCCCCCCGTCCCTGCCACCCGAAAAAATGATTGGATTACTCGGTCGCCGGTTTGTCGCTGAAAGCTAATTAAAAAGGAAGTGCGAAGCGGGGTACGCCGAGGAGCAGGACAACCACCAGCCATCATCATCATCGAGGAGGATCAATGATCAATGCTGTTATTATGCTGTGTTCAAAGCACCCCACAAATCTTTTTGTAGATCCCTATCCTGTCTTAATGGTAGGCTTTCCAAAAGCCCTAGGTAACAGCACAGAAAACAAAATCAATGAGATGCCGAGACAGAAAAATAACTCCATTCCTGGTCAGCCTCCTGTCCCATCGATGCTAACAAATCGACTTTCTCTCAACGAAGTAGCAAGAAAGAAAGAATATGGTTTTAAGGAAGGTCTATTTCCAAGAAGCAATTGGGAACCTAATGCTTATGATGTGTCATCATCCATTGGCAGCTCTACAACTGATGTCAATCTGGACAGTTTTTAAGTTATGTAATTATTTTAATCATCCAGCTCAAGAGAGCAGAGGCATCAAGTCGTCAAACAATTCAAATCAGTTGATCAAAGAAAGTAGTCACTGGAATCCTTTAAGTGAAAATAGTCCCACGCCGGGATGTAGCACAGCCAGTATAGTACGATGCCTTGCAAAGAGCACTTGAATGCCCAAGTCAGGGAAGACCCTTTTAGGACTCTAGAGAATTGGCAACATGGTGTATTAGACTTTCCGAGTGGATGTGGTGGTCATGAAATTTCTTTTCCTGATCTGAAAAAGTGCACTAATGACAGATTCATGGACACAAACTTCATGTTGAAGAATTCAGAAGGCCCCTGTTCATCAATTGATAGTGATACAAATAAAGTTGATAAATGCTGATGCTGGTGATGAGATTCAATGGGAACATTTGCTCATTGGTGAAAGGATTGGACTAGGTATTGCTTTGATTAGGTCACCGGTTGGATAGATTCATGTCCTTATGCAGATCCACATATGTTGATCCTGTTGCTGCATTTTTTGTGACATTTGTCTAGTAGTATGACATATGCTTTATCACTACTTCGCCTAATATGCTGATGGCTAGCTAGCCACGTAACAAGAAGTGCATGTCTTCTGATAGAAAGTTATCTATGGCAATCCAAATGTAAGCATAATTGCAGTAGTTATTATAGGATGCAGTGCAACATTGTCTCATTGAATTGCATTTACTGTTTATTATGTCAGAAATTTTACCCCATTTCATCATCTTCCAAATAGGCTCTTGTGGAGAGATCTATCATGCTTGCTGGAATGGCAAGGTCAATTTCAAATATTTCTAAATTCTTGCAAATCAAGAATTGGCATTGCATTAGGTACTTGAAGAGTTCCTTTATTTTCGGTTGTGAATTCCATTTGTCTGAATTTATGGAATGTGATTATACCCGTTGATCCTTTTATATGATTGCTTTTAAGCAAAAGATCCTGCTTGAACATGACGTCTTTCAGTCAAAAGAAATGACAGTTAGTACTACTTCAGTGTCCTGCTTTTGGTTTAACGTTTTAGATTTTTAGACTAAGCAGCTACTATGTAATAGTTACATCAGATAGTATCAAAATTTGGCATTTCAACCTGGGTTGGTATCCAGCCCAAAAAAAAAAAAAAACTGCGTTGGTTAAAAAAGCTCCAGATTTGGTACCTTGACATACGCCCATGACTTGTTGGACCGATGCCAACCATAATAACTAATCCCTCGCTGCTCATTCATGGCCTCGTCTTGCTACTTTCTCTTTTGTAATTTGGATAAGCAAAAGGAAGTTTTACTTTTGGCCCCCTTGCTACTCTGTTATTAGGGGCTGTTGAGATTATGCTTCCATGTTTAGCTCTTCGGTAAAGAGTTGCAAGTTCTCTAGATGTAATTGAATCCTTATTGTGAAGACTGAAGATTTTTGTACAAATAGTCACAATGAATAGGGTGTTGCAAAGCCTTTTTGTATATTGTTAGTCTGTGACTCAATCGAACCCCATTCATTTGGTAGAAGCACTTTAAACACTGGGTTGTTTAGGTTTATCGTTTTTATGGTTTTATATAAAGTATCAAGAAATGGAAAGAGAAGCAGCAGATGACTCTTTTTCTCTTTTTAACATTTTCCAAAGAATTTTATGCACTTACTATCAGTACTTTGCAATTTAGACATTACCTCTTGCAAAATACTTGGCGATGTGCTCTTAGTATTTAAAAATCTATAATGTATCATGAGACCTAAGAGAAATTGCAATGTATCTTTGAGTCTACATCTGGCTTGACTTGCAAGTTCACCAGGAGGTGGCTGTGAAGAAACTTTAGGATCAGGATCTCTCGGGTGCTCCTTTGGATATGTTCAGACGAGAAGTAAGGCATCAATAGTTGTTTCATTTGTGAATTTTATCTTCCAGTTCCTTTTTTCTGCAAACAGAATCTTCCAGATTAATTGAGAACTCAAAACTTGTACAGAATAAAACTTGGATGAACATTGTAAAGGAAAGAATAGCGCAGCCAGATAATAGACATGAGTTTCACATTAAGACTACCTTACCACACCACGCATTCTGCATTGTCAGAAATATTACAGGAGAAAAGGGGCAGTATGCTTTCCTGTTGCTTAGTTGATGTTGGCATAGAGTTGGTGATTTGGTCTACTTTTTTTGGTGATCCATATAATGCCAAGACATTAAATTAATGTTCTTTACATAAGATCCGAATGACATGTAAAGTCTGATAGTTGAAAACAAAAGAGAAAGATATACGGATCACAAGTTCAGTTTAGTTTGTGTATCTGTATGTATTTTGGAAGCTGATGAAAAAGTATGTTCAGTAATTGATTTGCTTTTTGAGCCAGAATAAAACTGAGGCCAAAGAAATGCTTTCGCCGTTTATCCAGCAACTATAAGATCAATGAATATGCACCGTGCTTTTTGCTTCTGTGCCAAGGTTGCTGATAATGCGTAGACAGTGTCATCAAAGTGTCATACTTTTCATGGGTTCCATGATCTGTCCACGTCTATGGAAATAGTTGTGCTCAACGATTAATTTGTTTGCTTAATTTGCTTATTTAGCAAGGAAAGAAATGAGGACTAATCAGAGCAATGAGTCAACAAATGGTTTCCAATTTATCTAGGAAGATAACTGACCATCTGTCTTTTTCTTCTGTTCCAAGGTGCAGATGATCCGTAGACTGCATCATCCAAATGTTGTTGTTTTCATGGGTAAAGTGGCCCGTCCTCCACATCTGCCTATCATTATGGAGTTTCTTCCAAGGTACAATTTTTTGTACCTTAGAAAACCTTGGTAGTATGGGAACAGCATCAATTGTTTTTTGGGGGGATGCAGCTCATTTATCTACTGTTTAAGGGTGTAAGTATTTTGATGGTGTGCGACAATCTCATTTTGCTGTCTGATTTTTACTTCTGTTTACTTCTCCAGGGGAAGCTTGTATAGTATTATACATCGTCTTCACTGTCATATTGATGAGAAACACAAGAAAAAAATGGCACTTGATGTGGTATGAAATAATTGGTGTCCCTTCTCTTTGGAGTTGGAGATATAGAGATTTCCTACTCTGAAATTGATATAAGTGCTTATTCAAATTTTACAGGCAAGGGGAATAAATTGCTTGCACACAAGCGTCCCAACTATATTTCATCGAGATTTGAAATCACCAAATCTTCTTGTTGACAAAAACTGGATTGTCAAAGTTCGTAAAACTTATTAATGTTGCCTAACACTTTTAGACTCTGACTTCTCATTCTCTCTTTTCACTGCCATACATGAACTTACATTTGTATAGAACCCTGATGTGGATGATTCTTCATTACCAAACTTGCTGATGTGATGCAATTTCCATTAGAAATGTGCTCTGTGATTTTGATGTGAATGATGCAGTAAAATGTCCATTGCATCCTCACTAAAATTTATCACTATGCAGGTCTGTGATTTTGGGTTGTCACACTTGAAGCATAATACTTTCTTGTCATCCAAGTCAACTGTTGGAACGGTAAATTTGGAAGCTTTCTTGAAAATCATTCTTGAAGAGTTTTCAAGGATGGAGAGAGAAAGATATCCAACTATATTGAAATAGGGAAAGACATTTGGATGGTTTCTACTGATATTTTTCAGTGAAGTTAAATGGACAATTAGCAACAAAAGAGGAAAAAAAGAGAAAACAACTGGAAACATTAGTTTTTGGTCATTTCGGAGCTAGAATTATTTTCTAATGCAATCTTAAATAGTTGGCCACGCAAGTACATAGTGTTTCAATTTGTGAAATTAGAGAACAGTTTGCCATAGCATTACCAAACAATGCCCTAAGAGTTTGAGAGACATGTTTTCCATATTTATTTTATACTTGGATTTGAAAGAAACCATTCTTGATGTTTCTAGATTTTGAGTTGTTCCTAATGTGAAGTTCTTGGTCGTGTCAGGCTGAGTGGATGGCACCAGAAGTTCTCTATAATGAATCATTGAATGAAAAGTGAGTTGTGCATATCTGAGGTAGCTTCAGTTATTTTGTCTTAATTGATTAGCATTGCTGTGATCATAAGTTGCAATTATACCATCAGGCCTTGCGTTTTTCATTGCTTAAGCTGGAAAGCATTCTTCCGGGCCTACTCTTTTTGTTGATATTGGGATTTGGATGGACTTGAATAATGTCCTTCTGATTGATCCTATCACTCGCTAAGCTGTACATTATGCGATAATACAAATATATTGTGATTGAAAAGTTGTACCTCAAGCAAACTTTCTTTTCGACTGAACGTGGATATTGTGATGTCTAAAGAATAGGACATACAAAATTGAGAAGATGGAACTTCATTCGATCAGAGACTTTGCTTGGATGTGACTGTCAGGGAAATACAGCTTTATAAGAGCTGTATAACTGATGTTATTCGCTCTATATATGTGCTGCTTACGATGATATAGTTAATCACAGCACTTCCTTTTCATAAGCTTAAGCTGTAGGAGCGACAAAACTAAATTCGATGTTTCGTGGGTTGTGCAGACGTGACACTTTTAGTTTTGGAGTCGTTCTCTGGGAGCTTGCTACGTTGGGAGTACCCTGGGCTGGGATGAACCCAATGCAGATTGTAGGTGCCGTAGGTTTTCAAAATCGCCGCCTCAAGATCCCCAAAGAAGTCGATCCCTTGGTAGGAATGATCATTTGGGAATGTTGGCAGTCGTAAGAAAAATTTGCAGCTACCAAATCAGATTAATCAGTCTCGAGTTCCCACTTCAGTTCACGTAGCTTCACTTCGCCAGGGCTTACAAAGTGTTTAAGGGCTTTCGAAATTGCCGATGCTTCAGCTTTGAATCGCCAAGGAGATGGTCACCGAGCGGGCACGACCGTCGGATCTGTGTTCCGTGGCAGTCACAGCACACGAAAGCTATGGCGCCTTCCCCTGTTTCTGGGAGGAACGACCGTTGATTTTTGAGCACGCCAGGAGCTGGCGCTGTCCAAACCAGGGGTAAATCGCTTCTTCTTTTGAGTCCTCGACGAAGTTACTGCCACCCACCTGGCAATTGTTTCGATTCATGGCCAGGGGCTGAATCCACGATGAACTGGGGTTCTGGATTTTGAGCTCTGAACACTAAATTGTTGCGGGCTTTCCGGATCTGCCAAAGTAACGAAGAGAGGAGTTCGAACGAGACTGAGGCGTGTTTAAGATTTGCTGGCCCTGCCTCAAACCTGGTCAGTCCGTGAATGTCGATTCTGATATTGATTGATGGGTTTTCCAAAATTTTGCTTTGTCGAGGGACACGGGAGGAAGAGATGATCAGTGGTTTCTTGGATGTCGCCTACATAGTGCGCAGGTAGTCTCAGGTAGAATCTCTCTTTTGCACGAACTTTCCTTGGCCGCGAGTGCGTTTTGACATAGCTGTCAGGGAAAGATTGGTGGTGGTGATAATCGTCTTCCATCTCCGATCAGTAACAGCCGCCGTCAGATCTCTATCGCTGACCACTGCAGCCTCGGCCGTGATGGAGCAAAGCATCGATGCTCATCACTGCCACCATGGATCTTCTCTCATGCTCTTTCTCTCTCTCATCTAACACGTTGGAGTTTAAGCTGATGACTCCCGCTCCGCAGGAGAATTCACAACAACAACAACCACAATGCACTCTCCGAAGCTTGGTGCGTGCGCGAGAGCTAAGGAGCCGAGCGAAGCAAGAACACAATGTACAGACCGAGAAAATCACACGATTGTTCTGTATTGCCCTCAATTGTTGTCTATTATTTGGTCTCAAATTCGTCCATTCCTCTCTAGCAATTTTTAGCTGCGTTTCTCATGTTTTTTTCCTCGCCAATTGATAGGAATTCCTATTTGTATAACACCTCACCCTTCATTCATACTAATTGCTGCTTTGTGTTGTGCTTGGTTGACTCCACTTCAAAGGCGACTGATGCGTTGGAGTATCGTTTATGTCATGCTTGCGATGGACGTGCAAGTACATCGTGCTTTTATCTAGGTTGTCACCATTAGCTTACATGATATTCATTTAAGGATGTGCTATTTGTTGAATTTGTAAACCCACCTCATTGTAGGCTTGCTGAATATGTCTATTCTTACTGTAATGGCTCATATCTATTAATTCATCATTGTTTTCGTTGTGCATGTTCAAAAATATGTTAATTTCTTGGCTATGAGTGTTGAACAAAAATACGTTGATTTCTTGGCTATGAATGTTATGTATGTTCACAACGTGCTTTAGTCATGGTTATAAATGCTGTCTGTGTTTTTCAAACAACAATCGCCAAGACTTGTTTATGTGTTATTTTACTCATATGAGTTGAGATGAGGAATCCATGTTAATTTTTGAGAGAGATAATCGTATTGTCATGCTTTAATTTGCTGAAATTAAACATGTGCTGCTATACAAGCGTTGATGTTCTCCATTTGACTTCAAAACGTTCTCTCCTTAATCACGTGAGCCCATATACACTCGCGGGAAGATTGTTTCAAGTCTATTTCTTACTAAATAATTGTGAATTTTGGCCTTTAGTGTTCTGATTTTGTTCTGGATTTTGCTGAATTTGCTGTTTTAATCACAAGGTGTGCTAGTTTAGTACTCATTTCAGTGTGGTTTTCATTAGCCATGATAAGGTGACAATGTATACATGATGCAGATACTTGTTACTCTGTTATGCACACGCTTATTGAAACAAGGAGAACAATTGGCACCAACTGATCCAAAGAGAACGACTCGATTGTGAGATTACAACGAACACGGTGAAGAAAATAAACTGAGATTCAAACGAGCTAACGCAAGGACATGCATTGCGTCTGCGGTTCGCCAACCAAACCCAATGATGAAAGAAACAGCAGTGAACAGCTAATTAGGATCGACATGCTGGGGTTCAGACATGCGCACATACCCAACCAATCAGTTTCTTGATTAGAGAAGATAACTTTGGGCTACAACTAAGTTGAGCGCGATCGGAGTAAACTGTGGAATTTAGGTTCTCACATAGACGACTCCAGGGATGACGGAGAACAGTGGAAGTGCTGTTCGTTCCTGCCTGAGTCTTCTCTGCTTCTGATGCGCAAGACTGAGAGAATGGATGTACCTCCACCGATTCTCCCACGACCTTCCCACATTCCTCTCGTCCTTTTTTCACCGTTTCCTTTCCTATCTTTTACCATTTCCTCTTTCGCTCCTTCTTTACGGTGCTAGACTGGCGTCCTCCTCCTTGTAAAACTGCCAAAACTGTTGCTTGGGTCGCAGCACCATTTGAGTTCCCGGGAAGAACGAATGGGCAGAGGAAGATATGCAGACGAGGAATTTTGGGGTAAAAAACTGAGTTAGGAGATCCCTTATTTGTCTGGTGATGATGCAGAATAAAAAGAAAGAGAGAGAGAGAGAGGGCCTCGTTCCTTTTGCTGTCTGCCCGAGATCCCCAGCTCTCCCCTTCTAACTTCAATCCAACTCCTATTCATTCTTTCCCCTTTTAATTGCACGAAATTTAATCCTTTCCTTGTCAATTTCAACAGCCCCATCATCTCAAATGCCTTGATTACTGCTTTGCTTAAAATGGTGGCAAGAAATGGAATCATATTTATTTGGCACAATTAAATGACATTTCGGTCAAAGAAATAGAGGGAACATAAAGTGCTTTAAGTTAGCGAGAGAGAGAGAGAGAGCGTAGAGAAGGGGACGAACCCGTGGGCTCAACTTTAAATTAGGGAATGGGCTTGGACTTGGCGTGAATGTAGAGCCATCTATCGGGTCGATTTGAAAGGAGTTCACAATCGGCCTCATGCTTCACTTGATGCAAATGCATTAGTCTAGACCTGTATGTTTTAAATGTCTAAATGAAATAAAGCATATGAAATACATGATCATATGATGTCAATATTTTTGGTACTTTTCCCATCTATATATTGTGAACTCAATTTAAACAATATCCTTTCCTATCTTTTACTATTTCCTCTTCGGTCCTTCTTTACAATGCTGATTGGCGTTCTCCTTTCAAAATTGCCAAAGTGCTGGCTTTTGTCACGGCAGTATTTATGTTCGCATGAAGAATGAATGGGTGGAGGAAGATCTGCAGACGAGGAATTTTGGTGTAAAACTAAGTGAGGAGATCCTCATTTGTCTGGTGATGCTCCCGGATTTAAGAAAACGTCAGGGCCTTCTGCCCAAGATCTCCAGCTCCCTCCTCCTAATTTCAGTCAAGCCCTTATTCATTCTTTCCGAATTAGGTGCAATCGGGTCTCTTCCGAAAATCGTCAATTGTATCCATTGAAAAGTTTTAACACATTTAAGTAGAGATATAGTATTTATATAATAAAAGCTTGAGACACATGGTAAAGAGTTTTAATTTGTGAATACTATCTTTTTCACATAGAAAGAGTAATTGTAAATCCATATAAAAAGATATTGTGAATCTCATTCAAACACGATGGAAGTTTATAAACAAACAATTTTGCAAGTAACTTGCCTAATTACTATATGAGGAATAATGAAATAATTACTAAATCATTACTAATCTATTGTACGGATTCCAAATTTAATCTTAAACTTTCCAATTTTATCAAAGACAATCCTAAACCTTTGTCGAAATTTCAATATCACTCTTTTGGTCAATTGCGGCTAAAAATTACTGATGTGGCATTTAGTCAATGATGGCCCTTCTAACACTTGTACAACTTAATTGAAATGACATCCTATGTGGATTGCTCGATCAATAATTTCTAACGACAATTGGCTTGAAAGCTTTGAAATTCACATAGAGTACTAAATTAACAAAATTGAAAAATTTAGAACTAAATTAGCATCTATAGAATAGATTTAAGATATAATTGGTAATTTTCCCAAGGAATTTGTTTGAAAGGCTATCAAATCAGCCAGTTATCGGTTCAATTTGAAAAGATGTCAAACCAAAATCAAACTAAATATATTGATAACTAGTTGCGCTCATGAAAAAAAAAAAAAAACAAGAAGAATTCCTCACCTTGTATAAATATCAAATATCACAAGTAACACTAGTATACACTAACGATGTTGATAAGTCTTTCTATGTTGCAGCAAGAAAGGACTCATGGCAATACAAAATCGGTTTAACTTAAAAGAGCTGCGCTCGTGATTTTCTGTTTCCTAATTGAGCTACTTGCTTTTTCATTAACTTGAAAATGGTCGATTGAAACTTTATGCTAGAAGGAGCATAACACTTAGTTTGCTTCTGACACCATGTAATTTCAAGAGACTCATAAGAGAAGAACTAATTCCTTGCAAATCTCTTTAGTGTCTCAATTCGTCAATGATTTTTGGACACGATGTATTCAGGTAAATTTAGAGAATGGTGAAGAACTTAAAGTAGAACCAAATTAATTCAGCTGTCAATTTAGAAAAAAAAAATAGATGCAATTCAAATGGGCCTCCTCTTATTTTTATATGGCTAGACGTGTAGTCTAGTCGCCCTAGAACTTGTGGTCTTGGCCACATTGTCCAACCTGCTAAGAAACTAGCAAGAATTGTGGCTCCTTTCTAACGGCAAGACAATGAAAACGACTTTTCTTTGTTTGGCCAAAAAGGATACGATTCAGTGACAACGTGTGCGGCCTAGATGGTGAGAGAATTTGCTTCTCTTGTTTTAGTCTCGAGTTCAAGTCTTGTTGAGAACACTCTACGAATAAAATTCCGAATGCACCAAAATGATAGGGCGCCTTTAAGATAGTGTGGGAAGGTGAACCGATTAAGATGTGCGAAAGCTTGCTCAAACACTACCTGATTGTTTAAAAAAATGAAGTAAATCCTTGTACCTTTTGGATTTACAATTCAAGGTCGCAACCTCGTATCAAAGATGTGATAGACTTGGGAAGACGAATAATATGGTGAGGGTAGTGGCAACGGTGGCGTTGTGTTGGTGGTGATCGATTTTTTCGAGAATGGAGGCTATGTCTAGTAGGTGAGATAGTAGCTGCGCTAGAGGTGGGGAAATTTGGTGGTGGTTGTCGCAGCCTAACCCCTTCAATAGGGAGAGGGAAATTAGGCTTAGGAGTATTGCTAACTTCGGACCAACGACCTTCCATTGACTTGGACTCTTCCAACCCATATCTCACACGACATTGGGTGTTTTAATCTTAATCAATTAATCATATATGAATTTCAACTAAGGAGCCACCACCGGCCCTTACTAGTCAGCTAGAAACCGAGTAAGATATAGGAGAATATCTTACTATTTGCACAACCAAAAACTCTAGACTCGAGGACTTAATTATATTAGTTATAAGACTAATACCCTTTCGATACCTAACTTGATTAAATGCTAACTAATGCCGTAGCAACTTATTGAAGAATTCTAGTTGTCATCCTAAACATTCTAAAACAAATAAAATAACATCTGAGATATGAAATGTGCAACCAAGTATAATCACGAAGAAAAAAAAATGCAAGCGTCCTAATATTATCCCAAAAAAGAAAAAGGCAATCCAAAACATAAAACCCTATTGTAAAGCCTTAAAGCCTTTTCCAATTTTTCTGAATTTTTCTGAATTTCTAGAATTTTCTGCATTTTTTTTTTTTCATTTTTCTGAATTTTTAATATATTATTTAATATTTTTATTTTCAATATTTTTCAATATTTTTACATTTTTAATGATCTCTTTGGATTTTTGGAATTTTTTTAATTGTTTAATTTTTTTCCCAAAATTTTTTATTTTTGATTTATTATTTTTATGAAATTTATTATTTTTTAATTTCAATTTTATTAAAATTTTCCTAATTTTTAAATATTCTTGGATTTTCTGAGTTTTTAACGATTTTTATGATTTTTTATTATTATTATTATTATTATTATTATTATTATTATTATTATTATTATTATTATTTGGGGAACAGGTTTGGATCGGGTTTACCGGATCAGACTCGCTGACCCAACCTATCTACCCGGATCTGACCCACGTTGGATTAAAACCGATTTGTTAAAGCTTTTTCTATTCCTTTAAAAAAGGGTTAATGCCCTAAAAAAACCTCAAACCTGCATTTACGACAAATTTATCCCAAACTATTTTTTTGATAATGAAAAACCCCAAACTGAGTATATTTGTGACAAATTTACTCCGACTAATTATAAAAAACCCTAAACCTAAGACATTTATGACAAATTTATCACAAACTAATTTATTCGACCACAAAAAACCTCAAACCTGGTAAATTTGTGACAAATATACCTCCGTTAAATTAGATTAATATCACAAAAAAATCACAAAAATTTTAAATTGTAACAAACAAAACGTGAAATTATACAATCAATTGTCACGTGTCATTTAATTTAATAATTTGATAATAAAATTTAACCAAAACTAATTGGGGATAAATTTGTCACAAGTATATTAGTTTTGAGTAAATTTGTCAAAAAGATACTTAGTTTGTGGCTTAAAATAGTTTGGGATAAATTTGTCACAAGTGTACGAATTTGGGGTTTTTCATGATATTAACCTAAAAAAGGAATAATCTATTTTCTTCTTATTTTATTATTATTATTTTTTTCTTCATCTCCTTTTGCAGGTCTTCTTCAAGCGACGTCTTCATCCTGTGCAGGTCTTCTTCCCGAAGACACTATCATCGCCGAAACCACACTGATCTTCAATCAAGACTCAGCACTCTGAAAACACAATGATAAAGACATACGTATCTCAGCATGTAATCAACGGACACTCGACGCTTGCTCTTCACCGTTTCTTATCTCCGGACCTCCACCGTTAATAGCCGGAATAACACCGCCGGCGACCACCGTAGGAATGCATAAAGATGACAAAAAAAGAAAGAAAAGGGAACGTTTGGATGTGGTCGTAGCAAGAATGAAACATGACTGATATTGACTCTAGAGGCTAGCAAATCAATCGATAGTAATCAACCTACATCCACATATTCTCAGATTTGAACAAGATCACAGATCATTTTCTGCTTGTGCTCCAGAGGCATTTCATCAAACAGGTTATGTGCATTTCAACCGCGATGCCTATATGAAGTTCTAGAACAATCGGCTCATTCTCGGCCATTACAAACGATGAAAACCTATTTCGGATCGTCACAGCAGCGTCAATACACGTTCGAATTGCAAACATCAACTTGAGTTCATTCTTGGTTTGAGCAAGTAGAGGACATCACCTGCGTTCACGAAGAAGTTGCAGCAACCAAAAATCGATGAAGATGGCGTTCGGCTGCAATGGACGTCGACTCATGAGAAGGCTCAACTTCTCCAGAAACTTTACCTTTCTCATCCTCTCTTTTCTCGTTCTTCTCTGGCTTCTCCTTTCTTTCCAGCGAAGCTTCCCTGAAACCTCCAATGGCCGACGTCCCTTCTTATCTCTCTCTCTCTCTCTCTCTCTCTCTCCTCTTTCTTTCTGTTTTCCTCTCGAGCTAAACCCTCAGCCAGCCTATCCTCCCCTCTCTGTTGTGCGTCGTCTCCATCTCCTCTCCCATTAGAAAGACTCTAGGATCTCCAGACATTTCCTCGTCAAGCACCGAATTCATAGCCTCTCTCACAGTCATCATCTCTTTCGCCGCAGTAGCGTAGCCCTGAAACCGGGTCGCCGCCGTGGCGCGCAACTCTTCCGCAGCCTCTCTTTTTTAACAGCACAGCATCCGAGCCTCCGGCGGCGGCTTCTCGTCTCAGAATCGACAACATCTCGCGTTCTCGATACTCGAACTCTCGAGCTCGCTCTCGCCGCCAGATAACTAATATCAGCAACGTCGCCACGCGCCAATCAAGAGAAGGTACACTCTACGCGGCTAGGAGAACTCGGAACTTCCAGAGCGCCGTCGTAGCCGAGTAGGCGGCGACGAGAGAGCGTTCGAGAAGAAGAAGGAAAGAAGCTCACGGTTCTAGAAGGTTTCTCTCGGATCCGCTTCCGTCACATGCTCGTTACTCATCCCTCGCTCCCCGGGCCTTCTTCGGTGACCGTCACTGTTCTCTTTTATTTTTTCAACGCTCACAGGCGTGTCGTGCGCGAGAGACAGGAGACAGGGGCTACAGGGGCTGGGCTCCTTTCATGTCTTATTGGGCTCAAGTTGTGGGCTTAAAGAACAGAGAAAAATGGGCCGAAAGAGAGGGGTTGGGAATTAAAAGGTCGAAAATTGCCAAGTGGGATTTTATTTTTATATCCTTTTTTATGTTTTTATATTTTTAATTAAAATTTTGCTATCTCATTTTTAGTTTTTATTTTTTCGTATTCTTATATATATGCAAAAATTGACACTTGGATTGTAGATAAAAAGTCGGGTGTCAACAGTGGTTTTGATGTTCAAATGGTGGTGTCTTTTGATGCGGTGATGTTGAGTTAAGTGGTGGTTGATCTTGTGGCAATGATGGTTGAGTTTGGCACCACTATGGAGTGGGGCAACCAAAGTTGCCTAGTGTTGAAATGCGATTTTCTATTATAGAAGGGATAAGAATTGTATCGTGAAATCTATCTATGTGATTGCCACGGGGATGGCAATTGTAAAATTAATTGTAAAGCTGGTTGTATAAGTTGATGTCCATATTTGCTAACATCATTAGTATTAGAATTTTTAACGATAGGATAAATGTTCGCTTGAATTTAAATTTCAAGGATTGCATTTCATTAAAAAAAAAAATCTAACTTAAGTTGTTGTTATGCTTACACTAGCCAAGGGAAATGTGCAAGATGGAGAAAAGAGATGTGTTTTGAGCCATGCCCGGATGATTGGAACTGCAAATTGTTCCCTCCTTAAAATTACATCTTTAGTGTTCTGACCTATGACGGAGTCTTCATAATTGTATTTTTCATTATCACATAATAAAAAATAATATATATCTTCAAAAAAAAATTTGACGAATGTTCAAAATATTTGTTAAACATACCTAATTCATTGAAAATTTGATTTTTTTTTTCTAATTTAGATTATTATGAGGGCACTTGTGAAGGAAAGCCCAACAATTAAGAATATGATCAATTTAATGAGTAAGCACTACCAAGTACTATTTAATTACAAACTTACTGTTGTAAAATATCGCGTGGCGAATATATAATAGAGAAGAGATTTAAGAAGAGAAAGCAAGTGAACACTAGAGATAGTAGCAAGATGAGAGAGCTTTATTTCTAGTATCTCACTGTCGTGTTTCTGTGTGATTGTCTATTGTACATCAAAACTAAACTCCTATTTATAGGAGAACAAGAATGTACTTATCATTAATATCAATGTATCGAATGATACATGTACGGGATAAGGGAGACGAACGTTCATTGTATAGGGAGATGTACTTAGAACATTTGATACAAATGTACCATAATAAGTACATTGGATAAGATGAATATAATGAATATTCATTCATGTATTCTATCAATTCATGTATTTCATAACACTCCCCATTGAATATTCATCATATTCATTACGAATGTGCATCAAATGATACTGCCTCATTAAAAACCTTAAGCTGGAAAAACCCAGTGGGATAAAAACCGGACAAAAGGGAAAAAGAGTGCAGAGCACACATGTTATGATATCTCCATTTTATGGATGCATTAATTGCCTCGTTAAAAACTTTAAGCCGGAAAAACCCTATGAGAAAAAACCGGACATAAAGAAAAATAGTGCAATGTATATATAGCCACTCCTAGGACTAATCATTATTGCATCTTGTGAACTAGCCGCATATCAATGCTGCAATGCATAGTTCATAATATCTTCCCCTCAATAGAGCCATATAGCCACTTCTGGGGCTAATTAATCTTACATCTTATGAACTCGCCTCATACCAATGCCATATACTAATTTCTCAAAACTTGATGTTGGCAATGATTTGGTAAAAAGATCTGCAAGATTATTTATGGATCGAATCTGTTTAACATCAATTTGTCGACTTTCTTGGAGTTCATGAGTATAGAAAAATTTCGGCGAGATATGCTTGGTTCTATCACCTTTGATATATCCTCCCCTGACTTGTGCAACACAAGCAGCATTATCTTCATAAATTATAGTGGGAGAATTGGTAACCGGTATTAAGCAACAAGAATTATGAATATGTGTTATAACAGATCTTAACCAAACACACTCTCTTCCTACTTCATATAAAACAATAATCTCAGAGTGGTTTGAAGATATAGTTACTAGCGATTGCTTCGTAGAACACCAATAAATAGCAGTGCCGTTATAACAAAATAAATACCCGATTTGAGAGCGAGCCTTATGTGGATCGGATCTATATCCAGCATCAGCATATCCAACTAAACCAGAGTTAGTGGAATCCTTGGAATAATATAATCCCAAATCTATGGTTCCTCGGAGATAACGGAAAATATGTTTAATTCCATTCCAATGTCTCCGAGTTGGCTCAGAACTAAAACGTGCCAATAAATTTACCGCAAAAGCGATATCTGGTCTTGTACATTGTGCCAAGTACATCAAAGCCCCAATTGCATTAAGATATGGTACTTTAGGACCAAGTATCTCTTCATTAGATTCTCTAGGACGAAATGGGTCCTTTTGGGGATCCAGAGACCTTACAACCATAGGGGTGCTCAATGGGTGAGCTTTGTCCATGTTGAAACGTTTAAGCAATCTTTCAACATATGCCGATTGATGGACGATTATTCCATTTGCTTTATGCTCAAGCTCTAAACCAAGACAAAGTTTGGTTTTACCCAAATCTTTAACTTCAAACTCTCTTTTCAAATATTCAGCAGTTTCAGCTAACTCTTCTGGAGTTCCAATTAAATTTATATCGTCGACATAAACTGCTATAATAGCAAATCCAGTTTATGATTTCTTAATAAACACGCATGGGCATATAGGATCATTTTTATACCTTTCCTTAATTAGGTACTCACTTAGGCGTTGATACCACATGCGACCGGATTGCTTTAACCCGTACAAGGATCTCTGCAATTTTATTGAGAATAAATTGCGGGGAGTGCATGCTTCAGGAATTTTGAATCCCTTAGGAATTTTCATATAAATATTAAAGTCTAATGAGCCATATAGATATGCCGTCACAACGTCCATAAGACGCATTTCCAATCTTTCAAAGATTGTTAAGCTAATGAGAAAACGAAATGTAATCATATCCATCACAGGTGAATATGTCTCATTATAATCAATCCCAGGTCTCTGGGAAAATCCTTGGGCAACGAGTCGGGCTTTATACCTAACAACCTCGTTTTTCTCATTTCGTTTTTGGATAAATACCCATTTATATCCAACGGGCTTTACATTATCGGAGATACGAGTTATAGGTCCAAAAACCTCCCGTTTAGTTAGGGAAACTAATTCAGCTTTAATTGCTTCCTCCCACTTATGCCAATCTTGCCTTTGACGACATTCAATAATAGATTGTGGTTCACAATCATCATCCATAATTTGATGAGCAACTGAGAATGCAAAAGCATCATCAATGATGATTTCATTTCGATCCCAAATTTCATTACAATATGTAATGGAATTCTCAGTATTCCCGGGGCTAGTGCTCCTTTCATGGGTTTGCGCCTCTTCAGGGGCAATAAGCTCTTTGGGAGCAAGCACAACGCCAGGCTCTTCTGGAGCGGATTCTTGATTCTTTCCCCTTCGTTTTCGAGGAGCAGTATCTTTTGATCCTATCGGTCTACCACGCTTCAAGTGTGGGGATTTTGATCCATTTTAACCTGTTCTTCGGGAACAGCTATTCTAGTTGGAGCATTTGCAGCTGGAATATAAGACTTCGTTACCTTATTAGCATCATTAAATGCGTCAGGAAGTCTATTGGCCATAGCCTGTAAATGGATTATTCACTGCACCTCGTTTTCACATTCAGGAGTCATTTGGTCTAATTGAGATAAAATTTTCTCATTCCAGGAAAAAAACCTTAATTGGTTTTTGTTTTGCAGTCATGGAAGTTGTAGGTATCCCAATTGATGGAAACCTAATCTCATCGAAATGACAATCTGCAAACCTGGCAGTAAAAAGATCACCGGTAGTTGGTTCCAAGAACCTAATGATAGATGGTGAATTAAATCCAACATAAATGCCCAAACGGCGTTGGGGACCCATTTTCGTCCTTTTTGGCGGTGCTACGGCAGCTTTGTACTGCACAACCAAAGGTGCGTAGATGTGAAATATCTGGTTCATAACCAAGAACCATTTGAAGGGGAGATTGTAAAATACTAGCGAGTGGGCGTAATCTTATTAGAGGCTGCCGCATGCAAAACTGCATGACCCCATGCTGTATCGTTGAGATTCGTTCTCAATAATAGAGTGCGGGCAATAATTTGGATACGTTTAATCAAGGATTTTGCCAATCCATTTTGAGTATGAACATATGCAATCAGGTGCTCAACCTCGATTCTGAGTGAAGCACAATATGTATCAAAACTCTTTGATGTAAATTCACCAGCATTATCCATCCTTATGCTCTTAATTGGATAATCAGGGAATTGTGCCCGGAGCTTTATAATCTGCGCAAGTAAACGTGCAAATGCGACATTGCGCGTAGATAGTAGGCAAACATGAGACCATCTACAGGATGCGTCCACTAATACCATAAAATATCTAAATGGTCCACTTGGTGGTTGTATTGGTCCACAAATATCACCCTGAATTCTTTGCAAGAATAAAGGTGATTCAAAATTAACCTTTGTTATAGAAGGTTTAATAATGAGCTTTCCTTGTGAGCAAGCCTCACAATTATAATCTTTGGACAACAATACATTTATATCCTTTAAAGGGTGCCCTTTTGTATTTTGAATTATCATACGCATCATTGAAACGCCAGGATGACCAAGGCGATCATGCCACAGTCCAAACTGATCAGGGCTTACCAATCTCCAGGATGTGGTAGCGTAGGTTTCAACAGCTTTAATCATGACACAATACAAACCCATAGAAGAAGCTTCTAGCTTCTCATGGATGGTCTTCAGGCCCATCTTATAAGAGGAAATGCCAATGTATTCATTATCTTGCTCATAAATAGTCTCAATATGGTACCCATTACGGCGTACATCTTTGAAACTGAGCAGATTCCTTTTTGATGGAATGCTTAGAAACGCATTATCAATATGCAGGATTGTGTCATTTAGCAAAATAATTGCAGCATTCCCAAAACCATCAATAATCGGAACAGGACCTGATATTGTATGGATTTGTACCTTACGCAATGTCATACTCGAGAAAAAGTGTCTACTACAAAATATAGTATGTGTTGTTGCACTATCAAGCAAACAAACATCTTCCTTTTTCTCGGTATTTTCCATTTGCATTTATATTGACAACTTCAGGTGTCAAGTATCATAAAAGTTACATATTAGTTATATAGTCGAATAAAATTTCAAAGATAAATATTATATAAGGTTCATAAGTATTTCATAAAGAACAATAAAAAAGTAATACATTTAAAGCGAAATAACATAAAATTCAAAGTTCAAATTATCATCCACCAATCTGATTCATCAAAGTAATCAGAGGTCCTCAAAGAAATCAGAGACATCCAATGATGCATTTGCTACTTCAGGAGCAAGATGAGTCCCACCAACGGAGATATTGTTGGCCTCAATAGTGGTTATGGCAGTAGGATTGATTTCAATGGCATGAAATTTACCACGCTTGCCTATATGCTTTAAAGATGCCTGGTATAGGTCAACAAAATGTTTTGGCGTACGACAGGTACGTGACCAGTGCCCAGTCATGCCACAGTGATGACAAATACTTTCATTAATCACCTTCTTTTGCTTCTTTTCTTTGCCATGATTTAGGCCAAAGTTTGATTTCCTAGGGCGGTTAAATTTCTTGCCATTCCTTCTAGGATTATGTTCTTGTCTGCACTTATAGCCCTTAAAATGACCATTATTTTTCTCAAAGTTAGCATGTGTTTCAAGCAATACTTTTGAGCCAGCAAGTAGTTTGCTCAGCAATAAGGAGCACAGAAATTAATTTAGAATATGTGGCAAATTGACGTTGCCAGTATTACTGTTGAAATATAATATTCGAAGCATGGAAGATGGAAAAGTTTTCTCTAACAATTCCGCATCAGCAAGTTTGATACCACATAACTTAAGTCAAGAAATAATATCAAATTAAGCGGAATTATAGTCAGACATCGATTTAAAATCTTGCAGTCTGAGATTTTGCCAATCATATTGTGCTTGAGGGAGGATAACGGTTTTTGTATGATCATACCTATCCTTCAACCTCGTCCACAAGATATGCGGGTCTCGAACAGATAAATATTGAGTCTGCAGGCTCTCGTGCAAATGACGACGAATAAAAATCAACGCATTTGCTTTATCCTTTTCATTTGAGGTTCCATCCTCTGTAATTGTATTAGCGAGACCTTGCCCTTGGAGGTGCATTTCCATGTCAAGGCGCCAGGATAGATAATTCTTTCCACTCACTTCCAGGATGTGGAATTTGGGCTTTTCAATATTTGCCATAATCCTTGCAAAAATAAATCTTTAAATTAATTAAAAGGATTTCCAAATATCCACCGCTACTTCAGGAGCAGAAGGATACTTTTAGATTTAAAAGTTTGGCTTCGGGCCAAGAAAAATAAAAATGAAGAATTGATAGAAGAAGATGAAGTATAAGTTGATCAATAATAAGAATACCTACCTTGCAAAAATTACTTACTCAGTCGATAGATCTTCGTGCTTGCAAAAGTTACTTACTCAATCGGTAGATCCTTGTGCTGATAACGTGTTGTAAATATCGCGTGGCGAATATATAATAGAGAAGAGATTTAAGAAGAGAAAGCAAGTGAACACTAGAGATAGTAGCAAGATGAAAGAGCTTTATTTCTAGTATCTCACTGTCGTGTTTCTGTGTGATTGTCTATTGTACATCAAAACTAAACTCCTATTTATAGGAGAACAAGAATGTACTTATCATTAATATCAATGTATCGAATGATACATGTACAGGATAAGGGAGACGAACGTTCATTGTATAGGGAGATGTACTTAGAACATTTGATACAAATGTACCATAATAAGTACATTGGATAAGATGAATATAATGAATATTCATTCATGTATTCTATCCATTCATGTATTTCATAACACTTACTTTATTTTAACAAATTGATATATAAATCATCTCATCCTTTGTGTTCATTTGCTTCCAAATTTTTTTTTTAATTTTTTATGGAATATTTGTTAATAACATTACATTGCAAATCTCGCCATAACATTACACATGCTAAGCATAATAAAATATAAGTCTTAAGTCATGATAACATGGACGTCACCCGTATTTCTATTTGCACTTAAATGATCCATAATTTGTAATTCTGACTAAAGGCATGGTTAGATAAAGTTTCCTCCAATCAGGATGTACGAAAATACAACCCTTTTTAAATATAATGTGGTAAATTTAATTTTTACTCTTTTGTTATCAAATCGAGGAAGTTCAGTTAGTGTGTGTTTGTATAAGACTCTCTATCTCTTCATCCACATGTTTGAAATGTATATTTTTTGTGGATCCTCTCACTTAGGAGAAGGACGAAGCGGGCTTAAAATAACGATGTCAAATTCCCATTGTTGTATATACATATATACTTGTACATCGAATGGTATTTTATATATTAAGAGCAAGGTCATCCATTAAAGAAATTCGATGAATAGATATATGAACCAAAAGTGAGGGCTCTTAATTAAAGATTTTCATATACCCACCGTTCAAGAAGAACAGATGATTTTAGTCAACTATTCTGGGTTTGATTGTAGGCAATATTTTGAAAATGTTACCAAAGGTTGAATCGGAGTATGGACCGACATTCAATTCTTCTGGTTCGATCGACCCAACTGTTTATACTGATCAGTCAGAATATAAAGAATGAAGTAAAAAAAATAAGCAATATTTGAAATGATGATTTTGAAAATGTTATGAGAGAACTCACGTGTAATATTTTCCTGCTTTAAAATATCTTAAGAGTTCTGCAATGAGTAAAAACAATTTTTTTCCTGTCACTTGTAGGAGGCTGAATTGTCTAGATAGTGCGAGTAGAGACATGCTAATTTTCCAAGATCACCCTATTATTTTCAAGTCGCAGATTCGGCTACCGACAAGAAGATAGTTAAGCATAATGTCATGCAATGGAAAGAGACGGCACTTCAGTTTCTTTTTTTCCATTGACTGTGCTGTTGCGACTTGGACATAGCCGGTTGCTAACAACGAGGGCTGGGGCCGGTGGTCATGGTGGGTTGGCGCGTCATCTGAAACTTACGCATAACTAGTGTTGCAAGGGTCGATTACAGGGGCAACAACGTGAGATCCGTCGAGACATGGCTTGCAAGCAATCTTGATTGTGATTACCAGCACTGTTTTACGTGATTGCTATGAGCAGGTTTGCAATTATGGCCTTTCCTTTTGCCAAGTGATAAGAGACACTAGACATCCTGTCCTGATAAAGTAAACATGTGAATATTGCGAAAGATGTGCTCTAAGTGCATTGTCAATATTAACTTATCTAGCACCAACACTTAGGTTTTTGGCCAAAAGAAAATCCATATTATGTTAGATTCAATAAGTTCATTGTGGAAATGGACTTTTAAAGAATGCGATTATTTAGGACCTACATAATCATCTCCTTTACTGGCAATTTTCACAAGATGAAAGCTAAATATTATCAAAGGCACTCGCCAGAATGAAGAGTATTAAACTATTTAAGAATAACACACCTCTTCATAGCCTTAATGAGAAGCTGGTAAAGTAAATCACAACTTTATTAACACACAACTTGGTATTAAGAAATTAATTAGTTGAGAACTAATGCGTAATATTAGAGGGAAAAAAATGATGAAGAGGAGCAGATATCACCAGGTATCTTGATCCCCCTAAATGTGTCGCGCGCCATCCGCTCGACGACATGCCTAAGCTAGATATAAAAGTTCGTGTTGAGAAAGTCCGTTCCCGAGCTCCGATCGATCGTCTACTCGCCGTTTGGGTGGTCACGCTGAGGGTCGAGATGGGGGAGACGGCATTGGGGAGGGCTCCAGTCGAGCGACTTCCACTGGCCATGCCTCGCCGAACCAGATCTCGGCCGAAGTAGGGGAAGCCAAGCTGGTTCTCCGCTGGCCACGGTGGTCGGCCGAGAACTGGCCCTCGGCCTGGGCTGGGCGAGACATTGCCGGACTGGGTGCATGGCCAGCCCGATGCGAGCAGTGGCACTCGCCGCGGCTGCCCCCGTCGAGGCGAGGTTGACAGAGCGCCGCGAGAGGAGAGGCAGGGGGAGGAGAGCAAGTCGGGTCCGCCTGGGTACCGTGTCGGATGTGGGTCGGAGTGGATCCGGGTCAGGTCTTTAGGGTTTAATATTCGGGCTGGGATGATTTAGGCATATTGGGCTTATTCTGCTTTAATAGGCCAGGCTTAGTTCATTTTTTTTAAAAGGGCCTGGCCTTTCTCTCTAAGCCGGACTAAGCCCGCGTTTCAGGCTCAACTAGGCCGCTAGTTGGCGACTCGGGTCGGTTCCAACATGGGTATTTTTTTTTTTTTTTGTATATTATGATATTATTTTAATATTAAAAATTATATTTTATTAAAAAATCAGAAGAATTTTTTTATTCTAAAAAACTAGCAAAAGGCTTAAAAATGGCTTTTGAGTGTTTTTCTCTTGAAAATGCATGAAAAAAAAAATCAGACCATGATGTTTAAAAAATATTAATTATCGAAATGGCATTAGTTAATTAACTGCTGTAATTAATTTTTCAATCCTAATTTCTTTGATTGTGCATAAGTGAAATATTTCTTTCAATATTTTACTAGGGCTTCTAATTAATTAACTACAAATTGATTAATGGCGAACATAATCAGACTAAGTCCAATCGGGAAGGTTTGAAGAGATCGCAACAACTAAGTGAGATTTTGTAAGATTATTGTCAATTATATAAAAAGCTTAAATATTTAATTATTTGCACAGTAGCCTTTGCATACTATGTTCCCTTGGGAAACTGACTGAGCAGACAACCGGTAGAGTTGAAAAGAGCACCGAGATTTTGACATGATGGTGGTTGTGGTCATGCCTAACTCAACAAACCACCCGATGCACCCCTTTCTACTCTCTCCGTTTCTAGTTTTTATTTTATTTTCTTCCTTTTCTCTTTGAAAAAAGTCAATTTATTTTAAGTATAAAATTATTATTTTACTTT
Organism: Eucalyptus polyanthemos subsp. polyanthemos; assembly: GCA_017140185.1. Classification (NCBI taxonomy): domain Eukaryota; kingdom Viridiplantae; phylum Streptophyta; class Magnoliopsida; order Myrtales; family Myrtaceae; genus Eucalyptus; species Eucalyptus polyanthemos. The sequence goes on from CM029458.1 coordinate 31,292,050, forward strand.
TTTTATAATAAAAAAGACATGTCAGCTTACATCTAAGAGCCCTTTGTCACATGATTTGCCGTTCATTTGGATGGAAAAAAAAATAACGGTAGACACTCGAATAAGAGTAAGTACATTTTTTTGTGGACATTTGAGAGTTTGGTCATTTTTGTCTTTTTGATATACATACATATGTGTACATTATTTTAAGAACTAGGAATTTTCATTTTAGGAATCTTCTTGTCCTAAATAAAAGAAAATGAAATAGTTGATTTTTCCTTATGAAATATATTTTTTGCTTTTATTAAATGAAAGCATGGAGTAGCTGAATTTTTTAAAGCCAACTAATTCACATAAATGCACGAAATCATAAAGATGCACATCGACACTTATCAAATAGTTTTTGTAAACATTTTTATAGGAAGAAGAAAAAGGAAAATTCAAGTTAAAGGTTCCTAAAGGTTGAACAAATTTACTGCATAATCTATTCAGGATTGAATGTGGAAAAAACCATGATTTTGCAAAACGCTTCAATAATAGCTGAGACACTAGCATTCGTTAGATGGGAGAAAGCTTTTCTCGAGAAAGAAGTTTTGAGGCATAATCAAGCAAAAAATATCACACCCTATTGTTGCAATTGGAGCTTGTGGGTTGGCAAATTGGATATCATAACGAGACTACCAATTAATGCTATGGTCAACCTTTCAGAGACAAGAAGAAATATGGTCTCATGCTAATAGATGTTCTCAAAAGTTAAGAGATGGTGAACTCGGAGTCAGAGGAGGAGGAGGACGAGAAGGAGTGGGAAGGCGACGAGGGGAGGGTGTGGGAGTGGGTGATTCAGGGTTTTGTCTCTTCTCCTCCCCATAGTTGATGCTTGATGAAGACGATGAACTTGGGTCCGTGAAAGCTTTTCAGAGACACGAGATGGGGCTGACGTGGAAGTCCAGGACCACTTAACGTTTTTTACGTAAGGAGGGATTACGATTACGATCAATTCTTAGCGCCCAGCAGATGCCATGTCCCCTATAAATTAAAAGAGAATCTTTTCAACTTAGATTTCGCTCTGCAGTTTAAAGAGGAAATACCCAGCTCTGAAGTTTAAATTTGGATTTCGCTCGCCCAACCCGGCTAGTGTCTGGGCCATTTTTGAGTTTGAGTGGACATTCGCAAGTCTCAACGGTCGAAAAACTAGGCATTGGAAGTGTTAGTAACAGCTTGCAGACAGCCACCACGATGGAAATTGGTCGGGAGTTAGTTTTCGTTTAAATAAGGTAACCTATTGCCTTGGATTTGTGTACACGAAAATACTTGCAAAATCTCCCTCGTGTTCACTTTGCAAGTAAACTTCTAGTGAGAGAAATTGTTTGTAGATGAATTCACTTTGCTTGCAGTGAGTCTTGGCTCCATCGTAAAACAACCTCCGTACCAGAAATCAGATAATAGTAGAACAAGCACAACTTCCGAATGGTCTCGAGAAGTGGGGTAGCCATTGATTTGGGTAGAACCACCACAAAATCTTCCCTAACCTTTTTATATTTATGTATGCGAAATGTTTTATATATTGTTTGTATGGAAATCTTTTTGGTGGGCTAATTGGCCGAGCACTTCAATGTTTCCAGAGAATTATTATAATCTTGCCCATTTGAAAATTATGTGTACGAACAAATGGTCTATATATTGATTTACTTTACGGCTCTTTTAAAATAAAAATGCTTTCATGACTTGAAATGGATGGAGTAATGTTAATGTGTTATTTAACCTTTAAAAGAATCGGACAACCAAGATCAATATTTTCAAGTAAGTAACTAACATTGGTGTCAATGGCTCAAGCTGATGCTTGAGGACACAACTCACAAGAGCAACATATCTTTGATGTTATGGAAAATTATTATTTAAGTTTCGAAAAATAAATAGACCGTGCTAACTATCAAGTGTTCGAAAAAACACCATCATTAACAGGGTTTGTTATTGAAAAATCCTCGAAAATTTGGTTAAAGGAAAAGTAAAATTGTGGTTAATTACAACACATTGAAAGGCTTTTAAAAAGAAAGAGAAAAAAGAAATCATAAAAGAACGGTGGTCCCCCGATCTAGCTAAGTTGAAAATGCAATTCGACCAAGCTAGGCCAAATTGTGATAAGTTCCCAATATGATAAAAGCCCAAAAAAATTCTAGGACCACCTTGCCCTAGTTCACAGGATCAAGTTAAAATTTGCTAGCAAATGAATAAGTTCTGCATTTAAAAAGAGGAGATCCAAAGGGTTCTAAATCCCCAAAACAAAATTCTTTCTCTTAGTAATTGGTAAGCAAGATACACTTAGTTCACTTAGTCTTTTTGAATAAGTGACAAAAACAAAATTCACACGGAATAACTACGTCCATTCGAACAAATGCGCTAACAAAAAACATATAATACAGTCTAAATGGATGTTACATCGTTCAAGAGTATCTAATATGAACTGAACACATGCCAGCACAGACAAAAGTGGATAGAAACATTAAGAACAAATTGTTGGAATCCAACTTTTACTATCGTGTCAATTTAAGATATGTCTGATGTAATGTTGGCGCTCACTTTGATAATTTGTTGTCGTGTAGCCTTAAAAGAATGAAATGAATCGACTTAGTCGATCTTATTGAGAACTCGGCCAAGAAGTATAAAGAACTCGTGGCTTTAGAGATGCACTTGTTTATCTTGGCCGTGCATCCAGGTGGGGACTTTTTTCTTTTATCTTTTTTTGGTCGTGCAAGTGGAGACTTTACTAAATGAAATTTGTGTACTATTGGCAATAGCATTCCCTCTACAAAGTCCCAGTGTAACAATTAGGGAAGGGAAAAAGTTGAAGTTTTTAAGGGGCTGCATGGTAATGTTCTTTTTTCTTGTTCATGAATAAAATTTTTGTTTTTTTGTTCCCGGGAACAAAAAAAAAAAAAAAAAAAAACGCGCGTTTATTTGCGTTTTTGTTCAAAATTTGTCTTTTTGTTCTCGGAACAAAAAAAGAACGGAAATGAGAAACAAAAAAAAGTTGTTTTTTGTTCTAGAAACACTTCTCTCTTTTCTTTTCTTCTTCTTTTCGCCTGGCCTCGGCCATGGCTGGTGACCGGTCGTCGAGGGCTGGCGACGCCGTCGAGGGTTGGCGACCTCGCCGGAGCGTCGCCGGCCCAAATCTGGCAAGGCCAAGCTCGCCAAGCCAAGGCGAGGCCGAGCCTCGCCGACGCGGGCGAGGCTCGGCCTCGCCCAAATCCGGCTAGGCCAAGCATCGGCAGGGGTCGGCGACGCTTGACCTCGCCCAACCACGGCAAGGCTCGGCCCCGTCGGCCGGTTGCCAAAGGCCGGCGACCGGCCAAAAGAAGAAAAAAGAAAGGAAAAAGGAAAAAAAAATAAAAATTTAAAAAAATTAAAAGAAACAAAAAAAGAATATAAATTTACCAAACATGTTTCTATTCATTTTTTATTTCCAGAACAAGTTTACCAAACGCGTCTTTCCGGGTCAAAAATTGTTCCTCGGAACAAAAATAGATTCCTGGAACAATTTTTGAATAGAAACGTTACCAAACGGGTCCTAACTTACCCACTTTCAAGAGATAAGTGGGTTACTGTAAAGTCAACCATTTTGGTCTATGATCAAAGCAATGCTTTGAAAACCGTCCTAGAATGGGGGCCGATATGCAAATCCACCATATTCAACCGATCCAATTGTTTCTATCAATGGGTTCGAATGGAAAGAATGTATTAAGAAAACAAAGGCAATCCATGGGACAATAATGTTGAAAAAGTGATGTATGAATTTCACACGTAAGATTTGTATGCTTCAAAGGATCTTAGGTGTTTTGCAATGAGTAGAAATCAGATATAGCAAGGCAAAGATGATGAAAGTTACGGTGATGAGTTTTGTGTTTGAGAATAAGTTACCTTGAAGCAAGATCAAGTTGTGTCCGAGTCCGGAAATGCAGTGCAATCCAAGGATTATCTTCTCGTCTCAATCTGGAGTCATCAAACCAAATATATTAGGGCGAACAAGAAACTGGCATCTCGGTGATTTTTTGGGATTAGTGTACTGTTCTTACTGATGTATTTCTTGTCTCCAAGCACAAGCCCTTGCACTTGAACAAACCTTTACTTTTTCTCGTCCCGAAGCATGAACCGGATGTGGTTGGTATATACGAAATCTTGTGGTGGTTGAGTCTCTTTGATGAGGCAATGGACTTGTTCAACCTCAACTTCTGACCAAGACCAGCAAAACAAGCCCTACCTCTAGACATATAAGATTATCTTCTTTGTTCTCTTTGTAAGAGGATATTCAGAAATTTTGAGGATGGAGCTCATCACTGTGGTTCTGTCCAACTTGTCCAGATCAATAATTGCAAATGACCAAGACTTTTTCCTCGCTTACAAAATGTGTGGAAGGAGACTAATTGTTTCTTCTTCTAAGCTACAATTCCCACACAATAAATTAAAATCATTTATTAATTGCTCTTTGGTCGAAAATTTCTAGCTATATTGTAATAGATTACAAGCCTATGTCATTTGGACCATGTGGACTTCATGTGGAGCTTTTGTTAGTTAATTTGACTATTTTCACAAAAAAAAAATAATAATTTCACTTGAATCATTTGAGGGCTTAGAGTGATCATTTTCCCTAAATCTAAACACAAAAGGCTTGAAAGTTGGCAATACAAACAAATCTATAGCCTACTGAAGGTCTTGCTTTTTTTTTTTTTTTTTTTTTTACTTTGGCAATTAGTAAATACATATTAAAGTGTTCCTATATTGAGTGCGCATATGAGGTGAAAATAAATGCCACATCTTAGATTTTGGATAAAAAGAAGTATTCCATGATTATCGAAAGAGTAGGTCATGTATAAATTGGCAACGGTTGGCCTTGGCTTAATAGACTCACAGAGGGAGAATATATAGTGCACAGTAAAGTGTAAAATAAGAAGAATCTCACACTAAAAACTTGGAGCGTGAAGGATTGAAGCAATTGATAAAGCCTCATCAACCTTTTTTTTTTTTTTTAAAGAGGTGCACGTGTAGTAGGAGGAAAGGCAGTCAATTAAAAAGAGTAGATCATGTGCGCCGACTAAAATTAGATGGCATGATGGCATCCTAAATAGTTGAGCATCGTCAACCTTCAGCCTCATAACTATCTTGTAAATTTTAATTATTGTTTCATATTAATAGTTCTTACTATCGGCCATCTTAAGAAAAATGGACATGTACCTTGTCTATTCAAAATATTTAACGGAATCAAAAGCATTAGAGACCGCACATAGCTAGCTTCTCCTAGAAACCTCTCCGGTGAATATTCCATTGAGTTTTCTTCTTCCTGACACAAAAAGACAAAAGGCAAACAGAAACCAAAGTAATCTGATAACATTAGTCGATATCTGCCCAAAAAGCATGATCACAAGTGTAATTTCAAGTCCTGATTACTTAATTGCCATTTAACATTCGAATTCCCACGGAAACATTAGATCCTCCAATGCATTCATTTTGTTTTTTCTTTCCAGGATTACATGGACATAGCACTCCTGTGGACTACAAGATAGCTGAAGCCAATCTACCATTACCAACTAAAGAAACGAAGATAGTAAAAAGGAACATGACTTCAAATTCTTAATGATGTCGAATTTTAAGGGGAAAAGGAACCAAAGATACAAAGAAAAAACAATGTAAGTGAAAACCCAAAAACAAATGTAGAAGTTATTACTGGGTAGTCTAGCAGGGTAAAGAGAATCAAGGTGCTTTTCTTGGTACAGGGTCACTTTCACTTTTGCCTCTGGTACCATTTTGGCCAAGTCTAAGGGAGAATGGTGATTGTTGACTAACTTGTCACAACTTGCATGTTTTCTCCGCCTACTGCGAATAAAATTCAAGTCTGAAAGCTTTTAGACTCTTTGAATTATTCAAAGTTCTAACCCATCAGTTCGATTGTCTCTCATTTAATTTGGTCGTTGTAAGACGCCTTTTTCCATCACTCTATTTATAAGATTTTTCAAAACACTTGAATTTTTGCAATGAGAAAGTATTTCTCATAATGCTGGTGCAAAAATTACTAGGATATCGAGCACTTTTTGTTCCATAGTTAAATGTATCTATTCTTACGATGAATATTTTGAATGGTTGATTGCTTTATCATCTCATGCTAATACAATTGCAAAAATTTCTATTAAATATGCTTAATAAGCCCCTTTAGAAAACTAGATAGCACGGCCATCATTGCGATATTATTATTGGCAATAATATTTGCCTAGCGATCCTTGAAAGCGGTGTAGAAAAGTGGGAGGTCTGTATCTCTGTTATGGAGGGGTGTCAATTATCCAAACTCCTACGCTTTTGTAGATATAAATTATTCAATGAGTTCCTCAATTGCCTCTACTCCTCCCTATAAGGAGAAATGGGCATTTGGACCATTTAAGCATAAAACTGTTAATTATGTGATGTTTTATAAAATCATAATCTTGTCCCAATCTTGTTATGGAGATAAAACAAAACAGTTTTGATAAGGAGTAATGAAATTGTCTCGATACAAAATCTGTTTGCTTGCGACTTTATCACTAGAGGTAGTTTTCCCTCACTTAAGTCCCACTAAACCACCAACCAAAGCAGATGTTTAAATCGCAACCGCTAGTTGTCATTTTCCACTTTCAACCTACCCCCTTTTGTATCCTCAACCATTTGCAAAGTGCAGGAACAATGAATATCTTTTGAAGGGCATAATTGGACTCTTGAAAGAGAGACCAACCTCTATGCTTTTCCCTGAATATGCAGCATAGACATAGATATTAACTTCTTTTTAAGGAAAACGAAACACTCTGAAATTTGATTTTAATATTCATTTTAGAACGGATCAATGGGCAGATATTGCCGTAGAGAGGGAACAACTGAGAAAACATCGGGTGCATCTCTTATGCCACCTCATTTTTTTTTTTAATAATCCGTGGGGGCGGCTTCCGTCGACTTGTTTTTGGCTGATTTCTTTCCTGAATTATGCAGAGGAGACACGAAGAACTATCACAAGAGCACGAGGTTTTTACATTCTTGCCTACATTCACGTTAGCATGAAAGCATTAGTAATTAAAATTTCTTAATTCATGATTTAAAAATTTCATCATGTGCAGATGACCGTAATCCAAAATAATTTATTATGTATCTTATGAGATTTGCACATATGACTTCCAATTCCCAAACTTGAAATTCTTTTATATCCCAACCATTTGCGCCACTTATGGGAACCGTAAATTTCATATTCTCATTAGTAACATCTCAAATATATTGACAAATCACAAATTTGACTCTCATGCACTGTTGAGAGAGGGGGGCTAGCAATGTGTTGGTTCCTAAGGTTTAAATTTTGCCTTGATTCACATGAAAATCACCCTCAAATTCTACCAACTTGTCTGTTGGAATTGAGGATTTTTGACACTTTTTGATAGATTATTTCCTTTAAAATATGATTTGCCTTTCCATTTGGTGGTATAGATATAGATTATGACACTTTTTGTTCTTATAGATGTGGGCCTGTAAACTAAGTTACGAAGACTCGACGGATTGGCTCTCTTCCACAAAATTGCCTTTCTATTCCTCCATAAGCCTTTTGTTCTCTTCTTTGTTTAGATTCCCCTGGCTTGGAACTCTTTCGACCATGTTTGCAAATTCAATAAAATTTTCTTTGACCTCAAAAAAAAAAAAAAAAAAAAAAAAAAAAAAGATCTTTGCCTTTTCTCATGCCTCGCAAAGGATGATACACACGAGTCAATTCTTTCTTTATTTCTTGGGTCCCTCCAACTTGTCCAGATCAATAATAGCGAGCGACAATTGAACACAGAAGACAAAACAAAACAAAGGCAACGACTATGGGTGGTGTGGGTTGTAGAAACTGAGATGTTATCTTTAGTCCCTTCCCATCTAAAAAGGACAGGTTTGATTGATAAGCAACTCCTCACATGAGCTCGCCATAAGATTCCCCTTTCTCTCTTACATAATGCGTGGAAAAGTGATTAGCATTTCTTTTTCTAGGCTACGGTTCCGACGAAGACAAAGCATAATCGAAAGGGCCTGATTATTCAGAACTTAATCGAATCATATCTATTGTTCATTGTAATCTCAAATATCCTACTACTTTCCACGAGAATTCTGATTTATTGGCAAAAAGGCAAAGAAATCGATTTCTTATTCCACTACAATCGATTCAAGAACGAAAGAAAGAACTAATGCCCCATTCAGGTATCTCGATTGAACTACCGATAAATGGAATTTTACGTAGAAATAGTATTCTTGCTTATTTCGATGATCCTCGATATAGAAGAAAGAGTTCGGGAATTATTAAATATGTAATAATTTCCTTGCCACCATGTCCATTTAACAGAACAAAATTTACCTATTAATTACTCCGTATTTGAAAATAACTATGATAATAGATGGCTCGTGGTTAGGAATTTCCACCGTCATTGCAATGGCCGGCTTGCATTTGAAAATATCTATGCTAATAGGTGGAGGTTTGGTAATTCATTTGTAATAGCATTCTTCAACGGTTGAAAGTGTTAGGGCATGGCTTGATTTTAGTGATTATGATCATGCATTTAATCCCAAGAGCTATCATATTTGTATACGAAATTATGTGCTATCATGTCATCTAATGCTTTTTTTCTAATTTAATTTTTCTTAACGGTGGGTTACTCTATCTACACTTTTGCTAATGATAATTTTCATCATTTTCTCATATCTACTTATTTGCAATATACATGAAATTAATTTTCTGTGATGAAATTTTCTAGTAGCAATGGATTTATTTTTATTGATTCGCTAATATCATCTACCAAATATGGGTATCACGTCATAATTTGGATCTCAATATTGTGAAAATCTTTTAACGAAAACCCCATAGTCCTCGAATTAAGGTCAAACGAATATCATAGCAAAAAATGTATTCCCTATATTGTTAAACTTTTTTGAAAATTCACAACAATCGTCAATTTAAATAAACTAATAAAAATATGCTAAAATTACCATAAAAATTAGATCAGATGAAGAAAGCGCATGTGCTGCCACATGGGTCACTTTCACACGAGTAATATCCACTTCTATGTGTATAAAGATAGATTGCCAATGATCCAATTGTTAGGTCTAGAGTAGCATTGAATAAATCTATGTATATGTACTCATCCAATTGATGAAGAGTGCAAGATCAATATTTACTTGTCTCGACCTACCCCTCAATACGGAGGGAAATAAGTTTAGGGGTATTACCTAAAAGACATCTCTATGGTCCATGATTAGGTGTGGTACCTCCCACGATGTTGGAGTATTCATAAAAATTTTCAAATGATGAGTTGTCACTAACTTATTAAGGTTGCCTAGAAATTAAATGAGATATGAGAATATACCTCACTTCCTATGTAATCAAAGAGTTTAGGGTCGGAAACTTGATTACACTAATTAAATCATTTCGATACCTAATCTTGTTCATTTCAATAATATTTTCTATGAGGCAATCTGTGTTGATTTTAGAATCCACTAATACATAAGGTGACCATGTGAATGCCCAATCATTAACATGACAATTAGCAACCAAAGCGGCATCAAATAAATTAAATTGGAAGAGCAAGAATTTAGCATTATCAAATAAGGAGCCTACCATCTTAACTAAGCTAAAGCGAAATCATAGTCAACATATGGAAAATGAGTAATTAAGGGTATTTGTTTTAGGACAATCAGAACCCTATAAGGGCTTGTTTAATTTTTTAGCACAATTTTCTTATCAATGATTTTCCCATAACTTTAAGAGAAGGCTACCTTGAAAGACTATTTTTAAGTATTTTCTAACTTTAGGAAAAAAAATTTCCGGAATTTTTAATTAATTTTTACAAAATTAATTTTTAAAAATATATTTTTTATTCAAATAATTAGTAGTATGAAAATAGGGACCTGGCCAGAACATGGATGAACTTGGACTCACAGTTCAGACTAGAGGGCACAATTGATCTTATCCTCAAGCTCCAGACTAAAGCTCCAGATAGTCGTGACTTTCTTTCTCGCCTCTCCATTTCTACCCTTTCTAAGCCTAATTGGGAAAAACTCCCAAGTGAGCCAACTCTTCCACCAAAGCTACACCACGCCCATTCCTTCGTAACTGAGTGCACTAAGCCCATATTACTAAAAAGAACTCGGCCCAAGAACTTCCAAAAATGAAGCCAACCCGAATTCGTTAAAACCACTCAAGCCCAAAATTACTCAATCATTAAATAAGCCCAGATTCAACAAAACGCAACTTGAGCCACTATTGTCGTCTCCTTCTCTATTTTGTCTTTTTTCTTTTCTTTATTTTTTTTATTCTTTGAAAAAAAACCTCTACACACCAAACCCTCAAAACAGTAACCATACGTACTCAACAATCAAGCTACGGGGCCACCACCAACAATCTAGCTGCTCTTGCTCGGTAAAAGCTAAGAGATGAGCCCCCACACATCCACAACCGAGACTCACCCCAAACCATAATGTGAAAATATTCTTCTCATCGTCAACGACGTGACCGTATCCCCGCATCTTCACAGCAAGCGACTTTCAGCCACCGAGCAACCACTTGTCTCCATCGCTAATCACTGGAGGCTCCCATTCGCAGCCGCACCCCAAACACCAAGGACAACCGCAGGGATATACCAAGGCACGAAGCAAAGCAACCCAAAAAAACTCGGTAGAAATGAAATATGACTGAAAACGTACTTGCTAATCACAAGAGAAGCTACACCGCATCACTCATGTTCACGGGCTCCTTTCAACAATTGAAAAGTCCAATTCAACCGAACGGATTTGGTTCAAGTATTTCATCGAACGTTTCAAGGGCACTGGAAAACCGACCAACTTGCGCTGAGACTCGCAATAATCAACAAGTAGCAACCCAAAGTAGCAGCGCACGGAAGAATGGGACCGGTGCTCGTGAGAACCGGACAACGAAGAAGTCTGGTCCGGCGAGCCCAAAAAGGGGCAAAGCAAGGCACAAACAGGGAGTCGGCCGAGGGTCCCTACCCGGCTCGGTGATGGCGAATGGAGGGCGAGCTTGATAGACGGATCACGTTCGGTTGCCTCGCACGCCTCCAAGTCAGGATCCTCGGAAAAACGTCTCGTCCTGCGAAAAACGGCTCGGTGATGGCGAATTTTTATGATTTTATATTTTTTATATTTATATTTTATATTTTGATTATTTTGATTATTATTATTATTATTATTATTTGGGGAATGGGTTCGGACCGGGTTTAGCTGATACGACTCTCTGACCCAACTTATCTACCCGGATCCGACCCGCGTCGGATTAAACCGATTTTTTTAAAGCTTTTTCTCTTACTTTTTTAAAAAAAAAATCATTGTCCCTCTTTTTGTATTTTATTTTTTTCTTCATCTTCTTTTGCAGGTCTTCTTCAAGCGACGTCTTCATCCTGTGCAGGTCTTCTTCCCTAAGACACTATCATCGCCGAAACCACACTGATCTTCAATCAAGACTCAGCACTCTAAAAACACAGGAATGAAGACATACTTATCTCAGCATGTAATCAAACACTCGACGCTTGCTCTTCACCGTTTCTTATCGCGGGACGTCCACCGTTAATTGCCGGAACAACACCACCGGCGACCACCGTAGGAATGCATAAAGTTGCAAAAAAAAAGATACCAAAGGAAACGTTCGGATGTGGTCGTAGTAAGAATGAAACATGATTGATATCGAATCCAGAGGCGGCTAGCAAATCAATCGATAATAATCAACCTACATCAACATATTCTCAGATTTGAACAAGATCACAGATCATTTTCTGCTTGTGCCCCTGAGGCATTTCATCAAACAGGTTATGTGCATTTCAACCGCGATGCCTATATGAAGTTCTAGAACAATCGGCTCATTCTCGGCCATTACAAACGATGAAAAACCTATTTCGGATCGTCACAGCAGCGTCAATACACGTTCGAATTGCAAACATCAACTTGAGTTCATTCTTGGTTTGAGCGAGTAGAGGACATCACCTGCGTTCACGAAGAAGTTGCAGCAACCCAAAATCGATGAAGATGGCGTTCGGCTGCAATGGACGTCGACTGATGAGAAGGCTCAACTTCTCCAGAAACTTTTCATCGAGAGAACCTTTCTCATCCTCTCTTTTCTCGTTCTTCTCTGTCTTCTCCTTTCTTTCCAGCGAAACTTTCCTGAAACCTCCAATGGCCGACGTCCCTTCTTCTCTCTCTCTCTCTCCTCTTTCCTTCTTTTTTCCTCTCGAGCTAAGCCCTCAGCCAGCCGATCCTCCCCTCTCTGTTGTGCGTCGTCTCCATCTCCTCTCCCATTAGAAAGACTCTAGGATCTCCAGACATTTCCTCGTCAAGCACCGAATTCATAGCCTCTCTCACAGTCATCATCTCTTTCGCCGCAGTAGCGTAGCCCTGAAACCGGGGTCGTCGCCGTGGCGCGCAACTCTTCCGCAGCCTCTCTTTTTTTAAAAGCACAGCATCCGAGCCTCCGGCGGCGGCTTCTCGTCTCAGAATCGACAACATCTCGCGTTCTCGATACTCGAACTCTCGAGCTCGCTCTCGCCGCCAGATAACTACTATCAGCAACGTCGCCACGCGCCGATCGAGAGAAGGGAGACTCTACGCGGCTAGGAGAACTCGGAACTTGGAGAGCGCCGTCGTAGCCGAGTAGGCGGCGACGAGAGAGCGTTCGAGAAGAAGAAGGAAAGGAAGAAGCTCTTGAAGTCGAGGCGGAGATGGTGATCAGGTGGAGGTCTCGACGTGGAGGGTGATGAGAGCAGACACCTGCACCTCTCTCTATCTCTCTCTGTTATCCCTCGCCAGCTCACGGTTCTAGAAGGTTTCTTTCGGATCCGCTTCCGTCACATGCTCTTTGCTCATCCCTCGCTCGCCGGGCCTTCTTCGGTGACCGTCACTGTTCTTTTTTATTTTTCAAACGCTCACAGCCGTGTTGTGCGCAAGAGATGGGAGACAGGGGCGAAGGGGCCGGGCTCCTTTCTTGTCTTCTTGGGCTCAAGTTGTTGGCTTAAAGAACGGAGAAAAATGGGCCGACAGAGAGGGGTTGGGAATTAAAAGGTTGAAATTGCCAAGTGGGATTTTATTTTTATATCCTTTTATGTTTTTATATTTTTTAATCAAACTTTTGCTATCTCTAGAACTAACCTCTCTTCTCTGAAGAGCCCCTTTCTCTCCTTAGGGCAGAGCTTTTCCCTATCCCTTCAATGGTTGATAGTAAAAATACAACCCTAAAACCACAATGATTTTGGTTTTACTGGTCCTTCCACATGGATCCAAGTGCCTTTCAGATCTAGTAAGGTTTTTTGTTCGAACCTAATCCTTTCCTCACCCTGAGTTTTCCACCAAAGAAACCCTAACTCCATAGATGAATCTTCTCAGCTTGACCCTCTACCCCTTCCTCTGCAACTTCTTCTTCAAGGATCTCCTCACACTTGATCACTTAGCCATCTTCATAAATCCCATACCCATTTTCATAGAGCTCCCTTCAATCTAACCTCACGAGTATACCCAAAATCCCCAAAGACAAAGAACCCACAAGCAAATCCTTCTAGTCCATCCATCACTCTACACCTTTTTGAAAGCCCCCACAAGAAGCATCCTAAGCCAGCATCCAGGTCCTATTTCGAGCAAGGAAAGAGCAGCAACTACAAGAAGGGACCCTGTAGAAAGGCGAGATGGAAGGTGAGACAGAGACCGACTTGCGATTAGTAGCTTTGTGTAAAAGCCTAGGCCATCTTTGGTCAGACAATGATGTTGTAGAAGTATCGACAAAAATCCCTTCTAATAAAAGGAAGGAATGCATACAAACTCTATTTGGTAAGTTGTTCTCCAAACCTAATGTTAACTTCCAAACTTTTTCCAACACAATGAAGAAGGCATGGAAAACAGATTCAATTGTCTACTCATAAAAGGAGCCAGGGTTCTTCTCTTTCGCATTTCAATTAGAGGAGGACAAAGAGAGAATCATAAAAACAGGCCTGTGGTCCTTCGCTAGCAATCTTTTAGTCCTAAAACAATGTGAACCAGAGATCCCGGAGCACTGTTATGACTTTTCCCGATGTGCTTTTTGGGTTCAAATGGGTGGGACACCTCCAGGGTGGTTTAGAGAGTAAATGTTTGCTGATTTGGCTAAAAGAGTCAGAAGTGTGTTGGAAATACAGGTGAATTCTAAAGGAAATGGTCCATACAAAGTAGGGAAGGCGAGGGTAAAAATGGATTTGTGTGCACCCTTAAAATCGGGAGCCATATTGGACATAGGGAATAAGAAATTATGTGTGGAATTTAAATATGAACGCATTCCACATTATTGCTACTCATGTGGGAGAACTGACCATTACACTACATATTATGAGGAAATTTCCTATGAACAGACTAAATGGGCAGAAAACATGGCAGTAAAATATGGTCATTGGCTTAAGGTGGAAGTACGAGATCATAGCCCTCATTGGGAAGCTTTCTATGACAAATTAGAAACAAACACAGATGCTAAAGAAGTAGTTCCCGAAACACTAGCCACAAAAGATGGAATGGAAAGAGTGGTTAGAAATGAATCGAAGATAAGGGCAACCAACATTTGCAACAAGAAAAGGGTAGAAAGTTCATCTTCTAACAAAGCGATGGAAGGCTCAGCTTCAACTCCAGGAAAGACAGATAATGGGAAATAGATAATGTGCCTTGATCTCCCCAAATCAAATCTTTTGAATGAGGAAATCAATAGCACGAAAAGCTTAAAGACTCAAAGGGCCAAAAAACAGAAAAGATCAGTAGACCATATCCTACTTATCATTGATGATATAGAGTTGTTGGAAACTGTTCAGGTAGTAAAAGAAGGAAATGATTGGGCTTTAATGGCTAGCTCTAATAAGCCACTGGGGACATTATGAAAATCATTAGCTAGAATTGTCAGGGGCTAGGCAACCCCATGACATTCCAAGAGCTGAGAGCTCTAGTAGCTCTCAAAAGGCCTAACTTGGTTTTCTTAATGGAGACCAATAACAAGGAGACGATGGCTAAGGGTGTCAAAAGATGCCTAAAGTTCCCAAATATGTGACATCTGATTTTCCAATTCTAATTTGATTAAATTGAGACGGGCATTTCGTTGGCACGTATATAGTTTCTTTCCTTGAGTCGGCCACTCATGCGAAAATTAGTCTATCATGTGAAGTTGTTAAGAGATTCTAATGCATCAGACTCGAGAATTTGATCAAGAAGTGACATTTCGACCGAGATAATTTGCAAGGGTCATTACGGCACAAATAAAAATCGATTAGAGATCGGAGATAGGTCGGCTCGACAGAGGCATGTGATCAGGTGTGGGTGATTCCACCGAATCGCACAATTCTTGTCGATCGGCACTGGACCGACTTTTCTATCGATTGGGTACCCTGTGTCCGTATTTGAAACCTTGAGATTACCCCGACAACCGAAAGTTGCCAATGTGTCAAAGATGTACATTGTGGCTTGAATTGATCAACCACAGGTCAAATGCATAAAAATTTCTAAAAGCTACCCGGTAGATCAGGATGCGCTAGTATTGTGCCAAAGTGAAATTAACCGTGAAATTGAGATCAAATCCTGAAATTGGAAGTCATGGTGTGCCACAAATCTTATTAGGATCATTGGATTAATTTATGGACTTTAATTAGACTCAATTTGAAGAGAATTGAATGAAATTGAAGAATTAGCACACAAGATTCTATGCCCCGGCAGAAAATGAAATTGAACCTATTGGACTAAGGTTATGGGAGGTTGGAGTTAATGGATTGTGACATCACAAGTGATGTCATGGGGTGGGGCAAGATTGGCTAGGGTGGTGACACTTGGAGGGTGGAGATTGAATCCCAAAAAGGTGGGATGTCACTTCCCCATTGTCTCCATCATCTTCAAGCTTGGGAAGAGAGAGAGAGAAGGAGAAAGCTGAAGAAAAACCAGCGACCGCCCCTTTGTCCGCCCTTCGCCCGTTCGCTCACCGCCGCCTGCCGTTCGCCACCGGAGCTCACCGTCGCCGCTCGCCGCGCACGACCGCATACCATCCCGCGTGCGAGCTGTTCCGCCTCTGCCTGAACTCTAGCGTCGTCGTCCCTCCTTGCCAGCAGCTACTTTCCGTTCACCAGCCACCGTCAAAGCTAGCAAGACCGCCGGAGCCACCGCCGGTCGTTGCTCGAGCTAGCGCCGGTCCTCCTCTGCCATTCCTCCGCCCGTTCAGCCGCCATGCTGCCTTCCTCCAAGCTCGGTCAGTGGCTGGAAGTTCCAGCAAGATCCGGCCCTTCCAAACTTGATTTGGCCGCCTTTTGGTTCTCATTTGGTGTTGATCCGTGTAGGTTTGTCGTCGGGATCGTCGTGCTCTTCGCCGGAGACTCGTCGGAAAGCGATTCCGGTGAGTTTAGCTCACTAAACCTTGATTAGTGGGTTAATGATGCCTTAAGTGTGTTTAGCTTAGGTTGATTGAGATTAGGTTGTTAGATTAGTTTATTTAGATGTGGATTAGATTAAGGTGATTAATTAAGGTAAAGTATGTTTAGTTTAAAGGTTAAGTAGGTTTATTTTAATATAAGCCTTGATGTGACTTAAAGGAATTTGTTTATGATTTAAATAAATGTTTTGAAATTATTGGATTATTTAATAATATATTATATTCCGAAATTATTAAAATATTATTAATTAAAAAAAATCGAAAAATTATTTTTCATCCCAATTGCTCAGAAATTCGTGCCGATTGCCGCTGTATATTTAGAATTTGAAATTGATGAATGGTTAATGCAAATTGAGTGTTGATTGTGGAAAATATGGATTTTATTTATAAAATCTCAAATATCGGGTTTGGCATCGGAATTGGATTTTTAAAGATTAATATTGTAAATGGAGTATGTGAGTGATGTGCAAAGTGCCTTGAATTGATTATGAGATTGTTGTGTGATAATTAAGAGGAATTGTCTCGAGCTATTGAGCTGGAATTGCCCTTATATGGGATGCCCCATACAATGGATGCGGGTCGTAGTTGATTCTGGGCCCATGCTCCTTCGGGAACGCCGTCGATGTACTGACGAAGCCGGGCTCCAAGGTAGGGAGGCGATGCCTGGCTATATGTCAGTAGATAGCCGAACTGCGAGTAGGCTATGATCTTGTGTGGCGGTGAATAATAAATTGGAACGCTTATTATGATTGCGAAATTGAGTAAAATTGATTGTGTTATGATGGTTTACATTCTTATTATTACTTGTGTTAGAGTGATATGAATTGTACTAACTTGCAGGAAGGCAAGAAGGCGAGGTAAGTCTTCTGTGCTCTGTGGCTAGACCACTCTGGAGCGTATTTTCTTTCTAATAAGGGTTTAGGAGGGGTGAACTTGCTGAGACAATATCTCATCCCAGTTTTGGGAAATTATTACAAAGCCATAGATGGCAG
Organism: Eucalyptus polyanthemos subsp. polyanthemos; assembly: GCA_017140185.1. Lineage (NCBI taxonomy): Eukaryota > Viridiplantae > Streptophyta > Magnoliopsida > Myrtales > Myrtaceae > Eucalyptus > Eucalyptus polyanthemos. The sequence goes on from CM029458.1 coordinate 31,309,465, forward strand.
GACCTCCAGAGAAGAATGGCATCCCAGTGCATATCGTTTATCAGGTGCACAGCCTTCCTGATCTTGGGAGTCATTGGGTCTACGAGATGATCAGGACCACCGTATGGATTCAGGAGACCGTGGATGTTAGGGTGCCGCATAGGTTTAGGGCATGGTTTCGTTTTAGGGCTGATGGCGTTAGGGTTGGCCCACTGGATAGTATGGACATTCCGCTGGCTGTGATGGACGCCATTTTGGGTGAAGGCGTGGCAGATCTTCCTGACGGTAGAGTGGTCAACGCATCGCCCCCGGCCTCTTGGGTGACAGATCATGAGGATGTGGGATCGTCGAATGGGGCCGACTAGTAGTCTTAGGACTGTTCCTCTTTTTGGCGGACTGATCCATGTTGCGTAGATTGACCCTTTTTGATGCACATAAACTCTAACCCATTTTTGGTGCATATAGTCTCTGGATCCCGTTAGTGTATATAAACCATGAAATGATGATGTATGAAAGTATGTTGGTTTGATTTTGAATTGATTTTCCTGCTGTACCATCTCATATGTTTTTGTCAGGGGTTTCTTAGTACATTCCGCATGCGCATAATAATATAAAATGGGGTCGGCGACACTACCTGTGAATGTCGCATTTATATGACCATGGCGGGTTGTTCACGTGTCTCGGGGTTCGGGGCGTGACATCCCAATTTAAGTGGTATCAGAGCATGGTTCATGTATGGAGTGATAAGGTGCATGGGAGTCATGGGATAGTTGGTAGGAAAGGCTTTTATTATACCGATGCAAGTGATTGTTAGTTGTTTGTTAACTTGTTGTGAGGTCACTCAGATTCTAATGTGGTATTGGAATTTGCAAATAGGCATCTATATTGAGCCTGTAGCATGAGTGACCGAGTGCCGAGAGCTGCTAGGAAGAGAGCAGCAGGCCCCGTGTTTCGGGGTGGGTCGCCGATAAGGGTCGGTGCCCGAGGTGCCCTAGGAAGAGCGCAGGTTGAGGCCAGTGTGAGTGGTGCAGCATTGCCTCCAGATGATGCAGTAGCCCCCGAGGATCCGAGGTTTGTTGGAATCATGTAGATGCTTGAGTTGATGGGTGACAGATTAGACCAGCAAGCCGTCGCTTTAGTCGCCGCTGCCACCAATGCTGCTAATGCCGCCAATGTTGTTGCCGCCGCTAATGCCGCCAATGTTGCTGCTGTTGTCGCTGCAGCTGCTGCCGTACCTGCTGCCGCCGTACCAATCGTCGAACCTGAAATGGAACCTGATGAAATTCCACCTGAGGACGTGGCCGCTGGGAGGCCTAGGCAAAAGTTGGTATATCATTTTCTGAGGTTGAATCTGCCAACGTTCACGGGAGTGGGAGATCCCGAAGCTGCAACACTATGGGTTCAAGAGTTAGAGAATGCCTTTGAGTTACTGATGTGCACCGAAGCAGAGAAGGTCGTTCTGGCAGCCTATCAGTTGAGGGGGATCGCAGCCACATGGTGGAAGACTAATAAAGGGATAGTGTTCCCTGAGGGTGTAGCTCTAGAGTGGAATGCTTTTCTTGAGGTCTTCAATGAGAAGTACTTTTCTGATTGTGCTAGAGAGGTGAAGATGGCGGAGTTTCAGCGCCTTCGTCAAGGTACGATGACAATCGATCAGTATGAAGCGAAGTTCGCTGAGCTGTCGCAATATGCCCCTGAGTTAGTTCAGAGATCATCGGACCGAGCTCGAAGGTTTAGAGATGGGCTCCAACCGGAGGTGAGGAGCTTTTTGGTACCATTAGATCTGAAGGAGTACAAAGACCTTTATAAGCGGGCCCAGCTGATTGAGAAAGACCAGAATGAGAGAGCTGCCGCATCTGGATCGCGGTTTAATTCGAATAGAGAATGTAATCGGTTTGGGAAGAAGCCGATATTTGGAGGAAGATATCCTGTTCCACTCAACAGGAAGGGTGGGATAGGGAAACCATCGCCGAACCATCATGGAGTGTGTTGTTCATGTGGAAGACAACATGGTTCAGCCCCGTGTCCCTCTAGGACGGGTGCCTATTATGAGTGTGGCTAGCAGGGTCATATATCCAAGAATTGCCCTAGGAATCGATGGGACAGCGTCAGTTGCCGCCACCGCCACCGTTGGGTCAGAATAGAGGAATGCGCCGCAGATCATGCCGCAGGGTGGATTGAACCGACCTCCAGCTCAAGAAAGGGCTTATGCGATCACCAGAGGACAGGCGGAGGATGCGCCTAACGTGATCACAGGTATGGTCTCACTAAACGACCAACTTGCTTATGCTTTATTTGATCCTAGAGCTTCTCATTCATTTATAGCTGAAAGATATGTTAAGTTGGTAGAATTAATTCCTGAGTTGTTGGAGTCTGTGATTAGCATATCTATGCCGTTGAAGGATAAGGTGTTAGCTACAGTGGGTTGTCTTGGTTGCAAGTTAGTGATTGGTGAGCGAAAGGGGAGGATAGAGTTGATAGTCCTAGCCATGTTTGATTTTGATGTGATAATTGGTATGGAGTGGCTCACCAAGCAACGAGCTAAAATGGACTGTTATCGCAAGGCGATTTAGTTTAACTCGTTAGGGAGTGAAAGTTTCGAATTTATTGGGAGTTGAGGAGGACCCTCGGTTTCCTTAATCTCATCGCTCGAAGCAACTCGCTTGCTAGGCAAAGGTTGCCAAGGTTACCTGGCGACTGTCGTGGACACGACGGTGGAGGAGTTGAAGATCGAAGATATTGCAGTGGTGCGAGAGTTCCTAGACGTGTTCCCGGAAGAGTTACCGGGTTTGTTGCCAGAGAGAGAGAGAGAGAGATAGAGTTCGTGATTGAATTAGCCCCGATGACAGAGCCGATCTCTAAAGCTCCTTATCGGATGGCCTTATCAGAACTTAAGGAACTGAAGGTGCAGATGCAAGAGTTGTTGAATAAATGATTTATTTGTCCTAGTGCATCACCTTGGGGAGCGCCAGTTCTGTTCGTAAAGAAGAAGGATGGTTCCTTGCACTTATGCATCGACTATCGTCAACTCAATCAAGTGACCATTAAGAACAAGTATCCATTGCCGAGAATTGATGACTTGTTTGATCAGCTTCAGGGAGCGTCGATATTTTCTAAGATCGACTTGAGGACAGGGTATCATCAATTAAGGATCAAGAAGGAAGACATACCGAAGTCGGCGTTTCGCACCCGATACGGCAATTATGAGTTTATTGTAATGCTGTTTGAGTTGACAAATGCCCCAGCTGCTTTCATGGATCTGATGAATCGGGTGTTCAGAGAGTTCTTAGATTAGTTTGTAATTGTTTTCATCGACGACATCCTGGTGTATTCAAGGAGTACTGAGGATCATGAAAGGCACTTAAGGATAGTGCTTCAGACTTTGAGAGGTCACGAGCTGTACGCCAAGTTTAGTAAGTGCGAGTTTTGGCTAACTTGTGTGGCTTTCCTAGGTCATGTCATCTCCGGAGAGGGAATCTCAGTGGATCCAGCCAAGATTGAAGCAGTGATCAACTGGCCGAGACCGACGACAGTGACAGAAATCAGAAGTTTTCTGGGTTTAGCAGGGTATTACAGACGGTTTGTAGAAGGGTTTTCCGGGTTAGCATCGCCAATGACGAGACTGCTGAAGAAGGAAGAAAAATTTGTGTGGACGGATAAATGCGAGAATAGTTTCCAAGAGCTTAAGTAGAAGCTAACTACCGCACCTGTGCTTATTATTCCATATGGTCCGGGAGGGTTTGAGATCTATAGTGATGCGTCGTTTAAAGGATTGGGTTGTGTATTGATGCAGCATGGTAGGGTCGTTGCGTATGCATCCCGTCAGTTGAGACCTCACGAGTTGAATTATCCAACGCATGACTTAGAACTTGCCTCGATCATCTTTGCCCTGAAGATTTGGAGGCATTATCTGTGTGGAGAAAGATTCCAAATCTTCACTGACCATCAGAGCCTCAAGTACTTATTCTCTCAGAAGGAGTTGAATATGAGACAACGTCGATGGATAGAGCTCCTAAAGGACTATGACTGTGAGATTTTGTATCACCCTTGAAAGGCAAACAAGGTCACCGATGCACTGAGTAGGAAGTCTTCAGTTGCTCAGATGGTACTCAAGGAATGGGGTCTAATTGAGAGAGCACGAGATTTGGATTTCAAATTCGAGGTGGGCCACCTTTCAAATCTTATGGCCACCCTTAGAATTGAGCCGGAAGTGCAGGTCAGAATCAGAGTGCTTCAGCAGACAGATCCGGATGTTCAGAAAATCTTGTAAGAGGATACCGAGAAAAGAAAGGCTGACTTCCAGATTTCTGAAGATGGAATGTTGAGGTTCCAAGGACGATTGGTTGTACCTGATGATGTGGAGCATAGAGAGGAGATTTTATCAGAAGCGCATCGTAGTAGTTACAACGTTCATCTTGGTAGTACCAAGATGTATCAGAATCTGCGTCAACACTACTGGTGGCGTGGCATGAAGGCGGACATCGCCAAGCATGTCACCAAGTGTTTGACGTGTCAGCAAGTGAAAGTTCAGCATTGCAAACCGGGAGGACTTCTGCAACCCCTCGAGATCCCAGAATGGAAATGGGAGCATATCACGATGGACTTTGTGACGGGACTACCGAGGAGCTAGAGAGGGAATGATTCGATTTGGGTAGTAGTCGACAAGCTGACAAAGTCGGCTCACTTCATTGCAGTTCGAAGGGACTTGAGTTTGGATAGACTCCTTGAGTTTGGATAGACTCGCAGATCTGTATGTACGTCAGATAGTCTGTATGCATGGAGTGCCAGTTACAATTACTTCAGATAGAGACCCGAGGTTCACCGCCTTTTTTTGGAAGAGCTTGCAAAGTGCTCTTAGTACAAAGCTTTAGTACAGTACGGCATATCATCCTCAGACAGATGGCCAGTCCGAGAGGACGATTCAGACTCTCAAGGACATGCTGAGAGCTTGTGTAATAGACTTCAAAGGAAGTTGGGAAGAACAGCTTCATCTGGTCGAGTTTGCCTACAACAACAATTATCAACAGAGTATTCAGATGGCTCCTTTTGAAGCATTGTATGGCAGAGCGTGCAGAACGCCAGTGTGTTGGGATGAAGTCGGGGAAAGAAAGATCACCGGTCCAAAGTTGGTTCAGCAGTCAATGGAGGCAGTTGCGTCATCAGAAACAGATTAAAAACCGCTCAGAGCCGTCGGAAAAGTTATGCCGATAAGCATCGAAGGCCATTGGAGTTCCAAGTTGGTGAGCATGTCTTTCTAAAGGTGTCACCGATGAGAGGTACTTCCCGCTTTGGCAAAAAGGGGAAACTGAGTCCGAGGTACGTAGGTCCCTTTGAGATTTTGGAAAGAATAGGGATTCTAGCGTATCGTCTTGCACTACCACCAAGGTTGGCACAAGTGCATGACATCTTTCATGTGTCGATGTTAAGGAAGTATGAACCTGATCCGACACACGTTCTAAATTTTGAGGAATTAGACGTGGATGACAGGGTGTCGTACGTTGAAAGCCCGGTTTAGATCGTGGATTGCAAGGAGCAGGTTTTGCGCACCAAGACCATCCCGTTGGTCAAAGTGGTCTAGCAACACCACGACATTGAAAGAGCAACTTGGGAAACCGAAGATTCGATGAGAGAATTGTACCCTCACCTTTTTGCTTAAGATGTGTAATGATTTAAATTTCGAGGACGAAATTTTTATAAGAAAGGAGAAGAGTTGTGACATCCGATTTTCCAATTCTAATTTCATTAAATTGAGACGGGCATTTCGTTGGCACGCATATAGTTCATTTCCTTGAGTCGGCCACTCATGTGAAAACTAGTCTATCAGGTGAAGCCGTTAAGAGATTCTAATGCATCAAACTCGAGAATTTGATTAGGAAGCGACCTTTCGACCGAGATAATCTGCAAGGGTCATTACGGCACAAATAAAAATCGATTAGAGATCGGAGATAGGTCGGCTCGACAGAGGCATGTGATCAGGTGTGGGTGATTCCACCGGATCGCACAATTCTTGTCGATCGGCACTGGACCGACTTTTCTATCGATTGGGTACCCTGTGCCCGTATTTGAAACCTTGAGATTATCTCGACAACCGAAAATTGCCGATGTGTCAAAGATGTACATTGTGGCTTGAATTGATTAACCACATGTCAAATGCATAAAAATTTCTAAAAGCTACCCAGTAGATCAGAATGCACTAGTATCGTGCCAAAGTGAAATTAACCGTGAAATTGAGATCGAATTCTGAAATTGGAAGTCATAGTGTGTCACAAATCTTATTATGATCATTGGATTAATTTATGGATTTTAATTGGACTCAATTGAAAGAGAATTATATGGAATTGAAGAATTAGCACACAAGATTCTATGCCCCGGCGGAAAATGAAATTGAACCTATTGGACTAAGGTTGTGGGAGGTTGGAGTTAGTGGATGGTGACATCACAAGTGATGTCATGGGGGAGGCAAGATTGGCTAGGGTGGTGACAAGTGGATGGTGGGATGAATCCCAAAAAGGTGGGATGTCACTTCCCCATTGTCTCCATCATCTTCAAGCTTGGGAAGAGAGAGAGAGAAGGAGAAAGCTGAAGAAAAACCAGCGACCACCCCTTCGTCCGCCCTTCGCCCGTTCGCTCACCGCCGCTTGCCGTTCTCCGTCGGAGCTCACCGTCGTCGCTCGCCCGTGCACGACTGCACACCGTCCCACGTGCGAGCTGCTCCGCCTCCGTCCGAACTCCAGCGTCGTCGTCCCTCCTCGCCAGCAGCTGCTCGCCGTTCGCCAGCCACCGTCGGAGCTAGCAAGACCGCCGGAGCCACCGTCGGTCGTTGCTCGAGCTAGCACCGGTCCTCCTCTATCGTTCCTCCGCCCGTTCAGCCACCGTGCCGCCTTCCTCCAAGCTTGGTCAGTGGCTGGAAGTTCCAGCAAGATCCGGCCCCTTCCAAGCTCGATTTGGCCGCCTTTTAGTTCTCATTTGGTGTTGATCCGTGTAGGTTTGTCGTCGGCGTTGTCATGCTCTTCGCCGGAGACTCGTCGGAAAGCGATTCCGGTGAGTTTAACTCACTAAACCTTGATTAGTGGGTTAATGATGCCTTAAGTGTGTTTAGCTTAGGTTGATTGAGATTAGGTTGTTAGATTAGTTTATTTAGATGTGGATTAGATTAAGGTGATTAATTAAGGTAAAGTATGTTTAGTTTAAAGGTTAAGTAGGTTTATTTTAATATAAGCCTTGATGTGACTTAAAGGAATTTATTTATGATTTAAATAAATGTTTCGAAATTATTGGATTATTTAATAATATATTATATTCCGAAAATCATTAAAATATTATTATTAAAAAAACTCGAAAAATTATTTTTGATCCTAATTGCTCAGAATTTCGTGCCGATCACCGCTGTGTATTTAGAATTTGAAATTGATGAATGGTTAATGCAAATTGAGTGTTGATTGTGGAAAATATGGATTTTATTTAGAAAATCTCAAATGTCGGGTTTGGCATCGAAATTGGATTTTTAAAGATTAATATTGTAATTGGAGTATGTGAGTGATGTGCAAAGTGCCTTGGGTTGATTATGAATTGTTGTGTGATAATTAAGAGGAATTGTCTTGAGCTATTGAGCTGGAATTGCCCCTATATGGGATGCCCCATACAACGGATGTGGGTCGCAGTTGATTCTAGGCCCATGCTCCTTCGGGAACGCCGTCGATGTATTGACGAAGCCGCACTCCAAGGTGGGGAGGCGATGCCTGGCTATATGTCAGTAGATAGCTGAAACTGCGAGTAGGCTATGCCCTTGTGTGGCAGTGAATAATGATGATTTGGAACGCTTGCTGTGATTGCAAAATTATGTGAAATTGATTGTGTTCCGATGGTTTACATTCTTATTATTACTTGTGTTTGAGTGATATGAATTGTACTAACCTGCAGGAAGGCAAGAAGGCGAGGTAAGTCTTCTGTGCTGTGTGGCTAGACCACTCTGGGGCGTATTTTCTTTCTAATAGGGGTTTACGAGGGGTGAACTTGCTAAGATAATGTCTCATCCCTGTTTGGGGAAATTATTACAGGGCTGTAGATGGTAGGACCTCCAGAGAAGAATGGCATCCCAGTGCAGATTGTCGATCAGGTGCACAGCCTTCCTTATCCTGAGAGCCATTAGGTCTACAAGATGATCAGGACCACCGTATGGATTCAAGAGACCATGGATGTTAGGGTGCCGCATAGGTTTAGGGCATGGTTTCGTTCTGGGGCCGATGGCGTTAGGGTTGGCCCATTGGATAGTATGGACATTCCGCTGGCTGTGATGGATGCCATTTTGGGTGAAGGTGTGGCGGATCTTTCTGACGGTAGAGTGGTCAACACATCACCCCCGGCCTCTTGGGTGACAGATCCTGAGGATGTGGGATCGTTGAATGGGGCCGACTAGTAGTCTTAGGACTGTTCCTCTTTTTGGCGGACCGATCCATGTTGCGTAGACTGATCATTTTTTATGCACATAAACTCTAACCCATTTTTGGTGCATATAGTCCCTAGATCCTGTTGGTATATGTAAACCCTAGAATGATGATATATGAAAGTATATTGGTTTGATTTTGAATTGATTTTCCTGCTGTCCTATCCCGTATGTTTTTGTTAGGGGTTTCTTAGCACGTTTCGCATGCGCATAATAATATAAAATGGGATTGGCGACACTACCTGGGAATGTCGCATTTACATGACCATGGCGGGTTATTCACGTGTCTCGGGGTTCGGGGCATGACAAAGGCATTCATTGATTTGGAATGTAAAGACCCGACTAGTGGCTATCAAATGAGGATGACTTTCCTCCACGCTTGCATGAACTATGGGGAGAGACTACTCTTATGGAAAAAATTGAGGGATATACAGTCACATAACCTACTCCCATGAATTTGTATGGGGGATTTCAACGAAATTTTATACGCTTAGGAGAATGTAGGAAAGAGGGAAGTTGACCACTATCACATAGCAGCCTTCCGTGAGCTCTTAAATGACTGCTTCCTAATGGATATTGACAGCAAATGGTGCACCTATACTTGGGTGAATAACAAAGAATAAGAGGAACTGGTTAAAAAAAGATTAGACAGAGCGCTATGCATTATGGATTGGCAGGCTATGCATTATGGATTGGCGGGTTACCTTTCTAAATGCTGAAGTTTACACTCTACCAGCCGTTGGCTTGGACCACAGCCTGCTTCTTCTTGTTTTACATCCTGAAAGTAAGAAAAGAAAAAAAGAATTCAAGTTTGAAGCTTACTGGTTAGAAGATCAAGAATGCAGGGAGATCATAAATAGAACATGGAATGGAAATTTATTAAATGAAAACAATTTCTCAGAAAAAGTTCAAAAAGTCTCTAAAGAACTAGCAACCTGGAGTAAAGACAAGTTCCCCAATGCATCAATTTGCATCAAGGAGGTGAAGAGGACACTAATAGAGATTACTAATAAAATTTCGGGAAGTTTTAGCAAGGAGGAACCTCATAATATTGTTGCCCAAATTGAAAAACTATGGAGACGGGAGGAAAAATATCGGGGGCTGAGATTGCGCATCAACTGGCTTCAATGGGCAGATAGAAACACAAAGTATTTCCACGCCACAACAGTGCAAAGAAGGCAGAGAAGTGAAAGAAGTGAAAGAAGCGATCTTCTAATTGGGTTCACTCGAAGCTCTAGGTCCTGATGGACTAAATGGGCAATTTTACCAGCATTATTGGGAGGACTTAGAACACGAAGTGTTTCAGCTAGTATATAACTTATTTGAGACAGGTACTCTTGACCTTACCTTAAACCAAACACATATCTCTCTAATACCAAAAGTAAAAAATCTAGAAAGTATAAATCAATTTAGACCTATTAGCCTATGTAACTTCAGCTACAAAATTATATCAAAAGTGATGGCTAATAGGCTGAAGCCGTGGCTCCCAAAAATTATTACTTCTGAACAAAGTGCCTTTGTACAAGGTCAGCAAATCCAAGACAATATATTGATAATTCAAGAAGTTATCCATCAGCTCAGAATTAAGAAGAGAAAAAAGAAGTTTCAAGCTATTCTGAAATTGGATATGTAAAAAGCTTATGACGAAGTTGGGTGGGATTTTTTTTTTAGGGAATGCCTACTGAAAATGGGATTTGGTGAAAGGTGAGTAGCATTGATCATGCAATGTGTCTCAACAGTGTCTTTTAGTGTGAATGTAAATGGGGAGCCTATGCAATATTTCACACCATCAAGAGGAATTAGGCAAGGTGATCCTCTCTCCCCTTACCTTTTCATTCTAGTGACAAATGTCTTATCATGGTTAATGCACAAAGCGATGGAAGATGGGAGCCTTAAAGGAATAACTTTGAACATGTACTGTCCTACCCTATCACACTTACTCTTTGCCGATGATGCTATTTTTTTCCTAGATGGGACTATCAGAGAATGTCAAAATCTAGCAACTGTCTTAAACCAATATTGTTTCGCAACGGGTCAAGCCATAAATTTAAACAAATCAGGAGTATGTTTCAGCAATTGATGCTCTCTAAATCTGAAGAGGAACATGGCGTAAGAGCTCAGAGTACCGATTATAGACAAGACGGGGAAATATCTCGACACCCGATGGATTGGGGCTAGTCAAAATAAGAAATGTTCGCCTGGATCCTAGCTAGAGTAAATATGAAGCTAAAGGGCTGGAAAGAGAAGCTACTATCCAAAGCAAGCAAAGAAATGCTGATAAAAAGTGTAATACAAGCCCTTCCTCAATATGCGATGTCAATCTTTAAAATACCCATCTCGATATGCAAAGCTATTGAAAAAAGAATCGTATCTTTCTAGTGGAAACAAAATGATTCAAGGAGAGGACTGCATTGGCAAAAGTGGGAAGTAATGAAAACTAGAAAGGATGAAGGGGAGCTCGGATTCAAAGACTTGACAAAGTTCAACAAAGCAATGCTAGGTAAGCAAGCTTGGAGATTATCTTAGTCCCCTTCAGCTTTATGGAGCAGGATTCTAAAAAGTGTTTACTTCCCAAATGGAGATCTGTGGAAGGCAAGAAAAGGGCAACATCCATCATGGGGTTGGCAAAGCATTTTAGCAGGGAGAGAGGCCATTGAAGTGGAGGTAGAATGGAGGGTGGGTGATGGAAAACTAATCCAAATACGAGAGGTCAAATGGGTTACATCAGGTGTGATTGGCGATCCGACATATAAATATGACCCTGTAATGGTGGCTGAACTTATTAATGAAGAAAGGGATGGAAAGAAATTAGAACCTTTTTGAGGACTGTCTAACCAATGAAATCCTTGCTATCCCAATAAGCCCTACCCCAAAGGTAGATACTCTAATATGGAAAGGCAACAGATCAGGAATGTACACAGTTAAGAGCGGCTATAATAGAGTTAGTGCCCAGACCACCAAAACAGAACCAAACAGAGCATCAAGTTCATTATAGCCTTCTCGAACACTATGGACTAAGATCTGGAATTTAACTATCCCCCCGAAAATGTGAACCTTTATTTAGAGCATTTGTCAAGATGCTATACCAATAAGAGAGAACCTATATAGAAGGAAGGTGTTACCTGACTCGATCTGTCCGCTCTACAACGCCCATCCAAAGACAACCGAGCACCTGTTCTTGCTCTGCAAATGGACAAAATACATATGGGTAGACCCACGAATCAACCTAAGCTACAACCCCAACACTATTTCCAAGTTTGATAAGTGGCTGTCGGAGAGGTTCGAAGGGAGCAACGACTTACCCGAGAACGAGCTAATGGTGATGGTGCTCTGGCTTGTATGGAAAAATCGCAACAACTTCATATTTTGAGCCAAGCCACCGGATCTGCACTCCATCATTGATCTAATGCAAGCACAACTACAAAACTTCAGCAAATGGCAAAAGAAAAAGGGGGCAAAGAAATCCACAAATCTGAACTTACCGAGAAAATGGACACTGCCGGGGAGAGGATCGATGAAATTAAATGTTGATTGCTCATAGGTACAAGGAGAATATGTTGGATCAGTAGCTGGAATCTTGCGAGATCAGGCCGAACTAGTCATCGATGGCTTCATGCGAGAGGTTTGAGCTTCATCCTCTATTCAAGTCGAAGCCCTAGCTACTCTACATGGGCTGGAGTTTTTGAAGATGAGAAAGGAGAAGCATGTGGGAGTAGTTAGAACAAAACAAGTACAAAGTGAAAAGCTAGAGTGCGAACATATAGCTTGACTTTGGTGGAGAGTATTTGTGATAGCTCAAGCGACGGTGCGCGAGGAGGAGGGATGGCGATGCGTCCACGCCTCGGTCCTCGGACATGCGCAGGGAAGGGGAAGGGCTCCCTCTCTAGTCCCACATTGCTTAGGGGGGAGTCTTAGGCTAGTTTATAAAGGCTTGGGTCTCTCTAATCTGTGTAACGTATTTTAAAGCCGTGAGGACTTAGTGTCTAAAGCGGATAATATTACACAGTGGGGCCTAGGTCGTTACAAATGGTATCAGAGCTGACTCCTAATCACGTGTGGGGCCACAGTGACGACGATGTGCTCCTAAGGGGTGGAGAGTGTGACAACCCAAGCGATGGTGCGTGGGGAGGACAGATGGCAATGCGTCCGTACCTCGGTCCACGGACGTGCGCGGGGAAGGGGAATGGGTCCTTCTCTAGTTCCACATCGCTTAGGGGAGAGTCCTGGGTTAGTTTATAAAGGCTTTGGTCTCTCTAATCTGTGTAACGTGTATTAAAGTCGTAGGACTCAGTGTCCAAAGCAGACAATATTACACAGTGGGGCTCGAGTCGTTACAGTATCTTAGGTTGGGTTGAAAATCCTTCGAATGTGAAGACTATAATAGAGCATTGTAAAGGAATAATAGCCCAATTGGACTCGATGAAGCTAGTCCATTGTTCTCGAGAAGCCAACAAGGCTGTAGATTGGCTCGCAAAAGCTCATCGGACTAAAACGATCCCTCAAAATTGGATGTCTTTTCCTCCTTTACCTCTCTCAAAAATTTTATGTTCGGAAACTTATCTATTATTTTCTTGTAATCCTCGTTGTTTATGAATTAATGAAAGCATCATATTAGACCATATATATATATATATATGTATATAACTTTTGCTATCTCATTTTTTGTTTTTATCTACACTTGAATCGAAAGTAAAATCCGGGTGTCAACAGTGGTCTTGGTGTTCAAATGGTGGTGTCTTTTGATACGGTGATGTCGAGTGAAGTGGTCATCGATCTTGTGGCAATGACGGTTAAGTTTGGCATACTATGGAGTGGGGCAACCAAAGTTGCTTAGTGTTGATATGCGATTTTCTACTATAAAAGGGATAAGAGTCATAACGTGAAATCTACGTGATTGCCATGTGGGGCAATTGTAAAATTAATTGTAAAGCTGATTGTATAAGTCGATGTCCATATTTGCTAACATCATTAGTATTAGACTTTTTAACGAAAGGATAAATGTTCGCTTGAATTTAAATTTTAAGGATTGCATTTCATAAAATAAAAGAAATTTCTAACTTAAGTTGCTACGCTTACACTAGCCAAGGGAAATGTGCAAGATGGAGAAAAGAGATGAATTTTGAGCCATGCCCGAATGATTGGAACTGCAAATTGTTCCCTCCTTGAAATTACATCTCTAGCCCCAGTTCTGACCTATGACGGAGTCTTCATAATTTTATTTTTCATTATCACATAATAAAAAAAAATTAATTGACGAATGCCCAAAATATTTGTTAAACATACCTAATTCATTGAAGATTTGAATTTTTTTCTAATGTAGGTTATTATGAGGGCACTTGTTAAGGAAAGCCTCATTTAATGAGTAAGCACTACCAAGTACTATTTAATTACAAACTTACTTTATAAATCATCTCATCGTTTTGTGTTCATTTGCTTCCAATTTTTTTTTAAATTTTTATGAAATATTTGTTAATAACATTACACTGCAAATCTCGCCATACATTGATTGTATTGAATTTTGGAGTTCATTCTCACGTAACACACAAACATTGACTAATACAAAAATATGCAATACTTTAAGTACGAATTGTCACCACCCTCCGAGGGTGATATTAGATACGTTTGAGGAAATTTGATGGATTGCTAAATGGGGAATGGTTCCTCTCAGTAGATGGGGCCTATCCTTTCAAGTCTTACCAATCCTAACTTAATTTTTCCAATTAATCATTCATTCAAGATTAGGCTAAAGAGTCAACACTAATCTATTATGAGTAAGTTAGAAACTTGGGCAAGATGTGAGAGCCTACGAACCAAAGACTCACATGTCCTAGAACTTGAGTATGCTAGATTAATCTAATGCTATTTCGATACATTTCATAAAAAAGTTTGCATACAGTCTCTTCAATTTTTGTTTTCCTAAATCCTCTAATATGGGAAAGATGATAATGCATAGCGCTTGAGCAATAAAATTAAGCAATGATCACGCAATCTAGGACATTCTTCTTTCACAATCACCAATATTCTCCTCATGAAAGAACAATCCCACAAACAAGTATACTGATGGCAATGGGGAACATAGTGGGAGGGTTCAATGTAGTCTCTTAAATACCAAAAGCAATGAGCATTTGAGACAAACCAACTTGGATGATTTCACTGCCACCTGATATGAAAGCCCGACCTTCACCAAATTTTGTTGAATCTAACTCAAAAATCGGCCTTACAAGGCACATATTTAAAAGGGGAAAATAACTAAGTATAGGTACACAATTTAGTATTATTGTGACAAAAGAACTAGATGATCAATAAGAAAAGAAATTCCATTATATTTCCAAAAATGCGTATGCAATATAGGTCAATGACAAACTCTGGGTGCAAAGCTCCTCTTGCATCTGCATGCAAAAACCACTAATGGATGTTGTGACCTCCCGAAGCCCTACCATGGGCACAGAGGCTAATGATGCTAAGTTTGGCTTAGTTCGGGTTGTCCCAAGCCCACTAATTTGCGACTCATGATCTGAATTTTTAACTTGCAAGTCATTTTTATTTAGGAGTTGCCGCCAATTAATTTGAGTTGAGTTGATTAAAAATCTAAATAAAATATTGGGAGAAAAATATTACTCCTACGCATTCAAAGAAACTAAGATTAAGAATTTGATCACACTATGTATTAACTAATGTCCTTTCGATACTTAATTTTGTTTAAAGTTTGAAGTTTGATTTTTTTTTTTTGACAAATTTTTCATGCATTAAAAAAACTCCAAAAAAAATATTTTTAGGCCTTTCCCTAATTTGAGAATTTTTTGAATTTTTTAAAAAAATTTTAATTATTTTTTTATTAAAAAATTAAAATAACAAAATAATATAAACCTGACCCGAATCGCGCATCCGGATGGCCAGAGAAAAGCCCCCTTTTTGTCCCTTTTCATTTATTCTTCTTAGCTTTCTCTCTCTTGTCTTGTTCTATCTTGTGCGTGTGGTCATACAGAGCCGCGCTTTTGTACTCTAGTGATCAAGAGACAAAAGGGATACTTTTTTTATTTAATAAAATCGTCGCCCCTCCTCCCTCCTCCGTCTCTTTTCATTTTCATTTTATTCCTTTCTTTCACGCTTCCCTCTCTTCCACGACCATCTTCATTACGACCGGACCAATAACGCGAGCAAATTCAAGTGGTAAGAGGGACTCAAAACTCAACCAAAGCTCGGGTACCGCTGCCGGTCGTGTTCAATCATCGCACGGCCATCAATGTAACAGGGGCCGCCACCACCCTTCAATCTCACCGGTCAAGAGTCGGTTGCTTGCGGAAACATGACGTGCAAAAGAAACGTCGAAACAGGAACGTAAGAAGCGAAGGAACAGCTGCGTGGATCTATCAAAACGCATTTCACCAACCACGAACGCCCAAAATGGACGAAGGACTGAGAACAATCGCGCGTACTTCAGTTAGGCGTTTCGTCGAACAGGTAAGTCGCATTAACTAAAGATGGGGAAAACGAACCAACAGAGCCCCGACTCACGCCGAAGCTAACAAAAATCGGCTAGCAACAACCCAAGAGCCGCAGCATACACACGAAGGGGGCCGGAAATCATGCGCGCTGGACAAACGGCAAAATTCGCGATGTGGCAAAACAGGGCACGAAACAGGGGAGGTTCGGCCGAGGGTCCCTACCCGGCTCACGGCATCGGACGGCGGACGAGCCCGAAGATCGGGGTACGTCCGTCCGCCTCGCGCGCCCCCGAGCCGAGATCCTTGGAAAGCCGGCCCTAAGTCGGCACAACCAAAAGAATCGGAACTCAACCTACCGTGATTTTGGTTCGGGAAGTGGGTAACGTCGACGGATCTTCTGCCGGGTTTCAAGTGTATTTGTCACCAGAGAACACTCGCTCTCAGCCTCGCTCTCGGTTCTATCTCTCAAATCTCACTCTCCGCCCTTGGATCTCTCCTATTCTCTCAGCCTCGCTCTCTAGAAAACCCCCGGATTTCTCTCTCCTCCACCTCCACCTCACAGTCACAGCTCTCAGATCTCACTTACTCTCTGAAGAGCTCTCCCGATTTCTCTCTCCTTCACCCCCTCAATACGAGGAAGGAAGGAAGGACTCAAGGAAGGAGAAGAAGAGGGCCAGGGCGCGAAGTCACCGAGCTGGCGGGCGAGATGGGCCCTGGGCACGCGCGGAAAAGAGAAAAGGGGCTGGGATTAGGCCCAGCTCCCCCAAAGCCAACTTTTTTTTATTAATTAGTAATAATAATTTTTTTTTAAAAATTCTATGTTTTCAAAATGCAGTAAAATAAGGGAAAAAAAGAAAAATAAAACTTAGTTGATGCAAATAATATTAATAATGCCAATGTGAAGTGAAAATCTTTTTTGTTAGAGCTAAATTGGTCTCTAATTTTCTACGCAATTTTTATACTAAATATCTAGTTAAAATCTAGGTGTTAACAACATGATCATGCTAAAAGAGAATGTTAACCTCATAGTGATGGAAGAGCTTGAGTGCAACTTCTTCTACATGGGACCAGCCAATTTCTAATCTAATCGATTTCTAGCAATTACAAAACATCATCAGAATTCAGTATTTCAAAAGAATCAAAGGTAACACACGAAAAAGAAGCACTTATTTAATGATATGGAGGGGCACATAGTTACCATTTGACATCTTTCGAAAACTGAATGTTGATATCCATGATTTTTAATAAATATTCAATCTGTTATTTAGGAAAACATGCACGTCAGAAAAATGATGAGAAGGCTACTGTTAGAGTATCTTTTTTGGAGACCAATCATTGATTAGAGAGTTGCGACCAAATCTTGAGCTCTATAGAAGGGTGCTACATTGCAGATGTCCACGAAACAGGAAATTTATTGAAATTCTTAATCTAGAGCAAAATGGAGCTGGCATTTGGGGAACTAAATAGATTTACTAATGCAGAAACTAGAAAGAAAAAGAAGATTCATGTATTCGAAGGACTTGCTGCGGATAATTCTTGAGTTGCAACAATATTAGCTATCGAGGTCAGCTAGTGACCCTTGCTAGTCCTCAGTCTAAAAAAAAAAAATTAAATAAAAGAAGAAAAATTTAAAAAACATTAAAATGTCTTAAAATGTCTACATCAATGGTGGTCGTGTCACATCGGACGACCGACATCTACATTATCGATTTCCAATCAAAATTGACTAGATAGATTGAATTGGAAAAATATGCAAATATTTAGAACTAAATTGACAAAATTGAAAGGTTTATGACTAAGTTGACACAAATATAATAGATTTAATATTTTTTTTATAATTGTCCTGTACAAAATCATTCACACTTGTTAAAAAGTTACTGAGTTGTTGGAGAATTCCTATCGTATAATGCTACCTTGTGCTCATTAACACGAGATTATACAAGAATGCCCCACCTTGTAGACTTTAAGGATATTCATTGGATCACGTTGCCATGGAAATCAAAATGAAAAAATTTTCTGATGGTAACATAATTCGGAATCACGGTTTTGTCCGATGCTTGCACCAATGAATTATTTGCATACCGTACAAAGACAAGCGGAACAAGGCAACAAGAAACCACAACTTTATCGATTCGCAACAACTTGCAATCAAGAAGTTTGATTTGAACACATGGTCGCAAATTGGTTTTTTGCCTGTAAACCTTTTCAAATAATTGGTCTTTTGCTAAAAGACCTCTTGGTCAACGCTTGGGTCTTTGGCCAAAAAAGAAATGTATCACAATACTTATGTTATGGTCCCATAATCATCTGCTTTACTGGCAAATTTTGCTGGTGATGAGTAGTATGCTTCGAATATCATGGATTAATTGAGAAATATAATAAAGTTATGCCGTGTTTGAAATTTTTGTGGAAATCTCTAGGAAGAAGCTTGGGTAAGGTCAATGTCGAATTTGACTCAAAATCACTGTGGAGAGGAAAGTGCAAAGCAATGGGGAGGACCATGAGGTTTACATTTTACCTCGATTAGTAGCATGAAATCATTTATTATTGAAGATTTTTTAATTTGCGCTTGATGATTTTAATAAGTGATTTAATTATTTGGGATGTGTTAGTAAATTATTTTATTTTATTTTGTGATAGATGACTTTAAAGTTGTGATTGATCATTTTTCTATTGATAATTTAGGGAATACAAACATGCAAACCCAATTATTTGGAGGTCCATGAAAGAACTACAAGTTCACGAACTTATTAAGTTCAATCACTTTGCCTATGCAAGTGGTTTTAATTTAAAGTAGCTTGTATGTAGTTGGTGGGATTTGAATTAGTGGCTTCTAATTATTGAACCGGAAAGTCTCAGACCACTCACAATTGTAGAAAAAGAACTTGAAGCAATACACTAGCATATAATATAGCCTCTCGAAAAATATTTTCATATAACTTATATGAAAAGTTAAGGGATAATGGAAGAGCTAGTGCCTTTACTTCTTCAATTTATTCAATATTGTCCACGTATTCTCTTTTTTCCTAATATGGTCTCTAATTTATATATAATTTTTATCAAGTTAGTCCTTTTGTTAAAATTGCAAAGTTGCTGAAGTATTATCCATTAATGCCACATTTAGATTGATCAGATGAACTGAAGATGAGATGGAACTCTTTTGTTGAAGATAAATTTATTAGGAAATTAAAAAAAAATCATAAGCACTAAGTGAGAGAGAAGCTACACCTGTGATGAAAATTTAACAATTTCAAAATCTTAGCTATCATTACCAAATATAGTTAAGTATAATAGATGCTAATCCAAAATTTATGAGAGGGGAAGAAAAAAGCAAAGAAAGTGCAAGCAACAAATCAGGTAGATGTACAGGCAAGTCGGGGGAAGTAACTAGGGAGAGCTCATGATTGAGTTTGCACGTGGTAGCATTCGTCTTTGGATTGTAAATACCAATGTTTTTGGGATTGTAAAGCTCTATCTTTCCACAATCAAGCATATCTACAATCTATGTTTATCTTTACTTTTTAATAGACCATTTTGTTTTCCTGGAAATATGCCTTTTCAATGCAATTTACATATTTCTTGCATTTTTTTTTTTTTTGAATTTTTCTCCATACTAATCTCCATATTAATTCACACTCCCTTGAATCCCTGCTTCGTGCACTTTGGGAGTGAGGTATGTAACTGTGAAGTGATCTTAGTTGCTCTTGGCACTATTTCTTATATTTCTTTAATAAATATCGATCAAAATTTTGAGTTGTCTTTTATTAAAATAAATTGTCCCCTTTAATTTTCTCTCAAAATGTCCTTCAATATTGGAGATAACTTAGAAATCTAGCTTGGATAATCATCAATATTAAATGTGTGCTAAGAAAATTTATTACTAAAAATTAAAAAAAAATTAGGAGACATATTTGCAATCATGCACATCTCTTGTTCCATGATGGACACAGCATGTATAGAGTTGGCGATACTTATTGAGATAACTGAGGTTATCAATGATTTGCTATGATACAGATGATTTTCCTTATAGCTCAACAATGCTTACTATATGCTCTTGTTTATGGAGAAGTAAGAAATTTCTTTTCTTTTAAGTTATTAATTGTAACCAGGTACCTAGTGATCTTTATTCAGAACAAAGAGGATGATGCCTTGATCTAAAAAAGGATGACAAATGTATCAAACAAAACAATCAAGCTGAAAGTTGAACTAGAATTTTCAACATTTTATCTATCATCAATTATTACATGAGGTTGAGAGGTAAATGGAGTCCCAACAAGTTGGGTTGAGTTTAGTTAGATAATGTAGTCATGTGCAATTTCATGTGCTAAGCATAATGAAGTACGAGTCAGGATAGCACGAACATCACCCCTATTTTTCTTTGCATGTAGGTGATCCATAATCTGTAACTCATTGACTAAAGGCATGTTTTGAGAAAATTTCCTACAATTAGGAATGTATAAAAAGATAGCCATTTTATATCAAGTATGGTAAATTTCATTTTTACTCTTGTTTTCAAATCATAAAAGTTTGGTTAGCACGTGTTTGCATAGGACTCTATCTCTCCTTACACATGTTTGAAATGTATTCTTTTGGTGGATCCACTCGCTTAGTAAAAGGACGAAGCAATGTTTTAAGTAACTGTTGGAGAAATCTTTCCAGAATATTTTGAAGCTGACAAAACGTTTCTTTCAGTCTAAGTCTGGATGTTCGGAGACCGTCAGTTTAAAGTCTGAAGACTTTGTTCTCTTGAGACTCAAGACTCAAGACTCAAGACTCAAGACTTAAGACTCAAGACTCAAGACTTAAGACTCAAGACTCAAGACTTAAGTCTATTCTCACTGACAGTCTTTCTAATCCAGTGACGAAGGAAATCCAAAGCCGAGGTTTATGGTTGAGGATTCGATCCTATTCTCTGGAATAGATTCTTTGGTTGGATAATCATTTCGGATTCTTTGATTCTTATCTAAGATCGATTGAAGATCCGTTGGTCGACGAAATAATCTTGGAATGTTCTATTCATGGAAACCGAGATCCCGATTGTATGGGCGAACAGATTGATGGGCTATCATCGATTCCTTAAATAGCTCGGATGATCTTCTTGATTGATTCCGTCCAACGGGTAGATTGGAGGAATTCCTTTGGTAAGTGCCAACGGCTATGATGGCATAAAGGAGTATAAAAGAAGACGTTCTAGTTGTTTTGAGTGTGTGATTGATAGAAAAATTCAGTCGAAGATCCTTGATTGTTATTTGAGAGGCTGCATTCGAGCGAAATTGTAAAAAGAGAGAGTATATACTTGGTGACGCCTTGAGTGAGTGTGGTAGATCATCTACACCTAGAAATCAAGGAAGATCAACACTTGTAACATCTCTTTGATCATAGTGGAATCCAGCCAATCGGCTGTCAGTGCAGAAGAGTGGACATAGGCTTGAATCAAGCCGAACCACTATAAACTGAGTGTTCAATTCTCTCTTTCCCTTACTCAGTCTCTTGATTGATATTTAACTCTTGCGATTGAATCATTAACTGTTTAAATATCGTGCAAGCTTCGAGAAATTTTTTTATACCTATTCACCCCCCTCTAGGTACTCATACTAGCTATATCAATTGGTATCAGAGCCCGTGTTCTTACTTTGTTTGAAGTGTTTTACTTCAGAGTAAAAGATCCATGGCTAGTATGCTAGCACCGGGATCGATGGAGGGGCAAAGCAATACCAGACCTCCCTACTTGATGGAAAGGATTACAACATCCGGAAGAATAAGATGAAAGCTTTCCTTCGATCAAAGGATCCTCGGAATGGGACGTTGTGGAAAGAGGAATTACTCCGCGTTGCATCAATCTCTCGAAAGAGGGAAAGACGCTATTGAAAAGCGGAATGTCTCAAGAAGAGATAAACAAGAGACAAGCACTCGATGCAAAAGCAATTTACTCTTTATATTGTGCTTTATCTCCAACTGAATATAATAGAATATCTTCTTGTGTTACAGCAAAAGAAGTATGGGATAGATTACACATCACCTATGAAGGGACAAATCGAGTGAAGGAGACTAGAATTAACATTCTCCTTGGTCAATATGAAGCCTTCAAAATGAAACCAGGAGAATCTATAATCGACATGTTTAGTCGTTTACAGATATTGTCAATGGTCTTGAGAATCAAGGACAAAAAATTTCTGATCCCATGAAGGTGAACAAGCTTCTGCGTGGACTCTCTAAGGATTGGAATCATATAAAGACTTCAATAAGAGAGACGCAAAGAATCATGCCATTATCGTAGACGAGCTGATTGGAACTCTTCGGTCTTACGAAGTGGAACGAATTAATGAAGACGAAGATCCAAGAGGTAAGAAATCTATTGCATTAAAATCAAATGACGATTCGATGATGCAGATTTCGAAGATGATATGGATGATGAGGAGCTCGCTCTCATGATAAGAAGATTCAGAAAACTGAATAGAAAAGGCAGAAGGTTCATCCCAAGGAAACAAAGTTTTCAGAGACAACAGACCAAGTCTGTTGATGATGAGGAACCAAACAAAGATGTAGTTTGCTTCGAATGTAAAAAGAAGGGACACATCAGACCCAACTGTCCTCTTCTGAAAAAGAAAAGAGGAAAAGCTGAGAAGTTTCGAAAGGCTCTCAAAGCTGAAACCTGGAGTGATACAGAATGTGAAGAGAGTGATAATGAATACGCCAACATATGTTTGATGGCACATTCAGACTCAGACTCGGATTGGATCGACTCATGCTGAATTTGAGGTAAGTAATTTTAAAATTCCTATCAAAGTCTCTAAATATATTGATGAACCGTGTTTCGGTCTCAAGACTTCTCTCAAAAGAATTTCCGAACTTAAAAAGGAAAACTCATTTTGAAACAAAAGGAAATTATTTTAGAAGAAAAAGTTAAAAGTCTAGACCTAAATGTTTCTGCTCTTAAAGAAAAAAGAAGATGATCTTTTGAAAGAAAATGTTTTCTTAAAAACGGACTTATCAAATATTTCAAAGAAGTTTTCGATAGGATCGGAAAAGCTTGAAAAAGTCTTTCGGTCAAAGACCTTACTTTAATAAGTCTGGTCTAGGTATGACAGGAAACAATCCCCTTGATTGATTTTCCAAAAGTAAAAGAAAGAATTAAGAAAAGACCATCAAAAGAGGCTTATAAAAATCATTTCAAAAGAGTGTTTGTAAAGTCCGTAGGTCGAAATGCTTTAAGGTGTTCTAAGTGTAACTTGATCAAGATCATTTTGAAAAAGAATGTCCTATGGTATGGAAACACGTTAAGAGAGTATGGCCTAATAATGCTCATCCTACTAACACCAAAGGACCCAAGAAAGTTTGGGTACCAAAGAAAGCTTGAGACTCTCTTTTGAATGCGGGTCTCGTCAAAAAGAAGATAAAGTGGTATCTTGACAGCGGATGTTCAAGACACATGACGGGAGACTCAAATTGTTTCATTAAGCTTATTCAAGTAAATGGTGGAAAAGTTTCTTTCGGAGGAAATAGCAAAGGAAGTATTGTGGGATTTGGACTGTAAAAATTGGAAATCTCACAATAAGCAATGTCTCTCTAGTGGAAGGACTCAACTACAATCTACTCAAAGCATTAGCCACTGTGTGATATCGGTTTACAAGATCTTCTTTCAAGAAGGCATATGTTCTGGAATTAGCAAAGATTCGACTCGAGTCTTTCATGGGTCAAAGGCATGGAAACATCTATCTCCTTGATGTAAAGCCAAATGAAGAACAATGCTTAATCTCAATTCAAGATGAAGCAAGTTCTATGGCACAGAAAGCTTGGCCATATCAACAAGAAGCAATTAGCCAAAATATCTTCAAAGCAGCTTGTTCGAGGTCTACCTAAATTGCCTTACCATAAGTCCGACTTATGCACTCCATGCATTCCGGGAAAAGGTAAGAAATTCATTTAAGCAAACAAATCATGTATCTACTAATCATGTATTGCAGTTGCTTCATATGGATCTCTTCGGACCAACAAGAACCCAGAGCATTGGAGGTAAGAAGTATTGTCTAGTAATTGTAGACGATTACTCTCGCTTTACCTGGGTATATTTTCTTACAAATAAGTTAGAAACCTTTTCATACTTTGAGAAGTTTGCTAAAAAGGTTCAAAATGAAAAAGGATGTGCTATTTCAAGTATAAGAACAGATCATGGAGGTGAATTTGAAAATCAAGATTTCACAAAATTGTGTGATGAATCTGGTTTTAAACATGTATTCTCCTCTCCATACACTCCTCAGCAAAATGGAGTTGTGGAAAGAAAGAATAGATCTCTTCAAGAAATGGCTAGAACTTTTTAATTGAAAGCAAAATTTCTTCACGGTTTTGGGCTGAAAATTTGTTTCAACAGCATGCTATATTATAAATAGAGTCTTTCTAAGACCTATTCTTGAGAAAACCCCTTATGAATTGTTCAAAGGTAAAAGCCTATTGTTTCATACTTTCATGTATTTGGTTGCAAATGCTTTATTTTGAAAAAATGCAAATGATCGAGTTGGTAAGTTTGAAGAAAGATCGATGAAGGCATCTTCCTTGGATATTCTACATCAAGCAAAGCCTACAGAGTCTATAACAAGAAAAGCCAGTCTGTGGAAGAATCAATGAATGTCAAATTCCAAGACTCAGCACAAGATGAATCCAGCCAAACTCAATATGAAGAATCTGAACTCACGCTAGACCTTCCAAAGTCTTCAACTCAAGAAGCATCTCAGACTCAGGAAGTCAATCATCAAGATGCTCATGAAGACTCAAATAAAGAAAGAGATCATCAACCAATCAAATCAACCAGTAACTGGAAACACAAATCCAGTCATCCAAAAGATCTCATTATTGGCGAAATCAATGAAGGAATCCGCACCAGATCAAAAAGGCGTGAAGAATCTAGTGCTGTTGCTCTCATCTCTGAAATTGAACCAAAAAGCATAGAAGAAGCTTTATCTGATGAAAGCTGGATCGAAGCTATGCAAGAGGAGCTCGAGATAGTTCAATATTAATGATGTCCGGGAATTGACATCTAAACCAAAAGGTAAAACTGTTATTGGAGCAAAATGGGTATTCGGGAACAAGATGAACGAAGAAGGAAAAGTCGTACGCAATAAAGCAAGACTCGTGGCCAAAGGATACACGCAAGAAGAAGGAATAGACTATGACGAAACTTACGCACTAGTTGCAAGGTTAGAAGCTATTCGACTATTACTTGCGTTTGCTTGTTACAAAAATTTCAGGTTATTCCATATGGACGTCAAAAGTGCCTTCCTAAATGGATTTATCCAAGAGGAAGTTTATGTGGAACAACCGCCGGATTTGAAGACCCAAAGAAGCGACTCGGTCTTCGAGGATCGAAAAAGGCTGTATGGTCTAAAGCAAGCACCTCGAGCTTGGTACGACGGACTAAGTAAGTTCTTATTACGAACGGATTTGTCAAAGGTAAAGTAGATACTACTGTTCATCAAAAAGGAAAACAAAAGTTTCTTACTCGTTCAAATATATGTTGATGACATTATTTTTGGATCTTCTAATGAAAGTCTTTGCAAGAAATTTTCTAAGTCTATGCAGGACGAATTTGAAATGAGTATGATGGGAGAATTAACTTTCTTTCTCGGTCTTCAAATAAAGCAATTGAAGGAAGGAACCTTTATCTTCCAAGAAAAATATGCTAATGATCTTGTCAAAAGATTTGGATTGGAAAATTGCAAGAAGACCGACATACCAATGTCATGCTCTTGAAGATAGACAAGGATGAAGAAGGGAAGAAAGTAGATCAAAAGCTGTATAGAGCATGATCGGTTCACTTCTTTATCTTACGCTTCTAGACCCGATATTTTGTTGAGTGTTTGCATATGTGCTAGGTTTCAATCAGATCCTAGAGAATCACATCTCATTGCCGTGAAACGTATCATCAAATACGTTGCTTCATCTTCAAGCATCGGTCTTTGGTATCCAAAGAGGGGAGACTTTAATCTTCTAGGATACTCGGATGCGGAGATCCGCGGTTACGAGTCGATAGAAAGAGCACTTCGGAACTTGTCAATCGCTTGGAAACGGGGAGTGTCTTGGTTCTCAAGGAAGCAAAGCACCGTAGCTCTCTCAACGAAGCGAGTATGTAGCTCTTGGAAGCTGCTGTTCGCAAATCCTATGGATAAAACAACAGCTACAAGACTTTGGCATTGAAGACTCATGCACGTAAATCGATGTGACAACACCCGGCGCGATCAATCTCACCAAAAATCCAATCCTTCATTCAAGAGCAAAGCATATTGAGATTCGACATCACTTCATTAGAGATCATATTCAAAATGGAGAAATCTCGATTCAATTTGTTGATTCAAAGAGTCAACTAGCAGATATATTCACAAAGCCTTTGGAGAAAAATCAATTCGATCTCATCCGCTCAAGACTCAACATTTTGAAGCTTGAAGAAGTTAAAGTCTAGAGACTCACCAACTCTAAGACTACTTTAAATCATGAGACTCAATCATTCATGGTTAAAGACGTAAGTTGTTATTTCATGTACGAATTCTTGTTTAGTTATTTTATCTAATCTCGAAAAGGTACGATCTCTCTTTTAAGATATAATTAGGAAATTTTTCAAGGAATTAATTTTAGTAGTTATTGATTTTGAAACGATATGTTCGTACACCTTCCTTGTACCGATTTAAACTTCTCTTTTCAAATCCAAGGTACATATATATATATATATACAGTTTTCTTTTTCTTCGCCCAAATCTTCAAAACCCTAAAAAGACACTCTCCTCCCAATAGCTGTTTTTCTACCACTTGTTCGTCGTCGAGAAAGTGGTCATTTTTCTTGGGAAAAGCAAGTGAAGGAATCTTCCGATAGACAAAGGAAGATGTCGTCTTCGAGGAAATCATCAAGAATAGCTGGGGACCACAAAGAATGGAGAAGGGCCGATTCATTTCGATCTTACGAGAGGAAGAAGACTTACCAAGTCGGCGACAAAGTCCGATTCGCTCTCCTCCACGTCATTCAGCACCTCCTACCCCACAAGATGCAAGTCAACATCTGGAAGAAGAGATAATCGAGGAAGCCGACCCAGTAAGAGTCCAAAGACCCTCCTTTATCTATATGCTTTATCGTGCGTTGAAAACCCTCGGTTCTCCATTAAAATATATAGATGACTTCCTTAAGGACAAAAATTATGGAAATGAGTATCTTTTTTGCGGAAAATGGAAGAATTGGGAATTGCTCCTAAAGGAAGGGCGAGAGGAGGCTCTTGAGAACATTCCGGTGATCCTCGTATGCCAGGACAAAATCTGATTGACGGGAACGATGATGACAAAATGTTCCTTGAATTTAAACCCAGAATGGGTGTGGCAGCAAAAGTGAAAGGAAATCGGATGGATTTGTTTAAATCCAAGGATCAGGAGAAAGTATATTTTCGTTGAAAAGAGGGGTGATAAACCCTAGAAGTGTCGATTTTGACTTCTTGGATTCCATCAACATGAACGTAAGAGAAAAGTTGAATTTGCTTCAACTTGAGACTTTTGCTTTCGACTCTACGGACGGGTATGCTCAATTGACCGCCTATTTCTATTCAAATCTTAGCTTTTTGGATGCGAATAGAATTTCATTCAAAGTGTTCAAGATCAAGTCTACGTGGTAGATGTGAATATGTTGGCGGACATTGTTGGAGTTGAACGGGACGATATCTCCCTATCAAAGTCTCACCGCTCGTACTACTCTGGATCTTGTTAAAGATATGGACGCAGAGAAGAAAATTACCTACTCGAGAATGAAGGCCATCAACATCGTGCTTCATAAGATTGTGATTAACTGTCTCAGACCGAAGTCTACGTCAAAGACTTCTGTGTCTCTTCCTGAAGCAAAGTTGATGTATGCGATCAACTCAGGACGGAAGTTTTCTCTCCCGCACACTATTCTCTTCCATATGTACGAGCATTGTCAAAAGACAAAGGACAATTGCCTTATCCCGGTCAGTGGGTGACCAAGATCTTCAGACACATGAACATTGCACTACCGCATACATTTTGTGATCGACCGTGTGAAAGATGGTGGTAGGGTTGAAAATGTTGATGAAGATGCGTCTCGCAAGATCTCTCCAAGGCAATGGAGAAATTCAAAGTGAAAACTCAAAGTCAATCTCGCTTCAAAAAGGAAAGGAAAGGAGGCCATGGGTGCCCCATCGAAGAAGAAGAGAAGAACTCTCATCCTTGATGATGAAGATGAAGATGAAGATGATGAAGATCCCACTATCCAAGTGCCGACAAGAACAAGACGTTCGTGTCTCATCAAACAGATCTTCAGCGAAGAGAGAAGAAGAAGAAGAAGAAGAAGAGAAGAAGGAGAAAGAAGTTAAAGAAGAAGAAGAAGGAGAAAAAGAAAAGTCTGCTGGACAGTCGGAGAAAAGGGAAATGAAGAGCATGATCATCACTCTTCCCCTTTCGATGTCCTAGAGACGAGGGGGAGTTAGCGAGCAAGAGAGGTCTACACCTCTCCGCCGTCGGTGAAGATCTAAGACAATCTCCGAAGACCCGGAAGAAGTTCGGGTCTCTCAATTGCTTGAAGAAGGTGATGCATCGATTCCAAATATGCCAGACCATTCAAAAGCGCCATCGTCTGCATACACATCATCTGAGAGAGTCAATGCAAGTACACAGACGGATGATTCTATAGACTTTCGTAGCATCATGAATATTCTTCTGGAAATGCGGAACCAGATATATGTTCTGGACTGTGAAATCCAAGCTTTGAAGAGTGCTGGACAAGCATCTTCGTCTCTATGGAGGATAGACTCAAAGACCTCGCTCGCAACTTCAAGCCAATGCCAAGGGAGAAGAGGTAGCTCATCCGAGAGAAGACTGAAGAAGCTCGAAGGAGTAGTCCGATCCATTGGGGATTTCCAGATCGTGCGCATTCCCTGCGGACATGACTCCTTTCTCACCCTTTTCAATGCTGACAAAAAAGGGGAGAAAACCAATTTGAACAAACATCATCTTTTAAACTTTGACTTTTGTGGTTATGTTTATTTTTGAGTATGACTTGAGAACTTGAACTTGGATATGAACTTGACTGAAATTGACTGTGAAATTGACTGTGGATTGTGATGCTTGACTGGTTGCATTTATTCAAGTGTTGTTATATGGTGTTTCTCATGAAAGACTAACCAATTTTCTGTGGATGCAGAGTCTGGTTGTTTTATTAATCTTTATGAGTTAGCCATATTGCTTGAGAAATGTTTTGCAGGTCAAAGATGTTCAAATCTTCAAGAAAGTTTTTGTCACCATCAAAAAGGGGGAGATTGTTGGAGAAATCTTTCCAGAATATTTTGAAGCTGACAAAACGTTTCTTTCAGTCTAAGTCTGGATGTTCGGAGACCGTCGGTTTAAAGTCGAAGACTTTGTTCTCTTGAGACTCAAGACTCAAGACTCAAGACTCAAGACTTAAGACTCAAGACTCAAGACTTAAGACTCAAGACTCAAGACTTAAGTCTATTCTCACCGACGTCTTTCTAATCCAAAGTGACGAAGGAAATCCAAAGCCGAGGTTTATGGTTGAGGATTCGATCCTATCTCTCGGAATAGATTCTTTGGTTGGATAATCATTTCGGATTCTTTGATTCTTATCTAAGATCGATTGAAGATCCGTTGGTCGACGAAATAATCTTGGAATGTTCTATTCATGGAAACCGAGATCCTGATTGTATGGGCGAACAGGATTGATGGGCTATCATCAGATTCCTTAAATAGCTCGGATGATCTTCTTGATTGATTCCGTCCAACGGGTAGATTGGAGGAATTCCTTTGGTAAGTGCCAACGGCTATGATGGCATAAAGGAGTAAAAAGAAGACGTTCTAGTTGTTTTAAGTGTGTGATTGATAGAAAAATTCCAGAGTCTGAAGATCCTTGATTGTTATTTGAGACTGTTCGAGCGAAATTGTATA
Source organism: Eucalyptus polyanthemos subsp. polyanthemos (assembly GCA_017140185.1). Classification (NCBI taxonomy): domain Eukaryota; kingdom Viridiplantae; phylum Streptophyta; class Magnoliopsida; order Myrtales; family Myrtaceae; genus Eucalyptus; species Eucalyptus polyanthemos. The sequence continues at coordinate 31,339,273 of CM029458.1, forward strand.
CAGAGAGAGTATATACTTGGTGACGCCTTGAGTGAGTGTGGTAGATCATCTACACCTAGAAATCAAGGAAGATCAACACTGTAACATCTCTTTGATCATAGTGGAATCCAGCCAATCGGCTGTCAGTGCAGAAGAGTGGACGTAGGCTTGAATCAAGCCGAACCACTATAAACTGAGTGTTCAATTCTCTCTTTCCCTTACTCAGTCTCTTGATTGATATTTAACTCTTGCGATTGAATCATTAACTGTTTAAATATCGTGCAAGCTTCGAGAAATTTTTTTATACCTATTCACCCCCCTCTAGGTACTCATACTAGCTATATCAGTAACAATATCCGATTCCCCATTGTTATATTCTACATATAAACTTGCACTTTACTTCGGATGGTAATCTAATAAATTAAACGTGAGGTCGTCCATTAAAGAAATTTGATGAATAGAAATATGAACCAAAGGTGAGGGCTCTTAATTACAGATTTTCATGTATCCACCTTTCAAGAAAGAACATATGGCTTTTAGTCAACTATTCCAGTTCTGATTATAGCCATTTTTTTTTTTGAAAATGGAACCAGAGGCTGAATCGGAGAATGGGCTAGTATGTGGTTCTACTGGTTCATCTGGTCCAGCTCTTTATACCGAATGGTTTTTTTTTTTTTTTGAACAAATTTATACCGAATGGTTCGAATATAAAGAATGAAGCAAGAAAAATAAGCAACATTTGAAATGATGATTTTGAAAATGTCATGAGAAAACTCACAAGTAATATTTGCATGCTTCAAAGTATTTTAGGAGTTCTGCTATGAGTAAAAATAAATTTTTCCAACATCACCCTTTGATTTTCAAGTCGCAAACTTGGCTATCAACAAGAAGATAGTAGACATGATGTCATCCAATGAAAAGAGACAGTACTTCATTTTCTTTTTCATTTTTTTCATTGATTGTGCTATTGCGACTTGGACATAGCTACTTTCTAACAATGAGCCCTGAGGCCAGTGGCCATGGCGGGGATGAGTGTCATTTGAAATTCACATGTAACTGGTGTTGCGAGGGTCAGGGTACAAGAGTGAGCATGCCATCGTGATCTGTAGGGTCATAATCGGGTTTAATTTATCTGTCAAGACATGGCTTGCAAGCAATCTCGATGGTGATCACCAGCACCGCTTATGTGATTGCTATGAGCAGGTTTGCGACTGTGGACATTCATTTTCATTTTTCATTTTTCTTTTGCTGCGATAAGAGAGATGGTGATGCCGAGTAAGACAAGAATAGTGACCCTGTCCAGAGAAAAAAACATGTAAATATTAAGAAAGATGTGCTCTAAGTGCATTGTGGAAATTAACTTATCTTAGCGCGTTTTAATCAACAACACTTAGGTCTTTCACCAAAAAAGAATCAATAAGATGTTAGATTCAAGATTCCATCCTGGAAATGAACTTTTACATGATGCTACTCCTTGGGACCTACATAATCATCTTCTTTACTGGCAACTTCTGCAAAATTCACGTTGAATATGATCAAAGAGCTCATTAGAATGTGGAGTATTAAGCTATTTAAGAATGACAGACACCTTTTCACGGCCTTGATGAAAAGCTGGTAAAGCAAGATTTGCACCATATCTTTCTGTGAAGTTTCTCCAAATCTGCCATGGACTTCTGAGGTTTACTGTAATAAGCGAGGAGCAAATTAACATGTTTGATAGAGTTGACCTTGTAAGAGTTTTTTTTAATTGTGGACTACATTAATTGATATTGTAATTTACCGTTTAACGTTTACCGTTTTACAGGGTTTGGTCTAAGGTGAGATAGAAGGTTTCTTAATTAGTCTAATATGGGCTGGCTAGTGTGGGTCGAGTTGAGCCTGGCCCATAATGAGAGGGACTGGCTGGAAACTCTATAAATAGGGCTCAAGTCTCTCCTCTAACCCTAATTCTCACCTGTATCCTCACTTAAGGGGCGTTTACCTAACACTACACGTGAGGGGGGGCGTCTCATTGAGCCAGTGATACGGAGGGCAATAGAGGAGAAGGACTTGCGCATGGAACATTGTGTTTCCGCTTCCGCTTCAAGAACAATGGATCCCAAAACAGGTGTGTTAATCTTTCTACTCAATTATGCATGTTCTTGTTCTAGTTATGGAGATCTTGGGGTTACGCAATTTGTGTCTAACATGTGGTATCAGAGCCTCCATAATCCTAGAACACGAACGAAACGAATCTTGCCCTAATTTGTACGGATTAGCCTAATTAGTACGGATCTTGTCCTAATTTGTGATTTTCGAGACTTTTTCGTTCAATAAAAATTAAATTAAATTATATATTTCGATTGGGCTTGACGAGACGAAGAAAACCGTGGGCGGCGCGTCGCCGGAGGAGGCCGCACGCGCCCCCACACACGGCCACGCGCCGCGCACTCAGGCGGCGCGTGCGGGCACGTGGAGGCTCCGATTCGCACGTGGCCGGCGGCGATGGACTTGTATGATTATTTCCTACGTCCTGGTATATTTATTTTATATGTTTGATGATTTTATGGATGTGAAAATACATACAAAGCCCTAAATCCGTGAATTTTTAGTGTATTTTCGAGTATTTTTTCTTGTATTTTTTGTGTTCTTGGAAATACATGTGTTGGATTACTAGTATGTTTTCACATAAACATTATAAAATTGTGATTCATTAATAAAAATTAAAACTTTATTGTATTTTATTAATGAATAAGGCAATGTAATTAGCATGGCATGTGATTTGAGTGATATGATGCCCCTATCACAAAAGTTAAATCACATGTATATGATGTATGTGAGATGTAAAGATTATATCCCTGGTATGAGAGAGTTTCAATGATTCAATTGAGTCGTGACTGCCAAGGTGACACACTTGATTGGGTTTGAGAAATTTCAATCTCGTATATTGATTGGGATGTCTCCTAGTCTAATGCATAGTTATACTCCCAAAGGAGGTGATTGTGTATTAGTTCATGGAGGGATACATGATAGTGTGGTGGAGGAGTGACCGATCCTAATGGTTCATGTGCCCAAAGGTGATGAATTCACGAAAATTGGAATATATTCTCATAACCCTTATCATGTGGGGAGTGTACAATTGCATGTCATGTATTCTGCCCAAAGGTGATTATGTGATTTTGCATGTAACTCTCTGGATGTGTAATTGTACGTCAAGTTACACAATGCTCACATGATGCTAATTATATACATTGCTTGTTTTTCAGTCACCTTTTCTATAAATGGTAACTCCGTCACCATTGAGGTTCTTGTTGGTTCGAATTTTAAGAGATGGAGACAGGATTTTCTGTTTGCTATGGAAATGGCATATGTTCATATGGCTCTTACTACTGATTTGCCGACAAATTTGATTGCCAAGAGTATAGAGGCTCAAAAAGCAAATTTTGCTACATGGGAAAAGAGTAATAGAATTTGCTTGCTGTCTATGAAACGTTCCATTCAGGAACATTTGAAAAGTGGTTTGCCTGCGAACTGCAATACTAAGCAGATGATGGAAGCCTTGATGGCTAGAAACCGTGTCTCACCTAATGCTGAGATAGGAACACACATGCAAACACTTTTTACTATGACATATGATGGTTCTGGTGAAGTTAGAGATTATGTTCTGAGGATGATTGATTTACAGACAAAGCTTCAGGCTCTCAATGTTGAAATTCCTACTGCTTGCATTGTCCATCAAGCTCTAAATACTCTTCCTCTTGATTTTGGGATTATCAAGACTAATTATAGTTCCCAAGATGAAACCTGGTATGTTAATGACCTGATTGCAAGGTTGGTGGCAGAGGAAGAGAAATTGAAGAAAGATAAAGGACATATTGCTCTTTATGCTTCTAGTTCTACTAGTGACAAGGGTAAGAAGTTGAAGAACTATACCCATAAGGGCAATTCAGAAATTACTAGTCCTTCTAACAACAAAGGAAATTCTGAAGGTGCAGGTCCTTCTAACACTCTAGGTCCTAAGAAAACATTCACCAAAAAGGATGGTGTTCTTTGCTACTTTTGTAGGGATAGAGGACATGTGAAGAAACGTTGCAGCAAGTTTAAGGCTTGGTTGTCTAAGAGAAATAAAAGAGAGCCTAAAGGTAATGATTCTTTGGCATTTTTTTATGAATCCAATCTATCTGAAGTTCCGACCAATTCCTGGTGGCTAGATAGTGGTGCAACTAATCATGTTGCATTTACCATTCAGGGGTTCATAAACCAAAGGACGCCAACTCAGGATGAATCAAAGCTCACTGTTGGAAACAGCGTTGGAGTTGACGTTGAGTTCATGGGAGATGTTATTTTGATTTTAGATTTTGGTTTTCGAATGGTGTTAAGAAACACTTTTTACATACCTTCTTTTAGGCGGAATTTAATTTATGTGTCTTGTTTGGACATGTGTGGATACTCTTTTGAAATAAAGAGTAATACTATTTCCATGTTTTATGATTCAAATAGGATTGGGTGTTGCAATTTATCCGATGGATTATATCGATTGAGCTCATCTCCCAACGACATATACGTTGCTTATTCGACTGAAAATGTTGTTTTCAAAAGGCCTCTACATAAGGAACAGTCTTATGCATTGTATCATAAACGTCTTGGTCATATCTCTAAAGATAGAGTAGAAAGGCTAATAAAGGCTGATATCTTGCCTACTCTTAAAGATGATCAAGAGACTTGTGTAGACTGTTGTAGAGGTAAGATGACTAAGATAAAGAAGAAATATGATGTACGAAGTTCAGACTTGTTGGAGGTTATTCACACTGATATTAGTGGACTGTACACGACTACCTTGTGCAGAAATTTTTATTTCATCACATTTATTGACGACTTTTCTCGATATGGGTACTTGTACTTGATTAAAGAAAAGTCCGAATCTCTTGACAAATTCAAGATTTATCGGATTGAAGTGGAGAAACAATTGGGAAAAGTTATTAAGATTGTTAGATCTGATCATAGTGGTGAATATTTTGGTAGGCACGGTGATGCTGGCCAACTTAAAGGGCGGTTTGCTAAATACTTGGAGGATTCTGGGATAATAGGTCAGTTTACTATGCCCGGAAGTCCTGAACAAAATGGTGTAGCTGAAAGGCGGAATCGTACTCTTATGGACATGATGAGAAGTATGATTAGTAGGACCAATTTACCTAATTTTCTATGGGGAGAAGCTTTGAAAACAACTCTTTATATTCTAAATCGCATTCCTACTAAAGCGGTTCCATTGACTCATTTTGAGTTGTGGACTGGACGTAAACCTAGCTTGAATCATCTTAAAGTTTGGGGATGTCCAGCAAAAATGAAGTTATATAATCCAACATTGAGTAAGTTGGATTCCAAAACTACTCGGTGTTACTTCGTGTCTTACTCAGATCATTCAAAGGGGTATCGGTTTTATAACCCTAATTGAGGTACAAGAATTGTGGAATCTCGACTGCAAAATTTCTAGAATTTGATGTAGCTGAGAAGGGTAGCTGCTCACAAGCTATCGAAGATATGGTAGGGATTATTGGATCCCTGTCTCATCCTGTGCAGACAATTATGGAGTCTCTTAGGCCACAAACTGAGCTTGTTGTGGCACATGATCCTATTGTTGAGACAGTTCCTGATGAAATTCTTCAAGCCCCTCAAATTCATAATGAGGTTGAAGTAGCTCCACTCAGAAGATCAATTAGGGAAAGACGTTCAGCTATACCACCAAACTATCTAGTCTACCTGGGAGAGCATGACTATGATATAGGCTGTGTTGTTGATCCCGTGACTTATACTGATGCCATCTCATGTCCTCAATCAGATTTGTGGTTAGATACGATGAAAGATGAGATGCAATCTATGAAACACAATGGTGTTTGGGAGCTTGTTGAATTGCCTGAAGGTTGTAAACCTATTTGTTGCAAATGGGTATTCAAGACTAAAAAGGATTCCAAAGGAAAGATTGAAAAGTTTAAAACTAGACTGGTAGCTAAGGGTTTCACTCAAATAGAAGGAATAGATTATGAAGCAACATTTTCTCCAGTTTCTTCTAAAGATTCTTTTAGAGTGATCTTGGCATTGGTAGCTTATTACGATATGGAGTTACACCAAATGGGTGTTAATACTGCTTTTCTAAATGGAGACCTTAATGAGGAGGTTTATATGGTGCAGCCTAAAGGTTTTGTTGCAAATGACTCAGGTAAACTTGTTTGTAGATTGAAAAAGTCTATTTATGGCCTTAAGCAAGCTTCTAGACAGTGGTATTTCAAGTTTCATAGTGTTGTTACTTCATTTGGATTTATTGAGAACAAAGTAGATCAGTGTATATACACCAAGGTCAGTGGGAGGAAATATATTTTTCTCATACTTTATGTAGATGATATCTTGCTTGCTAGTAGTGACATTGGTTTACTACATGAGACAAAGCGGATATTATCGAAATTTTTTTATATGAAAGACCTTGGTGAGGCGTCTTTTGTTCTTGGCATTGAGATCCATAAGGATCGCTCATGTTGTTCATTGGGTTTATCTCAGAGGGCGTATATTGATCGTGTTTTAGAAAAATTCAATATGCAGGATTGCAAACCAGGAATTGCTCATGTTGTTAAGGGTGATAAATTGAGTCTTTCGCAATGCCCTAATTCAGATTTTGAGAAAACTCAAATGAAGGATGTATCTTATGCTAGTGTGCTTGGAAGCATCATGTATGCTCAAGTTTGCACTAGGCCAGATATTGCTTTTGCAACAGGGCTTCTAGGCAGATATTAATCAAATCTAGGACACGATCACTGGGTTGCTGCCAATAAGGTTTTAAGGTACTTAAAGAGAACAAAAGATTATATGCTAATGTATAGATATGTTCCAAACTTGCAACTAGCAGGCTATTCAGATGCAGATTTTGCTGGTTGTCAAGATGATAAGAAGTCAACTACAGGATACATATTTATGTTGGCAGGAGGTGCAGTATCATGGAAGAGTGAAAAACAAAAATCTATATCTTCTTCTACTATGCAAGCGGAGTTTGTAGCATGTTTTTCAACTGCTACTCAAGCTATTTGGCTCTGAAACCTCATAAGGGAGTTATCAGTTTTTGATTTTGTAGATAGACCCATACAGGTATATTGTAACAATAATTTTGCAGTGTTGTTTATTAATAACAACAGAAGTCTCAAGAGGTCTAAACACATGGAGGTCAAGTTTTTGACTATAAAAGAATCAGTGCAGAATGGTGACATTGCAATAGATTATATTCATACAGATGATATGGTTGTAGATCCACTAACTAAAGGCCTACGCCCATGTGTATTTGATCGACATGTCATTAGTATGGGCCTAGGAGCGTCTTGGAATGCTGTTATTTAGTGGGAGCTGTGTTTTATTCTTTTTTGAATAAAGTTTACATCTGTTTTATTACAATTCAGTAACACTTTGATATATATATCAACTTTTGCATTCAATAAATATTTTTTGAATGAATTGTTATTATGTTGAATATATATATATATTATTGAAAGTCTCAAGGTATTGCTTAAACCTTGAGTGAAGGCTAGGGGCATCCGGACATCCGGTTATTAGCCTTGTGCATATGTCTTGTAATATATAAAGAAAGGTTAACCGTAAGGACAAGACATATGTGGGTTCATTGGAACCATAAAGCATTCTCTAATGGCACAAGTTTTTGTGACGCCTAAAGTTAAGAGAATAGTGACTGACAAATGGGATCTCTCTATGAGAGATATTATCCATTTGTCACACTACCATATTGAATCCATATCAATAAAGTTGAAAACATTCGTGACAATGGAAGGCTTTGTGTGTACACATGCAGTTACCGCCATGATTCGGTGTTTAAGACTTTATGGGATAGGATTGACTATTAAGAATTATCTCTGGACCAATGTGCGCACATAAGGTACGATTTCAATTAATATAGTCCAAGTGGGAGAATGTAAGAGTTTTTCTAATTGTGGACTACATTAATTGATATTGTAATTTACCGTTTAACGTTTATCATTTTACGGGGTTTGATCTAAGGTGAGATAGAAAGTTTCTTAATTAGTCTAATATGGGCTGGCTAGTGTGGGCCGAGTTGAGCCTGGCTCGTAATGAGAGGGACTGGCTGGAAACTCTATAAATAGTGCTCAAGTCTCTCCTCTAACCATAATTCTCACATGTATCATCACATAAGGGGCGTTTACCTAACGCTACACGTGAGGGGGGGCCGCCTCATTGAGCCAGTGATACGGAGGGCAATAGAGGAGAATGACTTGCGCGTGGAACATTGTGTTTCCGCTTCCGCTTCAAGAACAATGGATCCCAAAACAAGTGCGTTAATCTTTCTACTCAATTATGCATGTTCCTATTCTAGTTATGGAGATCTTGGGGTTACGCAATTTACGTCTAACAAATCTGGCAAGGCTGGCGTTCCCCACGGCGCGTGCCACCACAACGTTGTTTCTCATTGCCTGGAACGTGCCAAGGGCTAGAAAGTCCTCAATGTAAGGGAGAGCCGGAGAGGCTTGCCGATGTCTAGGGAGATGCTCAGTACATCAACTCCATCGCCAATGGTGTCATCTATAGCTGCTAAAATGTTCTCCTTAGAGCAAGTGGCTTCCATTTGCTTGGTTGCGTCAGGGATCGCCCAACACACCTTGTTTATGGTCAGGTGGGCAAGCAGCGCCGCCTATGGTGGTGCCCTAAGCAAGCCTGCCAAAGGCTAAGACGTCTGGAACCTTCTGGCCTCTGACCGTGGAGGCCATGTGGGTCCCGTGCCATTACATGTCGCGAGGCGACCGATAGTCCAAGGTGGTGTTGAGAGGAAAGGCATTTACCCTACATGTGCATGGTTGATCTAGTATTGAAGTCGAAGCACTCAATGACTAATGAATTCTCCCGCAGCAAGTCTCACTGTATGTCAAGTCACTAATGCCTCAGGTAACATATTAGAGGATATGGTGACAACGAAAAGGACGAGAGCCCCACTCAACTCCTCCGAATATTCTCACGAAAAGATCCTAATAAACCCGAGTACGAGAGATAAAGCAATGAAAAGATTTGGCAAGGAACCATATCAAACAGGACATTTGAAGAGAGATTTTGGACAGCTCACACTTGCAGAAGCAAATCTTTGTTTTCAAAATTGGGAACAGCGAAATATTATTTTAGTAGCGGCCGTGAAAGCAACAGATTCCTCAGCATGGATAGTCCGAGTAACCAGGTTCTCGAGCCTACTTGTAAATTTTTATTAAGACGCGACAGGACCAAACTCCGACTCTGCTTTGTGACCATCCGCGGGAATAGAAAGGAGAAGATGCTTCGGACAAGATCTACATGGCTTGCACTTGTACTTCACTGAAACCAAGCGCATGGAAAATGACATTTTTATAATGTGATCCAGCAGTAAATACCCCCGATCGCATGCAGCTAGCTTGTCCTAGAAACTCATAAATAATGTTTTAATGCATATTCTTATTGTATACAGATTATGTTAAATTGTGGACATTTGAGTAGTACAAAGATATACAGTACTTTAAGTGCAAACATGTCATGATAATGAATATGGTGCTTTAGGTTTGTGAGCTATTTGATGTATTTTATGAACTCATTCGAAACAATTGAGAATCTGATTACTAAGAATTCCTAAGATTTTAGACCCCAAATGATATTTTCCCTAGCTATGAGAGAATATTACTTCCTAATTGAATTAAAAAACAATTGCATAGTCCATATTGGCGCTTATGGAAAGAGCTATGAGGATGAAGCACCAAAAGCTATAAACAAAACTAAACTCCGACAAAAGCAGAAAAGGAGAGTTCGAACATTATCTGATAACAGCAAGTAGCAAGTGAAACTTTCTTCTTCATACCAACCCTCTGAAGAACATACGAAATTACAGTATGCTCAGTAGCTGAGTGATCCTTAGATCATCTGCTTTTGCAGGGGATGCATCTAAAATTGGTGATTCACGAGGCAATTATATCGCCTTCAATAACTAGCTCTCTCTCTCTCTCTCTCTCTCTCTCTCTCTCTCTCTCTCTCTCTCTCTCTCTCTATTTCTTTTGGAAATATTGGATGCTATTGGTGAACATATAGGATTTTGGACATATCTCTCTTTTACCTGATATAAAGCCCAACGTCCAGGGGAAAAGATCAGAGTAAAATGCAGATACTATTGCAATTCGTCAATCTCAGAAAGCTGGGATGAGTGGTTTATAAAGAAATTCTATAGAAAACTGGATCCAAGGCCTTTTTCTCTCTCTTTGATGGTCTAAAGATGTTCTAGCTTGAACTCATTGCAATTTAGAGAGACTCTCATATTGACATGGTCAAACTTGTACAAAATGTTTTTCTCCCACCAAAGTAAATTGGCAAGAATTTACATGTAAAAAGCAGCAAATAAGATAAGTTCAGAAACAGCACAAAAATAACGGCTAAACAACACCTTATAATCAGTGTCAAAATTATCTACAGGAATCAAATAACTAAATCATGCTATATCAAGTCAATTGATTATTTATCATCACAACACGAAGGCAGGCAGAGTAATATCTATGTATCTTATATTTTATGAACTCTAGTAAAACGGCTGAATAGTAGACAACTAAACTATCTTAAGGTATAATAATTCGTGTAGGATATTACTTGCCAATCCATGTTATCAGATAATCAACAACTGTGGACCTAACCTTGTAACAATTGTCTGCTAAAAGAAGATGAATCAAACTAACCATCCTCGCATGGACATCCATAACGTTTCAAGAGCAGGAGTCAATGCTGACACCATGTAAAATTGGAGAAACACATATGAAGCTATGATATCCACCACAATGCTCATCCAAGATCAAGGTAAATTTTTGGACAAAGCCAAAACAAAATCTGAATCACCCTACTGCCAAACATACGGTCACTATTATCTACATATAACCAGCAAAAGAAACAACATTACATCTTGCGTATTCTCAAAACAATGTCAAAGATGTCAGTATCTTCCTATTAGGAGTAGTGCACATTAACAAGATCGTGCTGAAGGAAGGAAAATCAGTAATTGTAATATCAATGCCACTATCAATCAGAGATTGAACTACTACCCTGGTTTTACCTTCAAACTTGTCCCTCTCTCTTGGAGTATAGGAAGCTTGCACACATCAACTTCCCTCGCCTGGTCTGCCTAACTTGGCCTATGGCCAAACATTCTGGTATGTCCGATTGAGACTGAGCACAGCTCTGATACCCTTAGAATTGGTACCTGCAACAACGACCCGCTTACACGTGACCTTGTGAGTGAGTGAAGTCGAGATGAGGCACTTGGAGATGAAAACATTTAGTATGAATGGCTCCATGTAGGCTATGGTCCACTACTCGAAGGACACGTGCTTATTTGGATTCTTGGACTTCTTCCCCTTTTGGTCAGTGTATGGCCGCTGTTGTCGTCATCCAAATAGTCCAACTCCAAAGAACAACCTGGTGTTAAACGATGCTGCCCAAAAGCCAACACTCACACCAATTCGATAAAGGATAGAGAGCCCCCACATTCCAACCATTATGCTACACCAGTACCATTATCAGGGAAATGACATACAGAGGACATTCCAAACTAGAAAAAGAATGAAATATTCAATGAAGCACCTGCCCATCGTGAATACCACATGTTGGCACAAAGATGCCATCTCAAGAAGCATCAACACCATAATTAGAACCCTATCAGTGAACACGTTGCAAAAAGCTCCATTCAACATCTTCCTACAGGAGACACTTTATAGCAAATGAAAGCAGCCACTTAGATTGTAGCGAGCATGACACCTGAAAGAAACAAACATTGTCTATAAGACACGTCTAACTACTGACAATCCTCAAGATTAACCAGAGAGGTGGGTAAGAATACATTCCCATATAACGAAACCTCACAATCTTCGAAGTTGCACTAACTGAGGTCATGCTAAGCATTTCATCGAATAGCTAGAATGTATGGGTGAGTAAGTGCTCAACAGACCCTAATTGTTGAATCGTGTGACAATTCCTTTAAAACCTAGTCGAACTTTCTTTTCAGAAAGACTGACTTCATATGAGCCAATATAGAATTCGAAGAACGCAAATTTCTTCCTTATGACACTAGATTCAGGCAAACATGATTAGGCACACAGATTTACCTGTCTTGTTAAATTCGGAGTGCATCATTTCAAGCCGATAAGGTTCGAATGGTGGTATTAAGGTCGCCCTCCCAACGCCATTCATCCTCCATGTAGGAGAGGAGTACTTTATCTAGGTTTGGTGTCCTCAAGGCACCCTTGCAGAATATATTCATCTTGGGGCACTTCATGAGGACGATCCACACCAACGATGGGAATCTGAAGGTGCAATTAGTGGGGGAGAAGCTCTCAAGGCTTGGTAAATCGTCAAGTGTCAATTGTTGCAGCTTGGGGAAAGAGATCTCCTCTACTCCGTTTCCATCATCTGTTACCACATCTTCCATTGCACGACAATTTTTCAGGATTAGCCAAGTAAGGTGCACTAGACTTTTCACTGCTGAGAATGTCCCCATATGAACTAAACCAGCGCAATTCTCTACTTTCAAATTTGTCAAGCTCTGGAACGAAATTGGAGATGGAAATGCGATTGATAAACTGGGGCAGCTCGTGATATTCATTACTTCAATCTGTTTAAGGATTTCAGCCATCAAGGAGCCATCTTTCCACACTCGCTTCAGGTTCCATAGTTCACTCAAGTAAAGATGCTTCAAATTTTCAAGTGCTTTGAGAGGTTTTTGCACATCAGATAGTCCTTCACAGAAAGTCTCTCCCACATGTCCAAACGCATCTTCTGTAAATATATCCTCAAAGGAATTACAGTGCACAAAAAGCTTTTCTAAATTGGGGAATCTTTGGAGAAGGAAATCGGAGGGAAAAGCAACATTTTCATCATGATAGCATATCAAACCCAGCTCTTTAAGATTGCCAAAGACGTAATGTCGCATCATCTCGACATCTTCCCTCGCTAACGACAAGTGCTCCAAGTGTGGAATGACCTGTAGGAACAGGGAATCCGTTTAATTAGGCCGCCAAAATCCATATCAATCCCCAAAACTACTGCCCAATGATTAAAATGTCCATCTATTTAGGAAAAAGAAAAAAGAACCGCTAGGCTTTTGCGCTGTTTTATCTTCTTGGGGCACGACTAGCACAGCATCGATGGCCATTACAAAAGGACGTTAAAATTGATGTTTGTTGTTAGTGGTGTGCCCAATTCAATCTCAATATGTTTCATGAATTGGATATAGAAATTTATTAGTCAACAAAGAAATAATTGATACTTCAATGCTTTAATTGTCAACTAATTATATCCGAAAGGAAAAATAAACACATCAATACCAACAAATTTGTAGAAAAAACGTTTTATAAAAAAATTATTTGTTTTCCAAATCGTGTTACCTATATGATAAGTAGAAGTGTTTCAGTATTAACATGTATTAATATGTTGCGCTCTATTATGTAAGCCACAATTTTCATCCATATCACTAAAGATCATCATACGTAGTGCATGGGGCCATCTTTCTATAACTATGAGAAGAATGCATTCATGAACTGATGATTGGCAAAAGGCAACCACAAAATAAGTCTCGAACTGATGGGATAGGTGAAAAAGCTATCAAATAATAAGTTTGGAACTGATGGGATAGACAAAAAAACTGCAAAGCAAGATAGAGATTATATTCTAGAAACTTGAGGAAACAATTAAGACAAATTGTTCACTCTAACTTTGGCAAAATGACAACTTAGATAAGCTAGGAAGCAAACCAAAAGTACATAGCCCAGAAATAAACCGACCTTCTAGCATTCCATGGGGTTAAAGACATATTGCTGCTACACCAATCAAATTAAGGTCTGTAATTTTGACTAAATATTACTCACTTCAAATGCATTGGTAGATTATTAAAGTAATTGGTGATCTTAAAAGTAAAAAGACATATTTGTACATTGCAAAACCTAGATAATAAGAACCTGGCCAATGGGTAAATCAGTTGCTATCTAAATTTGGCGAATGTTTCTCAATTCTAAGAAATTTAGCTCCAATTAGGTCAAATATTGGATAATTTCAATTTCCAAAATTAACAAGCACCGAGAGATATGCCTATTAAAGAATAAAGATAACGGTTAAGGGATTAATCAAGGATTTTACCTTTTCCACAGAAAAGAGTGCAAGTTGGTTCTCATTGATAGTAGTTCCTTGCCAGCTTTGGATTTCACTAGCAAATGAGAATGACCTCATTTTGCTGCAGTGTCTCACCTGCAAATTCTTCAATAGTGGCCATGCTGAAGTATGACTATTTCTATGGAAGCACCTTAGTTGTGGCAGGTCATATAATGCCAAGTTGGTTAATCGCGGAAAGAAGAGATCTCCTACACTCGTCGCTACTCCTCCGTCTTCCTCTGCTATAATTTCCTCCACTCCACAAAACATTACGTCAAGTTTTTCAAGTTGTGACATACTTTTCACCACCGAGCTTGGAAATAAGTTTTTGAGACTCTCACACTCTCTAGCCTGCATACTTCGTAATTGTCCTAAGGTAAAAGCTCCCTGAGGAAGTCCACTCCAAACGTGCGTTATTTTTGGAAGTTCTTTCAAAACCACTTCTCTCAATTGAAAAGTGCTTGTGGTATAAGCTTCGTTAAAATTGAATTCTTGGACTTGAAATACCATTTCTAAGGAACCACAGCCGATTAGAACTAACTTCTCTAGGTTTTGGAATCTTGCTAGGATAGACTGAGATGAAAATATGAATGGAAGTTTCTCACAATATTCCACTATCAGTGTCTTGAGTTTACTAAAAGCATTCAATGCAAGCTCACCAACCCATATCTTCTCCAAGTTATCCATGTGAGAGATATTCATCAACTCCATACTAGGAAACAAAACCTGTTATTATTCATTTTAATTCATTAGAGCTGACTCTTAGTCCCCCGCAAAAAAAGACAACACTTTAATATCAAGAACAAGAAAAAACACAGGATAAAATGTATTAGATAGAATTGAAAGAAAAGAAAAAAATATGCATGTTATTTTCTTTTTTAGCATATGCCACCCCTAAATTAATTATCCCGAGTGGATTTTCTCCTATTATTTTTAAGTAGAAAGCATATATTCTTCTAATATATATCAAGCATTATGTTTGAGCAGCACCATAACCCATAGCCTCCTCATTAAGCATATCCATTTATGATCTGAGATGCTCATTAAGATACATGGAATTCATGCCTATCAAAACTTCAGCCGCCATGCTTGCTGATTTGGAGCCGCTCTATATTTGGTATAAATTTCTCTGTGAATATTATTTCAATATTTATTAAATCCGGTATATAAAAATTAAAAAATAGTACGGATTATCAAGATCAATATGTTGACCGGTACAACGATTACAATTATTATGATTATCGTGTTACTATAATAGTTTTGATTGTCAAGACTATTACAACTATCGTCGTAATTTTGATTATTGTTAATCCTTAATAACCTTGAAGAGATTAAACTAAATTTTAAGGGTTTGAGAAAAGATTTTAACAATTTTGATAAGAATTTAATAGATTCAATAAAATTCGACGAACTAATACATATTCTGACCTTCAACAAATTAAAAATGTAATTTCTCCTATTGATTAGTCAAAAAAATTGTAAAATTCGTGATACTAATTTTTTTTCCCTGAAATAGTTTTTTTTTTGGTAAAGTTTTCCCTGAAATAGTTAGTATAGGCTTATACCAAAATTTATGCACAAGAGTCTTATACATTATAGTCAACAAACTAAACATGAACATAAAGAAAAGGAGAATCACTTGATCCACAAAATTCAGTAAACTATTTATTCGATATTTTTGCTTGTGAGAATTCATTGCCTTTTGTGGATTGTGGGATTATTTGCTGTGGAGATTACTTGAATTTTATAAGGCAAAAGTTTATGTATTATCTGCCTCAGGAAGGGCGACCTGAGAAACAACCTAATTTTGGTGGGGGAGATTGATGTATGACATGATTCTCCAACCACCACACTGAATTGCTTCTTTATTTATTAGTCATTCGATCCTATTTAGAATTTAGAATTTAGGGTACTTATCTTGATTTATTTCTCTTATTTAAGTTATGCATTCTTAGTTTGGGCTCTTGTGTTAAATACCTACAAAGACTGGTGAAGTTCCCTTCAATTTTTATGGTCTCAGGGCCTTTGCACAGACGGGGCGGCAACCCTGACCGGGGTCATGCCTATGGTGGCTGGCCCTTGGAGGTCACTAGTAGAGAACCACTTGCTAAAGGCAAGGACCGCAATCCTTGCTAGTGCACCTGCGAGGGTTGACCACCCCTGAAGTGACCCTGTCGAGTGCTGGTCACCCTCGTTGTGAACTGGCGAGGGCTGTCAACCTTTGTTAATGGAACCAACACTCCACCCCCCCCCCAGTCCATCTTCTTTCGACCTGTGCTACCTCGCAAAACCTTTTTTTCCCTCAGTTTTCTCATTCTTTTCTAAGTGTTGGAATTGTTTTTATAATTTTTAGTCCGTTTCATATTATATTATATATATATATATTATTTTTCCATTGTGGCAATAGTAAAAGAGCCTCCTGAGGAAGCTCCACCACTTCGTTAACAGCCACGTCAGACTAAATAAAAAAATGCAGATATCCATCTATAGAAAAGTGGACGGAGCTAACAAGTCCTGAACTATAAAGCGTTGCAAATATTATGACTTAAATGCACGTAAAATGAATTGTGAGACATAAATGCCGAAATGACACAAGTTTTTGGGACTCAAGGTGTCGTTGTCCCATGAGCTTGTATTAAATAAGACTTTGAATTTGAGCCAACCCCTCTAAAATTGTCTAGACTCTAAATTAGTTAAAAGATGTTAATGGGAGCTTAACCTTTAAGTAATGTTTAAATTTCAGTTGCATTATTAATGAAACATTACATTAATATAACATTTGAAATGAAAGAAAATTATGCGAAGTTTTGGAAATTTATGAAGATGTTTTGAAGTATGTTTCAATAAGTTTATATTAAAGAAATAACTTTGACATGTTGTGGAATGAAAGTCAAAGATTTAAAAAGAAGATGAAAAGTGAGCGGAAGTCACCCCCCATAACCTTTACTTAATCTAGCTCAAGCTACTGGGGACGAGAAACAACATATGTCATCAGAGAAGAATAAGGGCGCAAACCTTGTTGACCAGCAAAAGCGCTTGCGGCGTCTGAACGTTGCTCTCTAGTTTTCTATAACCGGTATCTCCTACAATCACCTCCACAGCTTTACAATATTCGACAATAAACTCTTTTAAGGAGGGCCACTCTGAAATATACTTCCCTTGGCAGAAGTTTTTGAGTTTTGGCATGTTCTGAAAATACAGAGTGACAAGTTGAGGAAACACAATTATGTCAGCTGCCTCTTCAGGTTTTTCCTCTTCTCTAACAACAATGTACTCCATCTCTCCACAACCATCTAGACCTAGATATTGGAGTTGTCCTAGGCTTTTTGCCATGGACATTGTAAAAAGGCTTCTTAGATGTGGGCACTTCCCAACTCTTACTGAAGTTAGATTGCGAAGGCAAAGATTCAATAAATCCTCATTTTCCCATATATATGTCAACTTTGGGAGATCACATAAGGACAGCTCTCTTAATGGACTGCTTCTTTCAGCTACTCTCTCCATCACACTGAGGCCCTCAAGTGTATAAATGCCTTCTATAAGATTGCATGACTCCACTGTCAAGGACTCCAAATAGTGAAGCAGCCTCTTCCACATAAACGAAGGAATAACATTCAAGAGGTTGTGACAATGCTTCACCTCAAGGACCTTTAGGCGGCAAATGTACTCGTAATCGATCTCATTCTCCCAAAATTCTCTTGATTGAACTCCTATTAGACGTAGGTCTTCTAATTTGGGAAATATGACCTACAGAAGCATCAACAAGCTAAAGTCACAATGAATGGCGTAGAAGCAAAGTAGCTTAGAATCTAGAGCATCACAAAGAAGAAACCAAATCACATGAGTAGCAATACACTGAGATAAAGGGAGGTCAAAAACCTTCTTGTCAAATAAGGAATATGGACCTTCATCAAAACCGGCATCTCCCTCATTCATCATCTCCACACATGGTGCCGATAGCCTCAATATGAATGTCTTGAATTCAGTGCACTCCAGAATTGAGAGATTTCTTAGGGAGGGAAACTCAAAGGCACAACTTCCAGAGCTAAAACTAACCAAGCTCTTAAGGGAACAAAGCTTCAATGTACATAGATGAGAGAACTTCACTGCCTTCAACTTTCGCTCTTCACCCTCTTCCATGGCAACTACTTCCTGCATGTTATTGCAACCAGAAATATCTAGCATCTCAAGTTCATGAAGAGTCCTCGCTGTGTCATGTGTGAAGAGATATCTCAAGTTGTGGCAATAGTGCAAGCTAACATTAGTCAGATTAGGAAAATAAAACGTTGCTTTTGTGTTGCTTGTCAAAATAGCATTCAGCCTTGGCAGGTGCCACAACTTCACTTCTTTTAAGTCTGAGAGGACGAGACCTTTTTTTCTTTCCTTAGAATTGACAGCAACGTGCTCCATTAATGCTTCCAAAGAGATACATTGGACCACCTCAATCCTTTTCAGGCTCTGGAACCTCTCTATTGAAGTTAATGGAAAAATATGAGAGAGATTTTCACAATCTCTGACAGTGATGGATGATAGTTTGCAGAATGATTCTTCAGGGAGTTCATTGTGCCATATCCTCCTTAGCCCGCACAATGATAAGAGTGTCAACTCCTCCAAGCTCGGGAAAAGAACCTGTATGAGAGGACCGTATGTTAGTTTTATGGCCATGAACTACTAAAAGTCCTGATTTGGATGCCCTACTATGCTCTAATATGTTAATCTATTTTCAAGATGAGGTTGATTTCCCAAGATTATACCAATTGTCATAGAAGAAAATAGATGCATGGAGTAGCAAGAGGTTATACAGGACATAAGAATATAGATATCGGTCATAAGACTACAGATATTGAGAATAATTTCTACGACAAACATAAAATAGAAAATCCCAAAGATATTTACACACATTTTGATTGAAGAGGGCAGGGGAGGACAAGCCAGAGTCGATACGACCAAATACTTGTTGTAAACCTGTATAAGCTGTCACTAATTGTTGCCTTCCTTCAAATGAAGAAAATATCATCATTTTGGGGCATCCAGATATCCTCAGCCTTATTAAGGATGGATAGTGAATACGGTACTTTCCATGAGAGAATGTCCTGAGATTTGGTAATTTCTCAAGAGACAATGAGGTTAACAAAGGGAACTGTAAAGTGTAGGTGGTGGCAGCTTCCTTTGATTCTTCTTCTTGCACATCCATAATTTCCTCCATCAGTGTACAACTTGCTATTTCTATTGTTTTTATTTGCTCGAGCGCTTTAAACATGGAAGAAGAAAAAAGAAACCTCAAGTTATCACAGTTTTGCACCTTCAAAGTCCTTAAGTTTCGGAAACATAACATTCTTCTTGGATTGTTGCTGCATATGTGTCCCAAACTTGGTAAGTCACTCAAGATTAATTTGGTCAATCGCGATAGAATCTCAACATCCCCACTGGCCGTCAATCCTTCAAGGTCGAATACTTCTCGTATTAACTGACATCTTTCAATAGTTATGGCCTCCAAATCCTGTAGCTTTATCAGTAAATTTGACGGGATGATGCTCAAAAGGAATGAGCAATCCACTACTTTCAGAAATTTTAGGTGGCTCATATCTGAGGGAGTTCATCTCCATCTTCATCTGCCTTGGCATCTCCAATAATTTGTTGCATCGAGTGGCATCTGCTTATTTCAATCTCTTTTAGCTGCAAGAATATTCTCATCATGTAAAAAGGAAATAAATGTTTGATTTTACCACAATTATCCACTTTCACAGTGTTTAATTTGCTGAAAGATTCCGGGGCAAGACAACCATGATAAATCTTCTCCAAATTGTTTAGATTCTCAAGAAACAACGATTCCAATTTCGTAAATGCATTGCACTGGATATCCTCTGCAGAGTGGACAACGTACTGAAGTGAGGGGCTATTTTGTACACGAAGATGCTTCAATTCTTGAAATCCATCGACGCACAAATCATTAATGCTATCATTGGCATCTTGCAAACCATCCAAGTGGAGATTTTGCGTCATGCGCAAACATCTCTGTACCCACTCTTCGTCAAGAAGATTGCCCGAATCCAACTTGAGCTTTAAAATTCTGTCGTCTATTTCTTCAACCGACCAATCCCAAACGTCCCCAATACGAATATTATAGTTGGTCAGATTCCCAAATGGCAGGTCTCCTAAGAGATTAGTAGAATTAGGAATAGAAATGAACAAGGTGCTCAAATTTTTCATGTTGTTCAACTCAGCCAGGCTGGCATTGCTTCGCGGTGCTTGATCCTGATCCTCCCATTGATCAAAGCTGTCTGCCGTAGACAATAACTCTAATTTAACCAAGCTTCTGAGCACTCCAGGCTCAATAATTTTGAGGCCGGAGCACTTTGGCAAGTTCAAAATTCTTAATTCAGTCAATCCACCTATCTCTTTGGGCAGCCGAGCGATTGAAGAATCACAAATACTCATGCATTGCAATCCTTTTAGCTTTCCAAGAATAGTCATATCCCCTAGACGGCAATCATCAAAACATAGCGACTTGAGGTTTTTGAGGAACTCAATCGATGAAGGTAGAGAGGTGAAAGATAGGCCAGTCAGTTCCAAGACTTGGAGCTTCTCCATAGATTCGAAAAATGACTTGGGAATTTGGAGAGATGAGTTGTCTTCTAATAATATAAGCATTCTCAAGTTTGGGCAGTCCAATTTTTCAGGTAGCTCATCAATGCCAACAAAAGGAATGGATATCGCAATGCATTTTGTGAGCTCATCCTTGGACCAGTCTTTAAATCCATAATCCTCCCTCGCGACCAAGGCATTCCATTCCGTGGAAGCTATAGAGATGCTCTCGTCAACAAATATGTCATGCATTATTATCTCTCCCGTGTCATCATCATGTAGTAGCAAAGAAGAGTCCTGCAAGCTATGAAAATCCTCTTCCAACCTATCAGAAGCATTTTGAATGGTCTTGCTGAATTTTTTATATATACCCAAGCCTATGCAGAACATAAGGAAATAACTAAATGGAATTCTCCCAGAGGCTAGAGCACAAATTAAGAACAATGATTTGATTCTCTCGTCTTTCAAGTCATTGTAACTTAGCTCCACTATTGATTTTACATCCGACCCTTCTATATTGGTCAGAGCATTCCTCCATTCAGCCAAATCTCCATGCTTCAGCCTCTTTGCCACCGTGATAATCAAAAGAGGCAAGCCTCCACATTTCTTGACCACTCCATCTATGAAGTGTCTAACATCAAGATCGTTAATTCTTTCCCCTACTGTCTTTTCAAAAAGTTTTCGTGCTTCTCCATCCTCTAACTCATTGACTCGGAATTGTTGGTCGGAGCCCATTTCCATGCGCAAAACATCTCGGTATCTAGATGTTAGCAGCAACTTGCAGCCTTTTACTTTATTATCATCTCCGCAAGGGATTCCAACTTCCTTTAACTCTAGCTTCTTCCACAGATTATCTAGAATTATGAGAATCTTTTTCTTAGAATCACTCTCCAATCTCTTACACAAACGATCTGCTCTCCCACGAGCAGGTTCATCATTTGTTAGCTTAAGACCCAGTGCATAAGCGATTTCTCCTTGAATTTCTTTTATATCTGGATTGCGTGATACTTTTGCTGTGACAACCACATCGAAGAGTTTCTCTTCTTTAACTCGCCTTTCAATGTCCTCCAAAAGCTTGGATTTGCCAACCCCACCTAGTCCATACACCCCAATCACACAGACCTTGTCGTCAACTACAGCCTTCATTACATCCTCCATGATTTTTGCCCTAGACTCCAAGACATCTTCATTGTTGTCAACAGATCTTGCAGTGGAAGTGGCATCGCTGACAATTCCCATTGGCGTATTCTCATGGTAGACCTTCTGGAAGTTACTATTTCGGCTTTTCTCATAGAGTCCACGAATGACTTGAGTCATCTTCTTCACCTTCTCACCAATTGCATGGCGCACCAAGGGGTTGGGAAGCCAACCATGGAAGCAAGCGTACTTTGCACTTTTGTCACGTTTTAACAGGTTTTCTGCTTCCTCGGCCTCCTCCTTCGCACTGTCCAGCCAATCCCTAACGTCAGTTTGTACAAGTTTTCCGTCATGCGCGGCTTCATTGACAGAGCCCTGCACCCTTTCCCTTGCCATCTCCAGCTCCTTGACTCCGTTTTCGAGATCTTCCACGTAGCTTTTGTGCAACAGCACATACCCAAATTGACGTCCAATGGGAGCAAACAAGTACTCACCAAGTTTTGCCACAAGATTCGCTGCAACGTTGGCCAAAAAAGCCCCGGCCATTTCTTCCTTCTTTTCTAGAAATCTTTCCCCTCCTTTTTTTTCCCTCTTGCTGTGTCTCCTTGTTTGTGCTTAAACAAAAGTGCGCGAAGGAAACTGAACAGAGAACAGAAGTAATCATTGGATGGAAACCAGAGAGACAGAGAGAGATGGGGGAGAGAATGCCTTGAGTGTACGGAAGCGAGAGCAATGTAAATAAACAGAGCGAGGAATATCAACCAGAGCAATTTAGAATGTACAGTTAAATGGGAAAAAACCCGGTCGCTCCTTGGCTCACCGCACTAAATAACACGTCACTGGTCTACGTCGACAATTTCCAGATAATCTTACGTGGACAACCAACATGTTACTAGTCTACCACGTAGACAATAGGGATGACTCTTCAAGGGCTCCCACAAATTTTGCAGTCTCCATCACAATTACACGCTCTCCCAGTTTTTACCCAAATTTAGATATAAACCATTAGGAAGAAACATTACATCATAATGTCGATTTTTTTAAATACCAACAGTTGGAATTATTTAGAATTTTTCCTCAGTTATTTTAAAGATGAAAGCATTTCTTTCGTTTTCAGGGCTTTGCGAGAAAGAATTACTTTTTAAAAAGACGGTGAACAAATAAAAACTTGAACACCGGCAATGAGAAAATATTGCATGCAACACTGACGCGCGGTTAGATTTGCACAAGTCTATTCACCGATGAACAAGTGTCTCACGTCGGGCCCACTATCAAACATTTCGAAAGTCTCTCTCTCGATCCCTACCCACGCGACAACTCTGCTCCCATGCGGTCGGCCCAGGAAGTGCTCCCGGCCGCTGCCATGGGGGGAGGGACTGCACGTGCCCGGCGAGGGCCTCGCGGAACATGCTGGACACGTGGAGGCCAGCGTGGAAGAGGCTGGCGCGAGTGGGGTCATTGACGCGGCTTGGGTGGTTCTCGAGGCGCGCATGGAAGATCATCTCGGTGATGAACTTGGTGGTTGGAGACGCGGGGGCACATGTCGGTGTAGATGTTGAGGGGTGGCAGCGGAGGAGGAGGTTGGAATTGAACTTTAGGAAGGGGGGGGGGGGTGTCTGGACGTAGACTGCGGCGCGTGAGCTGCACGAGGGGGCGTTGTGAAGAGTAAGGTTGATCGAGGGAGGTATTGTAATGTCAGAGAGCCAGAGAGCGAAGAATGAAGAGAGGAAGAGAGCGGGATTGAGCTTCGAGGTCTTATCTTTGTGGTGTTCTGGAGGATTTGGGCTTGTCCGCTGGCGTCCATGGCAGTGCATGTCTCAGCTTTCTCGACGTCATCTTCACAGACAGAGACAGAGGGGGAGGGAGAGGGGGAGGATTGAAATGGAGATCTTCTGGTAACGGGGCCGACGTGATACACGTGTCAATTGGTTAATAAATTTGTGCAAATCTGACGTGGCATCATTGTTGCACATAATATTTTCTCACTCCGTGCACCGAAGCAACACGTAACCGGACAATTTGAAGACGATGGTATGTGCACAAGTAGCCCGTTATTGTTTTTATTTTTTTTGAAATTCTAAATAAAAACCTGAAACACTAAAAATATCAAATGAAGACTTGAAGTATTTGTTGTGCCATCATTTTTTCAAATAAGGACTTACCCTCACAAGCTAGTTAAAGGCTTTTTTTATCCTTTATAAATTTTTTTTTATTTTCTTTCCTTTTTTCTTTCTTTTTCTCATTTTTTTTATAAAAAAGACAAACTAAAAAAAAAGAAAAAGAAAACAAAGGACTAAAACTAAAAAAAGCAGACAATTTTTTTTTTTAAAAAAAAAAAAAAGAAGGCAAGAGGCAACCCTAGCCCTCTTGCTTGTGGCCACCATCCCATCGCAGCCCTCTCTCGATTCTCGCATGGGTTAGTAGGCTCTCACCGAGGTTCCAGCGAGCCTTTCAAGCATGGGGTAGCAACCACAGGCGGGGAGGGCTACTAGTCCTCCCATGTTGCTTTTTTTTTTCTTTATTTTATGAATTTTAGCCTTTTTTTCTTTTTCTTTTCTGAGTTTTTTTAGAAAAAAATGAAAAAAGATAAACGACAGAAATGCCCTTGACCAGCTGGTGAGGCCAAGCCTTCCTTTGAGATTGAGACAGTCACTTCAAATTTTTACTTGAAGAAATGTTCATTTTAGACCACTATTTGATAAAATTGGAGCACTTCGAACCTTAATTAGAAATAAGATTCATTTCAAATCCTCATTTGAGAAATTAGATGACATTTTGAGCTCTTATCTAAAATTTTCTCCTTTTTTTGGGGGGGGGGGGGGTTGAATCACATCATTGGTTTTCCCCGTGCAATAGAAGGCTAATCCTTTCCTTTTCAATCTCTGGCGTCTCCCAACCAAAAAAAAAAAAAATCTTTGTTGTATCAGTTTTCTTTATTTTATGTTTCTCGAAAATGGAGATGACAAAATTTTATGTTTCTTGAAAATGAGGATGACTCTTCCAGGGCTGCAACAAAATTTGCAGTCTCGATCACAACTCCATGCAGAGAAAGTTCAAGTGTGTTCAAATTTAAATCCAAAAGCATGAGGAGAAATTTTACATGCATATTGTAGTTCTTTTAAGTATTGACAGTTATTCGACCAAAAAAAAAAAGTATTGACAGTTAGAATTATTTAGAACTTTTTGTCAATATTCTAAAGCTTAAACCATTTCTTTCATTTTCGGGATTTTGCGGGAAAGCAAGTAGCACTTTTTAAAAAAAGTGAACAAAGAACATTTGACGGCTGGTTTGGATGTCTGTACCATCCACCCTCTGGATTTGAATAGAAAATATTGGATGCTCCTGGAGCCTGTCACTTGTCTGAGAGGGCCGATTTTTCAGATTTCTCCTTCATCTGTCCTATTCCACATCCAATTTCGACACTCCATTAACGGCGAACAAGGATTTTCTCATGTTTTGATACAGTTGGGAGGCTGTTGCGGGTCTTAAGGGCCGCCGAAAATGAAGAAGTCAGAGACCTTCGCCACCCGTCACGGCCCCACCAACCGGTAGCGAGCCCGGCGACGCGCTGTTCTCCAAATCTGGATTTCCCAGATCCAGATCTGAACGAGCGGCTCGTGAGCGACGCCGACACTGGTCCAGGGTCGTCGGCGATTGGCCATATTTGGTCAGAGGAGGTGGTGGAGCTGCCGTAGGAGTTGTGGGAGGAGGTGTTGGCGGAGTCGGAGGTGGAGGAGGAGGCAAAAATAGTGGGACTATTTCCATCTCTTTTTTTAGCTCGATATACACCTTTTATTATCAATTGACAAAAGTATCAATTTATGATCAAAAACAAGATCAATTACCTATTCATTCTACCTTTTACTCTCTCATATTTTCTCTTCGTCTTTTATGTTTATTATTAATTGACTAAAATCCTCTTCTACAAGGGAAAGTCAATTAATGGTTAATTAACCATACATTTTGTTTCTTGCTATCAGCATTGCTTCTCCCATCTTCTTTTTAAACTATCATGGATGTTAATTCTTTAATTTAACTATTCTATTCATCTTAATAGAAATAGGATGGTCTGAGGTAATTTTTACAATGTTCAAACACTCTCTGAGGTAATTTTTACATGTTCCATTTCTCATCAACGAATAACTTATAATAAAGAAATTGATTATTTGAGAAATGTATGATGCTACGAAAATGATGAGGACAAAATTCATCACATAGTTCTGTCCAACTTGCTCACATAAATAATTGAAATGACCATCGGAGGAAGACAAAACGAAACAAAGGCAACAAAAAAATCATAACTTACCGACATGTGTATTGCTATAAAGAAATTGATTGGTTGAGAAATATTATAAGGAAATGACAAAGAGAAATATATCAGCAGGTATCTCAATTTCCTTAAAGATATGTTTCAACGACAGCCTAGATAGAATCGGTTGTTTTCTACTAGTCAACGCAGACCACCTTAACGTTTCTCCTTTCTCCGTTCTCAATGGGATGAAAAGAGACGGCACTTCTTTTTCTTTTTTCATTCTTTTTTCATTGACCATGCCATTGCAACTTGGAAAGAGCAAGTTGTTAACAAAGAGGGCTGGGTTTCGATGACCTTGGTGGGTTGGAATGTTATTTAAAGTTCTCTCATAACTGATGGGCCAACTCCAGAAAAAAAAAAAAAGCATGTATTTACATTAAAAGAAAAAAAAGCGAGTAATGTTTCTTGACGAACAAACATGGCCACTATCATCTTTTCCAACTAAACTACATGGCAAATGGCGCTCATGTGGTAAGCTGAGTTAACGTTTTTTTTTATTATTGTAGAAGGCAAAAAGAAGGTAGTTTTGAACATAAAACAAAATGATTTTTATCAAAGAGAAACGGAAAAAAAAAAAAAAAAAAAAAAGAGTAACAGAATCTTGAAGCAAAGGCAAATGTCACATTTTTCTTCTCTCTTCTCTTCAATTTGCAGAGATACAAACACAAAAACAATATATAGCGAACAAGAGGAATGATTCAAGGGAAGAAAAGGTTATAAATCGGATGTTATCCCTACGACAGTGAGCATTAATCAAACAGTTTCAAAAGATGTGGAGGATTTCCCCTCAATGCGCCACAAATTTAAATGTACAAGGAGAGGTCTAGAAAATGGGCGACTGACATGAATTATTTTTGCGATTTTATCTAAATTTTTTGAGTTTCCTCCTTCCTTTCCTTTTCTTTTCTTTATTTTTTTCTTTCTCCACCAGACGCTGGGTGGAAAGCTGATGAAGGAAAAAAAAAAAAAGATAAAAAAATAAATAATTCAAAAATTTTATAAAAATCATTTACAGTGAAAATTGACTAGATAGATTACATTGAGAAATTGTTAAAAATTTTAGAATTAAATTAGAAAGGTAAAAATTGAATTAGTAATCGTGTATTTTTTTAAAAAAAATTCTTTTGACAATTTTTTCTTTTTCTCAGTTTTTAGCGATAAAAAACGACCGATCCAGCCAACAGGTAAGCGGTGTCATTAACATTAGTTGCCACGTAGGTTTATTTGGATAGAAAAGATTACAGTGGTCATCTCTATCTCTCGACTCAGAGTAAGTGCTATTTTAGAAGACATTTAAAAAGGGGATCATTTCTGTCCCTTTTGATTTTATACAAAATTTTACGGATTCGGAATTTTCATCTAAGAAACTTTCTCGTCCTAAATAAAGAAAATGATAATTTTGATTTGTCCTTATCTAATGATATTTTATAAAAATCATGGAGTACCTAAATTTCTAAAGTTGACTAATCTACATGAATAAATGTAAATACCACATTGATGTACATCCGGACTAATCAAATACTTCTTGAAAGCGTTTTGTTGGAAGAGATATAGGAAAACTCGTGTTCATGGTTTCTAAAAGATGAACAAAAATGTAGCGTAATACATGGGGGGTTGAATGTGGAAATCAACTTAATTTTTTTAAACACTTTAAAAGTGCTCTGCAATACTAGTTTTCGTTAGGTTGGAGAAACGTTCCATCATGAAAGGAGTTATGAAGCGTGCCCAAGATAAAAAAAAAAGTCACAATTTCTTTGCAATCGGAACTCGTAGGCGTGAGGAAACTTTCAAACCAAGTGATGCTATGGTCAACCTTCGGCAATCGAAAGAAATATGCTTTCAAATTGGTCTTTTGCTAATAGACGTTGTCTAATATTTGATCTTTCACTAAATGATGTTGTACTCGATCTTTGGCAACAAAGGAATTGATATGAACATTAGAGTCAATGTATTCATACAGGAAATTATGTGATGGTGTGATCCCGTGAGCTAAGACGTTATCCGCAAACCCATCCCATTTAATAATGACACTTTTTTTTATATTAATGAGCAATAATTTACATTAGCTCTCCATAGGATGCCCCTTTCTCACTTAAAAATGTGTGGGAAAAGACTAATATTTTATTATTAATTACTTCATCGCCATATATATTTTCTCAGACTAAAATGAATTTATTAATTAATTAGTCTATGTATGAAAATATATAGCTAGTCTGATGGCTCATAGTTACGAATCTCTCTCTCTCTCTGCGCACTTCCGAATCGGTAATCCGTTTGTGGATCCTCTCACATAGTATAAAGGACAAAGCAGGGTTAGAGCAACGATGTCCAAATCCCCGTGGATATAACTTTCATATACCCTTGCACTTTACTTTGGCATCATCAGATGAAGCTTTAATAAATTAAGAGCGAGCCCATCCGGTAAAGAAATTTTTGTGTATAGATGCGAGAACCAAAGTTGAGGTCCCTTAATCAAAGATTCTCCCCTATCCACCTTTTAAACAATCATTCCGGTGGTCAAAGATAAATGTTTCGAGAACTACTCTAGAGTGAGGATTGGTATGCGATTCCACCATGTCAAAACAAACCAACAATTCATACCAATGGGTTCTAAATCGAATGAATGTATTAAGAAAAAGAAGCAATATGTGTGACGATTATTTTTAAAAAGTAATGTGAATTTATATACTTTAAAGGATGTAAAGTGTCCTACTGTGAGTAAAACTCAAATGTTTTTCATTTAATCAATTATAATAAACTAGAGAATGAAGGTGGGGCTTTTCTAAAGGAGCAATGTAGAGATAAATTTACTATAATGGGATTTGTGTTTTAGAATAAGTTACCTCGAAATAGATCAAGTCATGTCCGAGTCTCAAAAGGCAATATGATCGGAGGATTAACTTCACGACTCAACACGTAGTCATCAAAGTAAATATCTCAGAACAAGAAGGAGCATCTCATTGATTTCTTAGGATTTGCATGGCATTTCTTACCGATGTGGTTTCTCCTCTTCAAGCACAAGCCAAACAAAGCTTTACTTCTTCTCTTGCCCTAAAGGATGAAAAAGTAATATTTGAATTTGTATTCTGCAACAAGTAAAACTCAAATATTTGTCATACCATCAACTATAATAAACTAGAGAATGAAGGTGGGGCTTTTCTAGAGGAGCAATATAGAGATGAAATTTACTATAATGAGTTTTGTGTTTCAGAATAAGTTACCTTGAAATAGAGTAAGTCATGTCCAAGTCTTGAATTGCAATACAGTCGGAGGATTAGCTTCACACCTTAACCTGTAGTCATCAAAGCAAATATCTCAGAACAAGAAGTGATTTCTCAAGATCAGCATGGTATTTCTTACCAATGCCGTTTCTCCTCTTCAAGCACAAGCGAAACAAAGCTTTACTTCTTCTCTTGCCCCCAAAAGACGAAAAAGTGATTTGTGAATTTGTATGCTTTAAAGGATGTAGAGTGTCACGGAACAAATAAAACTCAAATGTTTTTCATCCTGTCAAAATTTTAATAAACAAGAAAATGAAGGTGGGGCTTTTCTAGAGGAGCAATATAGAGATGAAACTTACTATGTTGAGTTTTGCATTTCAAAATAATTTTTTTTAAAATAGATCAAGTCATGCCTGAGTCCCAAAAAAAAATACAATTGGAGGATTACCTTCACGTCTTAACCTATAGTCATCAAAGTAAATATCTCAAAACAAAAAGGAGTATCTCGGTGATTTTCTTACCAGCGTGATTTCTCCACTTCAAGCACAAGCGAGCTTCAAGCACAAGCCCTCGCCTCCTAAAGTAAGCTTGACTTCTTCTCTTGCCCCGAAGGTTGAACCAGACGTGCTTGGTATATACGAAATCCTGTGATGGTTGCTTTTTCTATAACGAGCTAAATTTACTTCTTTAACCCTTATCTTTTTGACCAAGAACATCAAAACAATCCTTTCTTTTCTTGGGTCTCTTTGTGATTGGCCCACGTGGCCACAGATATCGAAGTGGAAAGAACATTTAGGAATGATGAATGATGGGACCGCACTCATCACGTGGTCCTCCATAGTTTCTCTTCCTCCATGCTTTTCCTTTTCTTCTATGATCAACAACGACATGTGCGTCCGCTATGTTCAGAAAATTTAATAAATAAAAAAAGAGAGAACAATGACGAGTGTATTTCTCATGGTTTTGTTCCTTCATCTACGCGTCGATCGCGAACGCTTCAAATGCCAAAAATGAGTTTTTATTGAAAACTGAAACACGCATATCGAAGCACATCCATACCCAGTTCAATGGTTTTCTCCGATTTCCTCCACCTCCTCTCCTTCTGTTCTCCACCGCCATTCACGTCCTCAAGAACCTGCTCCCATTTCATGACCTTCACAAGACGCCACTCCTTAGCACTCATTGATACATTCCTGTCACAAACGCTCAGTCCAACCCCAAGCAGTCATTGTCGATGAAGAAGAACATGGTGAATAGAAAAGAAAAAGAAAGAAAAAATTGTTGGACGTAAATGCCCAGAGCAAAGCTTGGGACTATTTTGAAACAACTTTTGTTATTCCATGCTCTTCTTTAAGACAAAAAGTCTTTGAATTCTCAATTAGAAGAATAGTCTCACTTCAAATCATTATTTGAAAATTTTCTCTACATTTTATCACACTAGTCCGCCCAACAATTCACTGAATGCTTGGTGTGATCACTTTCCTTAATTCAAGACTATAAAGTGTTGTGAGAAATATCAAAAAAGTCTCAAACTTGACATAATTCAATCATAATTTCTTTTTATATGTCAATTCAATTTTAAATATTTTATAATTATATTAATTCAATCCATTCATTGTAAATTTGATTGAATCGCCATAAACTAATATTGGCTGACATTACAATTTTTTAATAATATTTTTTTGAATTTTTTATTTTTACTTTTTCATTTTCCCTTTTCATTTTCGATTTTTCTTTTTCTCTTCTTCGAGATTCTTTTTCCCATATAAGCTTGATTGCAAGGGTAGTAACAAGTCATGATCCCCTCAAGTGCCATTTGACATTTGAATTCTAGTGCAAACATAAGGTCGTCCAATGCATTCATTTTGTTTTTCCTGAACTTCAGGGATAGAGCGATTTGGAGATTACAAGACAGCTACTACACATGAACATCAAAAGTAAGAAAAGACGAGCGTTTATCTTTATATGGTCCTACTTCAGGACAAAACCAAAAATTCAGTCGATCCATAACCAGGAAGATGTGACATAGAATTGCAGTCAGAGACATTGTAAATCTATAACCAGGAAACGCCATGCATGGACATGGCTTCACACATAATGCTTGGAGGGGAAAAAAGAAGCGAAGATTGGGAGAAAAAAAAAACAATGATTGCGAAAATACATAAAGGAATATCAAAAGATGTGCTAAATTAATATTTATGTATCTCATTTTTGTTGGTGAAGCAATATGAAGACACATGTTTTTGTTTCATAACTTTTTCGAAATCATAGGCAACTTTTTTTTGTTGACTTTCTATTGATTTCCATTATTTTAATAACATTTTTTATAATTTGTCAAATACGTGCTTATAAGATTGTTTATTGTGAGAATATTGAAGATATAATACTGAAACCCTTTTAAAAACTCATGCAAAAGGTTACTGTATAGTTGACTTCGAAATTTATTCTCACCAGTTATAAAGTAATAGAAAATTTGTAAAGTCGTAAAACTTTCACCTATTTACATATCGTATTGAGTATTTTGCAAAGATTCATTCATCACTAATAAAATAATCATATAATCCTATCAATTTTTCCAATTACTATTATGTTTATCATATATAAATTTAACAAGCTCCATATGTAATAATTGAACCATATGTGATAAACTAAAAATGAATTGGCAAAAATAACCCCCACTGTAGAATCCAAAGACACTTTGCTAGTTGTCTTCGTAATTGGATCCGGTGGCCACGCAAATCAAAGTGAAAATGTACTCTCCCTGCCCCACCAAATGAAATAATCGATACTTTACGTCAGAGTCAAGGTGGGGACGGTGGAAACCACTTTTTCTCCTTGCCCCAAAGGATAAAGTAATCCCTTCCTCTAGATTGGCAAGGATACCCATCCCCGAAGACTTCAAGGATAATTGGTCTTCTGCTTAGAGACACGTTAATAAACACTGAGGTCTTTGGTCAAAAAAGAGTCGATACACATATTAAAGTCAAGTTGTTCATACTGGAAATTAACTTTTGTATGATGCTATCCTTTAGAGTCAAGATGTTGAATAGTTATGGTTTGAAAATAATGGATTGATCGAGAAATTTTGCTAAAGTAATGCCGTGTTTGAAACTCTGTGGAAATATCTCAGAAGAAGCTTGGATGACCTCTAATGCTTGACGCGTGTGTCACGGGCTGATCCATGACACATGCGACTTTTAATAAGTTGATGGAAAAGATCAATGCCATATTCAACTCCCAGTCACTATGAGAGGGAAGAGCTAGGCAATTCATAGGGATGTGAGGTTTGCATCTTGCCTTGATTGAAGTCATTCATAATAGGAAACTTACTAACAAAAAACCTAAACCTATAATTCTTGTATCAATTCTATCATAAATCTTTTAATTTGATTAGTGTGTCATAAACCTTTATACCATTTGTAAACTTAGTCATTTCGGCAAATTTTAATTAGAAATTGATGACAGGGCAGTCTAATTACTACTGGCCATTTTATGTGGTAGGGTCGTTGGCGTAAATAATTTTTACAATTTTTTTTTAATGTTTTATTATTTTTTATTTTTTAATATGTGGAATGAATAAGGGAGTTATGTGGGTGCTTCTTGTCCAATCTTTTTATTTTTCTTCGCACTTCGCTTCACATAAATTGGAACTTTGTTGAATCTCCACTTCGTGTACTTTGTGAGTGAGGTAAGGATGTTGGAAATTTTCTTCTCCTTTACTTGGCAACTTCAACAAAGTGTTCGTGGTGGAAACCATTTTTTCTCCTTGCCCCAAAGGATAAAGTAATCCCTTCCTCTAGATTGGCAAGGATACCCACCCCCGAAGACTTCAAGGATAATTGGTCTTCTGCTTAGAGACACGTTAATAAACACTGAGGTCTTTGGTCAAAAAAGAGTCGATACACATATTAAAGTCAAGTTGTTCATACTGGAAATTAACTTTTGTATGATGCTATCCTTTAGAGTCAAGATGTTGAATAGTTATGCTTTGAAAATAATGGATTGATTGAGAAATTTTGCTAAAGTAATGCCATGTTTGAAACTCTGTGGAAATATCTCAGAAGAAGCTTGGATGACCTCTAATGCTTGACGCGTGTGTCACGGGCTGATCCATGACACATGCGACTTTTAATAAGTTGATGGAAAAGATCAATGCCATATTCAACTCCCAATCACTATGAGAGGGAAGAGCTAAGCAATTCATAGGGATGTGAGGTTTGCATCTTGCCTTGATTGAAGTCATTCATAATAGGAAACTTACTAACAAAAAACCTAAACCTATAATTCTTGTATCAATTCTATCATAAATCTTTTAATTTGATTAATGTGTCATAAACCTTTATACCATTTGTAAACTTAGTCATTTCGGCAAATTTTAATTAGAAATTGCTGACAGGGCAATCTAATTACTGCTGGCCATTTTATGTGGCAGGGTCGTTGGTGTAAATAATTTTTACAATTTTTTTTGAATGTTTTATTATATTTTCTTTTTTAATA
This sequence comes from Eucalyptus polyanthemos subsp. polyanthemos, assembly GCA_017140185.1. Lineage (NCBI taxonomy): Eukaryota > Viridiplantae > Streptophyta > Magnoliopsida > Myrtales > Myrtaceae > Eucalyptus > Eucalyptus polyanthemos. The sequence continues at coordinate 31,373,183 of CM029458.1, forward strand.
TGTGGAATGAATAATGGAGTTATGTGGGTGCTTCTTGTCCAATCTTTTTATTTTTCTTCGCACTTCGCTTCACATAAATTGGAACTTTGTTGAATCTCCACTTCGTGTACTTTGTGAGTGAGGTAAGGATGTTGGAAATTTTCTTCTCCTTTACTTGGCAACTTCAACAAAGTGTTCGTGGTGGAAACCACTTTTTCTCCTTGTCCCAAAGGATAAAGTAATCCCTTCCTCTAGATTGGCAAGGATACCCACCCCCGAAGACTTCAAGGATAATTGGTCTTCTGCTTAGAGACACGTTAATAAACACTGAGGTATTTGGTCAAAAAACAGTCGATACACATATTAAAGTCAAGTTGTTCATACTGGAAATTAACTTTTGTATGATGCTATCCTTTAGAATCAAGATGTTGAATAGTTATGCTTTGAAAATAATGGATTGATTGAGAAATTTTGCTAAAGCAATGCCATGTTTGAAACTCTGTGGAAATATCTCAGAAGAAGCTTGGATGACCTCTAACGCTTGACGCGTGTGTCACGGGCTGATCCATGACACATGCGACTTTTAATAAGTTGATGGAAAAGATCAATGCCATATTCAACTCCCGGTCACTATGAGAGGGAAGAGCTAGGCAATTCATAGGGATGTGAGGTTTGCATCTTGCCTTGATAGAAGTCATTCATAATAGGAAACTTACTAACAAAAAACCTAAACCTATAATTCTTGTATCAATTCTATCATAAATCTTTTAATTTGATTAGTGTGTCATAAACCTTTATACCATTTGTAAACTTAGTCATTTCGGCAAATTTTAATTAGAAATTGTTGATAGGGCAGTCTAATTACTATTGGCCATTTTATGTGGCAGGGTTGTTGGCGTAAACAATTTTTACAATTTTTTTTGAATTTTTTTGAATTTTTTCTTTTTTAATATGTGGAATGAATAATGGAGTTATGTGGGTGCTTCTTGTCCAATCTTTTTATTTTTCTTCGAACTTCGCTTCATATAAATTGGAACTTTGTTGAATCTACTTTGTGTACTTTGTGAGTGAGGTAAGGATGTTGGAAATTTCCTATAATATGAGCTTACATTAATTAATTGATTTTCTATATTAAATAGTCGAGTTAATGGATATTTCAATATTTGTTAAACTCTAGAGTGATTTTATTAAATTGGGTATTGGCATCTATTAATAACGGGCCTAGTTGAGTAGCAAAGCATAGACAATTGTCTTTAACTAAACCCGTAATGAAAATGACCCAGTTGATACGCTATTGATTAGGATTTGCTAAGTCCATTCTCTAGCCTATAAAAGAGTAAGTTATACCTATCAGTTGCTGAATTCTATTGAAAGTTGCTATACTGAAATAAGTCATAAAAATGAAGATATAGCATTCCAATAGATCTTTGATTATCAGAGTGATCTATTTTTCTTCAAGTGAAGCAATAGCTCAAACAAATACGCTTTAATGCCGATGTGCTTATTGATCTCGGTATTTTATAGTCATATATGGATTCGATTCTTCTTGATTAATTAATTATTCATGTGAATAATTTTCTACAAAGGAACCTTCGAGCAACCCATTGCTTTTCACGCAATTTCTTTTTATTTAGGATTTTGGCGCATGGTATGGTTAGGTGGTTTAATAGATTTTGATCAAAACTTTAATTTGTCTTTTGTTAAATCGGATTGTCACTTTTAAATTTCTCTCACATGTCAACTTTACAAATCCTACTTGTGTCATTAAATTTGTCCCTGACTTTGTACGTGTGATAAAGAAAATTAAACTGTCACTAAAAAATTAAGAGCTACGTCTACATCCATGATCATCCCTCGTGGTACTAATTATCGATATAACTTGAGGTTATAAATGATTCGCTAAGATCCAGATAATATTACCTAGAGCTCAACGATACGTACTATAACCTCTTGTTTGTGGAGAAGATAAGCATTTTATTCTTTTAGTTGGACAAGTTTTTAACTCTAACCAGATATGTATCTATCTATATTAGAATATCGAGGATGATGCTTCAGTTTAGAAAAGGATGACAAAATATGTTGAATAGATTGATCAAGCTGAAATTTGGGCTATAATTTCCAGCTTTTGTTTTAACATCAGTTGTGGCATGAGATTGTGAGATAGATGGAGTCTTGATGAGTTGGGCCTTTTCTAGTTAGATAATTTAGTAATAAATACAAGCATTAAGTTAGGATAACATGGACATCATCCACATTGATATTTACATGCGTGTTATGTTCATGATTTGTAATTCACCAACCAAAGATATGGTCTGAGAAAGTTTCTTTCAATGAAGGATGGAAAAATTATAGCTCATTGCATAAATTACCACAATTTTTTTTCTCTTTTGTTATTAAATTGAGGAAGTCTTTTTAGCATGTGTTTGCATAGGTCTCTCTCTCACTCTCTCCATATGTTTTTTTTTTTGGTCGAAAGAAAATTGTATTAATTACTTAAAAGGATTCAGAAGTACATAATTCTCATTATAAAGCAAATTGAAATAGAGGATGAATACTGAAAAACAAAGCCAAATTTAGAACACAAGGAGGATCGACGGAGCACAAGCAAAGTTAAGCATAAACCTGTTCCACATGAATGGATCTATCAAACAAAATCAACGGCAAATCATTAAATCTTGTGTCTTTGTTAGTGATGAGCACACATCGAAAATTCATTTTTCAATAATTACGACATTGCTAGCTGGCGATGCATGTCTAGGTTCAGCTTCCTCTACACCATCATTGTACGGAGACGACCAGAATAGGTTAAACAACTACAATCTAACATGTGGAGGAGTAAATCTTTGTAATTCAACAAGATGCTAAAACTCTTGAGATTATCATTGAGATTGGAGGTAGAAAACTTGTATGAACGGAGTAAAAGGGCATCGAATCCCTACAAGCATAATTTTCAAACTTCCAAATCTAGATTAAGAGAAGATAACATCCAAAATCTAAAATCAAATCAGGATAGTTCAAACTCTCAAATCAAGAACTAGATTGTGGGAAGAGAGCTTTCAAATCTAAATTGGGAGAGAAGAAAAAGTAAGAAAATAACAATAAAATACAAACAAAATCAACAAAAGAGAGAGGAGAGGGTGAGACTAGCTCAAACCCTCCCCCATGGTTGAAAGTTGAAGAAGACGATGGGGAAAGACTCTCCATATGTTTGAGCCGTTAACTTTTTGTGTGGATCCTCCGCTTGGGAAAACGAGGAAGCGGATTTTGAGCAATGATATCCAATTATCCATTTTCATAATTTATATATACACTTGCACTTCTTATCGAATAAACCGGATGAAATTTTAATAAATTAAGAGCATGGTCATCCATAAAAAAAAAATGGATAGATATATGAATCAAAGGTGACAACCTTAATTAAAGATTTCCACATACCCATCTTTCAAGAAAAAACTGAAGACTTTTTGTCCAACATTCTGTTCTCCAATTATAGGCAATTTTTTGAGAATGGTACGTGAGGTTAAATAGGAGTGAGGGCCAGTGTGCAATTTCACGTTTTTCTTCTTTTATTCCTTTCAATTTGTAGAGAGAGAATCTTGCATATGCCAATGTGGTTGCTTTATTAAGGCGTGTAAAAGTATGTAATCCCCTCAGCCTTTTCCATATAAGACTAACTACGCCGATAGATTGAATAAGAAAAGAATCTACCGTTCTTATTGTTCTCATGACACCCTTGGACTCATAGCGATGCAGGCTTATGAATATGGACAACTGGCCGTGACGGTTGGGTTGATCCCAGAAAAATAATTCATGAAGATTTGACATTATATGTGCTTTTATTTTTGTCGGCCTTTACATTTTGGCTACAGTGATTTGCATTATTGTCCTTTTTCTATCAATCAAAAAGTGCTCATGAACATGAACAATTGGCAACATGGTTGGCAAAGCTTGGCGAGGTTGATCCCTGAAAAATCACTCAAGGGGATTTGACATGATCATACCACGTGTGCCTTTATTGTTGTCGGCCATTACATTTGGCTACAGTATTGCATTATTGTCCTTTTTCTATCAATTAAAAATTGCTGGTAATTGGCAACAATGGTTGGCAAAGCTTGGTGATGAAAATGATTTAAGAGGATTTGATATTATCGTAATTAGTGTGCTTTTATTTTTGTCGGCCGTTACATTTGGCAAGGGTGATTTGCATTATCGTCCTTTTTTTGTTGACCAAAAAATTCCGAAGTGTGGTCTCATAATACACATTAATGATGTCTGAAGACTATAGGCATTCTTGTTGGTCCTTAACATAACCCTTTTAAGGTATCGGTGCTAACTTTATCAATGTCGAACTAAGATTATAATTTTACATCTGATAGTACATCAGTGCTACAGGAGAGGAAACATTAACCTCATGGCTGAAGCGAAAAAGAGGAACTATTGAAGGTAAAAAAAATTTATGAATTGGAAACCTACGGCATAGAGCATCGATTTGATGGTTTTAGAAGATACGGCGGAGATGCACTTCATATTTGAATCCACAAGGCTAGGGTTAAGGGTGGCCGCTCAGAGAGGCGAGAGGATGGTGAGCGACTGGTCGTTGGGGTTGTAGTTAGGGTCGAGAGATCTGTCGATGCTTCTCTGCCATTCCTCTATATAGGCGTCAAAGATATTTTCTTAATTCTCTTTGGTAACTGGACAACGTGGCCACGCAAATCAAAGCGGAGGAAATTCAGAAATGATGAGGACGGAACTCTTCGCTGTGGTTCTGTCCAACTTGTGTGGATCAATAATTGCAGATGACCAAGACTTTTCCCTCTTGTGCAAAATATTAAGGGCTCCAACACAAACAAATAAAAAACAAAAACAAAAACAAAAAATCCAATGAAAGGTTTATTCTGATTTATCTTTAAATTAAATCCATATCCAATAGAGAATTACATTATAATTAGCACCTATTATATTTCTATTACAATCCTCAATTATAAGAGAAATAAATTATATCTAATAATTATTTATGAGTTCAAGTTCAAATTACCAATAAAATATGAGTTCAAATTATAAAAACTATCTAATGACCTGAGAAATTACTCCCATGTTGCTCTCGAATTTTGCCCGCTCATTGAAGCGCGAAGCCCTTGTGCATTCTTGTCAATGGGAAGTATAAATCACACACTGACACGAAAGAGACTAATGTTTCTTTTTGTAAGTCACAATTTATGTATAATAAAATAAAATCATTCATTAGTTACTTTATGATCCAAAATTCTACTTATATTGTAATAGATAACAACCTATTTTATTGGACCTTATGGAGTCATGGGAAGCTTCTGGTAGTTAATCTGGCCTTTTTCACAAGATTTAAATCATTTGTGCGCTTAGTTTGATCACCTTCCTTAAATTAAAAAAAAGGCTTGAAAGTACGCGCTACAAACCAATCTTCGGGCCATTGTCTAATCACTTCCCTTAGATAAATATATAAAAACAATTCTTTATGGTTTTGGTTGCAATGCAAATTAGTCGGTGTGGTTTGTAGGAGATGAGGATTTTCAATTCAAAATGGATTTGAGCAATCTGAGCTGTGTAGGTCCCATAAATCGCCTGCTAAAATGATCCCATCGGTGAACTGAGTTCAGACTAGACTGTGTTGGATTTTACCGGTAAAGTATGACAGCCAAGACTATAGGAAAATGCTTTTGAGGCTAGACGTTCGATGGTCTCCTGACTGTTTGTGACAGGATCTTCTTAGAGAATTTCTATTAATACAAAATTGGTGGCACTCGTTAAAAAAAATTACTAACTCGTTGGAAAATTACCATCACATTGCACTACCCTATGTTCATTAACATTGGATTGTACGAGAATATCCCCACCTTGTAGACAGAAACCACAGTCATAAATAGTTGCCCAACTTGCCCAGATAAATAATGGCGTATCGTACATCCTACGTCCTCATTAAAATTTGTGGTTGCTAAGCTTGGGCAGTTCTTAAGAAGTGATTCTAGTACCAAACCAAACCAGGCAACAAAGATGGTGAAATTTGATTGAAGGACATATGGTCTCAAATTGGTCTTTTGCTAATAGACGTTCTCTCATGTAATTGGTTTTTTCTGTAAAAAAAATAAAAGAAGTTTTAAAGTTATTACATTAATACTAATTCGTTTACAAATCTTTTAATTAGACCAAACTAATTTTATATCTTTTTATATCGATACTAATTGAGTCCATCTAGCTAATTTAAGTCGGAAATTGTCAACGTAGAAGATAGCTATCCTATGTGATACAATCCTTGAATAAAGGATGAAACGAGTTTAGAGCAAAGATGTCAAAATCCTCATTATATGCTTACAATACACCTTGAATAAGGTTAACGAATTTTTTTATAAATTAAGATCGAGCTCGTGTGGTAAAGAGATATTTCTGCATGGATACATGAATCAAAGTTGAGGGCCCCTTATAAAGATTTTCACATGCCCTCCTTTCAAGAAAAGAATGGGTGAATTAGAAATCAACCACTCCGGTCCCTGCTCGAAGATAATGTTTTGAGAACCGTAAGGGGCTGGTATGCAATTTCACCAGGTGCAATCGTTTGTACCGATCTGGTTTGAATAAAAACAATGTATCAAGAAAAAGAAGCAACGTGATGATGATTTTGTAAAAGCCATGTGTGAAGAATTCGTAAGCTTGATGAATGTGAGGTGCCATGCAATGAGTAATATTGAAATTTGTTCATTTCTATCTTGTGGAGGAGCAACGCAGACGTGAAATTACCGTAATGGATTTGTGTTTGGGAGGAAGAATACGTTGTGCTAGAGTCCCGAAAAGCGGTGCAATAGGATAGAACTCATTGCATGATCTTGTTCACCTTGCCCCCGATGAAATAATTGCAAGTGACCCTCGGCCAAAGACAAAACAAACGGAGGCGGAAGGCTGGTCACGGTTTTTGCCTTTGAGAATGATAAATCTTGGAGCGGATCAAAGTTGGGTCCAAATTCGGAAGGGCGGTGCGCTCGGATGAACCATATGTGCTTGTTATATAAGAGATCTTAAATGAGGCATATTTACTTCTTTAACCCTTCCCTTTCACAATCCCTTCCTGTTAATCGGCAAGAACACCACCGGGCCTACCGTAGACTTTAAGGATAAATTTTCTTAGTTCGGTTTGTAAATGGGCCACGTGGCCACACAGATCGAAGTGAAAAGGACATTTTGAAAAGGCGAGGACGGGACTCATCACGTGGTTCAGCTCACCTTGTCCACGTAAATAATTGCAACTGCTAGAACAAAAACAGACAAAACACGGCAGCAATAATGGTGCGGGTGTGGGTCCCATAAACCGTGTCGTTTTCCTCAACAAAGGAGCTCCCCATAAGACTCTCTTTTCTCTCCAACCAATGCGTGGAAAGAGACTTAACATTTTTATTTTTTTTAAGCCACGATTCATACAAGGGAAAACATTATCTAAAAAGCCTGAGCAATAATTTCTTCATCGCCATGTGCACCTTCTCATACTCATGCGAACAAAAGAATATATATATTTCTTAATTACTTTATGTTCGAAAATATCTAAACTAATGAATCTCCACCAGTGCTCTAATTGATAACAAGCCAATTCTATTTGACCGTATGGGCTCATGTAAAGTTTTCGTTAGTCAATTTGGACTTTTTCACGCGAAATGAATTTCCCTTAAATTGTTTGATTCTTAAAGATCGGGTCATGTGCCCTAACCAGAATTGGATAGCATCATGACATCCTAAACAATTGGGGGTTATCAACCTCTACTCCTCATGATTATGTTTTTAATTTCAACAAGTGTTATCATATTAATTAGCTAATTCAAAATCTCATTAGTTGCCGTGTCAAGAAAATTGAACATGTACATTTTTAATTCATAAGATTTAACGGAAGTTACAAGTTTTAGACAGCACACAGCTAGCTTTTCCTTGAAATTCTTGGTCCAAGTCATAAAGCGAATAGAAACCCAAGTCATTTGAATGGACTTGTAAAAATTTCCCAAGTAAGTATGACTGTGAGGGTAATTGCAGGTCATTTTGCTTAATTGCTATTTCACGTTCGAACTCCTACGCAAACGTATGATCGTCCAATGCATTCACTCTGTTTTTCCGAATCCCATGGACATAGCAATAGGTAGACTACAAGACAGCTGAAGCCAATCCATCCCGTGTAAAGTGTCGTCCTGGTGCACTTGAACATCAAAGGAAAGAAAAGAGGAGCGTCTTAAGTTGAAAGTTTAGGTTTGGTCATTTATTTGTCATAGCTAAATTCTCCAAACAGTTGAAAGTGTTATGACATGCCTTAATTTTAGTGATAGCTATTTTTTCAGACTATGCAGTTTTAATCCGAAGGGTTATCATATTTGTATACAAAATTATGCGCAATCATGTCTTTTATTTTTTTTTTCTAATTTAAATTTTCTTAATGGTGGGTAACTATATCTATTCATTTGCTAATAATTATTTTCATCGTTTTCTAATATTCATTTATTTGCAAAATACATGCAAATAATTTTTTGTGATGAAATTTTCTAGTAACAAAAGGTTTTTTTTTTTTATTTGTCCTCCAATATCATTTATCAAACGTGGGCTATCATGTCATATTTGGTTTTCAATATTGTGAAAATCTATTTAACAAAAATATAAGAGTCCTCAATTTAGGGTTAAAATAGGTATCTCTTATTGTTAAACTCATCATAATCCTCAATTTAAAGAAAACCAACAAAACATTTGTTAAAATAACAGTAAAAATTAGATCATTAGATAAGGCTCGCACGAGAGTGAGAGCGCATGTGCTGGTCCGCGGCAAGTAATATCCACTTTTATACGTAGATACATAGATTGTGAATGATCAAATCTTTACCCTATGGTAACACTGCATGAATCCGTGTATATGATTTTCTCTTTCCCCAAGGAGGAACCGGTGCTGGATCTGCTGGTTGCGTCTCTTTAATGAGGCAATTGACTCGTTCAACGCTTACCTTTTGACCAAGCCCAGCAAAGCAGGCCCTTCCTGCGGACATCAAAGATATTTTCTCAGTTCTCTTTGGTAATTGGACGTGGACACGCAAATCGAAGGGGAGAAAATTCAGAAATGATGAGGACGAAACTCATTCACTGTGGTTCTGTCCAACTTGTCTGGATCAATAATTGCAAATAACCAAGACTTTTTTCTCTCTTGTGAAAGAGACCATTGTTTTTTTTAATGAATTAATACTTTAAAAAATTTCAAATTAATATAATTATCACTATTACTTTAAATTAACATTTTAATCACCAAAAATTCCAAACTGATATATTTATAATAAATTTACATTTTATTAATTTATATTAAATGTTATTATTAAATTACTAAGTTAAATGACACATAATTGTAGGCTAATGTATTAATTTGAAATTTTACTATTTGTTTATCTCAGCTGTACCATTTCTGTGATTTTTTATGTTATTAATCCAATTTAACATAAGATATAATTGCTACGAATATACTGATTTTGGATTTTTTTTTTTTTGTGGTCATTTATCATAGATAGACCAATTTAGGATTTTTTGTGGTCAAAAAATTAATTTGAAGTAAATTTATTATAAGTGTATTGATTTTGGAGTTTTTTAGGGTATTAACCCTTTTGTAATATACGATAAAAGTGAGTATGGTCTAAATTGAGTTGGTCCAACATTTAATTCTGAGATTAATTCGCATAGAATTGGTTTTCAATTTTTGGAACTGAAGAACTGACTCTATTGAGCTTGAGACCGATAATTGGACCGATCCTATGAATTTGGCTAGATTTCATGGTTAATCTAGGACTAATCGAATTTTCTTTTTTGTTTCATTTTTATATTTCTTAAAAGAACAAACATACTATTTCAAATCACATATTCATTAACAATTTATATATTGAGCAACCAAGTTATGAACACCAATACATATCAAACATAAATACGAGATAAAGTAATAATGGAAATTTACGCTTAAAAACGAACACAGGAGGTGGGGAACAAAAGCGAGCAGTGAAGTGAGTGAATAGAGGCAAGCGACAAGGCAAGTGAAGCAAGCAAAGACAGGTGAGCCGTGAGTAGTGAGCAAGGAGAGTAGGCAAGCGAGACCGAGGTGAGTGAAGGGGGTTTATTATTGTTTTGTCAAATTAGGATTGAGTTTCTTTCTATTTTTTAATTTATGCGACAAATTGAACCGTGATGAAAATAGAGGAGGAGATGCTAAAATTTAGAGTAGACAAAAATATATAATATATAATTTAGGTTAATCCTAAATCAATGCTCACCCTTAACCTATGATTCGTACACAGTAAAATAAAATCATTCAATAATTACTTTATAGTCCAAAATTTCTACCTATATTATAATAGATAACAAACCTATTTTATGGGACCTTATAGACATGGGAAACTTCTTTTAATTAATTTGGCAAGTTTCACAAGAAACTAAATTCACTCAAATCATTTGTGTGCTCACCGAAATCACTTTCTTTAAATCCGAAAAAAAAAAATTGAAAGTCTGCAGTACAAACCAATTCTTGGCCCATTTTGTGATCACTTCCCCTAAATCTAAAAAAAAAAAGAACCTTTATGGTTTTGGTTGCAATGCGCATCAGTCGGTGTGGCATCGTACGAACTACCAAGTCCATGATCGATTTTTTCATTTTTCTACCTATCTTGCCAGCTTTTAATGAGTTAAAATGAGGATTTTTTATGAAATTATTGTTTAAGTTTGGTTGAAAAAAAAGAATTGAGCGCTCCGAGCTGTGCAGGTCACACCAATCGCCAGCTAAAATGATCTCGTCCATAGTGCACCCAGTTTAGACTAGACTGAGTTGGAATTTGCTGGTAAAGTATGACGGTCATGAGTAAAAACAAATGCTTTTAGGGCTAGATGTTCGTTGGTCTCCTGGCCCTTTGCCACTCGATTTTCTTATTTTGTCAGTTAAAAAATTACCATCACATTGTACTAGCCTGTGCTCATTAAACAAGATTGTACAACAATACCCCACCTTGTAGACTTTAAGGACATTAACTGATTCACGTGGCTACACAAATCAAAATGAAGACGTTTTGTGTCCATCCATATTTTTGTGCACATTAAATGAGAATCTCTCACGGCTCACATTTTGTTTCCAACTTGACGAGGACAGAATTCATGACTCTGGTTTTGTCCAGCTTGCTCAGATATATAATTGCGTATCGTACAACGACAAACAAAACAAGGCGACAAAAATGGAGAAACTTGATTGCAAGGCATGCGGTCTCAAATTGGTCTTTCGCTAATGGACGTCCTCCAGTAAATTGGTCTTTTGCTAAGAGACCGTTCAATGAACACCCGGGTCTTTGGCCGAAAAAGGTCGACGCTTATGTTGAATTCAACGTGTTCATGCTAGAAATTCATCTTAAATTGATACTACTCTTTAAGAGCCACGTAATCATCTTCTTTACCAGCAACTTTTGTAAAATGTTGAATAGTATGCTTCAAATTATTTTATTCGGCTCAATCAAAAGGATTTGATTGCATAGATAGCAAATTCAATAATAACAACATCGAAAAGTAATGTAAATTCAAGAATATATGTATGCTGTTTCTAAGGTATAAATATTTTGAACTGGAGATCATTGGGCATGATGTCATCACATCGATCGGATGAATCACATGTGCTTGTCATACACGAAATGTTAAAGAAGGGTAAATTTACCTCTTTAACCCTTCCCTTTTCCATTCCCTTCCCGTTAGTCGGTAAGAATACCCTCAGGCGCATCGTAGACTTTAAGGATATATTGTCTTAGTTCGTTTGTAAATGGGCCACGTGGCCACACAGATCGAGGAAGTGAAAAGAGATTTCGAAATGGCGTCTGGCGAGGACAGAACTCATCACGTGGTTCTGTCCACCTAGTCCAGATAAATAATTGCAACTGCTGACTTCCCACGCAGAGTATACTTCTATCCTATGGGCGCATTAACTTCAGTGTATGTGCATTCTGCAGCGAAGTCCCTGATTCTAGAGACCACCTCTTCTTTGGATGTAGCATCTCCACTTCTCTGGCCTTCTTTTGGGCCGCCAAATGCAACCTTCCTTGGAGAAATCGATGCTGGAGTGAGCTACTCTCTTGGGCTCGAAAGTTCCTAACTGGAAATGATTTCTATCATAGAATTGTCTGGTTCTCCTTCGGGGCCCTTTGTCATCTCATTTGGAAGAAGAGGAATGCAATCATCTTCAGAGGTGAATCCCTTGTCGTTCCGGCGCTCAAAAACCACCTAATTAAGGTGGTTAAGGACAAGGTTAGTACCTTCAAGAATGTCGATCCTGCTCCGAGGAACAAGCGGCTTCAGAGAGGATGGGGCTTTGATCCGACGGTCTTCTCCTCGGTCTCCTGTTGATCCTTCTTGTTTTCCGTATCTGGTGGTATTCCCTTTCTTTACCTTTAGGTAGAGTGCAGGAGGTTCGGAGGTTGTCTCCTTTTGTCTTCTTTTCCTTAGGAGTTTCGTCACTTATCGTGTAGCCTTGTGCTCTTTTACATCGGATCCCCCTCACTTTGCCGCCATTGATCAGAGTGTGGGTTATGGTTCCGATCTTTTGTAAGCTTCCCCTCCTTTTAATTTAATTACCTTTACCAAAAAAAAAATAATTGCAACTGCTGCAACAAAAACAAACAAAACACGCCAACGATGATGGTGCAGGCATGGGTCCCATGAAGCGTGATGCTTTCCTCAAAGGATGAGCTCCCCATAAGATTCCCTTTTCTCTCCAACGAATGCATGGAAAGAGACCAACGATTTTTTTTCTTAAGCCACGATTCAAGGAAAAATATTATCTAAAGGACTTAAGTAATAATTTCTTCATCGCCACGTGCATCTTCCCATACTAATGCGCACACCAGAATGAATATATATATATCTTAATTACTTTATGTTTGAAAATATCTAAACTAATGAATCTCCATCGCTACTCTAAGTAATAACAAGTCACATGGACTCATAATAAAGCTTTCGTTAGTTAATTTGGGCATTTTCACGTGAAATGAGTTTCACGTAGATGGTTTGATTCTTAAAGATTGGTTCATGTGTGCTAACCAAAATTAGATGGCATCATGACATCCTAAACAATCGGGGCTATTAACCTCCACGCCTCATGATGTTTTTAATTTCAGCAAGTGCTATTGTATTAATTGGCTAATTCAAAATCTCACTAGCTGTCGTGTTAAGAAAAATGGACATAGACCTTTTTAATTCATAAAATTTAATGGAAGTTAAAGGATCTAGACAGCACACAGCTAGCTTCTCCTTGAAGCTCCTCGTCCAAGATATAAAGTGAATAGAAACCCAAGCCATCTAAATAGACTTGTAAATATTTCCCAAATAAGCATGATTGCAAGGTTAATTGCAGGACATTTTGCTTAATTGCCATTTTCGTGTTCGAGCCCCTACGCAAACGTAAGATCGTCCAATGCATTCACCCTCTTTTTCCAGAATCCCATGGACATAATAATATGTAGACTCCAAGACATCTAAAGCCAATCCACCCTGGGAAAAGTATCGTCTTATTACAAAAAGAAGCACATCCCAAATGTCAAAATTTAGCACGAGTAGATATATAGGTGCCAAAACTTTTAAGATGTACACTTAAGTGTCACTTTTTTTAAAAAAAAATTAAATACTTAAGTGTCAACTTCAGTACGGTTTGTTGGAACTCTAACATGGCAAAATTTTATTAATAAAATCAGTCTATGTGATTGTTGGGAATCTAATGTAGCTCATCGGAAATCCAACGTGGTTCATTTTTGGCACTTAAATGTTCTTTTCTATTTCAATTTTGACACTTAAATGTATTTTTTTGGAGTTTTGGCATTTATATGTCTACCCATATCAAGTTTTGACACTTGAGATGTCCGCACCTCTCTTATGACGCTTGAACCCCAAAGGAAATAAAAGAGAAGAGCATCTTAAGTTGATCCATAACCAGATGCTGAACAGTCGAGCTGATATGCTAAAGAAATGTTTTCCATCCGTGTGGGATCCAACCTATCTAATATAACTTTTGTCCTCCCAAGTTCCTCAAGCATCGGATTTCTTCTCCACAAGTACACAACTGCAATCGGATCACTCTTCAAGAATCCATTGATCAAAATTTAAAAACCTTTAAGCAAGCTCAAATTTGGGAGGAATGCAACTAAGCAGAAATCTCTTTGAATCAGTCATCCATTGGAATTATGAACTCCTTAACTATATTAGTTTAGGTTTCTCATGTGATCGCCTAAAACTTGATTAGAAGTATACGGGCTGGTTTTGACATGAGTTGAAGTGCTATGGCAGAAATTTTGGCAGATGAGAGTTGCTGCATGTGAAGCATACAGGTCGAAAAGAAAATAGCATAACGTACATGTGCAAAGACTCTCCTAAAAGTGTTTTCTGTGGCACAAATGTGCCTTCCCGTCATAAAGTAATTCAGCAACACTCCGGCATTGAAGGCACAAATAACAAAGATTAACCATTAATGCATGTACCATATGTTTTCATGCCTTAATTTCATTAGCATGAGAAGACATAAAATCAAGTTTTAATACAAGTTGCTGAAAGTTTACTCCAAAAATATAAGAAGAATAGTCCGAGGAGAATGGTTATGCAAATTTAGAAAGTCATCGATTGAAGAAGAATGTACTAGTTGCCAGCTAATCAATCACGAAACCATAGAAAAAATGCTGTAAAGTTATATTCGGTGCAGGTGCCGATGGTTTCCCCTTTATTTTCGGTTGTCCACTGCAATTGTGTCTCCTCTCTATGTACTTGTGCGCTCGCATCACAAACAGGTAAAAGCACCATATCTTTAACATCCATAGATATCGACTAGCAAGAATTCACATGATTTTAACAAGAATACACGTCAACATCCTTGAATAACCAGCAACCTGCACTAGGGTTCCTCGAGTTCAATGGTGTTATCGGGCATGCAGCAAGCCGTGTCCTTTGTGGTGCAGTTAGCATTCTTGTAGTGAGAATTGGCGCCTTTGTTGCTTGAGAGGGAGATTCACATTTCGATCTCCTCTCTACTGCATGTCAAGAGATGTGATAACCCACCATCATTTAAAACTTGAAGAAAGACCTAATCTGACAATCCATCAGCAGTTCACTTCTATCTTCTTTTTCATCTCCCTTTTGTTGCAACTGTCCTTTTAATCCCTCGTTACTCCTCGTTTGTTTTGGTTTTTCATTATGATCACCTGATACTTCCTGTTATCAACAGAAATGATTAGAATAATATTTGATGTTCTTGTCTCTTAGTTTTCTTGAGTGTATTTTTCTTTTATTTTATTGTTATTCTTTTCACAATTAATGTGTTGTACATGTGCTATGTGGAGTTGACAATTGACTACTTCTTGTCATCTAATTATAGTTTATCTAATTAACCATTCGTAAAAGAGATTCCAAGAAAAATTTCTTATTACGAGCATGGCGGCCTTTTTCCTTCACCCTTTTTCTATATTGTTAACTTTTTTTGAGAACTCATCATAATCCTCAAATTAAAGTAAACTAACAAAAAATTTGCTAAAATAACAATAAAAATTAGATCATTAGATAAAGCTTGCAAGAGAGCAAGAGCGCACATGTTGGCATGCGGCAAGTAATAACCACTTTCACATGTACATAGATACATTGTCAATGATCAAATCTTAACCTTATGGTAACACTGAATGAATCCTTGTACATTATTTTCTCTTGCGTCTCTTCAACGCCAAGACCAGCAAAACAGGCCCTCCTCTGGACATGGAAGATATTTTCTTTGTTCTGTCGGGTAATTGGACAAAAAGGCCACGCAAATCGAAGCGGAGGAAATTCAGAAATGATGAGGACGGAACTCATCGCTGCGGATCTGTCCAACTTGTCCGGATCAACAGTTGCAAATGACTAGGACTTTTTCTGTGCCTTCTGAATCACGCCCCAGCACGAATGGGACTCATGTTTCTTTTTCTAAGCTATGAATCTTACACAATAAAATAAGATCATTTATCAATTACTCTATGGTCCAAGTTTTTCAGCTATATTGTAAAAGATTAGAAGCCTATTTTATCGGACCAAATAGACTCACTTCTGTTAATTAATTTATTTCCTTTCATGAGAATTCAATTTCATTTAGATCATTTGAGTATTCAATGTGATCACTTCCCTTAAATTGATTATAAAAAAAAAAAAAGAGCTTCAAAGTCTGCAATACAAAACAATCTACAACTTGCTATGTGATCACTTCACTTATATCCCAAAAAAAAAACTTTACTGTTTTAGTTGCCATGCGCAAAAGTTGGTGTGGTACTTACCAAGTTGATGATAATTTTTTTTTATTCTCCCCCTATTTTACCAGCTTTTAATAAGTTAAAAAGAGGATTTTTCTAGAAATTATTGTTCAAACTCGGTTCAAAATGGATTTCAGAGATCTGAGATGTATAGGTCACTCAAATTACTTGCTAAAATGATCCCGTCCATAGTGAACTGTGTTTAGACTAGAATGGATTGAATTCTGTGAGTAGATTATGATGGCCATGACTATAGGCAAATGCTTTTAAGGCTAGATGATCGATGGTCTCCTCACTATTTGATATAGGATCTTCTTAAAAAATTTCCATCATTACAAAATTAGCAGCACTCGTTAAAAAATTACCGACGAGAAAATTATCGTCACATAGTATTACCCTGTGCTCTTTAACATGAGATTGTACAAGAATGCCCCACCTTGTAGACAAAACCACAGTCATGAATAGTTGCCCTAACTTGCCCAGATAAATAATTGCGTATTGTACAAACACAAACCAAACAAGGCGACAAAAATCAAGAAATTTGATTGAAAGATGTGTGGTCTCAAATTGGTCTTTTGTTAATAGACGCTATCATCTAATTGGTTTTTTTTTTCTGAAAAAAGAAAAGAAAAGAAAAGAAGTTTCAAAGTTATTGCATTAATGCCAATTCTGTCACTCCAAATTAATTATATATCATTTTACATTGATATCAATTGAGTTCATCCAACTAATTTAAATTAAAAATTACTAACGTAAATGCTAATCGTCCAACCTTTGAATAAAGGACGAAACAAGTGTAAGGCAAAGATATCCAAATCCCCATTATATGCTTACACTATACCTTGAATAAAATTAACGAGATTTTTGTAAATTAAGAGCGTGCTTGTACAATAGAGAGATTTTTCTGCATGTATACATGAATCAAAGGTGAGGGCCCCTTATAAAGATTTTTGTGTGCCCTCCTTTCAAGAAAAAAACGGGTGAATTTTAAATCGGCCACACCGGTCTTTAGTTGAAGGTAATGTTTTGAGAATCATACCGAGCGGGTAGTGATTCCACTAGGTCCAATTGTTTGTACTAATCAGGGTTGGAATAAAAATAATGTATTAAGAAAAAGAAGTACCATGTGAAGTATTCGAATGCTTTAAAGGATGTTAGGTGTTGCACGATAAGTAAAATTGAAATGTGTTATTTTTTCTTTTATACAGGAGCAACGGAAAGATGAGATTATTGTAATGGATTTATGTTTGGAAAGAAGATGAAGTGTTCAAGTCTCAAAGTTGTGTCCAAATTCCGAAGGGCGGTACGTGTGGATGAACCGTAAGTGCTTGTTAAATACGAAATCCTAAACGAGGCAAATTTACTTCTTTAAGCCTCCCTTTTTCCATTTCCTTCCTGTTAATAGGCAGGACATATTTTCTTAGTTCGGTTTGTAAATGTGCCACGTGGCCGCACAGATCGAAGTTAAAGGGATATTTCGAAATGGCGAGGACGAAACTCATCACGTGATTCGGTTCACATTGTCCAGATAAATAATTGCGACTGCTAGAATAGGAACAAACAAAACTTGACAACAGTAATGGTGCAGGTGTGGGTCCCATAAACCGTGACGTTTTCATTTCTGGGTCCAATGGAATTCATAGGTATCGGAAGAACCCTGTCAAATAGACTCCCTTTTCTTATGACAAGAAAACAAAAACAGACTCCCTTTTCTCCCCCAACAAATGCGTGGAAAGACACTAACGTTCTTTTATTAGCCTCGATTCATACCAGGAAAAACATTATCTAAAAGGCCTAAGTAATAATTTCATCGCCATGTGCATCTTCTCATACTCGAGTGCACAACAGAATATATATATATATATTTCTTAATTACTTTATGTTTAAAAATATCTAAACTTATGAATCTCCACCGTTGCTCTAGTTGATAGCAGGCCAATTCTATTTGACCATATGGGCTTATGTGAAGCTTTTGTTAGTGAATTTGGGCCTTTTTAGGTGAAATGAACTTCACTTAAATTGTTTGATTCTTAAAGATTGGGTTATGCGCACTAGTCAGAATTGGATGATGTCATGACATTCTAAACAATCGGGGATAATCAACTTCCACTCCTCATGAACATGTTTTTAATTTCAACAAGTGTTATCATATTAATTGGCTAATTCAAAATCTCACTAGCTGCCGTGTGAAGAAAAATGGGATTGACATTTTAATTCATAAGATTTAACGGAAGTTAAAGGCTCTAGACAGCACAAGGCCAGCCTCTCCTTGAAACTCTTGGTCCAAGTCATAAAGCGAATAGAAACCCAAGTCATCTAAATGGACATGTAAAAATTTCCCAAATAAGCATGAGTGCGAGGGTAATTGCAGGTCATTTTGCTTAATTACCATTTCACGTTCGAACTCCTACGCAAATGTATGATCGTCCAATGCATTCACTCTGTTTTCGGAATCCCATGGACACTGCAATAGGTACACCACAAGACAGCTAAAGCCAATCCATCCCGAGTAAATTGTCGCCCTACTACACTAAAACATCAAAGGAAAGAAAAGAGGAGCATATTAAGTTGAAAGGTTAGGTTTCGTTTATTTGTCATAGCTAAATTCTCCAACAGTTGAAAGTGTTATGGCATGCCTGTTGGAGCTCAAATTAACTTATTGGGCTTCGGAATTCGAAAAGAATAGGGTAGGCCCAATACACGAGAATTTATGTAGATTAGGCCGAATGCCAACAATCGACAGATAGAAGTCTTGAACAATGCAACAGGGGAACTTGCTACGGGAGTCGACACTAGCGAATATATCGGCAAGGCAAAGCGGTTATCAATAAAGAGACGAGACTTTCGGAACATTTTAAATATTAAAATGATAACAACTAAAATCAGTTATCCGTGGATTACCATTATAAATAACTGAAGAACATCAATGTAAAGGACCTTTTGCCAAAATTGACAATCGATCATTTAGTTTTCAATTGTTATCTTTCATTTTATCGCACTTTTACATTCAATCATATTTTACTTTTCTCTTGTTTTCTTGCATTTTACTTTTGTCAGTAGTTTAGATAAGTTGCTTTCTTTCTAGAGCCACACAGGGCCTATCACAAACAATAAATCCGAAACCTTGCCCCTTCAATTAAAGATTTTGTCGAGGAAACATTTTCCCGGTGAACAACGCCTTAATTTTAGTAATAGCTATTTTCTTAGATTTTGCAGTTTAATCCCAGGAGTTATCATAGTTGTATACGAAATTATGTGCAATCATGTCTTTTATTTTATTTTTCTAATTTAAATTTTCTTAATGGCGGGTAACTATATCTATTCATTAGCTAATAATTATTATCATCGTTTTCTAATATTCAGTTATTGCAAAATACGTGCAATTAATTTTTTGTGATGAAATTTTCTAGTAGCAAAGGATATTATTATTATTATTATTATTATTATTATTGATTCTCCAATATCATCTATCAATTATGGGCTATCATGTCATATTTGGTTTTCAATATTGTGAAAATCTATTAACCAAATTATGAGAGTCCGCAATTTAGGGTTAAAAGAGATATCATATCACAATAGGTACCTCTATATTGTTAAACTTTTTATAAGAACTCATCATGGTCTTCAATTTACAGTAAACTAACAAAATATTTGCTAAAATAACAATAAAAATTAGATCATTAGATAAAGCTCCTACAAGAGCGAGAGCGCATATGCTGCTACGTGGCAAGTAACATCCGCTTTCATGTGTACATAGATAGATTGTCAATGATCTAATCTTAACCCTATGGTAACACCGAATGAATCTGTGTACATGATTTTCTCTGGCCCCAGAGGAGGAACCAGTGGCGGTTGCGTCTCTTTAATGAGGCAATTGACTTGTTCAACGCTCAACCAAGGCTAGCAAAACAGGCCCTTCCTCTAGATAGGCATCCAAGATGTTTTCTTAGTTCTTTTGATAATTGGACAACGTGCCCACGCAAACCGAAGCGGTGGAAATTCGGAAGTGATGAGAACGGAACTCTTCGCCATGGTTCTGTCCATCTTTTTCTGGATCAATAATTTCAGATGATTTTTAAATATTTCCCGTACGTAATTAAATCCCTTGCTAGATTTTACATGCATCCCGCATACTTTAGCGAAACTCAATAAACAAACCCTCTACGTTCAACTATTAGATGAGTGCTATATGAGATTCGCTACACACGCGTGCATTTGAACAATCGCTAGAGAACTCTCTGGCAAATACGATCAATTCTCACGTCAAAAGCTACGTTTTATTCATTTATTTTTGTTCTCCCCCAAGTACAATGTCCCAAGGGCCTTATTTTTGGTGCCATGTTCTAAAAAGTGACGAATTAGTGCCACAATCTATAGTGTGTGGTTAACAATTTACGAACACGGGGACAAGGACCAATATTTAAACGTACAGATTTTTGGAAATTAGGACACTTGCGTTTATGTTTCCTAAAAGTTGAACAAATCCACAGAGTAATCCATTGGGGATCAAATATAGAAAAATCCTTAATTTCTTGAACCACTTTGGAAGTATGTGAAATACCAAGACTCTGGTTGGAGAAACATATCATTAAGAAAGGAGTTACGAAGCATAGCCAAGTAAAAAATCACATTATCTTTGGAACTCGCAGGATGGCAAATTGAAAAACAAAATGAAACTTTCCAGCCAATTAATGATGTGGTCAACCTCCAGCGATATAAAGAGATATGGTCGCAAATTGGTGCTATGCTAATAGACGTGCTCAAGTAATTGGTCTTTTACTGAAAGATGGTTTAATCAACAGTCAGGTCTTTAGCCAAAAATAAATTAGAAACTTATGTTAGAGTCAAGGTGTTCATAGTGACAATTAATTTTTAAATGACACTTTTCTTATAAGAGCTATGTAATGTTAGAGAGGATAATATAGGTGGAAATGGAAATGGACTTCCGAGCATGTAGATCACTTCCTTATGAGTGTTATTGCCTTGGTTATAGTAAAAGAAGAACGGAAAGTCATATGCCCCCTATATAAGAAACCTTTTAAAGAGATATTGTTCTCTTAGTAATTGGACCACATGACCATGCAAATCAATGTGAAGGACATTAGAAATTGCGAGGACAGATTCCCGAGAACGAACAATCAAACAGAACAAACAAGGCCAGGGGCAACATTTTCTTTGATTGATAAGCAATATTTCACGTGAGCACGCCATAAGATTCCCCCTTTTCTCTTACAAATGCGTGTGGAAAGAGACCAATGTTCCTTTTTCTAAGATACGGCTAGTGCAAGAAAAAACATAATCGAAACAGCTTAAGTAATAATATCTCCATCGCTATGTACATTTTTTCATACTCGTGTGCACAAAAAAAAATTATTTATTAAATATTCAATGTTTGAAAATACCAAAGCTAATGGACGACTCGTAGTTAGGAACTTCCACCATTATTGCAATTGACAACAAGCCTACTTTATCGACCGTGGACTCATGAAGCTTCTCTTAATTAATCGGGACCTTTTCACAATAACTGAATTCCACTTACATCATTTGAGTGCTTGGTGTAATCACTTTCCTTTAATCCAAAAATAAGAAAATGATACAAAATGATTCTTGAACTTTAACTCAATACACAATGTGAACCTATAGAGAAAAGAAAACCTATTTTTTAATTGTTCTTTGTTGCCCTCCTCCTCCCCTAAGGGTCTTTTTTATTTATCTAGTATGTTTTGAAAAAATTACCCAAAAAAATCCTACAACTATTATAATTTTTCCAATCCAATTATAAACATTTTGCATTGTACTAATTTAGTACATTCGGTCAATTTTGACTAGCTGGCTCTAGCTATTTGGCCGACATAAACATATTTTAATAACTTTTTATTTTATTTTATCAAATTTTTTTTATTTTTTTCCTTTTTTTATTTTTCTTTTTTCTTCCTCTATCCCCACAGTGGTCAGTGAGGCTCCAACGAGGCTCACTACTCGCCAGGTGAGGGTTGCCGCCTAGGGGATGCAAGTGAGGTCATGGAGAGGTTGGTCTTACTTAGATTTGGCAAAGCCGCCTTGCTTGCAACCCTCGAGCCTCGCCCAGATCTAGGCGAGGCTAGACGAGGGCTTCGTGGTTCTCGCTCAATGGTTGACGAGCCTTGTCAAAGCCTTGTCGAAGCCTTGTAAGCTACTATGGGGGAAAAAACAAAAAAAGAAGGAAGAAGAGAAAGAGAAAGAGAAAAATAATGAAAAATAAAAATAAAATATCATTAAAAATTATCCATGTCAATGTTGGCCGGCCAAAATTGGCCAAATGAACTAAATTCACACATTTGCAAAAGGTTTAGATTGAATTGGAAAAATTACAATATATTTAAGACTTTTTTGGTCATTTTTCCTAGTTTGTTCCCCCAATTATATAATTTGTGCTCCTCCTTGTGGACATGCAAATTTTATATCTTCCGATTTTCAAAAAAAAAAATTTACTTACCAAATTTAGCTCACTCATGGGCATGGCACATTGTATCAGCTAGAATAACAGGTTGGCCAAATTTTCATCCCATCCAATTAAGTTCATAACCCTTTTTACCAGCCAATTAGAATGCAATTATATGGTTCTAGTATTATTAATGCTAAAAAAAAAATGCTCTTGATATCTATATATAATTTAATAATATTTTGGGGGTAGGAGTCAAGGTGGATTCCTAATTTTTATGTAATGAATACCTGCATCAGTTGCCAAAATTTAGCTGTTCGACATTTTTTAATTCTAAAGCAATAAAAGTTCTAAACAAACTACCTTGAATGATTTCACAGCCACATGATATTAAGGCTTGACCTTCACCAAATTCTGCTAAAGCACACTTAATATCTAGCAGAAAAGCCGGTTAGACATATCTACAACGGGAAACTTGCAGTGTGGGTACATGATTCAATACTATCTTGACAAAAGAACCAGGTGATCAATAAGAAAAGAAGTTCCGTTATATTTACCAAAAAGAGCCTACGAAATAGGCCGGTGACAAACTTGTGATACAAAGCTCCTCCTGCATTTTCATGCAAAAGCCATCAACATCATCATGCTAAAGCGAATGCCAGTCTCAGTGATGGACGAGAGAATATAGAACCTATCTTGGAGGAAATAAATGTCTTATGCTGTTGCGACCTGCACTTTTTGTTCGAAGGGGCAAGGACTTAAGTTTCGGGATATTGCCTAAACGATAAGCCTACGACGCTTGATCAGGGGCAGACTCTCCCAAAACTTTATCTCGCATGATGCTTGCGCAATGTTGAGGCATTCGAAGTCAAGTCAAATTGATGATGTGAGTATTTTCATATTAGGAATCACCACTAGCTTATCGGAGTTAGTTACAAATCAAGTAAAACATAGGAGTATACCATACTTCTTATACAACTAGAGCATTTAGGGTTGAAAACTTAATTACACTAATTAATTAACTCGTGCTCTTCAATATCTAATCTTGCACAATTCAAGAAGATATTTGTCAAGTGGTCTGGATTAATTTTAAGCCTATCTATTAACAAGTGAGGTGATCATACAGGTACACAATCGTTAAAATAACAATTAGCAATCAAAGAAGGATTACATAAATTGCAAGGAAAAGCAAGAATTTGATGCTAAAAAAATAAGAAAAATGCTATTCCTAGCTAGGCTAAAGGTAAACAACAATCAATGTATTTGAAGTGTGCGATCCAATGATAGTTGAGATAGTGCACATATAGTGACTGACTATTTGTCTCTAAGGACATTCAAACGTTATTGTAAAACCATAAGAGCTTGTACAATTCTGAGCATGTTTTTTTTTTTTTTTTTTTTTTTTTTTTTTTTTTTTTTTTTTTTTTTTTTTTTTTTTTTTATCAAGGATTTTCACACATCTTAAGAGAAGGCTGCTTGAAAACTAATTTTTTAAGCTCTTTCCTAATTTTTAGAAAAATAAATAATGTTTTTCCGGATTTTTAATTTTTTTTTAATTTTTTTAATTTGAAAATAGGGACTCAGCTTAACCTTACGGCGCAGTTCCAATATGGACCAGATCCGAGTTCCCCCACCAAATGTTCGGGCCTAATTTGTTGGTTCATATCCGCATTAAAGTCCAAAGGACTCCAAGAATGTGGGCCAAATTTCCAGGTCCGGTCCACATGAAAAAAGCCAAATTCGGGCCGCATAAGGTCACCCAATAAATGGGCTTACTAATCAAGCCCACTTCAGTTAAAACTCTCAAAGCCCCTTCTAAATATAACCATAGCGGAGTCCAAGTCCATCTAAATTACTACCCAAAATACTAAAAATGAAACAAACTCAAGTCACCACGAACAAAACCTAGGCCACTAGACCAAACCTGGGCCCAGCTTAATTAAGCCATCTTCTTTACTCCTCCCCAAATTGTCCACTTTTTTTTTTCTTTTTTTCTTCCCCGACATTTCCTCCTGTCACCGACGACGCTTGGCTTCCTATTCCCAGAACTTCAACTTTGTTCTACACCTCACCACCAACCGAGAACAACTTCGACCACTGATTCCTATGCCAAACTCCCGAAACATGAACTGCATATGGTTCATAGGCCTTCATCGTTAAGCCTCCCCCTGCCGATTTCCTCTTGTTGTTGGACTGCCATTCTCGGCCACAAAGCATGAAACATAAAACAAAGTAAACGATGGTGGTGGTGGGGGCGGCCAAACGACCAAACGGCGGTGCCTGAATCGCCGAATAACACAGGAACATAATAATAGAACGCAACACGTGTGGTTAACTTGATTTCAACCAAAAATGGGGACACCAAAATTAGGGACTCCCGGCTCATCCGGGACTCAAAACTCTCGTCGGACCCCCTGATGTAGGTGTAATATTATGCAATAATGTAATATTATGTTAGTGGGCCCCAAAAGAAGAAACTGAAAAAGAAATTGAAAAGTCAGCAAAGCAAAAAGGAGAGGGGAGAGGGCTCGGCTAAATAGAAGCTGAGAGTTCCCTCAACCAAAAAGAAAAGAAAGAAAAGAAGAAGAAGAAGAGAAAGGGGGAAGAAAGGAAAGGAATCTTGGCACGTGCATGTCTCGGATGCCTCGCCAAGCCGACTCGACTCCATAACACAGCACCCGGTAAGAGATCAAGCCCTCGTTCGCCCGATTGAAGTAATTTTTGGATTTAGGACTTAAATTCAAAATTTTTGGAAAACTGAGCAGCGAAATCTAATTTTGGAGTTATTGAGCGTGTATTTTTACAAGAATGGTAATTTAGGGTGTTGTGGAGCCGTGGGATTTTACGGATTGTGATTTGAGTTTATGGTTTGTCCGAAACAAAATTTCAAAGTTTCCCGCGCGCAGTGAACAGTACGCGTCCAGCAGCTTTGGGCCCGTATTTTGTCATTTTTCGGCTTGATTTTGGGATGGCCAAGTTGGGATTCTTGTGATATGTTTCGAGGGCTCTCTATTGAATATAAGTACGTACGGATCGGAGTTCGGAAGAGAAAGTTAAGGCACAATCAACTTTTGCACTTAAATTTCGTGTTGCGAATGGCTTGAACAATCGCTTTGGTTATTCGATTTGTTAGCGCGTAGAAGTCCTTTTGTTAGAGTTAAGGTGTCATTTAGTTGTTTCGAAGTAGAGACGGAGTTTTATTAGATTTTAACATTTTTCTCGGTTATTTGATAGAACCTTGAATTCAACGATACGAGTATCGTTCGTCGTTTGGTCGTCGACGACGAGGTGAGTAGTACTATATTTTCTTTGGTTTTATAAAATCATGTCTTGAAGTATGTATATATATATATGTATATATATTGAAGTGAGAAGAGCTTTTTTATTGCATAAAAGCCAAATCGAGCAATTGCTATCCTTTGGTTGATTGCGAATCTTTGAAAAACATGTTATACAAGGTTTGTGGAGAAATATATATGAAATTGCTTTGCGACTGATTTGTGAAAAGATTTATGATGATTTGAGCAACAAATACGAAAATAGATGATGGGCTATGTTGCAAAATGTTATTTGTTTGGTTTGAGATATTGATTTTTGGATTGGATTTCTGGTATTGGAGAATGGTTATTTATGCTCAATATGACTGTGAATCCAGTGATGGGTTTTTGGGGTATGCATACCGGATTTAGGATATCCTTATGAGCCTAGCCATCGGCTTTGTAGGTGGAGACCTTGCCAAGGGGAGAATCTTGGTCGCCTTGGCACAAGGCGTTGTGTCGTGACCATGGTTAGTTATTGAGCAAAAGATTGATCAATGGATAGACCATTGATATGTGTTTTTGATGGAGATTATTCAATGGATTCGACCATTGATACTTAACTTTTGATGGTGATTTAAATGAGTCTTCCATATTAGTATAAGGCTTTGATGATGAGAAATAACTTTTATATTATTCGATATGTATTTTATATATTGAATTGGCATTATGAAATTTGGTATTGGTTTGTATATATGCATAGGGGTTGTTCGATCTGCTTAGAAGATATGTATTACTCACTGAGCTGTGGTTGCTCATCCCATTCCTCCTTTAATCTTTTCAGGTTCCTCAGCTAGCGGCGAATAGAGCGAGTGCGTAGTTGGTGGGAACTTTTGGGGAGTTCTATTTTGTTTTTGGTATGGTTCAAGGAAGTGGTGCAAATAATACTTACTAGTAGTTGGATCGTCTGAGTTTTAAACGTATATCTCTTTTTTTTTTTCTTTTGGTGGATTATAGAAACTCTGATGTTGCAATCAATTTGTTGGTTTATCTGATATATATAGTTTGAGATATATATAAGTTAATATCAGTTTGTTGGTTGTGTTTGAGGCTGCGTTCTTTGTAAAGAAGGACGGCCGTGTCATTCTCATTCTTTGTGGTTTTGAGGTGTGACATTATTGGTATCAGAGCCTAAGTTTTGATCTTTTTGGGTGTAGTTATGGGACGTTGTGAGGTTGTGTGATAGATTTTATTTTTTTTGCGTTAGTCTTCTAGATTCTAAGGTGTAGTTTCATTCTTGGATTCAGGTGATCATGAGTACCGACTTTGAGACACTTGCCTCACTTCGTAGGAGTCGCAGAGGCAAACGAGTCGCTACCCCTGAGGTTAGAGACATGCCTCAAGCTTCTCGAGGTGCGTCTTTGAGAAGGAGACTTGAGGACCGCTATGATAGGAGTCCTGACTTGCGCGAAGTTAGAGAAGAGGATCAAGAGCCAACCCGTTCAACTGAATTTGAACAGGCAATGATCCATTGGTATTGTCAAGCAAAGGAATTAACTGGAGATGGAACGATAGGTTCAGGCACTTTTGCCCATTTTAGAAAGGCGAAACCACCCACTTTTGATGGGAAAGCTGATCCTCTTGCGGCTGAGCGTTGGATTAAAAAGATTGATGTGATCTTTGAAGCTGAAGAGGTTCCCGAGGATCGGAAAGTTAAATTTGCCACCCAATACTTGGAAGGTGAAGCAGAGTTTTGGTGGGATGGAATGAAGCCAAGTCTTGGAGGTAGGGATGTTATTATATCTTGGGAGGACTTTAAAAAGGCATTCAACGCTCAATTCTTCCCAAAGTCATTCCAAGCAAAGATGAAGGGTGACTTTGTACATGTATCTCAGGGTGACTCCACTGTTTTGGAGTATTCAGTTCGCTTTAATCATTTAAGTAGATTTGCAGAGCACTTGGTAGCCAATGAAGAAGATAAGGCCGACCATTTCCTAGGAGGGCTCCGACCTGAATTAATTATGCACTTGCACCTTTCGTATTAACAACTTATAAGGATGTGCTAGAACGAGCAATCAAGGTGGAACAAAGCATTCTGAAGCACGGCACACAAGGAGCGCCTCAGCCCAAAAGGTTTAAGCTCACAAATGTGCAAGGTAGCCATACTGATGGTAGTGGAGGGCGAAGAGGCTTCAGCCGGCTAGGACAGTTAAAAAATCCAAGTAACCAAGGCCCTTGTAATACATGTGGAAATTATCATCACGATGAGTGTTATCGGAAAATTGGAGTATGCTTCTCATGTGGGAAAGCGGGACACATGCTGCGAGATTGTCCTACACGAAGGAATCCTCCTATTGGCAATAGATCATGTAATCTATGTGGGCGACAAGGGCACCTAGCACACCAGTGTTTCAGGCGGAGGAATACCCCTTTCGTTGGTAGGCCCCAAGAGAACCAACAAAGACAAAGTACAAGTGGGAAAGTTTTTGCAATGACGAAGGAGGATGTGGCAGCATCTAACGCAGTGGTTACAGGTAATATTTCTATTGCCTCGCATTGTGCTTATGCGTTATTTGACCCTGGTGCTACGCACTCCTTCATTTCAACTGAATTTGCGAAGAAGCTTGATGTGTTGCCTGACCCTCTTGAATGTGAATTGTGTGTTGATACTCCTATTGGCGATTTCGTAGTTGGTCATCATGTGTTCAAGAGATGTGTGATTCGGATTAACAATGTTGAAATGCCTGTGGATCTAGTGGAGTTTAATATTCGAGATTTCGATGTTATTATAGGGGTGGATTGGTTATCTACCTATCGTGCTATTGTTGACTGTTTTTCAAAGAAAGTGATATTTAGACTTTCGAATCAACCCGAATTCTCTTTTTCGAGAAGTTATGAAAACACTTCTCCAAGGTTGATCTCGGCTTTGCAAGCGAGGAAACTTTTGAGAAAAGGTTGTTGTGGTTATTTAGCTTGTGTAAAAGACACAAGTAAGGTTGTAGTAAAGTTGGAAGATGTTCCTGTCGTTAGAGAGTTTCCAAGTGTATTTCCTGAGGATTTACCAGGCTTGCCTCTTGATAGAGAAATTGAGTTTTGTATCGAATTGATGCCCGATACAACACCAATCTCTAAGGCACCATATCGAATGGCACCCGCTGAATTGAAAGAATTGAAAACACAGCTACAAGAGCTTTTGGATAAGGGTTTCATTAGACCCAGTGTTTCACCTTGGGGAGCTCCTATTCTATTTGTGAAAAAGAAGGATGGCAGTATGTGGCTTTGCATAGATTACCGAGAGTTTAACAAGGTAACGGTCAAAAACAAATATCCTTTGCCCCGGATTGAGGATTTATTTGATCAACTTCAGGGAGCTCAGGTATTTTCCAAGATTGACCTTTATTCTAGGTATCATCAGTTGAAGATAAAGATAGATGATGTGCCTAAAATTGCTTTCAGAACAAGGTATGGCCATTATGAATTTCTCGTCATGCTTTTTGGATTAACAAATGCGCCTGCTGCCTTCATGGACTTGATGAACAGGGTGTTCAGGGAATATCTAGACAAATTTATTGTGGTGTTCATTGATGACATCCTAGTATATTCGAAGAGTTTAGAGGAACACGAACAACACTTGAGGTTTGTCTTGCAGACTTTGCATGAAAAGAAGTTGTATGCTAAATTTAGTAAGTGTGACTTTTGGCTTGATCATATAGAATTCTTGGGTCATGTGATCTCGAAAGATGGCATATTAGTGGATCCAAAGAAGGTTGAAGCAGTTGTTAAGTGGAATCGTCCAACTAATGTTACAGAAGTGAGAGTTTTCTTGGGCTAGCCGGCTACTATAGGCGATTTGTAGAGGGGTTTTCAAAGATTGCTGGTCCACTTACCCATCTAACTCAGAAAAAAGTTAAATTTGAATGGTCAGACCAATGTGAACGCAGTTTTCAAGAGTTGAAGAGACGGCTGGTATCGGCTCCTATTCTAACTCTACCATCTGGAAGTGGTGGCTTCGTAATCTACTGCGACGCATCCAAAGAAGGTTTGGGTTGTGTTCTTATGCAAGATGGCAAAATTGTTGCCTACGCTTCAAGACAATTGAAATTACATGAGAAGAACTACCCCACTCATGATTTAGAATTAGCGGCGGTTGTGTTTGCCTTGAAGATATGGCGACACTATTTGTATGGTGAAAAATGTGAAGTCTTTATCGACCACAAGAGTCGAAGTATATCTTTACTCGAAAGAACTAAACATGAGGCAAAGAAGATGGCTAGAACTTTTGAAGGATTATGATTTGTCCATTAATTACCATCCGGGTAAAGCTAATGTGGTAGCGGATGCTTTGAGTCATAAATCATTTGGAAATATGGCAGCTTTGCTCACTTCTCAGAAATCTATTCTTGAAGATATGAGGAAGTTAGACTTGGAGGTGTTGGTGCAGCAGTTTGGTGCTCAATTAGCTAATCTTCAAGTATAACCTATGTTGATTGACAGAATTAAGGCTAAACAGAATGAAGATCCACAATTACAAAAAATTAGAGAAGGTGTGAAAGCTGGAAGACAAGCGGATTTTGGTTTACACGTAGATGGATCCTTAAGGTTTCGTGGTCGACTATGTGTTCCTGAGGACTCAAATCTGAAAAAGGAGATCCTGCAAGAAGCTCACAGTACTAGATTTTCAATTCATCCAAGAAGCACTAAAATGTATAAAGACTTGAGAGAAAAAATTTGGTGGATCAACATGAAAAAGGATATTATAAAATTTGTCGATCAATGTTTAGTTTGCCAGCAAGTGAAAATTGAGCATCAGAAACTAGGTGGACAGTTGCAACCCCTAGAGATACCTAAATGGAAGTGGGAGCATATTGCCATGGACTTTGTAGTCGGTTTACCGAGGACGCCAAGTGGTAAGAATGCTATATGGGTGATTATTGATCGATTGACTAAGTCCGCTCACTTTTTGTCATATCGATTTGGCCTTCCAATGGAAGATATGGCAAAGCGATATGTTAATGAGATAGTGAAGCTTCATGGAGTTCCAGTAAGCATTGTTTCTGATAGGGATCCTAGGTTCGTGTCTAACTTTTGGAAGAGTTTGCAAGGAGCATTGGGCACTAAACTCAACTTGAGTACAGCTTTCCATCCACAAACAGATGGACAGTCAGAGAGAACGATCCAGACATTAGAGGATATGTTGAGATCATGCATCATTGACTTCGGCGGTTCTTGGGAAGAACATCTACATTTGGCGGAATTTTCTTATAACAATAGTTATCACTCCAGCAGTAAGATGGCACCCTTTGAAGCTTTATATGGCCAAAAATGCAGAAGTCCTATTTTTTGGGACGACGTTGGTGAGAAAAGACTAACTGGCCCTGAGTTCATTCAACAGTCAGAAGAGAAAGTTAGGTTGGTTCGGTAACGTCTCAGAACGGCTCAAAGTCGTCAGAAAAGTTATGTGGATCTGAAAAGACGCAAGTTAGAATTTAATGTGGGGGATCACGTATTCTTAAAAGTTTCTCCTACGAAGGGTTAATGAGATTTGACACACGTGGGAAGTTAAGTCCAAGGTACGTGGGACCATTCTTGATCTTAGAGAAAATTGG
This sequence comes from Eucalyptus polyanthemos subsp. polyanthemos, assembly GCA_017140185.1. Lineage (NCBI taxonomy): Eukaryota > Viridiplantae > Streptophyta > Magnoliopsida > Myrtales > Myrtaceae > Eucalyptus > Eucalyptus polyanthemos. The sequence goes on from CM029458.1 coordinate 31,404,747, forward strand.
TAAAGTCGCTTATAAATTGGCTGTGCCACCGGCATTATCAGGTGTCCATAATGTGTTCCATGTCACTTTGTTGCGGAAATATGTGCCAAATCTTGAGCATGTGCTAGACTTTACACCATTGAGATTACGGGAGAACTTGACATATGAGGAGCAGCCTATTCGCATTGTCGATAGGAAGGATCAGGTATTGCGGCGACGAACCATTCCTTATGTAAAAATACAATGGCAAAACCATACCGAGAGGGAGGCTACTTGGGAACTCGAGGAGGAGGCAAGACACAAATACCCTCACTTGTTTCATGATTAAAGTACATGTAAATTTCGAGGACGAAATTTTTTTAAGGATGGTAGAATGTAATATTATGCAATAATGTAATATTATGTTAGTGGGCCCCAAAAGAAGAAACTGAAAAAGAAATTGAAAAGTCAGCAAAGCAAAAAGGAGAGGGGAGAGGGCTCGGCTAAATAGAAGCTGAGAGTTCCCTCAACCAAAAAGAAAAGAAAGAAAAGAAGAAGAAGAAGAGAAAGGGGGAAGAAAGGAAAGGAATCTTGGCACGTGCATGTCTCGGATGCCTCGCCAAGCTGACTCGACTCCATAACACAGCACCCGGTAAGAGATCAAGCCCTCGTTCGCCCGATTGAAGTAATTTTTGGATTTAGGACTTAAATTCAAAATTTTTGGAAAACTGAGCGGCGAAATCTAATTTTGGAGTTATTGAGCCGTGTATTTTTATAAGAATGGTAATTTAGGGTGTTGTGGAGCCGTGAGATTTTACGGATTGTGATTTGAGTTTATGGTTTGTCCGAAACAAAATTTCAAAGTTTCTCGCGCGTAGTGAACAGTACGCGTCCAGCAGCTTTGGGCCCGTATTTTGTCATTTTTCGGCTTGATTTTGGGATGGCCAAGTTGGGATTCTTGTGATATGTTTCGAGGGCTCTCTATTGAATATAAGTACGTTCGGATCGGAGTTCGGAAGAGAAAGTTAAGGCGCAATCAAGTTTTGCACTTAAATTTCGTGTTGCGAATGGCTTGAACAATCGCTTTGGTTATTCGATTTGTTAGCGCGTAGAAGTCCTTTTGTTAGAGTTAAGGCGTAATTTAGTTGTTTCGAAGTAGAGACAGAGTTTTATTAGATTTTAACATTTTTCTCGGTTATTTGATAGGACCTTGAATTCGACGATACGAGTATCGTTCGTCGTTTGGTCGTCGACGACGAGGTGAGTGGTACTATATCTTTTTTGGTTTTATAAAATCATGTCTTGAAGTATGTATATATATATATATATATTGAAGTGAGAAGAGCATTTTTATTGCATAAAAGCCAGATCGAGCAATTGCTATCCTTTGGTTGATTGCGAATCTTTGAAAAACATGTTATACAAGGTTTGTGGAGAAATATATATGAAATTGCTTTGCGATTGATTTGTGAAAAGATTTATGATGATTTGAGCAACAAATATGAAAATAGATGATGGGCTATGTTGCAAAATGTTATTTGTTTGGTTTGAGATATTGATTTTTGGATTGGATTTCTGGTATTGGAGAATGGTTATTTATGCTCAATATGACTGTGAATCCAGTGATGGGTTTTTGGGGTATGCATATCGGATTTAGGATATCCTTCTGGGCTTAGCCATCGGCTTTGTAGGTGGAGACCTTGCCAAGGGGAGAATCTTGGTCACCTTGTCACAAGGCGTTGTGTCGTGACCATGGTTAGTTATTGAGCAAAAGATTGATCAATGGATAGACCATTGATATGTGTTTTTTATGGAGATTATTCAATGGATTCGACCATTGATACTTAACTTTTGATGGTGATTTAAATGAGTCTTCCATATTAGTATAAGGCTTTGATGATGAGAAATAACTTTTATATTATTCGATATGTATTTTATATATTGAATTGGCGTTATGAAATTTGGTATTGGTTTGTATATATGCATAGGGGTTGTTCGATTTGCTTAGAAGATATGTATTACTCACTGAGCTGTGGTTGCTCATCCCATTCCTCCTTTAATCTTTTCAGGTTCCTCAGCTAGCGGTGAATAGAGCGAGTGCGTAGTCGGTGGGAACTTTTGGGGAGTTCTATTTTGTTTTTGGTATGGTTCAAGGAAGTGGTGCAAATAATACTTACTAGTAGTTGGATCGTCTGAGTTTTAAACGTATATCTCTTTTTTTTTCTTTTGGTGGATTATAGAAACTCAGATGTTGCAACCAATTTGTTGGTTTATCTGATATATATAGTTTGAGATATATATAAGTTAATATCAGTTTGTTGGTTGTGTTTGAGGCTGCGTTCTTTGTAAAGAAGGATGGCCATGTCATTCCCATTCTTTGTGGTTTTGGGGTGTGACAGTAGGACACACCAAGACCAATGATGTCAAAATGCGGGGGTCAACGGGGCCGGAGTTCCCGTGAGCCAGATGGCCGTGAGGTCCGGCCCGACGTGCCTAAAACAGGGCGCTCGGTAACGGGAAAAGAAACAGGGGTGGTCGTTGGTGGAGTCCCTCCCCGGCTCGGCGACGGCGAGAGGGGGGCGGGCTCGACAAATCGGACGTTGTCCGTGTCGCCTCGCAAGCCTTCGAGCCAGTATCCTTGGGGAATCCATCATCCCGATTGAACAAAAAACATAAACGGGAAACTCACCGCAAAACTTAAAACCGTGGAGAAGGGGAGCCGCGAGCTTGGGGGTACCGGCTAGGGGGGAGGTTTGCGTCGGGGACGACCGAGCAACGTTCAGCCGAGGCAGATTTCGGCTCTCTCTCCTCTCGTTCACTCTTGGCTTTCCTCTCTCTCTCTTCCTCCCTTCCTCTCCATTTCTCTCTCAGCCCCCTCCCCACTTGCGCTCTCCTCCTCTCCCTTTAACCCCTCAGGCAAGCGTGCATGGCTCCTGCTTTGCCACCTACCGCTGCTGGCTTGCCCCGACCACCCACTCCCGGTCGACGCCTGTTCCGCATCCGTTCTCCGTCGTCGTTCCTCTTGCTGTCCTATGTTGCTTTTTTGTCACACGCGTGGAGAGGGGGAAGGAAGAAGACGTAAGGGCTGAGCTGGGGAAACAAAAGAAAGTGGGTTGGGCCGGCCAGGCAGAGAGAAAATAAAGGAAGGAAGCAAGCAAGAGGCCGGATCGACTTACCCCTCGGCCCGGTCTCGCTTTTCTTCTCTCTCTCTCTTAATAATTTAATATAATTAATAATAATTTTTAAAATAAAATTTACAATTTTCAATACTAGCAAAATTATTCTTGTTGAGGGTTAAAAATTAATCCCTAACTTTCTATATAATTAAACCCTATATGAACAGGCAAAATTTTAGGTGTCAACACGTGCTCCTAGAAGTTTAGTGACTTATAAGCAAAGTTAGAGTAGTCATTCTAGAGAAAAATTATCAACTCAATATTGTAATTGTGTCAATTCAATTTTATACATATGTATTTGTGTCAATTCAATTTATTTGGCATATTTTGATAAGAAATTGTTGACATGGACACTAATTGTCCTACATGACATAATCGACGTTGATGTTGATATTTTTTAATAATTTTTAATTTTTAATTTTATTTTTCTTTTGTATTTTCTTTTCCTTCTCTTTACCTTTTATTGGGAAAAAGGGTTGACTAGGGTCGACAGCCCAAGGCGAGGGAATCACAACCCTCATTAGCTCTAGGCGAGGGCTCATAGGCCTTAAAAATGTGATGATAGGTGGTGATATGCTTTGCTTTGCCTAGCTCATTGGGTTCTTTAATTTTTTTGAATTTATTTATTACTTTGATTATTGGATGTTACTTTATTGATTGGGCATTCACATGCCTCATATGTTAGTGGCATATGGTAAAAAATGGATAAAGACTACACGCAAACTATTTTTTGAAACAAAGAACAAAGGTATTGAAAGGACATTAAATCAATCTAGCATTAAATTAGGACCAAATGGCCAAAAATAAAAAATGGTTTGACTAAATTGCCATAATTATAATAAGTAATTTTTTTTTTTTTGATAATTTTCCCATCATTCACGCTATAGTTGAGTGGGTGAAGAAATTTATTGCTACATGTCAAATCGCCAAGAAAATGGCAGTCCATAGCGATGTGTGCTGGGAGCATTACATTGTAAATCCAATGAAATATCCCAAGGATAATTAAGCAGATTCCCCACTAGATAAGCTATCAATTAAATCAGAGTAAAAGGTAAGAGAAGATATCAAAAGAAAAGGTCCAAGCAATCCTTGAGAATTTCGTGGCTACGCAAGATGAAGATCAATAGAAGTTGAAGATCTTGAATTCAACGTCTTATATACGGGACGAGCCAATTTATCATATTATTGGTTTCCAGCAATTGCAAAACAATATCAAAATTCAATAATTTGAGAGAATCAAGGGTAACATATAAAAGACTTGGTTCATGATATTGAGTGGCACATAGTTGCGGTTGGACAACTTTTTGGAGACTAATCACTAAATAGAGAATTGCGACTGATGCTTGACCTCTGTAAATGCGTACTACATTACATATGTCGATGGAATAGAAAGTCACTAAGTTTTAAATAGGAGTGAAATGGACCAAGCATTTGGTGGACTAAACATGTTACGGATGTAAAAACTAGAAAGAATAAGAAGATTCGGGTCTTTGAAGGACTTGCTAAGGATATTTTTTTAATTGTGGTACTATATGGGAGACTTGGGATTTGATTAGAGTAAGGAGAACTCTATCCCAGAATGATATCTACAATAACATATGTCATCAAAAGAAAGCATTTACCTGATTTACTGAATTTTGTATGGATCCTCTCTTGCCGTCACAGTTCGGATGGTGGTATTAAGGTCATCTTCCCAATGCCCTTCGTCATATTGATAGGAGAGGATTACTTTATGTAGTTTTGGTGTCCTCAAGGCACCCTTGCAGAATATAATCATATTGGGGCACTATGTCACAATAGTATACACCAATGATGGGAACCTAAAAGCGCAATTCGTCGGAGAGAAACTCTTAAGGCTTGGCAAACCATCAAGTGTCAGCCATTGCAGCTTGGGGAAAGAGATCTCCTCTACTTTGTTTCCATCATCTGTTACCACATCTTCCAATGTACCACATTCTCTTAGTATTAGCCGAGTAAGGTGCACCAAACTTGTCATTGCTGAGCAAGTCCCAATATGAACTAATCCCTCGCAATTCTGCACTTGTAAATACGTCAAACTCTGGATTGAAGTTAGAGATGGAAATAGGATTGATAAGCCGGGGCATCGCCAAACCCACAGATCTTCAATTTGTTTAAGAATTTCAGCCATCAAGGAGCCATCTTTCCAGATGTGCCTCAAGTTCCATAGGTCATGCAACCAAATTCTCTTCAAATTTCCAAATGCCTTGAGAGGTTTTTCCCTCTCAGTTATTCCTCCACATGGAGTCACTCCCTCATATGCAAACACATCTTCTGAAAATATCTCCTCGAAGGAACTATGTTCCACAGTAAGATATTCTAAATTGGGAAATCTTTGGAGAAAGAAGTTAGAGGGGAAACCGACATTTTCATCATGGTAGTATGCCAAAGTTAGCTCTTTGAGGTCGCCAAAGATGTCATGCTGCATCATCGCAACATCCTCCCTCGTTAATGTCAATCGCTTCAAGTTTGGAAAGACCTATGGGAATCAGTTTAATAAGGCCATCAAAAGTCCATATGGTATGCTTTTTGCTTGTTTAATGTTTAACCTTCTTGGAGCCAGAAGACCAAGCATGATGACCATTGTAGATGGGATGTTTGTTGCTAATAATTTGCCCAATTCAATCAAAATATGTTTGGAAGTGTAAAAAATGCTTTTTCAAAAACCAACAAGATAAAAAGTCAATAAGTTTTAGAAGTGGGTTTTTAATGTGATGTATGTTGGTATGTCGGTCAAATTAAAGTTGGTAATTTTAAATAAGAATTAGTAACTTTGAAGGTGTTCTAAGTTACAATATTAGATATTGGCAGATAATAAAAGCAGTTAGTAACCTTGAAATATAAAGAAATGCTGGTAAGTGATTGAATTCAATCTGCATCATCACGCGATGAATGTCGGTACACCACCCAAATTAAGGTTGGTAATTTTGAATAAAAATAGCAATTTTAGGTTCCATCCGTCTCACAAAAAACAATTTTTAGGAGAATATTTTTAAATTTTTCTGATGTTCATAATTTACAGAAAATAAATGAGTCAAGAAAAACATTTCTATCAATGGAAAAAAACACATTCAAAAATGAGGAAAATAATTTTCTCTATCATTCTCTGTCCTTTTTTTTTTTTTCACTAGACCAAGTACGCTCTCCTTAGTGCACTCATTTTATTATTATTTTTTTTCTATTATCTTTTAAAAAAAAAATTGAATCTTTTATTATTTTTCTCTTTATATAATTTTCTTTTCTTTCTTTTCTTCTTCCTTCTCCTTAGCCGATCGTCGGCCATGACAACAACCCAAACGAGGGACAATCATGCCCAAAGCCATTGAGGCTTGAGCCTTGCCAACCTCTTGCGAGCTCAAAGCTTGCCGATTTGGCGAGGTTTGAGCCCACCTATGGCCATCGTCAGCCTACAGCTCGATCGTCGGCCATGACAACACCCCAAACGAGGGACAATCTTGCCCAAAGCCATTAAGGCTTGAGCCTTGCCGACCTCTTGTGAGCTCAAAGCTCACAAATTTGGCGAGGTTTGAGCCCACTTATGGCTGACCATTGGCCATCGTCGTGGCCAACGATTAGTCAAAGAAGAAGGGAAAAGAGAAAAAAATAAAAATAAAAAAGAGAAAAAATATTTAAAATTCAAAATATTTAAAAAGAAAATAAAAAAGGGATACCATGAAAAATCTCAAATCAGTACACATATGATAAATTTACCTCAAACTAATCTTTTGATCATCAAAAACCCAAATTGATAGACTTGTAACAAATTTAACCTTTGTTAGTTTTTGCTAAATTTTATTATCAAATTGCTAAATTGGGTGACATGTGACAGTTAACTAATGTACTGATTTGAGGTTTTTTTTTTTCCTTTGTTCATCACAAGTTTATTAATTTGTAGTTTTTGTGGTATTAATATAATTTTATAAAACTAACAAAGGATAAATTTGTCATAAGATTTTTGACGATCAAAAAATTAATTTGGAATATATTTATCACAGCTATATCTTTTTAGGATTTTTATGGTCAAAAAATTAGTTTGGGGTAAATTTGTCACATGTGTATCAGTTTATTATTTTTCATGGTATTAACCCAATAAAAAAGAAAAGAAAACAAAAAAATTATTAAACAAAGTGCGCGGATGAAAATTATATCCAATTTTCCATACCAAATGGCAGAAAATATTTTTCAGTTCATTTTTAGGTTTTAGTCAAACACTAGAAAATAATTTCTTGAAAAACATTTTCCAAAAGCATTACATTTTCTGCAAAACAAGTGGATCATTAAAGATGTTGGTAAGTCACAATAATAAATGTTGGTGAATTATTAAGGTAGTAATTTTGGAAGTGTAATTTTTTTTTTTGTGCTTCTCAAAACCTAACGAGATAAAAAATCGTAAGTGGTGAAAGTTAGTTACTATGTCAATGGGACGAATGCTAGTATCTTAGTCAAATTATGGTTGGTAATTTCAAATAAATATTAATACTTCAAAATTGTTGGTAATCACATAATAAATGTAGGTAGCTTGTAAAAAATTGGTGAGTGATTATGATTGGTAGATATTTTAGTTTGATTGGTACATTAATAAATTGATGTTGGTAATTTTAAATAGAAGTTAGTAACTTTCAAGGCGTTCATAAGCCACAAAAGTAATCGCAAGTAATTTCGAACCATAGATAAATGTCAATAGTTGTCAAAATCTGTCAATAAATTACTAAAACGTGACTGGATAAGCAAGTTACCCATGTATTCAACAGTTACCAACCATCTTCATGATGTACCAGCATAAAATTCTGTTCAATAACTAGAGCTACAGAACATTAGCAATTTGCCGAACAAACATAAATTTTTAGATTTTGGCAAATCAGGAAGGTCAACTTAACTAAATAGGTAAATACCAGCTGTTAGACGTGCCGGCAACATAATGGACTAGATAACATACGAGCGGATTATTAGAAGCATGACTCTATGCAAGTCAATCCAATAAAATATCTATTTTTCTAGAGTAATGACTAGGATCCCTAGAATTTATACCAAAGAGTATGAGCTGGAAATAATTAACTTGAATCGTTCTTCAATTTTTTAGCCAATTCAGAAGTGAGGTTAGGTGAGCACTAGTAAGCAAGAAATGGTTGACAATTTCAATTTCCAAAAGAAAATAACAAGCACCCAAGAGATATGCTGATAAACCAATGAATGACAGAGGTAGAGAGCTAGAGCTAGAATTAAGTATTTTACCTTTTCTAGAGAGAGTGAAGGTTGGTTCTCATTGGTAGTACGACCTTGGCAGCTTTGGATTTCAAAAGCAAATGAGAATGATTTCATTTTGCTGCAATGTCTCACAAGCAATTCCTTCAAGTGTGGCCATGTTGGAGTATAACTATTCTTGTAGAAGCTCCTGAGTTTTGGCAACTCATCTAATGTCAGGGTGGTCAATTGCGGAAAGAAGAAATCACTTGCACTCATCCTTACTCCTTCATCTTCACCCGCTATAATTTCCTCCACCCCACAAGATTGTACTACAAGTCTTTCAAGTTTGGTTATACTTTTTGCCACTGAGCTTGGAAGTCCACTCCACACATGCTTTAGTTTGGAAGTCGCTCCAAATATAGTTCTCTCAATTGAGAAGTACTTGGGGAATGAGCTCCACTCATATTTAACTCTTGGATGTGAAATACCACTTCTAAAAACCACAATCGGTCACAGTTAACTCCTCTAGATTTTGGAATCTTGTAAGATAGTGTCAGATGAAAATATGGATGAAAGTTTCTCACAATACTCTACTATTAGTGTCTTGAGTTTGTTGAAGGCATTTGAAGCAAACTCATTTGTCCATATCTTCTCCACGTTATTCATGTGCGAGATGCACATTGACTCCATGCCAGGAAACACAATCTGTTATTTTCCATCATAATTCATTAGAGTTGTCCCTCTAGCCTCTTCCATAAAGAGAGAACTTCATTTTCAAGAATAAAGAAATCACAAGATAAATATTATTGATAGAATAGAAAAAAAGAAAAAAATAAATCTTTTAAACATATGCCACCTCTTGAAATCCATTTCACATTTTTTTTTTTATAAAAAAATTAGAAACATAATTCTTTCTAATGCGTATCACGCATTATGTTTGAGCAATAGAATAACCCATACCCTCCTTAGTTAGGCATCATATATTTCCCATAAACCTCCAATCTAAGCTAACTTAGATTTCACTCATTCCAACACACACCATGCACAATTACAAATATACTCTGCCATTTTTTTGGACCATTTAGAAAATGTAGCCAGCATCTTTTTTCCCATGAGCTTTTATGATTCTGAACCTACCCTGCTATGCACTTTCATTCCATACCATTAATTGCTAACATATGTGTCGTATAGTAGTTAAATGACACCGTCATTGAATTATAGATTCCATGTCACTGCAATTAAGATATTTGCATATAATATATGTAGCAGCAAATTCTCTTGCCATGCATAGCAATTGTTGGTTCTTGTGGAGCCACGAATACATAGTTGCTGAACAACAAAGCTCCTCTGTTTCACTAATTTGAACCCAAAAAGAAAATATTAAGTTAATTACATGCAGTTTAAGTCATAATCTTTGTAATTCATGTTAGGGATAATGACAGAAGGAATCCATGTAGGACAGAAAATATGATAAAAATTGCAGATTTTGAATCTACAAAAAAAAAAAAAAACAGATGGACTTAACAAGTCTCCAAATGCGTAATGAGTGTGAATATTACAACTTGAATGATTATAAAATAAAAAAAAAAAAATAGACTTAAATGAAGTACTGGACAAGTTTTGGGACTCATCGTGTCATTATCCCTCGATCTTACATTAAATAAGATTTAAATTTGAGCCACCCTCTTTAGCATAGTAGAGACTCTAAATTAGTTAAGGAGCTTGGCCTCTCAGCAATATTTGTACTTCAGTTACGGTGTTATGAAGCGTTACATTAGTCTAAATATTAAAATCAATCAAAATATATAATTTTTAGATATGTGTTAATATGTTTATATCAGAGAAGTTTCTCATTAGATAAATTCTATAATTTCTAAAAGAATACAATGACTAAGCATAAATCACCCCACATTGTCTAGCTCAAATCATCAGGGACAAGAATTCTAGATGTCATTAAAGAAAACGAGTGCAAACCTTTTCGACTTGCAAAAGCGATTGCTCTGTTGGAATGTTGCCCCCCAGTTTTCTATAGCTCGTATCTCCTAATATCACCTTCACAGCTTTACAATCTTCAATACTTAACTGTTTCAGCGAGGGCCACTCTGAAATATGCTTCTCATGGCAGAAACTTCTGAGTTTTGGCATGTTGTGAATATATAGAGTGACAAGTTGAGGAATAACAATTTTGTCGGCTGCTTCTTCAAGTTTCTCCTCTTCTCTGCCAACAATGTACTCCATCTCTCCACAACCACCTATACCGAGATATTGGAGATGTCCCAGACTTTTGGCCATAGACATTATAAGAAGGTTTCTCGGACACGGGCAATCCTCAACTCTTATAGAAGTTAGGTTGTGAAAGCAAATGGACTCACTCTCCCATAATTCTCTCGATTCAATTCCTGTTAGGCGTAGCTCTTCTAAATTGGGAAGTATGACCTACAGAAACATCATCTGGCTAAATTCACAATGAATGATATAGAAGTAAAGTTGCTTACGAATCCGGAGCATCATAAAGAAGAAACAAAATCACATGAGTAGCGATACTGCTGAGAGAAAGGAAAGAGAGGAAAACCTTCTTGTCAAATAAACAATATGGACCTTTGTCAAAACCGACAGTTCGCTCATTCATCTCCTTACTTGTTGCTGGCGGCCTTAGTATAAATGCCTTGAGTTCAGTGCATTCCACAATTGAGAGATTTCGTAGGGAGGGAAACTCATATGAACCACTTCCTGAGCTGAAACTAGTCAAGCTCTTAAGGGAACAAAGCTTCAATGTACATAAATGAGAGAACTTCACTGCCTTCAACTTTTGCGCTTCACCTTCTTCCACTGCAATTATTTGCTGCATGTTAATGCAACGAGAAACATCTAGCTTCTCAAGTTTATCTAGAGTTCTCGCTGTATCCTTTGTGAAGAGATATCTCAAATCATCGCAACAGCGCAAGCTAACATCAGTCAGACTAGGAAGACTGAACGTTGCTTTAGTGCTGCTTGTCACAATCGCATTCAACCTTGGCAGGTGCCACAACTTCACTTCTTTTAGGCCTAAGAAGGTCAAACATTTTGGCCTTTCCTTAGTATTGATAGAGACATGTTCCATTAATGCTTCCAAAGAAGTACACTCGACCACCTCAATCATTTTCAGGCTCTGGAGCCTCACTATTAAAGTCGATGGAAAAATATGAGACAAATTTTCACAATCTCTGACCGAGATGGATGCTAGTTTGCAGAATGATTCTTCAGGGATTTCGTTGTGCCATATTCTCCTCAACCCGCACAATGACAGGAGCGTCAACTCTTCCAAGCTTGGAAAATGAACCTGCATTACAGGATGATATGTTAGTTCCTTGACTTTGAACTCCTAAAAGTCCTGATTTGGATGCTCTAATGAGTTAGTATATTCTCATCAAGTTGATTACCCAAGACTATCCAATTGCATGAAAAAACAACATATGCATGGAGGAGCAAGAGGCTGTATAGTACATGCTGACTGGCAGAGTTTTCCACTGGTGTACTGAGAATAATTTCTACGATAAACAAAAAATAGAAAGTTCCAGAGATGTCTACTCACATTTTGATTGAAGAAGACAGGCAAGGACAAGCCAGAGTTGATACAACCAAATGCTTGTTGTAAACTTGTATCAGTTGTCATTGACTGTTGCTTTCCTTCTAATGAAGAAAAAGTCATCATTTTGGGGCATCGAGATATTCTTAGTCTTGTTAAGGATGGACAGTGAATATAGTACTTTCCATTAGAGAATATCCTGAGACTTGGTAATTCCTCAAGAGACAAGGAGGTTAACAGAGGGAACACTAAAGCGTCCGTGGTTGTAGCTTTCTCCGATTCTTCTTCTTGCTCCATAATTTCCTCAATGAGTTTACAGCTCACTACTTCTATTTCTTTCATTTGCCCAAGTGCTTTAGCCATGGAAGAAGAAAAAAGAAACCTTAGGTTCTCACAGTTTTGCACTTTCAGTGCTCTTAAGTTTCGGAAACACAACGCTCTCCTTGGATTCTTGTTCCATATGTGTCCCAAACTAGGTAAGTCACTCAAGGTTAATTTGGTCAATCGTGATAGAATCTCAACATCCCCATTGATTGTCAATCCTTCAAGGTCAAATACTTCTCGCATTAGCTGACATCTCTCAATGGTTATGGTTTCCAAATTCCGTAACTTTATTAGCAAACTTGAGGGGATGATGCTCAATAGAAACATGCAATCCTCTACTTTTAGAAATTTTAGATTGCTCACATCTGATAGAAATTGAGAGTTCCATATCTCTTTCAATTTAGGCAGTTTAGATAGTGTCAAGGACTCCAACCATGGCAATGAAACCTTTAGAAGCCAAGAAAATAATGCTACGAAGGCATATGCATCGTTCTTTTTTTAGCTGGGAGGGGTAAATAACCCCACATAATCTCATTACAATGCGTGCAACTAGAAATTATGAACGAGTGTTGTGTGTGTATGTCATATAATAGATTTCAAGATAAAGAAAGAAAAAGCAGAAGAGTGATTTTTTTATTTCTAACTTATTCTCTCTTTATAATTTCAAAACTTTACATTTACTTGTCATTTAACTTATATGTATTCAGACTTCATGAATCTGTTTTCTCTCTCGCTTTGTAGAGTCGCCCTCTACCTCTTGGTAGCTTCTGTGTTCATCTTCCCTTCTTAACCCTAACCCCATATTTCAGAATTCCCACATCAAGCTTTCTTTCTCGCATGGCGTTTTCAACGGCATATCCCACGTCTTCCTTTTATGAACTTCGTTTCAGGAGTCGCACCCCCCTATTTTGAAGTACCAGCTCCCTTTCTTCTCTGTTTCCTCCATCTTCCTCTTAATTCTGTTCCCACCCTTTCCCTTGCTCTTCTTCATACTGTTTTCGGTCGAATTTGGTCTTCTCTTCTCTAATTTGGATGCTAGGTCGACCGATTCATCTGCATGTCTAATCCACAACCAAACTTCTATCGGATTCTGCATGTGCTTTTTTAGCCTTTATAAACTCTGGTCCATCTTTGTTGATTATACTCTTTATGGATACTGGTAGCAAGGAAGAGGAAGCTAGACTTAATGCTTTATGTACTCGCACGGGTCGATTGTGGTCTCCTCGGCATATTGAGGTCGGGATGAAGCCCCTCCTGTAGAGAAGATTGAGGAATGTAAGTTAACACTTGTAGGGAAAATTATTGCAAACTCTCCTATAAACTTCCCGGCTTTTCAAAGTACGATGAAGAAGGTATGGCGTGTAGATAATGTTGATATTTCACAAAGAGAAGCAGGTCTTTATGTATTTAAATTTCCATCTGAAGGGGCAAAGCAGCGTATTTTAGACAGTGGGCCATGGTCATTCTCAAATAATCTGATTATTCTCAAACCGTGGATCCCTAACACTCCCTTGCATTGCTATGAATTCAACACATGTGCATTCTGGGTCCAAATTGTTGGCTTACCGTTAGAACGATGCCGAAGCGGTTGATAAGTAAGGCGATCATGATCTTGGCCCTGATTCGGATGTTAAAATTGAGGCGAAAGATGGCTCCAATCTTAAAATAGGAAGAGCTAGGGTGGATCTGCATATTCAGAAGCCTCTCAAACCGGGAAAGCTTATTCGAGTGGAAGGCAAATCGATCTGGTTAGACTTTCGATATGAAAGATTACCGACCTTCTGTTATTCTTGTGGCGTACTTGGTCATTATGCTTCCTATTGCAAAGATATCCCTTATGAAGAGTGAAATTTTGATGAGCGTGACAAGATGTATTATGGCCAATGGCTAAGGGCTGAAGCTAGGGACCCTAGCCCTTTCTGGCACGTTTTCTATGAAACAAAACCATTTATGGAAGATGGAGAGGAATCGGTACCTGAAACTCCTCCACAAGGCTTGCTATTGCTCCCACCTGGTCCATCAAATTCCAGAACTAAGCAAGTAGTAACAGACCCTCACAAGGCTCAGCATCTCCCTTTTCCTACCACATCTATGCAGCCAACATATCCCATCCCCACATCGGTCGACAGCTCTTGAATCCACTTCGTTTTCCCCGAAGGTCAGTCTGAAATGTTCCAATTTGTAACGAAGTTATACGATCAATTACCAATTCCAAAAAAGTTAAAAAACCTCATTTGCCGACTAAGACCTCTCCGGTCAAGAAAGTCAAGCGGTATTCTCCATATGGATCTCGTCCTGTTCTTCCAGAAGTTTTTGAAGAGTGTCAACTGCTGGAAACTCCCATCTTAATGGTTGAAAATGTTAGAGATTGGGCTGAGGTGGCTTGCCCCAATAAGCCACCCAAGGATAAATGAAGATCATGAGTTGGAACTGTCAAGGATTGGGCAATTCCTTGACAGTTCAAGCACTTAGGGCCTTAGTGGCCCGAGAATGGCCCGATGTTCTATTTTTGATGGAAACTCGCAATCAAGAATTTCTTATCCAGCGTGTCCAAGGCAAAATTAAGTTCTCAAACAGTTTTGTTGTTAATCCTATAGGTTTGGCTTGAGGAATGGTTATTTTTTGGACGAATCAGATCTCTCTTCACATTAATAGCTCTACTGCGCACTATATAGATACTATATGTACTAAAATTGGTAGTGACTCACCTATGGGTCTTACCTGCTTACATGCGCCATCGGTCTTTCAACACCGACAACTTTTTTGGGCAGATTTAAGGCATCTCAGTACCTTGCATACCTTACCTTGGGTTTGCATAGGGGACTTTAATGACATTTTACATCCATGGGAGAAGGTAGGCAAGAGACTAGTTCCACCTTACTGAATGCATGCCTTTCGGGAATTTCTTCATGACTGTGCTTTGCTGGACCTAGAGACAAAAGGTTGTGCCTACACCTGGATTAATAATAGAAATGGCGAGGAAATTGTCAAGGAAAGACTCGATCGTGCATTATGTACAATCGAATGGCGATTAAAATATGCAGAGGCAGAGGTTCTTGCCCTTCCAGCCATAGGTTCCGACCACAGTCCGATTTTATTAACCACTAATGTAATGCCAGTCAAGAGAAGAAAGAGCTTTACCTTCGAAGCCTTTTGGCTTCAAGATGCAGAATGCCGAGAGGTGATATACAACTCTTGGGCTCATCATTCCACCGATCAGCTCCAAATTTCGCAGCGGATTAGGAACACCACTACGGCACTGGCCAGATGGAGCAGGAACAAGTTTAAGGCAGCTCAGCAACAAATATATCTTTTGCAACAGCAACTTCAACATTGTATTAACGAGCCTGCATGTCATTATGACAAAGATCTGGTCACTTCATTGAGATTTCAAATTCAACAAAAATGGGCACAAGAAGAACAATATTGGGCCATGCGCTCTCACATTAACTGGATGTGCTGGGGTGATCGTAATACGAAATTCTTCCATGCTACCACAATACAAAGGCGCAAAAGGAATAAAATCAGCATTTTACAGAACGATAATGGGGAATGGATTCGCGATCCAGATCAAGTGAAGCATGAGACACTCAACTTTTCCCAGCAATTGTACACTTCTGCAGGTCAAAGGGATTATAGCCCTATTCTAATGCAATGCTTTCCAATAGTAACGGCAGAAATGAATATACATCTAACAGCAGAAGTAACGAGGGAGGAAGTCAAACGAGCCACTTTTCAACTAGGCGCAACTAAAGCGCCAGGACCGGATGGGTTAAATGGATTATTCTACCGTCATCATTAGGACATTATACAGGAAGATGTCTTCTCAACGGTTCAACAATTTTTTGCTACATCAAACATGCCATCGGAAATCAACCGAACCTCCATAGTCCTTATTCCGAAAATCCAGAATCCCGAGCGATTAGAACAGTTTCACCCCATCAGTTTAAGTAATTTTATCTACAGGATCATATCAAAAGTTTTGGCTAACCGTCTAAAGACCTGGCTGCCGGTGCTGATTTCTAAAGAACAAAGTGCATTTGTCTCCGGTAGACAAATCCAGGACAATATTCTTATAGTTCAAGAGGTTATACACCAGCTGAAATCTAGAGACAGAAAGAAAAAATTTCAGAGAATTCTCAAGCTGGATATGAAGAAAGCCTATGATAGGGTGGAGTGGGATTTCTTAAAAGATTACCTTCACAGACTTGGATTTCATGTTCAATGGGTGAAATGGATGCTGCAGTGTGTTTCAACGACTTCTTTTAGTGTAAAATTGAATGGGGGAATCTCTCCATTATTTTCGCCCATCCCGAGGTTTAAGGCAAGGTGACCCTCTATCCCCCTATTTATTCATTCTCGTCGCAAATTTACTATCTACTCTTATCCAGAATGATGTTGCTATGGGTAATTTAAAAGGCATTAAACTCAACAGATGGTGTCCTACGTTATCACATTTATTCTTTGCCGATGACGCCATCCTGTTCATTGATGGTCAACTACGGGAGAGCCAAAACTTATCAAACATTCTCAATCAGTATTGCCTAGCTACTGGTCAAGAGATAAACAGAAACAAATCTGGCTTGTTTATGAGTAAAAACAGCCCCTATTCTCTTTGACTTAATCTGGCTAATGATCTTAGAGTTCCACTCTTGGATAGAACAGGGAAATATTTAGGCATTCCTTCTGATTGGGGCTCTTCTAAACGTGACATGTTTGCATGGATCTTAAGTAGAGTTAATACTAAGCTGGAGGGTGGAAGGAAAACCTAATCTCTAAGGGAGGGAAGGAGGTTCGTTGAAATCGGTGGTTCGTGCCCTACCACGGTATGCTATGACGATTTTTAAGCTTCCGTATCCATATGTAAAGCGGTGGAACAACAAACAGCAAGGTTCTGGTGGAAAAACAGTAGCAACAAATCAGGCGTTCATTGGAAAAACTGGGAAACTCTTAAAAAGAGTAAAGACCACGGAGGTTTAGGTTTTCGTGACTTAACCTCCTTTAACAAAGCTCTTTTGGGTAAGCAAGCATGGAGACTTTTTCTTAATCCTTCCTCTTTGTGGAGCACTGTTTTCAAAGCATTATACTTCCCTCATACCAGTTTCTGGTTTGCAAAAAAAGGGACGAGGTCTTCTTGGGGCTGGCAAAGTCTTATTCTAGGTAAGGATTCTATCATTGAAAAGCTCCAATGGTCAGTAGGGAATGGCATCCAGATTAGAATCACAGAAGACAAATGGCTGAAAATGGGAGTTCTAGGTGGACCATACAATAGGACAGAACCGAAAAAAGTGCAGGACCTTATTCTGCCTAATCAGCATGAGTGGAATGAGGAACTACTGCGTCAATTTTATCAGGACCACATCGTTGCCGAAATACTATCTATTCCTCTATCGCCAGCCTCCTCTGAGGACAAAATTGTGTGGACAGACACTTCAGATTGTTGTTATTCTGTTAAGAGTGGTTATCATTTCATTAAACAAGTAGCATCTCTCAAGTTTCAGTCTCAGCCTTCATCCTCCTATCAGCCCCCTACTACCTTATGGAGACAGATTTGGAAAACTCAGATAGCTCCAAAGGTTCGTGTATTTCTTTGGGCTGTGTGCCAGAATGCTCTACCTACAGCAGAGAATTTATATCGCAGGAAGATTATCTCAGACCCTTTTTGTAAACTCTGCTCATCAAACATACCCGAAACCCCGGAACATCTATTCCTTCTATGTCCATGGACAAAATACATATGGAATCACCACAGCGTGCAAATTAAAGTTACACACCACAGCATACAGCGCATCGACACATGGCTTCATACGCATATCAACCAGAAGAAGGATCCGCCGAGCGGCGTACCTGTGTTTGAGCAGATCGCGGCTTTGCTTTGGCATATATGGAAAGCTCGGAACCTCTTTGTTTTTCGGCATCTGCGACCACACCCGGATCACCTGGTTCAAGCATCAATTAATATGGCTCAGGTAGTGTGACATCCCAGATTTTCAGTCTTGTTTTCTATTGAATAAATCGGGCATTTCATTGACGCGTCTATAGGGCTGTTCATTCTCGGGCGATCATTCTAGAGATAACTAGACTATGCGGGGAAACTATTAAGAATTTTAAGGCAAATAGACTTGAGAATTCGACTATGAATCCTGGGCCGCTCGACCGTGTTCATCTGCTGAGATCATTACGGTACAGACGTAAATTGATTAGAGATCAGATATAGGTCGGTTCGACAGAGATGTGTGCCTAATCGTGGGTGACACCACTAAATTGGAAAATTCTCGTCGGCCGACACTAGACTGAATTCTCTATCGTTTTGGTACCCTGTGTCCGTATTTGAATTCTCAAGATTTCTACAACAATCGAGAGTTGCCAATGTGTCGAGTGGGTTCATTGTGGCTCGAAAAAAATCGACCATGGGTCATTTGCACTAAAAAGTTCTGAAAACTACCCGGTAGTCTAGGTCACGCTAAAAACACGTCGAGTGGAAATTAACCGTGAAGTCAAACCCGATTTCAGAAATCGAAAGTTCTGTGGTGTCACGAGCTATTTTAGGAACGTTGATTCAGTCTCAAAAGATTTTTCGGAGATTCCGGGATTTTTACGGAAAATCAATTCGGGCGTCGTGGAAAATAACAGAAATTCAGATGGGCTCAATTGAAGAAAATTTAGACTTCCAAGCCGAGCTATATGGTGTTGGGGACTTGCAGAAAATAGAATGAAATTTTTCTACATCAAAATTGGACTTCAATTTTAGGAATTTGTTTAAGAAATCGAAGACCAAAATTGAAGAATTCGGACTAGGCATGGGGGGGTGCAGCAATTGCACTCAAATTGGATAATTGTGGTATTAATTTTCAAGAAAGTAATTGGGGGACACCTTGGATAAGCTTGAAAACTTTTTAGACAAGCTAATGATGTTAATAGATATTTTGTTTGGACTTTTATTCCCCTCAACTTCACGAGCACGTCTCCTCCGTCCTTATCTCCTTGGCTGCTCTGGCTCCCAATTGGATTTTCTCGGCAACCTCAGCTTCCTTTCATTGATCCTACGAGCAGCCCATCTTCTCCACTCATTCTCTCTCTCGCTGCTGCCGCCCCACTTCATTTCCTCGTGGCTTTGCTCAACCCAGTCAACGAAACCAGCTACTCCTCCATCTTGTTGACCCAACAAGGCCCACTCGAGCTCCAACCCATCCACGTACGTGGCTCCAAGCGGCCACCGAAGGCCAGCAAAACAACTGCAGCTCCACGCATCCACCAGCAACTGTTGCCTCTCCTTCACGCGTCCAAGCAGCAGCCGAAGCTGCTTCACGTCTCCAGCGAAGCTCGCCCCAGCGAAGCCGAGTTCCAGCCAGCGAAGCCGCACGTCTGCGGCATCTCCACCGAATCCCAATCCACCGAAACTTCGGTCCATCTTGCATCTCTTCAGACGGTTTGCTGACCCAGCAGACCCACCGAGCGAAGCTCCTCCATGCACGTGTCCTCAACCGAACAACGCTAGAGAATTCAGCCGTGAGTCCAGCAGATTCGGGTTCAGCTTCTACAGATTTGTTGACCGTGATTCCCACGAATTCGTGCAGTCCACATCCAACGAATTTCACGGGCTCAACATCACCAAAGCGAAGCAGCTGCTGCTTCCCTCGTCCGCATCTTCAGCCCTTGATCACCGAGGCCCAACAGCCGCAAGCCCTGCACGAAGTGGACCTATGAAGCTCAGCCCATCTTCAGCGAATCCAGTTCAGTTGCAGCAAGCCCACGCCATTTGAAACCCAACGAATTCTGCCTTTGGAGCCTGTGAATTTTGGCTTAGCCCATCCGAAGTCAAGCCCTGCAGCAGCAAGCCCATCTCAGCCCATTTGAAGCCAAGTCCACAAGTGCAGCCCATCTTCAGTTTTTGGCTCAATCTTCAGCAGCCCAATCTTGCAGCCCAAGCCCGCGAAGCAAGTCAGCCCAAGCTGAGGCCCAAGTTCAGTCTAAGCCCATAAATTTCTGTGGGCTTGTGAGGCTTGTAGGCCCGGCCCAAGTGTCCGTCGACACCGCCGAAAGTTCGGGTTTCGGCAGCTGTCGTGTCGCCATCGCGGTGATCCGGTCCCCGCTTTTAATCAAGTGAGTAATCTCACTAATCCTCGCTTAGTAGACTAATGATGCTTAAGGTTGATTAGATTTAATTAAGTGCAATTAGGTGGTTAGATTAGTTTAGAACAATTAAATTAGTGACTTAATGATGCATGTTAGGTGGTTAGACTTAGTCATTAGCAAGTAGAGACGTACTATTATTTATTGAATGCATCTCGGGATTTTTCCCGACCCTTAGCGGGCTTCAATTAGGCATTACGGGCCTAAATTGGATTTTTAATATTTATTTATTAATTTTCGAAATTAATTATTTAATTGTTTATTTTTCGGAAATTAGGCAATGATAGCCGACAACCGAAATTTCGTCTTTGATTGTCGTAGTGTGCAGTCCATTTATTTATTTGAGCTCTACGTTGTGCTAAATTGAATTAATTGTGCAATTTGAGGAATTAATCCTAAATTGATTAAGATTGAGTAATTGAATTGCGGATGACCGTGTATGATTGTTTAGCGTTAATAATACTTTGATGGGTTATTAAGTGGAGAAGTTTGTAAGAGTGAATTGAATATACTTTTGGCTGAGATCCATCGGGTACGTTAATATCGTGTGAAAATTGAGTGAGTTGATGAGTATGTGGGGATTTATCCCAAGATTGATCAGTGTCGGCATTCAATTAGAATTTGACTGTGAAAGGTTGTGAGTATGGCTGTGCCAGTGGGGCCGAGTTTTGCCACCGAATTTGGAGTCGGTCGCGCCTGATAAGGCCGTAATCTGCCACCTGATATGGGTCGCGCCTGTTAAGGCCGTAATTTGCCACCTGATATGGGTCGCGCCTGATAAGGCCGTAATCTGCCACCTATTAAAGGTCGCGCCCATTGGGCCGTAATTTGCTACCTATAGATAGGTCATGTCCTTCGGAACCGTAATTTGTTGCCAAGAAATTTGATAGTCTATGCTCGTGAAGTCGTGAGTACGAGTTGAGACTAAATAAGGGAAACGACTGAGGAATGGTCGAATTGACATGAAATCGACTAGGTCGATGGACCGAGATATTGATCTGTGATGAAATTGCTTAGGTGCCTATTGAACTATGCTAATATGCAGGTGGAATCTAAGGCCAAGGTAAGTCCTTTGACTCGTGCGTCTATAGGCAGCCTGGTTAGCGTATTGGTTTCCTAATCGAGTCTTAGTGGGGTAGAACTTGCTGAGACGTAGTCTCATTCCGGTTGTGGGATAACATTTCAGGACCCTGATGAGAGGCTTAAGGAGAAAGAAACCGAAGAGGAGTACCTGGAGGAGAACCCTGATGATGATTCGAGTACGACCCGGATGAAAACTTAGATCCTATCCTCTTTTCTGAATCATGTTTAGTGAATAGACTTTGAGTTATGCCATGTATAAAAGTTTGGTTGTGGATTTCAATATGAAAAAATATGGCCTTACTTTTCTATCCCATTGTATTACTGTCTGGGGATTTATAACTGCTTCCGCATGTGCTTAATAAACAAAAGGATCATCGATACTTAGTCCTGGGATATCGCATTATAAAATCGACCAAGTAGAAGGATGTGTGCGTGCTCGAGGATCGGGGCGTGATAGGTAGGCAGTCGAATTCCACAGATCGAAAAACCTACCCGGAAGACATGGTTGAAGCCTAATCGGAATTGGGAATCTCCGCAACAGGGGATAATAAAGATCGATCTCGACGGGGCCTTTCCCAGTGGACACCACGAAGGCGCGATTGCTAGTTTTGCTCGGGACTCTTCTGGCAAGTTGCTTGGAGGATTCGTCCGTACTGTTAGGGCTCGATCTGCCATCGAAACAGAGACCCAGGCTTTGTTATACACTCTTCGAGAGCTATTATAGAAAGAACAGATGGAAGACTACCTCATCCTTGAATCGGATAATCTCATCCTAGTTGAGACCATCAACGGATGCCGCGAACCACCCTGGGATTGTCGAGCTCTGTTTGCTGAGTGCGTAGCCTTGAAGACGCTGTTTTCCAATCTGAGCGTGCTGCACTGCCGAAGGGAAGCAAATGCCCTAGCTGACTGGGCCGCGAAGGCCCATGGCCGAGGAAACCTGCCACACAACTGGGCTTCTTCTCCCCCACAGCTCATGTTGGACTTACTCTGTATTGATGCCCTATTTAAGGGATGTACCTTTGCTCACATATGAATGAAAAGTCCGTATCTTTCGACCAAAAAAAAAAAGACTTCATGACATATATATAATAATAAGAGAGACTTTAGAATCCCTGAATTACTGGTG
This sequence comes from Eucalyptus polyanthemos subsp. polyanthemos, assembly GCA_017140185.1. Taxonomy (NCBI): domain Eukaryota; kingdom Viridiplantae; phylum Streptophyta; class Magnoliopsida; order Myrtales; family Myrtaceae; genus Eucalyptus; species Eucalyptus polyanthemos. The sequence continues at coordinate 31,427,317 of CM029458.1, forward strand.
CTATTGAATTCACCCTCACATTTTGTGCTTTCTGCCTAAATTTTACAAATTCATGTTGTATATAATTTCTAACCAATAGCATTAAATTGAATTGACAAATAGCTCAAAACTATATTTTCAATTGATTTGCATGTGCAATTTGAGTCTGGAATTTTTTTTTCTCAAAGTATTTGAAGAAAAAATCTCTCATCAAAAGATTGAAAGTAAACAAGGTCAAAAGAGAAAAAAAAAAAGAAAAGAAAAAAGAAGGGGTTTCTCACTATAAGATCCATGAACTAATGAATTAGTCACGACAGCACCCATGTGGGCATCGTAGTCAATTTCATCAAGGAGTTTAATTTACCTATATAAGGACCTAAGATACTCTTTCTCATTCTAAGAAAGTTTATCTATGTGGAAAGCTTAGTCATCTAGCCAAGAAAAAGAATATATCCATGAATGTATGTGTTCACATATATAATTTTGCCATTAAGAAATGATAAATGTTTAGACTACTTAAAACATCTATATATAGTATGGTGCTTATTTAACTATGTTGATAACATTAACACAAGTAAAGCACGATGTAATTAAATAATATATAATTCTTTTTCATGTGATCATATATCACATAGCAATTCCAATTTGAAAAATTAAATTTTTATTTGTCTTAATTGTCCTAGAAAGCAGAATCTCAAAGACAAATTATTTATCACATTAGTACTCATAATTTAGACGCACATATCAAAAGTGAATTGAGGGAATTCTAAAGTCAATGCTTCAATGTGTTTATAAATGAAATATCTATATAATCACATTTGAATAAAATCAATACTTTTTAACACAAAATAGTAAAAGATCCAAATGTTATTTTTTTTTTTTTTTTTTTTTTGTGGTTTGGTTGATGAATGCATATTACTTTGTAAAGTTACACAAAACTTCTATAAATTATACCTCCAAAGTAAATATTTTAACAAGTCTAACCTTTGAATTTGACCCCCCCCCCCCCCCAAAAAAAAAATGCCTTTGAAAGGTGAGGAAATTGAAGAAGGCTATAGAAGTCGCCAACTTCATTCGTGTTATTTTATTTGTCTTCCCCAGATTTCATTAACGAGGGTATCGCCAATTGAGTAATGAGTTAACCCATGCTTTAACCAAGTATATTTCTGTGACCGACAGATTTAATTGAAGGTAATGTCCATATTTATGATCACAAATCTAATCGAAGAAGGTTTCCCCAATTAGGAGAGTACCCCATGTAGAAACATGACCCTTCTATAAAGCATGAAATTTACGTGGTGCGCATCAAAAAATACGACTGAATGATCCACAGTTTCATGGAAGTTCGCCATCTTTGGCAAGTTGCATAATGTCAGCCTACGCAAATTGCATGAATTCACTGTGGGATCATCATTTATTTCAATTTTGTATTCATCTGCCTCGGCATCCGCAACAATTAGCTGCATTAAGTGGCATCTGCTTATTTCAATCTCTTCGAGTTGCAAGAATATCCTCGTCATGGGAAATGTAAACAAATGTTTGATTTCACCACAATTGTCCACTTTCACAATCTTTAATTTGCTTAAGGATTCTGAGGAGAGACAGCCTCGACAAATCTTTTCCAGTTTGTTCAAATTCTCGAGAAACAACGATTCCAATTTCGTAAATGCAGTGCACTGGACATTCTCTGTTGAGTGAACAATATATTGAACTGATGGGCTATTTTGAACGTGAAGATACTTCAATTCTTGGAAACCTTCGACGCACAAATCGTGAATTGTATCGTTGCCACCTTGCAACATCCAAGTGGAGATCTTGTGTTATCCTCAAACATCTCTGCACCCAATTTTCAAGAAGATTGCCTGAATCTAGCTTGAGCTTTAAAGTTTTGGATTCCTTGTATTCACCTGACCAATCCCAAACATCCCCAATTTGGATTTTATACTTGTTCAATTTCCCAAATGGCAGGTCTCTTGAGAGATTAGCAGAATCAGGAATGGCGATGTATAAAGTGCTCAACTTTTTCATACTCTTCAACTCAGCCAGGCTGGCATTGCTTTGCGATGGTTCATCCTCGGCCTCCCACTAATCAAAACTGTCTTCCATGTATAGTTCTTCTAAATTAACCAAGCTTCCAAGCACGCCACGTTCGATAACTTTAAATCTGGAGCACCCTCTCAAGTCCAAAAATCTCAATTCTATTAGTCCACCTATTTCTGGGGGCAACCGAGCGATTGTAGAGTCTAGGAAACTTAGGAACTGTAATCGTTTCAGCTTTCCAAGAACAGTCACATCATCCAAATGGCAGAAATCAAGGGATAGCGACTTGAGGTTTTCAAGGAACTCAATCGACGAAGGTAGAGAGGTTAAAGATAAGCCAGTCAAGTCCAAGACTTGGAGCTTCTTCATAGATTCAAAAAATAAATCGTGAATTTTGAGAGAGGGGTTGTCTTCGAATAACAGAAGCATCCTCAAGTTTGGGCAGTCCAATTTTTCAGGGAGCTCATCAATGCCAACATAAGGGAAGGATATCGTGGTGCATTTTCTGAGCTCATTCTCGGACCATTCTTTAAACCCGTAATCCTTCCTCCCGACCAAGGCAATCCATTTCATGTCCATAAATTCATCATGCATAGAGCTGGCCACGTCAACAAATATGTCATGCATTTTGAACCGTTCCATATCATCACTTTCTAGTAACAACGAAGAGTCCTGCAGGGTATGTAGATCCTCAATCAACCTATCTCTAGCTTTTTGGATGGTGTTGCTGAATTTTTTAAATAAACCCAAACCCATGCAGTAGACAAGGGAATCCCTCGTGGAAATTCTCCCAGAGGTTAGAGCACAAACCAGGAACAATGATATGATCCTTTCATCTTTTAAGTCATTGTAACTAAGCTCCACAAGTGATTTGACATCTGACAGGTCTATATTGGTCGAAGCATTCCTCCACGCAGCCAAATCTTTGTGCTTCAATCCTTTTGCCAACGGAACAATCAAAAGTGGCAAGCCTCCGCAATTCCTTACCACTCCATCTACCCAAGTTTCAACCTCAGGATCGTTGTCCTTTCAAAGAGTCTTCGGGCTTCTTCATGCTTTAACTCATCGAGTCGGAATTCTTGATCAAAGCCCATGGCAATACGCAAAACATCTCGATTTCTAGATGTCAACAATAACTTGCAGCCTCTTACTTTATTATCATCTCCACAAGGGATTCCAATTTCCTTCAACTCTAGCTTCTCCCATAGATCATCCAAAATGATGAGAACATTTTTCTTAGAATCACTCCCTAACGCCTCACGCAAACGGTATGCTCTCCCACGAACAGTTTTCTCATTCATCAGGTGCAGGCCCAATACGTCGATGATTTCTTTTTGGATTCTTTTTAGATTGGGATTGCGTGATACATTTGCCATGGCAACCACATCAAATAGATTCTCTTCTTTCACTCGCCTTTCGACATCCTCCAAAAGTTTGGACTTGCCAACCCTCCTGATCCATACACCCCAATCACACGCACCCTGTCATCAGCTATAGCCTTCATTACATCCTCTATGATTAAAGCCCTCGACTTCAGGCCATCTTCTTTCTTTTCAACAGGTCTTGCAGTGGAAGTGGTGGCATTGGCAAATCCTATCGGAGTATTCTCATAGTAGACCTTCTGAAAGTTACTATTTCTGCTTTTCTCATTGAGTCCATGAATTACTTTAGTTATCTTCTTCACCTTCCTGCCAATTGGATGGCGCACCACAGGGTTGGGAAGCCACCCACAGAAGCAAGCACTTTTTACACTTCCGCCATGTTCTAACAGGTTTTCTGCTTCCCTAGCCTCCTTTTTCACACTCTCCAGCCAATCCTCAACATCAGTTTGAATAGGTTTTCTGTTACAACCGGCTTCATCAACAACGTGCTGTACCCTTTGCCTTGCAGTCTCCAACTCCTTGACTTCATTTTTGAGATCTTCCACGTAACTCTTGTAGAACAGCACGTACCCAAATTGGCGGCCAATGGGAGCAACCAGATACTCACCAAGTTTTGATGCAATGCCGGCTACAAAATCCTCGACCATGTCTTCCTTTTTTCCTATAAATTTCTTTCCAAACCCTTTTTTTCCTCTTGTTATGTCTCCTTTTGCTTAAACAAATAGGGGCGAAAGGAACTGAACAGAGAACAGAACTAATCACTCGACGTATGAATAGAAAGAAAGAGCAAAGTGATAAAACAACGAGAACAGTGGAACAAAACCAGATAGATAGAGAGAGACAGAGAGACTGCGGAATTTGCAGATGATCTTACGTGGATACGCAACACGTTACTGGTCTACGACGAGCGATAAAAGGCTAAATATTTCTCATTTTTCTTCTGTTGTCCTTGTTTTCTTTATTTTTTGTTTCTTGACAGTGGGGATAACTCTTCGGGGGCTCCAACAAATTTTACTTCACAATTCCACGCTCTCAAAGTGTTAATGAGAGAGAGTTCAAGTGTGTTAGCCCTATCCCGCCTCGCTACTCCTCTCATTTGTGATTTTCAAACATATTATATTTAGTTACTCTAATGTATTTGAATTGCCAGCAATAGTTCACAATGTGGAGAAATATGGACTATAACTCATTAGAGAAAAATTTGACTAAATATAAAAATATAAAGCGAAGGTAGAATAAGAAATCTTATTAAGTGAATAGTACAAAAAAATGACCAACAAATTACTATAATTAAGTACCAAGTCATTCTCAAGAAATTGAGAAAACTTTTAGTATATTGTAAATAAGATAAATTTAAGCTAGTATAATTGTTATGGGATTTTTCAAAATCATATATTCAGGTAATGCCAATCTTAATCGGTACTATGCTATTTTACAATTGAAATTTAATGGAGCTACTGTCATTTGAAAAATAGTTCCCAAGTTTGTGTAGATTACTAATACGGAGAATTACTGAATTTAATTATTTTTCCAATGATTATTTCTTTTTGAAATACAAAGGGAGATTCAGAATGATAAAGTATTGAAAAAGGAGAGGCAGTGGCGGTAGTGGGGGACAAAACATGATAAATAAGAAGTAAGAAGTCATGGACCGAGACATCCTTGGTATTGAGTTTTATTCGGTGACTTGAGACATATTTTCTTTTTGTATAAAATCATTTTTCCATGATCGTAGAGCTGATTTAATTAACTTATTTATTTCCGAACATAGATTTTTGTTTTTTTGGTCTGAAACATAAAAATTATTTTAATTAGTTATTTAACAAAAACAGAAGGGTAGAGATGGGTATATTAGTTCTTCAGTTGTTTCCATAGGTTGGATGTTATTTTCGTCAGTTGACAATGAAAGATGTGTCTCCAATGAACAAGAGGTTAGAAATAGCCCTATCAATCAATTTATAATACGAGTCTTTTAAGTCAATATGTTTTCGTGAGCCAAAATGGAGGGAATAATGTTAATCCATCATCTGAGCCTCCAGAAGAAATAGACGATCATGAAGAATATATAAAAGCACAAAAATATTTCTAGGAGCACCTTGTCCTAGCACACAGGAGCAAGGTACAATCGCTAACACATAAAGCAAGTTCTCCATTTGAAAATAAGAAGCTCCTACGGGTGCCGGTTCACCAGATAGATTCTTTCGTTTTAGTAGTTGGTAAGAAAGATACGCTAGTTCACTTGGTGTTTTTGGATAAGTAACAAAAGAATTGAGACAGACCGACTATGTTGATTCGAGCAAGTGTGCAAAGGAAAATTACATACTACATTCTACGAGCATGTTACACGGCTCAAACGACCGAGTACGTGTCAACAGGAACAAAAGCGGGCTACTATTAAAACATAAGAACTTGTGGCTTTAGAGTCGTACTTATTATCTTGGCCATGCAACCCCAAGCGAAGACTTCATTAAATGAAATTTGTCCATTGCTGGCAACAGCATTCTCTCTACCAAAAGTCTCATGTCATATAGGTGTAGCTATGAAGGAAGAGGCCATGATGAGTTGCACGTGGTAGCATTCATCTTTGAGGCTGCAGGCTGCAAAAGAGGTGGAATGAAGAATGGAGCTGTGTGGGTGGTTCTTGCAAGTATAGGAGGGGACGGTGATTATTACAGGTTTATAAGTATCAGTGATTTAGAGTCGTAAAGCTCTCTCTTTAGCTATTCAGGAAAATCTCAATCTATTAGGAAAATGTACAATCTATTCACCTTCTATTTTCTCGCAATTTACTTTTTCCAATACTAATTATAGTTTTCTTGCAATATTTTATTTTTATCCGCAGTTAGCTTCAGATAAATTGGAAATCCGTTAAATCCCCACTTCATGCACTTTGTGAGCGAGTACTAAAGCAGTCAAGTGATCTCGGCCACTCTTGGCGCAATTTTTCTTTTGTCATAGTTAATAGATTTTGGTCAAGTTTTAGTTTGTCTTATGTTCAGACATATTGTCCCCTTTAATTTTCTCTCAAGGGTGCATCGATATTGAGAGATAACTTTACAAATCATATTTGGATAAATATCATTTTTTTCATGATTTTAAATATATTCTGAGAAAATTTATTTCTCACAAAGAAAAATTAAGAGATGCGTATGTGATTATGTGCATCCCTTGTTTTGTGTGGACACAACAAGGGTAGCAGAGGTGCCACTTACTAAGATAACTTGAGGATATCAATGATTTGCTATGATCCGGATGAGTTTCCTGGGAGCTTAACGATGCTTACTATACTCTCTTGTTCATGGAGAAGATAAGCATTCCATTTACTTTGCTTAAACAAGTTTTAGACAGCAAGTAGATACTTATTGATCTACATTCAGAATATTGAGGATGAGGCCTTGACCTAGAAAAGGATGACAAAAAGTATTAAACAGAAAAATCAAGCTAAATATTCAACATTTGTTCTATCATTAGTTATCACATGAGGCTGTGAGCTTGAGGCTCCGAGTTGGGCCCTATTTAGTAAGATAATGTAGTCATGTTCAATTCAATGTCCTAAGCATAATAAATTACAAGGATTAAGTCAGGACAACATGGACATCCCTCATGTTAACATTTGTACATAATTTGTAATCCACTTATCAAAGGCATGGTCCTTCAATCAGGAATGGGGAATATAGACCTTTGCATATAGTATGGTATTGTGTGTGTGTATATATATGTACGTATATGTATGTATATTTATCTTTTTGTTATCAAATGGAGGAAGTTTGGACAGCATTAATTTGCATAGGAATTTGCATCTCTCTCTCTCTCTCTCCTTGAAAAGTTTCTTCTTTTTTGGATCCTCTCGCTTCATAAAAGGACAAAGCAGGTTTAAAGCAACGATGTCCAATTCCCTTTATGGATAAAAATATATTAACCAATGGTGAGGGCCCTTAATTAAAGATTATCATATACCCGCCTTTCAAGAAAAATTGAAGGACTTATAGTCTACGATTCCGTTCTCTGATTATAGGCAATGTTTTGAAAACGGTACCGTAGGTTGAACTGGAGAGAGAGTAAGTATGCGCTAGTTCAACCCGTCCTACCGTTTATGCCAACTGGTTTCAGTACATAGAATAAAGTAAGAAGAATATGCAATATATGTAATGATAATTTTGAAAATGTTTGTTCGAAATAGGTAATATTCGCATGCTTTAAAGGATCCACGTTTTGTAATGAGAGAATCTGTGATCACAGACTTGCTAATTTTCCAAGTTCACCATACTGTTTTCAAGTTACAAATTACGCTACCAACAAGAAGATGGTTGAGCATGATGTCACACAATGACCATTTTAGGGACATACAAAAGCTCAGAGAGATCAATATTGGTGCCTCTGAAATGAGTTCATGTTGCAGTTAGTTCACCCATTTTTATGCTTCTATGCTTTTTGGGATATAATCAATAGAACCAGATTACCAAACAGGGGTGAAAGTGAAACAAGCGCTGATAGGACACCAAAAGTAGATACGTAATGACGGACATACCAGGAGTGACTTCACTGTAAAGGATGCAAGAGGAGCCGAGATTTCTTGGCTGCTGGCTTGTTAGCAAGACGGATGAAGAGGAATTCTGGCCAACATCGGCCCTGACAACAACAGAACATAAGTGGACATTATCAGCACAATCCAAAAACAAGTGAACACTGTCGAGGAAGAAAGCAACGGGGAACTGAAAATTCACCGAAGAGGAAAGCTGATCGAGGAAGACGTTCCAATACCTTCGGCTTCGACTTGAAACGACTAGATGATGAAGGAATTTTATGCTCAGTTCTTGCAATGGGCCAACGATGGAGAGAAAGAAAGGATCAGACATGTAATGGCCGATGATATATTAAAACCAATCTGTGTTAAGAGCAAGCAGATCAGAAGGGAACTCTTTGAACATACTTTTAGGTATATTAAGGACAAACCGCTTTTAGGAGCGGGATAATAAAAAATTCCATCTTTCGCTCTTCATGCTATTTGAAAAATCGGTGACTATACAATCAATAAGAAAGGAACTAGTGGCTAAAGGGCAAGCAGCCACTTGGCCATCATCATAAGGAGCACTATTCACTCTACTTTAGGAATCCTTTATAGATAACTAGAATCCTCGGCGATTATGTCTTTGTCTTGTACTAATCATTGCATCAAAAAAGAAATATTAATCTCTTTCCACGCGTTTATGAGCAAGAAAGGGGAATCTTATGGCGTGGTCATGTAAATTATTGCTCGCTATTCAGAGCTTGTTCTTATTAGAAGGGAAGGTTTCGGGGAAAAACGCCTTACTTTACAGGACCCCACCGCTCCACGACTTTCGCAAAGCCTGGTCAATGAAGAATCATGCCTTTTGGTTGAGTGGAAAGAAATAACTCAGAAGACCTTGACCATAATTTCGTCAATAAAGGACATGGTTACGTGTAAAGAATAACATCATTTAATAATTAATTTCTAGTATTAACATCCTGAAACTAACGTAAGTATCGTTTGTATTTTGGCCAAAGACTTGAACGTTGATTAAATTAAAACTTATTTCAGCAAAAGACCAATTATTTGAGAACGTCTAACAGCAATAGACCAATTTGAGACCATATCTCTCTTCGGCTGAAGGTTGACCATAGACCAATATGCGCTCTCGCGAGTTCCAATAGCAAAAGACATTGTGTTATTTTGACTCGGTATTGCTCTAACTCCACTCTTGACGAAAAGTTTTTCCGATTTAACGGGTAATGGTGCCGCATACATTTTCTAAGTGTTTCATGAAATTAAGGCTTTTTCCGCATCTGATCCCAATAAACTATGATGTGATTTTGTTGAGCTTTTAGGAACCATCAACTGGAATTCTCCAATTTTTCTTCCTACAAAAACCTTTCATAAAGTACTTGATATGTCCCAATATTCATCAAATCGGGGATTTATGTGCATTCAGGTGGAATAGTCGACTTTAAAGTTTAGGTATTACATGTTTTCAATCAATAAAAAAGTTTCACAGGGAAAAAATAATTTTTTTTAATTTTCTTTATTTAGGACGAGAAAGATTCCTTTCATCAAATAAGCACGTACCAACAAATGTCGTAGGGATAAAAGTGGCCCTTCAAATGTAAACAAAATACGCCTACTTTTAATCGAAAGTGAACCTACATGGCAACTAACATGACAAACCACGTTTACATGGTATCGTTCTTCAATTTTGAGAAGTAAAAAGGATAAATTAATAATTAGGTACTAAAAAAAAACTGAATTTTATCGAAGTGAAGGAAAAAAACAATAACTATAAGTTGAGAGAGGGGAAGGAGGTGTGTTCGGCGATGGTGCCCACGCCACCGTCGAGGTAAGCATGGCGTTGCCATAACGAGTAACCACCTCTGTGTTGCTCTCCATGCTTTTAATAAAAAAGATATTTCACAGGAAAAATAAATTTCTTAATTTCCTTTATTTATGACAAGAAAGATTCCCTTCAAATAAAATTTAGAGTTCATATGAATTGTATTAACATCATCAAATAAACATGTATCTATATATGTCGAGAGGACAAGAAAGTATAAAGGATGAAGCAGGTTCAAAGCAACGATGTCCAAGTCCCCATTGGTATAACTTACATATACACTTGTACTTTACTTTGGGATCATAGGATGAAATTTTGATAAACTAAGAGCGGGCTCATCCAGTAAAGAAATTTTTATGCACAGATACAAGAACTAAAGTTGAGGTCCCTTAATTAAAGATTTTCGCCTACCCACCTTTCATGGAAGAAAAAAAGGTTGACTATAGAGTCAACCATTACGGTGTCTGGTCAAAGGTAATGTTTTCCAACTACCGGAGTGAGGGCCAGCAAGCAATTCCACCATGTCCAACCGGACCAGTCATCTTTAGCGACGGGTTTGAATAAAAGGAACATAGAAAAATAAGCAATATATGTGATGATAATCATTAAAAATATGCTTCAAGTCATCATCTCACACCAGTACCATCCCAAATTTTTCTGTTAAATATGCTTAGTATGCCTCTTTAGAATACTAGATAGCACGACCATCATTGTGATATTGTTACTGGCAATATTATTTCCCTAGCGATCCTTGAAAGTGGAGTCGAAAGTTAGGGAAGCCCGGCCCTTTATTATGAAGGCAGGTCAATTATCCAAACTCCTACATTCTTTTAGATTGAATTGGTACAAATATAAAAGATTTAAGACTAAATAAACCAAAAAAAAAAAAAAAAGTTTATGATTGAATTGACACAATTATAACAATTTTAAAACTTTTTTGGTAACTTTCTTTCTTAGATATAAATTATCTAATGAAATCCTCAGTTGCCTTTACTCCTCCCTATGAAGAGAAATGGGCTTTGGGAAAGCGCAAAATTGTGAGTTACATGATATTTTCGAAAATGGTAACGTCATCATCATATTGTCATCGAGATAGAAGAGAGCAGTTTCGGTAAGGAATGATGGAATTGTCTCAATACAAAATCTATTTGCTTGTGATGTTATTGCTAGAGGTAGTTTTCCCTCACTTAAGTCCCACTAAACCACCAACCGAAGCAGATGGTCAATATACTGTGATGTCCTAAATTTTTGCAAGCATAAGAAGACAGAAAATCAGGTTTTAAGTTATGTTGTTGAAATTTTACTTCAGAAGAAGAAGTTATTACACCCTTCTATGACAACCAAATAAAAAAGAACCAAAAAGATCCCACGTGAATGAAGCAAGATGCAGACAAAATAGAAAAACTACATACTAGTGGCAAGATGTATCTGAAAATGCTAATGAAGTTTCCCACCTTTGACATGACATCACGATCCTGAAATCTTGAAGCGGCCAAGGATAACTGCAGCATAGACAACAAAGCACATCTTACAAACCATGGGCATTGAATTTCAAGATTGATTCTCAAAATAACACCATATGCAATGCAAGAAGTTTGTTATTGAAAAGTTTATTATGCTTAATTTATACTAGTTCTTACCCAGCTATCCTACCCATATCTATGCTTAATCAGCAACAACAAGTTTAGATTTTGAAAGGCGACACATAATTCAGATAGTAATTCTGTTTCCGAAAAATGAACAGTGTACTGGCGAACAAGTGTAAGGCTTAGTTAGACTGTGTCTAAACTATCACCCCTTTAGACAAACTGATGCAAAGCATTCCCACTAAATATATCGTGGCATGTAATTCTTGTCATTTGCATGAGTTCCAAAAGGTCACAGCTCGAGAGGCAGACTAAAATTTTGGTTCGAAGAAAATAAAAGAAATCTCCTCAAGTCAAGTCTAACGAGGAAAACAAGAAGAAAACTCCGATTAGACCAGCGTGTTGGGAACACATGAACAGAAGTTCTTTGATAATATAACATCAATTAGTCCAGTGCGAGATTTGAGGAGAATACCCATTTTGAAGAATGCTTCTCAGTTTTTCTACTAACAATCCTCTGATAGACTGGTTTCTTCTTCCCCCATTCGACGAATAAAACGATAATTCCATGAAGAAAACATGATGACCAGTATATCACAACAGCGACAGTGAATAGATGCATGATATTATTTCCCCTTTGTTGAGCAAGCAGAGGACCGAGTAGAGAGGAAAGTTTAGACCCGTGATGACCTGTGACGCTTCTCACTGTAGAGGGGGAACAGCTGAGAAAACATAGGGTGCACCTCTCATGCGACCTCATTTTTTGTAATAGACCATTGATTGCGCGACACATGTCCCTCGCAGGCCCCACTGGCCCCACTGCCCCCCTCTTCCGTTCACGGTCTCTCTCTCCCGCCTCCCCGCTGGCTTTCCGTCGTCTTGTTTTAGGCTGATTTCTTTCTTGAATTTTGCAGAGGGGGCACGAAGAGCAATGGCAAGAGCGTGAGGTTTTTACATTCTTGCCTACGTTTGAAAGCATTAGTAATTAAAAATTTTTAATTCATGATTTAAAGATTTCATTTTGCATATGCAAGCCCTCCTAACACAAAACAATTTATTAAGTAATTTATGAGATTCATATGTGATTTTCAACTCTCGAATTAGAAATCCTCTAATATCTTAACTATTTGTGTCAATTATGAGAATCATAAATTTTATATTATCATTAGTAATATCTCGAATATATTGGCAAATTACAGATTTGACTCTCATGCACCATTGAGAGAGCGAGGCTAGCGATTTGTTGGTTCCCAAGGTTTAAATTTTGCCTCGATTCATGTTAGCATGAAACATGAAAGTCATCCCCCAAATTCTATAAACTTGTCTGTTTAGAATTGCAGATTTTTGACACTTTTTGATAGATTATTTTCTTCGTATGTTATATATATAATGACAATTTTTGTTCCTACTGATACGGGCTTATAAACTAAATTGCGAAGAGTCAACGAATTGGCTTTATTCCACAAAACTGCCTTTCCATTCCTCCGCAAGCCCTTTGTTCTCTCCTTTGTTTAGATTCCCCAGGCTCAGGCTCCTTAGACCATCTTCGCAATTTCTATAAAATTTTCTTTGACCTCACAAAAAAAGATCTTTACCTTTTCTCTTGCCTTCCAAAAGATGATCCACATGAGTCAATTCTTTCTTTATTTTCTTGGGTTCGTTCAACTTGTCCAAATGAATAATTGCGAGTGACAATCGGACGAAGAAGACAAAACAAAACAAAAGGCAACGACTATGGTTGGTGTGGGTTCTGCAAACTGAGATGTTGTCTTCAACCCCTCACCATCTAAAAAGGATAGGTTTTGATTGATAAGAAACTTTTCACATGAGCTCGCTATCAGATTCCCCTTTCTCCCTTACATAATGCGTGGAAAGTGACTAGCGTTTCTTTTTCTAAGCTTCAGTTCCTACGATGACAAAGCATAATCGAAAGGGCCTATGTATTAATTTCTTTGTCTGTTTCAAGAATAAATTTATTTATTAATTACTCCGTGTTTGAAGGTAGTTATGATAATAGACAGCTCTAGGTTAAAATTTCCACCGTCATTACAATGGACAGCTCGCATTTGAATATGTCTATGCTGACAGGTAGATGTTTGGTAGTTCATTTGTCATAGCTAAATGCATCAACGGTTGAAAGTGTTAGGGTATGGCTTGATTTTAGTGATAACGATTATGCATTTAGTTGATATTTGTATACGAAAGATCTAATGCTTATTTTTTTCTAATTTAAATTTTTCTTAATGGTGGGTTATTCTATCTACTCTTTTGCTAATAATTATTTTCATCATTTTCTTATATTCACTTATTTGCAATATACATGAAATTAATTTTTTTGTGATGAAATTTTCTGGTAGCAATGGATTTTTTTTTTTTTTATTCACTAATATCATCTATCAAATATGGGCTATCATGTCATAATTTGGTTTTAAATATAGTGAAAAATCTTTTAACGAAAACCTCATAGTCCTCTGTTTAAGGTCAAGCAAATATCATAACATAATATGTATCTCTATATTGTTAAAAAATTTTGAAAACTCATAATAATTGTCAATGTAAACTAATAAAAATAGGCTAATATTACCATAAAAATTAAATCAGATAAAAAAGTGCATGTGCTGGCACATGGACATGCCACATGGATCACTTTCGCAAGAGTAATATCGACTTCTATGTGTATAAAGAAGATTGCCAATGATCAATCTTAAGTCTAGAGTAGCATTGAATAAATCTATGTATATGTACTCGTCCAGTTGATGAAGAGTGCAAGATCAATATTTACTTGTTGCGACCTACCCCTCAATACGAAGGGAACTAGGTTTAGAAATATTACCTAAAAGATGGGGCAATGGCCCATGATTATGCGCACGCTCTCTCAAACCCATTCCTTGTTTGACATTGGGGTATTCAAAAAAAATTTCTAATGAGGAGTAGCCACTAGTTTATTGGGATTGGCTAGAAATTAAGTGAGGTATAGGAATGTACTTCATTTCTTACATAACAAGAAAGTTTAAAGTTTGAGACTTGATTACACTAATTAAATAATTTTTGACTATTTTGATACACTAATCTTGTTTATTTTAAAAATATTTTATATCAAGTAGTTTTGGTTGATTTTAGATCTATCCACTAACATATAAAGTGATCATATGAGGGCACAATCATTAAGATGACAACCACCAACCAAAGTGGCATAAAAAAAATTGCATTGGGAGAGCAAGAATCTAGCATTATCAAATAAGAAGCCCGCCATCTCTAACTAAGCTAAAGGGAAACCATAATCAATATATGGAAAATGCGTAATGAAGGGCATTAATTTTAAGGATAATTGGAACCCTATTGCTAAAGCCATAATGGCTTGTTTAATATTTCAAGACAATTTTCTTATCAATGATTTTCCCATAACTTTAAAGCTTTTACTGAATTTTTGGAGTTTTTAATTAATTTTTTTCTACAATTAATTTTTTAAAAATAATATATTTTGTTCAATTAATTAGTAGTCCGAAAATAGGGACGTGGCTAGAACATGGATGAACTTGGGGAATCACGGTTCAGACCAGAGGGCATAATTGATCTTATCCTCAAGTCCACTGTATTTCTACCCTTTCTAAGCCCAATTCGGAAAAGCTCCCAAGAGAGCCCACTCTTCCACCAAAGCTACACCAAGCCCATTCTTTTGTACCCGAGTTCACTAAGCCCATCTTACTAAAAAGAACTCAGCCCATGCACTTCTAAACATGAAGCCAGCCCGAATCTATTAAAATCCACTCAAGCCCAAAATTACTCAATCATTGGAGAAGCCCTTGTCGTCTCCTTCTCAATTTTGTCTTTTATCTTTTCTTTCTTTCTTTTTTTATTCTTTATTTACTGGTTTCCGAGCGTGAGTCCTCTTCCACCATGGCTAAAGCTCACTAAACCAGATCAACAAACAAAGCTGTACACACCAAACCATCAAGACAGTGAGCATACTTACTCAACAATCAAGCTACGAGGCCACCACGAACGGTTTCCTCCAGTCATTGAGCTGCTCTTGCTCAGTAAAAACGAATAGGAGAGCCCCCACACATCCACAGCCGAGACTCCCCAAACCATAACGTGAGAGAATTCTTCTCGTCGTCAACGACGCGACCATATTCCCGCATCTTCATAGCAAGCGACTTTCAGCCACCAAGCAACCACTTGTCTCCATCGCTAGTCACTCGAGGCTCCCGTTCGCAGCTACGTCCCAAACACCGAGGACAACCGCAGGGATATACCAAGGCACGAAGCAAAGCAACCCAAAAAAATTTGATAGAAATGAATCATGACCGAAAACGTACTTGCTCATCACAAGAGAGGTTATACTGCATCACACATGTTCACGTGCTCCTTTCGACAACTCAAAATTTGAGATTAAACCGAACGGATTTGGTTCAGGTATTTCATCGAACACTTTGAAGTGCACTGGTAAAAAGGGAAAAATCGACCAACTCGCGCCGGGAATCGCGATAATCAACAAGCGGTGACCCAAAATAGTGGTGCACAGACGAACGGGGCCGGTGCTCCCGAGAACCGGACAACGAAGAAGCCTAGTCCAGCGAGCCCAAAATGGGGCAAAACAGGGCACAAACAGAGGGTCGGCCGAGGGTCCTTACCCGCCTCAGCGACAGCGAATGGAGGGCGAGCTCAGTAGATCGGACCACGTCTGGTCGCCTTGCACGCCTTGGAGCCGAGATCCTCGGAAAAACGGCTCCTCCCGCGAAAATTCGAAGAAAGAAAAGAAACGTGACCTACAGGAGAGTTGGCGTCGGGAACGGGAGTCGTCGAACGGGGGTCAGGCGTGGCCAGACTGCGGGAGGACTGCTCGCTCTCAAACTCTCTCCCTCGGCTGCTCTCCCGATCTCTCCACCTCCGAATCTATCTTTCTCTCCCCGTCTTTTAAGCTCGCGGCAGGCGCGAATGGCCCTGCCACCGCCAGCTTGCCGTGCTGGCTTGCTCCCGATCAAACATCCCGATCAAGGAGCGGTATGAATGCCCTTTTGGTAACTTTCATAAAAAGGTTTCAATGCGTTCTCTTAAATTTGGTTTCCCTAAATCCTTTGATATGTGAAAAATGATCATGCATAGCGTTCGAGCAAGTAAAAACAAACAAGCAAGCAATAATAAATATGAACCAAATAAATAAATAAATAAATAAATAAATAAATAAATAAAGATGCAAAAAAATAAATAACATGAGCCATATCGGGTAAAAATTTATAAAGCCTTGTTATTAAGGCTTGAATAGGACTCTAGTGAGCCATAAATGGAAACTCAATATAAACTCTCCAAAACAAATCACCGCTATAAATATATATATATAGACGTGAAGTACTATATGAATACTAAATGAATTATTTCCCTAAAATCATATGGAAATAAGAATCTAGCTAATGCTATGTAAATGTAATGCAGTCTGTTTCAATTCTCTTAAATGCAATCCTAGATGTATTTTTCGATGGAGATGCAATCTGTTCTTATTTATTTTGTTTTTTCTTTTACCTTTTCCTTTTATTTTTTATATATATTTTTAAGCACAAAATTGAACTCAGAAAATTTTCAAGTGCTAGAATAAATATGAGCTAAAAGCTTATACGCATGAATCAACCCATATTTCAGCTCCATCACCATAAAATTGATCGTCTACCGTCTAAGATCAGTAACAGTTGCCGTCACATGTCCTTCGCTAGCCGCCGCAGCCTCGGCCGTGACGGAGCAGAGCATCTAACGCTCATCACCTCCGCCAATCGAACTTCTCTCTCATGCTCTTTCTCTCTCTTCTCTAAGGCATTGGAGGTTCCTTTGAAGCTAATGATTTCACGCTTCGCAGGACAATTCACAGCAACAACCACAATGCACTCTCTGAAGCTTGGTGCACATGCGAGAGCTGAGGAACCGAGCGAAGCAAGAGCACAACGCATAGACCGAGATGACGATTCCTCTCTAGCAATTTTTAGCTGGGTTTCTCATGTAATATTCCTCGCCAATTGATAGGAATTCCTGTTTGTACAACACCTTGCCCTTCACGCTCACCGCTCGATCGACGTTTTGCCTCAGAGATGTCAATAATAAATAATTGATCGATTTGAGATTGCATAGGAGTGATTTGTATGTTGCTTGTTCAATGTACTGATCATAAATTGCGAATTGATGCTTCATCTTTTGATGGCCTAGAGTTCTCCTTCCCTTGGTGCTTCCGTTTACTTTGTTCTCAATTAATTAAATATTGGTTTGGGAGAGGGGCTGAAATGTCCTCTAAGCTGTAGCCTCTGGATTACTTGTTGAGCTTGAGGTGGTCAAAGTGCAGGAATCATGATGGCCTAGGTGTTAATCTAGAGAAATCCCCTATAACCGCCTAACTGCCGCACTGTCTTGGGCTTGGTTGAGACTACACTTCACATGCGATGGACACATTGGAGTATTGTTTGTGTCATGCTTGCGATGTACGTGCAAGTAAATGGTGGTTTATCTCGGTTGTCATCATTAGTTTGCACAATATTCATTTCAAGATGTGCTATTTGTTGAATTTGTACACCTACTACATCATAGGCTCACTGAATATGTCCATTCTTACAGTACACGGCTCAAATTTACTGGTTTCGTTATTGTTCTTGCTGTACATGTTCAAAAATATGTTGATTTCTTGGCTATGAATGCTGTGTATGTTCATAACATGTTGTAGTCATGGTTATAAATGCTGTCTGTGACTTCAGTTTGCTGGATTTCTATTCATGCCTATTGTCCATATCCATTGTTGTTCAAAAAACAATCAGCAAGACTTGTCTCTGTGTTATTTTAGTCATATGAGTTGAGGAGAGGAATTTATGTAAATTTTCAAGAATAATCATGTTGTCATGCTTTAATTTGCTGAAATTGAATATGTTTCCACTGTACAAACATTGATGATTTCATTTGACTTCAATTTGTTCTCATCTTGATCACGTGAGCCGATAAACACTTGCAGGAAGATATGTTTCAAGTCCATTACTTAATTATGAATTTTGACCTTCAGTGTTCTGATTTTGTTCTGGATTTTGCTGACTTCACTAACTTCGCTGTGTTAATCACGAGATGTGCTAGTTTAAGACTCATTTGAGTGTGGTTTTTATCACCCATAATAAGGTGACGATGTATACTCGATTTTGCTAGTTATGGGACATGTTTGGGTATTAGTGAAGTGGGTAATTTGTAAATATTGTGACCTTGATGAGCTGGACACAGTGAATTATCTTAGGCATGAATTTGAATGATTTTGTTGCCATTTGTCGATTGGTATGATGGTTCTTTAGTGCATGTAAGTATGTAGTCCATCTCTAGTTAGCTTGATATATTAGAATGCCATTTGTGTGGGTAGAGAACTGACTATACTTCCTAGATGTTATTGTGGGTTGTGGATTGAGCGTGATTTTGAAGATCCGGGGTGAACATGATGTTGGAGAAATCTTTCCAGAATATTTTGAAGCTGACAAAACGTTTCCTTCAGTCTAGTCTGGATATCTGGAGATCGTCTAATTTAAAGTCTAAAGACTTTCTGATTACCAGACTCAATATTCAAGACTCAAGATTCAAGACTTAAGACTCAAGACTCAAGACAATTCTCATTGACAGTCTTTCAGATCCAGTGACGAAGGAAATCCAGAGCCGAAGTATATGGTTGAGGGTTTGATCCTATCGTCTGGAGAAGATCTTTTTGGTTGGATAAGCATAACGGATTCTTTTGTTCGTATCTAGATCAATTGAAGATCCGATGATCGACGAAGTATTCTTGGAATGTTCTATTCTTGGAAACCAAGATCCTGATTGTATGGGCGAACAGGATTGATGGGCTATCGTCAGGTTCCTTTAATAGCTCGAATGATCTTCTTGATTGATTCCGTCCAACGGGTAGATTGGAGGAATTCCTTTGGAAAGTGCCAACGGGTATGATGGCATAAAGGAGTATAAAAGAGAAGACGTTCTAGTTGTTTGAGTACGTGATCGATAGAAAATTCCAGAGTCCGAAGCTCCTTGATTATTAGTCGATTCGGATCTCCGAAGCGAAATTGTATACACAGAGAGTGTCTATACTTGGTGATACCTTGAGCGAGTGTGGTAGATCATCTACACCTAGAAATCAATGAAGATCAATACTGTAACATCTCTTTGTTCATAGTGAAATCCAGCCAATTGGCTGTCAGTGCAGAAGAGTGGACGTAGGCTTGGATCAAGCCGAACCACTATAAACCGCGTGTTTATTTCTCTCTTTCATTTACTTAGTCTTACATTGATTATTACTTATCGCAAATCCTTCAACTATCTAAGTATTGCGCGATTATCAAGAGAAAAATCTTTTATATACCTATTCACCCCCCTCTAGGTACTTATACTAGCTATATCAATTGGTATCAGAGCCCGTGTTCTTACTTTATTTGAAGTGTTTTACTTCAGAGTAAAAGATCCATGGCTAGTATGCTAGCACTAGGGCTGGTGGAAGGGCAAAGCAATACCAGACCACCCTACTTTGATGGAAAGGATTACAACATCTGGAAGAACAAGATGAAAGCTTTCCTACGATCAAAGGATCCTCTGGAATGGGACGTAGTGGAAAGAGGAATCACTCCTACTGCTGCATCAGTCTCTGAAAGAGGGAAAGAAACTGTCGATGCCAGTGGAATGACTCAGGAAGAGATAAACAAGAGACAAGCACTCGATGCAAAAGCAATTTACTCTTTATATTGTGCCTTGTCTCCAATTGAATATAACAGAATATCTTCTTGTGTTACAGCAAAAGAAGTATGGGATAGATTACATATCACCTATGAAGGACAGATCGAGTGAAGGAGACCAGAATCAATATTCTCCTCGGTCAATATGAAGCCTTCAAAATGAAACCAGGAGAATCTATAACTGACATGTTTAGTCGTTTTATAGATATTGTCAATGGTCTTGAGAACCAAGGACAAAAAATTTCTGATCCCATGAAGGTGAACAAGCTACTGCGTGGACTCTCCAAGGATTGGAATCATATCAAGACTTCAATAAGAGAGACGCAAAGAATAATGCCTCTATCTGTCGACGAGCTAATCGGAACTCTTCAGTCTTATGAAGTGGAACGAATTAATGAAGACGAAGATCCAAGAGGTAAGAAATCCATTGCATTAAAATCAAATGATGATTCTGATGATACAGATTCAGGAGATGATATGGACGACGAGGAGCTTGCTCTCATGATAAGAAGATTCAGAAAACTGAATAGAAAAGGAAGAAGGTTCAACTCAAAGAAACAAAGTTTCCAGAGACAGCAGACCAAGTCTGTTGATGATGAGGAACCAAACAAAGATGTAGTCTGCTTCGAATGTAAGAAAAAGGGACACATCAGACCCAACTGTCCTCTTCTGAAGAAGAAAAGAGGAAAAGCTGAGAAGTTTCGAAAAGCTCTCAAAGCCGAAACCTGGAGTGATACAGAATGTGAAGAAAGTGATAATGAATATGCCAACATATGTCTGATGGCACATTCAGACTCAGACTCAGATTCTGGATCAGACTCAAACAGTGAATTTGAGGTAAGTGATTTTAAAATTCCTGTCAAAGTTTCTAAATACATTGATGAACTATGTTTTAGTCTTAAGACTTCTCTCAAAAGAATTTCCGAACTTAAAAAGGAAAACTCAGTTCTAAAACAAAAGGAAAATATTTTAGAAGAAAGAGTTAAAAGTTTAGACTTGAATGTTTCTGCTCTTAAAGAAAAGGAAGATGATCTTTTGAAAGAAAATGTTTTCTTAAAAACGGACTTATCAAATATTTCAAAGAAATTTTCGATAGGATCCGAAAAGCTTGAAAAAGTTCTTTCAGTTCAAAGACCTTACTTCAATAAGTCTGGTCTAGGCATGACAGCGGAAACAATTCCCTTGATTGATTTTCCTAAAGTAAAAGAAAGAATTAAGAAAAGACCGTCGAGAGAGGCTTACAAAAATCATTTCAAGAAAGTTTTTGTAAAGTCTGTAGGTCGAAATGCTCTAAGGTGTTCAAAGTGTAACAGTAAGGATCACTTTGAAAAAGAGTGTCCTATGGTTTGGAAGCCTGTTAGGAAAGTATGGCCTAATAATGTTTATCCTTCTAACACCAAAGGACCCAAGAAAATTTGGGTACCAAAGAAAGCTTGAGACTCTCTTTTAAATGCAGGTCTCTGTCAAGAAAAAGGTAAAGTGGTATCTTGACAGCGGATGTTCAAGACACATGACAGGAGACTCAAAGTGCTTCATAAAGCTTGTTCAAGTAAACGGTGGAAATGTTTCATTTGGAGGAAACGGCAAAGGAAGCATTGTGGGATTTGGAACTGTGAAAATTGGAAATCTCACAATAAGCAATGTTTCTCTAGTGGAATGACTCAACTATAACCTCCTCAGCATTAGCCAATTGTGTGACACTGGTTTCAAGATCTCCTTTCAGGAAGGAATATGTTCTAGAATCAGTAAAGACTCTACTCAGTCTTTCATGGGTCGAAGGCATGGAAATATCTACCTCTTAGACATGAAATTAAATGAATCACAATGCCTAATCTCAATTCAAGACGAAGCAAGCTTATGGCACAGAAAGCTTGGTCATGTCAACATGAAGCAATTAGCCAAAATCTCATCAAAGCAACTTGTTCGAGGTCTACCCAAATTACCGTATCAAAAATCTGATCCATGCACTCCATGTATTCTGGGAAAACAGGTAAGAAATTCATATAAGCCAATAAATCATGTCTCTACTAACCATGTACTTCAGTTGCTACATATGGATCTCTTCGGACCAACCAAAACCCAGAGTATTGGAGGTAAGAAATATTGCCTAATAATTGTGGACGATTACTCCCGCTTTACTTGGGTATATTTTCTTGCAAGTAAGTCTGAAACATTTTCGTATTTTGAAAAATTTGCTAAAAAGGTTCAAAACGAAAAAGGATGTGTTATCTCAAGTATAAGAACAGATCATGGAGGTGAATTTGAAAATCAAGATTTCACAAAATTGTGTGATGAATCTGGATTTAAGCATGTGTTCTCCTCCCCATACACTCCTCAGCAAAATGGAGTTGTGGAAAGGAAGAATAGATCTCTTCAAGAAATGGCTAGAACTCTTTTAATTGAAAGTAAAATTTCTTCACGATTTTGGGCTGAAGTTGTTTCAACAGCATGCTATATCATCAATAGAGTCTTCCTAAGACCTATTCTTGAGAAAACCCCTTATGAATTATTCAAAGGTAAGAAGCCCATTGTTTCATACTTTCATGTGTTCGGTTGCAAATGCTTTATATTGAAAAATGCAAAAGATCGAGTTGGTAAGTTTGAAGAAAGATCAGATGAAGGCATCTTTCTTGGATATTCTACATCAAGCAAAGCTTACAAAGTCTACAACAAGAAGAGCCAGTCAGTGGAGGAGTCAATGAATGTCAAATTTCAAGACTCTACGCAAGATGAATCCAGTCAGACTCAGTATGAAGAGTCTGAATCTGCTCCAGACCTTCCAAAGCTCACAACTCAAGAAGTATCTCGACTGGAAGACCAAGCATCAAGATGTTCATGAAGATTCAAATAAAGAAAGAGATCATCATCCCAGACAAATCAACCAAGAATCGGAAGCATAAGTCCAAGTCATCCCAAAGATCTCATTATCGGCGAAATTAATGAAGGAATTCGCAAGATCCAAAAGACGTGAAGAGTCTAGTGCCGTGGCTCTCATTTCTGAAATTGAACCAAAAAGCATAGAAGAAGCTTTATCGATGAAAGCTGGATCGAAGCTATGCAAGAAGAGCTCGAGACAGTTCAACATTAATGATGTCTCGGGAATTGACATCTAAACCAAAAGGTAAAACTGTTATTGGAGCCAAATGGGTGTTCGAAACAAGATGAATGAAAAAGGAAAAGTCGTACGAAATAAAGCAAGACTCGTGGCCAAAGGATACACGCAAGAAGAAGGAATAGACTATGATGAGACTTACGCTCCGTAGCAAGGTTAGAAGCTATTCGTCTATTACTTGCGTTTGCTTGTTACAAAAATTTCAGGTTATTCCAAATGGACGTCAAAAGTGCTTTCCTAAATGGATTTATCCAAGAGGAAGTTTATGTGGAACAACCGCACGGGTTTGAAGACCCAAAGAAGCCGACTCGGTCTTCGGACGAAAAAGGCCTTGTATGGTTTAAAGCAAGCACCTCGAGCTTGGTACGACGAGACTAAGTAAGTTCTTATTACGAATGGTTTTGTCAAAGGTAAAGTAGATACTACTCTATTTATCAAAAAGGAAAACAAAAGCTTTTTACTCGTTCAAATATATGTGGATGACATTATTTTTGGATCCTCTAATGAAAGTCTTTGCAAGAAATTTTCTAAGTCTATGCAGGATGAGTTTGAAATGAGTATGATGGGAGAATTAACATTCTTTCTTGGTCTTCAAATAAAGCAATTGAAGGAAGGAACTTTCATTTTCCAAGAAAAATATGCTAATGATCTTGTCAAAAGGTTTGGATTGGAAAATTGCAAGAAGACTGATATACCAATGTCAAGTTCTTTGAAGATAGACAAGGATGAAGAAGGGAAGAAAGTTGATCAAAAGCTGTACAGGAGCATCATCGGTTCACTTCTTTATCTAACTGCTTCTAGACCTGACATTTTGTTGAGTGTTTGTATCTGTGCTAGGTTTCAATCAGATCCTAGAGAATCCCATCTCAGTGCTGCAAAACGTATCATTAAATACGTTGCTTCATCTTCAAGCATCGGTCTTTGGTATCCTAAGAAGGGAGACTTTAATCTTCTGGGATATTCAGACGCAGATCTGGCCGGCTGTAGAGTCGATAGAAAGAGTACCTCAGGAACTTGCCAGTTGCTTGGAAGCAGGACAGTGTCTTGGTTTTCAAGGAAACAAAGCACTGTAGCTCTCTCAACAACAGAAGCAGAGTATGTAGCCCTTGGAAGCTGCTGTTCACAAATTCTATGGATAAAACAACAGCTACAAGACTTTGGGATTGAAGACTCATGCACAAAAATCAAATGTGACAACACCAGCGCAATCAATCTCACCAAAAATCCAATTCTTCATTCAAGAGCAAAGCATATAGAAATTCGACATCACTTCATTAGAGATCATATTCAAAGTGGAGAAATCTCGATTCAATTTGTTGATTCAAAAAGTCAACTAGCGGATATATTCACAAAGCCTTTGGAGAAAAATCAATTCGACTTTATCCGTTCCAGACTCAACATTTTGAAGCTCGAAGAAGTTAAAGTCTAGAGACTCACCAACCTTCAAACTCAGAAAGTTGATGACCGTCAGACTCAAATCTCTCAGACTCAAATATCTCAGACTCAGACGTTGATGACTATAGACTGTAAGTTGTTATTTTATCTAAACTCGAAAAGGTATGATCTTTCGTTCAGTTATTTTGTAGTCTCCGTGAAAATCGAAAAACTTGTCTTTTCAAAAGGATTAATTTTGGTAGTTATTGATTTCGAAAAGAGGTATTCGTACATTTTCCCTTGTACCGATTGAACTTCCCTTTTCAAAACTGAGTTATATATACATAGTTTTCATTTTCAATCTTCAAAACCCTAAAAAGCGTTCTCCTCTCAATCCGATTTCTACTTCGTGTTCATCTTCGAGAAAGTTGTCATCTTTTCTTGGGAAAGCAAGCAAAGGAATCTTTCAGCGACAAGAAGGATGTCTTCTTCGAGGAAGTCTTCAAGAATCGCGAACAGGGGACCACAAAGGATGAAGGAGGGACCTACCCATTTCGATCTCACCGAAGAGGAAGAGTTATCGAGTCAACAACAGAGCCCGATTCACTCTCCACCACGTCACTCAACGCCATCTACCCCACAAGGTGCGGGTCAACATCCGGAGGAAGAGGTAATCGAGGACGCAGACCCTGTAAGAGTCCAAAAACCCTCTTATATTTACAAACTCTACCGTGCATTGAAAAGTACTGGGACTCCGTTGAAATACGTGGATGATTTTCTCAAAGATAAGAATTATGGGAATGAGTATATCTTTCTGAAGAAAATGGAGGATTTGGGAATTGCTCCCAAAGGTAAAGCAGAGGAAGCACTTGCGAATATTCCAAGTGACCCTCGTATGTCGGGACCAAATCTGACTGATGGGAACGACGATGACAAAATGTTCAGTGATTTTCAACCGAGAATGGGTGTTGCTGCGAAGGTGAAGGGAAAGAGGATGGAGTTATTTAAATCGAAGGAACAGGAAAACTTGTTCTTCAAACTGCTGAAACGAGGGGTGATAAACCCTAGGAGTGTCGATTTCGATTTCTTGGATGCTGTGAATGTGAACTTGAGAGAGAAGTTCAGTCTGCTTCAACTGGAACGTTTTTGCACTGATACCACGGACGGTTATGCACAACTGACTGCATATTTCTATTCGAATCTCAGCTTTATAGATGCGAATAGAATATCATTCAGTGTTCGAGATCAGGATTATGTGTTAGACGTGGACATGCTGGCGGACATAATTGGAGTTGAACGAGGACGTTATCAACCAGTCAAAGTCTCAGTTGCTCGTGCCACAATGGACCTTGTCGAAGATAGAGATATTGAGGGAAAAATCATCTATTCAAGGATGCGTGCCATCAATATTGTGTTGCACAAAATTGTTATCAATTGCATTAGGCCAAAGTCTACATCAAAGACTGATGTGTCTAATTCCGAAGCAAAATTGATGTACGCAATCAACTCAGGGAAGAAATTCTCTCTCCCTCACACTATTCTCTTTCACATGTACAGAGCAATGTCGAAAGACAAGGGACAATTGCCTTACCCAGGTCTGGTGACCAAGATCTTCAGACACATGAATATTGAACCGCCACATTCACTTTGTGTTCGACCGTGCGATAAGATGGTGGTAGGTTTGAAGATGTTGACGAAGATGCGTCTGAAAGAACTTTCCAAGGCAATGGAGAAATTCAGAGTGAAGACTCCAGTTCCGTCTGCTTCAAAGAGGAAAGGAAAGGAGGCCATTGGTGCCCCATCCAAAAAGAAGAGAACTCTCATCTTGGAGGATGAAGATGAGGAGGAAGATCTTACAATCACTGCCTTGATAAGGACCAAACGTTCTGTTCCCCAACCAACAGAACAACAGAAGAAACAGAGAGAAGAAGAGGAGCAAGCCAAGAACAGAGAAGAAGAAGAGCAGCGAGAGAAGGAGAAAGAAGCTGAAGAAGAAGGAGAAGAAGAGCAAGAAAAGTCTGCAGCTGAATCTGGAGAGAAGGAGAATCAAGACACAGAAGAGCATGATCATCACTCTTCCCCTCTTGATGTCCTAGAGATAGGGGGAGTTGGCGAGCAAGAAAGGTCCACACCTCATGCTGCCAATAGTGAAGGTCTAAGACAATCTCCAGCAGACCCAAAAGAATTTCAGGCTTCTCAATTGCCTGAAGAAGAACACGATACGACATCTCCAAATCTGCAAGACTATACAGAAGCGCCATCGTCTGCATTCACTCAATCTGAGAAAGCAAATGCAAGTACTCAGACGGACAATTCTGCAGATTTTCGTCGTATTATGGATATTCTTCTGGAAATGCGTGGCCAAATCTACGCTCTAGATTGTGAAGTTCAAGCCATGAAGAATGCTGGACAAGCATCTTCAGTTACCCTGGAGGATAAAATGAAAGACCTCGCTCTGCAACTTCAAGCCAATGCCAAAGGAGAGGAGGTAGCTCATCTAAGGGAGGACTTGAAGAGGCTAGAAGGCGTAGTCCAGTCCATGGGAGATTTCCAGATCGTGCGCATTCCCAAGCAGACATGACTCCTTTCTCACCTTTTTAATGATGACAAAAAGGGGGAGAAAGCAATTTGAACCAACCAACCAACCTTCTTTAAATTTATTTTGAATGTGTTTTTTTTTTTTTTTTTTTGACTTGAGTGAACTTGGATGAGAACTTGAATCTGACTGAATTGACTGTGGATTTAGATGCTTGACTGTTTGCATTTATTTCAAGTATTGTTATATGGTATTTCTCATGAAAGACTAACCGATTTTCTGTGGATGCAGAGTCTGGTTGTGACTAACCAATTTTCTGTGGATGCAGAGTCTGGTTGTTTTGTTGATCTTTATGAGATAGCCATATTGCTTGAGAAATGTTTTTGCAGGTCAAAGAGGTTCAAATCTACAGGAAAGTTTTGTCACCATCAAAAAGGGGGAGATTGTTGGAGAAATCTTTCCAGAATATTTTGAAGCTGACAAAACGTTTCTTTCAGTCTAGTCTGGATATCTGGAGATCGTCTAATTTAAAGTCTGAAGACTTTCTGATTACCAGACTCAATATTCAAGACTCAAGATTCAAGACTTAAGACTCAAGACTCAAGACAATTCTCATTGACAGTCTTTCAGATCCAGTGACGAAGGAAATCCAGAGCCGAAGTATATGGTTGAGGGTTTGATCCTATCGTCTGGAGAAGATCTTTTTGGTTGGATAAGAATAACGGATTCTTTTGTTCGTATCTAGATCAATTGAAGATCCGATGGTCGACGAAGTATTCTTGGAATGTTCTATTCTTGGAAACCAAGATCCTAATTGTATGGGCGAACAGGATTGATGGGCTATCGTTAGGTTCCTTTAATAGCTCGAATGATCTTCTTGATTGATTCCGTCCAACGGGTAGATTGGAGGAATTCCTTTGGAAAGTGCCAACGGGTATGATGGCATAAAGGAGTATAAAAAGGAAGACGTTCTAGTTGTTTGAGTACGTGATCGATAGAAAAATTCCAGAGTCTGAAGCTCCTTGATTATTAGTCGATACAGTCTGAGCGAAATTGTAAACACAGAGAGTGTCTATACTTGGTGATACCTTGAGCGAGTGTGGTAGATCATCTACACCTAGAAATCAAGGAAGATCAACACTGTAACATCTCTTTGTTCATAGTGAAATCCAGCCAATTGGCTGTCAGTGCAGAAGAGTGGACGTAGGCTTGGATCAAGCCGAACCACTATAAACCGCGTGTTTATTTCTCTCTTTCCTTTACTTAGTCTTACATTGATTATTACTTATCGCAAATCCTTCAACTATCTAAGTATTGCGCGATTATCAAGAGAAAAATCTTTTATATACCTATTCACCTCCCTCTAGGTACTTGTACTAGCTATATCACATGAAAGCAAGATGCAGACAAAATAGAAAAACTACATACTACAAGCAACATATGCAACAAGTCTGCTGAAAACGATGATGGAGTTTACCTTTGACATGATGTTTCGATCATATAATATTGAAGCAGATAAGAATAACTGCAGCAAAGACAATAAAGCACATCATACAAGCTCTGTCACTCATGTAGAACATGATATGCAATGCAAGAAGTTTGTTATTGGAAAGTTCATATGCTTAATTCGTACTTGCTCCCTCCTTGATATCCTATTTGTATCTATGCTTAATCAGCAACACCATATTTAAATTTCATAAGGCGATCCACAATTCAGATAGTCAATGACTGTTCCTGTAGGATGAACAATATAGTTGTGTAAATGTGCAATGCTTAGTTAGACTTTTGTCTTAATTTGGCAGCCCTTTTTGAATAAATGATCAAAAATTTCGGACTAAATTTTCGATCAACAATTTCACCTCCTTCGTGAATTCCATTCACACCCACAATCCCTCCCTAAAGCTCCTTGCTGCCACTTCTCCCTGTCTCTTCCCATCTCTCTCTAAAAAGCCCTGTTTTCACGGAAAGTGCTTCTGGTGAAAATTGTTGCTCCCACTCTCTCTCTGCCTTTATATAGTCGACAGAAACGGCAAAGCGTGTGGTCTCGTGGTGACGTCTCGATCAAGAATATGACGGTCTTATCCGATCTCACGAAACGAACCTATGTCAAACAATCGGGCGAACAGCGAAGGGGCGTAAAAGCACGGTTTCCCTTCGGAAGGCTAAAAACCGCATCGGAACTGAATCAAGCTCGAAGCGATGCATGTGTCCTGGGATTCTTGGTGAAGTTTGTTGCCATATATAGATATACGAGTGCGATTCATAGCGTGATAAGGTGTTGATTCGCACGTTGGGCCTTCCATCTTCTGTTATTCATTTACGATGACCATGACCATTAATGGGGTAGGAAAGCAGAGGAGGGAATGAGAGAGAAAATGATGGATTGACCCGGAATCGTACTGAAGTCGTGCCGTGTTAGAAGTCTCGTGAAAATCTCTGGGAAAAAGCTTGGGGTGATCTCTAAGGCTTGACGCATAGACGCATGGGTCCTTTGAACAAGTGGATGGATTAGGTCAATGCCTGGATTTGATTCTCAATCCCTGTGGAGAGGGAAGAGCCGATCAATTCAGAGGAACGTGAGTTTTATGTTGATTGTTTCATAAAAATTAAAATAATGTAAAAAAATAATTGTTTGGAATAATTCATTAAAGAAAAATATTTTTATTATCAATAATAATTTGTATTTAAAATATTTTTTTGGATGTTGAAAATATTTATCGATCTTTCGTTTTCATGAGCTATACGAACGATTATTTTTAGAAAAATATTTTTTGATCATTTTATTATTCACAAAATAAATGGAGCTTATCTCAATTGATGCAGCGTGACACAATCAATAATTGACCATTTTTACATCATGATTGATGATTTTAATAAGTGGAGTGATTTATTTTGGATGTCTTTTATTATATGGTGACTGATGATTCTTGGTCCCGCAGTCATGATTACTTAATTGCCATTTAACGTTCGAATTCCTACGTAAGATCGTCCAATGGTCGCTCATTTTGTTTTTTCCAAGAATTCCAGGGACATAACAAGCTATAAACTAAGACAGCAAAAGCTAATCGACCACGGGAAAAATGTCGTAATACCCCACTTGAACATTGCAGGCAAGAAAAAAGACGATCTATTTCACATATTTCTTCTTCAAGGCAAAAGAAAAAGCACTAGGGCTGCGTTTGGTCGTCTGGATTTTAAACGGAATAGACTGGATAGGATAGAATAAGAAATCCATGGATTTCTTCATATCCCATTAATTGTTTGGTGAACTACGGATTTAAAGTTGGATATCCTCATATCCTATCCAATCTACTGTTTGGTGAACTACGGATTAAAACATGAATTCTTTTTCTCTCTTACAAGTTTTTCATTTGTTTCCATTTTGTTACAGGTCCAAGTTTTTCATTTGTTTCCATTTGTTTCCTTCAACATCAAACGTTTTTAGAATAACCTCATTTTCAATATATCTTCCCTAGTTTTCTATTTGTATCCAAGTTCATGAAACTGCTTTGCCACAAGAAACGATCTCTGTAGCTAAACCAAAATTAAAATGAATTTGTAGATGTCTCTCAAGTCATCATCTCAAACGATAACCCAACCGAAATAATATACGTAAACCAAAATAAGCTTTCAATATGTGTTATCACAAGAAGAGCAAAATGTACACTCGTTTTCAGTGACTTCTCAACATATTACAATCGTTAAATATGGACAAAAAAAAATGGCAAATTTATGTTTGTAGCTGCCCTAAAAGAAAGGCAAGAATTCTTTGCTAGCTACTTCTTATTAGCCTCTTATCATGGACAAACAAAAAGCCACTCATGATGATGGAAGCGGAGTAGCTCGGGCACCAAATTCAAGAGCGTCTTTGTATCTCCTTGTAAGGAAAAATAAAGCAGCTACACCGTGCGCTGCAACTTTTGAAGAGATCAACTTGAATCTCAAGTCCATGAACACATTGTGCGGAACATGTTCAGATGATGATAGTTTATCATTATTGGCAATCAACTAGACACTTCACCGGAGTTCCTCCTGCTCGGGCCTTCTAAATCATCACAGTTAGGTTGCTCACAAAGGCACACCAGAGGATTTGCATGAAAGTAATCCTCCTCCTTGGACTTATGACAATAACTCTACGATGACTTAGCTTTGCCAAGTTCTTCTCATGTACCAAATGTACAGCAACTTCAAAATTATTCTGTGAAAGTGTCCCATTCTGATGCAGATCTAGTAAAACCACAAGCCTTTGACGATCTAAGAGAACAATTCTCTTAAATCCAAGATACCTGCAGAAAAATGTCACAACTCGCAAAAAGACGTACATGAATCATCTTGGTGACTCGAACTAAAATCATCATTAGCAACGTGTACTAATGAACTTGTAGTCTGTCAACACGAAGCCATAATTGAAATTCACCCACAATTCAAATTCGATCACCACACTGATATAGCTAGTACGAGTACCTTGAGGGGGGTGAATAGGTATATAAATGGTTTCTCTTGTTTATTCCACAATACTTAAACAGTTGAAGGATTTGCAACAAATAATAATCAACGTAAGACTGAGTAAAGAAAAGAGAGAATTGAACACTCGGTTTATAGTGGTTCGGCTTGATTCAAGCCTACGTCCACTCTTCTGCACTAACAGCCAATTGGCTGGATTCCACTATGAACAAAGAGATGTTACAGCGTTGATCTTCCTTGATTTTTAGGTGTAGATAATCTACCACACTCGCTCAAGGTATCACCAAGTATAAACACTCTCTGTGTATACTATTTCGCTCAAACTGTATCGACTACTAATCAAGGTGCTTCAGACTCTGGAATTTCTCTATCGATCACGTTACAAACACAACTAGAATGTCTTCCTTTTTATACTCCTTTATGCCATCGTACCGTTGGCACTTACCAAAGGAATTCCTCCAATCTACCCGTTGGACGGAATCAATCAAGAAGATTATTCGAGCTATAAAAGGAACCTGATGATAGCCCATCAATCATGTTCGCCCATATAATCAGGATCTTGATTTCCAAGAATAGAACATTCCAAGAATATTTCGTCGACCACCGGATCTTCAATCGATCTAGATACGAATAAAAGAATCCGTTATATTTATCCAACCAAGAGATCTTCTCCAGAGGATAGGATTAAATCCTCAACCATATACTTCGGCTCTGGATTTCCTTCGTCACTGGATCAGAAAGACTGTCAATGAGAATAGTCTTGAGTCTTAACTCTTGAGTCTTGAGTGTTGAGTCTTGAGTCTTGAATCTTGAGTGCTGAGTCTGGTTATCAACAAGTCTTCAGACTTTAAACAGACGGTCTGCAAAGATCCAGACTAGACTGATAGAAACGTTTTGTCAGCTTCAAAATATTCTGGAAAGATTTCTCCAACAATCTCCCCATTTTTGATGGTGACAAAACTTTCCTGTAGATTTGAACAACTTTGACCTGCAAAAACATTTCTCAAGTAATATGGCTATCTCATAAAGATTAATAAAACAACCCGGACTACGCATCCACAGAAAATTGGTTAGTCTTTCATGAGTAATACCATATGACAACACTTGATATAAATGCAAATAGTCAAGCATCAAAATCCACAGCCAATTCAGTCAAATTCAAGTTCACTCAAGTCAAGTCATACTCAAAAACAAACATAACCACAAAAACAAATTTAAAGTCAAAGTTTAAAGATGGTTGGTTCAAATTGCTTCTCCCCCTTTTTGTCATCATTAAAAAAGGTGAGAAAGGAGTCAGGTTTGCTTGGGAATGCGCATGATCTGGAAATCTCCCATGGACTGGACTATGCCTTCTAGCCTCTTCAAGTCTTCCCTTAGATGAGCTACCTCCTCTCCTTTGGCATTGGCTTGAAGTTGTAGAGCTAGGTCTTTCATTTTGTCCTCCAGGGTAACTGAAGATGCTTGTCCAGCATTTTTCATGGCTTGAATTTCACAGTCCAGAGCATAGATTTGGCCCCGCATTTCCAGAAGAACATCCAGAATACGACGAAAATCTGCAGAATTGTCCATCTGTGTACTTGCATTTGCTTTCTCAGATGGAGTGAATGCAGACGATGGCGCTTCTGTATAATCTTGCAGATTTGGTGTTGTCGTATCGTGTCCTTCTTCAGGCAATTGAGAAGCCTGAAACTCATCTGGATCTGCTGGAGATTGTCTTAGACCTTCACTAATGGCAGCATGAGGTGTGGACCTTTCTTGCTCGCCAACTCCCCCTATCTCTAGGACATCAAAAGGGGAAGAGTGATGATCATGCTCTTCTGTATCTTGATTCCCCTTCTCTCTAGATTCAGCTGCAGACTTTTCTTTCTCTTCTTCTCCTTCTTCTTCAGCTTCTTTCTCCTTCTCTCTCTGCTCTTCTTCTTCTCTGTTATTGGCTTGCTCCTCTTCTTCTCTCTGTTTCTTCTGAAGTTCTGTCGATTGAGGTACAGAACGTCTGGTCCTTATCAAGGCAGTGATTGTGAGATCTTCCTCCTCATCTTCATCCTCCAAGATGAGAGTTTTCTTCTTTTTGGATGGGGCACCAATGGCCTCCTTCCCTTTTCTCTTTGAAGCAGACGGTGCTGGAGTCTTCACTCTGAATTTTTCCATTGCCTTGGAAAGTTCTTTCAGACGCATCTTCGTTAACATCTTCAAACCTACCACCATCTTATCGCACGGTCGAACACAAAGTGTATGTGGCGGTTCAATATTCATGTGTCTGAAGATCTTGGTCACCAGACCTGGGTAAGGCAATTGTCCCTTGTCCTTCGACATTGCTCTGTACATGTGAAAGAGAATAGTGTGAGGGAGAGAGAACTTCTTCCCTGAGTTGATTGCGTACATCAATTTTGCTTCAGAATTAGACACATCAGTCTTTGATGTAGACTTGGGCCTGATGCAATTGATCACAATTTTGTGCAGCACAATATTGATGGCACGCACCTTGAATAAATGATTCTTCCCTCGATATCTCTATCTTTGACAAGTTCCATTGAGGCACGAGCAACTGAGACTTTGACTGGTTGATAACGTCCTCGTTCAACTCCAATTATGTCCGCCAACATGTCCACGTCTACCACATAATCCTGGTCTCTAACACTGAATGATATTCTATTCGCATCTAGAAAGCTGAGATTCGAATAGAAATATGCTGTTAATTGCGCATAATCGTCTGTGGTATCGGTGCAGAATTGCTCAAGTTGAAGCAGTTTGAACTTCTCCCTTAAGTTCACATTAACGGCATCCAAAAAATTGAAATCGACACTCCTAGGGTTTATCACCCCTCGTTTCAGCAGTCTGAAGAACAAATTCTCATGTTCCTTTGATTTAAATAACTCCATTCTCTTTCCCTTCACCTTTGCAGCAATACCCATTCTAGGTTGAAAATCACTAAACATTTTATCATCGTCGTTTCCTTCAGTCGAATTAGGTCCCGACATACGAGGGTCACTGGGAATATTCTCAAGTGCTTCCTCGCTTTACCCTTGGGAGCAATTCCCAAATCCTCCATTTTTCTCGAAAGATATACTCATTCCCATAATGCTTATCTTTGAGAAAATCATCCACGTATTTCAACGGAGTCCCAGTACTTTTCAACGCACAGTAGAGTTTGTAAATAAAAGAGGGTTTTTGGACTCTTACAGGGTCTGCGTCCTCGATTATCTCTTCTTCCGGTTGTTGACCCGCACCTTGTGGGGTAGATGGCGTTGAGTGACGTGGTGGAGAGTGAATCGGGCTCTGTTGCTGACTCGATAATTCTTCCTCTTCGGTGAGATCGAAATGGGTAGGTCCCTCCTTCATTCTCTATGGTCCCCTGTTCGCGATTCTTGAAGACTTCCTTGAAGAAGACATCCTTCCTTGTCGCTGAAAGATTCATTTGCTTGCTTTCCCAAGAAAAGATGACAACTTTCTCGAAGATGAACACGAAGTAGAAATCGGATTGGGAGGAGAATGCTTTTTAGGGTTTTGAAAATTGGAAAATGAAAACCGTATATATATAACTCGGTTTTGAAAAAGGGAAGTTCAATCGGCACAAGGAAAGTGTACGAACACTTTTTTTAAAATCAATAACCGCCAAACTTAATCCTTTTGAAAAGACAAGATTTCGTTTTTCACGGAGACTACAAAATAACTGAACAAAAGATCATACCTTTTCGAGTTTAGATAAAATAGCAACTTACAGTCTATAGCCATCAATGTCTGAGTCTGAGGATTTAGAGTCTGAGAGATTAGAGTCTGATGAATTAGAGTCTGATGATCATCAATTTTCTGAGTCTGAGGGTTGGAGAGTCTCTAGACTTTAACTTCTTCGAGCTTCAAAATGTTGAGTCTGGAACGGATAAAATCGAATTGATTTTCTCCAAAGGCTTTGTGAATATATATGCTAGTTGACTTTTTGAATCAACAAATTGAATCGAGATTTCTCCATTTTGAATATGATCTCTAATGAAGTGATGTCGAATCTCTATATTCTTTGCTCTTGAATGAAGAATTGGATTTTTGGTGAGATTGATTGCGCTGGTGTTGTCACATTTGATTTCTGTGCATGAGTCTTCAATCCCAAAGTCTTGTAGCTGTTGTTTTATCCATAGAATTTGCGAACAACAGCTTCCAAGAGCTACATACTCTGCTTATGTTGTTGAGAGAGCCACAGTGCTTTGTTTCCTTGAAAACCAAGACACTATCCTGCTTCCAAGCAACCGGCAAGTTCCTAAAGTACTCTTTCTATCGACTCGCAGCCGGCCGATCGCGTCCGAATATCCGGAAGATTAAAGTCTCCCTTCTTAGGATACCAAAGACCGATGCTTGAAGATGAAGCAACGTATTTAATGATACGTTTTGCAGCACCGAGATGGGATTCTCTAGGATCCGATTGAAACCTAGCACGAGATGCAAACACTCAACAAAATGTCGTGTCTAGAAGCGGTAAGATAAAGAAGTGAACCAATGATGCTCCGTACAGCTTTTGATCAACTTTCTTCCTTCTTCATCTTTGTCTATCTTCAAAGAACTTGACATTGGTATATCAGTCTTCTTGCAATTTTCCAATCCAAACCTTTTGACAAGATCATTAGCATATTTTTCTTGGTAAATGAAAGTTCCTTCCTTCAATTGCTTTACTTGAAGACCAAGAAAGAATGTTAATTCTCCCATCATACTCATTTCAAACTCATCCTGCATAGACTTAGAAAATTTCTTGCATAGACTTTCATTAGAGGATCCAAAAATAATGTCATCCACATATATTTGAACGAGTAAAAAGCTTTTGTTTTCCTTTTTGATAAATAAAATAGTATCTACTTTACCTTTGACAAAACCATTCTGTAATAAGAACTTACTTAGTCTCGTCGTACCAAGCTCGAGGTGCTTGCTTTAAACCATACAAGGCCTTTTTCAATCCCAAGACCAGTCGCTTCTTTGGGTCTTCAAACCCAAGTGGTTGTTCCACATATACTTCCTCTTGGATAAATCCATTTAGGAAAGCACTTTTGACGTCCATTTGGAATAACTTGAAATTTTTATAACAAGCAAACGCAAGTAATAGTCGGATAGCTTCTAACCTTGCTACAGGAGCGTAAGTCTCATCATAGTCTATTCCTTCTTCTTACGTGTATCCTTTGGCCACGAGTCTTGCTTTGTTTCGTACGACTTTTCCTTTTTCATTCATCTTATTTCTGAACACCCATTTGGCTCTAATAACAGTTTTACCTTTCGGTTTAGATGTCAATTCCCATACATCATTAATGTTGAACTGTCTGAGCTCTTCTTGCATAGCTTCGATCCAGCTTTCATCAAATAAAGCTTCTTCTATGCTTTTTGGTTCAATTTCAGAAATGAGAGCCACAGCACTAGACTCTTCACGTCTTTTAGATCTGGTGCGAATTCCTTCATTAATTTCGCCGATAATGAGATCTTTAGGATGACTGGACTTGTGCTTCCAGTTACTGGTTGATTTGTTTGGATGATGATCTCTTTCTTTATTTGAATCTTCATGAACATCTTGATGCTGGTCTTCCAGAGTCTGAGATACTTCTTGAGTTGTGAGCTTTGTAAGGTCTGGAGCAGGTTCAGATTCTTCATACTAAGTCTGACTGGATTCATCTTGCATAGAGTCTTTAAATTTGACATTCTTTGACTCCTCCACAGACTGGCTCTTCTTGTTATAGACTCTATAGGCTTTGCTTGATGTAGAATATCCAAGGAAGATGCCTTCATCTGATCTTTCTTCAAACTTACCAACTCGATCTTTTGCATTTTTCAATATAAAGCATTTGCAACCGAACACATGAAAGTATGAAACAATGGGCTTCTTACCTTTGAATAATTCATAAGGGGTTTTCTCTAGAATAGGTCTTAGGAAGACTCTATTGATGATATAGCATGCTGTTGAAACAACTTCAGCCCAAAATCGTGAAGAAATTTTACTTTCAATTAAAAGAGTTCTAGCCATTTCTTGAAGAGATCTATTCTTTCTTTCCACAACTCCATTTTGCTGAGGAGTGTATGGAGAGGAGAACACATGCTTAAATCCAGATTCATCACATAATTTTGTAAAATCTTGATTTTCAAATTCACCTCCATGATCTATTCTTATACTTGAGATAACACATCATTTTTCATTTTGAACCTTTTTAGCAAATTTTTCAAAATATGAGAAGGTTTCTGACTTACTTGCAAGGAAATATACCCAAGTAAAACGGGAGTAATCGTCCACAATTACTAGGCAATATTTCTTACCTCCAATACTCGGGTTGGTTGGTCCGAAGAGATCCATATGCAGAATCGTAGTACATGATTAGTAGAGACATGATTTATTGGCTTAAATGAATTTCTTACCTGCTTTCCCGATAATACATGGTGTGCATGGATCGGACTTTTGGTATGGTAATTTGGGTAGACCTCGAACAAGCTGTTTTGATGAGATTTTGGCTAATTGCTTCATGTTGACATGACCAAGCTTTTTGTGCCATAAGCTTGCTTCATCGTGAATTGAGATTAGACATTGTGATTCATTTAGTTTCATGTCTAAGAGGTAGATATTTCCATGTCTTCGACCCATGAAAGACTGAGTAGAGTCTTTACTGATTCCAGAGCATATTCCTTCTTGAAAGGAGATCTTGAAACCAGTATCACACAATTGGCTAATGCTGAGAATGTTATAGTTGAGTCATTCCACTAGAGAAACATTGCTTATTGTGAGATTTCCAATTTTCACAGTTCCAAATCCCACAATGCTTCATTTGCCGTTTCCTCCAAATGAAACATTTCCACCATTTACTTGAACAAGTTTTATGAAGCAATTTGAGTCTCCTGTCATGTGTCTTGAACATCCGCTGTCAAGATACCACTTTACCTTTTTCTTGATGGAGACCTGCATTTAAAAGAGAGTCTCAAGCTTTCTTTGGTACCCAAATTTTCTTGTGTCCTTTGGTGTTAGTAGGATAAACATTATTAGGCCATACTTTCTTAACAGGCTTCCAAACCATAGGACACTCTTTTTCAAAGTGATCCTAACTGTTACACTTTGAACACTTGAGAGCATTTCGACCTACAGACTTTACAAAAACTTTCTTGAAATGATTTTTGTAAGCCTCTCTCGACGGTCTTTTCTTAATTCTTTCTTTTACTTTAGGAAAATCAATCAAGGGAATTGTTTCTGCTGTCATACCCAGACCAGACTTATTGAAGTAAGGTCTTTGAACTAAAATAACTTTTTCAAGTTTTTCGGATCCTATCGAAAATTTCTTTGAAATATTTGATAAGTCAGTTTTAAAAAAAAAACATTTTCTTTCAAAAGATTATCTTCTTTTTCTTTAAGAGTAGAAACATTCAAGTCTAAACTTTTAACTCTTTCTTCTAAAATGTTTTCCTTTTGTTTTAGAGCTGAGTTTTCCTTTTTAAGTTCGGAAATTCTTTTGAGAGAAGTCTTAAGACTAAAACACAGTTCATCAATGTATTTAGAGACCTTGACAGAATTTTAAAATCACTTACCTCAAATTCACTATGCCGAGTCGATCAGACTGAGTCGAGTCCGAATGTGCCATCAAACATATGTTGGCATATTCATTATCACTTTCTTCACACTCTGTATCACTCCAAGTTTCGGCTTTGAGAGCTTTTCGAAACTTTTCAGTTTTTCCTCTTTTCTTCTTCAGAAGAGGACAGTTGGGTCTGATGTGTCCCTTTTTCTTGCATTCGAAGCAAACTACATCTTTGTTTGGTTCTTCATCATCAACAGACTTGATCTGCTGTATTTGGAAACTTTGTTTCTTTGAGTTGAACCTTCTACCTTTTCTATTCAATTTTCTGAATCTTCTTATCATGAGAGCAAGCTCCTCATCGTCGAGATCATCTCTCGAATCAGTATCATCGAGAATCATCATTTGATTTTAATGCAATGGATTTCTTACCTCTTGGATCTTCGTCTTCATTAATTCGTTCCACTTCATAAGATGAAGAGTTCCAATCAGCTCGTCGACGAGATAGTGGCATAATTCTTTGCGTCTCTCTTATTGAAGTCTTTATATGATTCCAATCCTTGGAGAGTCCACGCAGTAGCTTGTTCACTTTCATGGGATCAGAAATTTTTTGTCCTTGGTTCTCAAGACCATTGACAATATCTGTAAAACGACTAAACATGTCAGTTATAGATTCTCCTGGTTTCATTTTGAAGGCTTCATATTGACCGAGGAGAATGTTAATTCTTGTCTCCTTCACTCGATCTGTTCCTTCATATGTGATATGTAATCTGTCCCATACTTCTTTTGCTGTAACACAAGAAGATATTCTGTTATATTCAGTTGGTGACAAAGCACAATATAAATAGTAAATTGCTTTTGCATCGAGTGCTTGTCTCTTGTTTATCTCTTCCTGAGTCATTCCGTTGGTTTCAATTTCTTTCCCTCTTTCAGAGACGATGCAGCAGGTTAGAGTGATTCCTCTTTCCACAACGTCCCATTCCAGAGGATCCTTTGATCGTAGGAAAGCTTTCATCTTGTTCTTCCAGATGTTGTAATCCTTTCCATCAAAGTAGGGTGGTCTGGTATTGCTTTGCCCTTCCACCAGCCCTGGTGCTAGCATACTAGCCATGGATCTTTTACTCTGAAGTAAAACACTTCAAATAAAGTAAGAACACAAGCTCTGATACCAATTGATATAGCTAGTACGAGTACCTAGAGGGGGTGAATAGGTATATAAATGGTTTTTCTTGTTTATTCCACAATACTTAAACAGTTGAAGGATTTGCAACAAATAATAATCAACGTAAGACTGAGTAAAGAAAAGAGAGAATTGAACACGCGGTTTATAGTGGTTCGACTTGATTCAAGCCTACGTCCACTCTTCTGCACTGACAGCCAATTGGCTGGATTCCACTATGAACAAAGAGATGTTACAGCGTTGATCTTCCTTGATTTCTAGGTGTAGATAATCTACCACACTCGCTCAAGGTATCACCAAGTATAAACACTCTCTGTGTATACTATTTCGCTCAAACTGTATCGACTAATAATCAAGGTGCTTCAGACTCTGGAATTTCTCTATCGATCACGTTACAAACACAACTAGAACGTCTTCCTTTTTATACTCCTTTATGACATCATACCGTTGGCACTTACCAAAGGAATTCCTCCAATCTACCCGTTGGACGGAATCAATCAAGAAGATTATTCGAGCTATAAAAGGAACCTAACGATAGCCCATCAATCCTGTTCGCCCATACAATCAGGATCTTGGTTTCCAAGAATAGAACATTCCAAGAATATTTCGTCGACCACCGGATCTTCAATCGATCTAGATACGAATAAAAGAATCCGTTATATTTATCCAACCAAGAGATCTTCT
The DNA here is from genome assembly GCA_017140185.1 of Eucalyptus polyanthemos subsp. polyanthemos. Taxonomy (NCBI): domain Eukaryota; kingdom Viridiplantae; phylum Streptophyta; class Magnoliopsida; order Myrtales; family Myrtaceae; genus Eucalyptus; species Eucalyptus polyanthemos. The sequence goes on from CM029458.1 coordinate 31,468,241, forward strand.
CCAGAGGATAGGATTAAATCATCAACCATATACTTCGGCTCTGGATTTTCTTCGTCACTGGATCAGAAAGACTGTCAATGAGAATAGTCTTGAGTCTTAACTCTTGAGTCTTGAGTCTTGAATCTTGAGTGCTGAGTCTGGTTATCAACAAGTCTTCAGACTTTAAACAGACGGTCTGCAAAGATCCAGACTAGACTGATAGAAACGTTTTGTCAGCTTCAAAATATTCTGGAAAGATTTCTCCAACACACACCAGCATAATAATCAAACATGCAGACAGCACAAGCAGCATACTGCGCAAACGAAGCCCCAATAAAAAGCAATCGAACATCAAATACCCAGAGCACAAGACACATGCCAACAATCAATGGCCAAGGATCTGGAATTAACGAAACAAATGACAACTGCGAATAACCTGCGGTGGCAATAGGCGTTGGGAGGAGCAGCAGTGGCGAGTCCGCCGGCAGAAAGTGCTTGGCCATTGCACCGTCAGCTTGAAGTAATCGAATTCTCTCTAGTGGCCTCCGTCATCAGCCTCTCCGGCAATAATCACCGCCACGATCCCCGCGACGAGAACTGCCAGGCGAAGGGAAGACGAAGAAGAAGCCATCGATGGAGAGAGAGACTGAGACAGAGAATCGAGCGGAGGTAGATCTAGGGCGAAGGAAGTGCAGAGTCGAGCGGATAGCAAGCTGAGTGAAGAAGCATTGTAGATCAAGGCTGTGTTTGGTGGAGGGAATCGATCGAGAGGGCGACCGGCGGGCGATCGCCGGTGGACAGGGCTCTTACCTAGGCGGAGGAAGAAGGCTTTTGTAAAATTTCAATGAAAATCAAAGAGCTATTGAGGAGAAGGCTTCAATGTCGATACTTTGGAAACTGTGGGTGAACGACGGAGAAAGAAAAAAAGCGTAGGATTTTATGTTTCGGATAAAAGAAATCCTATTTAACCTTATCCCACCTCCCCCTCGGATTTTTTTATCTGGTTTATATCCCGTCTATATCCGACCTTATCCTATCCTAAACAGCTACCAAACACGGGATAGGATAAAACATATCCTATCTTGGTTTTTATCCGGTCGACCAAACGCAATCTAGGTGTCAACTGATCTGGCTTACTTTCATAGATCATTGTCATTTAGTCCCAGAGAAATGCTCTTAATACCTTGTCACCAACACAAACTCTCTCCCCCCCCCCCCACCCCCAAACATAAAAAACGCCAGTAGAAATCTAATTTGGCAAGGAGATGAGTCGAAGCATAGTAAACACATTATTGAATGTGGTATTCCAGTCCCCACCATAATGGATGAATAACAATTATATCTTCACATCATGAAAGGCAGGCCAAAGACCTCAGTTAATGAATTATTTATCAAAAGGATTCTCAAGTCCCCAGGATGATAGGAGGATCGGTCGCTTAGTCTCTCTATATGGATTTTCTCCAGTACTTGCATTTTCACTCTAAACACTCTGTTTATAATGGGGAGGGTGTTTAATCTGAAAGCTCCAACAAACATTTGCGCATTGATCTAAATACAACGGTTTTGATCTATCATTTCATGGTTGATCTTATCCAGATGCAACAATTTGAGGATTGATTGACCTGTGAGTTTTCATCTATGATTGAATAATCAGTCTGCAAATGATTTTGTTCCTAAGCTCTTTACAAAAGCACAAATCAAGCCTCCTGCTTGTTCTGGGAAAATGAATGACATGACAAAATTTTTTGAAAACATTTTTATGATTCTCAAAATTTTTTGACATAAATTACTTTCAAAGATGAAAATATTTTGCATTAACTAATTATTTCAAGTGATATAAGCGATTATTTTATAGAAAATATGTTCCAAATTATTTATTTTTTGCAAAACAAACAGAACCTAACCAAAAAAATTGTCTATGTATTAGGCAACACTGGCGATTCGTAGGAAATGATAATGACCGTGCAATCACCAAACAAGCAAAACTGACGGTGATGGGGAATACAATAGGAGGGTTCAATGCAGTCTCTCTAATATCGAAGTTAACAAGCATTCCAAACAAACTCCCCCGAATGATTTTACTGCTATATGATATCAAGGCCCGACCTTGACCAAGTACCGCCAAAGGACCCATGGTATACAACCCAAAATTTGGTAGGACAGTGCCAATATCTAGAAAGGGAAAATAGCTGAGTGCAGTGACACAGAGTCAGTTCTAACCTGACAAAAGAACCATATGAGTGATAAGAAAAGAAGTTCCATAATATCAACAAACCTGTGGTGCAGAGCTTCTCCAGCATCTACATGGAAAAACCATCTATTCGATCATGCTAAAGAGAATGCCAGTCTCGTACTGATGGACCAGAAAAGTGACAACCTAGTCTTAAGGAAATAACTGTCACATGCGCTCCCGGAAGTTGGGAGCTGTGCGTCTCGTCAAGCTAAAGCAATAATTATTTTAGCTACAGTCTAGTGGGTAGATCCACATGCCAAACTGCTAAGAATATGGCAGTCCATGCCTGTTTATGCTGGTAGCATTGTATTACAAATCCAATGAAATATCCGAACGTTAATTAAGCGAATTCTCCACAGGATAAAATGTCCACCAATTTAGAATAAGAGGGAAGAAGAATATAGAAAGAAAAGGTACAAGCAGTCCTTTGAGAATTTCGCACTGCACAACATGATGATCAGGAAAAGCTGAAGAGCTTGAATGCAACTTATTCTGTATGGGACGAACCAATTTCTCATCTTTTTGGTCTTCAGCAACTGCAAAGCATCAACATAATTCAGTATTTTGAGAGAAACGGGGCAACAATCAAGAAGGACTTGGTTCATGATACAGAGTGGCACATAGTTGCAGTTGGCCAGCTTTTTAGAGACAGATCACTGATTAGAGAGTTGCGACGAATTCTTGAGCTCTATAAATGTGTGCTACATATAAATATGTCGACCAAATAGGAAGCTTACTGAAGCTCTAAACTGGAGTGAAATGGAATTGGCATTTGGTGGACTAAACAGGTCAGGAATGTAGAAACTAGAAAGAACAAAAAGATTCAAGTACTTGAAGGACTTGCTGAGGATAACTTTAGAATTGTGGTACTATTTGAGAAACTTGGGATTTGAATTGATTAAGGACAACTCTCCAGCTTTGGAATAATTTCTTCGATAAAACTCTTCAGCTTTGGAATAATTTCTCCAATAACATCTGTCATTAGAAAAAGCATTTACTGAACTTACTGAATTCAGCGTGGATCGTTTCGTGCTGACAAGGTTTGGATGGTGGTGTTAAGGTCACCCTTCAAACACTCTTCATGATCTTGGTACAAGAAGCGTATTTCATTTAGATTTGGTGTCCTCAAGGCACCTTTGCAGAATATATTTATCTTGGGGCATTTCTTCACAAGAACACCCACCAATGATGGGAATGTGAATGCGCAATTTATGGAAGAGAAGCTCTCAAGGCTTGGTAAACCATCAAGTATCAGCCGTTGCAGCTTGGGGAAAGAGATCTCATCTACTCTGTTTTCATCATCTGTTACCACATCTTCCATTGCACGACAATTTTTCAAAACTAGCCAAGTAAGGTGCACTAGACTTGTCACTGCTGAGAAAGTCCCCATATGAACTAAACCAGCGCAATCCTCTACTTCCAAAGTTGTCAAGCTCTGGAACGAAATTGGAGATGGAAATACAATTGATAAACTAGGGCAGCTCATGATATCCATTCCTTCAATCTGTTTAAGGATTTCAGCCATCAAGGAGCCATCTTTCCACACTCGCTTCAGGTTACATAGTTTACTCAAGTGAAGATGCTTCAAATTTTCAAGTGCTTTGAGAGGTTTTTGCACGTCAGATAGTCCTTCACAGGAAGTCTCTACCACATGTCCAAATGCATCTTCTGTAAATATATATTCAAAGGAATTACAGTGCACAAAAAGCTTTTCTAAATTGGGGAATCTTTGGAGAAGGAAATCGGAGGGAAAAGCAACATTTTCATCATGATAGCATATCAAACCCAGCTCTTTAAGATTGCCAAAGACGTAATGTCGCATCATCTCGACATCCTCCCTCGCTAACGACAAGTGCTCCAAGTGTGGAATGACCTGTAGGAACAGGGAATCCGTTTAATTAGGCCGCCAAAATCCATATCAATCCCCAAAACCACTGCCCAATGATTAAAATGTCCATCTATTTAGGAAAAGGAAATAAGAACCGCTAGGCTTTTGCCCTGTTTTATCTTCTTGGGGCACGACTAGCACAGCATCGATGGCCATTACAAAAGGACGTTAAAATGGACGTTTGTTGTTAGTGGTGTGCCCGATTCAATCTCAATATGTTTCATGAATTGGATATAAAAATTTATTAGTCAACAAAGAAATAATTGATACTTCAATGCATTAATTGTCAACTAATTATATCCTAAAGAAAAAATAAACACATCAATACCAACAAATTTGTAGAAAAAACGTTTTAGAAAAAAATTATTTGTTTTCCAAATCGTGTTACCTATATGATAAGTAGAAGTGTTTCAGAATTAACATGTATTAATATGTTGCGCTCTATTATGTAAGCCACAATTTTCATCCATATTACTATAGATCATACGTAGTGCATGGGTCCATCTTTCTATAACTATGAGAAGAATGAATTCATGAACTGATGATTGGCAAAAAGCAACCTAAAAATAAGTTTCGAAGTGATGGGATAGGTGAAAAAGCTATCAAAAAATAAGTATGGAACTGATGGGATAGACCAAAAAGCTACAAAGCAAGATAGAGATTATATTCTAGAAACTTGAGGAAACAATTAAGACAAATTGTTCACTCTAACTTTGGCAAAACGACAACTTAGATAAGCTAGGAAGCAAACCAAAAGTACATAGCCCAGAAATAAACCGACCTTCTAGCATTCCATGGGGTGAAAGACATATTGCTGCTACACCAATCGAATTAAGGTCTGTAATTTTGACTAAATATTACTCACTTCAAATGCATTAGTAGATTATTAAAGTAATTGGTGATCTTAAAAGTAAAAAGACATATTTGTACATTGCAAAACCTAGATAATAAGAACCTGGCCAATGGGCAAAAATCAGTTGCTATCTAAATTTGGCGAATGTTTCTCAATTCTAAGAAATTTAGCTCCAATTAGGTCAAATATTGGATAATTTCAATTTCCAAAATTAACAAGCACCGAGAGATATGCCTATTAAAGAATAAAGATAACGGTTAAGGGATTAATCAAGGATTTTACCTTTTCCACAGAAAACAGTGCAAGTTGGTTCTCATTGATAGTAGTACCTTGCCAGCTTTGAATTTCACTAGCAAATGAGAATGACCTCATTTTGCTGCAGTGTCTCACCTGCAAATTTTTCAATAGTGGCCATGCTGAAGTATGACTATTTCTATGGAAGCACCTTAGTTGTGGCAGGTCATATAATGCCAAGTTGGTTAATCGCGGAAAGAAGAGATCTCCTACACTCGTCACTACTCCTCCGTCTTCCTCTGCTATAATTTCCTCCACTCCACAAAACATTACGTCAAGGTTTTCAAGTTGTGACATACTTTTCGCCACCGAGCTTGGAAATAAGTTTTTGAGACTCTCACACTCTATAACTTGCATACTCCGTAATTGTCCTAAGGTAAAAGCTCCCTGAGGAAGTCCACTCCAAACGTGCGTTATTTTTGGAAGTTTTATCAAAACCACTTCTCTCAATTGAAAAGTGCTTGTGGTATAAGCTTCGCTAAACTTGAATTCTTGGACTTGAAATACCATTTCTAAGGAACCACAGCCGATCACAACTAACTTCTCTAGGTTTTGGAATCTTGCTAGGATAGACTGAGATGAAAATATGAATGGAAGTTTCTCACAATATTCCACTATCAGTGTCTTGAGTTTGCTAAAAGCATTTAATGCAAGCTCATCAACCCATATCTTCTCCAAGTTATCCATGTCAGAGATCTTCATCAACTCCATACTAGGAAACAAAACCTGTTATTATTCATTTTAACTCATTAGAGCTGACTCTTAGTCCCCCGCAAAAAAGAGAACGCTTTAATACCAAGAACAAGAAAAAAACATAGGATAAAATGTATTAGATAGAATTGAAAGAAAATAAAACTAGATGCATGTTATTTTCTTTTTACCATATGCCACCCGCTAAAATCAATTCTTCTGTATGGAGCTTTTCATATTATTCGTAAGTAGAAAGCACAAATTTTTCTAATATATATCAAGCATTATGTTTGAGCAGTACCATATCCCACAGCCTCCTCATTAAGCATATCCATTTATGAGTACAATGATTACAATTATTATGATTATCGTGTTACTATAATAGTTTTGATTGTCAAGATTATTGTAACTATCATCGTAATTTTGATTATTGTTAATCCTTAATAACCTTGAAGAGATTAAACTAAATTTTAAGGGTTTGAGAAAAGATTTTAACAATTTTGATAAGAATTAAATGATTCAATAAAATTCGACTAACTAATACATCTTCTGAACTTCAATAAATTAGAAATGTAATTTCTCCTATTGATCATTCAAAAAATTGAAAAATTCGCGATACTAGATATTTTTTTTTTTCTGAAATAGTTAGTATAGGCTTATACTAAAATTTATTCACAAGAGTCTTACACATTATAGTCAACAAACTAAAAATGAACATAAAGACAAGGAGAAATCACGTGATCCGCAAAATATGGTAAATATTGATTCGATATTTTTCCTCGTGAGAATTCATTCCCTTTTGTGGATTGTGGGATTATTTGCTGTGGAGATTACTTGAATTTTATAAGGCAAAAGTTTATGTATTATCTGCCTCCTAGGAAGGGCGACCAGAGAAACAGCCTAATTTTGGTGGGGGAGATTGATGTATGACATGATTCTCCAACCACCACGCTGAATTGCTTCTTTATTTAATTTAGTCATTCGATCCTATTTAGAATTTAGGGTACTTATCTTGATTTATTTCTCTTATTTAAGTTATGCATTCTTAGTTTGGCTCGTGTTAAATACCTACAAAGACCGGTGAAGTTCCCTTCAATTTTTATGGTCTCAGGGCCTTTGCACAGATGGGGCAGCAACCCTTACCAGGGTCATGCCTAGGGTGGCTGGCCCTTGGGAGGTCACTAGTAGAGAACCACTTGCTAAAGGCAAGGACCACAACCCTTGCTAGTGCCCCTGCGAGGGTTGACCACCCCTGACGTGACCCTATCAAGTGCTGGTCACCCTCGTTGTGAACTGGCGAGGGTTGTCAACCTACGTTAATGGAACCAACAGCACCCCCCCCCCCCAAACAACTCTTTCGACCTGTGCTACCTCGCAAAACCTTTATTTTCCCTCAGTTTTCTCAGTCTTTTCTAAGCGTTGGAAATGTTTTTCTAATTTTTAGTCCGTTTCATATTATATTTTTTTTTTCCATTGTGGCAATAGTAAAAGAGCCTCGTGAGGAAGCTCCACCACTTCGTTAACAGCCACGTCAGACTAAATAAAAAATGCAGATATCCATCTATAGAAAAGTAAACGGAGCTAACAGGTCCTGAACTATAAAGCGTCGCAAATATTATGACTTAAATGCACGTAAAATGAATTGTGAGACATAAATGCCGAAATGACACAAGTTTTTGGGACTCATGGTGTCGTTGTCCCATGATCTTGTATTAAATAAGACTTTGAATTTGAGCCAACCTCTTTAAAATTGTCTGGACTCTAAATTAGTTAAAAGATGTTAATGGGAGCTTAACATTTAAGAAATGTTTAAGTAATGTTTAAATTTCAGTTGCATTATTAATGAAACATTACATTAATATAACATTTGAAATGAAAGAAAATTATGCGAAGTTTTGGAAACTTATGAAGATGTTTTGAAGTATGTTTCAATAGGTTTATATTAAAGAAATAACTTTGCACGTGGAATGAAAGTCAAAGATTTAAAAAGAAGATGAAAAGTTAAAGGAAGTCACCCCCACATAACCTTTACATAATCTAGCTCAAGCTATTGGGGACGAGAAACAACATATGTCATCAGAGAAGAATAAGTGTGCAAACCTTGTTGACCAGCAAAAGCGCTTGCTGCGTCTGAACGTTGCTCTCTAGTTTTCTACAACCGGTATCTCTTACAATCACCTCCACAGCTTTACAATATTCGACTGTAAACTCTTTTAAGGAGGGCCACTCTGAAATATACTTTCCTTGGCAGAAGCTTTTGAGTTTTGGCATGTTCTGAAAATACAGAGTGACAAGTTGAGGAAATACAATTATGTCAGCTGCCTCTTCAGGTTTTTCCTCTTCTCTAACAACAATGTACTCCATCTCTCCACAACCATCTAGACCTAGATATCGGAGTTGTCCTAGGCTTTTTGTCATGGACATTGTAAAAAGGCTTCTTAGATGTGGGCACTTCCCAACTCTTACTGAAGTTAGATTGCGAAGGCAAAGATTCAATAAATCCTCATTTTTCCATATATATGTCAACTTTGGGAGATCACTTAAGGACAGCTCTCTTAATGGACTGCTTCTTTCAGCTACTCTCTCCATCACACTAAGGCCCTCAAGTGTATAAATGGCTTCTATCAGATTGCATGACTCCACTGTCAAGGACTCCAAATAGTGAAGCAGCCTCTTCCACATAAACGAAGGAATAACATTCAAGAGGTTGTGACAATGCTTCACTTCAAGGACCTTTAGGCGGCAAATGTACTCGTAATCAATCTCATTCTCCCAAAATTATCTTGATTGAACTCCTATTAGACGTAGGTCTTCTAATTTGGGAAATATGACCTACAGAAGCATCAACAAGCTAAAGTCACAATGAATGGCGTAGAAGCAAAGTAGCTTAGAATCTAGAGCATCACAAAGAAGAAACCAAATCACATGAGTAGCAATATACTGAGATAAAGGAAGGTGAAAAACCTTCTTGTCAAATAAGGAATATGGACCTTCATCAAAACTGGCATCTCCCTCATTCATCATCTCCACACATGGTGCCGATAGCCTCAATATGAATGTCTTGAATTTAGTGCACTCCAGAATTGAGAGATTTCTTAGGGAGGGAAACTCAAAGGCACAACTTCCAGAGCTAAAACTAACCAAGCTCTTAAGGGAACAAAGCTTCAATGTACGTAGATGAGAGAACTTCACTGCCTTTAACTTTCGCTCTTCACCCTCTTCCATGGCAACTACTTCCTGCATGTTATTGCAACCAGAAATATCTAGCATCTCAAGTTCATGAAGAGTCCTCGCTGTGTCATGTGTGAAGAGATATCTCAAGTTGTGGCAATAGTGCAAGCTAACATTAGTCAGATTAGGAAAATAAAACGTTGCTTTTGTGTTGCTTGTCAAAATAGCATTCAGCCTTGGCAAGTGCCACAACTTCACTTCTTTTAAGTCTGAGAGGACGCAACCCTTTTGTCTTTCCTTAGAATTGACAGCAACGTGCTCCATTAACGCTTCCAAAGAGATACATTGGACCACCTCAATCCTTTTCAGGCTCTGGAACCTCTCTATTGAAGTTAATGGAAAAATATGAGAGAGATTTTCACAATCTCTGACAGTGATGGATGATAGTTTGCAGAATGATTCTTCAGGGAGTTCATTGTGCCATATCCTCCTTAGCCCGCACAATGATAAGAGCGTCAACTCCTCCAAGCTTGGGAAAAGAACCTGTATGAGAGGACCGTATGTTAGTTTGTGGCCATGAACTACTAAAAGTCCTGATTTGGATGCCCTACTGTGCTCTAATATGTTAATCTATTTTCAAGGTGAGGTTGATTAACCCAAGATTATACCAATTGTCATAGAAGAAAATAGATGCATGGAGTAGCAAGAGGCTGTACAGGACATAAGAATATAGATATCGGTCATAAGACTACAGAAATTGAGAATAATTTCTACGACAAACATAAAATAGAAAATCCTAAAGATATTTACACACATTTTGATTGAAGAGGGCAGGGGAGGACAAGCCAGAGTTGATACGACCTAATACTTGTTGTAAACCTGTATAAGCTGTCACTAATTGTTGCTTTCCTTCAAATGAAGAAAATGTCGTCATTTTGGGGCATCCAAATATCCTTAGTCTTATTAAGGATGGACAGTGAATACGGTACTTTCCTTGAGAGAATGTCCTGAGATTTGGTAATTTCTCAAGAGACAATGAGGTTAACAAAGGGAACTGTAAAGTGTAGGTGGTGGCAGCTTCCTTTGATTCTTCTTCTTGCACATCCATAATTTCCTCCATCAGTGTACAACTTGCTATTTCTATTGTTTTTATTTGCTCGAGCACTTTAAACATGGAAGAAGAAAACAGAAACCTCAAGTTTTCACAGTTTTACACCTTCAAAGCCCTTAAGTTTCGGAAACAGAACATTCTTCTTGGATTGTTGCATATGTGTCCCAAACTTGGTAAGTCACTCAAGATTAATTTGGTCAATCGCGATAGAATCTCAACATCCCCACTGGCTGTCAATCCTTCAAGGTCGAATACTTCTCGTATTAACTGACATCTTTCAATAGTTATGGCCTCCAAATTCTGTAGCTTTATTAGTAAATTTGATGGGATGATGCTCAAAAGGAATGAGCAATCCACTACTTTCAGAAATTTTAGGTGGCTCATATCTGAGGGAGATTGAGAGTTCCGTATCTCTTTCAATATGGGAAGTTCATCTCCATCTTCATCTGCCTTGGCATCTCCAATAATTTGTTGCATCAAGTGGCATCTGCTTATTTCAATCTCTTCGAGCTGCAAGAATATTCTCATCATGTAAAAAGGAAATAAATGTTTGATTTTACCACAATTATCCACTTTCACAGTGTTTAATTTGCTGAAAGATTCCAGGGCAAGACAACCATGATAAATCTTTTCCAAATTGTTTAGATTCTCAAGAAACAATGATTCCAATTTTGTAAATGCATTGCACTGGATATACTCTGCAGAGTGGACAATGTACTGAAGTGAGGGGCTATTTTGTACACGAAGATGCTTCAATTCTTGAAATCCATCGACGCACAAATCATGAATGCTATCATTGCCATCTTGCAAACCATCCAAGTGGAGATTTTGCGTCATGCGCAAACATTTCTGCACCCACTCTTCGTAAAGAAGGTTGCCTGTATCCAGCTTGAGCTTTAAAATTCTATCTCCCGTGTCTTCATCCGACCATTCCCGAGCGTCTCCAATATGGATTTCATAGTTCATCAGATCCCCAAATGGCAGGTCTCCTAAGAGATTGGCAGAAGGAGGAATAGAAATGAACAAAAAGCTCAAATTTTTCATGTTGTTCAACTCAGCCAGGCTGGCGTTGCTTCGCGGTGCTTGATCCTGATCCTCCCATTGGTCAAAGCTGTTTTCCATACACAATACCTCTAATTTAACCAAGCTTCCGAGCACTCCAGGCTCAATAATTTTGAGGCCAGAGCACTTTATCAAGTTCAAAATTCTTAATTCAGTCAATCCACCTATCTCTTTGGGCAGCCGAGCGATTGAAGAGTCATAAAAACCCAAGCACTGCAATCCTTTTAGCTTTCCAAGAATAGTCATATCCTCCAGATGGCACTCATCAAGATAAAGTGACTTGAGGTTTTTGAGGAACTCAATCGACGAAGGTAGAGAGGTGAAAGATAGGCCAGTCAGGTCCAAGACTTGGAGCTTCTGCACAGATTCGAAAAATGACTCGGGAATTTTCAGAGATGAGTTGTCTTCGAGTAATAGAAGCATCTTCAAGTTTGGGCACTCCAATTTTTGAGGGAGCTCATCAATGCCAACAAAAGGAATAGATATCGCGGTGCATTTTGTGAGCTCATCCGGGGACCATTCTTTAAATCCATAATCCTTCCTCGCGACCAAGGCATTCCATTCCGTGGAAGCTATGGAGATGCTCTCATCAACAAATATGTCATGCATTGTTATCTGTCCTGTGTCATCATCATCTAGTAGCAAAGAAGAGTCTTGCAGGCTTTGAAGATCCTCTTCCAACCTATCAATAGCGTTTTCGATGGTCTTGCTGAATTTTTTAAGTAAACCCAAGCCCATGCAGTACATAAGGCATTGCTGGGGTGAAATTCTTCCAGAGGCTAGAGCACAAATTAAGAACAATGATTTGATCCTCTCGTCTTTCAAGTCATTGTAACTCAGTTCCACTATTAATTTTACATCCGACCCTTCTATATTGTTCAAAGCATTCCTCCATTCAACCAAATCTCCATGCTTTAGCCTTTTTGCCACCGCGATAATCAAAAGAGGCAAGCCTCCACATTTCTGGACCACTCCATCTACGAAACGTCTAACCTCAAGATCGTTAATTCTTTCCCCTATTGTCCTTTCAAAAAGTTTTCGTGCTTCTCCACCCTCTAACTTTTTGACTTGGAATTGTAGGTCGGAGCCCATTTCCATGCGCAAAACAGCTGGATATCTAGATGTTAGTAGCAACTTGCAGCCTCTTACTTTATTATCATCTCCGCAAGGGATTCCAACTTCCTTCAGCTCTAACTTCTTCCACAGATTATCTAAAATTATGAGAATCTTTTTCTTAGAATCACTCTCCAACCTCTTACACAAACGATCTGCTCTCCCACGAGTAGGTTCATCATTTGTTAGCTTGAGACCCAGTGCATAAGCAATTTCTCCTTGAATTTCTTTTATATCTGGATTGCGTGATACTTTTGCCGTGACAACCACATCGAAGAGCCTCTCTTCTTTAACTTGCCTTTCGATGTCCTCCAAAAGCTTGGATTTGCCAACCCCACTTAGTCCATGCACCCCAATCACACAGACCTTGTCGTCAACTATAGCCTTCATTACATCCTCCATGATTTTGGCCCTAGACTCCAAGACATCTTCTTTGTTGTCAACAGATCTTGCAGTGGAAGTGGTAGCGGTGACAATTCCTGTCGGCGTATTCTCATAGTAGACCTTCTGGAAGTTACTATTTCGGCTTTTCTCATAGAGTCCACGAATGACTTGAGTCATCTTCTTCACCTTCTCACCAATTGCAAGGCGCACCAAGGGGTTGGGAAGCCAACCATGGAAGCAAGCGTACTTTGCACTGTTGTCACGTTTTAACAGGTTTTCTGCTTTCTCGGCCTCCTCCTTCGCACTGTCCAGCCAATCCCTAACGTCAGGGTGTACAAGTTTTCCGTCATTCCCGGCTTCATTGACAGAGCCCTGCACCCTTTCCCTTGCCATCTCCAGCTCCGTGACTCCATTTTCGAGATCTTCCACGTAGCTTTTGTGCAAGAGCACATACCCAAATTGACGTCCCATGGGAGCAAACAAGTACTCACCGAGTTTTGCCACAAGATTCGCTGCAACGTTGGCCAAAAAAGCCCCGGCCATTTCTTCCTTCTTTTCTAGAAATTTTTCCCCTCCTTTTTTTCCCTCTTGCTGTGTCTCCTTGTTTGTGCTTAAACAAAAGTGCGCGAAGGAAACTGAACAGAGAACAGAAGTAATCACTGGATGCGAAACCAGAGAGACAGAGAGAGATGGGGAGAGAGAATGCCTTGAGTGTACGGAAGCGAGAGCAATGTAAATAAACAGAGCGAGGAATATCAACCAGAGCAATTTAGAATATACAGTTAAATGGGAAAAAACCGGGTCGCTCCTTGGCTCACCGCACTAAATAACACGTCACTGGTCTACGTGGACAATTTCCCGATAATCTTACGTAGACAACCAACATGTTACTGGTCTACCACGTAGACAGTAGGGATGACTCTTCGAGGGCTCCGACAAATTTTGCAGTCTCCGTCACAATTACATGCTCTCCCAGTTTTTACCCAAATTTAGATATAAACCATTAGGAAGAAACATTACATCATAATGTCGATTTTTTTAAATTACCAACAGGTGGAATTATTTAGAATTTTTCCTCAGTTATTTTAAAGATTAAAGCATTTCTTTCGTTTTCAGGGCTTTGCGAGAAAGAATTACTTTTTAAAAAGACGGTGAACAAATAAAAACTTGAACATTGGCAATGAGAAAATATTACATGCAACTCTGACGCGCGGTTAGATTTGCACAAGTCTATTCACCGATGGACACGTGTCTCACGTCGGGCCCACTATCAAAACATTTCGAAAGTCTCTCTCTCGATCCCTACTCACGCGACAACTCTGCTACCATGCGGTCGGCCCAGAAAGTGCTCCCGGCCGCTGCCATGTGGGGAGGGACTGCACGTGCCCGGCGAGGGCCTCGCGGAACATGCTGGACACGTGGAGGCCAGCGTGGAAGAGGCTGGCGCGAGTGGGGTCATTGACGCGGCTTGGGTGGTTCTCGAGGCGCACATGGAAGATCATCTCGGTGATGAACTTGGTGGTTGGAGACGCGGCGGCACATGTCGGTGTAGATGTTGAGGGGTGGCAGCGGAGGAGGAGGTTGGAATTGAACTTTAGGAGGGGGGGGGGGGGGTGTGTCTGGACGTAGACTGCGGCGCGTGAGCTGCACGAGGGGGCGTTGTGAAGAGTAAGGTTGATCGAGGGAGGTATTGTAATGTCAGAGAGCCAGAGAGCGAAGAATGAAGAGAGGAAGAGAGCGGGATTGAGCTTCGAGGTCTTATCTTTGTGGTGTTCTGGAGGATTTGGGCTTGTCCGCTGGCGTCCATGGCAGTGCATGTCTCAGCTTTCTCGACGTCATCTTCACAGACAGAGACAGAGGGGGAGAGAGAGGGGGAGGATTGAAATGGAGATCTTCTGGTAAGGGGGCCGACGTGAGACACGTGTCAATCGGTTAATAAATTTGTGCAAATCTGACGTGGCATCATTGTTGCACATAATATTTTCTCACTCCGTGCACCGAAGCAACACGTAACCGGACAATTTGAAGACGATTGTATGTGCACAAGGAGCCCGTTATTGTTTTTTTTTTTTTTTTTGAGAATTCTAAATAAAAACCTGGAACACTAAAAATATCAAATGAAGACTTGAAGTAAATCTTATTTCAAACAAATACTTAAAGTGCCATCATTTTTTCAAATAAGGACTTACCCTCACAAGCTAGTTAAAGGCTTTTTTATCCTTTATAATTTTTTTTTTCTTTCCTTTTTTCTTTCTTTTTCTCATTTTTTTTAAAAAGACAAACTAAAAAAAAGAAAAAGAAAACAAAGGACTAAAACTAAAAAAAGCAGACAATTTAAAAAAAAAAAAAAAAAAAAAGAAGGCAGGAGGCAACCCTAGCCCTCTTGCTTGTGGCCACCATCCCATCGCAGCCCTCTCTTGATTCTAGCATGGGTCAGTAGGCTCTCACCGAGGTTCCCGCGAGCCTTTCAAGCATGGGGTAGCAACCACAGGCAGGGAGGGCTACTAGTCCTCCCATGTTGCTTTTTTTTTTCTTTATTTTATGAATTTTAGCCTTTTTTTCTTTTTTGAGTTTTTTTAAGAAAAAAATGAAAAAAGATAAACGACATAAATGCCCTTGACCAGCTGGTGAGGCCAAGCCTTCCTTTGAGATTGAGACAGTCACTTCAAATTTTCACTTGAAGAAATGTTCATTTTAGACCATTATTTGATAAAATTGGAGCACTTCAAACCTTAATTAGAAATAAGATTCATTTCAAATCCTTATTTGAAAAATTGAGGACATTTTGAGCCTTTATTTTAAATTTTCTCCTTTTTTTGGTTTTTTTTTTGGGGGGGGGGGGGTTGAATCACATCATTGGTTTTCCCCGTGCAATAGAAGGCTAATCCTTTCCTTTTCAATCTCTGCCGTCTTCCGACCCAACAAAAAAAAAAAAAATCTCTGTTGTATCAGTGTTCTTTATTTTATGTTTCCCGAAAATGGGGAAGAAAATTTATATTTCTTGAAAATGAGGATGACTCTTTCAGGGCTGCAACAAAATTTGCAGTCTCGATCACAATTCCATGCAGAGAAAGTTCAAGTGTGTTCCACTTTAAATCCAAAAGCATGAGGAGAAATATTACATGCATATTGTCGTTCTTTTAAGTATTGACAGTTAGAATTAGTTAGAACATTTTTTCAATATTTTAAAGCTTAAACCATTTCTTTCATTTTCGGGATTTTGCGGGAAAGCAAGTAGCACTCTTTCTATTTCCATATCTTTTTTTAGCTTGATATACACATTTTATTATCAATTGACCAAAATATCAATTTATGATAAGGAAAAAAAAAAAAAAACAAAAACAAGATCAATCACCAATTCATTCTACCTTTTACTCTCTCATATTTTTCTCTTCGTCTTTTATGTTTATTATTAATTGACTAAAATATTATTCTATGAGTAAAAATCAATTAATGGTTAATTAACCATATTTTTTGTTTCTCACTGTCAACATTGCTTCTCCCATCTTCTTTTTAAACTATGATGGATTAAATTTTGTAATACTTTTAGGTTTGTAAGTTTGGTCCATAAATACTAATTTGCTTAGATTGTACATTTTTTAATGTAGCTAAACTATTCATCTTAATAGTAATAGGATCGCTTGAGGTAATTTTTACAATGTTCAAAAACTCTCTCTCTCTCTCTCTCTAATGCAACTCAGATACTCATGTTCCATTTTCATCAACGAATAACTTGCAAGTAAGAAACTGATTAGTTGAGAAATGTATAATTCTAGGGGAAAATGCTAAGGACAAAATTCATCATATAGTTCCAACTTACTCAGATAAATAATTGCAAATGAAATAAGAGGAAGACAAAGCAAAACAATGGCAACAAAAAATACAACTTATCGACATGTGTCTTGCTATAAAAAAAATTGATTGGTTGAGAAATATCATAAGGAAATGACAGAGAGACATATATCACCATATCTCAATCTCCCCCTAAAAATATGTTTCGACCGCAGTCTAGATGGAGTCAATCGTTTCCGACTACTCAATAGTGACCATCTTAATGTTTCTTTCCTTTCTTCATTCTCAATGGTATGAAAGAGACAACACTTCTTTTTCTTTTTTCATGTTTTTAATTGACCATGCTATTGCGACTTGGAAAGAGCAAGTTGTTAACATAGAGGGCTGGGTTTCAATGGCCTCGGTGGGTTGGAATGCCATTTAAAGTTCTCACATATCTGGTGGGTCAACTCCAGAAAAAAGCATGTATTTACATAAAAGAAAGCAAGTATTTTTTTCCTGGTGAATGAACATCGCCACTATCATCTTTTCCAACTAACCTACGTGGCAAACGGCGCTCACGTGGTAAGCTGACTTGACATTTTTTATTATTGTAGAAGGCAAAAAGAAGATGATTTTGAACTTAAAACGAAAAATTATTATCGAAGAGAAACGAAAAGAAATAGAGTAACAGAATCTTGAAGCAAAACCAAATGTCACAGTTTTCTTTTCTTTCTTCTTTTCGATTTGCAGAAAGATGCAAACACAAAAGCAAAATATAGCGAACAAGAGTAATGATTGAAGGGAAAACAAGGTCATATATCGGACGTTATACCTACGAGAGAGAACATTAATCAAACAGTTTTAGAAGATGTGGAAGATTTTCCCTCAATGCGCTACCGATTTAAATATACAAGGAGAGGGCTAGGGTGGGCGATTCAAGAGGCGCGAGTGCGAGCTTGCCTTTGTTGTCGTAGGTGTCATTAAAGGCTAAGAGATCAATTGAGGCAAGACTTGCAAGCAGTCTCATGGTGATAACTAGTGTCACTTGTGTGATTTCTAATTTACATGATAGTCCAATTTCGAGTTTTACATAACAAGATTAACGTTGACATAAATAATTTTTACAATTTTACTTAAAATTTTTCAAGTTTCCACTTTTTTTTCCTTTTCTTCTTTCTTTTTTTTTTTCTTTCTCTGCCAGTTATTGGGTGGAAATTCAATAAATGAAATAAATAAAAGAAAAAAAAATTAAAATTTATAAAATTTCAAAAAATTGGTCATGCTTGTGATTTGAGAAATTGTTAACAATTGGCTAGATGGACTGCATGAAAAATCGTTAAAAGATTTATAACTAAATTTATAAAATTAAAATTTTAAAACTTAATTAGCAATCGTATAATAGCCAAAAAAAATTTCGGACAATTTTTTCTTTCTCATTTTTTAGCGATAAAAAACGGCCGATCCTGCTTACATGCAAGCGGTGTTTATCACATTGGTTGCCACGTAGGTTTATTTGGATAGAAAAGATAACAGGGGCCATCTCCATCTCTATATTAAGAGTAAGTGCTTTTTTAGAAGACAAATGAAAAGGGGATCATTTTTGTCCCCTTTAATATTATACAAAATTTTATCCATTCGGAATTTTCATCTAGGAAACCTCGTCCTAGATAAAGAAAATGATAATTTTGATTTGTCCTTATCTAATATTTTTGTTATAAAAATCATGGAGTACCTAAATTTTTAAAGTCAACTAATCCACATGAATAAATGTAAATTGGGACTTATCAAATACTTCTTGAAAGCATTTTGTTGGAAGAGATAAGGAAAACTCGTGTTCATGGTTCCTAAAAGATGAACAAACATGTAGCGTAATACATGGGGGGTTGAATGTGGAAATCAACTTAATTTTTTCAAAAACTTTAAAAGTACTCTGCAATACTAGTTTTCATTAGGTTGGAGAAACGTTCCATCATGAAAGGAGTTATGAAGCGTGCCCAAGGAAAAAAGTCACAATTTGTTTGCAATTGGAACTCGTAGGCGTGAGGAAACTTTCGAACCGAGTAATGCTATGGTCAACCTTCGGCAATCGAAAGAAGTATGCTTTCAAATTGGTCTTTTGCTAATAGACGTTGTCTAATATTTGGTCTTTCACTAAATGACGTTGTACTCGGCACTTAGGTCTTTGGCAAAAAAGGAATCGATACGTACATTAGAGACAAGGTATTCATATAGGAAATTATGGGGTGGTGTGGTCCCGTGAGCTAAGACGTTATCCGCAAACCCATCCCATTTAATAAGGACACTTTTTTTTTTATTAATGAGCAATAATTTACATTAGCTCTCCATAGGATGCCCCTTTCTCACTTAAACATGTGTGGGAAAAGACTAATATTTTATTATTAATTACTTCATCGCCATATATATTTTCTCAAACTAAAATGAATTTATTTATTAATTAGTCTATGTATAAAAATACATAGCTAGTCTGATGGCTCATAGTTACGAATCTCTCTCTCTCTCTCTCTGGACACTTCCAAATCAGTAATCCATTTGTGGATCCTCTCACATAGTATAAAGGACAAAGCAGGGTTAGAGCAACGATGTCCAAATCCCGTGGATATAACTTTCATATACCCTTGCACTTTACTTTGGCATCATTGGATGAAGCTTTAATAAATTAAGAGTGAGCTCATCCAGTAAAGAAATTTTTGTGTATAGATGCGAGAACCAAAGTTGAGGTCCCTTAAGTAAAGATTCTCCCTATCCACCTTTTAAAGTCGGTTATTCCGGTGGTCAAAGGTAAATGTTTCGAGAACTGCTCTAGAGTGAGGATTGGTATGCGATTCCACCATGTCCAAACAAACTAACAATTCATACCGATGGGTTCTGAATAGAATGAATGTATTAAGAAAAAGAAGCAACATGTGTGACGATTATTTTTAAAAGGTAATGTGAATTTATATGCTTTAAAGGATGTAAAGTGTCCTGCAATGAGTAAAACTCAAATGTTTTTCATCTAATCAATTATAATAAACTAGAGAATGAAGGTGGGGCTTTTCTAGAGAAGCAATATAGAGATAAAATTTACTATAATGGGATTTGTGTTTTAGAATAAGTTACCTTGAAATAGATCAAGTCATGTCTGAGTCTCAAAAGGCAATACGATCGGAGGATTAACTTCACGCCTCAACCTGTAGTCATCAAAGTAACTATCTCAGAACAAGAAGGAGCATCTCGGTGATTTCTTAGGATTTGCATGGTGTTTCTTACCAATGCGGTTTCTCCTCTTCAAGCACAAGCCAAACAAAGCTTTACTTCTTCTCTTGCCCCAAAGGATGAGAAAGTAATATGTGAATTTGTACTGCACAACAAGTAAAACTCAAATATTTTTCATACCATCAATTATAATAAAACTAAAAAATGAAGGTGGGGCTTTTATGGAGGAGCAATGTAGAGATGAAATTTACTATAATGAGTTTTGTGTTTTAGAATAAGTTACCTTGAAATAGATCAAGTCATGTCCAAATCTTGAAATGCAATACGGTCGGGCGATTAGCTTCACACCTTAACCTATAGTCATCAAAGCAAATATCTCAGAACAAGAAGTGTATCAGTGATTTCTCAAGATCAGTGTGGTGTTTCTTACCAATGCAGTTTCTCCTCTTCAAGCACAAGCGAAACAAAGCTTTACTTCTTCTCTTGCCCCCAAAAGATGAAAAAGTAATTTGTGAATTTGAATGCTTTAGATGATGTAGAGTGTCACGCGAACAAGTAAAACTCAAATGTTTTCCATCCTGCCAAATTTTAATAAACAAGAAAATGAAGGTGGGGCTTTTCTAGAGGAGCAATGTAGAGATGAAATTTACTATATTGAGTATTGCGTTTCAAAATAAATTTTATTGAAACAGATCGAGTCGTGTCCGAATCTCAAAAAGAAATACAGTTGGAGGATTACCTTCATGCCTCAACCTAGAGTCAGCAAAGTAAATAACTCAAAACAAAAAGGAGCGTCTCGGTGATTTTCTTACCGGCGTGATTTCTCCACTTCAAGCACAAGCCCTCGCCTCCTAAAGTAAGCTCGAATTCTTCTCTTGCCCCGAAGGTTGAACCAGAAACGCTTGGTATATACGAAATCTTGTGATGGTTGCTTTTTCCAAAATGAGGCAAATTTACTTCTTTAACCCTTACCTTTTTGACCAAGACTTCAAAAACAATCCCTTCCTCTTCATTAGCCTCTAGATTTTAAGGATGTTTTCTTGGGTCATTTTTGTGATTGGCCCACGTGGCCACAGATGTCGAAGTGAAAAGAACATTTAAGAATGATGAACGATGAGGACCGAACACATCACGTGGTCCTCCACAGTTTCTCTTCCTCCATGATTGTCCTTTTCTTGTACGATCAACAGCGACATGTGCGTCTGCTGTGTTCAGAAAATTTAAAAAAAGAAAAAGAAAAGAAAGAGAGAACAATGACGAGTGTATTTCTCATGGTTTTGTTCCTTCATCTACGCGTCGATCGCGAACGCTTCAAATGCCAAAAATGAGTTTTGATTGAAAACTGAAACACGCATATCGAAGCACATCCATACCCAGTTCAATGGTTTTCTCCGATCTCCTCCACCTCCTCTCCTTCTATCTCTCCACCGCCATTCACGTCCTCAAGAACCTGCTCTCACATATCATGGCCTCCACAAGACGCCACTTCTTATCGCTCATTGACACATTCCTGTCACAAACGCTCAGTCCAAGCCCAAGCTGTCATTGTCGATGAAGAAGAAGATGGTGAATAGAAAAGAAAAAGAAAAGGAAGAAAAAAAAAAATTCTTGGACGTAAATGCCCAGAGCGAAGCTTGGCACTATTTTGAAACAAATTTTGTTATTCCATGCTCTTCTTTCAGATAAAAATTCCCCTTTGAATTCTCAATTTGAAGAATAGTCTCACTTCAAATCATTTGAAAATATTCTCTACATTTTATCACACTAGTCTGCCCAACAATTCATTGAATAATTGGTGTGATCACTTTCCTTAATTCAAGACTATAACATATTGTGAGAAATATCATAATAGTCTTAAACCTGACATAATTCAATCATAAACTTATTTTACATTAATTCAATTCTAAATCTTTTGTAATTATGTTAATTCAATTTTTTCGGCTAAATTTGATCGGTCGAAACTCACATGGAACACTGACATTACAATTTTTAATAATATTTTTTTGAATTTTTTTTTTTTTTTTTTTTTCCTTTTTCTTTCCCTTTTCTTTTTTCTTCTCCCTCCTTTGGATTCTTTTGCCCGCCGTGGCCGGCGAGGCTCGCCGGCGACTGGGCGAGGGCCGCGAAGCCTTCGCCGTCGCCGGCGGTTGCCTGGTCTCACCCAACCTAGCCGGCGGCCTCGCCCGCGGATTGCGAAGAAAGCGAGAGCAGAACGAGGAAATTCGACCCCAGGACGAGAATCGAGCCTTGAAGCAGGGACGCGAGCAGAATTCGGATCACAGGCGGAACCGTTCCAAAAAAGCAACGCGATTTCGGCGAAACGGAAAAAACTACACACGCACCCACCCACCTGCGAGTCCTTGGAGAACGGTTTGGGAAATCGAGGCGAGGAGCGAGAAATTATGGAAGAGAGAGGAAGGGAGAGAGAGACTCGAGGGGATGGAATGCAATGGAGGAGATCGAGAGAGCTCCTGGTGCTGACCGAGAAGAGGAGGAAGAAGACAGATTGAGGAGCGAGAGATTATGGAAGAGAGAGGAAAGGGGACTTCCTCCTCCTTCGAGAGGCCGGCGAGCCTTGCCAGCCGTGGCGAGGCCACCGGCGAGGGTGGGTGAGGCCGAGCGAGGGCTTCGCGGCCCTCGTCCAAGGCCAGCAAGCCTCGTCAGAGCCTCGCCAATCAGAGGCTCGCCGGCCACTGCGAGAAAAAAACCAAAAGGGAAAGAAGAGGAAAAAGAGAAAGAAAAATAAAAAGAAAAAGACAAAAATTTTTTAAAAAATAAAATATTATAAAAAATTATCACATCCACTAAATGACTATCATCACTAAAACTTTAAGATTAAATTGATAAAAAAATTTAGAGATTGAATTGATATAATTATAATAAATTATAAATATTTTTAAATTTTTCTACAAAACTTTTGAAGTGTTCTTTTATCAAGTGCTCGTATGAAAAGAAATGCCACATTTGACATTTGGGATACAGAAAAGTACGCAATAATTTTCAAAAGGGGAGCGCAATAATTATTAAGCCTGGTTTGAGAGACTCACACATGAGTAGGAGAATATCTAGTGCACATGCAAGGTAAGAAATTAACAAAATCTCACATTGAATATTTGGAGTGAAGAGGATAGGGGCAATTGATAATATTTTATTAGCCCATAAATTTTTAGAAAGAGGTGTGTTAATTAGGAGTGTTGACACTGAAAAATAATTCAAGTCCTTATAAATTGATATGGTGTTGGTACTGAGTTGTTGAAAGAGTAATTGATAGGTCTAGTCACTAATCAATAAACCATTGACGTAAGACCAACATTATGTTACCAATGGAAGTGTTGCTAGGTGATGATGGACAAAGACGGTTATCGACATATGATGGCAAATAACCGATTATGTTACGAAAAGATATAAAGTGAAGATTGTATAAGAATTTTTGACCAATGGTTGAGCTAGAGGATATTCAAGGGATCGTAATTGCTTATGGATAAGGATGTGTAGTTGAAAATAAGCAAGGATTTGTGCAAGATTATATAAAGCGAAGCTTGACCAGTTGTGGAGTATCCACAATCAATGAACACTTACACAATTTATCAATTTCAGTTTATCGGTTTATTAGTTATATCTTCAATTCTTTTAATTAGATTTTACCTTTGTTTAGAGTTAGTGATCATTATTACACAAATTCATGGCACCATATTAGTACCGTTGACGGCACTATAGCAATACTATTCATAACCGCAGCAGTACTTTAGCTCACTGTAGCACTATAGGAGTTTCCTCTCTTGATCGCCATAGTCAACTTTTTTAGATTTGGCAGAAGTTAAAGGTTTTAAACGACACGGCTAGTTTCTCCTATAAACTTTGAGTCCTTCTACTTTAACCTCTGCTATGAAACCTTCTTATTAAAAATACTGTCGAGATATCATCTTACTCAAATGGAAAGACAAAAGGCAAATAGAATTTCAAGTAATTTGAATGGGCTAGTAAACATTTTCCACATAAGCTTGATTGCAAGGGTAATTGCAAGTCATGATCCCCTCAATTGCCATTCAACATTTGAATTTCAGCGCAAACGTAAGGTCATCCAATGCAGTCATTTTGTTTTTCCTGAACTCTACGGATGTAGCGATTTGGAGATTACAAGACAGCAAAGGCCAATCCACCTCAGAAAATTTGTCGGCTTGCCACACATGAACATCAAAGTTAAGAAAAGATGATCGTTTATCTTTATATAGTCCTACTTGAGGACAAAACCAAAAATTCAATCCATCCATAACCAGGAAAATGTGACATAGAATTGCAGTTAGAGACATTGTAAATCTATAACCAGGAAACGCCGTGCATAGCACATGGCTTCACACATAATACTTAGAGGGGAAAAAAGAACCAAGAAGGGGAAAAAACAACAATGATAGTGAAAATCCAAAAAGGAATATCAACAGATATGCTAATTTAATATTTATGTATCTCATTTTTTTGGGGGAAGCAATATTAAGACACATGTTTTTGTTTCATAACTTTTTCGAAATCATAGGCAAATTTTTACGTTGACTTTTTATTGATTTCTATAATTTTGATAATACTTTTAGAATTTGTAAAATACATACTAATCAGATTATTTATTGTAAGGATATTGAAGATATAATACTGAAACCCTTTCAAAAAATCATTCAAAAGCTTATAGTATTTCTGACTTCAAAATTTATCCTCACAGATTATAAAGTGATAGAATTCTCTTCATAAGCAATAAAGTGATAGGAAATCTGTGAAGTTGTAAAAATTTCACCTATTTACATATCGTATCGAATATTTTGCAAAGATCCATTCATCACTAATATGATAATCATATCATACTATCAATTTTTCCAATTAATGTTATGTTTATCATATAAAATTTTGACAAGCTCCATAGATAATAATTAAACCATATGTAATAAAAAAATGAATTGGCAAGAATACCCCACTGTAGAATCCAAAGAAACTTTGTTAGTTGTCTTTGTAATTGGATCGGGTGGCCACGCAAATCAAAGTGAAAATGTGCTTTCCTTGCCCCACTAAATGAATAATCGATACTTCTTGTCAGAGTCAAGGTGTGGATGGTAGAAATTATTATCTCCTTTGCTTGGCAACTTTTACAAGGTGTTCATAGTGGAAACCACTTTTTCTCTTCCCCCAAAGGATAAATCAATCCCTTCCTCAAGATTGGCAAGTATACCCTCCCCAAAGACTTCAAGGATAATTGATCTTTTGCTAAAATACGTGTTAATCAACACTTAAGTCTTTGGCCAAAAAAGAATCGATTCTCATGTTAAAGTCAAGTTGTCCATACTGGAAATTAACTTTTGCATGATGCTATCCTTTAAAGTCAAGATGTTGAATAGTTATGCTGCACTTAAGTCTTTGGTAAAAAAGAAATCGATTCTCATGTTAAAAGTCAAGTTGTTCATATTGGAAATTAACTTTTGCATGATTTTATCCTTTAGAGTCAAGATGTTGAATAGTTATGCTACACTTAAGTCTTTGGTAGAAAAAGAATCGATTCTCATGTTAAAGTCAAGTTGTTCATACTGGAAATTAACTTTTGCATGATGCTATCTTTTAGAGTCAAGATGTTGAATAGTTATGCTTTGAAAATGATGGATTGATTGAGAATTTTTGCTAAAAGTGTGCCGTGTTTGAAATTCTATGGAAATATCTTGGAAGAAACTTGGACGACCTCGGATGCTTGATGCGTGTGTCACAGGTTGGTCCGTGACACATCTGCCTTTTAATAAGTTGATGAAAAATATCAATGTCGGATTTGACTCTTAGTTACTGTGAGAAGGAAGAGCTAAGCAATTTGTAGGAACATTTGGCCTTGATTCATGTTAGCATGAAGTCATTCATAATAGGATAATTATGAACAAAAATCTTAAAACCTATAATACTCGTGTCAATTCAATTATCAAATTCAATTATAAACCTTTCAATTTGATAATTTTGTCCTAAATCTTTTGAACATTTACAAATTTAGTCATTTTAGTCAATTTTGGTCAGAAATCATTGATGTGATAGTCCAGTTAGTGCTTGTCATCCTACGTGACATTGTAAGCGCTAGTGTGAATAAATTTTATTTTTCTTAAATTTGTTTAAATTTGTTTATTTTTTTAATAGGTGGAATGAATAATGGAGTTGTGTGGGTGCTTCTTGTCCAATCTCTTATTTTTCTTCACACTTAGCTTCACATAAATTCGCACTCTGTCGAATCTCCACTTCGTGCACTTTGTGAGCGAGGTAAGGAACCTCGGAGCGACCCGTTGCTCTTCACGCAATTTCTTTTTATTTAGGTTTTTGGCACATGGCTATGTGGATTTAATAGATTTTGATCAAAATTTTAATTTTTCTTTTGTTAAAACGGATTGTCCCTTTTAAATTTCTCTCACATGTCAACTTTACAAATCCTACCTAGATAAATGTCATTAAATTTGTCCCTTATTTCGTATATGTGATAAAGAAAATTGATTTCTCACTAAAAAATTAGGAGATGTGTCTATGTCCATGCTCATCCCTTGTGGTACTACTTATCAAGATAACTTGAGGTTATAGACAATTCACTATGATCCAGATAATATTACCTAGAGATTAACTATACTTGCTGAAACCTCTTGTTCATGGAGAAGATAAGCATTTTATTCTTTTAGTTAAACAAGTTTTTAACTGTTATTGGATATGTATCGATCTATATTAGAAAATCGAGGGTGATGCCTTGATTTAGAAATGGATGACAAAATATGTGAACAGGATAATCAAGCCGAAATTTGGGCTATAATTCCAGCATTTGTTTTAACATCAGTTACGACAAGAGATTGGGCAATAGGTGAAGTCTTGATGAGTTAGGCCTTGTAGATAACATAGTAATATATACCAGCATCAAGTTAGGATAACATGGACATCATCCACATTTATTTGTGCATGCGTGTTATGTTCATAATTTGTAATCCACGGACCAAAGATATGGTATGAGAAAGTTTCCTTCAATTAAGGGTGGGAAAATTATAACCCATTGCATAAAATATGACAAATTTTATTTTTTACTCTTTTATTATTGATTGAGGAACTTTTTTTAGCATGTGTTTGTATAGGTTTCTCTCTCTCTCTCTCTCTCTCCCTGCCTCCCTCCCTGCTCCCTCCATATGTTTGAACCGTTAATTTTTTTGTGGATCCTCTCGCATGGGCAACGGAGGAAGCGGATATAGAGTAACGATATCCAACTTTCCATTTGCATAATCTATATATACACTTGCACTTTCTCTTTGAATAAACCATGTGAAATTTTAATAAATTAAGCGCATGGTCATCCATAAAAAATGGATAGATATATGAATCAAAGATGACCATAATTAAAGATTTCCACGTACCCATCTTTCAAGAAAAACTAATGACTTTTAGTTCACCATTCCGGCTGCAATTTTTTGAATATGGTACAGGAGGTTAAATAGGAGTGAGGGCTAGAGTGCAATTCCACCGGTTCAACCGATTGGACCTTTATAACAATCGTTTGAATATAAAGAATGAAGTAAGAAAAATAAACAATATATGTAATGATAATTTTGAAAATTCAATGTGTGAATTCACATGTTGGTGTTCTGCAATGAGTAAAAATCAAATTTAAGTCACAAATTATGCTACCAATAGAAAGACCAAAAATTAGTTTTCAGATAAGTCGTTGAAATTTCACTTTAAACAAAGAAGAAGAAAAAGATGCCAACATTTGTTCTAATCAAATCTTACTTGGTTGGGTTGAACCTAAATCCAAACCAAGATATTGCACATATATCGATGACCAGTGTCTTATTCTACATATAATATCATCCAATAAAAAACAAGTGAGAGAAAAAGCATGGTGAAGTGATTGGACTAGATGTCATTGGATCATTATCAAAGACAATCTAATCATCATCTGATCGCTAAAACTCCTTTCATTATTTAAGGATATGTCATTTAGATTCGAAATTTGGGTTTACTTCGACTTTGAATCAAAATTGCATCATCAAATACAAGATTGATGTCATCTAATTTATGAACTCCTCTTAACTCTCTCTCTCTCAAATGCTAGTAGAAATCTCATTTCTCAATGAGAGAAGTCTGAAATATGGTAATAACCCATACGTTGTAATCTAGTATAGACCTTAATAAATGCATCCCAATTATATCTTCAAATCATGAAAAGCAGGCAAAAGAGTTAAAGTGAATGAATAGTTTTAAAAAATGCTCTAGAGTACTCAGGATGATAAGACGATTGGTTGCTAAATCTCTCTATATGGATCTCTCGTGATTGGTGTGTGTGCTTATGTCAGGACGAGTGAAGCAGAGATTTGTATAATTTTTAATATTTTTAATTTGTAAAATAAGTGTTAATTAGATTATTTATTGTGAAAAAATTAAAGATATAATACTGAAACCCCTTCAAAAACTCATTCATAAGCTAACTGTATTTCTTACTTTATTCCCATCGGTTATTAAAGTGATGGGAATTCTCTTCATCAACAATAAAGTGATAGGAAATATGTGAAGTCCTAAAACTTCACCTATTTACATATTGTATCGTATATTGTGCAAAGATCAATTCATTGCTAACATGATGATCATATGATTTTATCAATTTTTCCAATTGATGTTATGTTTATCATACAACATTTTTGACAAGCTCCATTTACAATAATTAAACCGTGTGTAATAAACTAAAAATGAATTGGCAGGAATACCCCCCACTGTAGAATCCAAAGATACATTGTTAGTTGTCATTGTAAATGGATCGGATGGCCACGCAAATCAAAGTGAAAATGGGCTCTCCCTGCCCCACTAAATGAAATAATCGATACTTTATGTCAGAGTCAAGGTGTTGATAGTGGAAATTATCATCTCCTTTACTTGGCAACTTTTGCAAGGTGCTCGTAGTGGAAACCATTTTTTCTTTTGCCCCAAAGGATAAATCATTCCCTTCTCTAGATTGGCGGGAATACCCTGCCCCAAAGACTTCTAGGATATTTGGTCTTTTGCTAAAAGATGTGTGAATCAACGCTTAAGTCTTCCGCCAAAAAAATCGTTTCTCATGTTAAAGTCAAGTTGTTCATACTAGAAATTAACTTTTGCATGTTGCTATCCTTTAGAGTCAAGATGCTGAATAATTACGCTTTGAAAATAATGGATTGATTGAGAATTTTTGCTAAAGCAATGCCGTGTTTGAAATTTTGTGGAAATATCTTGGAAGAAGCTTGGATGACCTCTAACGCTTGAGGCGTGTGTCATGGGCTGATCTATGACACGTCTTTTAATAAGTTGATGGAAAAGATCAATGTCAGATTCTACTCTTAATCACTGTGAAAGGAAAGAGTTAGGCAATTCATAAAGCGTGAGGTTTACATTTGGCCTTGAATTCATAATAATAAAAGTACCAACAAGAATCCTAAATCTATAATATTTTTGTTAACTTAGTTATAAATATTTTAATTTGATCAGTTTGTCCGAAATCTTTTAACTATGTGCAAAATTAGTCATTTCGGCCAAAAATAGCTAACATGATGGTCTAGTTAATACTGATTGTCCTACACAGCAAGGCCAATGTTGATGTAAATAACTTTTGCAATTTTTATTTTTATTTTTTTCTTTTTTAATAGGTGGAATGAATACTAGAGTTGGGTGGGTGCATCTTGTCCAATTTTTTTTCAATTTTCTTCGCACTTAACTACACATAAATTTGCACTTTGTTGAATCTCCACTCCATCTACTTTGCGAGCGAGGTAAGAACCTCAGAGCGATCCGTTGCTCTTCACGCAATTTGTTTTTATTTATTTTTTTGGCACATGGTTAGATAATTTTAATAGATTTTGATCAAAATTTTAATTTGTCTTTTGATGGTCTCTTTTAATTATCTTGCAAATGCAACTTTACAAATCCTACTTGGATAAATATCATTAAATTTGCCCTAGATTTTGTACATGTGATAAGAAATTGATTTCTCACTAAAAGATTAGGAGACACGTCTGTAACCATGCTCATTTCTTATTTTGTGATAAACAACATAAGTGCAGCGAGGTACTACTTATCGAGATAACTTGAGTTTATAGACAATTTGCTATGATTTGGATGATATTACCTAGAGCTCAATGATGCTTACTATAATCTCTTGCTCACGAAGAAGATAAGCATTTCATCTTCTTCTTTTTTTAAAGTTAAACGAGTTGGCAAAGATGGTTGGCGAAGCTTCGTGATGCTCATCCTAGAAAAACGAGTTGGCAAAGATGATCGCCATATTTTTTTTTGAGTGCCATATAACTTTTTAATTGACCATTTGAGTGTTATGACTTTTTAAAAACTTTCACCACAAGTGCTATGTGATGTCAAATTTTTCGGTACTTAAGTGAACATTTTTTAAAAAAATTGACACTAAAGTAATCGATTGAAAGATATGACCTCAAGTGAACATTTTTTTTTTTATAAGTTATGAACACTTTAGTGTTTGGAAAAAAGTTATGACATTTTGAAGTGAACATTTTTAAAATTTTTTGACACTAAAGTAATCAATCGAAAGATATGACCTCAAGTGAATGAAAGTTATAGTACATATGTATGGTATCCTTATCTCTCGTAACCCATTTATGGTGTCGGAGCTAGCTTTGTCAATGTCAAACTAAGATTAAAATTCTACATATAATAATACATTAGTGCTACGAGGAAGGATTCACCAACCTCATGGCCAAAGTGAAAAAGAGGAACGATTGGAGGGAAAAAGATTATGAATCGGAAACCTACAACAGAAAGCATTGATTTGACGATTTTAGAAGATACTGAGAAGCAACCACCGATGCACTTCATATTTGAATCTACAAGGTTAGGGTTAGGGTGGGCGATCAAGGGGCGAGAGATAAGTGAGATTGGACACTGGGGTTGTAATCAGGGTTGAAAGATTGGTCGATGGCTTCCCGCCCTTGTCTAGGCAAGGCTTGCATTCAATGTCGATGAGGATCACCAACACCACTCATGTGATAGTATAAGTGAGATTGTGATTGTGGCCATTATTTTTCTTCAGTTTTTCTTTTGCTGAGTGCTAAGAGAGGTGGTGAGGCCGAGCAAGACAAGACTAGAGACCCTGTCTCAAGCCACATTGCCAACGGTGCTTTCTTATCATAAAGTGTCGTTCGTAGTTGCCATGCAAGCTCATTTGGACGTAAAAAATGACGGTGGCCATTGTGCCCCTCAATTAAGAGGACGTGCTTGTTTTAGGACATTTGAAAGTTGGGAACATTTGTGTCCCTCCAAGGTATGTACATACTTGCTATTTTTATGACGTTAATATAATATTTTACAGCCTCTGAGGGAATCTTTTTGTCCTAAATAAAAGAAAATGAAAATTCTGACTTTTCTTTATCAAATTTCTTTTTATTGGGATACCAGAATTTTTAAAGTCGATTAACCCACATGACTTGCAATCGCTGAATTAATGTACATAAGGAATTATCAAATACTTTTTGAAAGCGTTTTTGTGTGAACAGAAATAGGAAAGTTCATGTTCATGTTTCCGAAAAGTTCAATATATCCATGACATAATCTATAAGGGATTGAATGTGGAGAAAATCTTCATTCCTTTCTCGAAACACTTTGAAAGTATTGCAATAGCAATACTTGTTAGCTTGGAGAAACATTTCATCAAGAAAGAGAGTTACGAAGCATAACCAAGTTAAAGAATCACAATATCTTTGCAGTGGGAACTTGTAGGGGGGAAAATTGGATAGCAAAGCAAACTTCCAAACCAATTAATGCTATGGCCAACCTTCAGTGATCGAAGAAATATGGTCTGAAATTGGTCTTTTGCTAATAGACGTTTTCAAATAATTGGTCTTGTTGCTAAAAGACATTTTAATCAACACTTAGGTCCTAGCCAAAAAAGAATCGATACTCATGTTAGAGTCAAGGTGTTCATACTAGATATCAATTTTTAATCGATGCTATTCTTTAGAAGCCAAGTAATCATCTCCTTCACTAGCAACTTTCGGAAGCGGTTGAATAGTATGCTTTGAATTATTTTCTTCAACTCAACCAAAAGGCATTGTCCTCTTATGACCTTGCTTTGTAGTAATTTTGGTGGGGCTTGGTCCCACAATCTAAGACAAGTTTTGATTAACAAACAATAATTCACATGAACATGCCATAAGATTCCCCTTTCTCGCTTGCAAATGTGTGGATAGAGATTGATTTTGGCTATTTTTTAAATTTTTATGACGTGGCCCCCACATATTTCTAACTTACATTGAATCAATTCGGATGGGTCTAATGGAAGGATTTGATGTAGCGCACCTCTTTTCCGTCAGAGAAGAACACATTTAGAGGTGATGTGATGACGAAGACCAATGGTCCTCAATCGGTTTGGGTGCTCTTAAATCCTTACCTAATGTGATGTTGGGATTTTCATTTTGGTTCAATTAACCCTATGAAAATCCTATGAATCACTACTAGCTTATTAGAATTAGCTAAAAATCAAGTGGGTATGAGAATATACCCACTTCCTATACAACCAAACATCTAAGTTTAGGGGCTTGATTACATTAGTTATCTAATTAGTGCTCCTTTAGTACCTAAACTTGATCATTTGTCAACCAAGGTATCCATGCAATCTTTTTACCAAATAATGAGTCCTAAAGTTATTGTCTGCTAAGTGTCCATGCAATGATTTTGCATTTATTATGTTCCTAACATAAATCTAACCACTTAACTAAAAATGAATAACAGCACAAAAAATGATATAAGGGCAATCATAACAAACACATTAAAAATAATAATGAAGGAAAAATAAAAAAATATAGTGCAGTAAAATAACCCAATATGAGTTGTATAAAAAATATTACATGGCCTTGCTATTAAACCCCATGACAACAACCCCATGAGCTTAGTTCAAATTGAGTTCAATTTATTTTCTAAATGGTCAACCTTCTAAGACTAAACTAAATCAAAGGTGTCCACTAAAACATTAAACCAAGCGTACACTTACTAAATGAAACTAAACTAATTCTAATTTAATTCTAATACCAAAATCTAACAAATTTTCCATTTCTTATTTTCAAGATTTTTAATTCGTTTCCTTCTCTTATTCTCGGTCCCTCCTGTGAATCAATCTTCACTAAGATACTCCATGAATTTCAGCATTACCTCAATGAAAGCAATTGGCAACAAACATGCCCAATGATTAAGAAATCATCAACATACAAACACCGCATCACGGCTAATTAGAACAGCACTTAGATGGGGCTTCAAATGAATTCAGTCTACACCGAAAAAGGAATGACCAGCAAAGGAATAGTGATGACAGCCCATATCCAGCATGTTCAAGGCAAAACAACATGGTTATCTGTTGAAAAATTATCACCAATTCACCATGACAGTCTACTAGGTCATCATACTCGTTCATATGATAAAAATGACATCAGGATGAATCGAAATTGAGCTTCAATTAGATAAGTCAGCAAATCCAAGTCTCATTCCAGCATGATCAAACGTGACAATGGTTTTATTTCTTTCAAAATTGACATGTATTATTAACACTCATTCATTGCCCACTCATTTTATGAAGCATACGCAAGTATCAGCTATATGAATAAACATCCAGGTTGCAAAACAGAACACAAAACGCACACCCGATTATGAATTAATATCAAATTAAAACTTCGGTTTAATCCCTAGCTTCGATTAATCGAATGAGTTTCTGTATCCATAAAAATGCTAAGGTAAGAGATCATATTGATATAGCTTCGTCACATGCCAGAGGGGTTTTGGTAGAAGGACTGAAGAAAAGCAAATGTTAAGCAAAGCCTACTAAAAACTTGGTTTCACAAATCGCTAGACATCAATTCCCCTAAAGCAATCAATAATTCCCCAAAGAACTGCAGCTACTACAATTTTTTTTTTTTTTTTTTGGGAATTAAAATATTCAGGACCTCAAGCTTTCCAAATACGATCACACCATAAAACCAACTCAGGGTAGAAAGGGAAAACTAAAACCAGAAAGAATAGGCAAAGAAGAATTCGCTTGTACAGTCGTACTGAATTGATCTTTCCTTACCAAGTTTACATGAATATACCCATACTCAAACCTTTCAAGCTGAGAACAATGCAGATGCAGAAAGAGCAGGAGTTTCACCGGTTGCTGCTGTACACCCTTGACTTCGTGCTCGCAGGGCCCCAAACACAGAGCAATAACCAAAGATGTGAATGACGGACAGCAAAGAAGAAGCACATGGAATGAAGACAACGAAATGCAGAGAGAAGGATAGAGAGTCCATACTTATGATTGTGGCCTTGTCAAGCACAGTCAATGAACTTCTCCGAGCTTCTATTTCAAGAGACAAGCTCTCGCTCGATCACCGGTCTAAAGATCGAGGTCGCCATCGTTCACCGGCCACACCACATACACAGTGATGACACGTCAGAGTAATACCGAAAATGGATTATACAAAATGAGATATAATAGAAAAATCTGATCATATAAGCAACGATTCTAACACTGAACTCCATTCGCATAGAAGACTCAACTCAGACCAGAGAAATCAAGACGCAATTTCCAACATGAACAATAAATGAGCATCGTATTCCAAATAAAGCGGTCAAAATGAGGTCTCAATAAGTCAAGAATGAGTTGAGTTGATACATTACGACTTTCGGCTCAATGATTTAATAGAAACACATCCGGATCTGGTTCGAGCATTTCATCAAACATGTGATATGCATTTCGATCAAGGAGTTTATACAAGAATATGAATCGACGATTCACTTTTATATCATCACAACAACATCGGAGCAAGCTTAAATCCTTAATAGAACCTCAATCGTGGCCGATTTTCACACAAACAGTAACAATTTTACCTTGATGATGTGCGATTGCAGCCGCGATCAGCTGCTGAACTTACAAGAAGGAGTCCTGGGCGTGTCGCCGATGATGATCGGACCTGACAAAGGAGGATTAAGCGAGTGCAAGGCACTTCGAGATCTCCGAACGACAAACAGAGCAGAACAGGGAGATGCGATCAGTGAAGCTCAGGAGGAGCGGCTTCGATCGGCCGCGACTTCGGCATCTTTCTGTCAATACTCCGTTTCATCTCTCCGACCTGGCTGAGCTCAAAGCGACCAGAGGTGGAGGCGCCTCGGTCGACGGAGATTCGAATGTTTGCGGCGGCCGAAGATTGGACTGGAGTCGACGTCGTAGGTTCAATCGAGAGTATCCAGAAGAGTATTCTCGTTCTTGGAGTCTGGATGCTTCAGTGAAGAAAGGTCCGAGAGGGAGCAGAAATCTCGACTTTTTCTCCTTTTGAGGGTTGCTCATTTATACTTCCTCTGCTAGTACAGAATTAAGTTGTACTTTTAATATAAATTGTCGCAACCTTCCCAAGGGTGATATTAAATATGTCCGAGGAAATTTGCTGGATTGCTAAACGAAGAATGATTTCTCTTGGTAGATGGGGCCTATGCCTAGCACGTACCGTTACAAGTCATACTAATCATAACTTAGTTTTTCTAATTAATCATTTATTCAAAACCAGGCTAAAAAATCACTACTAACCTATTAGAAGCTAGTTAGAAAGTTGGGTAAGATGTGAGAGCGTAGGAACTAAAGATTTACATGTCTTGGGACTTGAGCACGCTACATTAATTTTATACCCTTTCAATACCTTTCATAAAAAATTTTGCAAGTAGTATTTTCATTTCTTGTTTTCCTAAATCCTCTAATATGGGAAGATGATAATGCATAGTGCTTGAGCAGTAAAAAGTAAACATGCAACCAATAATAAATATTAACCATACTAGTAAATAAAATGTGCAGGAAAAATAAAGAACCCGAGCCGCATGGGTAAAATTTTAAAATTTTATGAAACCTTGTTATTAATGCTCATGACAAGACTCTTGTGTGCTATAAATGGAAACTCAATATAAAATCTTCAAAATTAACCACCGCTTAATAAAAGAAAGAACAAATATGAAAACGTGAGGTACTATATGAATACTAAATGAATTATTTCCGTAAAATGAACTATGATATATGGAAATAAGAATCTAATTGATGCTATTCAAATTTAATGCAATCTGCTTCAATTCCCTTAACTGCAATCCTAGGTGAAATTTTCGATGGAGATGCAATCCTAGATGGAATTAATGAAATTCTCATTAAGAAGTAGTCTGAGAATATATAAAATTTGCTTCAGAACACAGCAAATTCGAAAGTCTAGGACCTCCCCGCGCGGCTTGACGCCGATGAGGTCCCGACTTCTTCTTCTTCTCCCTCGTCCTCCTCTGTTCTCTCACCTGTGCGCAGAGAGGCACGGAGAGAGAGAGAGATGAGAAAATGAGAGTTTCTCGTTGTTTACTTTCGTGAAAAAATGAGAAGAAAAAAAGAGAATGTGCGGTGTAACTGTCGACCGGCAGCGTTTGGATTGGCCATGGTGTTTTGAGAGAATCGGCGATTTTCTGGACAGAGACGCCCCCGAGAAGATACCGGAAGAGCCGGTGGACGGTTCTGTGGTCCTAGGAGATCGGCGCGTCCAAGTGATCGAACCGTCCGTCCCCCGTCCCCGCCACCCGGAAAAATGATTGGATCACTCGGTCGTCTGTTTGTCACGGAAAGCTAAATAAAAAGGAAGTGCGAAGCAGGGTATGCCGAGGACCGGGACAGCTACCATCATCATCATCGAGGAGAATCAATGCTGTTATTATGCTGTGTTCAAAGCACCCCACAAATCATTTTGTAAATCCCTATCCTTTCTTAGTGGCGGGCATTCCAAAAGCCCAAGGTAACAGCACAGAAAACAAAATCAATGAGATGCCGGGATAGAAAAATAACTCCATTCCTGGTCAGCCTCCTGTCCCATCGATGCTAACAAATCGACTTTCTCTCAACGAAGTAGCAAGAAAGAAAGAACATGGTTTTAAGGAAGGTCTATTTCCAAGAAGCAATTGGGAACCTATTGCTTATGATGTGTCATCATCCATTGGCAGCTCTCTGGACAGCTTTAAGTTATGTAATTATTTTAATCATTCAGCCCAAGAGAGTAGTGGTGTCAAGTCATCAAACAAATCAAATCAGTTAATCAAAGAGAGTAGTCACTGGAATCCTTTTAGTGAGAATAGTCTGATGTTGGGATGTAGCACAGGCCAGTATAATACGATGCCTTGTGAAGAGCGCTTGAATGCCCACTTCAGGGAAGACTCTCTCAGGACTCTGGAGAATTTGCAACATGGCATAGCAGACTTTCCGAGCAGATGTGGTGGTCATGAAATTTCTTTTCTCATCCGAAAAAGTGCACTAATGACAGATTCACGGACACAAACTTCATGTTGAAGAATTCATAAGGGCCCAATGCATCAATTGATAGTAATACCAATAAAGTTGATGATGTTGATGTTCATGATGAGATTCATGGGAACATTTGGTCATTGGTGAAAGGATTGGACTAGGTATTGCTTTGATTAAGTCCCTAGTTGGATAGATTCTATTCATGTCCTTATGCAGGTCCACATATTAGCTCAGAGAGCAAGACTCATGAATTCATATATGTTGATCCTGTTGCTGCATTTTTGGTGAAATTTGTCTAGTACTATGAGATATGCTTTATCACCATTTTACCGCCTAAAATGCTTATGGCTAGCTAGCCATGTAACAAGAAGTGCATGCCTTCTGATAGAAAGTTCTTTACGGCAAACCAAATGTAAGCATAATTGCAGTAGTTATTATAGGATGTACTGCGACATTTTCTCATTGAATTGCATTTACTGTTTATTATGTGAGAAATTTTATCCCATTTCATTGCTTCCAAACAGGGGTCTATCATGCTTACTGGAATGACAAGGTCAGTTTCAAATATTTCTAAATTCCTACAAATCAAGAATTGGCATTGCATTCGGTAATTGAAGAGTTCATTTATTTTTGGCTGTGACTTATATTTGTTTGAATTTATGGAATGTGATTATATCCGTTGACTCCTTCTATATGACTACTTTTAAGCAAAAGATCCTCATTGAATTTGACATGTGGTCTTTTTAGTCAAAAGAAATAACGGTTAGTACTTCGGTGCCCAGCTTTTGTGCTAACGTTTTAGATTTTTAGACTAAGCAGCTAGTGTGTAATAATGACATCAAATATGGTATCAAAATCTGGAATTTCAACCCGGGTTGGTAAAAAAAGCTTCAGAATTGGTAACTTGACATGCGCACATGACTTGTTGGACTGGTGCCGACCATAATAACTAATTCCTCATTGCTCATTTATGGCCTCGTCTTGCTACTCTCTCTTTTCTACTTTGGATAAGCAAAAGGGAGTTTTACTTTTGGCCCCCTTGCTACTCTGTTAGTAGGTGTTGTCGAGATTCCGCTTCCATGTTTAGCTCTTCGGTAAAGAGTTGCAGGTTCTCTGGATGTAATCAAATCCTCATTGTGAAGACTGAAGATTTTTGTACAAATAGTCACAATGAATAGGCTGTTGCAAAGTCTTTTTGTATATTGTTAGTCCGCGACTCAAACCCCATCCATTTGGTAGAAGCACTTTAAACACTGGGTTGTTTAAGTTTATCGTTCTTGTGGTTAACATACTCTTAAATATCAAGAAATGGAAAGAGAAGCAGCAGATGGCTCTCTCTCTTTTTAACATTTTCGAAAGAATTTTTTGCACTTATTATCAGTACTTTGCAATTTAGACATTTCCTTTTGCAAAATAATTAGTGATGTGCTCTTAATATTTAAAATCTATAATGCATCATGAGACCTAAGATAAATTGCAATCCATCTTTGAGTCTTGCTCGTTCACCTGGAGGTGGCTGTGAAGAAATTTCTGGATCAGGATCTCTCAGGTGCTGCTTTGGATAACTTCAGACGAGAAGTAAGCTATCGATAGGTCTTTCATTTGTGCTTTTTATCTTCCAGTTTTTTTTTTTTTTTTTTTTTTTTTTTTTGTGGGGACAAAATCTTCCAGATTTATTGAGAACTCAAAACTTGTAATGAATAAAACTTGGTTGAACATTATAAAGGAAAGAACAACACGGCCGCTTAATAGACATGAGTTTCACAGTAAGACTACCTTATTGCACCGTGCATTCTGCATTGTCAGAAATATTACAGGAGAAAAGGGGCAATATGCTTTCCCATTGCTTTGTTGATATTGGCATAGAGTTGGTGATTTGGTCTGCTTTTTTTGGTGATCTGTATAATGCCAATACCTTAAATTAATGTTCTTTACATAAGATCTGAATGACACATGAAGTCTGATAGTTGAAAACAAAAGAGAAAGATCCACAGATCACAAGTTCAGTTTAGTTTTTGTGTATCTGTATGTATTTTGGAAGCTGATGAATTAGTGTGTACAGTAATTGATTTGCATTTGAGCAAGAATAAAACTGAGGACAAAGAAATGCTTTCCCCGTTTATCCAGCAACTGTAAGATAAATGACTATGCACCGCGCTTTTTGCTTCTGTGCCAAGGTTAATGATAATGCGTAGACAGTGTCATCAGAGTGTCATACTTTTCATGGATTCCATGATCTGTCCACGTCTATGGAAATAGTTGTGTTCAACAATTAATTTGTTTGCTTAATTTGCTTATTTAGCAAGGAAAGAAATGATGACCAATCAGAGCAATGAGTCAACAAATGCTTTCCAATATATCTAGGAAGATAACTGACAGTGTGTCTTCTTCTTCTGTTCCAAGGTGCAGATGATCCGTAGACTGCGTCATCCAAATGTTGTTCTTTTCTTGGGTGCTGTGGCCCGTCCTCAACATCTTTTTATCATTATGGAGTATCGTCCAAGGTACAATTTTGTGTGCCTTAAAAAACCTTGGTAGTATGGGAACGACGTCACTTGTTTTTAGGGGGATGCGGCTCATCTATCTACTTTGTTTACTTCTCCGGGGGAAGCTTGTATAGTATTATACATCGTTCTCACTGTCATTTTAATGAGAAACGCAGGATAAAAAAATGGCCCTTGATTTGGTATGAAACAATTGGTCTCCCTTCTCTGTTGTTGGAGATATAGAGATTTGCTTTTCTGATATCGATTTAAGTGCTTATGCAAATTTTACAGGCATGGGGAATTAATTGCTTGGACACAAGCGTCCCAACAATAGTTCATCGAGATTTGAAATCACCAAATCTTCTTGTTGACAAAAAGTAGATTGTCAAAGTACGTAAAATTTATTAATGTAGCCTGACACTTTTATTCATTCGTCCAATTCGTTAAATAGCAAATCAAGCTATTCTATTGCTTGCATATCATTCATCCATCTCCTAAGTGCTACTAACGTCTTACTTGCCTTTGTCTCTTTTTCTCGGATACTCTTTTCGACGTTGTGAGCACCTTAGATGTGCTTGATATTGACTAGTATTAGCTTATTCTAGGATAACATGTGAACTTTATTTCTTGTAGACTCCGACTTCTCATTTTCTCTTTTCACTGCCATACATGAACTTACATTTGTATAGAAACCTGATGTGGATGATTCTAGATTTACCAAACTTGCTGATGTGATGCAATTTCCATCAGTAATGTGCTCTGTGATTTCGATGTGAATGATAATCAAAGTTTGCAGTAAAATATCATTTGCATCCTCACTAAAATTTATCGTTGTGCAGGTCTGTGATTTTGGGCTGTCATGCTTGAAGCATAATACTTTCTTGTCATTTAGCTCAACTGCTGAAACGGTAAAATTGGAAGCTTTCTTGAAAATCATTCTTGAAGAGTTTTCAAGGATGAAGAGAGAAAGATATCCAACTATATTGAAATAGAGAAAGACATTTGGATGGTTTCTACTGATAGCTTTCAGTGAAGTTAAATGGACAATTAGCAACAAAAGAGGAAACAAAGAGGAAGCAGCTGGAAACATCATGGTCATTTTGGAAGTAGACTTCTTCTCTAATGCAATCTAAATAGTCGGACAAACAAGTACACAGTGTTTCAATTTGTGAAATTAGTAAACAGTTTGCCATAGAATTACTAAACAATGCCCTAAGAGTCTGAGAGCCTTGTTTTCCAGATTTATTTTATATTTGGATTTGAAGAAACCATTCTTGATGTTTCTCGAGATTTTGAGCTGTTCCTAGTGTGAAGTTCTTGGTCGTGTCAGGCTGAGTGGATGGCACCAAAAGTTCTCCACAATGAACCGTTGAATGAAAAGTGAGTTGTGCATATATGAGGTAGCTTCAATTATTTTGTCCGGACTAAATTTCTTAAGCCTGTGTCGCTTAGAGTTTGCATCAGTCAAGCCTAAGCATTGCCATGATCATATATTATAAGGAATATTTCAAACAAAGACTTGAAGTGTCACTGTTTTCTAAAAAAAAAAAAAGACCTAAAGTAGACTTTATCTCAAATAAGGATCTGAAATGACAAACTTAGTCCCAAATAAGAGCCTCAATTTTAAAGTCAGGCAAATCTTATTTGCAGCTAGGAGTATTTTCATCTAAGGATTTTTTTTTTTTTGTTTTCTTTCTTTCATCGTCTTGCTTGTGCCTCCTCCTCCAGTTGCATCACCTCTTTCTTGACAACTGTGTTGGACTCCTCATGCACGAGTTTGCATAGGTGCAAAACAATTTGAACAATTTAGGAAAAGAAGAAAATGGAAAGATATTCGAGAAGTACTGCAATTTTCCAAAACTCAAATTGCATGCTTTAGTTTTGCAGCCTCCCCATCAACAAATCAACGTGCGTTCTCTGCATTATGCAATTTCGCGTCCTCACCCAGAACTATTTGATTTCAGCAAAAGTCGGATTGAAGTTATTCGCCACCAGTCACCTTCTCCGATGATGATGAAAAACTTGAGAATGGAGAAATATCCATAAATGGGTTTTGTTTTAATTCTTTTTGCTTGTAAGAACTTATCCTAGTAATTAGAGCAACGGTTCATGTTCTTCTGGCTAATAAAATTGGCTATGCCATGATAACTGCATCGCAATGTTCTTGTTTCTTTGTTCTTTTGTTTTTTTTGTTCCCTGTTTCTCGAAATAGAAAAAGAATAAAAATTTGTTTGATAACGTCAATTAATTTTTCTATTGTCCGAAATAGAAAAGCAGCTATGGAATAGATTTAGAACAAAAATAATAAGTAGAAATAAGTAACTTCTTATTTCTGGAAACAATTTTTATAAATAAGCCATTGTCTTTCCTTTTTTTTTCCTTTTCTTCTTCTTCCTCGATGTCCACTACCCCTCGTCGTCCCCTACCATCCTCCATCGTTGCCCATTGCCTGTCGCTATCCTCTACCGTCGCTCGCTGCTGGTCACCGATCGCCAGCAGCCATCCACCAATTGCAAGCTAGAGGAGGAGAAAGAAGAAGAAGAGAGGGGAAAAAAATCGAAAAAATTTAAAAAGAAATTCTATGGCATAAAAAATGCCTTCTTATTTTATTTTTTTCAACAG
This sequence comes from Eucalyptus polyanthemos subsp. polyanthemos, assembly GCA_017140185.1. NCBI lineage: Eukaryota > Viridiplantae > Streptophyta > Magnoliopsida > Myrtales > Myrtaceae > Eucalyptus > Eucalyptus polyanthemos. The sequence continues at coordinate 31,510,428 of CM029458.1, forward strand.
ATTTTTTATGTAGTTACTAAACATGTTCTTTCACTTTGAAATTGTTAAGAATAGAAATATAAAAGGACTATTTTTATAAAAAGGACAAAACAACTTTCTCGGGTTACTGTTCACGGTGCTCTCTTCTCGGGCGATTTTTTCGTTGTTCCTCCTGTTGCTCGAGCAGTTGAATTCGGACTTGCTGACTGGCGATTGAAGCTGGTTCTTGGTGGGAAGTGGCGCCTCCAACCCGTCCACAAAACCCACCGAAGATGCCCCTGGTACGTCCCTCCTTATAGACTCGCATGGCTCTTCTAGGTTAGGGTTCTTCCCGCCAAGGTTGCTGCTGCGTTTTTTCTTTGAGAGGGATGGATTTGGAGTTGGATAGAACCCGTGTTGTGGATGAAGGGACTAGTTCCCATGGTTTATCTCCTATTACTACTGAAGGAGCCCCGTCGATGGCTTCACCATTGAATAATTAGAACCTTGGTACTGTTCCTTCTGGTATGGAGGAGCTACGAGATTCTCGTGCATCTGCTGGTGCGCAAATTGTCCGTAGGGGAAGGTCCCGATCGGTGAAGCCTAAGGGCAAAGATGTTGTGAAGAATCCTTCGGGCAAGACTTGGGTGGCTGTTGCCAAAACAGTAGCCAAGGGCTACGACCTTGTCTATATGGCCCCGACCCTAGTTAATAACAAACCCCGCATTGAGATAACCAGCCAACACTTGGAAGCTGCGGATCCAAAGATGCATGAATGCTTAATGGGTTACTTCCTTGGTCGCCGGATGCCATTTAAGGTGGTTGAGGAAGCAATGAAGAAGGCTTGGGGCCCGAATCTGGTGGATGTCATGTCGAATGGAAAAGGTTTATTTATGTTCCACGTTCCGGATAGAGAGTTTCGTAGGAATTTACTTGAGGGTGGGCAGATTCGAGTTGCCAGCATTCCCCTTGTTCTCCAACAATGGACCCCGGGTCTTGAGCTGCGAAAGGAAACCCACCTTTCGGTGCCTGTGTGGGTCAGGCTTTCGAACATACCCTTCTCTTGCTGGTCTGCCCAATTCATAGGGAAGATTGCTAGTGCACTCGGGAAACCGTTGTATGTTGACCAACGTACTGAGCAGGCGAAGAGCTTGTCTTTTGCGCGGGTTTGTATTGAAATCACAGCTAATCAACCTGATTGTGAAGTTATTGAGACAGTACACAATGGTAACATATGTGAGATAGGTGTGGAGTTTGAATGGAAGCCCATTGCTTGTGGGAGTTGTGGAATCTTTGGACATAAATGTGATGCTAAAAATAAATCCGCTGGTCCTTCTGATGTTTGTGCTGCTGAATCTCATCCCTCGGTAGAGATTGTGCCTCAAAACCAGGCTGATGGGGGAGTCATTGCTTCCCCTGTTGCTGCCCCATTTGAAGTGTATTCGGAGTCTCGAGACTTGCCTCGGGAGAATCCTTCCCAGGCTGTTGCAAATCAGGTAAGTGACCCGGGTACAACCTCGGATGGTTCCTCAGCTCACGCTATTGTTTTGGAGGTAGCGCTCCAGGCCAATTCTTCTTCTCCATCTCAACCTGCTTATGTGCCGAGCGATTTTGTGTGGCAGCAAATTAAAGGTAAGAAGAAGAAGAAGCAGAAGACTCCGGCCCCTGCATTCTCTTTTGAACCCACCTCTCCTCCTATAGGTGGGCCGTCTCTTAAGTTGAAGGAAGCTGTGCCTACTGAGATTGTGCCTGTACAGAAGCCTCCTAAAGGTCCTTCGAAGCTCTCAGTAAAGGGCAGTCCTGTGTCTTCAACCCATGATGCTGATGACTCATTACCAACTCCTGTCATGCCCCTTAAGAACCCGGATGATGAAATCACTGGTTTTGCTTCGTCTAGCAATGAGGATGAGATCCCAAGCATGCCTCCCTCTCCTAGAGCTCTTTCAGGATCTACTGGGTTTGGGATACAAGACCAACTTCTCCAGCTATATCCTGACTCGCCTGGACCGACGCTACCAGTGGTCCCGAAGGCGACTAAAGCTAGTCGCAAGTCCTCCAAGCGGAGGTAGTTCTCTTCTTTCCTTGGTTCATGTTTTTTGGCTTTTGGAATATCAGAGGGATGATGAACCCTGTTAGAAGGGTTGAGATTAGAAAGTTTGTTGCTTCTAATAGTCTTAGTTTTGTTGGCCTTTTTGAGACTAAAGTCCCTGAGCCGTTGTTTGTTTCTATTTCGTCTACCCTCCTGAGAGGCTGGAGCTGGCTTGCAAATTATGATCATTCTCCGCGTGGCAGAATCTGGATTGGATGGAACCTGGATTCCGTTAATTTTGAGTTGATTTCTCTTAATGACCAAGCCATCCATGGGCGTTTAAAGGGGATTTCTTCTAACTTTACGTGTTGCATCTCTGCTGTCTATGGGGAGCACACTTTTGTGCGTCATAGGCCTCTGTGGTCTGACCTTATTCTTTGTGATGATTTATTTCAAGATACTGCTTGGCTCGTTACGGGCGATTTCAATGTAATTAAGGATCCTATGGATCGCTTCGGGAGCTCTAATTCTTGGATTCCTTGCTTCGATGACTTTAGACTCTGCCTTGATCAAACGGAACTTGAGGACCTTAGGTACACGGGTTTTCGTTTTACCTAGTCGACTTCTTCGGGGTCAGGCAGGAAAATGCGGAAAATTGACCGGGTGTTGGTCAACACTAAATGGAGAATGGATTTCTCCTTTTCAGAGGCATCTTTTTTTAATCCCGGAATTTCAGACCACACCCCTATGGTAGTTAGGGTTGTTGATCCGAGTACAAGAAGGAAGCCCTTTAAATATTTTGATTTTTGGGCTGATCACCCTAACTTCCGTGATACAGTCCGTCAAGCATGGGACAGCCATGTTTGGGGGAGGCCCATGTATTAGCTGGTTTCCAAGATGAAGATCCTAAAGTGCCGCCTTAAAGCACTCAACCTTGAAGCCTTTTCGGACATCTCGATGAGGACACTGGAAGCAAGGGAGGCCTTGCGTTCTACCCAGCTTCTTCTGCACTCGGATCCCTATAATATCACTCTTGCTGAATTGGAGAAAGGCCAGCGTCGGACTTTTGTAGATCTTCGGGGCCAAGAAGAATCCTTCTATAAGCAGAAATCCAGAGTTAGATGGTTGAAAGAGGGTGATCGAAACACGAAATTCTTCCACAACTTTGTCAAAGCCAGACATCTAAACAACCGGATTCTCTCTGTTAAAGACAATTCAGGTTCGGTTGTTCGGACCCCAACTTGGTGCCGCAAGTTTTTGTATCTTTTTTCTCGGATCTCCTTGCTCCGCATTCAGGTTTGACGAAGCCTGCGTTGCATGAATTGACATCATTTATTCGGAAGCCTCTTTCGGATGACCAGGTATGTTTGCTTGCTTCACCAGTCTCGGATTCTAAGATTAAGAATACTTTGTTTTCGCTTGCTAAGGGCAAAGCCCCTGGCCTTGATGGGTTCACAGCCGAATTCTTCAAAAATAACTGGGACATAATAGGGTCCTCAGTCCTTGAAGCTGTTAAAGACTTCTTCTACTTGGGATACCTCCTTAAGGAAGTGAATGCAACTATTCTGACTCTTGTTCCCAAAGTGCCGAATGCCTGTGAGGTTAATGACTTTAGACCAATTGCTTGCTGCAACACTGTCTATAAAATTATCACTAAAATTTTAGCCAACCGAATTGCAGCAGTCCTTCAGGATCTTGTCAGCCCGTCCCAAAATGCGTTTGTCAAGGGAAGGAGGATCAGAGATAATATTTTGCTTGCTCAAGAATTGTTTGTCGGATTCCACCTTGACCCATATCTTCCAAAATGTGCGGTCAAAGTAGATTTTCGCAAGGCTTATGATACAGTTGATTGGGATTTCTTGGAACTTACTCTTGAAGCCTTCCGTTTTCCTCAGTGGATTATCCGGTTGATTATGGTCTGTGTGTGTACACCCAGGTTCTCAATCTCTATTAATGGAGAGCTCCACGGATTCTTTCCTGGAGGTAGAGGTCTTCGACAGGGAGACCCGATGTCACCATATCTCTTTACCTTAGTTATGGAAATCTTCTCTGGGATTTTGAAACTAAGGACTTCTGTCAAGGAGTTCAATTTCTATTGGAGGTGCAAGGCTCCTAAGCTTTCTCATCTATTTTTTGCTAATGATGTTTTCCTTTTTTGCCAAGCGGATTGGAATTCGGCAGTAATTCTCAAGAGAAGCTTGGACATTTTTTCATCATGGAGAGGACTGGTTCCCCAACAAGAGTAAATCTGATATCTTCTTGTCAGGTGGGACGCCATTGTTGTGGAATAGTATCCTTTTAGAGTTTGGTTTTCGAGAAGGCAAACTTCCGGTTTGTTACCTAGGGGTGCCGATAATCTCATCAAGGTTGGGAAAGGCGGATTGCCTTTAGTTGATTAACCGTATTACGGCTAGAGTTCAATCTTGGGCTCATAGATTTTTATCGTTTGCCGGGAGGCTCCAGCTTATAAGGTCAGTTCTCCACTCGATTCAAGCCTTTTAGGCTAGTGTGTTTACTTTGCCATCCTTGGTCATTTTAGGTATTGAAAGCATTCTTCGCCAGTTTCTGTGGAAGGGCTCCTCCCTTGATAAGGGGGGGGGGGGCTAAAGTTTCTTGGTTGGATGTTTGTGTGCCTAAGGATGAAGGAGGTTTGGGTATACGGTCTGTGAAGGACTGCAACAAAGCCTCTATGCTTAAATATATTTGGATCCTCTTTACAGACAAAGAATCTTTGTGGTGCCGGTGGATACATTTGAAGTTCTTAAAGAAACATAATTTTTGGGTAGCCCCTCAACCATCTGTTTGCTCTTGGGGTTGGAAGAAAATTTTTCAACTTCATAGTGGGTTTAGGCAGTCGTTTGGCTGGGAAGTTGGGAATGGGCAGTCAATCTCATTATTGTTCGACAATTGGATGCCTTGTGGCCCTCTCTATTCACTGGTCCCTGACTCCTTCTTAAATGACCCAGACCTTCCTGTGCATGCGGTGGTGGCGACTCTTTACTCTCATGTAGCTACTTCCACCAAATTATGACTGGAGGAATTGGGGTCTCTCATTTCCGACCCTCTCTTCGGCCTATGACCGGTTTGTTTGGCGCGTAGACCCTTCAGGATCGTTCTCTGTCGCCTCTGCTTGGAACTCCATCAGAGTCAAGAAGATTTGAGTCCCCTGGGCTCCTTTTGTCTGGGATGGGGCCTTGGCTCCTCGTTTTCAATTTTTGATGTGGCTCATCATCAAGAATCGATTGCCGACACAAGTGCGTCTTCTTGCTTTTGGTAGGATTGATCACTCGGTCTGTATCTTCTGCAAGTCCCAGCCGGACTCTATTGACCACCTTTTCTTCGAATGTAACACCTCAGCTACTCTAGTTTACTTCTGGGCTTCTAGATGCAATTTGCCACGGAGAAATGGCACATGGGTGGACAACCTTTACTGGGCTATGAAGTTTCTTGCGGGTAAGGATTTCTTTTATAGCATCGCTCGTTTTTCCTTTGGAGCTTTGTGTCATCTAATCTGGAAGAAAAGGAATGACATGATATTTCGAGGAGATACCTTAGCTATTTCTGCCCTCAAGAACCACCTGTTTAAGGTGGTCAAAGATAAGGCCATTACATATAAGAATGTCCCTGACACTCCAAGGAATCGTCGCCTTCAAGGAGGATGGGGGTTTTGACCCGTCAGTTTTCGCTAATCCTCCGGTGTTTTGAGCTGTTGGGAGTTGCGCTTTTCAGCGGTCTTCCCCTATTGTGCGGGGAGGTTCGGTTTGGAGGTGTTGTGCCTGTTGCTTTGTGGTTTTCTTTTCTTGTACAGCCGTCTGGCTTGTATGTGGCCCCCTTCCACTCTTCTTTTTTTTTTTTTATGCAGCTAGAGTGTAAGTTTTTGGTGCCTTTTGTACATTTGTCCTAAGCTCAGTAATATATTCTTACCGTTACCAAAAAAAAAAAAGGACTATTTTTATAAATAAATAAATAAAAACTAAACGCACCCTAGGTTAATCACTTCAGCTCTTATTTGAGACAATATCACTTCAAGTCATTTATTTGAAAATCATCATCATCATCATTTTGTATTAGTATATAAAACCCCAAATTTTGCTTGAGTTTTGAGCCTCGCACATGCTGGCTGGAGTCAGAGTCCCGTTCTTTCTGCCGACACCCGGCCACGTCTGTTCGAGACGCTTCCTCAACTCCTCCTCCGACTCCCTCTCTCCGAGCCCGACATCGTTCGTTTCGTACCTCAAAGACTGCAAATCCCTCCGCAAACTCAAGCAAATCCACGCCATGGTCATCCAACAAGAAGATATTAGACATGATGTCATGCAATGGAAGGAGACGGCACCTCGTTTTCTTTTTCAATTTTTTTTTTCCTCATTGACCGCGCTACTGGGTAGAAGAACACCACAAGTGCCATAACTTGGCACGCCGGGACACTTAGGTGCCATAACTTCAAAACGGTACACTTAAGTGCCACTTTTTTTTTCAAGTGGGACACTTAAGTGCCACCTCCGGCGACCCTTGCCGGAATCCTACGCGCAATATTTTATTATTATTTTTTGCCTACGTGGCTCACGGCTCCAAATCAAAGATAAAAATTAAAAAAAAAAATTTTAAAAATTTTTAAAAAAGTAAAATTTAAAAATTTTAATTTTAAAAAATTAAAAAAAAAATAAGAAAATTTTAAAAATTTTAATTTTAAAAAATTAAAAAAAAATAAGAAAATTTTAAAAATTTTAATTTTAAAAAATTTATAAAAAAAATTTATAAAAAAAATTTATAAAAAAGAAAATTTTAAAAAATTAAAAAAATTTTAGAAAATTTAAAAAAAATTAAAAAATTTAAAAAAAATTAAAAAATTAAAAAAATTAAAAAAATTTAGAAAATTTAAAAATTTAAAAAATTTAAAAAAATTTAAAAAATTTACAAAATTAAAAAAATTAAAAAAATTAAAAAATTTTAAAAAATTTTAAAAAATTTTAAAAAATTTTAAAAATTTTAATTTTAAAAAATTTAAAAAAAATTATAAAATAAGAAAATTTAAAAATTTTAATTTTAAAAAATTTTAAAAATTTTAAAAATAATAAGAAAATTTAAAAAAATTTAAAAATTTAAAAAAAGGGGGGTGGGGGAGGCGGCGGCGGCGGAGGTGGTGGCGGTGAGGAGCCGGCGGCGGCGGCAAGGGAGCCGCCCGCCTCCCTCCCCCCCCTTTTTTATAATTTTTTTCTAATTTCAATTTTTTTTAATTTTTCTTAATTTTTAAAAAATTTTAAAATTTTCTTAATTTTTTTAAAATTTTTTTTAAAATTTTTAAAAAATTTTAAAATTTTCTTAATTTTTTAAAATTTTTTTAAAATTTTTAAAAAATTTTAAAATTTTCTTAATTTTTTTTTAAAATTTTTAAAAATTTTTAAAATTTTCTTAATTTTTAAAATTTTTAAAATTTTCTTAATTTTTAAAATTTTTTAAAATTTTCTTAACTTTTAAAATTTTTTAAAATTTTTTTAAAATTTTCTTAATTTTTAAAATTTTTTAAAATTTTTAAAATTTTCTTAATTTTTAAAATTTTTTAAAATTTTCTTATTTTTAAAATTTTTAAAATTTTTAAATTTTTCTTAATTTTTTTTAAATTTTTTGAATATTTTAAATCTAATTTAATTAATTTATATACTATTATTTACACGTAGACGCGAAACGGCGTCGTTTTTGCATTTTCTCCGCCATGTCAGCGTGCAAAACGACGCCGTTTTGGACCGAGCTCGCCGGAAAGTCGCCACGTCAGCCATTTGGCCGGATTTTCGCCGGAGTGGCACTTAAGTGTCCCATTTTACTCCGATGATGGCACTTAAGTGTACTCATTTTAAAGTTATGGCGGCTTAAGTGTCCCTACGTCAAGGTTTATGGCAGTTTCGCGGTGTCCGACTGCCATCTGCGACTTGTACATAGCCGGATGCTAACATTGAGTGCTGGAGTAAGTGGCCATAGTGGGTTATGGTGTCATTTAAAATTCACACATAGCTAGCGTTGCAGGGGTCGATTACGGGGGCATGAGCGTGAGCTTGCAATTGTCATCGGTAGGGTCATAATCGCGGTTGAGAGATCCATCAAGATAAGATTTACAAGTGATCTCAATGGCGATAACCAGCATTGCTCATCTGATTGCTATGAGCGGGTTTGTGATCATGGCAATTCCTTTTCATTAATCTTTTTTCTTCTGCCGAGTGATGAGAAAGATGGTGAGGCTGAGCAAGACAAGAATAGACACCCCATCCGAGCGGAAAAAAAAAAAATGTAAATATCGAGCAAGAAGTGCTGTTAGTGCATTGTGGAAATTAGCTTTTAATCAACAATTAGGTCTTTGGCCAAAAACGAATGGATACAAGGTCAGATTCAAGATGTTCCTCCTGGAAATGAACTTTTACGTGATGGTACTTTTTAGGACTTGCGTAATCATCTTCTTTATTGGCAACTTTTGCAAGATTCATGTTGAATATGATCGAAGGGCTCCTTAGAATGAAGAGTAGTGAACTATTTAAGAACGACAGACACCTTTTCATGCCCTTGAAGAGAAGCTGGTAAAGTAAAATTCGCACCATTTTGTGAAGTTTCTCCAAGTCTGCCATGGACCTGAGGTATACTGTAATAAGCGAGAAGCAAATTAACATACAGATAGCCCAAGTACTACGAACTGCATAAGAAAAGGCATTTGCACTTACAACGAGTTTTAAAGTATGTCAACTAGTGCCCCCAGTAATTTATTAGACGAATGATGATAGCTTCAACGAACCAGGACAAGAAACCCCAGACCCAACTACTCTGGACATTCTCAGGAACAGATCCTAATAAACCGGAGTACGAGAGATAAAGCAATGAAAAGATATGGCAAGGAACAATATCAAACAGAACATTTGAAGAGACTTTGGACAGCTTAAACTTCCAGAAAACGGATCTTTGTTTTCCGAACTGGGAACAGAGAAATATTATTCCAATAGTGGTCCTAGAATCAACAGATTCCTCAGCATGGATAATCAGATAACCAGGTTTATCAATCCTACTTATAAATTTTTATGAAGAAGCAACAGGGTCAAACTCCGAATTTTGCTTTGTGACTATCTGAAGGAAATATAAAGAAGAAGATGCTTCGGACAAGATATAGATGGCTTGCATTTGTACTTCACTGAAACCAAGTGCATGGAAAATGACACGTTCAAAATATGTTTCAGGAGTAAATACCCCCGACCAAACACAGCTACCTTATCCTGGGACTCGGAAATAACGTTTTGCTGCACAATATCTTATTATATATTGATTATGTTAAATTGTGGACATTTGACTAGTACAGAGATATGCAGCACTTTAAGTGCAAACATGTCATGGAAATGACTATAGTGCTTTAAGTTTGTGAGCTATTTGATGTATTTTATGAACTCGTTTGAAACAATGGAAGAGTCAGATTACTAGGAACTCTTAAGATGCCCAGATGACATTTTTTCATAGCTAGGAGAGTATTACTTCCTAATCCAATTAAAAAAACAATTGATGGTCCATATTGGCACTTATGGAAAAAGCTATGAGAATGAAGCACCAAAAAAGCAATGAATACAACTAAAACTGCAACAAGAGGACAAGAGCAGAATTCAAACTTTATCTGACAATAACAACTAGCAAGTGAGCTTTTCTTCTTCATACTAGCCATCCAATGAACATATGAAATTGCAATAGGCTCCACACCTGAGTGATCCTTAGATCATCTGCTTTTGCTGTGGATTTATCTAAAATAGGTGAGTTGCGAAGCAATTAGATCACCTTCAATCAACTAGATTACTTTTACACGTCAATATTGTACTCCATCTGTGAGCAGATTGGATTTCGGATCTCTCTCTTTATCCTAATATGTGGCTCAACCGCCAGGGGAGAGGAGTGACTAAAATGCAAGTACTATCGTGATCTGTGAATCTCAGAAAGCTGGGGCGAGGGGTTTATGAAGGAATTCTACAGTAAATTGGATCCAATGCCTTTTTCTCTCTCTTTGATGGTTTGACGATATTATAGCTTGAACTCATTGCAATTTAGAGAGACTCTTATGTCGACATAGGCGATACTACTATTGTGGTAAAAACACAGGAATATTAGAATGGCATAAAATATGTACAAATTTTTTTTCTTAGTATCCACAAAAGTAAATCGGCAAGAAATAACATTAGAAAAGCAGCACATCATATAAAATCACCTTTCAATGAGGCCTACTCTTTTTGTCCAAGAGAGTCAAAGTTAGAAGTAGAAGAAAAAGAATGACTAAAAAACACTTTATATTTAGTCTCATATTTTCCACAAGAATACAATGACCATATCACGCGATATCGAGTTAATTGATTATGTACCATCAAGTCACAAATGCAGGCGAAGTAATATCTATGTATCTTTATGTTATGAACTCAAGTAAAACAACTGAACAATAGACACCTAAAGTAACTTAAGTTATGATCATTTGAGTAGGATATTACTTGCCAATCCATGTGATGATAGTACTTTGGACTCTCAAGAGCTGTGGTTCTAACTTTGTAAATAAAGTGTCCGCTAAGAAGATTGGATGAAACTAATCATTGTGGCATGGACATCCCTAATGTTTCAAAAGCAGGAATCAATATCAACACCCTGTAAAATGAGAGAGAGACATACGAAGCTATGATAGCCATCACAATGCTCATTCAAGAATCGAGAAGGTCAATGTTTCAACAAGCCAAAACAAATTTGGATTCTGCACCTGTCAAACAAACAGTCACCATTATTTATATTTAACTAGCAAATGAACCAACCCTACATCCTGCACATTCTCAAAACAATGTCAAAGATGTTAGTATACTCCTACAAGGTATTAAAAAGATCACACTCAAGGAGGGAAAATCAGTCAATATAAACTTTAATGTTGATGCCACTGTCAATCAGAGACTGAACTATTGCTTTGATTTAGTATAGGAAGCGGTGCACACATCAGCTTCCCTCGCCAGGCAGCCAAAATCCAGCCTATGGCCAAACAGGCAATTATGTCCAATCAAGACTTGAGTACAGCTTTGATGTCCTTAGAGTTGGCCCTGTGAGTCAGTGAAGTTGAGACAAAGTGCTTGGAGATAAAAACATCTAGCATGAACGGCTCCATGTAGGCTATGGTGTGCTGTGTGAAGGACATGTGCCTATTCGAATTCTTGGACTTTTTCCCCTTTTGGTAATTGTATGGCCAGCTATTGTTATCATCCAAGTAATCTTCAACTCCAAAGAAACTTCTTGGTGCTAAATGAGGCTGTTCAGACAAATAGTGTTGAGCTTACCAGCCAGCACTATCTTAGGACATGAAGGACCTAGGAGAGTACTATAAAAATCAAAAACAAAAAACTAAAGTCTTAACTACTAAACATGGTCACCTAAAAGCCAACATGCATACAATATCCCTACACAGTTTGATTAAGGATAGAGCAACCCCACATTCAATTGATTATCTGCTCAACCATTATGCTGCACCAGTAATATTATCAAGGAAATCACAGAGAGAGGACATCGCAAACTAGTAAAAGAATCAGATATTCAATGAATTCACCTGCCCACTGTGGATACCACATGTCAGCACAAAGACACCATGTCGAGAGGCATCAACACTGCGCACTAAAAGTAGCCACTTTGATCATAGCTGCATAAATAATAGTCTGCTAAAAGAAGATGAATGAAACTAACCCTCCTCTCATGGACATCCATAATGTTCCAAAAGCTGGAGTCGATGCAGACACCATGTAAAATTGGAGAAATATATGTGAAGCTATGATAGCCAACAGAATGCTCTTATTCAAGAATCTAGAAGGTAAATGTTTCTACAAAGCCAAAACAATCTGATTCTGCTATTGGAACAAATAGTTACAGTTATCTATATGTAATTGGCAAATGAACCAACACTACATTCTGCATATTCTCAATACAATGTCAAAGATGTCAGTATATTTCCATTAGGAGTAGTGCATACAAACAAGATCATGCTCAAGGAGGGAAAATCAGTCAAGATAAACTTCAGTATCGATGCCACTGTTAATCAGAGATTGAACTACTGCTCTGATTTTTCCTTCAAACTTGTCCCTCTCTCTTGGAGTATAGGAAGCAGTGCACACATCAGCTTCCCTCACCTAGTTTGCCAAAATCTACCTTCGGCCAAACAGGCCGATATGTCCAATCGAGACATCAGCACGGCTCTAATGTCTTTAGAATTGGTACCTGCAACAGCGCCCTACTTGCTCGTGACCCTGTGAGTGAGTGAAGTAGAGACGAAGTGCTTGGAGATGACAACATCTAGCGTGAACAGCTCCATGTAGGCTATGTTGCACTGCTTGAAGGACATGCGCTTATTTGGATTCTTGGACTTCATGCCCTTTTGGTTAGTGCATGGCACTGTTTTCATCATCCAAATAGTCCAACTCCAGAGAAACTTTTGCCTAAAAGCCAACACTCATACATCTATACAATTTGACAAATGTTAGAGTAACCCCCACATTCAATTGATTATTTTCTCAACCATTCTGCTACACCGGTACCATTATCAAGGAAATGACATAGAGAAGACATCCCAAGCTAGCAAAAGAATGATAAATTCAATGAAGCACCTACTATGAATACCAATGTCGGCACAAAGACACCATATCAAGAGGCATCAACACCATGCACTAGAACATCATTAGTGCACACGGTGCAAAAATCTTGCTTCAACATCCTACAACAGGAGACACTTTCTAGCAAATGAAAGTAGCCACTTTGATCGTAGTGAGCATGACACCTGACAGAAAGAAACGTTGTCTGTAAGACACCCATCAAATTTAACGAGAGAAGTGGGCAAGCACACAGCCCCATATAACAAAACCTCACAATCTTCAAAGCTGCACTAACAGAGGCTATGCTGAACAATTCATCAAACACCTAGAATGCAAGGGTGAGTAAGTGCTCAAAAGCCCCTAATTATCAAATCGCGTGACAATTACTTTAAAACCTAGTCGAACATTCTTTTAAGAAAGAGCGACTTACTATGAGCCAATATGGAATTTGAAGAACGCAAATTTCTTCCTTTTGACACTAGATTCAGACACACATAATTAGGCACCCAGATTTACCTGTCTTGCTAAATTCGGAGTGGATCGTTTCAAGCCGATAAGGTTCGGATGGTGGTATTAAGGTCGCCCTCCCAACGCCATTCATCCTCCACGTAGGAGAGGAGTACTTTATATAGGTTCGGTGTCCTCAAGGCACCCTTGCAGAATATATTCATCTTGGGGCACTTCATGATGTCGATACGCACCAACCATGGGAATCTGAAGGTGCAATTAGTGGGGGAGAAGCTCTCAAGGCTTGGTAAATCGTCAAGTGTCAACCGTTGCAGCTTGGGGAAAGAGATCTCCTCTACTCCATTTCGATCACTTGTCACCACCTCTTCCATCGCACCACAGTTTCTTAGGAATAGCCAAGTAAGATGGACCAGACTTGTCACTGCTGAGCAAGTGCCCATATGAACTAAACTAGCGCAATCCTCTACTGTTAATCTCATCAATCTCTGGAATGAAGTTGGGGATGGAAGTACGATTGACAAACTCGGGCACTCCTTAACCCACAGAACTTCAATCTGTTTGAGAATTTCAGCCATCAAGGAGCCATCTTTCCAAACTCGCTTCAGGTTACGTAGGTTATACAGGTCAAGTCGCCTAAGATTTCGCAGTTCTTGGAGAGGTTTTGCCATGTCAGTTAGTTCTCCACAGGGAGTCGCTCCCCCATGTCTAGACGAATCTTCTGGAAATATCTCCTCGAAGGAACTACAAATGACAACAAGCTCTTCTAGATTGGGGAATCTGCAGAGAAGGAAGTTGGAAGGAAAAGCGACATTTTCATCATGATAGCATGCCAAAACCAGCTCTTTGATATTGTGGAAGACGTAATGCTGCGGCATCATCATCATAACATCCTCCATCGTTAGTGTCAATCCCTCCAAGTGAGAAATGAGCTGCGGGAGGGAATCCGTTTAATTAGGCCACCAAAAGTTCAATGACTAAAATGTCCTGCAGTTTAGGGAAATAAGGAGAAACACAATTTTTTGGAAGTAGACTAGCAAGCATTGATGGCCATTATACAAGGGATGATTGTTGTTAGTGGTATGCCCAATTTTATTTTATTTTTTTGATTGATGTGGTGTGCCCAATTCAATCACAATATATTTCATGAATTTGGATAAAGAAAGTTATTAATTAATGATGCTTCAGCTATTTCAATTGTAATTAATTAAATTCAAATGAAAAACTTACATTTGCTAGTTTTAACAAATCAGGTAATTTTTATAGTTAGTGTATGTGTCTCGATAGTAAGATGTTGTATTAATGTTGCACATTGTTTTCGAAGCTACAATTCAAATATCTATTTTACTATAGATCATAAATATCATATGGCTTCATTTTCATGTAACTCTGAGAAGAATGCATTCAAACTCAACAAATGATTGGCAAAAAAAGAAAAGAAAAGAAAAGAAAATTTGAAATGACGAGACATGGGTGAAAAAGCAATCAAACAAGATAGAGATGATAGTTCAAAATTTTGATGGAAAAAAGAGTAAATAATAAAGACAAGTTGTTCATTCTTACAAAAGCAAAGTGAAACATCATACGAGCAACGAAACAAATAAAAAGTACATAGCTCCAAATAAATGGATCTTTTTAATGTTTCTTGTGCGGTTAAAAAGGAACCTAATTTCGTGTCGGTATATCACCGATATACCACTCAAATTAAGTTTGGTAATTTTGATTGAATGTTTGTAACTTGAAAAGCGTTGGTCAACCATTGGAATAAGCGTTGGTAGGTTTTTAATGTAGTTGGTGATCTTGAAAATATAAATATATATTAGTACCTTTCAAGATCTAATAAAAAGTTGGTCAATGAATAAAATCCATTGGCATCTTAATTTGGAGATTGTTGGTACATCAATTAGATTTTCATTTGTAATTTCAAAATAAAGTTTGTAATCTGAGAGGCGTTGGCTTGTCACAAGAGTAAATATTGGTTGATTATTAAAGTAGTTTGTAATTTTGAAAATGTTGGTACTTTCCAACCTAACAAGATAATAATAAGGTGACAAGTAACTAAAATTAGTTTGTATTTTATAGAAAATAAATGTTTTGAAAAACATTTTCCTAAAAATAATCTCTTATATCACTTGATAATAATTAATCAATGAAAATTCTTTTCATTGTCGATGTTAATTTATATATAAATATTTTTGTAAATTATAAAAATATTTTTCGTTCATTTATTTTTATAAACAATACAAGAGATCATTTTTTTGCATAAATTCCATTTTTCGTGAAACGAATGAAGTCTAAATGTGACTAATATCGGTACACCAATCAAATTTAATTTGGTAACTTCAAATAAAGTTAGTAATTTCAAATTTGTCGGTAAGCGCAAAAGATAAAAGTTGGTAAATTAAAAGTACTTGACGATTTGAAAGTAGAAAAAAAATTTGTCCTTTTTTTAAGCCTATTGATGAGTTACTAACATGTGACCAGATAAGAAAATTATCCATGGTGCTTGACAATTACCAACCATGGTCAAGATGTTTGAGTATGGAAATTTGTTTTGTAGCTAAGCTAGCAATATTCCAAGTGAACATAATACCATTTTTTTTTTTTGAAAAAATTTTGGTGGACAAGGTTGGTCAAATTAAATTAAATAGGTAAATCTCAATCATAAGATACGAGCGGCTCATTAGAAGCATAGCTATCTATGCAAGTTAATTTAATAAAAAGTGTTGTTCTTCAAAGTAAAAGCCGGGATCAATATATTTATATACCAAAGAATATGGGTTGGAAATAATTAACTGCAAATAATTTTTAAATTAATAAGCAATTCACAAGTGTGGTTAGGCGAGCATCAACAAGCATGAAATGTTTGACAATTTCAATTTCCTAGAGAAAATAACAAAGCACCAAGAGCTATGCACATAAACCAATGAAGACAATAGCAAAGAGTTAGAATCATTGATAAGGGCAGTACCTTTTCAAAAGAAAAGAGTGCAAATTGGTTCTCATTGGTAGTTGTATCTTGGCAGCCTTGAAATTCACTAGCAAATAAGAATGACCTCATCTTGCCGCAATGTCTTACTCGCAATTGCTTCAAGAGTGGCCATGCTGAAGTATGACTATTCCGGTAAAAGCTCCCTAGTTTCGGCAACTCAAGCAATCTTAGGTCGGTTAATTGCGGAAAGAAGAGATCACTTGCACTCATCCCTACTTCGTCTTTGTTCGCGATAATTTCCTCCACCCCACAATCGCTCACTAAAAGTTCTTTGAATTGTGTCATATTTTTTGCCACCGAGCTTGGAAATAAACTTTTGAGACTCTCACACTTGACAACCTCCATGCGTTGTAAGTGTCCAAAGGTAAGACCTCCTTGAAGAAGTCCATTCCACACATGTTTCATTTTCGGAAGCCGCGTCAAAACTATTTCTCCCAATTGAAAAGAATTTGTAGAACAAGCTTTGCTAAATTCAAACTCTTGGACTTGAAATGCTACTACTAAGGATCCACAATCGGTCACAGTTATCTTCTCTAGGTTTCGAAATCTTGTGAGCATATTATAAGATGAAAATATGGATAAAAGTTTCTCACAATGCTTCAGTACTAGTGTTTTGAGTTTGCCAAATGCATTTGAATCAAGATCATCAAGCCATATCTTCTCCATGTTATCCATGTGCAAGATCTTCATCGACTCCAAAGTAGGAAACTCAAACTGTTATATTCAATTTAATTAATTAGAGCCGATTCTCTATTTCTTCAAAAAAGAGAATACTTTGATTTTAAGAACAAAGAAAATCACAGGATGGATATTATCAAAAAAATAGAAAGAAAAGAAGACTAGACGTACGTTATTTCTTTTTAGTAGATGCCACTCCCTAAAATTTATTCATCTATCATATAATTTTAAAGTAGAAAACATAAATTTTTCTAATATATATTAAGCATTATGTTTAAGCAGTAGCATAATCATAACCTTCTTAGTTAGACAACCATATTCATTTCGTGCATAAGTTGTCTCCCATGAATCTCAAATTTAGCTCATGTTAGATTTGGCTCATTACAACATTGAAAAACACAATAGCCAATATATTGTCCAATTTCTTTGAATTGCAAACAACAAAACATAAACCAATTCGCACAAACCAATGCTTCATGAATCTTGCACTTAAAAAGTTCTCCGACAAAGTATAGACTCAAAGAAAACACAACAAATACTGAAGAAAAGGATCGAACAACTAAATCAAAAGATGGTAAATGCAAGTATGTATTGTTTAATTTATGTTGTACAAGACTCTTTGATCACTAGCTGATTTGTTTCTTTATAAGTTTGTTATTTGAAATTATCAAGAGTTGGGTATTAATCTTAATTTATTCCGGTTAGTAGTTCATCTCTTATTTAAGTTGCCTATAAATATAAACCAATTAAATATTTTTATTTAGTATTAATTATGAGTTGATTTAATAACTAAGTTTGCCTATTTAACGTATCTCCCCCCCCCCAATTGGCCTTTCTATCTCTTCCATATCTCCTTAGTTTCTCCATCTTTTCTTATCATCTGATTTTCCTCCACTTCCAACGATCTAAACCTAACTTTCTACATACTTTCATTCAACATTAGTTGGTATTGGATCTCAATCTGCTCTTCATCAATTGGTCATTAAGCTAGATCTCTTCAACATTAATTGGTATCAAAACTCCGCTTTAACTACTTATTATTGTTGTTCAACTATTCTAGACCAAAGGCCAACGCTATAGTACTTCTTTTAGATGCTACACTAGCATTTCTGATCCGATATGCTAATGAAGATATATGGCATTCATGCCTATTGAAACTTCAGCCGCTAGGCTTTCTAATTTATAGCCACTCTATGCTTGGTAAATTTTCTCAACGAATAATGTTACAATATTTATGAACTCTGATATTTCTAAATTTGAAAAGAGTAGGGCTTATCAAGATTATCATGTTAATTGGTATGTCAATTATTATTATTATGATTATCATGCTACTCTAACAATGTTGACTGTTAGGAGTAATCCGACTATTGTTGTGATTGTGGTTATCATAAATCCTTAATAATCTTCAAGAGGTTGAACAAATTTTAGTGGTCTGAAAGAATATTTCAACAATTTTAGCAAGAATTGAATAGATTCAATGAAAAACTGTAAAAAAAAAAAAAAAAAAAACAAAACAACAAGAAAACAATCCAAAATTAGTTCGCTATTGAGCAAAATAGCGTGCACAAGTGCTCTCAATATCTTCAAGTGTTAAATAAGGACTATGCTTGTGGGAATAGTGAAGTGAGTGGAGTAAAATTCTATTAACTAATCTGGATGAATTTACAAAAAAAAACCTTCTGAAATTAAGTAAAATCTGGAACATAATTTCCCTTATTGGTCATTCACATAATTGCAAATTCATGATGCTAAAATTTGTACTAAAATACTTAGCATGGCCTTATACTTCCAAGGTGCACATCCAAATCTCCCTTTTGTGAAGAATGATATATGACATGATTCTTCAACCATCTTGTTGTTTATTTGTCTTATTTATGAGATGTAGTCAAGACCTAGACCTTGCAATTGATTTACTTAAGTTTTAAATATTTTTGAAAAAGCATGATCTAAGTTCTTTTAGTAGACAATAACTTAGATTGCCTATGCAGCGACCTCAAATTGCATTCATTTGTATTAATTTATGACTTAATTATACCAACCAAAAGGTTTGGGACTCAATTGCACTTTTTGATAAAGGTATAAGAGTTCATTACGTCAACTAACAAATTTAAAATTTGATTGCATTTCATAAATATGTTTTAGGACCCGTGGAATGATTTTCCTGTCACAATATTTACAATTGATTTTTGGAATAGTGGCAAAATGATCCTAAAACTTATTCCGGTTTGGCATGTTTAAGAACTAAAACTTTTTCCCCCTTTATTAGTAAAACTTGTTTCAATTCAGCATTTGAGTCTTTCCATTGCCCAAAATATATATGGCATTTTTCATTGAATTTTCCTTTTTTTTAATTGTAAAAATGTAGTACTAATGTGGTGATGCCACGTTAAAAAATATGACAAAAAGTTTAGAAAGTACATATAAGAAAACAAGGTGGGAGAGAGAGAAGGGCTTGCGGGGGTGGGGTCTCTGGGCTTTTGCATTGGTGACGGCTGCAGCCATTCCCCAGGTCACAACTAGGGTGCTCGCCACCCTCGCTAGGCCACTAGCTATTGCCAAACTTGGCTCTTTGCCACCACGTGAGGGAGTGCACTTGCCCTCGCCCAAATTGGCAAAGGCGATAACAGGCCATTGCTTGCTCACGTCAAGGGTTGTTGGCCCTTGTCGGCAAGAAGGGAAGCAGTAGTGGTGTTCCCTATGCAGTCCTTCCCCCTCTGACTGGCGATCCCTCATGGGACTTTTTTTCATTTCCAGTTTCATTTTAGTGCTATTTTTGTTTTTCTAATTTTTAGTATGCTCTTAAATTTTTTTTTTCAAATTTTCCATGTGGCAATAGTGAAACAGCTCCCATTGTGCTTGAGGAAGCTCCATCACCGCGTTAAAGCCCATGTAGGGCTGAAAATATGATAAAAATGCAGAATTTCTCTACAAAAAAAAGGGACAGACTTAACAAGTCTTGAAATGCATCAATCATGCAAATTTTAGAACTAAAGTGCCGAACCAACACAAGTTTTGGAACTCGTATTGTCGTCAATCTTTGATCTTACAATGAACAATATTGAAATTTAAGCAGACATCTTTGGCATTGTCTGGACTCTAGATTATTAAAAGTTGTTAATTGAAGCTTAGCATCTCCCTATTATTTGTGCTTCAGCTACAATTTAGTCTAAGACTTAAAGAGGAAAGAAAAAAAGTATCAAGTGTTTGAAATTTATGAAAAAGTTTCAATATGCATTTTAATGTTTTTATATTAAAGAAGTAGATTTGAGATGTTTCTTATTTGAGGTCATAGATTTGTAAATGAAAATGATAAGTTATCGTAAGTGATTGCTCATACCCTTAGCTCAAACCATTAGGACAACAAACTAGATATGCCATTAGAGAGGAATGAGTGCAAACCTTTTCAATGAGTAAAAATGGTTGATGTGTTGGACCGCTGCCCTCTAATTTTATACAACTCGCATCTCCTACAATCACCTTCACAGCTTTACAATCTTCAATAGTAAACTCTCTCAAGGAGGGCCACTCTGAAATATGCTTATCTTGGTAGAAACTTCTAAGTTTTGGCATGTTGTGAAGATTCAGAGTGACAAGTTGAGGAATTACAATTTTGTCGGCTGCTTCTTCAGGTTTCTCTTCTTGTTTGTTGACAATGTACTCCATCTCTCCACAACCACCGAGACCGAGATATTGGAGTTGTCCTAGACTTTTTGCCATAAACACTATAAAAAGGTTTCTCAGACGTGGGCACTCCTCAACCGTCAAGGACTTCATAGAGTGAAGCAGCCTCTCTGACATGAATGAAGGAATCACATTCATTAGGTTGTGACAATGCTTCACCTTGAGGACCTTTAGACAACAAAAGGACTCCACAGGGATTTTCTTGTTCCATAGTTCTTCTTGTTGAACTCCCTCGATGTGTAGCTCTTCTAACTTTGGAAATGCAAGCTACAAGTGTATAGAGATAAATCGACAATACCCAAAATAAATTAGGGTCAAATCACAAAAAAAAAAAAGAAATATAACAAATAAGATAAATCGGGATTTGATACCTTCTCGTCAAATAGAGGATATAAACCATCACCAGCACAATTCTCTGAACTAAAACAAATCAAACTCTTAAGGTCACCAAGCTTGAGTTTGGTTAAATGACGGAACTCGAATGTCTCTATGGTTTTCCCTTTTCCTTCTTCTGTCACAATTATGTCCTGCAGATTATTGCAACAAGAAATATCAAGCACTACAAGTTCATGAAGAGTTTTGGCTGTGGTACTTGAGAGGAGATATGACAAACTATGACAATGTCTGACGTTCACTTCCATCAGACTAGGAAATGTCAAGGTTACTTTGCAATCACCCTTCAAAATGTTTGTCAGCCTGGGTAGATTCAACAGCTTTCATTTTTTTTTTTTTAATGCAGAGAGTTCCAATGGATTTTGCCTTTCCTCAGAGCTGAGGCTTACTAGTTCAAATAATGCTTCCAAGGAGGCACATCCAACCACCTCAATTTTACTCAAGCTCTGCAACATGTCCATTGAATTTGACGGAAAAACACGTGACAAATTTTCACAAAGTTCAACAGTGAGGGATGCAAGTTTGCGGAAGGACTGTCCGTGGAGTTGATTGTGCCATATCCTCTTTAGTTGGCACATGGACAAAAGCTTCAATTCCTCCAAGCTTGGAAACATAACCTGTGTACAAACCTCGTATATGTTGAATAACTGAAATATTTGGTACGGAATTTATTATGCCTATAATTTAGGGGCATCTTTGGAAATGGACAACATCATGAGTTAGTTCTTGCACCGTATTGCTAAATTTTTGGCACAGAATGATGATCCAGTTTATAAGAAATTGCCTCACCGACCAAAACTAGATGAATGCTGAATTTTAAAAAAAAAAAATCTATAAATTCTTACTTAACTTTTCAATGTCAATGTCAGCAATGGGTTTAATTCTACCTATATAAGAACCTAAGATACCCCCTTTCTCGTAACGAAAAGATTAATTTATGTGGAAAGTTAGTCATGTAGCCAAGAAAAAAGAATTACTTCATTTAGTAATTGATTTTAGCCGAGCATTATGCTTTTGTAGTTTGGGTCACATTATAAACATAATCTTAAGATAATTTAAAAAAGGTTTCCCCTATTTTTATAATAGTATCCAAGCAATAATGAACAAATGAATACTAGATGTATTTCTGACAAATACTTTCATGAATATTTTATTACAAAAAAAAAAAAATTGAACATGTGCAGCGCACATAAATTTTATTAGTAATATCAGAATAATTATTAGAATATATTTTTGCAGTAGATTTGATCACAACGGAAGGTGAATATTACAACCTGGGGTAAGGAAAAGAAAATTGGCCTATTGAATATTATATTGGATTTTTCATTTTGTAGTCACATAATAGTCCATCAATTAACATATAAGAGCATAAAAACATTTATATAATGGAAGTTTATTTAGAGCCACATTTCCACAAAGAATAAATTGAGGATAATTCTAAAATCAATACTTTAATGTGTTTATAAATTAAATATCTAAATAATCAAATTCGAATAAACTGAGTGCCTTTGAACACAAAACACTAAACAAAACATATGTTAGTAGACAATTTTTGTCGTTTGATGATACATGCATATAATTTGTTAAAATTACGCAAAATCTCTTGATTGAACTCTTATTGGAAGTAGCTCTTCTAATTTGGGAAACACAACCTATAAAAGCATCACCTGGCTAAAGTCAATATGATTGGCATTGATGCAAACCTGATCATGTATCCAATGCGTCACAAAGAAGAGAGGAAATCACATGAACAACGATCTAGTCGAGATAAAGGAAAGAGGAAAACCTTATCGTCAAATAAACAATGTGGACTTTCATAGGAACTAGCAGTTCCCTCATTCATCATCTCCACTCTTGGCGCTGGCAGCCTCAATATGAATGCCTTGAGTTCAGTGCACTCCAGAATTGACAGGTTTGTGAGGGAGGGAAACTCAAATGCACAACTTCCTGAGCTGAAACTAATCAAGCTCTTAAGGGAACAAAGCTTCAATATCTGTAAGCGAGAGAACTTCATTGCTTTCAACTTTCGCTCTTCACTTTTGTCACGCCCCGATCCTCAGGCACGCACACATCCGCCTCACTTGGTCGATTTTATAATGCGATATCCCAAGACAATGTATCGCCGACCCTTTCAATTTTAAGCACATGCGGAAGCAGTTAAAATCCCCAGACAATAAAACGATGGGATAGAAAAGCAGGGCCATATTTTTCATATTGAAATTTATAACCACACTTTTATACAAACCACAAATCACTTCATAACTATTAACATCAAAACGGAGATTTCAAAAGAAGACACAAACTTAGACGAACTGGGCCGAACTCAAGGCCCCTCTCAGAATTGTCTTCTTTTTCCAAAAATCTTTCTCTTCAGATCTCACCTCCGAGTTCTCCTTCTCGAATTCCTCCTCCTCAGCTTTTCAGCAGGGTCCTGAAATGGTTTTCCCTAAACTGGGATGAGACTACGTCTCAGCGAGTTCTACCCCACTAAGCCCGATTAGTAAACTACTATACTAAAGGCTGCCTAAACACGCACGGGCGCGAGAG
The DNA here is from genome assembly GCA_017140185.1 of Eucalyptus polyanthemos subsp. polyanthemos. Taxonomy (NCBI): domain Eukaryota; kingdom Viridiplantae; phylum Streptophyta; class Magnoliopsida; order Myrtales; family Myrtaceae; genus Eucalyptus; species Eucalyptus polyanthemos. Next base: position 31,533,787 of record CM029458.1, read on the forward strand.
GACTTACCTTGGCCTCGATCCCACCGCAAGTCAAGCATAATTCACAATAAACATCCGTTCACTTCAAACAAATCGAACCAGTCGATTACGTGTCATACGAATCAATCCCCATTGTGGGATACTTAAAAGCTAGGCCACGTGCATTCTCCAGGACGACCTTCCAAGTCTCCGAGTTCACGTGCCTCGAACCTTGGGCCCACGTGCATTCTCTCAGGCGACCTTTTCGCCAAAGTGATGCATCAAGTCACCGAGCCCACGTGCCCTTTTAGATGCCCGGGCCCACGTGCATTCTCTTAGGTGCATTTCACCAAAGCGATGCATGAATTTGCCGAGCCCACGTGCCCTTTTAGATGCTCGGGCCCACGTGCATTCTCTCAGGTGCATTTCACCAAAGCGATGCATCAATTCGCCGAGCCCACGTGCCCTTTTAGATGCCCCTTCCTGTCACCGAGCCACGTGCATTCTCCAGGAGTACATACCGAGTCTCCGAGCCACGTGCATTCTCTCAGGCGACCTTTTCGCCAAGGTGACATATTCAACCACTGAACTCACGTGCATTCTCAATGTGACATTCCAATTCACCGAGCCCACGTGTCCTCTTTCAAGAGGTCACCAGTCTACTTTCAACACCAATAACCAATGCCCAACGATTTCTCAATCAAATAATTAAATCAACTCAACAAAGCATTAAAATACTGAATAACATACTTGGCCATTTACCAATCAACAATTCAATCACAATCAATTCCAATCAATTTAGGGTAAATCCCTAAAATATCACAATTTAATTAAATTCCATACAACATAGAGCTCAGATAAATAAACGAACTGCGCCACGACGATCAGCACGAGATTTCGGTCGTTGGCCATCAAAATCTTAATTTCCGAAAAATAAATAATTAATTATTAATTTCGAAAATTAATTAATTAATATTAAAATTCAATTTAGCTCAAAATAAAACCCGATTAAATAAACGGACTTCACCACGCTCATTAGCATAATTTTCCGGTTCCAGGCCATCTCAGTTGATTTTTCGAAAAATAAATAATTATTTAATTTAATTCCGAAAATTAATATTTAAATACTAAAAAAATCCACTTAGGCCCGAAAAGCCTAATTGGAGCCCACTAAGGGTCGGGAAAAATCCCGAGGCACTTCCAATAATTAGTAGACAATGTCTACTTGCTAATTACACATTCAATTTATCTAATTTACATCACAATTGGCTAATAATTGCTAATTTATTCTAATCTAACAACTTAAATATAATTAATTAAATATAAACCAGCTTAAAGCATAATTAGCCACTAATTGTGGATTAGTGAGATTACTCACCAAATCGCGCGCAATTCGGATCAATCCGACGGCGGCGACGCGAGGAACGATTGTTCCCAAAGCGACTCGTGGATCCGGGGCCGGGAAACGGTCCAAAAGCGGGCCCGAAGTGGCTGAAACCCACTTCGTGGGTCTTGCTGGTCGCGGCTGAACGGAGCAGCTCCGGCGGCTAGGGCGGCGGGGGAAGGCCGGCGGAGGGCGAGGGGGTCGCGGGGGTGGTCCGGCGGGGCTAGGCGGTGGCCGGAGGTGGCCGGACGGTGGCTGGTCGGTGCGGAACAGAGAAGAAACAGGGCTGGGCCGAGCTGGATCGCGCGGCCTGGGCGTGCGCGGACGGCGGCGGGCGCGAGGGCGCGGCGGCGGTGCGGCTGCGCGGCGGTGGGACGAACGGCGAGCGGTCCTCGGCGAGCTGCGATCTCCGAGCTCCTGGTTCGCACGCGAAGAAAAGAAGGGGAAGAAAGGAGCTGGTTCGGTCGTGCAGGGGAAGAAAGAAGAGAGAGGAGAGAGAAGAGAGACAGAGAGAGAAAAGAGAGAAAGGGGATGAGTATTGACTAGTCAAAGTGAGGAGAGAGGAGAGAGAAATCGGTGGGGGGAGGTGGTCCGCACGAATGGGGGAGGGAAAAAGGGGAGAGGAGAAAAGAGAAAAAGAAAGAAAAGAAAAGAGAGGGAGAGAGAGGAAAAAGAAGAGAGAGGAAGAGAAAGGGAAAATAAAATACACATTTATTTATTTCATTTTTCCTTTTCTCTTTTCCTTTTCTTTTTAGTCTTCAAATTTTTCTTTCGATAATTTCTTTATGAAATTTGATTTCGTCAATAAATTGACGAACGATGAGACAGGATCCTAAAATAAGAATTATGACGCGCTTAAAATTCGATTCCCGAAATCGAGTTCAACTTCGTGGTTAAAAATCGATCATACGTGATTTTAGCTCAATCCAACCAATTAGGTAGCTTTTAGGGATTTTACGGCCGATACATCCCTTAACGGCTTCACCCAATAGGTTAGTTAACTCGTGAGTGATCAGCTCAGAGAAAAAGGCCATAGGCACGCCGACGAAATGCCCATTTCACTTTATCGAAACCGGGTCGAATTTCAGGATGTCACAACTTTCTTCCATGGCAACTACTTCCTGCATCTTATTGCAATCAGAAACATCCAGCATCTCAAGTTTATCAAGAGTCCCTGGATGTATCATAAGTGAAGAGATATCTCAAACTATGGCAGTTGTGCAAGCTAACGGTAGTCAGACTAGGAAGACTCAAAGTTGCTTGGGAGCTACTTGTCACTAACGCATCCAGCCTCGGTAGGTCCCACAACTTCACTCCGTTTAAGTTTAAGAAGACTAGACTTTTTGGCCTTTTCTTAGTATTGACAGCAACATGTTCGATTAATGATTCCAAAGAGGTACAGTTGACCACCTCAATTATTTTCAGGCTCTGGAACACCCCTATTCTATTTGATGGAACAATATGAGACAAATTTTCACAATCTTGGATTGTGATGGATGCTAGTTTGTGGAATGATTCTTTAGAAAGTTCATTGTGCCATATCTTCATCAACCCACATGACACGACGGTCAACTCTTCCAAGCTGGGAAAAAGAATCTGTATGAAACAACCATATGTTAGTTTCTCGACCAAGAACTCCTAAAAATCCTGATTTGGATGAAGTTGGTTACCTATGATAATATGCTCGATAATATATTTTCAAGAATGAAGTTGGTTACTTGAGATTACCATCATCATAGAAAAACGACAAATGCATGCAGTAGCATGAGGATTTAAAGGACATGCAGACAGAGTTTTCAACTGCTTCATCGGCGATAAGACTACACTTACCAAGAATAGTTTCTACGATGAACATATAATAGAAATTTCCAGAGATATTTACATACATTTTGATCGAAGAGTATAGGCAAGGGCATGCTAGAGTTGACACCACCAAGTGCTTGTTGTAAACCTGTATTAGTTGCTATCGTCTGTTGCTTTCCTTCGAATGAAGAGAATGTCATCATCTTGGGGCATTCAGATATCCTCAATCTTGTTAAGGTTGGACAATGAATACGGTGTGTCCCATGAGAGAATGTTCTAAGATTTGGCAATTCCTCAAGAGATAAGGAGGATAATAGAGGAAACTCTAAAGTGTGCATAGATGCAACTTTCTTTGACTCTTCTTCTTGCACATTAATAATTTCCTCCAACAGTTTACATCTTGCTATTTTTATTTCTCTTATTTGTTGGAGTTCTTTAGCCATGGAAGAAGAACAAATAAACCTCAAGTTCTCACAGCCTTGCACCTTCAATACCCTTAAGTTTCGGAAACACAACGCTATTCTTGAATTCTTGTTCCATATATGCCCCAACCTTGGTAAGTCACTCAAGGTTAATGTCGTCAATCGTGATAGAATCTTGACATCCCCACTAGTTGTCAGTTCTTCAACATCGAATACTTCTTGTATTAACTGACATCTTTCAATGGTTATGGCTTCCAAATTCTGTAGTTTTGTCACCAAGTTTGATGGGAAGACGCTCAAGAGGAACGCACAATCCTCTACCTTCAAAAAATTTAGGTTGCCCACGTCTAAAGGAAATTGAGAATTCCATATCTCTTTCAATTTGGGAAGTTTAGACAGTGTCAAGTACTCCAACAAGGGCAATGAAACCTTAAAAAGATAGGAGAATAACGTTATGAAGGCATATGCATTGATTCTTCTTTAGCAGCAAGGGGTGGATGATCCCACATAATCTCACAATGCTTATAACTAAAAGCTGTGAACACGCGCTGTTTGTGAAAAATTAATTAAGGAAATAATCTCACATAATGGATTTGAAGTTGACGGGAAAAAAAGGCCTAGTAGTGATTTTTCAATGTTGCCTTTTTCTTCTTTAAATTTTATCAACTTTTACACTTGACTTATCAATCACCTTATTGTCTATCGGGGCTTTATTATATATATGACAAGAGTAGGAAGATATATTCCATGGGTTATTGAGGTTATTGAATTTGCGCTTACATTTTGTGCTTTCCAAATTCTACAAATTAATGGCGTAGACTCAATTAATTCTTGTTAGTCATTAATTGTGGTATTATTTAATATCTCAAATAACAATTTACAAAAACCACCTTACTTATTTTCTACCAAATGTTTATGGACTAACAACATATTAGGTTAAAGAAAGACATAGAACAACATTAAACATAACAATGAACATTATTTAAAGGGCTTTTGATTGACCAACCGATAAAAAATATAATTTTAATTGATCAAAACGTGTAACTTGAGTCTGGCTTTTTTCTTCAAAGTATTCCAAAAACAAAAACATGCCTTATCAAAAGATTGAAACTAAAAAGTAATTATAAATTTATGAAGTAGTCAGAAAAATTTGTTGTCCCCGTGCATAACATGAGCTAAAATTCTAGTATATCTGTAGGGCGGAATAGATGACTTATCGAACCAAAGTCAGAAAGGGGTTCATCAATTTAAGATCCGTGGTTGGCCATAAGATCCATGAACTGGTCGCAGCAGCACCATATGGGCTTCAAAGTAAATTTCAGCAATAGGTTTAATTCTACGGATATAAGAACCTAAGATACCCTTTCTCGTCATAAAAAAGATTAATTTATGTGGAGAGTTAATCATGTAGCCAATTAATTTAATAAATGATTTTGATCGAGCATCATGCTTTTGCAGTTTGGATCACACTATAAACATAATTTTAAGATAATTTAAAAAAGGGTTTCCATATTTTTAATCTATACAAACAGAATAGTTACAGAAACTGTTAAATCCAAGCAATAGTGAACAAATGAATGCTAGATGTATATCTAATAAATGCTTTCAATAATATTTTATTACAAAAAAAAAATTAAACATGTGCAGGGCACATAAATTCTACTATTAATATTAGAATTAGTGGTTAGAATGTAGATTTTTGCTGGATTTGGTCACCATATAAGGTCCATTCTGGGGTAATGAAAACAAACTGCCCTATTGAGTATTATATCTGAATTTTCATTTCGTAGTCACATGATAGTCCATCAATTAGCACATAAAAGTATAAAAAAATTATATAATGGAAGTTTGTGCGGAGCCACAGTTCCATAAAAAATAAATTGAGGATAATTCTAGATTCAATACTTTCATGTGTTTACAAATCAAATATCTAAATAATCAAATTCGAATAAACTCAATACGTTCTAACACAAACACTAAACGACACAAATCTCTCTAAATAATTGTTGTCGTTTGGTTGATTAATACAAATTACTTTGTTAAAATTACACAAAATTTCTATTCATTATCTCTCCAAAGTAAGTATTTCAAGAAGTCATTTTTTAAGAAGACCGTAAAATGCGGGCCTTCAACTGATACCTTTGAAAGACATGGAGGAAATTGGAAAAGGCTATAAAAATCGGAAACTTAATTTATGTTATTTTGTCCATCTTTCCTCAGATTTTATTATCGAGAGTATCACGAATTGAGTAGCGAACTAACTTATTCTTACACTAGTATTTTTTCTACAATTAACATATTCAGTTGAAGGCAATATCCATGTTTATAACTCATTCATCAGAAGACTAGTCGGAGAAGGTTTCCTCCAATTGGGATGGTCCGGATGAATGGAAAGATGATACTTTTAGAAAGCATGAAATTTACCTGTTGCCCATCCAAGAATACGACTGAATGGTCCACGGTTTTATAGAAGCTCATCATCTCTGGCAAGTTTTGTAACGTTAGCCTACGCAGCTTGCATGACTTCGCGTTGGCATCATCATCAATTTCATCTCTGTATTCATTTATCTCGTCATCTCCAACAATTTGTTTCATCAAGTGGCATCTATTTATTTCAATCTCTTCTAGCTGCAAGAATATTCCTGTCATGGACGAAGGAAACAAATGTTTAATTTCCTCACAGCTTTCCACTTTCACAATCTTTAATTTGCTAAAGGATTCCGGGGTAAGACAATCGCGGCAAATCTTCTTCAAATTGTTCAGATTCTGTAGAACCAATGATTCCAGTCTCATAAATCCAGTGGACTGTGTGGAGCCGACAACATATTGAAGTGAGAGGTTATTTTTTACACAAAGATGCTTCAATTCCTGAAAACCTTTGGTGCACAAGTCATGAATGCTATCTCTGTCATCTTGCAATCCATCCAAGCAGAGATCTTGCGTTCTCCCCAAACATTCCTGCATACACGCTTCACGGAGAAGATTGCCAGAATCCAAGTTGAGCTTTAAACTTCTGGATTCTTTGTATTCATCGCACCAATGCGTAATTGCCCCAATTCGGATTTTATACTCGTTTAGATTCCCGAATGGCAGGTCGCTTGAGAGATTGGTAGAATGAGGAATGGTAATGTGCAAAGATCTCAACTTTTTCATGTTCTTCAACTCAGCCAGGCTGGCGTTGCTTCGCGGTGCTTCATCCTCGGCGTCCCATTGACAAAATCTGTCAATATACAGTTCTTCTATATTGACCAAGCTTTCAAGCATGCCAGGTTCAATAATTTGGAGCTTGAAGCACTCTGTTAAGTCCAAAAATCTCAATTCTGTTAATCCACCTATTTCTTTGGGCAGCCGAGCGATTATAGATCCGTGGAAACTTAGAAATTGCAATCCTTTTAGCTTTCCAAGAACAGTCACATCCTCTAGATGGCAGTAATCAAGACACAATGAATTGAGGCTTTCAAGGAATTTAATTGACGTAGGTAGAGAGGTGAAAGATAAGCAAGTCAAGTCCAAGACTTGGAGCTTCTTCGTAGATTCAAAAAATGACTCAGAAAATTTGAGAGACTCGTTGTCTTCGGCTAACAGAAACATCTTCAAGTTTGGGCAATCTAATTTCTCTGGAAGCTTATCAATGCCCACAAAAGGGAAGGATATCGCGGTGCATTTGCTAAGCTCATCCTTTGACCATTCTTTAAACCCATAATCTTTCCTCCCTATCAAGGCCTTCCACTCTGTGGAAGTAATAGAGATGGCCATATCAACAAATATGTCATGCATTTTGAGGTCTTCTATGTCATCACTATCTAATAACAAAGAAGAGTTTCGTAGGCAACGTAAATCCAGGACCAACCTATCTCTAGCGCTTTCGATGGTCATGCTAAATTGTTTATATAAACCCAAACCCATGCAGTAGGCAAGGATACACCTCATGACAATACTGCTAGAGTAGAGAGCACAAACCAAGAACAATTTTTTGATCCTCTCATCTCCTAATTCATTGTAATTTAGTTTAGCTATTGATTTTACATCTGACACGTCTATATGCGTCGAAGCATTCCTCCATGCAGCCAACTCTCCGTGTTTCAACCTTTTTGCCGACAAAACAATCAAAAGTGGCAAGCCTCCACAATTCTTGACCACTCCATCTACCCAGGGTTTAATGTCAAGATCATTAACGCTGTCCCCCACCGTCCTTTCAAAAAGTCTTCGTGTTTCTCCATCATTTAACTCATTGAGTCAGAATTCTTGGTCAGAGCACATGTCAATGCTCAAAATTTCTTGATTTCTAGATGTTATCAATAGGTTGCAGCCTTTTACTTTATTATCATATCCGCAAGGGATTCCAACTTCATTCAACTCTAACTTTGTCCACAAATTATCTAAAATTATGAGAATTCTTTTCTCAAAATAACTCTCTAATCTCCTGCACAAAAGATCTGCTCTCCCATGAGTAGTTTCCTCATTCATTATATATAGACCCAATGCATAAGCAATTTCTCCTTGGATTCTTCTTAGATCTGGCTTGCGTGATACTTCTGCTAAGGCAACCACATCAAATAGCTTCTCTTTCTCTACTCGCCTTTTGATGTCTGCCAAAACCTTAGACTTGCCTACCCCACCTGGTCCATACACCCCAACCACACATACCTTGTCATCAGCTATAGCCTTAATTACCTTCTCTATGAATGAAGCCCTTGACTCTAGGACATCTTCATTATTGTCAGCAGATCTAGTAACGGAAGTGGTAGCAGTGACGATTCCTATCGGAGGATGGTCATAGTGGACCTCAGGGAAGTTACTTTTTCTTATGGAGTTCTTGAATGACTTGAGTCATCTTCTTCACCTTCCTGCCAATTGGATGGCGCACCACAGGGTTGGGAAGCCACCCATGGAAGCAAGCATCTTTGGCACTTTCGCCATCTCTTAATAGGTTTTCTGCTTCCTCAGCCTCCTTCTTCACACTTTTCAGCCAATCCTTAACATCAGTGAATATAGGTTTCCTGTCATACAAGGCTTTGTCGACGGAGTATTGCACCCTTTCCCTTGCATTCTTCAGATCATTGACTTCTCTCTTGAGATCTTCAACATAGCTCTTGTAGGACAGGACGTACCAAAATTGACGTCCAATGGGAGCAAATAGGTACTCGCCGAGTTTCAATACAAGGTTTGATGCAACGGAGGTAGCAAATGCATCACACATTTTTTCTGCTTTTATTTTCAGCAATTTCTTGTTCCCCCCGCCTCCCTCTTTTGTTCCTCTTGTTGTTGCCTCCTTTTGTTATTTGCTTAAAGAAATGGGTGTGAAGGAAACCGAACAAAGAAAAGAACTAATCACTCGGTGTATGAAAGGAAAGGAAGAGCAAAGTCATAAAATAATGAGAACCGTGAATCAAAACCAAAGAAGAGAGAGAGAGAGAGAGCCTTGAGTGTACGGAAGCAATAGTAATGTAAACAAACAGAGAGACCGAGGAATATCAGCAAGAGCAATTTAGAATCAGATTGAGGATAAAAAAAGAATCAAAGAAAAGAAAGACATCGGCACAACGCATACTAAAAAGGAGCAGTTAATGGGAAAATTCGGTTGCTCCTTGGCTCACCGCAGTCGGTGCACCGAACTAACACGTTACTGGTCTATGTGGACGATTTGCAGATGATCTTGCGAGGACAGACAACACGGTACTGGTCAACCACGTGCAGTAGAAGGATAAATTTCTTTCATTTATTTTTTCTGTTATCTTTTTTTCTTTATTTTAGTATCTTGATAATGGGGATGGCTCTTCGAGTGCTTCAACAAATTTTGCAGACTCCATCACAATTCCACGCTCTCATAGTGTTTCCGCGAGAAAGTTTAAGTGCGTTCCAATTTAGGACTTTTAATTATTGACTGATAGAATTATTTAAAACTTTTTCCCAATATTTTAAAGCTTGAAACATTTCTTTGTATTTTCATGATTTGCAAGAAATCAATAAGTACTTTTTGAAAAAAAAAAAAAACATTCGATAGCCGTTACTTGTTGTGATGTTTGTACCATTTATTACTCGGACTTGAGTATGGAAGAGGTTACAAACAATTATTAGAGCACAGGAGATATTTTTATTTTATCAAAAGATATATATGGCTACATCTAAATTTGAGAAATTGTGAATTGAAGAATAAAGTCGCACCAACTAAAGGTTCAGATCTTATTATCTTATTTTACATAAAAGAAATGTGGGGCAGTTACCACCTCCTCTTTAATTTGATACGAACTTCCGATTATCAATTGACCAAGATAGTCTTCTACCTTCGGAAAACAAGGTCAATCACCAATTCACCCACTTTTATCTCTCTCATATGTTCTCTTCACCTTCTATGTTTATAGCTAACTGACTAATATATCCTTCTATGTTTGAAAATCAATTGAACATGAAGGATGCGTTTGATAACACTCCTGGGAACAAGTGTTTCTGTTATTTTGTTCCCGGGAGTAAAAATGGAACATAAATGTATTTGGTAAGCTTTTTATTCCGAGAATAGTTTTGGAACAGAAATAAGAAATAAAAAAAAGTTGCTTCTTATTTTCGAGAACAACTCAAGTAACAAGAATCAAGAATCAAGTTTTTTTTTTCTTTTTTTTCTTTCCCTTCCTCCTTTCTTTCCCAGCGACCTCGCCAGCCATCAACGAGGCCCCCCCGAGCCTCAAGGTGGTCAGGAGGCTCCCTCGAGCCTTATGGTGGCAGGGCGAGGTTAAGACTCGCCTAGCCATGGCAAGGCTCGACCTCACCAGTGGTCGGCGAGCCTCCCCCGAGGCCGACCTTGCCAGCCCTTCTCTAGCCGGTCACCGGCTAGCAACCAACTAGAGGAAGGATAAGAAAAAGAAATAAAGAAATGTATATCAATAAATTAAAAAAAGTTCTAAGTCATAAAAATACACATTTCCCTTCCAGGAACATAAATTTAGTATAGTTACCAAATGCGTTCAAATGCTCGTAAACTGTTTTCGAGAACAGAAATAGAAAAAACAAGTATTTCTAAAAAAAAAATTATTAGAATAGAAACGTTACCTAACAAACCCTAATCAATCATACTTTTTAACAAACCCTAATCAATCATACTTTTTGTAAATTATGATGGATTAATTTTTGTAAAATTGGTAATTCTGTAATTTTTGTCCATAAACTACTTTACTTGGATTTTTTTTTTTTTTAGGTCAGAACTACTTTATTTAGATTGTTAATTCTTTAATGTAGCTTTTCAATTCTTCTAAATTGTAACGGGATGACGTGAGGCATTTTTATACAGAGCACTGCTAACTCCTATATCTTGGCCTGAGCGAAGTTTCATCACTGCGGTTCTGCGACTTCTGTCCAACTTGCCCACATAAATAATTGCAAATGACCATCAAACAAAGACAAACAAAACAAGGCGACAAAAATTCAGGACTTCATGAGTGGATTTGTGATTGCGGCCATTCCTTTTCTTTTATGTTGTTTCTTTTTGCCGTGAGATGATAGAGATGGTGAGGCCGAGCAAGACGAGGGTAGACACCCTGTCTCGAGTGATGCTGCGAACGGCGCTTTCTCCATGGTCGCCTTTGCGGACTATGTTTCGTGGAAAAACTGATTATATCGTCGGCTACTGGAGTCGAAAAGAGCACCAAGAGCGACGGGACGGCGGTTGCGGCCATGCTTATCTCGATGCCAGCGTGGCCACCACCGCCGGACACAGCCCCTTCCCCTCTCACTGCTTCCAGTTTCGTTTTATTCTTTTCTTTTATAGAAAACATTCTATTTTGTGTTTAAAATTATTTATTTCACTTTTTTTTTTTAACTTTTTTATAATAAAAAAGACATGTCAACTTATATGTAAGCATATTTGTCAACTGCACGTAATTCATTTGGACGGAAAAATAATGGTGGCCATTTGTATCCCTCCATTACAAGTGAGTGCTTTTTTTAGACATTTGAAATGCGGAGTCATTTTTGTCCATTTGATATATATATATATCTTACAAACCCGAAATTTTCAAAGAACCTTCTCATCCTAAATAAAAGAGCACGAAAAAGTTGATTTTTCCCTATTTAATATTTTTTTTTTGTATAAACAAGAAGTACTTAAACTTTTGAAGTTTTTAATCCAAAAAAAAAAAAAAAACTTTTGAAGTATGACTAATCCACGTGAACGCATGTAAATAATCCAATCGATGTACATCGAGACTTACAAGACACTTTTTAAAAGCATTTTTTTAGGAAGAGATATAGGATAATTTGGGTTCATGGTTCTAAAAGTTGAACTAATCTGCTGCGTCACCTATTGGGTAAGTGGAAAGAACCTGAATCTCGAGAAACCCCTTTGAAAATGTATGCGGCACCATCACTGGCTAGATTGGAGACGAAAGGAGTTATGAGGCATAACCAAGTCAAAACATAATAGTAATAATTTCTTCGGTGCCCTATACATTTTCTCGCACTTGTCTGGATGATCCAATAAATTACTCATTAATTACTCTATGTTTGAAAATATTTAGCTGAATAGACGTTGGTAGTTAGGAACTTCCTCTGTCGTTGTATGTTAAAGCCTATTTTATTTTACAGCACGGACTCATGTGCTTCTGTCAGTTAATTTGGCTCTTTTAACAAGAAATGCAATTTACTTAAATCATCTGTGTGCTTAGAATAATCAATTTCCTTAAATCTGAATAAGATCGCTTGAAAATCGGCAATACAAAATCAGACATTAGGAATAAAAAGGAAGTATTCAATGATTCGCAAAACAAGAGATCGTGTTTCGATTGGCCATGGTCATGTGAGGGGGAGAATATCTGGTGCACGCGTGAGGTGAGAAATGAACAAAATTCCACTCGACATGCTTGGAGTGAATTGAAAGTGGTCGGAGTAATTGGCAATACCTTATTAACTCATAAATTAATAAAAGAGGTGCATGTTTATTGGTAGGGAAGAGACTTAACCAAAAAGAGTGGATTATGTTCGGCGGTCAAAATCGGATGGCAAGATGACATCCTAAATAACCGGGGGTTATCAACCTTCACCCCTCATGATGATGTTTTATAATTCAATTAATGCATTAAATTAATTGGCAAATTCAAGATCTTTTTACCGGTCATGTTAAGAGAAAAAGGACCCAACTTGTTGATTCATTAGATTTAACTGAAGCAAAAGGTTTTTATGAACAAAATTTTGTTGGATGGTCACATCCTCGCTCTTCTATTCTCTTCCTTTGGAGTATCATTACTCATTAGTGATTAGGACTCTCGCACAAGCCAGCACAAAACCGAAAATGTTACCTGATATGTTATTTTAGCGTATTAGATTATTTTCTTCCGATTCATATAACAGAATAGAATGTCAAAAAGTTACAGTTATCATATTTAATTTTGTTTATCATTTCTTCTTTCATCACTTGTCAAGTGAGGTTGTGAGGTAGATGGAGCCTCAAAAAGTTGGGTCCTATTTTGTTAGATAATGCAGTCATGTGCTAAGCATAATAAAATACGAGCATCAAGTCAAGAAGATATACAATATGTTACAATTTATAATTTACTAGTTTGTTATCAATCGAGTAAGTTTGATTAGCATGTGTTTGCAAAGGTCTTTTTTCTCTCTCTCCACATTTTTTAAAACGTTTATTTGTGTGGGGTCCTCTCGATTAATAAACGGATAAAGAAGTTTTGAAACAACTATGTCCAATTCCCCATGGATATAGTCTTGCACTTTACTACGAATAAAGCAGATGGAATTTTAGTAGGTTGTCCGTTAAAGACATTTGATGTATAGATATATGAACCAAAGGTGAAGGCCCTTAATTAAAGGTTTTCGCATACCCACCTTTCAAGAAAGAAAGGCATGACTTTTAGTCAGCCACCTCGGTCTCTGATTATAGGCAATATTTTGAAAACAATATAAACGGAATAATAGTCGGTATGTGATTCCTCTGTTTCAACCGGTCCAACTATTTATACTAATCAGTTTGAATATAAAAAGTGAAGTAATAAACAATATATGTAATATTTTGAAAGGGGAAATTAAAATCAACGGTCTCTAAAATTTGACCCAATATGTAATGTCATATTTGGACTTCTAATTTGTTTAATGTGGTCCTTAAAGTATTCATAAATGTTCCATGTTTTAAACTTTCAATTTGTTTGATCTAGTCTCTCAACTTTGCATGATAAAGTCAAATTAATTTTTCTATAGCATTCACAAGTTTTCATAGTTACACTATTTGTCATATTTTAAAATATAGCTTCATTTTATTTCTTTTGTTAAATCAACATAAAAATAGTCGTTTTATTCATTTTTTTTTTTACATTTTTGATCTTTATAAATATTATAATAGTTTCATTTAGTAAATTTAGTGATGCATAAAACCTTAGAGAAACAAATATCGATGCATCTGAAATGAGTTTGTGTTGCAATTATTTCACCCATTTTGTTTCTTCATCCATGTTTTTTCGGCTTTTGGGTTTGTAGGGTGAAATCAATGCAACCAAATTACCAAACAAAAAGGTTGAATGTGAAACAAGAGCAGATAGCATACGAAAAGTAGATATATGATGGCATGAATACCAGGAATTGCTTCACTGTAAGGATGCAAGGGAACTGAGATTTCTTGGCTTCACTGCTGACTTGTCTGCAAGATGGGTTAAGGGCAATGCAGGCCAAAACCAGTCCTGATTATACCATAATATAAGTGGACATATCAGCATGACGCAAGAACAAGTGGACACTGTGGGGGAAGAATACAGCAGGGAACTGAAAATTTTTTGATGAGAAAATGTAATGGAGGAAGATGTTTCAATACCTTCAGCTTCGACTTGGAATGGCTAGAGGGTGAAGGGATTCTTAGCTGAGTCCATCCCGCACTGACTAAGCCCAACTTTCTAGCCAAGAAGAAAGAGACTAAGCCCGACTAATTGGACTGGCCGTCTGCTGCAACAGAAATCGAGAAACCCAATTAGCAGTCAACAGGTCAATGTGTTGTTCTCTGGAAACCAGACCCTGGTATTGTCCAAAACCTCTCTCTCTATTGCTCGTAAAAAAAAAAAAAAAAATTAGTATCACAAAAAACTTCAAATTAATATACTTTTAATAAATTTATCTTAAATTAATTTTTTAATCACCCAAAGTCTCAAACCGATACACATTTAATGAATTTACAAATTGATATATTTGTGATAAATTTTTGAGATTTTTCATGATTAAAAAATTAATTTAAAATAAATTTTTTACAAATATATTAATTTGAGATTTTTCATAATATTAATTTTTTTCTTAATATTTCAAAGCTTAATACATCCCTTTTCATTTTCACGATTTTGCAAGAAAGCAATAAGTACTTTCTAAAAAGATAGTTAACAACCCGGTACTTGTTTTGATGTTTGTACCATTCACCAATTGGATTTGATTGGTGCGAGGCTACAAATTAAAAGATGTCATGCACTTTTTAGATGGCTGGCAATTGTTTTTGACGTTTGTACCACACGCCAATTATTTTGATAGCTGGTACGTTTTAAAGCATGATAGATGCGGTGTCACCAATAAATTGAAAGAAAATTTCTTTAAAATGGTTGCATCTAAATGTGAGAAATTCTAAATTGTAGGACAACATTGCATCAATTAAAATTTTTGATATTGTTACTTTATCTTAAATAAAAGAAATAGAATAAGGCTATTTTTACCCTCTCCTTGATTTGGTATACACCTATTATTATCAATTGACCAAAATATCCTTCTATGTTCGGGAACAAGGTTAGTCACCAATTCACCCTACCCTGTTTTTTCTCTCTCATCTCCTCTTCACCTTCTATGTTTATTGTTAATCGACTACATATTTTTCTATGTTTGAAAATAAATTAATCATCAATTAACCATACTTTTTTGTAATTTCTGATGGATTAAATTTTGTAAAATAGTTAAGTTTGTAATTTTGGTCCACAAAAGACTACTTTGCTTAAATTGTTAATTCTTTAATGTAGCTCTTCTATTCATCTTAATTATAATGGGATAGCCGAGACTATTTTTATATGGAGGACTATGGACTCTACATTTTTACTTGAACAAAGTTTGCATTCTCCTAACTCCCTCTCTCGCACGCCCGCATGCAAACACAAATACCCATGTTCATCGTTTGTCAATAAAAAACTTGCAATTAAGAAATTGATTAGTTGAGAATTGTATAACACAAGGATGAAATGATGAGGACAGAAATCATCTCTGCAATTCTGTCCAACTTGCCCAGATCAATAATTGAAAATGGTCATTACACAATGACAAACAAAACAAGACAACATAAAATCACCACTTTATCAACACACAGCTTGCTATTAAGAAATTAATTAGTTGAGAACTAGTGTGTAACATTAGAGGGAAACAAAATGATGAAGAGGAACAAATATCACCACGTATCTTGATTCCCCTAAACACAATTTCAACCCAAGCCCTGATAGAGCGGGTCGTTTCCAACTTGTCGACGGCAATGACCTTAACATCTTTCGTTCTTTCTTTCTTCATTTTCGATGACGTGGAAGGAGGCACAACACTTCTTTTTCATTTTCATATGTATTTTTCGTTTTATCATGCTTTGTGGACTTAGACAGAGCAAGTTGTTAAGAAATAGAGTCGGGTCCTATGGGCTGGAGGACCGTTTGAAGTTCGAACAGAACTGACTGGGCCTACTCAGAAAAAAATAAAATAAAATATATATATATATTTTAATATCCAAGATCTGGCTTAGCACACCTTACATATGCTCAAGGCCACCGCCGGCCCGACCGGCCCAATAAAGACCACTGACTATACCTAGAGGGATGTTCTTACATTTGAGAAGTAAAAAAGATTATACTAAAAAAGCACTTGTTCATCAAATGGCGCTCAAAATGGCGCTCACGTGGCAAGCCGACTTTACATTTTTTATTATTATAAAAGTAAAATAAAATAAAATAGATTATTTTAAACTTAAAACAAGATAAGTTTTTTTTAATCTAAGAAACGAGAAAAAAGAAAAGAGTAACAGAATCTTGAAGCAAAAGCAAATGTCGCATTTTCCTTCTCTTTCTTCCTTTCAATTTGCAGAGAGATACAAACACAAAAACAAAATACAGTATAAGAGAGGAACGATTGAAGGGGAAAAAAGTTATGAATCAGAAGTTATACCACGAAGAGCATTAATCAAACAGTTTTAGAAGATGCAAAGGAGTTCCCTTCATGTGCTTTGGAATACAAGGTTAGGATTAGAGTAAATGATTAAAGGGGTGCGAGTGCGAGCCTGCCTGTCGTCCATGGGTTTGGCAATGACCCCAACACACGCCCTTTGTGCTTCTAGTTTTCGTTTTGTTTGGTTTAACAAAACTATTTTATTTTGAGATTAATTGTTCTTTATTTACTTTTTTAATTGGAAAAAAACGACACTTTGGCTTACATGTAAGCGGCGTTTGTCACGTTGGTTGCCAACTAGGTTTATTTGGACAAAAAGAATAACAGTAGCCTCAATTAAGAGTAAGTGCTTTTTTTGGAGACATTTGAGAAGTGGGATCATTTTTGCCCTTTTGATGTTATACAAAATTTTATGGATTCGGAGTTTTCATCTAAGAAACCTTCTCTTCTGTGAAAAAAAAAAAATAATAATAAATTTTTGATTTTTTATCTAATAATAATAATAATAATAATTTTTTTTTTTTTTATAAAAATCATGGAGTACCCAAACTTTTAAAGTCGACTAATCCACATGAATAAATGTAAATTACCACATTGATGTACGTAGGGACTTATCAAATACTTTTGGAAACCATTTTTGTAGGAAGACAAATAGGAAAATTCATGCTCATGGCTCCTAAAAGTTGAACAAATAAGCATTTTAACCAATGATCGAACGTGGAAAACACCTTCATTTCTCAAAACACTTTAAAAGTATATGCAATACCATTTTTTTTTTTTGTTAAAATTCGCAATGCCTTTGCAATTGGAACTCCCATAAGAGCAAATTGGATAGCGTAAGGAAACTATCGAACTAATTAATGCAATGGTCAACCTTCAGCGATTGAAAGAAATGTGGTCTCAAATTGGTGTTATGCTAATAAACTTATTGGTCTTTTGTCAAATTGACGTTTTAATCAGCACTTATGTCTTTGCCCAAAAAGAAAAATCGATACTTATATAAGAGTCGAGGTGTTCAAAGTGGAAATTAATTACATAAATGATACTATTCTTTAAGTGCCATGTAATCATCTCCTAGACTGGCAACTTTTGCTTCAAATTATTTTCTTCAACTCAACCAAAAGGCATTATCCTCTAATGACCATGCTTGTTGACAATTATGGTGTGCTGTGGTGCCGTAAGCGAAGACATTCTCCTCAGACACTTCCCATCTTATAAGGACAACTTTTGATTAATGAGCAATAATTTACAGTGGCTCACCTTAGGATTCCCCCTTCTCGCTTACAAATGTATAAAAAAGGCTAATATTTCATTATTAGTTACTACATCGCCGTATAACTTTTCTCACGCTAGTGTGCACAATAAAATAATTTTATTTATTTATTCATTCCTCTATGTATGAAAATATTTAGCCAATGAACAGCTCGTAGTTAGGAACTTCCATTGTTGTTTTAATTAATAACAATCCTATTTCATTTGACCGAATGGAGACATGTGAAGCTTCTATTTGTTAATTTGACCCTCTTTGGAAGAAGTGATTAATCACTTCCCTTAAATCCAAAAACAAAACAAAACAAAAACTAGCTTGAAATTCCGCAGGACAAACCAATCTATGGCCAACCGCAGATTTTTCTTTTTCTTTTCTTTTTTAGCATTAGTAAATTTATTTTGAAGCATTTTCTTAGTGAATGCATATATGAGGAAAAAAAAACAAATGTCACATTTGACATTTGGGATATAAAGGAGTATTCAATAATTCACAAAAGAGGTCATGTATCGATTGGCATGGTTGGCCCCGATTTAATAGACTCACCCGTGAGAGGAAGAGTATCCAGTGCACAAGTGAGGCAAAAAATTAAGAAAATCTCACATTAATATTTGAAAAGAAAAGGATCGGAGCAATTGATAATACTTTATCAGCCCATAATTTTTTTAAAAAGGAGGTGCATGTATATAAATAGGAAAGAGAATCAACCAAAAAGTGGATCATGGGCACTGCCCAAAATTGGACGGCCTGATGACATCCTAAAGAAAAGGTTTATTAGATACATGCTTCAAATTAATTGGCTAATTCAGGATTTTACTATCAATCGTGTTAAGAAAAATGGACGTGTACCTTTTTTATTTATATAATTTAATGGAAGCTAAAGGTTCTTAAACCTGATTTAATAAATAAATTTTTGTAGGATAGTCAAATTCTCGCACTTCTATCATTTTTTCTTAGTATCATTACTCATTAGTGAAGATGAGCCTCGAACAACTCATCACAAAATCCTTGGTCGTTACATAGAATGTTGTTTTAATATCTAGGTTCTTTTTTTTTCCAAGTCATACAATAGATTAAACAGTCAAAAAGTTACATTTATCATATTTAAATTTTTTGTGGCCAAACATGATCTTAAGTTGGACCTTTTATTCACAAGTTGTCACTGTTGATCCTAAATCAATATTGATGATTCCATTTTATTTTTTTTTTGTATATTTATAATCGTTACAAATTATTTGGAAATGTTTTCTGCAAGTTTGTGCAAGTTGGAAAGGGTTAGAGAAGTGCGGGCTTGTCTTAAAACATATCTGGGTACTAGGCTGTGTAATGACGGGATAGCCGGGTAGGTTTGGCCGAGCACATGGCTTTGCAATTTAAATTTGAATTTCGCTACTCAATCTTAGGTGTCTAGGCCATTTATAAGTTTGAGTGGACATTCGAAAGTCTCGATGGTCAAAAAATTAGTCATTAGAAGTGCTAATAACGGCTCGGGGACTACCACCACCAATGGAAATTAGACGGGCGACTTTATATTCCCAAAAATAAGGTAGCCATTGTCTTGGGCATGTGTGCACATGAAATTACTTGCAAAATATCTCTTGTATTCACTTTGCAAATCAACTTCTTGTGAGAGAAATTGTTTGTAAATGAATTCACCTTGCTTGTAGAGGAGTGTTGGCTCCATTGTAAACCAACCTTTATACAAGATTTGAAAAGTAGTGGAATGGGCATAAATGACGAATGGTCTCAAGAAGTGAAGTAGGTGTGATTTTGGTTGAACCACTATAAATCGGTTAACCATCTGTCTTCTCTAACTTCTTTAAATTTACGCTCGCTAAGTGTTTCATATATTGTTTGTATGAAAATCTGTCTAGGGAATAATTATCATTAAGTGTTTCAAGAGAATTATGAAAATCTTGCCCATTGGAAAATCATTAAACAAACAATTGGCTTGAAACTTTTGCATGAATGAAAACGGTCTATATATTGACTTACCATACAGGTCTTTTTTAGTCAAAATGCTTTCGTGACCTGAAATTTAGGGAATAATGATAATTATGCTATTTAACCTAAGAAAAAAGGGACATTCATGATGAATATTTTTTTTTCAAATGAGTGAACTGACATCGTTGTCAATGGCTCAACCTAATGCTCGTGAGCAAGTCTCGCTTGACTCATAAGAGCAACATATTTTTTATGGTGAGGTAAATTATTATCTAAGCTTCGAAAAAGAAATAAACCGTGCTAACTATTTAGCGGTTGAAAGAAACGCCATCGTTAAGTGGGTTCGTCGTTGAAAAATCGCCAAAAGAATTGGTTAAGAAATACTTAAGTCGCAGTTAGTTACAGCCAATTGAAACCTGTTTATCATAATAATAATAATAATAATAATAATAATAATAATAATAATAATAATAATAATTTTAAAAGAATGGTGGTCCCTTGTTCTAGCTGAGTTGAATATGCAATTCGACCAAACTAGGCCGAATATAAAAAGTTCGGAGAACTCGGCCACTGCTTTGATAATAGAAGTTACTGAGAGGAGCCCATGATGAGTTGCATTTGTCTTTAAAGTTGGAAGTTGCAAAAGAGGAGGAATGAAGAATGGAGTTGTGTAGGCGACTGTCGCACGTTTAGAGGGAACGGTTATTACTAATATTAGGTTTATAAATACCAGTGTCTTAGGATTGTAAAGCTCTCTCTCTTGACAATCAAACAAATCTATAATCTATGTTTATATCTATTTTTCGGGAAAAATACCAAAAAAAGTCCTAAACTTATAACATTGATACTATTTCCATTTTAAACATTTTAATTGAACCAATTTAATCATAATTTTTTTCATATTAGTACTAATTCAATCCATCAGCTAAATTTGGCTAGCCGGTGCTAACGTGGACTCGGCCAACAAACGCTAATGTGGCAATTATTTATTTTTTTTTCAAAATTTTTATTAATTTTTTCTTTTTATTTTTCTTTTCCTTTTTCCTTTTTCCTTTTCTTTTTCTTTTTCTTTTTTTTTTTTTTTTTTTATTTTTATTTTTCCTTTCCTTTTTCTCTTTTTCCTCCTTAGATTCCTTGTAGTGGCTGTCGAGGCTCGCCGACAGCTAGCAAGGGCTTGGTGGAGGCTCTCTAGCCATTGGGCAAGGGCCGCCAAGTCCTCCCGGCCACCAATGAGGGTTGCGGCCCTCGCTTGGCCTCTCCCAGTGCTGCGGGCGAGGTGACTTCGCCTAGATCTAGTTTTATCATATGTAGATTTTTAACATTGTCCCATCATCCCTTATCACGTGGAGTTGCTAGATAGATGGAGCCTCAACAAACTGGGCTCTGTTTATGTAGATAAAGTAGTCATGTGGAATTTCATGTGCTAAGCATAATAAATTACAAGCATTAAATCTGGAAAATTTAAATTACAGTACATTTTGTTTTTAAATCATTTGTTATCAAATTGAGGAAGTTTGGTTAGAGTGTGTTTGCATCGGGGACTCTCTCTCTCTCTCTCTCTAATAAGACAAAGCAACAATGTCCAATTCCCCATAGGTATGCTCTCCACTAATAAGACAAAGCAGGTTTAAAGCAACAATGTCCAATTCCCCATAGGTATGCTCTCCACTAATAAGACAAAGCAGGTTTAAAGCAACAATGTCCAATTCCCCATAGGTATGCTCTCCACTAATAAGACAAAGCAGGTTTAAAGCAACAATGTCCAGTTCCCTATAGGTATAATTTACATTTACGCTTGCACTTTAATTCGAATAAAGTAGATGTAACTTTAATAAATTAAGAACGAGGTCATCCATTAGAGAAATTTTATAGATAGATATGTGAACCAAAAGTGAGGACTCTTGATTAAAGAGTTTAATAACCCACCTTTCGAGAAAAAAAAAAAAGGGATCGCTTTGGGTTGGCAGTTCCAATCTGACTGCCAGCAATGTTTTGAAAATGGTAGCTGAGATTGAACCGGAGTAAGGGCTGGTGTGTGATTCTACCAATTCAACCGGTCCAATCATTTTTACTAACCGGTTTGATTATAAAGAATGAAGTTAAGCAATATACGTATTAATAACTTTGAAAATGTTGTGTGTGGATACACATAATATTTGGATGCTTTAAAAGATTTTTGGTGTTTTGCATTGAGAAAAATTCAATTTCTCTCCTATCAATTGTAATAGACTAAATTTTCTAAATGTCTTAGAGCACAGACTTGCTAATTTGCCCAGTTCACCCTATCATATTCAAGTCGTAAATTATGCAACCAACAAGAAGACGTTTACAGATGATGTAGTGCAATTCTAGACATATAAAAGCTTAGAGAGACGAATATAGTACCCTGCAAATAAGTTTATGTTGCAGTTATTTCATCCATTTTTGTTTCTTCTTCCTTTTTTTATATTGCTTTTATATTATTCAGGATTTAATCAATAGAAACAGATTACCAACAAAGAGAGTGGACGTGAAATAGGCCCTGATAGCACACAAAAAGTAAATGTACATTGACACATACCGGAAGTGGCTTCTCTATAAGGATGCAAGAGGAACTGATATTTGCTGACTTGTCTGCACGCTAAAAGAAGAGGAATGCAGGCCTAAACCAGTCCTGACAATACAGAGTATACGTGGACATATCAGCCCAACGCAAAAACAAGGGGACACTTGTTGTTGGGGGGGGGGTGTGGAAGAGAGCAGCGGGGAACTGAAAATTCAATGAAGAGAAAATGTAATCGAGGAAGATGCTTCGATACCTTCAGCTTCGACTTGGAACGACTTAGAGGACGAAGGGTCTCTTTGCTGAGTTCTTACAAAGGCCAATGACAGATAGACAGGAAGACACACAAAATTGTCGAGATTGGCCATTTTTATAAGGATTACTGCTGACTCAACTTTAAAAAAAAAAATAATAAAAAAAATAAAACCTTGAACAAAGTTGCTAAAGGACAAACTCCCATTATTATAATGATCACTAAAACTGTTCCTGGATCAAATACTAAGCTTTACTTCTTGGCAAAGCAAGAATCGATACTTACTTGACTCTAACGTGTTCATAGTTGGAATTAACTATTAAATGGTGCTTTTCTTAAGAGCTACCTCATCATCTTCTTTACTGGCAACTATGGCAAGATGCATGTTTAGTGGTATGCTTTCAAGTATTTTCTTCAACTTAACTGGAAGGCATTATATTTAATGAGAACAAGTTTGATTTACAAGCAATAATTCACATGAGCTCTCCATAAGGTTCCTTTTCTAGCTAACAAATGCATGGAAAAATACTAATGCTCCTTTCTTTTCGTGGATTATGTGACATTTCAAGAATTTATTTTTTTTAAAAGTTATTTTCCAAGAAAATTACAATATTTTCCGGTACTTGGCTGAAATTTGAAATTAAAAATGAGATTATTTTCCATCACTTGGAATAAAAATCTTGATTTCATTTTCCCAGAGAGACATGCATTATTTGCTTGATATAATGGACACACATAGTATATCATGAAATTTTAAACAAAATAATAAGCCAACCAATATTCAAGCTTATGTTCACTGGAACCATTAAAAACGTAAGATGTGGACTCTTGTCTTGAATTCATCAGCGACGCAGGTTGCAACGAGACGAAGAAATTTTGCATGAATTTCGCGGGAAAAGACAAATATATTACAACTGAAAGTTAACTAACACATGTTCCACATCTGATAATATATGCGATTAAAGAAAAAATTTGCATGGTTAAATAGGGTTGTGTGTGTCTATGCATGCATATATATGCTCACCACCGAATAATTTCAACATGTGTATTTGATACCTGACTATCGTGGACCAAACTCAAGTTTAACACTCTAGTTATTATTGGATCATTTTTCTAGGAAATCAAGGCAAAATTTGGGTAACCTTTTCTTTTCCGAATTAAGCGAGAGTTGTGTTAGATTCGATAAACAATTAGACACTGGCCAAGAAATTGGGCCGGTCTCAATGAACTTGAGTTTGGGCACCAGTGACTTAGGCGTAAGAGTTAGCTCCAAGCGATTTCAATGCTTGGACTCAAGACTTGAGCACCATCACAAGTCTCAAGCACAGGCATTGAGGTCATCTTGTCCAAGCTCTGAGGTCTCAAGTCCAAAAGTGGAGCTCCAGTCATTTTTTGAAAAATGCGGAGCTCCAGTCATATTTTGAAAATTAATTTTTAATTTTTAAAATAAATTTATTGAATTTAAGCATAGGTTTTTAGTTGACTATATAAAACGATTCTCCGTTGTATCACTTTCCCAAGTAATCCAAATGCTGAAAATTTGGAAATTTCCGTTGTATCGCCTTCCCAAGTAATCCAAACACCGAAAATTTGGAAAAAATGTTTTCCCACAAATTTTTTTTTGTGAATCAAAAGCACCCTAATATTTCTTTTGAAGCTTCAAGTCATACAAGACGCAAGATAAACGTAAGGGCCTAAGTAATAGATTCTTCCTCGCCATGTACATTTTCTCACACTAGCTTGCAAAAATAAAATAAAATTTCTAATTAGTTACTCTATGGTTCAAATTTTTTAGCTATATAATGATAAATAACAAGCCCTTTTTATTTGACCGTATGAACTCATGTGGAACTTCTATAAGTTAATTTGGCCCTTTCCACAAGAAATGAATTTCATTTAAATCATAAGTGCTTGGTGTGATCACATCCTTTATATCCAAAAACAAACAAAAAGACGCTTGAAGTCGGCAATACAAACCAATCTATGACCTACTGAAGACTTTGCTTTTTCTAATTGGCATTTATAAATACTTTTTGAAGTGTTCCTTTATTGAGTGCATATATAAGGTTAAAAAAAAAATGCCGCGTCTGACATTTGGGATAAGGAGAAGTATCCAATGCTTCTCAAAAAAGGAGGTCATGTATTAATTGGCAATGGTTGGTACAAGTTTAATAGACTTACACATGAGAGGGAAAGATTTAGAGCACGTATAAAGAAAATCTTACACTTAATATTTGGAGTGAAAAGGATCAAAGCTATTGATATACCTTATTAGCCCATAAATTTTCAAAAAGAGTTACATGCTTATGAGGAGGAAAGAGAGTCTACCAAAAACCACTGAGGCACTCGGCTTGGTGGCAAGGAAGGGAGGGGTGCGGACGCAAAAGTCCTCGGTTTAACCCATGCAAATCCAAAAAAGGAAAAAGGCTACTAAAAAGATTAGTTCATGTGCACTAGCCAAAATTGGATGGCATCATGGCATCTTAAATAATCAGGAGTTATTAACCTCCACTTCTAATTATTATGTTCTATATTCCAATAAATGCATCATATTAGTTGGGTAATTCGAGATCTTACTATCAGTCGTGTTACAAAAAAAGCACATGTACCTTTTTTTATTCATAAGATGAAGACGAAGGTTTTAGACAGCACACAGCCAACTTTTCCTAGAAACTCTTGGCCCTATAGCTTTAACGTCTGCCAGCAAACCTCCTGATTAATAGATACCATCTAGATTTCTTCTTCCTTACATTTAAAGGAAAAAGGCAAATAGAAACCCAGGTAATCAGAATGGACTACTATATATTGCCCAAATAAGCATGATTGCAATTACTTAATTACCGTTTAACATTCAAATTCCTAGGCAAATATAAGATCGTCCAATGCATCCATTTTGCTTTTCCCGAATTCCATGGGCATTTCAATATGTAGCATCCAAGAAAGCTAAAGCCAATCAACCCAGAAAAGTGTCGTCCTACCCCACTTGAACATGAAAGGGAAGAAAAGAGATGAGCATCTGTCTTTAATATATTCCTTACTTCAGGACCAAACCAAAAATTTAGGTGATCCATAACCATAGTAAAAGTAGCTATTATATAAGTTGGAGAAACTTGGCAATCGATCTAAGCCCTCTCCCTATATTACTCCAAATGGTCTCCATTTTTATATAATTTTGAGTTAGACCTCTAGGAACAATGACAAAATGTGACAGAGCATAGAATTGCAGTAGGAGACACTGTTAATGTATAACTAGGGGTGAGCAGTGGTCTAGGGTTGACCCTGGACCGACCCTGGACCGGCCCAACCCTGCTGGTCCTAGTCCGGTTCTCAAGGGGATTGGGTCGGTCCTTGGTCCTGAAATTCCAAGACCAACACTGTGCGGGTTGGTCCTCGGTCCTAAGAGTTTTGGACCGGTCCAACCCTAGACCAACCGTGTATATTATATTATATTATTTATAATTCTTTTATATATTCAAACCTAAGTAAAATATATGTTATATTATATTATATTGAGATTTTCTATCAATAGTACTAATAATAATTTCAATTTAAAACTTTTGTTGAGTATTAATTATATGTCGTTTGTTTTGTTTTTAGGTGTTTAGAAGTTCAAGTGAATTAACAATATGTGAAGTTATATATTCATGGTTTATATTAAATATTTCGAACTTTTTATGGTTTAATTATATTTTACTAATGAATTTTAGTTGCACTTTGCTTTTCAATTTGTGTCAAATGGTAGAAGTTTTTGAAAAGTAGAGTAGTACTGCAATTGCTATGGTGATTTGCTAATCAAGTGGTGTAAAACTCATTTTTTGGTTGAGTGGACTCTACATGATCAAATGCAGGAAAACGCTTTTGCATATGTTGTTATGAATATTAAAGATAGATGATTTACAAGAACTTTCCATCTTGTCCCATATCTCGATGAGCGATTAGCAAGTACGAAATTTTTATTATTGTGTCATCTTAAATTTGTTAAATATGTATTTGTATTTATAGTTTAGTTACATAATGCCGCATCGTCGATGGATGTGTAATTTGAATTTGTAGGTTTGCCTTTTTAGGGAGTATAAAAAATAAGACGAAAAAAATTATCGATCGGTCCTGGGTTGACCCTGGAACCGGACCGAACCCATCGGGTCGGTCCGGTCCTTGGTCCCAGGCTCAATAAGGTCGGTCTTCGGTTCTAAAAATTGAGGACCGACACTGTACGGATTTGTCCTAGGGTTAGGAGGTGGCCCAAACCAACCCGGACTATGCTCACCTCTATGTATAACAAGGAAAGGCCCTGCACAGCACATGGCTTCGCACATAAATTTCAAAGGGGAAAAACCCAAAAAGAACCAAAGATAGCAAAAAGAAATAACATTAGTTAACATCCAAAGAAGAGAATATCAAAAGATACGAAATAATTAAAACAACCAACATGCCTTTACAGGTATGTTGTGACACTTTATATCAGCATCGTGTACATGAAAGCTGAAAAGAGATAAGAACAAAGAAATGGATTTACATAATGCAATTAAGACAAAATAGAGACTGATAAGTTATACTTCGCCATAGTTGGAAAACTCATGCCAAACGTTGAATAGTCTTGAGATGACAAGCCTAAGAAATCGTTTCAATCCATGCCGGATCCAACTAATTGATATAAACTTCTGTCCTCCCAAGTTCCTTAAGCATCCCAACCCTTTTTCTCAAGTACACAATTGACATTAAATCACTCTGCAATACTCCACTGATCAAAGTTCAGAAACCTATAAAAGCAAGCTCAAATTTGGGGAAAAAAAAGGAGGAAACACAAACATGCAGAAATCTTGTGGGATTAGTCATATACTGTAATTATAAGCTACTTGACTATTTCAGTTTAGGTTCTCGCATAGCCTGAAACTGGATCAAAAGTATATATGCAAGTTTTGACATTAGTTGAAGTGCTACGGCAGAAATTTTGGTAGATGAGCTTTGCCTCATGTGAAGCACACAAGTAAAAACGAAATTAGCATAACATATGCATGCAAAGACTCTCCTAAAAGTGTTTTCTGCAGCACAAACTAGTCTTCCAGTCATAAGGTAATTCAGCAACACTCCAGTACTAGAGACACAAATAACAGAGATCAACCATTGGTGCATACACCATATGCTGTCATGTCTTAAATTCTATAAGCCTAAGAACACGGAAAATCAACTTTAAGATAAGTTGTTGAAAGTTATTTTAAAAAAAAAAAAGAAAAAAAAAGGAGGAGGACATGATCTACAGTCATCAACCAGAACTGCAAAAACTGTCCTAGAAATGCTTTCTGCAGCACAAATGAGTCTTCCAGTCATAAGATAATTTCAGCAACACATGATTACTGAAGACACAATTTACAGGCTTGAACCAGAAATGCATAAATCATGTGCTGTGATGTTCCTAAATTTTTTGCAAGCATAAGAAGACAGAAAATCAAGTATTAGGATATGTTGTTGACATTTTACTCTAAAAGAAGAAGAAGTTATACCCTTCTGTCCTTCTGTGAAAACCAAATAAAAAAGAACCAAGAATATCCCTGGTGAATGTGAAAGCAAGATGCAGACAAAATAGAAAAACTACATACTAGCAGCAAGATATACAAGAAACCCGCAGAAAATGCTAATGAAGTTTCTCACATTTGAAATGATGTCACAATCACATAATTTTGAAGTAGACAAGGATATCTGCAGCATAGACAATAAAGCATATCTTACAAACTATGGGCATTGAATTTCAAGATTGATGCTCATGATAACACCATATGCAATGCAAGAAGTTTGTTATTGAAAAGTATGATGTGCTTAATTTGTACTAGTTCTTACCCAGATATCCTGTCTGTATCTTTGCTTAATTAGCAACATCAAGTTTAGATTTTGAAAGGCAACACATAATTCAGATAGTAATTCTGTTTCTGAAAAATGAACAGTGTAATGGCTAACAAATGCAAGGCTTAGTTAGACTGCGTCTAAACTAGCAGCCCTTTCGAGCAAACTGATTTAAAGCATTCCCATTAAATATATCGTGGCATGTCATTCTTGTCATTTGCATGAGTTCCGAAAGGTCACAGCTCGAGAGGCAGACTAAAATTTTGGTTCGAAGAAAATAAAAGAAATCTCCTCAAGTCAAGTATAACGAGGAAAACAAGAAGAAAACTCCGATTAGACCAGCGTGTTGGGAACACATGAACAGAAGTTCTTCAGATAATATAACATCAATTAGTTCAGTAGCGAGATTTGAGGAGAATCCCCATTTTGAAGAATGCTTCTCAGTTTTTCTACTAACAATCCTCTGATTGACTGGTTTTTTCTGGCCAAATCATCGTCTTGCCCGAAAAAGCAAGAACAAAATGCCGACAACGTTGACTCAGGTCTGAAGAAAAACGAAGTCATCCCCACAGTATATCACAATAGCGACGGTGAATGGATGCATGATATAATTTCACATTGAAAAAAGCGCAAGCCTCAATTTGAGAGAAGAGAGCGGGTCGACCGCGAGCTCGGAAGAAGTGGTAAACGGCGTCGTTGTGCCCGCCACTGTTGCCTCCTCCTCGTATGGGCCTCTGTTGGGTCCCTCCGACGACCGCTTCTTCGTTTACCTCCTCTCACGTCCGAAAAAGCAGCACCCCATTTTCTCTCTCCTCTCTCCCTCCTCCCCTCCGTCTCTCGATCAAACTCCAATTTCAACGCCTTCGCCGATTCGATCCACTCCCACAAATCCCTCTCGAGAAACCCCCCGTCATCGACCACTTCTCGTCTCTCTCCCTGAAAAGCCCAAATTTCACAGAGACTGTTTCTGGTGGAAATTGTCGCGCCCACTCTCTCTCTCTGCCTTTAGTGCGGGGTTCGGTTGTCACGTCTTGATCGAAACTACGACGGCCCTATCCGAATCTACGAAACGAACCCACGTCGAACGATCCGCGTGCAGAGCGATGGGACCTGAAATTGGTTTTCATTTGGAGGGCCGCGAATCGTGTTGGAAGGGAATCAAGGTCCGAGCTTTGCATGTGCTCTGGGATTCTTGGAGAAGTTCGTTGCCTTATAGAGATTTAAGAGGTCGGTTCGACGTGTGACTAGGTGCTGATTTCCCCCATTCGACGACGTTCCATGACATGATGACCATGACCGGGATGCTGTATCAACTTTGTTGAGGAAGCAGGGGATTGAGTAGAGAAGCTAGCTAGACCCGTGATGACCTGAGACGCTTCTTGCTGTGGAGAGGGGACAGCTGAGAAAACATTGGGTGCATCGCTTATGCCACCTCATTTTTTTTAATAGTCCATTGACTGCGCGACACGTGTCCTCGCTCGGCCACCGGCCCCCTCTCTCTTCACTGTCTCTCTCTCCTCTCCCCGCTGGCTTCCGTCCTCTTGTTTTTGGTTGATTTCTTTCTTGAATTTTGCAGAGGGGGCACGAAGAGCTATGGCAAGAGCGTGAGGTTTTTACATTCTTGCCTACGTTCATGTTAGCATTAGTAATTAATTTTTTTAATTCATAATTGAAAGATTTTACTACGCATGTGCAGGTGGCCCTAACCCAAAACAATTTATTACGTAGCTTATGAGATTCACACACGTGACATTTAATTCATGAACTGGAAATTTTTGGATATCTCGACTGTTTACGTCAATATCGTAAATTTCATGCTCTCTTTAGTAACATTTCAAATATATTGGCAAATCGCAGATTTAACTCTCATGCACCATTGATAGAGGGGGCTAGTGACATGTTGGATCCCAAGGTTTAAATTTTGCCTCTATTCATGTTAGTATGAAACATGAAAATCGCACCTCAAATTCAACAAACTTGTCCGTTGGAATGGCAGATTTTTGGTTTGGCGATTGATAATTTTCTGAGTGTAAATAATTTGTTTGAGCATGTCCTTAGAGTTTTACATTTTTGTTAGTAGCCTCTTAAACATATTTGTAAATCCAGGATCTAAAAAATCGTTCCAAAATCACCGTTTCCTGCCTTTAACTGAATGCTTAATAATTGAACGTGTACGGGATCGTGCAAGCTTGTGTTATTACAAGGATTGAGCATGTCATATGTATTGAATTCGCATTCTCTATTGAAATTCTCTCTATTTTTTATTTTTCTCACGTAAATGGATGTACTTTTATTAGTATAATAGGTAATGTAATCACGCGATCACGAGTTGGCTTTTAATCCCTATGATAAGATTTTATTTTCTTTGATTTTTAACATATTGCAACCGGAATTGTCTGATCGTATAGCCAGTTAGAAGATGCCAATACTTATTTGAATGGCTGGAATTATCATTTGATTTTACAGAAAAAGGGGACATCCTTGTGCATGTGCGAAAAAAATGAGACATGAGTATAATCACCATCTAAAAGATAGTACTCACGATTCTTCTTTTCGAAGCAGTTGAAAAGTGAGGAAAAAAAATGGATGCCAATGAGCTATAGATATAAGTTGTTAGATTTGTAAGTACAAGCATCTTACTCAAAATTTGACTCGTCACGTTCAAATTTTTGCAATAATCTATTTACAATAAACCTAGGCATAATTGAAATGTAGA
This sequence comes from Eucalyptus polyanthemos subsp. polyanthemos, assembly GCA_017140185.1. Taxonomy (NCBI): domain Eukaryota; kingdom Viridiplantae; phylum Streptophyta; class Magnoliopsida; order Myrtales; family Myrtaceae; genus Eucalyptus; species Eucalyptus polyanthemos. Next base: position 31,565,066 of record CM029458.1, read on the forward strand.
TAGATTATTACCTTTGATAGTGGGTTATATATAAATTAAGACACTAAATGTTTAATGATAAATTGATCTCTTTATGAATTAATTAGCCCCCCAGGCAAACTTCATTGCCATTTAACTTTCAAGTTCCTACACAAACATAAGATCGTTCAATGCATTCATTTTGTTTTTCCAAGAATTCCATGCGCATATCATTCTGTGGACTACAAGACGGTTAAGGGAAAAATTGAGAACCTAGAGATGGACGAGAGAATTGAGAACTCAGCCTTAAGAGAACAAAAGTCACATGCGCTCCCGGAAGTGTTGTGAGTGATAAATCTCGCAAAACTGGATCACAATCATTTGAGGTAATAGTAGAGTGGTTGAAGAAGTTTAGTCCTGCATGCCAAATCGCCAAGAGAATGGCATTCCATGGCTGTGTGTGCTGGTAGCATTACATTACAAATCCAATGAAATGACCCAACGATAGTTAAGCAAATTCCCTGCAGGATAAGTTGTCATGTAAGTCAGAATGAAAGGGAAGAAGTAATTTATATAAAAAACTAGGTCCAAGCAGTCCTTGAGAATCTCACCACAGCGTAAGATATTGATCAAGAAACCTAAAGTGCTTGTATAGGACGAGCCAATATCTCATCAGAATTCAGCATTTTGAGAGATTCGGGGGTGACACGTGAAGGACTCCGTTCATGATAGAGTGGTTAATAGTCGCATCGAACAGCTTTTTGAAGAATGCATACTGATTAGAGGGTAGCGATCAATTCTTGAACTTAGTACATGTATGCTACATTACATCTCTCAGTGAACGGGACAGTGAGTGAAGTTCTAAACTGGAGTAAAATGGAGCTGGCATTTGGTGAACTTAAACATATTAGGAATGGAGAAACCGGAAAGAACAAAAAGAATCAAGTATTTGAAGAACTTGCTGAGGATAGTTTCTGAATGGTGTCACCACCCTTTTGACGCCCTTCAAACTCCATGATGGAGGATACTAGAATTAAGTCCGTGCCTTGCAAGGGAATATAATGAGATAAATACAAAATCATATTATATTTTTAATATGCATCGGAATTATATATAATTATTGATACACTTAGATGTTAACTCGTAGATTATGTTGTTTCATACAGACGCATGTACTTTTTACTCCATTTTCTATAAACTAAATACAATAACCATCAGCACAACTCTAATCATTAATAATGAAATTAGATGTACTTAACGGTTTTTGAAGCATGAAGATCCAATTGCTTGTAGCAAATTATCTATTGTGATTTCACGTGCTCAACTTGGCAAAGATGATTAGCAATATCCATAGAAACAACAGTTGGATTCCGGGAAAAGTGCCAAAAAAGTCCTAAACATTTTGCCTTTGTGCCAATTTGGTCATAAACCTTTTTTTGGTGCCGATTCAGTCCTAAACCTTTTTAAGTTGTGCCAATTCAATCCTTTCCGGCCAATTTTAGCCGGATTTTGCTGACTGGACGCCGGCCGGCTGACGTGGCATGATCGGCGCTGATGTGGACAAATTTTAATAATATTTTAATATTTTTTTTAATTTTTAAAATATTTTTAAATACTTTTAATTTTTTTTTCATTTTCCTCCGGTCGATTGCCAAGGTCCGGCGATCGGCCGAAGCGACCGCCGGCCAGGGCGAGGCTTGACCTCGCTAGATCCGGCGAGGGCGAGCCTCGCCCATGGCCGCCTCGCCGGATCTAGCCATGGGCAATGGGCGAGGCTCGCCCTCGCCGGATCTGGCGAGGTCGAGCCTCGCCGGCCCTCGCTCGATCTCACCAGATCGGGCCATGGGGGAGGTCCGGCGAGGGCGAGCCTCGCCGAATCCAGCCATGGGCGATGGGCGAGGCTCGCCTCGCTAGATCTGGCGAGGTTGAGCCTCACCGGCCCTTGCCCATGGCTTGATCTGGCGAGGTCGGGCGAGGGCTGGCGATGCTTGACCTCGCCAGATCTGGCAAGGCGAGCCTCGCCCATCGCCCATGGTTGGATCCGACGAGGCGGCCATGGGCGAGGCTCGCCCTCGTCGGATTTGGTAAGGTCGGCCTCGCCCTCGCCGGCGGTCGCCGGGCGGCCGGTCGCCGGACCTCGGCGACCGGCCTGGAGGAAAAAGAAAAAAAAAGAAAAATATTAAAAGTATTTAAAAAATATTTTTAAAATTTTAAAAATATTAAAATATTATTTAAAGTTGTCCACGTCGCCGACATTAGGCCACGTCGGCTGGCAAGGCCCAAATAGCAAAATCCGGCCAAAATTGCCGGAAATGACTGAATTGGCACAACTTAAAAAGGTTTAGGACTGAATCGGCACCAAAAAAAGGTTTAAGACCAAATTGGTACAAAGACAAAAGGTTTAGGACTTTTTTGGCACTTTTCCCGTCGGATTCCTTTCTATGCAATTACATTCATTATGGGCATCAATTGGATTAAAATTGACATATTTGTGGAAATCAAAGAAAAGGAAAGTACAAAATGTTTTTTTTTTTTTTTTTCAGATACAAAATGTTTTGTTAGGTATACTGATTACGACACTCATCATTGATTTAGTTCTTTTCTTTGGAAAATAAATTGATTGTTTTGAAGATTTGTTGACGTCATCCCGCCGGCGAGGATCAATTGTAGAGTGTTTTCCGTACGACATGCAAATATTAACTGAAAATTATGTAATGAAATTATACATTGTTTTGGATTTTGAAAATATTGGACTGGAAGTAAATTTCACATGCAAGTGTCGGATCACAAATGTAGCAAGTGCTATAATTCCTTCCACTTAAGGCATATCAAAAAATAAAAATCTCTTCGAAATCATGGAGAAGATGGATCTCTTGTGGTGGTACCAACATTGAAAATGTATTATTTCTAGAACACGTAATTGAGTGACTAAAGATGAGTGAAACTGAACTTTTGAAAATGAAGGTTAAGGGTGAAAGTATAACTGTTACTTTTAAATTCACAAATAGAGAGATATTATTGACTACTTAATATATCAAGCTAGCCACATCGTCACTGCTCTAATCTGTAAGCGATATGGCAAGCAATAACTGAACGGGCGACGGTATGTGTTCATTATTATCTTTGTCCGAGGGAAGTAGTTATATCAGATATTAATGCCAAGCTATGGTCTACAAATGTACTTAAGACAGATTGCAGGAAATCAAAAAATAAACTTTTAGTGGATGTGCATAAAAAACGCTGGTATATCTATGTTGATGAAAAGATACCTTTTTGTTCTGTTTTTTTTTTTTTTTCAATTATTTAATGATGACAGTATCAGCCCTAGAACTTGTTTTGATTGGTCATTTTCATCTTAAATTATTTTTCGTATAGTCTTAAAACTTGTTGTAGTTCATTGCATTAGCCCTTCCGTAAGATCTATCATCTTTTAGTGGACTGCAAATCGATTTCGTAAACTTTATTAAATTTTCCATGTTTTTGGTGGACAAAAAATCTATAACAATTTCTACAACAACATCTATTTTCAGACAAGGCATTTACCTGACTTACTGAATTCGGTGAGGATCATTACATGTTGATAAGGTTTGGATGGTGGTATTGAGGTCGCCTTCCCAACGCCCTTCATCATCCTCATCGGAGAGGAGTACCTTATCTAGTTTTGGTGTCCTCAAGGCACCCTTGCAAAATATAATCATCTTGGGACATTGCTTCACAAAAATACGCACCAATGATGGGAACATGAATGTGCAATTTGTGGGGGAGAAGCTCTCAAGGCTTGGTAAACCATCAAGTCTCAATAGTTGCAGCTTGGAGAAAGGGATATCCCGTGCTCCATTTCCATCATTTGTTACCACGTCTTCCATTGCACCACAATCTTTTAGAATTAGATGAGTAAGGTACACTAGACTTGTCACTGCTGAGCAAGTCCCCACATGAATTAAACCAGAGCAATCATTTACTACTAATCTTGTCAAGCTTCGGAATGAAATTGGAGATGGAAATATAATTGATAAGCTGGGGCAATGCCAAACCCTCAGGCATTCAATTTGTCTAAGGATTTCAACCATCAAGGAGCCATCTTTCCAAACCCGCCTCAAGTTACACAGTTTTACTAGCACAAGGTGCTTCAAATTTCCAAGTTCCTCAAGAGATTTTTTCATGTCAGTTAGTCCTCCATGAGGAGTCACACCCCCATTTTCAAACGCATCTTCTGGAAATATCTCCTCGAAGGAACTACAATTCACCCACAAATTATCTAGATTGGGGAATCTCTGGAGAATGAAATTGGAAGGAAAAGTGACATTTTCATCATGGTAGCATCCCAAAGTCAACCCTCTGAGATTGTCAAAGATGTAATGCTGCATCATCGCAACATCCTCCCTCACTAATGTCAATCCCTCCAGTTGTGGAATGACCTACAAGAATCCATTTAATTAAGCCACCAAAAGTCCATATTATCGTTGTTGCCCCTAGCCTAACCTAGGGACTTGAATGTTCTTCCATTTAGGGAGAAAAAAGACTGACTAGGTTTTTAGCCCCTTTTAATTTTGAGTTAATAACAGGAAAATCCTCAGATTGATATACCCATAACAAATTTACCATAAACTAATTTTTTGGTCATAAAAAATTCCAAACCGATATACTTGTGAAACTATTGAGTTGGATAAAACATAGTAGTAATTCAATTGACATGGTAAGTCCACATGGAATCCATATCAATTTGGGTCAAATTTATCATAAGTGTACCAATTTAAGATATTTCGTGATATCAACTATTTTATCTATAAAAATTCCTAATGCTAGACAAGTAAGCATCTATGACCATTATACAAGGGGCGTTGGGAGTTAGTGACATGCCCAATTCAATCGAAATTTGTTTCACCAATTGGAAAAAGAAAGTTATTAGTCAACAAAAAAAAAAAAAAATTGGTACTTCAGCTTTCAATTGTCAATTAATTAAACACAAAAGGCAATATAAACACATATGAATTTCAACAAGTTCGTAAAAAAAAAAAAAACTTATAATTATTTGTTTTAGGAAATCATGTTACTTATATAGTGAGTGGATGTGTTTCAATAGTAAGATATTCTATTAATATGTTGCACTCGGTTTTCTTAGCTGTAGTTCTCATATGTATTTTACTAAAGATCATAAGTAGCGCATGGCTTCACTTTTCTTTAACCCTGAGGAGAATGCACTCCAACTAAACCGGTGATGGGCAAAAACGGCAAACAAAAATTGAACTGATGGGACATGGGCGAAAAGCGATAAAACAAGATAGAAATTATATTTAAAAAATGTGACGGCAAAAGAGTAAATAATAAAGACAAATTGTTAATACTTACAATAGCAAAATGAAACGTCAAATAAACTAAGAAACAAACCAAAAGTACATAATCCCAGTTAAATGGATGTTTCAAGGTGTTTCATTGGGTTAAAAAGGATACCTAGTTCCATGTTTGTATATGAGCGATTTACCAAATAATGTTAGTAATTTTGAATAAAGATTAGTAACTTCAAAGCCGTTGGTAAACAGGAAAAAACGTTGGTCTATTACTAAAGTATTTGGTGTTCTCGCAAATATAAAGAGATATTGGTAGTCAAAACTTACAAGATAAGATGTTGGTCAGTAAATAAAATTAGTTAGTATCTTAATTTAACGAATGTCAATACAATACTCAAATTAATGTCAGCAATTTCAAATTAAATTTATTAAATTTAAAGATGTTGGGTAGCCACAAGAATAATTTTTGGTTGATTGTTAAAGTAGTTGGTAATTTTGGAAGTTTCAAAACCTAACAAAATAAGAAATTAGAAAATGATCAAAGTTAGTTGTTATATTAAGGTGACATATGTTGGTGTGTCAGTTTAATTAAGGTTGGTAGTTTCGAATAAAAGTTGGAAGCTTCAAAGGTGTTGGTAACCATAATAGTATTGTCAGATTATTAAAGTAGGTGGTAATCTTGGAAATATTACAATAAATGTTGACATTTTTCAAAACCTAATAAGATAAAAAGTTAGTAAATGACTAAAATCAATATGTATCTTAATGTGACGAATGTTTGTACACCAATCAAACCAAGGTTGGTAATTTCAAATGACAGTTTGTAACTTTTATACATATGTTGGTAGGTAACAAAAACAAAGATTACCAAAATTATTAGTAATTTTGGATATATAAAAAAATATTTTTTCTTTTCAAAACCTAAAAATGTACAAAGTTAGCAAGTGAAGAAAGTTAATTGGTATGTTTAATGTGAATATGTTGGCAACAAAGTTAAATTAAGGTTGGTAATTTCAAATAAAAGTTAGTATTTCAAATACATTATTAATCACAATAATAAATGTAGGTAGATCATAAAAAGTTGGCAAGTGACCTAAATTAGTTGTTATCTTAATATGATGAATGTTAATACATCAATCAAATTAAGATTGGTAATTTCGAATAAAAAGCGGTAACTTTTAAGGCATCGTAAGCCACAAAAATAAATATCGATAGATTATTAAAATAGTTGGTAATTTTTTGAAGTGTAATTAAATGTTTGTCCTTGTCAAAATCTATCGATAAGTTATAAATACATGATTGGATAGGTAAGTTATCCCCAGTATTTGACAGTTACCAACCATGTTCACAATGTACCAATGTAAAACTCCATTATGTATTTAGAGCTACAACTGCCAAATAAACACAATGCTTAATTTTTTTTTTTTCTAAATTTTGGTGGTCAAATTATACTAATTTTGGTGTCATGACTTCTTTTATACAATGACATGAGTGGTTGACCTTTTTTTTTTTTTTTAAGTTACATCACTCAAGTGAACGATTTTTAAAAGTCATGGCACTTACATGATTAAAAACAATGTTATGACATTTAAGTGAGTACCAAAGTTATGACATCTGTGATGTCCCTAATATGCCACTAATATAATAGACTAGATTACATCAAGCACATTATTAGAAACATGATTGTCTATGCAAGTTAATCCATCAAAAAGCTTTGTTTCTATTTTCAAAGTAATAACTGGGGTCACTAGAATAAATTTGAAAAAATACAAGCTGAAAATAATCAACTTCAAGTTATTAAGCAATTCACAAGTGTGGCTAAGTGACTATTATAAAGTATCATCTCAATTCCCAAATGAAAATAACGAGCATTGAGAGATATGTAACCAATGAAGATAAAGATAGAGAGCCAAGATAAACTATTATACCTTTTCTGCAGATAAGAGTCCAGGTGGGTTCTCGTTGGTAGTAGTACCTTGCCAGCCCTGGACTTCACAATTGAATGAGAATGACCTCATTTTGCCGCAATGTGCCACTCGCAAGTCCTTCAAGAATGGCCATGTTGAAGTATGACTATTCCTATAAAAGCTACTCAGTTTCGGCAAATCAACTAATCTCAAGGTGGTCAATCGTGGAAGGAAGAGATCATTTGCACTATTCCCTACTTCTTTGTCTTCCTCTACAATAATTTCCTCCACCCCACAATCCTGTACTTCAAGTTCTTCAAGCTGACTCATACATTTTGCCAGTGTGACTGAAAATAAGCTTTTCAGACTCTTACACTTGAAAGCCTTCAAGCATCGTAAGTGTCCAAAGGTAAGAGCTCCTTGAGGAAGCCCACTCCACACTTGCTTCAGTTTTGGGAGTTGCGTCAAAACTAATTCTCTCAACATAAAGGTACTTGCGAAATGAGCTTTGCTAAGATTGAATTGTTGGACATGATATATCACTTCTACGGAATCACAATTGGTCACAGTTAACTTTTCTAGGTTTCGGAATCTTGTGAGGATAGTATCATATCAAAAGACGGATGAGAGTTTCTCACAATACTTTACAATTAGCGTCTTGAGTTTGCTAAAGGCATTTGTAGAAAGGTCATCAAGCCATATCTTCTCCATGCTATTCATGTGTGAGATCTTCATCGACTCCATACAAGGAAACCCAACCTATTTTTTCATTAATTTTAATTAGTTAGAGCCAAGTCTTTGTCCCAGGAGAAAACTTTAATTTCAAGAATACGGAAAATCGCAAATAAATATTTTTGATAGAATAGAAAGCAAAGAAGATTAGATGTACGTAATTTTCTTACTAGTAAATGCCACCTCCTAAAATCCATATGCTATTGTAAAAAACATAAAATTTATTAATATTATATCGAATAATGAGTAGTATCGTAACCCATAGCCTCCTTAGTTAGACAAGCATTTTCATTTTGCACATTGTATATCTCCCATAAATCTCCAATCTGGCATATCTTAGATTTTTCTCCCAATTAACCATTTAATATATACAGTTTGTGCATGATAAAAGTATGGATGATAAAAAAAAAAAAAAAAAAAAACAAAAACCGACTAACACAAACCAATGCTTCGCGGATCTTCAAAATTTCCTCCAACTAAGTACAGACTCAAAGAAGACACGACAAATGCCAAAGAAAGACATCCAACAATCCATTCAAAAGATGATAGGGTGCAGGTTTTTACTGTTCGGTTGATGTAGGAGGCGATTCTATAACCACTAGCCGATTTTTTTCTTTATTTAGTTTAGTTATTCGATACTATCAAAGACTCAGGATATTAATTTTGATTTATTTCTCTTAACAGTTGAACTCTCTTATTTAAGTTTCCTATAAATATGAATGAAGGATATAATTTTCTCTAGTTCTAAACTACTGATGACCAATTGATTTGATTACTAAGTTAGCCCGTTTGACATGTCCTTTTTCTGCCTCGTTGACGTATCAATCAATTTCATCTCTCTCTAATTTTTTTCCTTCACTTTCTACTAATCTAAACCTAACTTTCTACATGCTTTCGCTCCACATTTGTTATTATTTGAATCTAGATCCGCTCTTCATCAATTGGCAATTGGGCTAGATCTCCCCAACATTAATTGGTACTAGAACTTCGCTTCGAGTACATCCTAATATTGTATAACAATTCTTGACCAAAGGCCAATGCTATGGTATTTATTTTTGTGGCTACATTTGCATTTTGATCTGATATGCTCATGAACATATGTGGCATTCATGCCTGTTGAAAATTCACCCGCCAACCTAGCTGATTGGGAGCCGCTCTATGTTTGGTATAATTTTCGCTTAAAACATTGTTTCAATATTTATTTAATCTGGTATTACAAAATCTTATAAAAATAGGGTTATCACGACTGGTATGACGATTACAATTATTATGATTATCTTGTTATTGTAATAGTTTTGACCATCAAGATTATTACGACTATTGCCATAATTATGATTATCATAAATCCTTAATAATCTTGAAGAGATTCAACTTATTTTTAAGGATCTAGATAAGATTTCGACAATTTTGGTTAGAATTCAATAGATTTAACCAAAAACTGTACGGAAGACAGATTAACAATCCAAAGCCAATGCACTAATGTGCAAAACGGCAAGATTAGTGCTTTCAATATCTTGAAGAGTTAAATAAGGACTCTACTGATGATGATAGTGAAGTGAGTGGAGTAAAGTTCAACTAACTAATTTGGATGAATTTATTGAAACATAGTCTGAAATTTAATAAGTTTGGGGATTTCTCCTATTAATCATATGCTGAAGTGAAAATTTCCTCATGCTAAATTAATTCTCAAATGGTAAGAATAGCATTATTTTTCCTAGGGACAAATCCAAATTTATTGATTCTGAATTTTTACAAAAGTCTTATAAATTTACAGTCAACAAAAAGAAAATTGAACATAAATATTAGAAAATCTTTACAATCCACAAAATTCAGTAAATATTTATCCGAGATATTTTGGTGAGAATTCATTTCCTTGTGTAGATTGTGAGATTATTTTATGTGGGGATTTCTCGAATTCTGCAACAACAAATTTGACAAGCTCTCCGCATGTAGCGAAGATTTTTTTGTAGGGCATAAGTTATTAAATTATTAGATTGATGTATGACATGATTCACCTGGGTTATTTGTTTCTTATTAGTTTAGTTAATTGATACTATTTAGAACTTAAGATACTTATTTTAATTTATTTCTTTTATTTTAGATATGGTTTCTTAGTTTGAACTCATATTCTAATTACCTAAAAATACTGGCCAACATACTAATTGTCTTCAGTTTGCCTATTCGGTGCTTCTTCCTCCTCGCCTAATATTTATGTATCCCTCCTCTCTCTTTAGATTTTCCCTACTTTCTTGCTAAATTTCCCTTTCAAATTATATGATTCTGAAGCTACTTCGCTATGGCCTTTCATTCTATATTTATCAGTTGCTAACACATGTATCATATACCTAGTTAAAAGCTCTTCAAATTTTTTGGTGGTAGTGAATGACACACGATTATAGATTCCATGTCAGTGCAATTAAGATATTTGTATATAATGCATGTTGCCGCAACTCTGTTGCCATGCATAGAAAAGATCAGTTTGTGTGGAGCCACAAATACAGAGTTACCGAGTCCATCGCTCCATTAACACCCATGCTCCTTTGTTAAGCATTTTACTTTTGATTTCAGAAAGAAAAATATTAAATTCACTACTTGCAATTTTCGTCTTAATTGGGAAATAAAGGTACATTAGAAGTTCTAAATCTTATGTATTGAATATAGTCCTAAATCTTTCAATTGGTTCGCTCAAGTTTTAAACTTTTTTAGAAGAAAGTAATCAAGTTCTTTTAGTGCAAAATACCTTAAGTTGTCTATGTGGCAACCTTACATTGCATTTGTTTGTATAAATTTAGGACTTAATTATGCCAACTAAAAGGTTTCTGACTTGATTACGCAAAAAAGATATAGGACTTTGTAGCACCAATTCAAAAACTTATGACTTGATTGCATTTCGTAGATAAGGCTTAGAACTCATTGAACAAATTTCCCGTCACTATTTTTATAATTTATCTTATGGATAATGATAGAAGGAGGGGCCTCGTGGTGTCGTTATTCTTGATCTTACATTCAAAAAGATTTAAATTTGACCCAAACTTTTTAGCATCAAGTAGACTCTAAATTAGTTAAAGATATCAATTGGAGCTTAGCCTCTTAAGTAATATTTATACATCTGTTTTATATTAACCAAATGATACGTTAGTTTAATATCTAAAACTTATGAAAAACTTTTGATATACATATCAATATGTTCATTTTGAAGAGGTAGCTGCGATATAAAAGTCATAGATTTGTAAAGATATTGAGAAGTCACCTTATAGACCCTTACATTGTCTAGCTTAGCCATCATGGACAAGAAACAGGATATGCCATTAAAAAAGAATGAGTACTAACCTTTTCGACCAGCAAAAGTGGTTGCTGTATTGGAACATTGCCTGCTGATTTTTTACAACCGGCATCTCCTGCAATCATTTCCACAGCTTGACAATCTTCAACTGTAAACTCTTTCAAGGAGGGAAACTCATAAGCACAACTTTCTAAGCTGAAACTAATCAAGCTCTTGAGGGAACAAAGCTTCAAAGTACGTAAGCGAGAGAACTTCACAAGCTTCAATTTTTTCTCTCCACCTTCTCCCCCGGCAACTACTTCTTGCATGTTATCGCAACTAGAAATATCTAGCAACTTAAGTTTATCAAGAGTCCTGGCTGTGTCATTTGTGAAAAGATATCTCAAACTATGGCAACAACGCAAGCTAACGTTAGTTAGACTAGGAAGACCCGACATTGCTTTAGTGCTGCTTGTCACAACCGCAATGAGCCTCGGTAGATCCCACAACTTCACTTCCTTTAACTCTAAGAGGACCATATGTTTTTGCTTTTTCTCAGTATTGACAGCATCATGTTCCATTAATGCTTCCAAAGAGGTACACTTGACCACCTCAATCATTTTCAGACTCTGGAACCTCTCTATTAAAGTTGATGGAAAAATATGAGACAAATTTTCACAATCTCTGACCATGATGGATGTTAGTCTGCAGAACGATTCTTCAGGAAGTACATTGTGCCATATCCTCCTCAACCCGCTCAATGACAAGAGTGTCAACTCCTCCAAGCTTGGGAAAAGAACCTATATGAAAGGACCATTTGTTTGTTTCTCAACCATGAACTCTTAAAAATCCCCATTGCATGCTCTAATATGCTATGACACGTTAATGTATTCGCAAGAATAAAGTTGATTACCCAAGATTACACCATTGTCACATAAAAGCAAATAGATGCATGGAATGGCAAGAGGCTTTACAGGACATGCTGACATATTTACTTGTTAGTTGCTTCATCGGTGATAAGACTATAGTCATCAAGAATAATTTCTACGATAAACATGAAATAGAAAGTTCCAAAGATAAGTACGCACATTTTGATTGAAGAAAACAGGCAAGGACAAGCCAGAGCTGATACCACCAAATGCTTTTTGTAAACCAGTATCCATCGACCGTTGCTTTCCTTCAAATGAGGAGAATGTCTTCATTTTGGGGCATCTGAATATCCTCAGTCTAGTTAAGGATGGACAATAAATACAATGATTTCCATAAAAGAATGTCTTGAGGTTTGGCAATTTCATAAGAGACAAGGAGTTTAACAAAGGGAACTCTCAAGTATTGGTGGTTGCACCTTCCTCCGATTCTTCTTCTTGCACATCCACAATTTCCTCCATCAGTTTACAATTTGCTATTTCTATTTCTTTGATTTGTCCAAGTGCTTTAGCCATGGAAGAAGAAAAAAGAAATCTTAGGTTCTCACAGTTTTGCACCTTTAGTGCCCTTAGGTTTCGGAAACATGACGCTCTTCTTGGATTCTTGTTCCATATGCGTCCCAAACTTGGTAAGTCACTCAAGGTTAATTTGGTCAATTGTGACAAAATCTCGATATCCCCACTAGCTATCAATCCTTCAAGGTCAAATATTTCTCGTATTAATCGACATCTTTCAACAGTTATAGCTTCCAAATTTTGTAGCTTTATTAGCAAATTTGATGGGATGAGGCTCAATAGGAACGTGCAATCCTCTACTTTCAGAAATTTTAGGTTGCTCACATATGAGGGAAACTGAGAGTTTCATATCTCTTGCAATCTAGGAAGTTTAGAAAGTGTCAAGGACTCCAACCAAGGCAACGAAACCTAACAAAGCCAAGAGAATAACGTTATGAAGGAATATGCATCGATAGTAGTCTCAAACGAAATTGTCGAAAAACAGTCTAAAGTATATACTACCAAATGGTCATGAACTAAATTGACAAACAGATAAAACTATAGTTTTAATTGAATAGCCAAAAAAAAAAAAAAGTCTCTTCTCAAAAAATTGAAAATAAAAAGTTATTGTAAAATCATGAGAGAAATACTGAAGTATTCAGAAGATTTTTGTTGTCCCCGTGGGTAGCACGGTCTAAAATTCTAGTATAATGCGGAAAAGATGCCACATCGGCCAAAAATAAAAAAAGAAAGGTTTATTGCTCAGTGGCCCGTTGTTGGCCATCAAATCCATGAACTGGTCACGACAGCACCATTTTGGGCATCAAAGTTGATCTCAGCACATATATAAGGACCTAAGATACGGTTCCTCGAGATAAAAAAAAAGTTAATTTATGTGGAAAGTTTTAGTCCTGCAGCCATGAAAAATAATTACTTGATTTTATATATGATTTTAGTCAAGCATCACTCTTTGCGATTTGGGTCACATGATAAACATAACTTTAAATAATTTCAAAAATGGTTTCCATTTTTTTTATACTAACAGAATAGTTACAGAAATTATCAAATCCGAGCGATTGTCCACAAATGAATGCTAGTTGTGTTTCTGAGTAATACTTTCAAGTAATATTTAATTACAAAAAAAAAAAATTAGACATGTGTAGCACGCATAAACTCTACTAGAAATACGAGATAAGTGGTCAGAATGAAGATTTGTGATAGATTTGATCAACACAAAAGGTCCATAGCTTAAATGAATTAGGGAAAAAAAATCGATATCTCGCTTCCATCTCATTGATGTACCAAGATTAACAAAAACAACTTCGCCTATTGGATAATTATATTTGATTTTTCATTTGTAGTCACATAATGGTTCCGTTATTTAACAAATAAGAGTATAAAAGAGATGTATACAATGGAACTTTGTGTAGAACCCATTTCCACAAATTTCCATTCACCTGCCACAAATTTTTACAATTACTGGCAAAAAAAAGTGACTCGTCTCAATTAATTTAACATTGATGTACTTAAGACAGAAGTTGCAAAATCAGATTATATAATTAATTGATCCGGTTTTTGTTTGACACATAGTCACTAAAGTTAAGTTCACCTATATAGAATTCTACATATGCCCATCAATTACTAAATAAAGGTCATACAAATTCTATCGGTTGTACAAACTTTCTTCAAATCATGGAAATGTACATAAACGTTTGTGTATAAATATAAAATTTTACCGTTAAGCAATGACAAAAAAAAAAAAAAAAAAAGACATTAAGCAATGATAAACTTTTAGACTGTTTAAATTCTATATATCATATGGTGCTTCTTTAACTACGTTGATAGCATGACACAAATAAAGTGAGACGTAATCAGCTAAAATATTTGTATATTTTGTGCTTCACATATAACATAGCAATTCCATTTTTTAAGCCTTTAAATAATTATTTGTCTTAAATATTCTTGAAAACAAAATCTAAAAGAAAAGTTATTTATCCATGCATAAAATTCACTTCGAAATGGACGAACTGTCCTATTAGTACATATCATTTACTTGCACATATAAAAAATTAATTGAGATAATTCTAATGTCAATAGTTCAATGTACTTATAAATCAAGTAGTTATATAATCACATTAAAAAGATCAATACTTTTTAACACGAAATACTACACGATCCAAATGTTATTATATTTTTTGGTCGTTTGTTTGATGGAATACTTATTATTTTGTAAAATTACACAAAGCTTCTATACGTTTTATAGCCAAAGTAAATATTTCAATAAGCAATTTTTTTTTAACGTCTGCAGAATATGGGAGACTTCAACTAATACCTTTGAAGGGTAAGGAGGAGATGCTATATAAGTCGGAAACTTTATTTACTTAATTTTGTTCGTATCTCCTCAAATTTCATTATCGAGGGGATCACTAATTGAGTTGGGAGCTAACCTATGCTCAAACCAAGTTATTTCCATGACTATTATATTCAATTGAAGGCAACGTCCATATCTTTATTCATAGATCAAAGACTAGTCGGAGAAGGTTTCCTCTATCTAGGATGGTCCGGATGGAGGAAAACATATTTTTAAAAGCACATGAGGTTTACCTGCTGCCGGTCAAAGAATACAACTGAATGGTCCATGGTTTCACAAAAGCTCGTCATCTCCGGCAAGTTTTGTAACGTTAGTCTACGCAGATTGCATGACTTCACTTTGGGATCAACATCTATTTCATTTATGTCTTCATCTGGCTCAGCATCTACGACAATTTGCTGCATCAAGTGGCATTGGCTTATTTCAATCTCTTCGAGCTGCAAGATTATTCTCATCAAGGACAAAGGAAACAAATATTTGATTTTATCACAGTTATCTACTTTTACAATGGATAATTTGCCGAAGGATTCTGGGGTAAGACAGCCATGACAAATCTTCTCCATGTTGTTTAGATTCTCGAGAAACAACCATTCCAATCTCGTAAATGTGGTGCACTGGACATTCTCTGGGGAGTGAACAACATACTGAAATGAGGGGCTATTTTGTACGTGGAGATACTTCAATTCCTGAAAACCTTCGATGCACAAATCGTGAATGCTATCGTTGCCATCTTGCAACCCATCCAAGTGGAGATGTTGTGTTTTCTGTAAACATCTTTGCACCCACTCTTCAAGAAGAAAATTGCTTGAATCCAGCTTGAGTTTTAAAGTTCTGGATTCTTTGTACTCAGCCGACCAATCCCAAAAAACATCCCCAATTTGGATTTTATGCTTGTTTAGTTTCCCAAATGGCAGGTCTTGTAAGAGATTAGCAAAATGAGGAATGGCAATGCATAACGTGGTCAACTTTTTCATGTTCCTAAGCTAGGCTGGCGTTGCTTCGGGGTGCTTCATCCTCGGCCTCCAACTGATCAAAACTGTCTTCCATGTATAGTTCTTCTAAATTAACCAAGCTTCTGAGCACACCAGGTTCGATAACTTTGAGCCTGGTGCACCTTGTCAAGTCCAAAAATCTCAATTCTGTTAGTGCACCTATTTCTTTGGGCAGCCTGGCGATTGTAGAGTCTAAGAAACTTAGGAAGTGCAATCCTTTCAGCTTTCCAAGAACAGTCACATCCTACAGATGGCAGCCATCAAGACATAGCGACTTGAGGTTTTCAAGGAACTCAATCGACGAAGGTAGAGAGATCAAAGATAAGCCAGTAATGTCCAAGACTTGCAGCTTCTCCATAGATTCGAAAAATGAATTGGGAATCTTGAGAGATGGGTTGTGTTCGCATAAAAGAAGAATCCTCAAGCTTGGGCAGTCCAAATTTTCCGGAATCTCATCAATGCCAACAAAATTGAAGGATATTGCGGTGCATTTTTTGAGCTCATCCTTTGACCATTTTTTAAATTTATAATCTTTCTTCCCAACCAAGGCATACCAATCTGTGGAAGAAATAGTGATGGCCACGTCTACAAATTTGTCATGCATTTTGAACACTTCCATATCATCACTATCTAGTAACAAAGAAGAGTCCTGCAGGCTGCGTAAATCAACAATCAACATATCTCTAGCATTTTCAATGGTCGTGCTAAAATTCTTAAATAAACCCAAACCCATGCAATAGACAAGGGTATCCCTCAAGAAACTTCTCCCAGTGTCTAGAGCACAAACCAAGAACAATGATCTGATCCTCTCTTCTTTTAAGTCTTTGTAATTTAGTTCCACAATTGATTTTACATCCGACCCTTCTATATGGGTCAAAGCCTTTCTCCATTCAGCCAAATCTCCGTGCTTCAACCTCTTTGCCAATGGAACAATCAAAAGTGGCAAGCCTCCACTATTCTTGATCACTCCATCTACCAAGGGTTTAATCTCCGGATCGTTAACTCTGTGCCCCACTTTTCTTTCAAAAAGTCTTCGTGCTTCTCCATACTCTAACTCTTTGAGTCGGAATTCTTGGTCGAGCACATGTCAATGAGCAAAACTTGCCGATATCTAGATGTTAGTAATAGTTTGCAACCTCTTACTCTGTTATCTTCTCCACAAGGGATTCCAACTTCCTTCAAATCTAACCTCTCCCATAAATTATCTAAAATTATGAGAATGCTTTTCTTAGAATCACTCTCTAACCTTTTACACAAACGGTCTGCTCTTTCACGAGTAGGTTCATCATTTGTTAGCTTCAGGCCTAGGGCATAAGCGATTTCTCCTTGTATTTTTTTTAGGTCGGGATTGCGTGATACATTTGCCATGGCAACCACATCGAATAGCTTTTCTTCCTTTACTCTCCTTTCGATGTTCTCCAAAAGCTTGGACTTGCCAACCCCACCCAATCCATACATCCCAACCACACTTATATTGTCATTAGCTATAGCCTTAATTACATCCTTTGCGATTGAAGCCCTCGACTCCAGGATATCTTCATTATTGTAGACAGATCTAGCAGCGGAAGTGGTAGCAACGACAATTCCTGTCGGAGTATTCTCATGGTAGACCTTCTGGAAGGTGCTATCTGTGCTTGTCTTATGTAGTCCCTGAACGACTTTAGTCATCTTCTTCACCTTCCTACCAATTGGATGGCGCACCATGGGGTTGGGAAGCCACCCACGGAAGCAAGCGTTTTTTGCACTTTCATCTTGTTTTAACAAGTTTTGTGCTTCCTTAGCCTTATTCTCCACGCTATCCAACCATTTCTTAATATCAGTGTGTATAGATTTTCCATCATACACAGCTTCATCGACGGAGCTCTGCACCTTTTTCCTCGCATTCTCTAGCTTCTCAACTTCATAATTGAGATCTTGGACGTAGCTCTTGTAACACAACACATATCCAAATTGGTGTCCAATGGGAGCAAATAGGTACTCACCTAGTTTTGACACAAGATTCGATGCAACGGCGGTAGCAAATCCCGCCATAATTTCTTCTTTAATGTCTAGAAATTCCTTTTCCCCCTCTTTTGTTTCTTTTGTTGTTGCCTCCTATGATTAATTTGCTTAAACAAATCTGTGCAAAGGAAAGAGAACAGAACAGAACTAATCACTTGCGATGTATGAAAAGAAAGGAAGGGCAAAGTGATAAAAGAATGTGAACAACGAGACAAAACCAAAGAGAGAGAGAGAGAGAGAGAGAGAGAGAGAGAGAGAGAGAGAGAACAGTAGTGCATGCAAAAAGAAAAAAGAAAAACGTACAGTTACTGCACTCGGTGCACCCAAGCGAGTAACATGGTCCACGTGGACAATTTGCAAATGATCGTACGTGGATAAGCAGCACGTTATTGGTCTAACACGCACAATAGAAGGCCAATTCTTTCCTTTTCTATCTCTGTTGTCCCAGTTTTCTTTACTATATGATTCTTGAGGATGACTCTTTATTACAATTCCACGCTCTCAAAGTGTTTCCGAGAGAAAGTTCAGGTGTGTTCCAATTTAAATCCAAAGCATCAGGATGAACATTACGTGCATATTATTATCGATGCTTTTAAGTTTTGACAGTTAGAATTGTTCAGAACTATTTCTCATTATTTTAAAGCTTAAAAACATTTCTTTCATTTTCAGGATTTTGCAGGAAAGCAAGTAGTACTTTTTAAACAAATAGTGAACTAATAACATTTGACATCTCGTACATAGGCCCCGTTTGGTTCGGCTTTGGGGGAATGTCTTTGGGGAAATGCAAAGGCCTTTAGTCTGAAGGGGTTTGGCGAAATGCAAATACTGTTTGGTAAACTAAAATTGAAAAGATGCTTTGAGATGTAACTTGGGGAAAATGCTGTTTGGTAAACACATACATTTGAAAAGTCCTTTCATGTGCCAATTTTAAAATTTTGCAACTTTAATTTGTTTAAAATCAAAAACAAAAATCAATGGCCTTAATTTTTATATATTTTTTTTCAAGTTGAGAATAATGTATAAGAGGCATTAATAAAATTTAAAATAAAAAATCACATCAAACTCAATTAAAAATAGAGTAATTTCATTACAATAAACATTACAACATATGTCCCAAAAAAAGAAATAAGTTATCGTTACATATTACAAACGTCCTTAACTATTTATCAAATTCATAGCTATTTCATCACGTAGACGTGCCACGTCAGGGAATGCATTATCATTTGAAGCACTTGTCCCCTCATTTGCAACATCACGATCAACTGAATATCCATACTCGGGATCCAAATCCGCCGTTTCAAAATCCGTATCAGTTACGGCATTTTTTCTTATAAAATTGTGCAAAGCCATTGTAGCTATGACAATTTGCACTTGCTTTTTATAAGGATAATTTGGCATAGTAGTTAAAATCTTCTACTTCATTTTTAATACGCCAAAGGCTCGTTCAATTTCTGAGTGAAGTGAGGAATGTGCACGGTTAAACACTTCTCGATATCCCGTAGGCATAGGACCTTGTCGAAATTCTGGCAAATGATATCTAACTTCTCTATATGGCCCCAAATAACCCGTGAGATTTGGATATCCGGCATCTACTAAATAATATTTACCTACACAAATATAAAGAAATTTAATTAACATATGCCACATAAATATATATAGATGTACATAAACTATTAATTAACCAACCTAGAGGTGGATTGGGAAATTGTGCATCACGTCTTCCAATGGCATCATAGAAGACACGAGTATCATGAGCTTGTCCCTCTCAACCGGCACTAACGTAAATGAACTCCATATTAAAATTACATATGGCCAACACATTTTGAGTAGTCTTTCCTTTTCGACCAATAAAGCAAATTTGATCATACACCGGTACGATTGCTGGGATATGTGTACCATCCATAGCTCCAAAGCAATCCTAAAACAAATAATACAAATATTACATGATTTATTTTACCAAAAAAAAAATATTACATGGTTTAAATTTAGTTTTCGTTTTTATTGTACAATCATAACTTACCTTAAAATATGGATAAAATCGTCGATCTTTTCTAATCTTCTCTGGAACTTCCCGAAATTGTTGATCACTTGGTTGGATCAAATCTTTTTCTATATTGCATACTTTATTTAAAACTAAACTAAAGTGCCTACTTATGGTTTCCCCGGAACGTTGGAAGCGCTCTTGTGCTACCCTGTTACCTATACCATGTCCCAAAATATAAAGAAACATCCCAACCATTTCTACAACATTAGTATTCCTAGATCCTTTAAGGCCATAACGTGTTACTAAGTCACGTGTTAAATTATTAAATACATCCCTATGTATTCTAAACATATTATAGCATCTTATTGGATTAGTATCTTCGGCCATCAACTCTCTCATCCAAGCATGACCTGTATATGATGACGTCATAGAAGGTTGTTTGCAAAGGTGCGCTGCTTGATAAGCAATTGAAGCATTAGCAATTGAAAGCAAATCCAGGAATTCATCTTCCTCTTGTTCACAATTTTCCTTTTGTTGAGAATCATCCATAATTGCCTAACGTAACAAAATATAGAGTTAGAATAAGAAAAAACAGTGAATAATCTAGACAATCTATTAAGAAAAACAATAGTATCAATCAACATATATATAAAAACCAACCACATAAAGAGAACATCAATTAGAAACAATTCTTACATTAAAAATATTAATATAAATTAGGTCTATACATAATTTAAATAGAGTTCGGATATAAAAATAAAACAGCATATTCAAAAATCCAAATAAGAAGCTATGATGACATCTTAGTCACGATTAAGTTCTTCCATCTCAAGCTTGAGATACTTCACTCTCAAGGCATCGGAATTCAAGCTCATGAAGACCTGCCTATTGTCTATCTTTTGCTTAAAATGTTTGATTGCGAAAAAATACAGCTTTTCATCTTGCACAATCTCCGGTATGGCATCCAACATAGATATGAGGTCCTTGTAAGGACCAAATCCATCATGTGCTCGAGAGGCAACAGCATCAGCACTCCTACTTTCAACAGCAGAACAAAGCCTGTTAATTTGGCTTCCAAGCAATTGTGCTTGACTCAAATTCTTGTCTTTCTTTCCTCGAGTTTGCCTTGTTGAAGTCTGCGCTACTCTTTTACGAGCTCGAGTTTGAATTGGTTCATCAATATTTTCACCCACATGACATTCCAAATTATCATCAGTAGATCCTATGACATCATCAATGTCGGGTTGTGTGGCATCAACACTCTCATCAACACATAAACCTTGTGCAGGATTCCAAGTGATTCCTCCAGTAGCAACCGTATCCCTGAACATTCTATCTAGCAACACTTCAAGATCAGGAGGTATGCCTTTCGTCCTAAAAACCTTAACCTTAGGATTAGCCTGTTATAAAAAACATTTGAGTAAGTTGTATATAATTGAAAATGATAACTTAATCGAAAAGTAAAAGAACAAGTGATAAACACCTGGATTTTACTCTCCCACCATTCATCACTTGCATCAATGGTTTTCTTCCTTGGATCCCATCCTAATCCCGTTTCATTATAAACCAATGTCCTCCATCTTTTCCATTCTTCCTTAAGATTATCCCACTTACTCTTCATTTGAATTTTATCATACTTTTTGCCCCTCAACTCCTCGAACTTATTAATTATGGTAGTCCATCCATCTCGGCGGTCCAATATGTTTCCACATCTTCGGCGGTCCAATATGCCTTTTCCTTTGTTGAACTTGCCATCTTCCAACAATATGAGCATGAACAGATTTGAGAGACATATAATAAAGAAAAAAAATTCAGCAATTGAATTAAAACCAAATCAAAGTGAACTAGTAAATAAAAAGCAGCCAAATCAAGGTGCTCAAATTCCTAACAATGAAATGTTCCTAAAGCAGCCAGCACATATAAGGAAAATAAAAAGCTTAAGTAAATAAAGCAGTAGCTAAAAGAATTGGTGAATGAATCCGTCTGTCCCAAACAAAACATTTCCTGCCTATTATATGAAAGTTCTAAAGTTTATGGGCATAGATCAATGAGAGAATAAATCTAGAATGCTCCATGATGCAGCAGGCGTTTACTCCCAACATCAAAATGCAGCAGGCATTTTCCAAATGGCCCTCCAAACTTCTTTGCCAAATGTTATGGAAATGTAATTGCATTCTCCTTAGGCTACACCCTCGGTAAAGTGTTGCCAAATGTAAAGAGCTCAGAGATAATTTTCCACTCGACAATGAAGCTTACAAAGGATCCATTTTTGTTAAAAAAAATAATAATAAGAGTCTAAAAACATCACGTGGAAAGAAGGAGGAGAGACTACACATGTTCTGGAATGTAAGGACAATTGAAGTCTTGAAGCTATTATGACAAGGCCATTAACAAAATCAACCAAGTTCAACCAGGAACTAGATTCAGTCAGAAAAAGGGTGTGGTGTATTATATTATATCCCCAAGGACTTATAGTTTCACCCCCTCCGCATAAGAGTACTTTGAAAAATAAATGAAAATTTTTGCTAGTGGACTAAAAAGCAATACAGATAGCTACTGCAAAGGTTGTTTTCTTGCCTGAAGAAACATTTATATAATTTTCTTGGGTCTTTCTCTAAATATAAGGAACATTTTTTTTCCTAATTTGATATCTTTAGTTTTCCTTTAAAAGCCAAATTAAAAAATAAAAGTTCTAAATTGATCTTCCAGTCCTTTCAAATGTTTGTTTTTGTCTTTTGCTAGACCACCATATGTGAAATATTGGGTAAAAGAAAGAAAGAAATGTAAAACGCTTGAAAAAATCAAATGAGCAGATCTAGGAAGAAAGCAAGTTTGGAGTTGAAGGTCAGTCAACTAACCCAGAAAAGTCCAGTTTCATTTCTGGTGATGCAGAACTTCGTGGTTGATGAGGCTTGTTGATTCATAGATGCCATTGATCACAGAAAACAGCAATTTCTTATGTTCTAAGCACTAGGGGTATCTGCAATGCCATCTAATTGAGAGCAAAAATCTAATCCTTTAACTTCACTAAATGGAAAAAATGGAATAAATTGATCTTCCAGTCCTTTCAAATGTTTGTTTTTGTCTTTTGCTAGACCACCTTATGTGAAATATTGGGTAAAAGAAAGAAAGAAATGTAAAACGCTTGAAAAAATGGATTTTTCAAATGAGCAGATCTAGGAAGAAACCAAGTTTGGACTTGAAGGTATTCAACTAGCCCAGAAAAGTCCAGTTTCATTTCTGGTGATGCAGAAATTCGTGGTTGATGAGGCAGATGCCATGGATCACAGAAAACAGCAATTTCTTATGTTTTAAGCACTAGGGGTATATGCAATATCATCTAATTGAGAGCAAAAATCTAATCCTTTATTCACTAAATAGCTTTCTCCGTAATAAGAAAGCAAACTGAGAAATGATCCAAAATAACACGCATAAGAATTCACAAACCTATAAAACTTTGGTGACACCTAAACCCACACACATTAATAGCATCTACTTCTATTATAACCATCTTCTTATGCTACATAATCACCAATATAACAAGAGCTACCGGCCTACATACCTTGCTGGTTAAATCCCAAATTGAAACTTAACCAAAGCTAAACCATCCGACGAGAAAACATTACAGCAAAAGCTACCTCAGAATCCACCTTTCGCCTCGACCTAATAATATGCTATGATCTCTCGCCAAATCAGATAAGATATCAATTACCCACACAAATTTCCATAAAAATTACAACATGAATAGAGAAAATCTAACCTGGACAGAAGCGAGCGCGAGCGTGAGCACGACAAGAGAGCTCGAGGGCAGCGTAAAAGAACAAGTGACACAAGTGACGCGAGGCAGAGAACTCAAACCCTTGCCAACCGTGAGGGAACGCTGATTCAAGCGCGAAAGGGGGAGTCAGTCAAGGTAAGATAAAGGTGAAGGACTTCCATACATCTGAATAGAACCAAGGAAATCTTACCTGGAGAGGCGAGTGAAGGTGAGGGTCGGACACAAACCAATCGTGAGGTAGAGAGAGTCGTGAGAGTGTAAAAAGAGTACTGCTAGCGGCCCTCGCGAGTAATCTCGTGCGGAATCTTCAGCGGTGACCGCAAAATCAAACGAACAAGCGATGGAATCGAAGCTTTTGAGGTTACCCAACTGTCCTGCTACGAGCGCGACACAAGCGCGAGAGCAGAACGGTGGGAGGCAATCTTCGAGGATCTCCGATGGACACTGAAGAGAGGAGATAGAGGGATGACGGAGAGAGGCGTGCGGAGGGATGACGGAGAGAGGCGTGCGGCTACGAAAAGCGTGAGGATCTCGGATGGACACGGGAGAGAGAGCAGCTGGCGAAGGAGAACATGAGAGACGACAGAGAGAGAGAGGCGTTAGAATGCAGAGGAGGCGTGAGGCGTGAGGCTGCATGAGGCAACGGTAAGGAAGAGGTAGGGTTTTCTTATTCGAAAAGGGCAAAAGCGAAATTTGGTTAATAAATGAGGACAAAATGGGCAACTAACAAAATTTCATTAAACCAAGAAGCCGCATCCCGAAAATGCTACTTTGAGAATGCACCTCCACCCCTCCATTCCCCTAAACCCCTTTGAAGGCCCTTGGAGATGCAATTGCATCTCCCCAAAGTGCTAAAAAAAACCGAACCAAACACCACAGCATTTGGCCAAACCCCTTTAGACCCCAAATGAGCATTTTCAATGTTGAACCAAACAGGCCCTTATTCGGATGTTTGTACCATCCACCGTCTGGACTTGAATATAAAAATGGCGGGTGCTCCTGACCGTCACCACTTCTCTGAGTGGGCCCACTTTTCAAATATTGGGTGCTCCGGGACCTCGCCACGTGTCTGGGTGAGCTCATTTTTCAGATTTCTCTCCCATCTGCTTATTTCACGTCTAATTTCGAAACACCATTAACAGCGTGCAACGATTTTTTCATGTTTCAATGCAGTTGGGAGACCATTTGCGGGTCTCAAGAGCCGCCGAAGATGAAGAAGTCGAAGGCCTTCGCCACCCGTTCCCGGCCCCACCAACCGGCAGCCGAACCCAGCAATGGGCTGTTCTCCAGATCCATATCCGGACGGGCGGTTCGCGAGCGACGCCGACGCTCGTCCATGGCCGTTGTCGGCGTCCTTCGGCTGGCAGATCTGGTCGGAGGAGGTTGTGGAGCTCTTGGAGGAGTCACGAGAGGAGGTGGAGTCTGAGGTGGGGGAGGAGGCGAGGAAGGTTCGGACCATGGATAGGCGGGGGGGAGAGCTGGAGGGGAAGGAGCTAGCCCTTGTAGAAGAGCTCGTAGGCGACGCAGAGGGTGGAGGGGGAGCGGGGGTAGAGAGAGTAGGGTTTTGTCTTTTCTCTTCCCCATGGTTGATGCTTGATGAAGACGATGAGCTTGGGTTGGGTTAAGCATTCCACACAGAGAGAGAGAGAGAGAGAGAGGGAGAGAGAAGTGGCTGACGTGGAGGTCCAGGACCACTTATTAATATTTTCATTGTGAAGGATTACAATCAATTCTTAGGGCACAGCACATGCCCCGTCCCCTATAAATTAAAAGAGAATCTTTTTAAACTGACTATTTCTTAATGTGGGAAATTCTAAATTGAACGATAACATTGCACCGAATAAAAGTTTAGACATTGTGACTTTGTATTAAACAAAAATAAATAAAAAAATAAAGCGGGGTATTTCTGTCACCTCCTCTTGAATTTGATTCACGTCTTTTTATTATCAATTGGCCAAAATATCAATTTATGTTTAGAAATAAGGTCAATCACCAGTTCATCCTACTTTTTCTCTCTCATCTTTTCTCTTCACCTTTTATGTATTATTAATTGACTAAAATATCATTCTACTGTGAAGATCAATTCATGTTTAGATCATCATAACTTTCATTTTTGGCTATCATCTCTTTAAATTATGATGAATCAAATTTTGTAATACTTTTAAGTTGGTAAGTTTGGTCTATAAATAGTACTTTGATTAGGTTGTTAATTTTTTAGTGTAACTATTTTATCCATCTTAATAGTAATAGGACAATGCGAGGTGGTCTTTACAATGTGTAAACTCTCTCTCTCTCTCTCTCTCTCTCTCTCTCTCTCTCTCTCTCTCTCTCTCTCTCTCTCTCTCTCTCTCTCTCTCTGATATGCACCATAGATACTCATGTTCAGTGTTTATCAACAAATAGCTTGCAAATTAAGAAAATTATTAGTTGAGATATTTATAATAGTAGGGGGGAAGTGATGAGGACATAAATTATGCAGTTATGTCCAACTTGCCCAGATAGATATTTGCAAATGACCATTGAACAAAGACAAACCGAACAAGGCAACTAAAAATACACAACTTACAATTAAGAAATTGATTAGTTGAGAAATATTGTGTAACATTAGAGGGAAATGACAAAGACGAACAGATATCACTAGCTATCTTGATCTCCCTGAAGACATGTTCCAGCCCTAGCCCAAACGGAGTTGGTCGTTTCTGATTAGTCAATGCCTCAAATGGCGATGACTTTAAATTCCTTTTTTCCTTCTTTCTTTCTTCAATGTCAATGGGTTGAGAGAGATGACATTTTCTTTTTTAATTGACCATGTGAGACTTGGACATAGCACGTTGTTAACAAAGGGAGTTGGGGTCCAATGGCCACGAGTGGGGTTGGAGTGTCATTTGAAGTTCTGACATAATTGACAGGCCAAATCTAGCAAATAAATTTTGTATTTACATCAGGAGAAAAAATTATTTCACTTCTAAATATCTAAAAATAGCATGGAGTCTTTCTTGACAAACAAACATGGCCGCTATCAAATTGGTAAATTTAAATTTACAGGGTCACCTGATGTGACGTTTTCTATTTTTTAAAAAGTAATAGAAATATTAAATCGATGATTTTAAACTTAAAGCAACATGATTTTTATCAAAGAGAAGAAGAAAAAAAGTATAGAAGCAAAAGCAAATGTCACATTTTCCTTCCTTTCTTCCTTTCAATTCACAAAGAAATGAAAACACAAAAACAAAATACAGTGATAAAGAGGCATGATTGAAGGAAAAAAACGATTATGAATCGACGTTAAAATCCGAATTAAAAGCGAACTCCTCTGCATCTTGTGAAACTCTTTATAGTCTGTTGGATCAATTTCCTTCTCTCAACCCTCATTGCGAACCATGTTCTATGGAGAAACTGATCATGACGTCGGCCACCAAAGTCGAAAAGAGCACCGAGAGCAACGTGGTGACGTGCATGTCCACCACAATCGGACACACGCCCTTCCCCCGTCTGCTTCTATTTTTTGTTTTTTGTTTTCTCTTTGATAAAATTCTTTCTATTTTGAGATTAATATTATTCAATTCACTTACATAATAATGAATATTGCCACGTCAACTTCCATGTAAGCTGCGTTTGCCATGTCAGTCGGCACGTAGGTTCACTTGGATGGAAAAAATAACAGTAGGCCATCTCTATCCCTTAATTAAGAGGAAGTGGTTTTTTAAAATTGGGATAATTTTTCCCCCTTTGATGTTATACAAAATTTACAGATTCAGAATTTTCATCTAAGGAACCTTTTTCGTTCCAAAAACCGAAAAAAAAAACTTTGATTTTTTATTGTGAAATATTCCTTTTTTTTTTTATTTTTAAAAAAATGGAGTACCTTACTTTTAAAGTTGACAAATCATTATGAATGAATGTAAATTACGGAATTGATGTACATTTAGAATTATCAAATACTTTTTGACAGCATTTTTGTAGGAAGAGAAATGGGAAAATTCGTATATGGTTCCTAAAAGTTGGACAAATCTTTTGTGATCAAACGTGGAAAAAACCATAATTTTGCAAAAAACTTCGAAAATATATGCGGCACCAGCCCTTGTTGGATTGGAAATAACTTTCATCAAGAAAGGAGTCATGAAGCATGACCAAGCGAAAACATAAGCGTAAGGGCCCAAGTAATTTTATCATCATCGCCATATACTTTTCCTCACACCACTGTCCACTTGTTGCAGACCTCCAATAAAATAATTTCAATAATAGGTAGTATTGCCATATACTTTTCCTCACTCCAATGTCCACAATTAAGTAATTTCATTAATTAGTTACTCTAGGTTTGAAAATATCTAGTGACGGCTCGTAGTTTGGTGTGGTCGCCTTCCCCAAATCTCCCCCACCCCCCCACTCTCCCCCATAAAAAAAAAAAAAGACAAGGCTTGAGAGTCAGCAATACAAAACAATCTATGGCCCACTGAAGACTTTATTTTTTGTCTTTGGCATTGGTAAATACATGTTGAAGCGTTCCTCTATTAAGTGCACGTATGAAGTGCAAGAAAATGTCACGTCAAACATTTAGAATAAAAGAAGTATTCAATGATTTTCAAAAGAGTAGGTCGTGTATCAATTGGCAATGGTTACATGAGAGCGAGAATATCTAGTAGACATGTGAGACGAGGGAAAAAAAAAATCCCACACTAAATATGTGAAGTAAAAAAGGTCGGGGTAATCAAAAATATGTTATTAACCAATAAATTTTCAAAAAGAGGTATGTGTTTATTAGGAGAAAATAGAGTCAAGCAAAAGAGCGGATTATGTGCGCTAGCCAAAATTAAATAGCATGATGACATCTTTAATAGTTAGGGGTTGATTTTATTGATTTCTCAATTTTTATTTCAGAAATTGAGAAGTTAAAAATTTTAACTTCTGATTTATTATTCAAATTTATTTCTGGAATAGATTTTTATTCCAGAAATAAAAAAAAAATCAAAAAAAATGCAGCATATTAATGTCTAATTTAAGATTTCATTATTGGAACTTCATTATTAAGTTCTGTATTTCAATAAATGGCATATTAATGTCTAATTTAAGATCTTACTATTGGTCATCTTAAGATAAATGGATATGCGCCTTTTGCATTAATGAAAGCTAAAGGCTCTAAAAACCTGATTTTATCAACAGAATTTTGTAGAATGGTCATATCCTCAGTCTTCTTCCTTTTATTTTTTCAAGCATCATTACTCATTAGTGAAGATGAAGCTCACACAAGCCACCACAAAACCCTCGATCGTTTCCTAATGTTTTGTTTTAGCATGCTATATTCTTTTTGCCCTATTCATGGAATAGAATAGACTGTCAAAAAGTTACATTTATCATAATTTTCAACGTTTGTTTCATCATCACTCATTATGAGAGGTAGATAAAGGCACAACAAGTTAAGCTCTTTTTAGTTAGACAATGAGTCATGTGCAAATTCGCGTGACATAATAAAATACAATCAACAAGTCAGGATAACATAAAAGATGATACACTTGATTTGTTCATTGAGGAAGTCTGGTTAGCATCTCTCTCTCTCTCTCTCTCTCTCTCTCTCTCTCTCTCTCTCTCTCTCTCTCTCTCTCTCTCTCTCTCTCTCTCTCTCGTCTATTTCTTGTAAAACCTTTTGCTTAGTAAAAGGACGATTAAAGAAATTTTATGTAATAGACATTTGAACCAAAGGTGAAGGCCCATGATCAAATATTATTATCCACCTTTCAAGGAAAAAAACACATCATTTTTAGTCAATCGTTCTGGCATCTAGTTATTGGTAATGTTTCCCTTTACTATTATAAAGATCATAAGCTAAAATTTAACTTAAATGAAATTATCATAATATTTATAAAGACTAAAATGGTACAAAAAAAGTACTAAAAAAGATATTATATATTTTTTGTTCATTCAGGATAAGGATTGAAAAGAAAAAATATTTTAAAAACGGGAGAATAGTGTAATAATGAAAACTTATAATTAGTACTAAAAGACTGATTTGATTTTGTTGGAAAGTTGAGAGATTAGATTGAAAAAACTAAAAAAATTGAGGATTATATTGAACATTTAGGAAATATTCAAGGATTGCATTGAACAAATTAAAAATCCAATGATAACATTACATGTTGGGTCAAAGGTTATAGACTATTTGTGTCGTTTCCCCTTATGAAAATGTTATGTATTAACTCACATGTAATAATTGTATGCTTTAAAGGATCTTAGGTGTTTTGCAATTAATAAATATCAATTTTTTTCCTATCAATTGTAATAGGCTGGATCATCTAAATGCCTGTGAGCAGAGACTTGCTATTTTTCCAAGCTCACCCTATCGTCTGCAAGTCACAAATTACACTAGCAACAAGAAGATGGTTATACACACAACTACCATTTTACAGTCATATTAAGCTAAGAGAGACAAATATTGGTGCCTCTGCAATGAGTTTATGTCGCAATTATCTTACCCATTTTTTTTCTTTTCTTCCTTTTTCTTCTGTTTTGCTTTTATGTTTTTTAGGGTTCAATCAATAGAACCAGATTACAAAACAAAGGGTGAAAGATAAAGAAGCGTTGATAGCACACAAAAAGTAACACACGTACCGGGAGTGGCTTCACTGACTTGTGTGCAAAGATGGATGAAGAGGAATGCAGTCACCAGTCCTGATAACATCAGAATATAATTCAACAAGTTAGCAAAACGCAAAAACAAGTGGACACTGTTGGGGAAGAAAACAGCGGGGGACTGAAAATTCGATGATGAGAAAATGTAATCGAGGAAGGTGTTTCGATACCTTCAGCATCGACTTAGAACGACTAGAGGATCAAGGATCGAGGATTCATAGCTGAGTTCTTGCAATGGGCATGCAGTTGGTTGGCCATTTATATAATGGGCACTCGTGACTGCTTTTTTGACCTGAGCGAAGTTCATTGTTCATTAACAAAAAATTAATCAATTATTTACATCTTGCAATTAAATAATTGATTAGTTGAGAAATGCAAAATATTAAAGGGAACTGATGAGGACAGGATTCATCACTGTGGCTTTGCTCCTACTTGCCCAGATAAATAATCACAAATGACCATTGGACAAAGAGAAAAAGGGCAATGATCTCAACGTCTTTGTTTCTTCTTGTCGATGGCGTGGAAAAACACGGCATTTCTTGTTCTTTTATTTTTGTTTTCATTGACCATGATCCTACACATAGGAAGTTGCTAAGAACGAGCGCTGGGGCCCAGTGACCATGGTGGTTGAGTGGGAGTGTCATTCGAAGTTCTCACATAAGTGGTAGGCCAAATCCAGGAAAAAAAAATCATATATTTATATAAACACGGTCATTATCATCTTTTCCGTCCAAAGGTACTTACGTGGCAAAATGGCGCTTCCGGTGTAAGCTGATGTGGCATTTTTTTTGTTATTAAAGAAGTAAAAGACGAACAAATTAGTTATCTTAAACTCAAAAGAAATTTTTTTTATCAAACAGGTGAAAAACCAATGTAACAGACTCTTGAAGCATATGCAAATGTCCCATTTTCCTCCTCTTTCTTCCATTCAATTTGCATGGAGATTACAAGCACCCACCAAATCACTGTGAAAAAGAGGAAAGACTGAAGAGAAAAAAAAATTATAAATCGGATGTTACACTTGGGACAGACAGCCTTGATTAGACAATTTTAGAAGATACAAAGGAGCAACTGTTGATGCACTTCGGATTTGAATTTACAAGATTAGGTTAGGGTAGGCAACATAAGGGGCACGATCGCGAGCTTGACATCATCATCATCGGGGTCGTAATTGGGATTGAGCGATCACTCGATGGCTTCCCCATCCCCGTTGATGCAAGGCTTCACCAATATCATTACCAAATTATGTACATCGGGAGTTCGGGACTTATTATTTTTTGAAAGCGCTTTTGTCAGAAGAGATATAGGAAATTCGTTCTCATAGTCCTAAAAGTTCAACAAATGCTGAGCGTAATCCACTGAGGATATAATGTTGGAAATAACCTTTAATTCTCGAAACACTTTGAAAAAATATGTGCGACACTAGTGCTAGTTAGATTAACGGAACGATTTGAAAGGAGGTAACCTTCGGCGATTGAAAAAAATGTCTTTTGCTATAAATCTTCTCAAATGTCTTTAGGTAAAAGACATTTTAATTTAATCAACACTTAGGTCTTTGACCAAAAAACAACCATACTTATGTTAGTTTCAAGATGTTCATAGTAGAAATCAACTTGTAAATAATGTTATTCTTTAAGATCCATGTAGTCATCTCTTTTATTGGCAAAATTATGGTCAAGGTCTTCTGAGTTATTTTCTTTCATTCAACCAAAAGGCATTATTCTTTAATGACCAGTTGCGAAAATTATGGAGTGGTGTGGTCCCATAAAGTAAGACATTTTACTCGAACCCTTCATATCTAGCAAGGACTACTTTTGATTAGTGAGCAATAATTTACATGGGCATGAAATAAGATTCCCCTTTCTCGCTCACAAATTTGTGGAAATAGACTAATAAATATTTTCTTCTACAATGATTAGTACAAGACAAAACATAGCCGTAACGGCCTATGTAATAATCTCTTCATTGCCATACACGTTTTCTCATTCTAGCGTGCACAATGAAATATATTTATTAATTTTATACTCTCATTGAAAGCATCTAGCCAATGGACGGCTCATAGATAGGAACTTCCACTGTTGTTGTAATTGATAACAAGCCTATTTTGTTTGACAGTATGGACTCATATGAAATAAGTCATTTTCACAAGAAATGAATTTCACTTATATGATTTGAGTGTTTGGTGTGATCACTTCCTTTAAATCCAAAAAATAAAAGTAAAAACGCTTGAAGGTCAGCAATACAAACCAATCTATGGTCCACCGAAGATTTTGTTTTTCTCTTTTCCGGCATTACTAAGTACAATTTGAAGAATTCCTTTATTTACACATACGAGGTGAAAAAAAATGTAGTCCGACATTTTGAATAAAAAGAAGAATTATATCGTTATCAAAATAGGAGGTCATGTATCAATTGGCAATGGTTAACCTCTGTTTATTAGTGATGGTAGAGTTGCTTTTTTATTGTTTGGGAAACGAAGAAAAATGGAGAAAATGAAGGTTTGGGTGGAGATGCAGAGAACTTTAAAATTTTGATGAGAAAGAAAAACGTAAACTGTTGACGTTTTCTCTCATAAGTTTCCTCAAACCCTTAACTCAAATATAGCAAGCCATGGAACTACTGCTATTGTACACACAATTCTGTCTCGGAGACAAGGAAAGTATTCTTATTCCCCAAATATCCAAATTTTTATGCCTCTTTGGTCTTATAAGTTATCTGCAATTAAAACATAATTTGAGAGAAAATTACTAAAAAAATCATCAATTTATTGTATGACAATCAATTCAGTTTCAAAACTATTGAGGATTTACCAATGTAGTCCTTCCGACAAATTTTTTATTGAGAATCACTGATATGGACGTTGATTCTCGCTAACGTGGATAATTTTGCAATTCTTTTTAATTTTTCTGAAAGTCTTATTCTTTTATTTTATTTTATTTTTCTGTTCTTTCTACTTTTCATTTCTTTCTTCCACCTTTTTTCAACTCTGGGTTGGCCTAATCGCTGGCTGACTTTATGTACATCGCGACTTATTAAATAATTTTTGAAAGTGTTTATGTAGGAAGAGAAATAGAAAAATTCATGTTTATGGTTCTTAAAAGTTGAACAAGTCGGCAGTGTAATCTGTTGGGGGTCAAAAAGTGGAAACGAAAAAAAGGAGTTATGAAGCACAGGCAAGTCGAAAAATAGCAGTATCTTTGCAAATGGTACTCGTAGGAGGGTAAATTTGGACAGCATAAGGAAACTTTCGAACCAATTAATGTTATGGTCAACCTTCACAGAAAAAAGGAAATATGGCCTCAAATTGGTGTTTTGCTAATAGACTTTCTCAAATAATCAATACTTATGTAAAAGTCCAGGCGTTCGTACTAGAAATTAATTTTTACATGATGATATTATTTGAGAGCCACGTAAGCATCAGACAAAGAGAAACAAAGCACGTCACAATTATGGTGTGGTGGTCCCTTCAACGAAGACGTTTTCCTCGAACCCTTCTCATCTAATGAGGACGAAGTTTGGATTGGTGAACAATAATTTACATGAGCAAGCCTTAAGATTCTCCCTTCTCACTTACAATGCGTGGAAAAAGACTACTATTTCTTTTTTCTAAGCTCTGAATCGTACAAGACAAAAGTATAATCGTAAGGGCTTATGTAATGGTTTTCTCGTCCCCATACACATTTTCTTTATGTTCACAATAGAATAAATTTATTTATTGAAAACATCCTGCTAATCGACGCCTTGCTGATGGGATCTTCCACTGTTATTGAAACAACAAGTCTATTTTATTTTACGGTGTGGACTCATGCGAATATTTTGTTAGTTAATTTGGCCCTTTTCACAAGTAATAAAATTTCACTTAAATCATTCAAATGCTTGGTGTGATCACTTCCTTGAATCCAAAAGCCAAAAAAAAAAAAAAACACCTTGAAAGTCGACGATTCATCTAATAAGATTTAACGAAAGCTAAAGGTTTCAGAACTTGATTTTATCAACAAAATTTTGTAGTATAGTAATATCCTTGCTCTTCTATTGTTTTTTTTTTTTCCAAAATCATTACCATTAGCGAAAGTTCATTCTAGCCACCAACCCCGCTAACATATTAAATTCTATCTTCCATAATTCATATGATCGATTAGGCTGCCAAAAACATATATTTATTCTATCTAATCTTTGGTAATCATACCTGATCTTTAGTAGCACGATTTATTTACAATTTGTCACTGTTAATCCCAACTAAATTTTGATGATCCCAAAACTCACTTCTGTATATTTGCAATTGTTGTAAACTATTCGGATATGTTCTCTACAAATTTGATCTGGTTGGCAAGGGTTAAAGAATACCGGTTTCTATCTGATCACATGTCCGCTACCCGGCCAAGTAATAGTCAAATACCTGACTTTGCATTTCAAATTTAAGTTTCGCCTGCTCAATCTAGCAGGTGTACAACCTTTTTTTATAGGCACCCAAAATTCTCAATGGTAAAAAAATTAGCTGTTTGAAGTGTTAGTAATAGTTAGTTGAGTTTGTTTTCTATATAAATGGGGTAACCCCCGGTCATGGGCATGTGTGTACATTAAAATTGCAGAATTTCTGGTGTATTCACTTTATAAATCTACTTTTTGTGAGATAAAATTTGTTAGACATTCTTTATAGAGTACACCGTGTGTAGAGTAGTGGCTTCATTAAGCCGACCTTTCATAAAGTAAATTGGTCTAGGTATGGAGTTATCACCAGTTTGGGCTGAACCGCTATAAATCGGTCGAGCATCTTTCTTCCCTACACTCTTTATATCTACGCATGCCAGTTTGATATATTGATTGCCATTTAAACATATTTTCAGATATTTTGAAGATACAACATCTTTAGAAGCGTGGTATTCAAGGAATTCCAGGAAACGGTTCCAGGTGATTACCCACCTGGGAACCGGTTCTAAAATCCTATTTTTTTTCCCTTGATTTCTATTCTTATTTCTGTAGTTGCACGGCCTTTTTTCCTCTTAGTTCTCTTAGATGCACACAGCACTCCTCCTTCGTCGTTCCTCTTCCTCGCTTGCTTCCCTCCCTCGCCAGTTCACCATCACACTATCCATCACCGGCTCACCTTCACACCATCCATCGCCAGCTCCCTCTCACAACATTCGACGAACGGCATCCGTTGCCGCCAAATTCCTGTGATATGATTTTACTATTGCAGAACCAACGTGACAAGACTCGCCTCGCCAAGTACTATGTCCCCCTTGAGGACTCCGAGAAGCACAAGCTCGAGTATGAGGTAGCCCCCCTTTCGCTTGATTTTTTGCTTGTTCCCTATTTCTCGGGGCCAAACTGGCATTTTGCTTGGCTATAACCTATGTCTTCTCTTGTGTGCGTGGTTTGATGGATTTTCAAGTTCATCAGTTGGTGGTCAACAGAGATCCTAAATTCACCAATTTTATTGAGGTTAGGAATTTTTGATCTTTTTTATCTCAAATTTGTTAGGCTCTTTTGTGCAAATGCGTCGTTAGTGCGCATTATACGGATTGCTCTCATTGATTATTTTGTTAATTGGTGAATCTTCGCTCAGCCACTCCAGAATTTGGTGTCGACCTCAATCTCCCCCTAAAATATTCTTGTGTATTATTGTATAATTCAAAACCGTATAGTATATTAGGTGGTTGCAAAATAGGTTTAGGTGGAAATAACTTTGACCCTAGAACCGGATTGGAAAAATGGGGTGGTTTGAGTACAGGATCCAATGCAAACAAGGCGGAATACATGGTCCAAAAAAGGGGAATCAATTATAACTGTATTGGGTATAGGACAAACTCGCATGCTCATTTCTCATCAATAACTTGTAATTAAGAATTTTTTTTTATTTAAGGAATTGATTAGTCGAGAAATGTGTGATACCAGAGGAAAATGATGAGGAGAGAATTCATCGTTGTAGTTCTCTCCAGCTTGCCCAAATATATGATTGCAAATGGCCTTCGGACGAAGACAATTAAAACAAGGCAACAACTATGGTGTGGCGTGATCCCTTCAACTATGACGTTTTCCTCGAATCCTCTGACCTAATATGGACAAGTTTTGATTAATAAGCAATAACTCACATAAGCACGCCATAATATGCATTTTTTTTTTTTTTTGCTTACAAATATGTGGAAAGAGACTAATATTTCTTCTTTTAGGCAACGATTAGTACAAGACAAAACATAAACGTAAGGGCCTATGTAATAATTCCTTTATGGCCATACACATTTTCTCATTAATGTGCACAATAAAATAAATTTATAAATTAGTTACTCTATGATTGAAAATATATAGCTAATGGACGGCTCGTAGATAGAACCTTCCACTGTGGCTGTAATTTATAAGAAGCCTATTTTGTTTGATCATGTGGACTCATGTGAAGTTTATGTTAGTTAACTTGGCCGTTTTCACGACATATGAATTTCACTTTAATCATTTTGAGTGCTTGCTGAGTGATTCCTTCCCTTAATTCCAAAAATGATGAACAGAACACTTGAACGTCGGCAATACAAACCAATCTATGGGTAATGAAATCTAAAAAAAGCGGTGATGATTTTCCCTTTTCTTTTTTTGACAATTTTTTTTTGGTCAAATTCCTTTTTTGACATTAGTAATTACATTTTGCAGCGATCATTTATAGGTACACCTATCAGATGAAAAATAGAAATGCCACATCTGACATTTGGGATGAGAAGTGCACGATGATTCTTAAGAGAGGATGTCATGCATCAAATGGCAATGCTTGGCCCTAGCTTAATAGATTCACCATGTGAGAGAGAATATCTACTGCACATGTGAGGTAGGAAATAAGGAAAATCTAGATATTTTCGTTTGAGAAAGGATCAAAGCAATTGATAATACCTTATTAGCCCATAAGTTTTCAAAAAGATGTGCATGTTTATTAGGAGGAAAGAGAGTCAACCAAGAAGAGTGTGTGCTGGCTTAAATTGGATGTCATGAAAACATCCTAAGTATTCGGAGATTATCAGCCTCCACTCATCATAATTATGTTCTATATTCAACAAATGCATCAATTTGATTGGCTATGTTAAGACAAATGGACATGTACCTTTTTAATTCTTAAGATTTAATAGAAGCTAAAGGTTCTAAAAACCTAATTTTACCAAGAAGATTTTGTAGTATAGTCATATCCTCAATCTTTTGTCCTTTTATCTTAATATAATTACTCCGGAAAAATTACCAAAAAAATCCTAAACCTATTACAATTTTTCCAAATCAATCATAATATTTCTTTTTTTTGCCAATTCAGTCATAAACATTTTGTAATCGTGCTAATGACTAATTTTGGTTGGTCGGCGCTGACCATCTAACC
Source organism: Eucalyptus polyanthemos subsp. polyanthemos (assembly GCA_017140185.1). Taxonomy (NCBI): domain Eukaryota; kingdom Viridiplantae; phylum Streptophyta; class Magnoliopsida; order Myrtales; family Myrtaceae; genus Eucalyptus; species Eucalyptus polyanthemos. Next base: position 31,602,729 of record CM029458.1, read on the forward strand.
ATCATTGATGTAGCTATTTTTATTGTATTTTATTTTTTCAAATTTTTTATTATTTATTATTAATTTTTTTCTTTTATTTATTATTATTTTCATTTTCTTCCTACTTTTCTTCTTCTCTTCCCCCCACGATGGCAAGCAAAGCTTGCCAGCCACTAGGTGAAGCCTATGGGTGGGGGGCGAGGCCCCCTTTGCTTGTGACGAGGCCATGGTGATGCTGGCCTCATCTAGACTTGGGCAAAGCCGCCTTGCCCGAGACCCCCAGGCCTTGCCTAGTGGCCAATATGATTGTAGGGAAGAAAAGGGAAAAAAAAAAGAAAAATAATAAAAAAGGAAAAAATATTATTAAAAAATTCCACGTTAGTGTAGCCATGTTAGTGTGGCAACCATGTTAGCACGTTAGCACCGGCCAGTTAAAATTGACCGAATTAACTGAATTGGTACAATTGCAAAAGATTGGGAAAAAAAAGGTTTATGACTAATTTTTAGAAAATTGCAATAAGTTTAGGATTTTTTTGGTATTTTCCCTAATTACTCATTAATGAAGATGGAGCTCACACAGGACACCACAAAACCCTCTGCTGCTATCATAACATTCTAGCCTCTTCCAATTCATACTAGAACAGATAGTAAAAAAGTCACATTTACCATCTTTAAAATTTTAACCATAACTAATCTTTAGTTGCAACCTTTATTTACAAGTTCTCTACGCAATGTAGAGTGTATCTACCGCCATGGTAGCTTCTTCCCCAGGCTTTTCTAACTGGTTTTATTACACTGAGAGTTTGTGAAGTCACCATTTATACCTGTACTTTCTGCATTCCTTCTAACCCACTCCACCCCTTCATTCTCTACTACATCCGTCCTTTATCCACACTCCTCCTCCATTTGCATGTCACGATCGGCCCACTCTTCCTTGAATTTTCCCTCGAAATTGCCTTAAGTCGCTTTCAACTGGTCGATAACTCTCACAAGGCTCTAGGCGTTCTCATTTCTCTGTTTCTGGGTATCTTGTTGAGGATTTCTCTCATTGCTCAACCTCTTACTCTGAAATGGACCACCCCACTGCCGCAAATGAAGCTCGCTTGGCAGCCTTATGCAATCGCATGGGTCGCTTGTGGTCTGAACAGCAAATTGAGATATGGGATGAGGCTGCACCTAGTGAAAAAGTTGTAGAATGTAAGTTAATTCTGGTGGGTAAGCTTCTCAATAACCCCTCAGTTAATTTTCAAGCTCTCCAAACTGTTATGAAAAAGGCTTGGCGCACTGATTTAGTGGAATTCTGACAAGGCGACTCTGGTTTGTACATTATAAAGTTCAAATCTGATGATGTCAGACAGAGAGTTCTAGAAAACAGACCTTGGTTGTTTGCAAATCATTTGTTTATTTTAAAGCCTTGGATAGCTAACACACCGCTGTATTGCTATGACTTTAACACTTGTGAGTTCTGGGTCCATGTTGTCGGCTTGCCTTTAGAGCGTTGTACAGATACTTTAATTCGTCGAGCTGCAGGTCATATTGGAAAGGTTATAGAAGTGAACATAGAGAGTAAAGATGGATTACCGCTTCGAGCAGGGAGGGCAAGGGTGGAATTGGACCTTCAACGTCCGCTGAAAACAGGGCTTCTCCTTAAGATTGAAGGCAAGAATCTCTGGTTGGACTTTAGATATGAACGTTTAGCTCATTATTGCTATTCCTGCGGTATACTGGGTCACTATGCAACGAATTGTCAAACTTTTCCATGTGACGAAAATAAATTAGATGATACCAGTTTTTTATATGGCTCTTGGTTAAGAGTAGAGGTACGAACACATAGCCCCTTCTAGCACACCTTTTATGATGAAGAGATTATTCCTGAAACCCCTCAACCTTCTCTGGAGATTATTCCTGTTTCGGACTCTGTACATGCTGCACCTGACATTTTAGTACGAAAAAACAAAGGTAAACAAACTATGGACACCTCAATAGATGATCCTACTATCACAACATCAAGCCAAGCTAATCAGAAGCTGCAAAATCAGGACCAGCAACTTATAATGGTTGATAACTCAGTCGCTGGCTCCTCTCAGTTAAAAAAGAAGATCAAACATTCTCGTCTTAATGCAAGATCAAGGCCTCTTAAGAAGGCCAAAAGACATCTTCCTTATGAAATTTGGTTTTAGCTTCAGGAACATTTTGATGAATCAGCTCTACAAGACACTCTTATTACTGAGGTAGATACTCCTGCATGTTGGGCCCTGGTGGCTGGCCCTAAAAAGCCACCAGGTGAACAATGAGACTTATAAGTTGGAACTGTCAGGGATTGGGCAACCCCCTGACAGTTCAAGCGTTAAGGGTCTTAGTGACCCAGGAGAAGCCCGATATCTTATTTTTGATGGAAACCAAAAATTAGACTCATAAGCTCATGGACCTTCGACGAAAACTCAAATTCTCAGCAAGTTACATTCAAAATCCAGTAGGATTGGCAGGAGGTTTAGCCCTTTTTTGGACTGATAAAGTTTCTTTGAAAGTAACTTATCAATCTTCAGACATGTTGGACTCTATTTATACTAACCTGGATTCTAGCATCATCAAGCGCCTTACCTGTTTACACGCTCCAGTGAGTTTTCATCTCCGGCAGCACCTATGGACAGCTTTATGACAAATAAGTAACTTCAATACCCTTCCTTGGCTATGCACAGGGGATTACAATGAAGTGCTCTATCCATGGGAGAAAGTTGGAAAACGTCCTGCCGAGTCTCACAGAATGCTTTCTTTTCGCAATCTACTCAATGACTGTTATCTTATGGATCTCGGCAGCAAGGGCTGTGCTTTTACATGGACAAATAATAGACATGGGGATGATATTGTTAAGGAACGGTTAGACAGAATGCTATGCACAAAGGATTGGAGATTAGCTTACCCTCTTGCCGAAGTTCTCGCTCTTCCAGCCCTGGGATCAGACCACAGCCCCCTTCTCTTATCCACTAAAGCACTATCATACTGTAAAAGGCAGAAATCTTTCTACTTTGAGGCCTTTTGGCTTCAGGATATGGAGTGCCGAGAAGTCATTTCGCTTCATGGGCATCTTCTCAGCTAGGAGAGGTGACACTCCCCCAAAAACTGCATTCTGTTTCTGTTGCATTATCCAAATGGAGTCGTTCCAAATTCAAGAATGCACGCACTCAGATTCATACTCTCAAAAATCAGCTTCAGTCTCTTACTAATCAAACCTTTTTGCACTCTAATACTGATGTGATATCGGACCTGAAAGCAAAAATACACGGCTTATGGCAGCAGGAGGAAAAATTTTGGGCAATGCGATCTCGAGTCAATTGGCTTAAATGGGGGGACAGGAACACCAAATTTTTTCATGCCACTACGGTTCAAAGACGTCAACAAAACAAGATTAGAATGCTTCAGGATGATCAGCAAAATTGGATACGGGACCCTACTATTCTGAAAGAGATGACTTTTAACTATTTTCAGCAGCTATATTCTTCTGCAGGGTATAGAGACTATGGTCCGACACTCAATCTTTGTAAACAAGTTGTGACGTCGAAAATAAATGATAGTCTATTAGCTACAATTACCTGTGAGGAGGTCTAGACCGCGGTATTCCAATTAGGAGAGACCAAGGCACCCGGTCCTGACAGATTGAATGGTCAATTCTATCGTGCCCATTGGGATATCCTGCAAGATTATATAATCTCAGCTGTGAAACAATTTTTTCAGACAGGGATCTTATTACTGGAATACAATCGCACCTCTATTTCCTTAATTCCTAAGATTCCTCATCCAAAAAGATTGGACCAGTTTCGTCCTATCAGCCTCTGCAACTTTATTTATAAGGTAATTTCTAAGATTCTTGCTAACCGTCTTAAACCTTGGCTGCCACAATTGATAGCACCAGAACAGATTGCTTTTGTTGAAGGTCGGCAAATCTAGGACAATATAATTATGGTTCAAGAGGTTTTACATCAGATCAGAATCGGAAAACGGAAAAAGAATTTTCATGCTGTGCTTAAGCTAGATATGCAGAAGGCTTATGACCAGGTCGAATGGAATTTTCTTAGAGATTATCTCCTAAAGCTTGGATTTCATACAAAATGGGTGCACTCGATATTCCAATGTGTTTCTACGGTTTCTTATAGTGTCAAATTCAATGGCGAATTTCTACCCTTTTTCCATCCTATGAGAGGTCTCAGACAAGGCGATCCTTTATCACCATACCTCTTCATCCATATGGCTAATGCCTTAACGACTCTTATCAATAATGCAGCGGACATTGGCAACCTTAAAGGTATTAAACTTAACCGGTGGTGTCCTACTCTCTCCCATTTATTTTTCGCAGATGATGCCATCTTTTTTCTTGATGCAAAGCTTATTGAATGTCAGAACTTAGCTGCTATAATTAATGAGTATTGCCTAGCTACGGGACAGGCCATTAACCGAAACAAATCAGGTTTATTATGTAGCCTAGATTGTCCTAGCAGCTTGAAAGAAAATCTTGCCGGAGCACTTAGAGTTCCTTTACTACAAAAAACTGGCAGATATCTCGGTATACCCTCAGATTGGGGCAAATCTAAACGGGAGATGTTTTCTTGGCTTATGGGTCAAGTGCATTAAAAACTTGAACATTGGAAAGAAAAACTTATTTCAAAATGAGGCAAGGAGGTTCTTATTAAAACCGTTGTGCAAGCAATTCCTCATTATGCAATGTCGATTTTCAAAATCCCTACTGCTATTTGTAAAGCCATAGACAGAAAATAGCTAAATTCTGGTGGCAGTATGATTATAGCAAGAAAGGCATCCATTGGAAGAACTAGGATTGCATTAAGAGTAGGAAAGATGAAGGGGGATTAGGATTCCGTGATCTTATGGTTTTTAACAGAGCACTACTGGGTAAACAAGCTTGGCGTCTAGCCCAAGATCCTACATCATTGTACATCAGACTATTAAAAGGTCTATATTTTCCATCTCATGATTTTTGGCATGCCTCTAAAGGTGCTAGGCCCTCTTGGGTTTGGCAAAGCTTATTACTAGGCCGAGAATCTATTACAAATAAGGTTTTATGGTCTGTTGGAAATGGTACACACATAAGGATTCGTGAGGATCGTTGGTTACCTAGCGGTGTTAGTGGAGGCCCTGCTCCTAGGGATGAACCAGAAATGGTTGCAAGCTTTAGATCAACAGATTCTAACTCCTAGGATACTTCACTTTTGAATCAGCATTTTGATAGCCAAACAGTTGATGAAATCCTATCTATTCCTATTTGACCTCACTGCACCCAAGATAAACTTATCTAGAGAGGAACATAAAATGGAACTTTTACAGTGAAGAACTGCTACAACCAGCTTAGAGCTCAAGAAAAAAGTACTATCACTAATCATGGAATGCAATCTGGAAGCTACACACTATGCCTAAACTCAGGTCATTTCTATGGTCTCTCTGTAATAATGCTTTGGCGACTAGAGAAAATCTCTATAAACGACACATCTTGACAACCCCAGCTTGCTGTATATGTGCTAATCAAGTACCTGAGACCCCAGAACACCTATTTTTGTTCTGCCCATGGACACTTGATGTTTGGAAGTATCCAGAATTAGCTATAAAGAGCCCTATCATGCCTGTGCATCGCATAGAAATCTGGCTACTTCAATTTATTGACAATAAAGGCGACTTACCGACTCTTGAAACGATCACTTCTGTCCTTTGGCACATATGGAAAGCCCGTAATGCTTTTCTTTTCCGTAAACAACAGCCGAAAGCCGACCGAGTTGTGTAGGTGGCGATTACAAAAGCCCAATCCAAGTGTATTTTTAATACTTCAATGTCGTGGTCTAGTTCAAAACAAGGCATTTTCAATCACAGATGGAATCCACCGGACAAAGATGTTTTAAAAGTTAACATTGATGCAACTTACCACCCATCCAGCCCCGACGCCTCGATGGCTTGTGTCTGTAGAGATTCATCTGGCCGTTTGATCGATGGTTTTGTACAGTCTGCTCGCACCTCCTCAGCCCTGCAAGCTGAGGCAATCGCCCTAAATCTCAACCTGCATTTTCTGCTTCAGAGAGGACGACAAACGGACAAGATTGTGGTGGAATCCGACTGTTTACTCCTTGTGGAAGCTGTTCGAGATCTTGCCCGATGACCATGGACACTCAAACCACTCCTCGAAGAAACTTGGGCGTTGCTTAGTCGGTGCCATAATTTCCATCTAGTTCACTGCCCTAGAGAAACTAACGTTTTTGCGGATAGAGTGGCAAAGGCCCATCGGGCCTTCTTACTCCCTCCGAATTGGGTTCTTCAGCCCCCTCCTTTTTTGCAAGATCTTCTCTATTCTGAACTTAATGTAACTGCTTTGCTATGATATTAATTTAAGCGATGTTTCTGACCAAAAAAAAAAAAGAAAAACCTTTATTTACAAGTTATTGCTATTGCCCCGAAATTATATGTTTGTAATGGTTATATGTTTTCTACAAGTTTATGCAGGCTGGCACGGGTTAAAGGAGACCTAACCTCGTATGAAAATAGGTCTGGATACCCGGCCATTACTTGACTAGCCGAATATCTGGGCAGGTTTGGCTGGATACTTATGTTCCATAGAGAGGCCAATGATGGCTTGAGCAGCCAGGGTCAAAAAGAGGATCGAGAGCATCACAGCAGTGGTTGCAGCAACACCACACTTACCTCGACGATGGCATTGAAAATGTATGTGGCCCCATTACTTAGTTTGATTGGATTTGATTGGATGTTTCGTCAAGAATGAAGTTATGAAGCATTAACAAGTCAAAAAATCACAATATATTTGCAATCCGGAACTTGAAGGAGGGCAAATTGGTTAGGAAAAGTACCAAAAAAATGCTAAACCTATTACGTTGGTACAAATACAATTCTAAACATTTTAATTTGATCAAATTAGTCTTAAACCTTCTTACAATGGTATCAATTCAGCTCATCATGTCAATTTAGATTGGAAATTGCTTATATAGATGCCGATCATTCTACGTGGCACGGTTGATGCTAACGTAGACATTTTCAATAATATTTTAATATTTTTTTTGAAAATTTTGTATTTTTTTAAATAATATTTTTTTCTTTTTTTTCCTATCCCACTTCTTTGCTTTTTCTTTTTGTTGGTGGTCATCACCGACCACTAGTCATAGCCATGGCCGATGAAGGTTGTCCTCGCCTGGATCACCCTCGCTAGCCATAAGTGATGGTCAGCCTTGCCAAGCCACCCCTGGGCGATGGCAAGCGTCAGTTGTTTAGGTATGGCCAAGCGAGGCCCCCTCACCAGATCAGGCAACTGACCATCGCCGAGGGAGGGGGGGGGCAAGGCTTAGTAGGGCTCGTCGAGCCTTGGCCTCGCCTAGGAGAGCCTTGGCAAGGCCAACCCCCACTCAGGAGGTGCGGTGAGGCCACCCTAGCTTGGACAATGGTCGGCCCCACAAGACTTGGCGAGGGGGCCTCGCCTGGTCATGCCTTGATGGCCAGTGCTTGCCCTCACCTTGGAGTGGCTTGGTAAGGCCGACCATTGCTTGCAGCTGGTGAGGGCAACCCAAGCAAGGCCAGCCCTTGCCAGCCATGGTTGTGGTCGGTGGTCGATGGTGGCCATCGGCAAAAAGAAAATGTAAAGAAGAGGCAGAGGGAAGAAAAAGAAAAAACAAAAATTATTTTGAAAATTCAAAAAAATATTAAAATATTATAAAAATATCTACATTAGCATCAACCATACTATGTATGATGACCAGTGTCCATCTCAATTATTTCCAGCCTAAATTGATTGATTGACTGAATTAGTACAAATGTGAAAAAGTTTAGGATTAAATTGATTTAATTAAAAGATTTAGGATTGAATTTGTACCAATACAATAGATTTAAAAAAAAATTGTACTTTTTACCAAATTGGTCTATGGTCAAGCTTTAGCAAAAGAAAGAAATATGGTTGCAAATTGGACTTTTGCTAAAAGACGTTCTCAAATAATTGATCTTTTGTTGGTAGACGTTTTAAATTAATCAACATGTAGGTCTTTGTCCAAAAAACAAACGATACATCCGTTAGTTTCAAGATGTTCGTAGTAGAAATTCATTTTTAAATGATGTAATTCCTTAAGATTCACGTAATAATCTCCTTTGCGGGTAAAATTATGGTCAAGGTCTACTGAGCTTTTTTCTTCAACTCAACCTACAGGCATTATACTTAATTGACTAGACTTCGCACAAATTATGGAGAAGTGTGGTCTCGTAAACTCAGACGATTTCCTCGAACCCGTGCCCATCTAATAAGGACAAGTTTTGATTAATCGGCTATAATTTATACAAGCACTCCATAAGATTCCTCTTTCTAGCTTACAAATGTGTGGAAAGAGACCAATATTTCTTTTCTCTTACTTGCCTTTTTCTCTTTTTCTCAGATACTCTTTTCGACATTGTGAGCACCTTAGATGTGCTTGATATTGACTAGTATTAGCTTATTCTTGGATAACATTTGAACTTTATTTCTTGTAGACTCTGACTTCTCATTTCACTGCCATCCATGAACGTACATTTGTATAGAAACCTGATGTGGATGATTCTAGATTTACCAAACTTGCTGATGTGATGCAATTTCCATCAGTCATGTGCTCTGTGATTTCGATTTGAATGATGATCAAAGTTTGCAGTAAAATATCATTTGCATCCTCACTAAAATTTATCGTTGTGCAGGTCTGTGATTTTGGGCTGTCATGCTTGAAGCATAATACTTTCTTGTCATTTAGCTCAACTGCTGAAACGGTAAAATTGGAAGCTTTCTTGAAAATCATTCTTGAAGAGTTTTCAAGGATGAGAGAGAAAGATATCCAACTTTATTGAAATAGAGAAAGACATTTGGATGGTTTCTACTTATAGCTTTAAGTGAAGTTAAATGGACAGTTAGCAACAAAAGAGGAAACAAAGAGAAAACAGCTGGAAACATCATGGTCATTTCGGAAGTAGACTTCTTCTCTAATGCAATCTAAATAGTTGGACAAACAAGTACACAGTGTTTCAATTTGTGAAATTAGTAAACAGTTTGCCATAGAATTACTAAACAATGTCCTAAGGACGCTTTTGGTAACAATTTTGTTTCTAGAACAGATTCTGATCAAAAATAATTCTTTTTATTCTATTCTCATGAACAATTTCTAAGCATTTTAAGCCGGTAACTGTCTAAAATTTTTTATTATGGAATAGAATTGTGTTTGGTACCGTCCTCATTAATTTTGTTCCAAATCAATTTTTTTTTTAATTTTTAAATAATTTTTTTACTCTTTTCCTTTTTTTTTTTTTTCTTTTTTCTTTTATTTTTTTCCTTTTTCTCCTACTCTTCTTCTTCTTGCGGCCGGTCGCCGGACCGACGACCTCACCGAAGCGTTACCGGTGCTCGGCGAGACTGGCCCTCGTCGGCCGAGCCTCACCGGTAGCTGGGCGAGGCTCGGCCTCGCTGGGGTTGGGCGAGGCCTGCCTGGCCACTAGCGGGGTTGGGTGAGGCCTGCCTAGCCACCAACGAGGCTGGGCTTGCCTTTGACGAGCTCGCCAGACCTTGCCCTGGCCTGGCGAGCCTCAGGCAAGCTCATCGGACTGGTTGCCGGCGATCGGCAATGGTGGACAACAGTGACCGGCAGCGGTGGACGGCAACGGACGGTAGCGGACGGCGATCGCGGGATGGTGGTCGATGAAGAAGAAGAAAAGAAAAGAAGAAGAAGAAGAAGAAGAAGAGTTGGTTTTGACTTTCAAATTTGTTTGTTTGTTTGTTTTTTTTTTTTTTGGTAAAGGTAAGAGATATATTAACTATAGCAAAATGCTATACAACTGTACAGCAAGGGGGGCCCTGGCACCAGCTTGCACTTAGAGAGAACATCGCAATGAGTGGAGGGTGCCAGGGGGGAAAGAAAAAAAAGCTGCGACGAGGACACGGAGCAAGGGGACCACAAGCAGTGGAATGGCAACAAGGAGGCTAGCAAACAAGAAAAGAAAAGGAGAAGAGCACACAAACAACTGTGGCTCGCACAAGGAAAGAACTACAAAAAGTGGGTTAACACAAAGGACCTAGGAGCCTCAGCTAGGCGGAGCGTCAGGAAGGACGCCAAGGCACCCTTTAAGCCGCAAGGGGATGCACAATGAAAGCCTTGAGAAGTCTGGCAGCAGTAAAACCAAATTGATAGAAAGCAACCTTAATTAAATAAGGAAGGGTGAAGGCCCCAACTCAATTGAAGTCTTCTATTGCAGGGAATATCCAAGACCTTGGAGAAAGTAGAAGCCTTGTCTTTAATGGCTTTACGGAGGTGCTCTTTTAACGCCGAGAAAGATAACCTTTGATTGCAAAATAGAATGTTATTCCTTTCTTTCCAAATGAGATAACATAAGGCACCAAAGGCAAAACGAGCTAGGGAATAGTGGAAAGTAGCATCCGAAAGGTGATCAATAACCCATTGGAGATTTTCCTTCGAAGATTGATTACGCCAAGGTAAGTTACAATTGGCTGCCTAAAAAGAGGCAATGATGCCAGTAATAGGACAATTAAAGAAAAGGTGCTCCACCGAATTTGGCCTAGCCGAGCAGAATGCACAGGAAGCATTCAATATTCTCAAATAAGCTAGCAACAATAACTAAGTAGGCAAGCGATTGCGTGCTATCAACCAAAGGTGGAATTGGTACCGAGGAATAAGGGAGGAGTTCCACACAAGTCTTGACCAGGAGATCGTAAGACCCCTCGACCTTAGTAGGCTCCAAGCCGAAGCAGTAGAGAAGACTCCTGAAGAATGGCCAGTCCAAAGGAGGTGGTCATTAGCCTCATTGAGGCTCGGCAAAGGATCATCCCAACTCACAATGGAGGTTGCTACAGCAAAGGGTAGAGGCAACGCTGTTAAGGCAGCCAAAATAGATGCAAGGCGAGGAATTCCAGGGCGAGGAATTCCAGAGCGATAAATTTCACGATCAGAGAAGAGTTTATAGAGAGATCCACGAGGGTGCCAATAATCGAACCAAAAGGAAACCGAAAGACCATTTCCAATACGCCACTTAAAATGATTCTAAATAAGATCACGGAGGCCGAGTAACTTCTTCCACGCCCAAGAGCATGAGGTAGGTCTTAGGGCAATCCAGAAGTTTTTGCGCTTCAAGAAATTTGAATGAATCCATTTACACCAGAGTAATTCCTTATCTGTAAAGAGGAGCCAAAGGTGTTTGATCATAATAGTAATGTTGCTGATCCAAAGTGAACAGATACCCAGCTCACCTTCCTCCTTGGGTAGGCAAACTTCTTCCCAAGCAACCTTTGCTCCCCCAGTTCCTAGGTTGGGGCCTCTCCAAAGAAATTGCCAGAAGATCTGTTCAATTTGGGGGTAGGATAAACACGGTAGACTAGTAGACTTGGATAGAGTGGAGGACCAATTTAATTAGCTGCAGTCTGCCCGCTAAGGAGAGAAACTGATTGGTCCAAGATTGAACTCTTGTAGTTATTGCATTCACCAGGGGAATGCAATCTTCCTTGCCCAATCTAGATGAGATAATAGGCACACCAAGATACCTAAAGGGGAGAGAGCCTAGATGAAAGCCGGAGGTACTTACCAGGGCATCTCTTAAAGAATCCGGGCCGCCTGAAAGGAAGATTTCGCTTTTGTTGAGATTAGGATTTAATCTAGACCAATTAGCAAAAGAATGAATTCCGTCCATAAGAAGACGTAGGGAATTCATATTAGCTTCCGAAAATAGGAGGACATCATCTGCGAAGAAAAGGTGAGAAAGCCTGGTATTTTTACATCTCCAAAAGAGCTTAAAACCTGGTTTCTCGGTTTGGGAGTTGAGAATTGTGGTAAACACTTCCATCACTAACGTGAAAATATAGGGGGATATTGGGTCGCTCTGTCGAATACCCCTTCCACTTGAAAAACATCCATGAAGTTCACCGTTAAGGGAGATGGAGAATTTAGGACAGCGAATGCAAGACATAATGCGGTTGACGAATTCCGGAGGAAACCGGGAGGCTAACAGGGTTAATTCAATAAAGTTCCAATCAACCGAGTCATATGCTTTGCAAAAATCAACCTTAATGATACATTTGGGTCGATAAGGTTCATGATGGAAGTCACAAAAGAGCTCCTGGGCTAGCATAATGTTATCACTAATGCGTCTTCCTTTCACAAATGCATTCTGAGAAGGACTAATGATCGAAGGAAGAACAGAGGCTAACCTGTTAGCCATAATTTTGGTGATGCACTTATACAAGGTGTTACAGCATGCAATGGGCCGGAAGTCATTGACATTCGACGCATTAGGAGTCTTCGGGATTAAGGTCAGAATAGTATCATTGATCTCTTTAAGAAGCTGACCATAATTGAAGAAGTCATGAACTGTCAATAAAACTGAGGGGCCTACAATTTCCCAAGAACGCTTGAAGGAATCCACATTAAACCCATCCAGGCGAGGTGCTTTGCCACTCGCAAGGGAGAAGAGAGTATCTTTAATTTCCTGGTCAGTAATAGGGTAGGAGACAACACAAACTTGGGCATCATCAAAGGTACGATTCAACTTAGCTCGGATCTCCTCAATCATAGGAACATACGAAGGGGAGGAAGCCGCCAGAAGGGCTTGAAAATTAGATAGAAAAGGTGTTGTACCTCAGAAGGGTTAGAAATTAGGTTGTTCCCATTGTGAATTGATATAATACGATTCCAGAGGTGTCTACGTTTGACCGAGTGATGAAAATATTTCGTGTTAAGATCTCCTTCCTTAAGCCAACGCACCTTGGATTTCTGTCTAAAGAATGATTCCTCCTGAAGACGAAGCTCAGAGAACACCCGAAGGCAATCCTGCTCCAAATCTGCCAGTTCCTGGTTGAGAGGGTCCATATGAATAGCAGATTGCGCAATAGAAAGCCGTCTTCTAGCCTCAGCTGTTTTTGCCGAAATGTCTACATAAGCTTCCTTGTTTAGATCTTTTAACCTGTACTTGAGAGCCCGAAGCTTGCAGCAAAGAATAAACATTGGCATGCCCAAGAAGGAAGAGTCCCAAACCTAGGAAACCAAGTCAAAAACTCGGGATGGGACATCCAGAATTTGAAAAATTTAAACGGCTTATGAGTGATAGGGACAGGCAAGATCCTGACAACCATTACGGAGTGATCCGAGACTCCAGGATTCAAAAAAGAGGCTTCAGAGAAGGAAAAAGCCGAGTTCCAAGAAGCATTAACCAAGACTCTTTCAATTTTCCTTTGTCAACGAAGAGGACCAGAGGACGCTGCCCAGGTAAATCTATTACCCACAAACCTAAGATCATCCAGCCCAGCTTGAGTAAGACTCTCACCGAAATCATTAAAAGCCGGGATCCAGTAATTGGATCTATCAGCCCTGTCAGAGGGATACCGAATAGCATTGAAACCGCATGCAACGATCCAGGGCGAATATGAGAGGTGGATACTAGTCCGAATCAAATCAGACCAAAGAGGTCTTCTCAGGACAAACGAATTTTCCGCATACACCACTGTAAGGTTTAAGGAAATACCACTATCCAGACACACCAGACGGCCATGGATAGCCTGAGACAAGCAAGAAGACAACGTAAAAGAGGCAGCACCAGGATTCCAACCCACCAACACTCTACCTCTAGGAGAGTAGATATTATTTGTGCACCAACTCCAACCGGGAAGAAGGGCTTCGGAAACCACAGGGAACACCACAGGGGAAATCTTAGTTTCCAAAATACCAATACAGCTCAAGTGATTGGAATTAACAAAATGCCGGATCTCGGCTTGCTTGAGAGGAGCCCCAAGTCCTCTAATATTCCAAACACCAAAAAGCATAATCAAAAAAAGGGGGGGTGGAATAGTTACCGCTTCTTGCCCCCTCGATTCTTCACCGAGGTAGGCAAAGGTTTGGGGCACGGAGGAATATCCGCATCAGCAAAGGCAGATCAACAAGTACCTTTCTGGTGGGCCGGGACAACCACCGAGGGTCCCGGAGGCATCTGAGGAGGGAGAGACTCCTTTGGGATAGAGGAAGCAACCACCCGGGGGGAGTTTGAGTCACTACCACCAGAATTGATCTCACTCAAAACTTCTTCATCCGAGGATGAAGACAACTCCGGCACAATATTTTCAGGCACATTTACTTGGCCCATAAGAGGAGGGACTAGGGACATACCATGGAAAAGGTCAAAAGAAAGAGGGGGAAGTCCTTCTTCCTTGTCTTTCGCTGGTGCTGCCAACTTAGGAGCCACCACTTGCGGTGCAGAAGGGTGAATTTCAATTCCACAAAGAGGAGGAGCAATTAAGTGAGAAGAAGGGGCGCTTCATCTGAATCAGGGATTCTAACATTTTGCTTTCCACGAACTTCTCGCCATTCATTGGATGGAAGAGCCGAAGGGGCCTTAGAAACTTTAGGACCAACTTTGGGAGGAGGGGGGGCAAGTGCTTGAGGGTTAGCACATCTATGGCCAAAAGAACAGCACTTGGGACAGAGCATCGGCAGCCATTCATACTAGACATTCACTAATCTAGGGTCCCCATTTAGCAGAAATTCAATAACTTCAGGGAAGGAACTTGAAGCTTCAATCTCAGCACAAACCCGGGCATAAGCCACCATAGCCATTTGTTCAGTACGGTTGTCAACATAGAAGGGTTTACAGAATGCACTTGCAAGAGCACTAATACCAGAAGCAGACCACAGGTTAACAGAAATATTTCTAAAGCAAACCCAGACTAGAACTGATTTATGGCATTATTTCTCGAGCTCCATCAAAGGGTGCCATTGTTGAAGGACAAGTGGTATTTTGGCAACCGTAATTGGCCCCCTTGTAGCACTTTCTTCCTAAACTCCTTATGAGGAATGTGAAAGTAATAAAACCCCAGATCAACAACAATGACTTCAACTAGGTGATTACCCCAGGCATGTTTAAGGGCATCCTCAGTCATTTTAAACGGGAGTCTCTTCCCAATATAATAGCCGACTAGACAATCATCCCATTTAGGGTGAGCAGCTTGCAGATCAATGATAGCAGGTGGGATATAGGAAAGGATGTAACCTTTAGTAGCCGAACGAGTGACAGCAACCCACGAACAGGTGGGAGGTTGAGGAGCAACATCAGAGGAGGGGACCTGACAG
This sequence comes from Eucalyptus polyanthemos subsp. polyanthemos, assembly GCA_017140185.1. Classification (NCBI taxonomy): domain Eukaryota; kingdom Viridiplantae; phylum Streptophyta; class Magnoliopsida; order Myrtales; family Myrtaceae; genus Eucalyptus; species Eucalyptus polyanthemos. Next base: position 31,617,833 of record CM029458.1, read on the forward strand.
GCTATATCCGCTTTACTCGCACCAACCGTAGGTACGTCACGTCCTTGCTCACGCTGAGCAAGGGACGGTCGAGAAGGGGCAACAATCGAATCACCACCAGCAATCCTTTTAATCTTAGCATTCTGGCCCAAGGAGGAGGAGAAGCCATTAACATTCGAGGAGGGGGGTGCATATTACCCAAGAGAGCTCGAGCCTTTCTTGCTTGGCTACGTCCTCTACTTCGCGAGCATCCACGAACACCACGAACAATCGAAGAGAACCGAGCATGGGTGGGGCAAGGGGGGAGAGAACATAACCATCTTTAGGGTTCTTTTGAGGGCCTTTTCCCAATAAACCAGCTGGCTTAGCAGAAGAGGACGCCATTTCGAACCAGAGGCGATTCTGCATAATCGAAGCCCTAAAAGAGTGTTATGCGATTCTCGACAGAAGGAAACATGCCAGGCGAAATCGCTTGGTGAAGGGGTTGATTGGTTCTGGAAGGAGCTCGTCTTCTAAAATTTGCCTCACCGGATGGCTGGATTGGTCGGAGCCAACAGCAGCCCCTTTCGATGAACAGTAGTACGCGGGAGCAGCTTGAGAGCACCAAGATGAACAGTGTTATTTCCTTTCACTGACTTTCAAATTTGTTCCCGAAATAAGAATCAACTTTTTTTTTATTCTTGATTCTACTCCAAATCTGTTTCTGGGAACAAATTTGTTCCTGAAAACAAAAATTTTACCAAGCGCGATTCTATTCTCAAACTGCTCCCGGAAACAAAAAATCAGAATAGTCAATGTTGGGATGGGTACCAAACAGGGCCTAAGAGTCTGAGAACCTTGTTTTCCAGATTTATTTTATATTTGGATTTGAAGAAACCATTCTTAATGTTTCTCGAGATTTTGAGCTGTTCCTAATGTGAAGTGTCATGCTCCGAACCTCGAGCACATGCACATCCCACTGCGGTCAATAGAAATGCGACTTCTCAGGACACGTCACCGACCCATTCTTTTTAATTACACATGCGGAAGCGGATAAATAATCCCTAGACAAAACTCAATTGGGATAGAAAAGCAGGATCACATTTTCAAAACCAACCACATACTTTTTATACATATCAAACCAGTTCATTTATAGGACTAGGCTATTTACAAAAGATCTATAGAAGATCAGTCCTCAAAAACTAAGCTATCCTAAGATCAGCTAGACAGGTCCATTCGCCAGCTCTTCAGTCGAGATCGGCGAAGTCAAAAATCCTCTCAGCGACCCTCACTGGTCTACCAAAAAGCTTAGGAGGATCCGTCATCTAAGGACCTGAAATATTATCCCACAACCGGGATGAGACAATATCTCAGCGAGTCCTACCCTCTAAAACTCGATTAGGAAGAAAATAAGCCCCAGGGTGCTCTAGTCACACAAAGAGGATTGAGGACTTACCTCGCCTCAGTCCAATCCTACACGTCAGTACATTTCATAATTCAACCAAATCCAATCATTCACAATGATTCAATTCAATCATATTATCTATCTTTCCATACCGTCTATCAAACCAGTCGTTAATACACAAATGCTCTCCAAAGCTATATTATATAGACGGTAGCTCGCTGAAGCTGTAGCGTATAGATAGATCATTGAAGCTGTAGCGTATATGTATATAATATTTGCTCGACCAAGCTGATACATATATGAACAACTACTCGCCAAAGTTATCAATTCAACAATAACCCAAACCAATCCTCAATCAAATCAATCAATAGATTCAAATTGGTTCTACCAACCAATTACGATGCCAATAGCTGACACCAGGTATTTTCAAGTTAAATACCAAAACTTCTCCAATTTCATTTAATTCCACACTATTGGAATTATTAACCACAATCATCAATCACTCAATTTCTCAATTTAAACATACAATTAGCACAAACCAATCGCACCGCTGCGATCGGTGCGAAAATTCTAACGACCGCCATCCTGGCAAAATTTTCGAAATTATTAAATAATTAAATTTAATTCCGAAAATTAAATAATTAAATATTATATTATAATAATATAATTTAATAAAATAATATTTATAAAATTCGAAATAATTATTTAATTAAAATAATTAATTAGGGCTTAAACAAGATTACACTAATTTAAACATACAATTAGCCCTAATTAAACATCCATTAAACTAATTATACAACTAAGCTAATTTACATTAAAATAATCTAATCTAACCACCTAAACCTAATTAGACTAATCTAAACACTCCTTAAGCATGATTAACTTGCTAAGCGAGGTTTAGAGGATAAACTCATCGGTTTTGCGCGCCGGTGAGTTCACGACGACCACGACGCCAAGGCGGTCGATAAACCCGAAAGCGGTGACACCAACAGAGGCCGGGAAGACACTGAAAACGGGCCTCGAAGTCTGGAACTTCTTGCTGTCTTCTGCTTCTGATCTGGACTGAACTGCAGAGAAGAAACCAGCAACTTCAACGGCGAAAACGGGCCAATCGGAGCTCCGGCGAGCGGGTGGTTGGCAACCGGCGGCTCCTGGGGGTCAAGGGAATCTTATTGGAGGTTGGTATGGGTGGAGGTAGGGTAGAAATGGGGAGAAAATGGCTGAAAACCGCGAAATGGGCGAAACAGGCGGAACCAGGCGAGTCCAGACGGTCCGGCGAGCGGTGGCTTCGGGCGGCCGTACGGGACGGCTGGAGAATCTTTCCGGCGAGCGGTGAGGTGCTCCGGAACGGTCTGGATGTCATCTTTGCGGTGATGGGTGGCTCGTTTTCTAATTCAACCCGGAAAGTTAACTTTTTACTCGGATCTTTGGCGAAAGGTTGGCTGGAGCAGAAACTGGAATGAGGGGAAAACAAGGGGAAAAAGAGGTCCGGTGGGCAAGCGACGGTCTTGGGCGGCTGAGGGCTGATCTCCTCTGGTTCTTTGAAGTTCAAGATGGACAACAACAATGGAGAAAGCCTTGGATTAAGGGAGAAGAAGCTGCTGAAGAGTGGGGGGTCTCCTTGGGTTCTCTAGAGCTCAACACTTGCCATCTTCTCATCGGCTTTGCCCCCACCATGACACCACATGACCTCAGCCACTCTCTCTCCTCCAATCTTCCTCTACAAGCTTGGCAATAGGTGCAAAATGTGGTGTGCCATGGGAGCTACGAATTTTGGACATTCCCCCATTCAATCCATTCAATTCTCTCTTAATTCCAATCAATTGAAGCTCAAATAAATCAGTCCATGTGTCCTCGGCCTTCTCATGACATTTCCCCGTCAAATGATCCAACTTGCATTCCGAATATTTGATTCAAAACGGCCCTCTGACAATCCCGAACAAAAACGGCCTTACTTTGCTTTTCCGCCAAAAATCTCGGTTTGTAGAAAAATCTTTTGAATATGAGTCGACATTCCTAAAATGAATTGTGACATGCCAGAACCTTCAATTTCTGAATCCGGGTTTAAAATCACGGTTAATTTCAATCTGGCGTGATTTGAGCGCGTCCTAATCTACCGGGTAGCTTTTAGGAAATTTTCAATGCAATTGACCCGTGGTTGATTATTTTCAAACCACGAAATAATCTTCGACACATTGGCGACTCTCGATTGTCGTGAAAATCTCGAGGTTTCAAATATGGACACAAGGTACCCAAAACGACAGAATAATCAGTTCAGTGCCGATCGACGAGGATACTGAAATCAAGTGGAATCACCCACACTCTAATTACATATCTCAGTCGAATTGACCTATTACTGATCACTGTTCGATTCTGACGGTGTCGTAATAATCCTTGCAGATTTATACGGTCGAGCAGTCGGTTCATGGTCAGATTCTCAAGCCTATTGCATTTAAATTCCTTAACGGCTTCACCTAATAGACTAGTTATCTCATGAGTGATTAGCTTGGAGAATTGAACTATAAGCACATCGTTGAAAAGTCCGTCTCATTTAATTGAAAACAGAATCAGAAATTTGGAATGTCACATGAAGTTCTTGGTCATGTCAGGCTGAATGGATGGCACCAAAAGTTCTCCGCAATGAACCGTTGAATGAAAAGTGAGTTGTGCATATATGAGGTAGCTTCAATTATTTTGTCCGGACTAAGTTTCTTAAGCCTGTGTCGCTTAGAGTTTGCGATAGTCAAGCCTAAGCATTGCTGTGATCATATATTATAAAGAATATTTCAAATAAAGACATGAAGTGTAACTGTTTTCTAAAAAAAAAAGACCTAAAGTAGACTTTATCTTAAATCAGGGTTTGAAATGACAAACTTAGTCCCAAATAAGAGTTTCATCTTGAAAGCCAAGCAACTCTTATTTGCAGCTAGGGGTATATTCATCTAAGGATTTTTTTTTTCTTTCTTTTTGTTTTTCTTTTCTTTCTTTCATCGTCTTGCTTGCACCTCCTCCTTCACTTGCATCCCCTCTTTCTTGACAATTGCATCAGACTCCTCATGCACGAGTTTGCATAGATGCAAAACAATTTGAACAATTTAGGAAAAGAAGAAAATGGAAAGATATTCGAGAAATACTGCAATTTTCCAAAACTCAAATTGCGTGCTTCAGTTTTGTAGCCTCCCCATCAACAAACTTCAACGTGCGTGCATTTTGCAATTTCGCGTCCTCACCCAGCATTATTCGATTTCAGCAGAAGCCGTATTGAAGTTATTTGCCATCGGTCACCTTCTCCGATGATGATGAAAAACTTGAGAATGGAGAAATATCCATAAATGGGTTTTGTTTTTATTCTTTTTGCTTGTAAGAACTTATCCTGGTAATTAGAGCAACGGTTTCATGTTCTCCCGGCTAATGAAATTGGCTATGCCGTGATAACTATCACTCACAGTTTCTAGGGAATGTTATGTTGGGTTTGGGTTGGATTATTCATAACATTGATAGACGCAGCTTGCATTGAGGTGGAATATGTGGCTTCTCAGGAGGGTCCAATTGTGTAGCACATGCTGGTTATCTACAAAGGTTGCTGAATCATTCTGACTCATAATTGAAGATATTCGTTGCCAGATTCAAATCAGAGAGCACTCAATCTCAAAAATAGATGACTCTGGTTCCACAAATGTAGAAACAAATTTGCATCTCTAACTCTAAAATATTATCTTCATAGATTTTTTAGAGAATAATAAGATGATTAAAATGGAAAATCGCTAAGAAATCCCCAAAAACGCACATTTCACTAAACGAATTGGTGCACATGAATATCATAGGGATTCCTCAAAACACCTTTAATAAATTTGGCTGAGAGACTTCAATCCAGCTTCTCGTTGAGATTGATCATAGCTTGTGTGAGGACGAATTTGAATTCAAGCATTAGCGACAACAAGGACAGCGAGCTAATGGATTACACTTCACCATGCTTGACCACAACCACAAGATGTGGGGGTCAAACCGAGCAAAGTGTCACATCTTGGCCCACTTGTGCTCGATCTAGGGCTCGAATAGACCTCCATCTTTTCACAAAGGTACTAGAATTGTGTTGAGGGCACTAACGAGGGAGGTTGAGGGCATCAATGGCAAGGTTGGCAGGGAAGATAGAGATGGACTCTACAGAACGTGATCTAGAGAGCGAAGAAGGTGAAGAAAAGAAAGAGGAAAGAAATAAAAGAAGAAAGGACAAAAAACTCTTTTTGACGGAAATAACCCTAGTTATAATTAAGATTTGGCTGGCTTTTAAGTTGAGATTGACTAAGGCACTACATGGCAATGTTCCTATTTCTTTATTCTTTTGTTTTTTTGTTCCCTGTTCCTCAAAATAGAAAAAGAATAAAAATTTATTCGGTAATGTCAATTAATTTTTCTATTATCCAAAATAGAAAAGTAGCTATGGAATAGATTTGGACCATAAATAATAAGTAGAAACAAGTAACTTCTTATTTCCGGAAACAACTTTTATAAATAAGCCATTTTCTTTCCTTTTCCTTTTTCCTTTTCTTCTTCTTTCTTGATGTCTGCTGCCCCCCCCGGTTGCCCCCCGCCGTCCTCCATTGTTGCCTATTGCCCGCTGCTATCCTCTACCGTCGCCCGCTGCTGGTCATTGGTTGCCAGCAGCTGTCCGCCGATCGCAATCTAGAGGAGGAGAAAGAAGAAGAAGAGAGGGAAAAAAAACTAAAAAAATTAAAAAGAAATTCTATGGCATAAAAAATGCCTTATTATTCTTTTTCAATTCTGAGAACAGATTTTTTATGTAATTACTAAACATGTTCTTTCACTTAGAAATTGTTCAGAATAGAAATATAAAAGGACTATTTCTATAAAATTAAAAAAAAAAATCAAAGGTATCCTAAGTTAATCACTTCAGGTTTTTATTTGAGACAATATCCACTTTAGGTCATTTTTTTGAAAATCATCATCATCATGATCATCATCATCATCATCATCTTGCATTAGTGTATTTGAGTTTTGAGCCTCGCACATGTTGGCTGGAGTCAGTCCCGTTCTTTCTGCCAACACCCGGCCACGTCTGTTCAAGACGCTTCCTCAACTCCTCCACCGACTCCTTCTCTCCGAGCCCGACATCGTTCGTTTCGTACCTTCAAAGACTGCCAATCCCTCCGCGAACTCAAGCAAATCCACGCCGGGGTCATTTAACAAGAAGATATTAGATATGATGTCATGCAATGGAAGGAGACGGCACCTCGTTTTCCTTTTCAATTTTTTTTTCCCATTGACCGCGCTACTGCAACTTGTACATAGCCGGATGCTAACATTGAGTGCTGGAGTAAGTGGCCATAGTGGGTTATGGTGTCATTTAAAATTCACACATAGTGGGTTATGTTGCAGGGGTCGATTACGGGGGCATGAGCGTGAGCTTGCAATCGTCATCGGTAGGGTCATAATCTCGGTTGAGAGATCCATCAAGATAAGATTTACAAGTGATCTCAATGGCGATAACCAGCATTGCTCAACTGATTGCTATAACGGGTTTGTGATTATGGCAATTCCTTTTCATTAATCTTTTTTTCTTTTGCCGAGTGATGAGAAAGATGGTGAGGCTGAGCAAGACAAGAATAGACACCCCGTCTGAACGAAAAAAAAAAAAAAATGTAAATATCGAGCAAGAAGTGCTGTTAGTGCATTGTGGAAATTAGCTTTTAATCAACGATTAGGTCTTTGGCCAAAAACGAATGGATACAACGTCAGATTCAAGATGTTCCTCGTGGAAATTAACTTTTACGTGATGGTACTTTTTAGGACTTGCGTAATCATATTCTTTATTGGTAACTTTTGCAAGATTCATGTTGAATATGATCGAAGGGCTCCTTAGAATGAAGAGTAGTGAACTATTTAAGAACGACAGACACCTTTTCATGCCCTTGAAGAGAAGCTGGTAAAGTAAAATTCGCACCATTTTGTGAAGTTTCTCCAAGTCTGCCATGGACCAGAGGTATACTGTAATAAGCGAGAAGCAAATTAACACACAGATAGCCCAGGTACTACGAACTGCATAAGAAAAGGCATTTGCACTTGCAACGAGTTTTAAAGTATGTCAACTAGTGCCCCCAGTAATATATTAGACGAATGATGACAGCTTCAACGAACTAGGACAAGAAACCCCAGACCCAACTACTCTAGACATTCTCAGCAACAGATCCTAATAAACCGGAGTACAAGAGATAAAGCAATGGAAAGATATGGCAAGGAACAATATCAAACAGGACATTTGAAGAGACTTTGGACAGCTTAAACTTCCAGAAAACGGATCTTTGTTTTCTGAACTGGGAACAGAGAAATATTATTCCAATAGTGGTCCTAGAATCAACAGATTCCTCAGCATGGATAATCAGATAACCAGGTTTCTCAATCCTACTTATAAATTTTTATGAAGAAGCAATAGGGTCAAACTCCGAATTTTGCTTTGTGACTATCTGAAGGAAATATAAAGAAGACGATGCTTCAGACAAGATATAGATGGCTTGCATTTGTACTTCACTGAAACCAAGTGCATGGAAAATGACACGTTCAAAATATGATTCAGGAGTAAATACCCCCGACCAAACACAGCTACCTTATCCTGGGACTCGGAAATAACGTTTTGCTGCACAATATCTTATTATATATTGATTATGTTAAATTGTGGACATTTGACTAGTACAAAGATATGCAGCACTTTAAGTGCAAACATGTCATGGAATGACTATAGTGCTTTAAGTTTGTGAGCTATACGATGTATTTTATGAACTCGTTTGAAACAATGGAAGAGTCAGATTACTCGGAACTCTTAAGATGCCCAGATGACATTTTTCCATAGCTAGGAGAGTAATACTTCCTAATCCAATTAAAAAACAATCGATGGTCCATATTGGCACTTATGGAAAGAGCTATGAGGATGAAGCACCAAAAAAGCAATGAATACAACTAAAACTGCAACAAGAGGACAAGAGCAGAATTCAAACTTTATCTGACAATAACAACTAGCAAGTGAGCTTTTCTTCTTCATACTAGCCATCCAATGAACATATGAAATTGCAATAGGCTCCACACCTGAGTGATCCTTAGATCATCTGCTTTTGCAGTGGATTTATCTAAAATAGGTGAATTGCGAAGCAATTAGATCACCTTCAATCAACTAGCTTACTTTCCTTACATGTCAATATTGTACTCCATCTGTGAGCAGATTGGATTTAGGATCTATCTCTTTATCCTAATATGTTGCTCAACCGCCAGGGGAGAGGAGTGAGTAAAATGCAGGTACCATCGTGATCTGTGAATCTCAGAAAGCTGGGGCGAGGAGTTTCTGAAGGAATTCTACAGTAAATTGAATCCAATGCCTTTTTCTCTCTTTGATGGTTTGATGATATTATAGCTTGAACTCATTGCAATTTAGAGAGACTCTTATGTCGACATGGGCGATACTACTATTGTGGTAAAAACACAGGAATATTAGAATGGCATCAAATATTTACAAAATTTTTTTCTTAGTATCCACAAAAGTAAATCGGCAAGAAATAACATTAGAAAAGCAGCACATCATATAATTCACCTTTCAATGAGGCCTACTCTTTTTGTCCAAGAGAGTCAAAGTTAGCAGCAGAAGAAAAAGAATGACTAAACAACACTTTATATTTAGTCTCATATTTTCCACAAGAATACAATGACCATATCACGCGATATCGAGTTAATTGATTATGTACCATCAAGTCACAAATGCAGGCGAAGTAATATCTATGTATCTCTATGTTATGAACTCAAGTAAAACAACTGAACAATAGACAACTAAAGTAACTTAAGTTATGATAATTTGAGTAGGATATTACTTGCCAATCCATGTGATGATAGTACTTTGGACTCTCAAGAGCTGTGGTTCTAACTTTGTAAATGAAGTGTCCGCTAAGAAGATTGGATGAAACTAATCATCACGGCATGGACATCCCTAATGTTTCAAAAGCAGGAGTCAATATCAACGCCCTGTAAAATGAGAGAAAGACATACGAAGCTATGATAGCCATCCATCACAATGCTCATTCAAGAATCGAGAAGGTCAATGTTTCAACAAGCCAAAACAATTTTGGATTCTGCACCTGTCAAACAAACAGTCGCCATTATTTATATTTAACTAGCAAATGAACCAACACTACATCCTGCCCATTCTCAAAACAATGTCAAAGATGTTAGTATACTCCTACAAGGTATAAACAAGATCATGCTCAAGGAAGGAAAATCAGTCAATATAAACTTTAATGTTGATGCCACTGTCAATCAGAGACTGAACTATTGCTTTGATTTAGTATAGGAAGCGGTGCACACATCAGCTTCCCTCGCTCAGTCAGCCAAAATCCAGCCTATGGCCAAACAAGCAATTATGTCCAATCGAGACTTGAGTACAGCTTTGATGTCTTTAGAGTTGGTACCCGCAACAGCAACCTGCTTGCACGTGGCCCTGTGAGTCAGTGAAGTTGAGACAAAGTGCTTGGAGATAAAAACATCTAGCATGAACGGCTCCATGTAGGCTATGGTGTGCTGTGTGAAGGACATGTGCCTATTCGAATTCTTGGACTTTTTCCCCTTTTGGTAATTGTATGGCCAGCTATTGTTATCATCCAAGTAATCTTCAACTCCAAAGAAACTTCTTGGTGCTAAATGAGGCTTTTCAGACAAATAGTGTCGAGCTTACCAGCCAGCACTATCTTAGGACATGAAGGACCTAGGAGAGTACTATAAAAATCAAAAACTAAAAACTAAAGTCTTAACCACTGAACATGGTCACCTAAAAACCAACATGCATACAATATCCCTACACAGTTCGATTAAGGATAGAGCAACCCCACATTCAATTGATTATCTGCTCAACCATTACGCTGCACCAGTAATATTATCATGGAAATCACAGAGAGAGGACATCGCAAACTAGTAAAAGAATCAGATATTCAATGAATTCACCTGCCCACTGTGGATACTACATGTCAGCACAAAGACACCATGTCGAGAGGCATCAACACCGCGCACTAGAAGACTTTTAGTGCACGGGTTGTGAAAAGCTTGCTTCAACCTCTTGCTACAGGAGACACCTTTCTAGCATCTGAAAGCAGCCACTTTGATCATAGCTGCATAAATAATTGTCTGCTAAAAGAAGATGGATGAAACTAACCCTCCTCTCATGGACATCCATAATGTTCCAAAAGCTGGAGTCGATGCAGACACCAAGTAAAATCGGAGAAATATATGTGAAGCTATGATAGCCATCAAAATGCTCTTATTCAAGAATCTAGAAGGTAAATGTTTCGACAAAGCCAAAACAAATCTGATTCTGCTACTGAAACAAATAGTCACAGTTATCTATATGTAACTAGCAAAGGAACCAACACTACATTCTGCATATTCTCAATACAATGTCAAAGATGTCAGTATATTTCCATTAGGAGTAGTGCATACAAACAAGATCATGCTCAAGGAGGGAAAATCAGTCGAGATAAACTTCAGTATCGATGCCACAGTTAATTAGAGACTGAACTACTGCTCTGATTTTTCCTTCAAACTTGTCCCTCTCTCTTGGAGTATAGGAAGCAGTGCACACATCAGCTTCCCTCGCCTAGTTTGCCAAAATCTACCTTCGGCCAAACATGCCAGTATGTCCAATCGAGACATCAGCACAGCTCTAATGTCTTTAGAATTGGTACCTGCAACAGCGCCCTGCTTGCTCGTGACCCTGTGAGTGAGTGAAGTAGAGACGAAGTGCTTGGAGATGACAACATCTAGCGTGAATAGCTCCATGTTGGCTATGTTGCGCTGCTTGAAGGGCATGCACTTATTTGGATTCTTGGACTTCATGCCCTTTTGGTTAGTGCATGCAGCTGTTTTCATCATCCAAATAGTCCAACTTCAGAGAAACTTTTGCCTAAAAGCCAACACTCATACAACATATCTATACAATTCGACAAATGTTAGAGTAACCCCCACATTCAATTGATTATTTGCTCAACCATTCTGCTACACCGGTACCATTATCAGGGAAATGATATAGAGAAGACATCTCAAGCTAGCAAAAGAATGATAAATTCAATGAAGCACCTACTGTGAATATCAATGTCGGCACAAAGACAGCATGTTAAGAGGCATCAACACCGTGCACTAGAACATTATTAGTGCACACGGTGCAAAAATCTGGCTTCAACATCCTACAACAGGAGACACTTTCTAGCAAATGAAAGTAGCCACTTCGATTGTAGCGAGCATGACACCTGATAGAAAGAAACATTGTCCGTAAGACACTCACCAAATTTAACGAGAGAAGTGGGCGAGCACACAGCCCCATATAACAAAACCTCACAATCTTCGAAGCTGCACTAACAGAGGCTATGTTGAGCAATTCATCGAACACTTGGAATGCAAGGGTGAATAAGTGCTCAAAAGCCCCTAATTGTCGAATCGTGTGACAATTCCTTTAAAACCTAGTCAAACATTCTTTTAAGAAAGACCGACCTACTATGAGCCACTATAGAATTTGAAGAACGCAAATTTCTTCCTTTTGACACTAGATTCAGATAGACATAATTAGGCACACAAATTTACCTGTCTTGCTAAATTCGAAGTGGATCGTTTCAAGCCGATAAGGTTCGGATAGTGGTATTAAGGTCGCCCTCCCAATGCCATTCATCCTCCATGTAGGAGAGATGTACTTTATCTAGGTTCGGTGACCTCAAGGCACCCTTGCAGAATATATTCATCTTGGGGCACTTCATGACAACGATACACACCAACGATGGGAATTTGAAGGTGCAATTAATGGGGGAGAAGCTCTCAAGGCTTGGTAAATCATCAAGTGTCAAATGTTGCAGCTTGGGGAAAGAGATCTCCTCTACTCCATTTCCATCATCTGTCACCATGTCTTCCATCGCACCACAATTTATTAGGAATAGCGAAGTAAGGTGCACCAGACTTGTCACTGCTGAGCAAGTCCCCAAATGAACTAAACCAACGCAATCCAGTACTTTTAAACTTGTCAATCTCTGGAATGAAGTCGGGGATGGAAGTACGATTGATAAACTCGGGCACTCCACAACCTGCAGAAATTTAATCTGTTTGAGGATTTCAACCATCAAGGAACCATCTTTCCAAACTCGCTTCAAGTTAGGCAGCTTATACAGGTCAAGTCGATTCAGATTTCGCAGTGCCTGGAGAGTTTTCTCCATGTCAGTTAGTTCTCCACATGGAGTCGTTCCCCCATGTCCAAATGAATCTTCTAGAAATATCTCCTCGAAGGAACTACATATCACATCAAGCTCTTCTAGATTGGGGAATCTGTGGAGAAGGAAGTTGGAAGGAAAAGCGACATTTTCATCATGGTAGCATGCCAAAGCCAGCTCTTTGAGATTGTGGAAGATGTAATGCTGCGGTATCATCGCAACGTCCTCCCTTGCTAATGTCAATCCCTCCAAGTGTGGAATGACCTGCAGGCGCAGGAGGGAATTCGTTTAATTAGGCCACTGAAAGTCCAATGACTAAAATATCCTTCAATTTAGGGAAATAAGGACAAACGCAACTTTCAGGAAGTAGACGAGCAAGTGTCGATGGCCATTATACAAGGGATGATTGTTGTTAGTGGTGTGCCCAATTTTTATTTTTATTTTTATTGATGTGGTGTGGCCAATTCAATCACAATATATTTCGTGAATTTGGATAAAGAAAGTTATTAATCAATGATACTTCAACTATTTCAATTGTAACTAATTAAATTAAAATGGAAAAATTACATTTGCTTGTTTTAACAAATCGGGTTATTTTTATAGTCAATGTATGTGTTTCAATAGTAAGATGTATTAATGTTCACATTGTTTTCGAAGCTGCAATTCTCATATCTATTTTACTATAGATCATAAGTATCATATGGCTTCATTTCCGTGTAACTCCGAGAAGAATGCATTCAAACTCAACAAATGATTGGCAAAAAAAAAAAGAGAGAGAAGAAAAGAAAAGAAAAATTGAAATAACAGGACATGGGTGAAAAAGCAATAAAACAAGATAGAGATGATAGTTTTTCGATGGAAAAAAGAGTAAATGATGAAGACAAGTTGTTCATTCTTACAAAAGCAAAGTGAAACAGCAGATGAACAACGAAATAAATAAAATGTATATAGCCCCAAATAAATGGATCTTTTTAGCGTTCCGTGCGGTTAAAAAGGAACCTAATTTTGTGTCAAGTATATCACTAACATACCACTCAAATTAAGTTTGGTAATTCTGATTGAATGTTTGTAACTTGAAAAGTGTTGGTCAGCCATAGGAATGAACGTTGGTAGGTTTTAACGTAGTTGGTGATCTTGAAAATATAAATATATAGTAGTACCTTTCAATATCTAATAAAAAGTTGGTCAATGAATAAAATCCGTTGGTATCTTAATTTGACGATTGTTGGTACATCAATTAGATTTTCGTTTGTAATTTCAAAATAAAGTTTGTAATTTGAGAGGCGTTGGCTTGTCACAAGAGTAAATATTGGTTGATTATTAAAGTGGTTTGTAATTTTGAAAATGTTGGTACTTTCCAACCTAACAAGATAATAATAAGGTGGCAAGTAACTAAAATTAGTTTGTATTTTATAGAAAATGAATGTTTTGAAAAATATTTTCCTAAAAATAATCGCTTATATCGCTTGATAATAATTAATCAATGAAAATTCTTTTCATTGTCAATGTAAATTTATATCTAAATATTTTTGTAGAATATAAAAATATTTTTCGTTCATGTATTTTTATAAACAATACAAGCGATCATTTTTCAAAAAATATTTTGCATAAATTCCATTTTTCTTGAAATGAATGAAGTCTTAATGTGACTAATATTGGTACACCAATCAAATTTAATTTGGTAACTTAAAATAAAATTAGTAATTTCAAATATGTTGGTAGGCTAGAATAAAAGTTGGTAAATTATTAAAGTAGTTGATGATTTGAAAGTAGAAAAAAAGTTTGTCCTTTTTTAAGCCTATTGATGAGTTACTAACAAGTAACATGTGACCAGATAAGAAAATTATCCACGGTGCTTGACAATTACCAACGATGTTCAAGATGTTTAAGGATGCAAATTTGTTTTGTAGCTAAGCTAGCAATATTCCGAGTGAACATAATACCAATTTAAAAAAAAAAAAATTGGTGGACGAGGTTGGTCAAATTAAATTAAATAGGTAAATCTCAATCATAAGATACGAGCGACTCATTAGAAGCATGGATCTATGCAAGTTAATTTAATAAAAAGTGTTGTTCTTCAAAGTAAAAGCTAGGATCAACAGATTTATATAACAAAAAATATGAGCTGGAAATAATTAAATGCAAATAAGTTTTAAATTTCTAAGCAATTCACAAGTGTGGTTAAGTGAGCATCAACAAGCATGAAATGTTTGACAATTTCAATTTCCTATAGAAAATAACAACGCACCAAGAGCTGTGCACATAAACCAATGAAGACAATAGCAAAGAGTTAGAATCATTGATAAGGGCAGTACCTTTTCAAAAGAAAATGGTGCAAATTGGTTCTCGCTGGTAGTTGTACCTTGGCAGCCTTGAAATTCACAAGCAAATAAGAATGAACTCATTTTGCCACAGTGCCTTACTCGCAATTGCTTTAAGAGTAGCCATGCTGAAGTATGACTATTCCCGTAGAAGCTCCCTAGTTTCGGCAACTCAAGTAATCTTAAGTCGGTTAATTGCGGAAAGAAGGGATTACTTGCACTCATCCCTACTTCGTCTTTCTCTGCGATAATTTCCTCCACCCCACAATCCCTCACTAAAAGTTTTTTTAATTGTGTCATATTTTTTGCCACCGAGGTTGGAAATAAACTATTGAGACTCTCACACTTGACAACATTCACGCATTGTAAGCGTCCAAAAGTAAGACCTCCTTGAGGAAGTCCATTCCACACATGTTTCATTTTCGGGAGCCGTGTCAAAACTATTTCTCCCAATTGGAAAGAATTTGTAGAACAAGCTTCGCTAAATTCAAACTCTTGAACTTGAAATGCTACTTCTAAGGATCCACAATCGGTCACAGTTATCTTCTC
This sequence comes from Eucalyptus polyanthemos subsp. polyanthemos, assembly GCA_017140185.1. Taxonomy (NCBI): domain Eukaryota; kingdom Viridiplantae; phylum Streptophyta; class Magnoliopsida; order Myrtales; family Myrtaceae; genus Eucalyptus; species Eucalyptus polyanthemos. The sequence continues at coordinate 31,633,303 of CM029458.1, forward strand.
TAGGTTTTGAAATCTTGTGAACATATTATAAGATGAAAATATGGATAAAAGTTTCTCACAATGCTCCACTACTAGTGTTTTGAGTTTGCCAAAGGCATTTGAATCAAGATCATCAAGCCATATCTTCTCCATGTTCTCCATGTGCAAGATCTTCATCAACTCCAAAGCAGGAAACTCAACCTGTTATTTTTAATTTAATTAATTAGAGCCAATTCTCTATTCCTTCAAAAAAAAAGAGAATACTTTGATTTCAAGAGAAAAGAAAAATCATAGGATGGATATTATCAAAAAAAAAAAATAGAAAGAAAAGAAGACTAGGTGTACGTTATTTCTTTTTAGCGGATGCCACCCCCTAAAATTCATTCACCTATCATATAATTTTAAAGTAAAAATTTTTCTAATATATATTAAGCATTATGTTTAAGCAGTAGCATAACCATAGCCTTCTTAGTTAGACAACATATTCATTTCGTGCATAAGTTGTCTCCGATGAACCTCAAATTTAGCCCATCTTAGATTTGGCTCATTACAACACTGAAAAACACAATAGCCAATATATTGTTCCATTTCTTTGAATTGCAAACGACAAAACAGAAACCAATTCGCACAAACCAATGCTTCATGGATTTTGCACTTCAAAAGTTCTCCGACAAAGTATAGACTCAAAGAAAATACAACAAATACTGAAGAAAATGATCAAACAATAATCAAAAAATGGTAAATGCAAGTATGTAATGTTTAATTTATGTTGTACAGGACTCTTTGATCACTTGTTGATTTGTTTCTTTATAAGTTTGTCATTTGAAATTATCAAGACTTAGGTATTAATCTTAATTTATTCCAGTTAGTAGTTCATCTCTTTCATCTCTTATTTAAGTTGCCTATAGATATAAACCAATTAAATATTTTTCTTTAGTATTAATGATGAATTGATTTAATAACTAAGTTCGCCTATTTAATGTATCTTCTCCCCCCCCCCCCCGAATTGGCCTTTCTATCTCTTCCATATCTTCTTAGTTTCTCAATCTTTTCTTATCATCTGATTGTCCTCCACTTCCAACGATCTAAACCTAACTTTCTACATACTTTCGTTCAACATTAGTTGGTATTCGATCTCAATTTGCTCTTCATCAATTGGTCATTAAGCTAGATCTCTTCAACATTAATTGGTATCAAAACTTCGCTTTAACTATGTATTATCATTGTGCAACTATGCTAGACCAAGGGCCAACGCTATAGTACTTATTGTAGATGCTACACTTGCATTTCTAATTTGATATGCTAATGAAGATATATGGCATTCATGCCTGTTGAAACTTCAGCCGCTAGGCTTTCTAATTTGTAGCCGCTCTATGTTTGGTAAATTTTCTCTTTGAATAATGTTACAATATTTATGAACTCTGATATTTTAAATTTGAGAAGAGTAGGGCTTATCAAGATTATCATATCGATTGGTATGGCAATTATTATTATTATGATTATCATGCTACTCTAACAATGTTGATTGTCAGGAGTAATCCGACTATTGCTGTGATTGTGGTTATCATAAATCCTTAATAATCTTCAAGAGTTTGAACAAATTTTAGTAGGCTGAGAGAATATTTCAACAATTTTAGCAAGAATTGAATAGATTCAATGAAAAACCGTAAAAATAAAAAATAAAAATAAAAATAAAAAAGACAAGAAAACAATCCAAAATTAGTTCGCTATTGAGCAAAATAGCATCGATAAGTGCTCTCAATGTCTTCAAGTGTTAAATAAGGATTATGCTTGTAGGAATAGTGAAGTGAGTGGAATAAAATTCTACTAACTAATCTTGATGAATTTACAGAAACACCTTCTGAAATTTAGTAAAATTTGGAACATAATTTCCCCTACTGATCATTCACAGAATTGTAAATTCATGATGCTAAAATTTGTACTAAAATACTTAGCATAGCCTTATACTTCCAAGGTGCACATCCAAATCTCCCTTTTGTGGAGAATGATATATGACATGATTCTTCAACCATCTTGTTGTTTATTTGTCTTATTTATGAGATGTAGTCAAGTCTTAGACCTTGCAATTGGTTTACTTAAGTTTTAAATATATTTGAAAAAGCGTGATCAAGTTCTTTTAGTACACAATAACTTAGATTGCCTATATGGCAACCTCAAATTGCATTCATTTGTATCAATTTATGACTTAATTATACCAATCAAAAGGTTTGGGACTCGATTGCACTTCTTGATAAAGGTTTAAGAGTTCATTACACCAACTAACAAATTTATGATTTGATTGCATTTCATAAATACGTTTTAGGACTTGTGGAACGATTTTCCCATCACAATATTTACAATTGACTTTAGGAATAGTGACAAAATGATCCTAAAACTTATTCTGATTTGGCATGTTTAAGAATTAAAACTTTTTTCCCCTTTATTAGTAAAACTTGTTTCGATTAAGCATTTGAGTCTTTCCGGTGCCCAAAATATATATGGCATTTTTCATCGAATTTTCCTTTTTTTAATTGCAAAAATGTGGTACTAATGTGGTGATGTCACGTTAAAAAAGGTGACAAAAAATTTAGAAAGTACATATAAGAAAACATGGTGGGAGAGAGAAAGAAGGGGCCCGCGGGGGTGGGGTCTCTAGGCTTTTGCACTGGCGATGGCTGCAGCCATTCCCCAGGTCATAGCTAGGGTGCTCGCCACCCTCGCCAGGCCACCAGCTATTGCCAAACTTGGCTCTTCGCCACCACGTGAGGGAGCGCACTTGCCTTCACCCAAATTAACAAAGGCAGTAACAGGCCTTTGCTTGCTCACAGTGAGGGTTGTTGGCCCCTATCGACAAGAAGGGAAGCAATAGCAGCGTTCCCTATGCAACCCTTCCCCCTTTGACTGGCGATCCCTCTTGGGACTTTTTTTCATTTCCAGTTTCATTTTAGTGCTATTTAAAAAAAAAAAAATTCAGTATGCTCGTAATTTTTGTTTTTCAATTTTTTGATGTGGCAATAGTGAAATAGCTCCCTTTGTGCTTGAGGAAGCTCCATCACTGCGTTAAAGCCCATGCGGGACTGAAAATATGATAAAAATGCATAATTTCTCTACAAAAAAAGGGATGGAGTTAACAAGTCTTAAAATGCATCAATCATGCAAATTTTAGAACTAAAGTGCCGAACCAACACAAGTTTTAGAACTCGTAGTGTCGTCAATCCTTGATCTTACAATGAACAATATTTAAATTTAAGCAGACAATTTTGGCATTGTCTAGATTCTAGATTAATTAAAAGTTGTTGATTGAAGCTTAGCCTCTCCCTATTATTTGTGCTTCAGCTACAATTTAGTCTAAGACTTGAAAAGGAAAGAAAAAAAGTATCGCGTGTTTGAAATTTATGAAAAAGTTTCGATATGCATTTTAATGTTTTTATATAAAAGAAGTAGGTTTGAGATGTTTCTTATTTGAGGTCATAGATTTGTAAATGAAAATGATAAGTTATCGTAAGTGATTGCTCATACCCTTAGCTCAAACCATTAGGACAACAAACTAGATATGCCATTAGAGAGGAATGAGTGCAAACCTTTTCGATGAGTAAAAATGGTTGATGTGTTGGACCGCTGCCCTCCAATTTTCTACAACTCGCATGTCCTAGAATCACCTTCACAGCTTTACAATCTTCAATAGTAAACTCTTTCAAGGAGGGCCACTCTGAAATATGCTTATCTTGGTAGAAACTTCTAAGTTTTGGCATGTTGTGAAGATACAGAGTGATAAGTTGAGGAATTACAAATTTGTCGGTTGCTTCTTCAGGTTTCTCTTCTTGTTTGGCAACAATGTACTCCATCTTTCCACAACCACCGAGATCGAGATATTGGAGTTGTCCTAGACTTTTTGCCATAAACACTGTAAAAAGGTTTCTCAGACGTGGGCACTCCTCAACCGTCAAGGACTTCATATAGTGGAGCAGCCTCTCTGACATGAATGAAGGAATCACATTCATTAGGTTGTGACACTGCTTCACCTTGAGGACCTTTAGACAACAAAAGGACTCCATAGGGATTTTATTGTTCCATAGTTCTTCTTGTTGAACTCCCTCAATGTGTAGCTCTTCTAACTTTGGAAATGCAAGCTACAAGTGTATAGAGATAAATCAAAAATACCCAAAATAAATTTGGGGCAAATCACAGAAAAAAAAAAAAGCAAAGAAATATAACAAATAAGATAAATCGAGATATGATACCTTCTCGTCAAATAGAGGATATAAACCATCACCAGCACAATTCTCTGAACTAAAACAAATCAAACTCTTAAGATCACCAAGCTTGAGTTTGGTTAAATGACGGAACTCGAATGTCTCTGTGGTTTTCCCTTTTCCTTCTTTCGTCACAATTATGTCCCGCAAATTATTGCAACAGGAAATATCAAGCACTACGAGTTCATGAAGAGTTTTGGCCGTGGTACTTGAGAAGAGATATGACAAACTATGACAACGTCTAATGTTCACTTCCATCAGACTAGGAAATGTCAAGGTTACTTCGCGGTCACCCTTCAAAATGTCTGTCAGCCTTGGTAGATTCAACAGCTTCATTTTTTTTAATGCAGAGAGTTCAAATGGCTTTTGCCTTTCCTCAGAGCTGAGGCTTACCGGTTCAAATAATGCTTCCAAGGAGGCACACCCAACAACCTCAATTTTACCCAAGCTCTGCAACATATCCATTGAATTTGATGGAAAGACGTGTGACAAATTTTCACAAAGTTCAACAGTGAGTGATGCAAGTTTGCAAAAGGACTGTCCATGGAGTTGATTGTGCCATATCCTCTTTAATTGGCACATGGATAAAAGCTTCAATTCCTCCAAGCTTGGAAAAAGGACCTGCGTACAAACCTCGTAGATGTTGAATAACTGAAATATCTGGTACATAATTTATTATGCTGATAATTTAAGAACGTCTTTGGGAATGAATAACATCACGAGTTAGTTCTTTTACCATGAATTGCTAAACTTTTGGTACAGAATAATGATCCAGTTTGTAAGAAATTGCTTCACTGACCAGAACTAGAAGAATGCTGAATAAAATAATAAAAAAAAAACTATAGATGCCAACTTACCTTTTCAATGTCAATGTCAGCAATGGTTTTAATTCTACCTACATAAGAACCTAAGATACCCCCTTTCTCGTCATAAAAAGATTAATTTATGTGGAGAGCTAGTCATGTAGCCAAGAAAAAGGAGTTACTTTATTTAATAAATGATTTTGGCCCAGCATTATGCTGTTGCAATTTGGGTCACATTATAAACATAATTTTAAGATGATTTAAAAAAGGTTTTTCATATTTTTATAATAGTATCCAAGCAATAATGAACAAATGAATACTAGATGTATTTTTAACAAATACTTTCATGAATATTTTATTACAAAAAAAAATTGAACATGTGCAGCACACATAAATTTTATTAGTTAAATTAGAAAAATGGTTAGAATATACTTTTGCAGTAGATTTGATCACTACGGAAGGTCAATATTACAAACTGGGGTAAGGAAAACAAATTGGCCTATTGAATATTATATTGGATTTTTCATTTCGTAGTCACATAATAGTCCATCAATTGACATATAAGAGCATAAAAAGATTTATATAATGGAAGTTTATTTAGAGCCACATTTCCACAAAGAATAAATTGAGGATAATTCTAAAATCAATACTTTAATGTGTTTATAAATTAAATATCTAAATAATCAAATTCGAATAAACTCAATACCTTTTGAACACAAAACACTAAACAAAACAAATGTTAGTAGACAATTTTGTCGTTTGGTTGATAAATGCATATAAATTTGTTAAAATTATGCAAAATCTCTTGATTGAACTCTATTAGAAGTAGCTCTTCTAATTTGGGAAATACAACCTATAGAAGCATCACCTGGCTAAAGTCAACAAGACTGGCATTGAAGCAAAGTTGATCATGTATCCAGAGCATCACAAAGAAGAAAGCAAATCCCATGAGCAAAGATAAAGCTGAGATAAAGGAAAGAGGGCAACCTTCTTGTCAAATAAAAAATGTGGACTTTCATCAGAAGCGACAAATCCCTCATTCATCATCTCCACTCTTGGCGTTAGCTGCCTCAGTATGAATGCCTTGAGTTTAGTGCACTCTAGAATTGAGAGATTTCTTAGGGATGGAAACTCAAATGCACAACTTCCTGAGCTGAAACTAATCAAGCTCTTAAGGAAACAAATCTTCAATGTATGTAAATGAGAGAACTTCATTGCCTTCGACTTTGGCTCTTCACTTTCTTCAATGGCAACTACTTCCTGCATCTTATTGCAATCAAAAACATCTAGCATCTCAAGTTTATCAAGAGTCCCGGATGTATCATATGTGAAGAGATATTTCAGACTTTGGCAGTTGCGCAAGCTAACGGTAGTCATATTAGGAAGACTCAACGTTGCTTGGGAGCTACTTGTTACTAACGCATCCAGCCTCGGCAGGTCCCACAACTTCACTTCGTTTAAGTTTAAGAAGACCAGACGTTGTGGCATTTTCTTAGTATTGACAGCAACATGTTCCATTAATGATTCCAAAGAGGTACAGTTGACCACCTCAATCGTTTTCAAGCTCTGGAACACCTCTATTATATTTGATGGAAAAATATGAGACAAATTTTCACAATCTTGGATATTGACGGATGCTAGTTTGCGGAATGATTCTTCATAAAGTCCTTTGTGCCATATCCTCATCAACCCACACGACACGACGGTCAACTCCTCCAAGCTGGGAAAAAGAACCTGTATGAAACGACCATACGTTAGTTTCTCGACCAAGAACTCCTAAAAATCCTGATCTAGATGAAGTTGGTTTACCCATGATATGTGCTCTGTAATATGTTCTCAAGAATGAAGTTGGTTTAACCACGATTCGTGCTCTATAATATATTCTCAAGAATGAAGTTGGTTACCGAGATCATACCATTGTGAAAAACAACAGATGCATGGTGCAGCAGGATTTTTAAAGGACATGCTGACAAACAGAGTTTTAAACAGCTTCATCGGAATAAGATTACCGTTACCAAGAATAATTTCTAGGATCAACACAAAATAGAAAATTCCACACATATATCGAAAATAATTTCTAGGATATACATAAAATAGAAAATTCCGAACATATTTACGCACATTTAGATTGAAGGAAAATGTAGCTCTAAACAAATTGGCCTATTGAATATTATATGTAGTTTTTGATTTCGGAGTCACGTAATAATCCAGCAATTAACATATAAGAGTATAGAAAAATTTATATAACAGAAGTTTGTTAAGAGCCACATTTCCACCAAAGATAAAACTGAAGATAATTCTAAAATCAATACTTTAATGTGTTTATAATTTAAAATCTAAATAATCAAATTTGAGGAAAATTAATGCCTTTTAACACAAAACATTAAATGATACAAATGTTACTAATAAATTTTTTTCATTTTGTTGATAAACGCATATTACTTTGTTAAAATTATACATAATCTCTTGACTGAATTATGGTTAGACGTAGCTCTTCTAATTTGGGAATATAACCTACAGAGGCATCACCTAGCTAAAGTCACAACGACTGGCGTTGAAGCAATGTTCCCTATTTATCTAGAGCAACACAAAGAAGGAAGCAAATCACATGAACAACGATCCAGTCGAGATAAAGGAAAGAGGAAAACCTTATCGTCAAATAAAGAATGTGGACTTTCATTGGAACCAATAGTTCCCTCATTCATCGTCTCCACTCTTGGCACTGGCAGCCTTAGTATGAATGCCTTGAGTTTAGTGCACTCCAGAATTAAGAGGTTTGTGAGGGAGGGAAACTCAAATGCACAACTTCCTGAGCTGAAACTAATCAAGCTCTTAAGAGAACAAAGCTTCAATGTTTGTAAACGAGAGAACTTCATTGCCTTCAACTTTCGCTCTTCACTTTCTTCCATGGCAACTACTTCTTGCATCTTATTGCAATCAGAAACATCCAGCATCTCAAGTTTATCAAGAGTCCTAGATGTATCATATGTGAAGAGATATCTCAGACTTTGGCAATTGCGCAAGCTAACGGTAGTCATATTAGGAAGACTCAACGTTGCTTGGGAGCTACTTGTTACTAACGCATCCAGCCTCGGCAGGTCCCACAACTTCACCTTGTTTAAGTTTAAGAAGACCAGACGTTGTGGCCTTTTATTAGTATTGAAAGCAACATGTTCCATTAATGATTCCAAAGAGGGACACTTGACCACCTCAATCGTTTTCAGGCTCTGGAACACCTCTATTATATTTGATGGAAAAATATGAGACAAATTTTCACAATCTTGGATATTTATGGATGCTAGTTTGCGGAATGATTCTTCATAAAGTCCTTTGTGCCATATCCTCATCAACCCACACGACACGACGGTCAACTCCTCCAAGCTGGGAAAAAGAACCTGTATGAAACGACCATACGTTAGTTTCTCGACCAAGAACTCCTAAAAATCCTGATCTAGATGAAGTTGGTTTACCCATGATATGTGCTCTGTAATATATTCTCAAGAATGAAGTTGGTTTACCCACGATTCATGCTCTATAATATATTCTCAAGAATGAAGTTGGTTACCGAGATCATACCATTGTCATAGAAAAACAACAGATGCATGGTGCAGCAGGATTTTTAAAGGACATGCTGACAAACAGAGTTTTCAACAGCTTCATCGGAATAAGATTACTGTTACCAAGAATAATTTCTAGGATCAACACAAAATAGAAAATTCCACACATACATTGAAAATAATTTCTAGGATATACATAAAATAGAAAATTCCGAACATATTTACGCACATTTAGATTGAAGGAAAATGTAGCTCTAAACAAATTGGCCTATTGAATATTATATTTAGTTTTTGATTTCGGAGTCACGTAATAATCCAGCAATTAACATATAAGAGTATAGAAAAATTTATATAACGGAAGTTTGTTAAGAGCCACATTTCCACAAAAGATTAAATTGAAGATAATTCTAAAATCAATACTTTAATGTGTTTATAATTTAAAATCTAAATAATCAAATTTGAGGAAAATTAATGCCTTTTAACACAAAACATTAAATGATACAAATGTTACTAATAATTTTTTTCGTTTTGTTGATAAACGCATATTACTTTGTTAAAATTATACATAATCTCTTGACTGAATTATGGTTAGTCGTAGCTCTTCTAATTTGGGAATATAACCTACAGAGGCATCACCTAGCTAAAGTCACAACGACTGGCGTTGAAGCAAAGTTCCTTATTTATCTAGAGCAACACAAAGAAGGAAGCAAATCACATGAACAACGATCCAGTCGAGATAAAGGAAAGAGGAAAACCTTATCGTCAAATAAAGAATGTGGACTTTCATTGGAACCAGCAGTTCCCTCATTTGTCGTCTCCACTCTTGGCACTGGCAACCTTAGTATGAATGCCTTGAGTTTAGTGCACTCCAGAATTAAGAGGTTTGTGAGGGAGGGAAACTCAAATGCACAACTTCCTGAGCTGAAACTAATCAAGCTCTTAAGAGAACAAAGCTTCAATGTTTGTAAACAAGAGAACTTCATTGCCTTCAACTTTCGTTCTTCACTTTCTTCCATGGCAACTACTTCCTGCATCTTATTGCAATCAGAAACATCCAGCATCTCAAGTTTATCAAGAGTCCCAGATGTATCATATGTGAAGAGATATTTTAGACTTTGGCAGTTGCGCAAGCTAACGGTAGTCAGATTAGGAAGACTCAACGTTGCTTGGGAGCTACTTGTTACTAATGCATCCAGCCTCGGCAGGTCCCACAACTTCACTTCGTTTAAGTTTAAGAAGACAAGACGTTGTGGCCTTTTCTTTGTATTGACAGCAACATGTTCCATTAATGATTCCAAAGAGGGACAATTGACCACCTCAATCGTTTTCAGGCTCTGGAACACCTCTATTATATTTGATGGAAAAATATGAGACAAATTTTCACAATCTTGGATTGTGATGGATGCTAGTTTGCGGAATGATTCTTTAGAAAATTCATTGTGCCATATCTTCATCAACCCACATGAAACGACGGTCAACTGCTCCAAGCTCGGAAAATGAATCTGTACGAAACGACCATATGTTAGTTTCTCAACCAAGAACTCCTAAAAATCCTGATTTGGACGAAGTTGGTTACCCATGATAATATGCTTGATAATATATTCTCAAGAATGAAGTTGGTTACTCGAGATTACCATCGTCATAGAAAAACAACAAATGCATGTAGTAGCAAGAGGCTTTAAAGGACATGTAGATAGAGTTTTCCAATGCTTCATCCGCCATAAGACTACAGTTACCAAGAATAATTTCTACGATAAACATATATTAGAAAATTCCAAAGATATTTATGCACATTTTGATCGAAGAGTATAGGCAAGGACAAGCTAGAGTTGACACCACCAAGTGCTTGTTGTAAACCTATATTAGCTTATTATCCTCTGTTGCTTTCCTTTGAATGAGGAGAATGTCATCATTCTGGGGCATCTAGATATCCTCAATTTTGTTAAGGTTGGATAGTGAATACGGTGTGTCCCATGAGAGAATATTCTCAGATTTGGCAATTTCTCAAGAGATAAGGACAATAATAGAGGGAACTCTAACGTGTGCATAGATGCAGCTTTCTTTGAATCTTCTTCTTGCACATCCATAATTTCCTCCAACAATTTACATCTCACTATTTTTATTTCTATTATTTGTCGGAGTGCTTTAGCCATGGAAGAAGAAAAAATAAACCTCAAGTTCTCACAACTTTGCACCTTCAGTACCCTTAAGTTTCGGAAACACAATGCTATTCTTTGATTCTTGTTCCATATGTGTTCCAACCTTGGTAAGTCACTCAAGGTTAATGTGGTCAATCGCGATAGAATCTCGACATCCCCACTGGCTGTCAGTCCTTCAGGGTCAAATATTTTTTGTATAAACTGACATCTTTCAATTAGGGGTGTCAAAAACCGAACCGAAAAAAATCGGTTTTTTTCAGCTCAGTTTTCATTCGGTTCGGTTCTCATTAAAATTCGAATTTTTTTTTATTAGTTCGGTTTTTATCGATTAACCAAACCGAACCGAACCAATAAACTGATAAGAGCTTATTACTTGGAAGTACAACAGAAAAAAAAATGAAAAAAAATGAAAAAAAAAAAACGTAAAAACCGAAAACTAAAAGTTGAAAAACAAAAACTGAAAAACCGAACCGAACCGAACCAAACCGTTGACACCCCTACTTTCAATGGCGACATCTTCCAAATTCCGTAGCCCTATTAGCAAAATTGGATGGGAAGGTGCTCATGCGGAACGCACAATCCTCTACCTTTAGAAATTTTAGGTTGCCGACATCTAAAGGAAGTCGAGACTTCCATATCTCTTTCATTTTGGGAAGTTTAGACGATGTCAAGGACTCCAACCAGCGCAATGAAACCTTAAAAAGGAGAATCACGTTATGAAGGCATATGCATTGATTTTAATTTAATAGCAAGGAGTGGATAACACCACACAATCTCACAATGCTTATAACTAAAAGCCATGAACAGACGCTGCCTATGAAATATTAATAAAGGAAATAATCTTACGTAATAGCTTTGAAGATGACAAAAAAAGGCCGAGGAGTGATTTTTGAATTTTACCTTTAACTTCTTTAAATTTTATCAACTTTTACACTTGACTTATCCTTTACCTTATTGTCTACTGGGGCTCTACTATATATATGACAAGAGGAGGAAGTTATAGTGCCTGAGTTATTGATGTTATTGAATTCACGCTCACATTTTGTGCTTTCTAAATTTTACAAATTAATGGCATAGACTCAATTAATTTTTGTTAGTCATTAATTGTGGTCTTATATAATATTTCAAACGACTATGTAAAAAAACATCTCAATTATTTACACCAAAAGTTCATGACCTAACAACATATTAAGTCAAAGAAAGACATAGAACAACATTAAACATAACGGTGAACATGATTTAAAGGGCTTGTAATTGGTAGTCTGGCACTTTTCTTCAAAGTATTCAAAAAAAAAAAAAAAAAAAAACATGCCTTAGCAAAAGATTGAAAGTTAAAAGTAATTATAAATTTATGAAATAGTCAGAAAAATTTGTTGTCCACGCGCATAACATGAGCTAAAATTCTAGTATATCTGTAATGCGGAGTGGATGACTTATCGAACCAAAGTCAAAAAGGGATTCATCAATTTAAGATATATGGTTGGCCATAAAATCCATGAACTGGTCGCGGCAGCACCATATGGGCATCAAAGTTAATTTCAGCAATGGATTTAATTCTACCTATATAAGAACCCAGGATACCCTTTCTCGTCATAAAAAGAATAATTTATGTGGTGAGTTAGTCATGTAGCCAAGAAAATGAGTTAATTTAATAAATGATTTTAGTCGAGCATCATGTTTTTGCAGTTGGGATCACTCTATAAACATAATTTTAAGGTAATTTTAAAAAGGTTTCCTAAATTTTTATTCTATACTAGCAGGATAGTTACAGAAACTGTTACATCCAAGCAATGGTGAACAAATGAATGCTCGATGTATTTCTAATAAATACTTTTGCGAATTTTTTATTACCAAAAAAAAAGAAAAAGAAATTAACATGTGCAACGCACATAAATTCTACTTGTAATATTAGAAAAGTGGTTAGAATGTACATTTGTGGGAGATTTGATCACCACATAAGGTCCATATTACAACCAGGGGTAAGGAAAATAAATTACCTACTGAATATTAACAATTAAATTCACCTACTGAATTTTTTTTAGTTCTTCCTTTCACTTTAATCATTCGGATATAACGGAATTCGACATATGTCCATTCATTTTTAAATAACCGTCACAAAAATTATATAGACCGTATATACTACCTTCAACTTATTTATATATTCATAGATGTTTGTGTATGCATATGCGATTTTACCATTAAACAATGATGAACTTCTAGATTATTTAAAAAATTCTATACACCGTACGGTGCTTCTTAAACTACGTTGATAATATAACACAAATATATTGAGATGTAATTAACTAACGTATAAATGTTTTTATATATTTAGATATCACATAGCAATCCCATTTTGCAAAATTAAATTACTGTTTGTCTTAATTATTCTGGAAAACAATATCTCAAAAACAAATTATTTATCCAATTTTCTATGTCCTATTATACCCTCGCATATCCATGCCCAAAATCTGAAAAACAAATTATATACCTGTAGCCCATCGAAGAAATCGACCGAATCATCCCCGGTTTTATAGAAGCTCTTCATCTTTGGCAAGTTTCGTAATGTCAGCCTACGCAAATTGCATGACTTCATTTTGGTATCATCATTTATTTCATCTCTGTCTTCATCTACCTCGGCGTCTGCAACAATTTGCTGCATTAAGTGGCAACTGCTTATTTCAATCTCTTCAAGCTGCAATATTATTCTCTTCATAGACGAAGGAAACAAATGTTTGATTTCACCACAGTTATCCACTTTCAAACTCTTTAATTTGCTGAAGGATTCTAGGGCAAGGTAGCCGCGACAAATCTCTCTTAAGTTGTTCAGATTCTCAAGAAACAAAGATTCCAAAGCAATAAACGTAGCGCACTCAACATTCTCTATGGAGCAAACAACATTCTGGAAAGAGGGGCTATTTCGTACGTGAAGATGCTTCAATTCCTGAAATCCTTCTATGCACAAATTGTGAATGCTATCGACACCACGTTGCAAGCCATCCAAGTGGAGATCTTGCGTTTTCTGCAACCAGTTCAACACCCATTCTTCAATAAGAAGATCGCTTGAACCCAGCTTGAGCTTTAAAGTTCTGGATTCTTTGTATTCGCCCGACCAATCCCAAACGCCCCCAATTTGGATTTTATGCTTGTTCAGTTTCCCAAATGGCAGGTCAATTGATAGATATGAAGAATGAGGAATGGCAATGTCCAAAGTGCTCAACTTGTTCATGTTCTTTAACTCGGTCAGACTGGCATTACTTTGCAATTCTTCATCCTCAGCCTCCCACTTATCAAAACTGTTTTTCATATATAGTTCTTCTAAGTTAGTCAGGCTTCTGAGCATTCCAGGTTCAATAACTTTGAGCCTAGTGCACCCTGTCAAGTCCAGAAATCTCAATTCTATTAGCTCACCTATTTCTTTGGGCAACCGAGTAATCGTAGATTCGGTGAGACTTAAGAACTGCAGTGCTTTTAGCTTTCCTAGATCAGTCACATCCTCCAGATGGCAGAAATCAAGACATAGCGACTTGAGATTCTTAAGGAACTGAATTGATGAAGGTAGAGAGGTGATAGATAAGCAAGATAAGTCCAAGACTTGGAGCTTCTCCATAGATTCGAAAAATGATGGGGGTATTTTGAGAGACGAGTTGTTTTCATACAACAGAAACATCCTCAACTTTGGGCAGTCCAATTTTTCAGGGAGCTCATCAATGCCAACTTGAGGGAAGGATATCATGGTGCATTCTCTGAGCTCATCCTTTGACCATTTTTCAAACCCACAATCCTCCCTCCCGACCAAGGCTTTCCATTCTGAGGAAGCAACAAAGATGGCCACATCAGCGATTATGTCATGCATTCTTATCTCTTCCGTGACATCACTATCTAGTAATAAAGAAGAGTCTTGCAGGAAATCTAGATCCATGATTAACCTATCTCTAGCGTCTTCGATGCTCTTGTTGAAATTGTTAAATAATTCCAAACCCAAGCAATAGATCAAGGCATCCCTCAAAAGAATTCTTTGATCGGATATACCATAAATCAAGAACAATAATTTGATCCTCTTGTCTTGTAAGTCGTTGTAATTTTGTTCCACTAGTGATTTAAAATCAGACCCCTCTAAAATCAAAGCATTCCTCCATGCAGCCAATTTTCCACTCCTCAACCTTTTTGCCAGTGAAATTATAAAAAGTGGCAAGCCTCCGCAATTCTTGACCACTCCATCTACGAAGGGTTTAAACTTACTATCGTAAACTATGTCCCCCGTTATCCTTTCAAAAAGTCTTCTTGCTTCGCCATCATTTAACTCATTGAGTCGGAAATCTTGGTCAGAGAACATACCAATACGTAAAACTTCTCTATTTCTAGATGATAGCAATAGCTTGCAACCTCTTACTTTATTATCATCACCACAAGGAATTCCGACATCTTTCAACTCTAACTTACTTTGCAAATTATCTAAAATTATAAGAATTCTTTCACGATCAGACACTAACCTCTTCCACAAACGATCAGCTCTCCCACGAGCAGTTTCCACGTTCGTTAGCTTTACACCTAGTGCATCAGCGATATCTCCTTGGATTGTTTTTATATTTGGATTGCGTGATACCTCTGCCATGACAACCACATCAAACAACTTTTTTTTCCTAACTCGCATTTCAACATCCTCCAAAAGCTTGGACTTGCCAACCCCACCTAGTCCATACACTCCAACCACACTGATCTTGTCATCAAGTATAGCCTTCATTACATCCTCTATAATTAAAGCCTTCATTCCATCCTCTGTGACATCTCCTTTAGTGTTTCCTTTCTTGTCAACACTGACAATTCCTTTAGGAGGATTCTCATGGTAGACCTTCTGGAATTTATTATCTCTACTTTTATTATGGAGTTCCCAAATGACTCGAGTCATCTTCTTCACCTTCCTACCAATTGGATGGCGCACCATGGGGTTAGGAAGCCACTCACGGAAGCAAGCATTTTTTGCACTTACACCTTTTAACAAATTTTGTGCTTCGTTAACCTCTTCCTCCACTTCATCCAACCAATCCTTAATATCAGCGTATATAACTTTTCCGTCACGCGTAGCTTCAATGACGGAGCAATGCACCCTTTCCATTGCAGTCTTCAGCTCCTTCACTTCCTTTTTGAGATCTTCGACGTTGCTCATGTAGCACAACACATATCCAAATTGGCGTCCAATGGGAATAAACAGATACTCACCTAATTTCGACACAAGATTTGATGCAACAGAGGTAGCGAATTCTGCCATATTTCTTCTTTGATGTCTAGAAATTCCTCCCCCGCCCCCTTCTCTTTTGTTTCTTTTGTTGTTGCCTCCTATGATTAATTTGCTTAGACAAATCTGTGCAAAGGAAACTGAACAGAACAGAACTAATCGCTGGCGATGCATGAAAACAAAGGAAGAGCAAAGTGATAAAAAAATTGTGGAACAGCGAAACAAAACCGAAGACGAGAGAGAGAGAGAGAGAGAGAGAGCACAGCAATGCATGCAAGAAAAAGAAAAAAAAAAATGTACAGTTGCTGCACTCGGTGCACCTACGCAACGCGTTACTGGTCTACGTCGGCAATTTGCAAGTGATCGTAACGTGGACCAGCAGCACGTTACATGCTTAGCCACGTGCAATGGAAGGGTAATTCTTTCCTTTTCATTTTATTTTATATTGTCCCTGCTTTCTGTATTTTATGTTTCTTGACAACGGGGACGACTCTTCGAGGGCTCCAAAGAATTGTGCGGTCTCCTTCACCATTCCACGCGGAGAAAGTCGTAGTGCGTTCCAATTTAAATCCAAAGCATGAGAAGAAACATGACATGCATATTATTATCGATTGTTTTGAGCATGTCTGTTAGAATCATCTATAACTTTTTCACCATATTTTAAAGCTTAAAACATTTCTTTCATTTTCAGGATTTTGCGGGAAAGCAAGTAGCCTATTTTAAAAATTTAGTGAACAATTAACATCTGATAGCTGGTACATGTAGGGGTGAGCATCGATCTGGAGTCAATCCTGGACCGACCCTGGACCGGCCCGACTCTGTCGGTCCTGGTCCGGTTCCCAGGGGAATTGGATCGATCCTTAATCTTGGAATTCTTAGACCAGCACTGTGCGGGTAAGTCCTCGATCCTGAGAGTTCTGGGTCAGTCCAATCCGGATCAACCCTAACTATATATATATATATAACCTTAAAATAAACGGTATCAATAACATTAAACAACTCTTTAGTAAGGAGTTCAAGTAATTTTACATTGTTATTAAATAACTTAGGTTTTTAATATCTTTTACGGTATCGATAATTATAATTTACGAATGAGGAAAATATTTTTGTAAAAAGTTCTCATAGCATCCAAAAAGGCACCTTATGACATCATCTTCTAGTATTCGTTCTCTTATGTCTTATTTGTCATATTAGTCTTCAATTTTCCAAAATCGAAAGAAATAATTTCTACGCTTGCCACTCGACACTTGCCTTGCTCGCTTTGGGTTACTTGTGCCGCTCATCACTCGATGCTCGCTTGGCTTGTTGCTCTCCATTCAACATTCGATATTCATTCTGTTTGACGCTCACCCCGCTTGACCCTCATTGCTTGCCTTTCTTAACTAACGTCGTTGATCATTAAACCCACGACTCTGAAATTATCGGTTGGTCCCGGGTTGACTCTGGAACCGAACGGAATCCATTGGGTCGGTCCGGTCCTCGGTTCCAAGTTCAATCGGGTCGGTCTTTGGTCTCAAAATTTGAGGACCAGCATTGTGCAATTGATCCTAGGGTTAGAGGGTAGACCGGCCTAACTTGGACCATGCTCACCCTTAGGTACATGTTTGGATGCTTGTACCATCCACCGTCTCGATTTGAATAGAAAAATCGTGGGTTCTCCTGACCCTCGCCACATCTCTGAGTGGGCCCAGTTTTTAAATATTGGGTGCTCCAGGACCTCGCCACGTGTCCGGGTGAGCTCATTTTACAGATTTCTCTCCCATCTGCTTATTTCACGTCTGATTTCGAAACACCATTAACGGGGTGTACAGATTTTTTTCATGTTTCAATGCAGTTGGAAGACCATTTGCGGGTCTCAAGAGCCGCCGAAGAATAAGAACTCGGAGACCTTCGCCACCCGTTCCCGGCCCCACCAACCGGCAGCGGAGCCCTGTGACGGGCTGTTCTCCAGATCCAGATCTTGCTATTTTTCGAACTTCGTCCTATTATTTACATGTCTCAAATTGCACTAGATACAAGAAATATGGTTAAACAAGATGTCATACAACTACCATTTTACAGATATATAAAGCTAAGAGAGGCAAATGTTGGTGCCTAGTTTATATTGCAGTTATTTCACCCATTTTTGTTTCTTCTTCCTTTTTTTTTCTTCATTTTTTTTAAGGTTCAATCAAAAGAACTAAATTACCAAACAAAGAGGGTGAAAGTGAAACAAGCGCTGATATCACACTAAAAATAGATGTACAATGATAGGCATACCAGGAGTGACTTCACTATAATGCAAGAGGAACTGAGATGTCTTAGCTTCACTTCTAACTTGCGTACAAGATGGATGAAGGGCAGTGTAGGCCAAAACCAATCCTGATGACGCCACAATATAAGCAGACATATCAACATAACACTGATAGCATAAGAAAACTAGATATACAATAACACACATACTAGAAATGGCTTCACTGTAATGCAAGAGGAATTGAGATTTCTTGGCTTTACTTTTGACTTGTGTGCAAGATAAATGAATAGCAATGCAGGCCAAAACCAGTCCTAATAACACCGGAATATAAGCGGACATATCAGCATAACGTTGATAGCACAAGAAAAGTAGATAGACAATGACACACATACCAGGAGTGGCTTCACTGTAACGCGAGAGAAACTGAGATTTCTAGACTTCACTTCTCACTCGTGTGCAAGATGGATGAAGTTTAATGCAGGCCATAACCTGAGGCGGACATACCAGCGTAACACAAAAACAAGTGGACACTGTGGGTGAAGAAAACAGCAGGGAATTGAAAATTCACTCAACAGAAAATATAAGGGAGGAAGATTTTACAATACCTTAAGCTTCGACTTGGAACGACTGGAGGATCAAGGGATTCTTTGCTGAGTGTTTGCAATGGGCCGATGACAGAGAGAGATATAGAGAGAGAGGAAACACATAATTGTCGACAATATATTAAGACTGACATGTCAGGGAAAGCAAGTGGTTGGCTGTTGTTCTCAGGAAACCCTACCTCGGCACTGTCCAAAACTCTCTCTCTCTCTCTCTCTCTCTCTCTCTCTCTCTCTCACGCAACGCAAATACCGTGTTCATTGTTCATCAACAAGCTGTCTGCGATTAAGAAATTGCTTAGTGGAGAAATGTATAATATTAGAGGGAAATGATGGGGACAGAAGTGAACACGTGGTTCTCGCCAACTTGCCCAGACATATAATTGCAAATCACCAAAGGACGCAGACAATCTTAACAAGGCAACAAAAGATCACAACTTCATCAATACAACTTGCAATTAGGAAATTGATTAGTTGAGAAATAGTGCGTAATATTAGAGGGAAATAACAAAGAGGGACAACTATCACCAGGTTTCTCGATTCCCCTAAAGACATTTTCAACCCAAGCTGAGATATAACCGATCGTTGCACACTTGTCGATTGCAATGACCTCAATGTGTTTGTCTTTCCTCATTCTTGATGGCATGGATTACGTATTTTTCTTTTTCTTCTTCTTTTTCATTGATCCTGCCATCGTGACTTAGACATAAGAAGTTGTGAAAAAAAAGGGCGTTGAGCCAGTGGCCATGATGGGTTGGAGTGTTATTTGAAGTTCCCACATAATTTATGGGTCAAATCTAGAAAAAAATGATTGTGCATATACAGTAGAGGGGTAAAATTGATTTCGCTTTTCAAATATCCTAAAATGTGCACGTACTCTTCCTCTATGGAAAAAACTGACCACTATTAGTCTTCATGGCAAAAGGTAAGGTAAGCTGATTTGGTCTTTTTTTTTTTTTTTTTTTTTTTTAAAAAGCACAAAGAATAAAATCAATGCTTTTAAACTCAAAACACTAGGATTTTTATCGAAGTGAAAGAAATATAAAATAACAGAATCTCGAAGTAAAAGTAAATGTCACATTTTCCTTCTTTCTTCCTTTCAATTTGTAGAGAGAGTACAAACACAAAAACAAAATCACACTGACGAAAAGGAATAATTGAAAGGGAAATAGTTACGACTAAGGCGTTATACCTATGACATATAACATTGATCATATTGTTTTAGAAGATACAAATGAGCTACCCTTGATGCACTTCCGATTTGAATCTACAAGATTAGGGTTAAGGCGGACGATTAGAGGGGCGAAAGTGCAAATCTGCCGTTGTCATCAAGATGGAGAGATCGATCAATGGCTTCCCTGCCCCTACCTAGGCAAAGCTTTCAAGCGGTTATGATTATCATCAGCACCACTCATGTCATTGTTATGAGCCGTTTTGTGGTTGCAACCATTCTTTTTTGTCTTTTTCTTTTATGTTTTTTTTTTTTTTTTGGGCCCAAATATAACAAAGTTAATGATTCAACTCAGATCATGAACTCAACCTTCGAGGCCTGTCGATGAGATGCCTTTCATGAGTTTTCAATTGACAGAATTAATATGAAGTACATGATATAAGGTGATGATCAATTGACTCGAATCACACACAGAAGTTAAATATTGAATGAAGGAGGATTCATCGATTGGCAATAACCTTTGCTAAGGAATCGGTTGCATGCAAATCATTACTATGATTGAGTGCTAGTCAAGGCATAACAACATGCTGTTGCGACTTGCAGATAGCATGTTAGCGACAAAGAGCACTGGGCGGAGTGGCTATGGTGGATTGGTCACTTGTAAAGTTATTTTATGACTGGTGGGTTATCTAATTGGTAAGGAGTCTGATTTTATTTTTTTAATCATTTTCTCATCATAAATAAAAAATCAAAAAGCTGATTTTTCCTCATCAAATATTTTTCTAAAAAAAGACATTGGATATCTGAACTTTTAAAGTCAGACTAATCGACATAAATGTAAATCATCAAATTGACGTACATTAGGATTATTATATACTTTTTGAAAGCTTTTTCGTAGGAAGAAAAATAGAAAACCTCATGTGTGGTTCCTAAAAGTTGAACAAATCCACAGTGTAATCTATTGAGGGCTAAACATGGAGAAAAAACTTTAGTTTCTCGAAACACTTCGAAAGTAAATGCAATAGCGGCGTACTTGTTAGGTTGGAGAAACGTCTCATCCATGAAGGAGTTATGAAGCATAAGCACGTAAAAAAATCACAATATCATTGCAATTGAAACTCGTAGGAGGGGAAAAAAAACGAAACTCGTAGGAGGGCAAGTTGAGTAACATAAGGAAACTTTCAAAGCAATTATTGAACAAGCTTCAGCAATTGACAGAAATATGATCTCGAGAAAAACACCACTAACCTCACTCATGGACCGAGTCAGATGCAACTAAAAGCTCTACTGATTGGCCAAATTGGAATTGTTTACATCTGTCAAAGATGCAATAATTAAGTGCAATTCACATACAAACCCGTTTCTTTAAATGCACTGAACATTTAGAAAACTACTATCACTTGTTGTCCAAAATTATTGTTGAGCACATGCAAGGTGGAGATTCTGAGAAGGCCAAAAATAGGTAGGTGAATGCATGTGCATTCTTTTCGATCCACTGAAAATATAAAATTGCAATTTAATTTTTTATTAGTAGTAGATCGAGAATTCCCATGCATAAAATCAGATGCAACTAAAAAATCTATTTATTGGCCAAATTGGAATTGTTTACACCTGTCAAAGATGCACAAATTAAGTGCAATTCACACACAAACCCGTTTCTTTAAATGCACTGAACAGTAGAAACCTACTATCCCTTCTTGTTCAAATTTATTGTTGAGCACATGCAAGGTTGGAGATTCTGAGAAGGTCAATGCACTTGGGCCAAAAATAAGTAGGTGAATGCATGTGCATTCTTTTCGATCCACTGAAAATATAAAATCACAATTTAATATCTTATTAGTAGTTGATCGAGAATTCACATGCATACACCTTCGTGTTTTTTGGCCCAAGGCAGTGACCTTCTTAGAATCTCCACCCTTGCATGTGTGATTCGATATTTGCAGTAGATCAAGAATGCACATGAATAAACCTTCTTGTTTTTTGCCCCAAGTGCATTGACCATCTTAGAATCTCCACCCTTACGTGTGTTTTTCATATTGGACGAGAAGGAATAGTAGGTTTCTACTTATTCAGTGCATTTTTAAGAAATGTGTTTGTAAGTGAATTGCACTCAATTAGTGCATCTTTGATAGATGTACACAATTCCAATTTGGCCAATTATTAGAGCTTTTCGTTGCATCTGAGTGGGTCCATGAGGTTTGTATATTTTCGGATTTGGGATTCACCTAAATAAGGTGCATTTGCGCTTTTATATAATGAGAAAATGATTGCGTGCTCGGTTTGATCACTACTCTTAGATCCATTAAAAAAAAACTCTTGAAAGTTGGCAATACAAACCAATCTATTGCCCGCTGAAGATTTTGCTTTTTCTTTTCTGGCATTAATAAATACATTTTGAAGCATTCCTTCGCTGAGTGCACATATAAGGTGAAAAAAAAAGGTTCCACATCTTACTTTTAGGATAAAAAGAAATATTCAATCATTATCGAAGGAGGAGAGAGGGAGAGTAACTAGTGGACATGTGAGGAATGAAAGAAAGAAAATCCCACACTATATATTTGGAGTGAAAAGGTTAGGGGCAATTAATGATACCTTACTAGCCCTACGAGGTGCATGTTTATTAGAAGGAAAGAGAGAACCAAAAGAGTGGATGATGTGCACCAAATAAATTGATGGCATCCTGACATTTTCAATATGCAGGGTTATCAACCTCCACTCCTAGTCATTATGATCTATATTTCGATAAAGGCATTGCATCTGTTGTAAAATATTGCGTTGCGAATATATAATAGAGAAGAGATTGAGAAGAGAAAGCAAGTGAACACTAGAGAGTAGAGAAAGCAAGATATTTTACTATATTATGATTGTTATTCTGATAGTTGTTTTTGTACATTAAAACTAAACTCCTATTTATAGGAGAATAAGAATGTATTTATCATTAATATCAATGTATCGAATGATACATGTACTTGTCAAGGAAGATTAACGTTCATTGTATAGGGAGATATACTTAGAATGTATGATACAAATGTACCATAATAAGTACATTAAGTAAGATGAATATAATGAATATTCATTCATGTATTCTATTCATTCATGTATTTCATAACACTCCCCCTTGAATATCCATCATATTCATTACGAATGTGCATCAAATGAAATTGCCTCATTAAAAACCTTAAGCCGGAAAAACCCAGTGGGATAAAAACCGGACAAAAGGAAAAAAGAGTGCATCGCACACATGTTATGATATCTCCCTTTTATGGATGCATTAATTGCCTCGTTAAAAACTTTAAACCGGAAAAACCCTATGGGAAAAAATCGGACATAAAGAAAAAAGAGTGCAATGTATATATAGCCACTCCTGGGACTAATCATTATTGCATCTTGTGAACTAGCCATATATCAATGCTGCAATGCATAGTTCATAATATCTCCCCCTCAATAGAGCCATATAGCCACTTCTGGGGCTAATTAATCTTACATCTTATGAACTTGCCTCATACCAATGCCATATACTAATTTCTCAAAACTTGATGTTGGCAATGATTTGGTAAAAAGATCTGCAAGATTATTTATGGATCAAATATGTTTAACATTAATTTGTCGACTTTCTTGGAGTTCATGAGTATAGAAAAATTTCGGTGAGATATGCTTGGTCCTATCACCTTTGATATATCCTCCTCGAACTTGTGCAACACAAGCAGCATTATCTTCATAAATTATAGTGGGAGAATTTGTAACCGGTATTAAGCAACAAGAATTATGAATATGTTTTATAACGGATCTTAACCAAACACACTCTCTTCCAGCTTCATATAAAGCAATAATCTTAGAGTGGTTAGAAGATGTAGTTACTAGCGATTGCTTCATAAAACGCCAATAAATAGCGGTGCCGTTATAACAAAATAAATACCCGGTTTGAGAGTGAGCCTTATATGGATCGGATCTATATCCAGCATCAGCATATCCAACTAAACCAGAGTTAATGGAATCCTTGGAATAATATTATCCCAAATCTATGATTCCTCGGAGATAACGGAAAATATATTTAACTCCATTCCAATGTCTCCGAGTTGGCTCAGAACTAAAACGTGCCAATAAATTTACCGCAAAAGCGATATCTGGTCTCGTACATTGTGCCAAGTACATCAAAGCTCCAATTGCATTGAGATATGGTACTTTAGGACCAAGTATCTCTTCATTAGATTCTCTAGGACGAAATGGGTCATTTTGGGGATCTAGAGACCTTACAACCATAGGGGTGCTCAATGGGTGAGCTTTGTCCATGTTGAAATGTTTAAGCAATCTTTCAACGTATGCTGATTGATGGACGATTATTCCATTTGCTTTATGTTCAAGCTCTAGACCAAGACAAAGTTTGGTTTTACCCCAATCTTTAACTTCAAACTCCATTTTCAAATATTCAGCAGTTTCAGCTAACTCTTCTGGAGTTCCAATTAAATTTATATCATCGACATAAACTGCTATAATAGCAAATCCGGTTTCTGATTTCTTAATAAACACGCATGGGCAGATAGGATCATTTTTGTACCTTTCCTTAATTAGGTACTCACTTAGGCATTGATACCACATGTGACTGGATTGCTTTAACCCGTATAAGGATCTTTGCAAGAATAAAGGAGATTCAAAATTAACCTTTGTTATAGAAGGTTTGATAATGAGCTTTCATTGTGAGCAAGCCTCACAATTATAATCTTTGGACAACAATACCTTTATATCCTTTAAAGGATGCCCTTTTGTATTTTGAATTATCCTACGCATCATTGAAGCGCCAAGATAACCAAGGCGATCATGCCACAGTCCAAACTGATCAGGGCTTACCAATCTCCAGAATGTGGTAGCGTAGGTTTCAACAGCTTTAATCATGACACAATACAAACCCATAGAAGAAGCTTCTAGCTTCTCATGAATGGTCTTCAGGCCCATCTTATAAAAGGAAATGCCAATGTATTCCTTATCTTGCTCATAAATAGTCTTAATATGGTACCCATTACGGCGTACATCTTTGAAACTGAGCAGATTCTTTTTTGATTGAATGCTTAGAAACACATTCTCAATATGCAAGATTGTGCAATTTGGCAAAATAATTGCAACATTCCCAAAACCATCAATAATCGGAACAGGACCTGATATTGTATGGATTTGTGCCTTACGCAATGTCATACTCGAGAAAAAGTGTCTACTACAAAATATAGTATGTGTTGTTGTACTATTAAGCAAACAAACATCTTCCTTTTTTCTCGGTATTTTCCACTTGCATTTATATTGACAACTTCATGTGTCAAGTATCATAAAAGTTGCATATTAGTTATATAGTCAAATAAAATTTCAAAGATAAATATTATATAAGGTTCATAAGTATTTCATAAAGAACAATAAAAAAAAAAAGTAATACATCATAAATTTCAAAGTTCAAATTATTATCCACCAATCTGATTCATCAAAGTAATCAGAGGTCCTCAAAGAAATCAGAGACATCCAATGATGCATTTGCTACTTCAGGAGCAAGAGGAGTCCCACCAACGGGGATATTGTTGGCTTCAACAGTGGTTATGGCAATAGGATTGAATGGCATGAGATTCACCATGCTTGCTCGTATTATTTAAAGATGCCTGGTATAGGTCAACAAAAGGTTTTGATGTACGACAGTGCACGTGACCGGCCTTGATCATACCACAACGATGACAAATACTTTCATTAATCACCTTCTTTTGCTTCTTTTCTTTGCCATGATTCAGGCCAAAGTTTGATTTCCTAGGGCGGTTAAATTTCTTGCCATCCCTTCTAGGATTATATTCTTGCCTGCGCTTATAGCCCTTAAAATGGCTAGTATTTTTCTCAAAGTTAGCATGTGCTTCAGGCAATACTTTTGAGCCAGCAGGTCTAAAATCATGATTTTTGAGTAGCAATTCATTAGTTTGCTCAACAATAAGAAGCACAGAAATTTATTTAGAATATGTGGCAAACTGACGTTGCCGATATTGCTGTTGCAATACAATATTCGAAGCATGAAAGGTGGATAAAGTTTTCTCTAGCAATTCCGCATCACCAAGTTTGATAACGCATAACTCAAGCCGAGAAATGATATCAAATAAAGCAGAATTATAGTCAAACATTGATTTAAAATCTTACAGTATGAGATTTTGCCAATCATATTATGCTTGAGGGAGGATAACAGTTTTGGTATGATCATACCTATCCTTCAACCTCCTCCACAAGATATGAGGATCTTGAACGGATAAATATTGAGTTTGCAGGCTCTCATGCAAATGACGACGAATAAAAATCAATGCATTTGCTTTATCCTTTTCATTTGAGATTCCATCCTCTATAATTGTATTAGCGAGACATTACCCTTGGAGGTGCATTTCCATGTCAAGACACTGGGATAGATAATTCTTTCCACTCACTTAGAGGATGTGAAATTTGGACTTTTCAATATTTGCCATAATCCTTGCAAAAATAAATCCTTAAATTAATTAAAAGGATTTCCAAATATCCACCGCTACTTCAAGAGCAGAATGATACTTTTAGATTTGAAATTTGGTTTCGGGCCAAGAAAAATAAAAATGAAGAATTGGTAGAAGAAGATGAAGTATAAGTTAATCAATAAAAAGAATACCTACCTTGAAAAAATTACTTACTCAGTCAGTAGATCCTCGTGCTGATAATGTGTTGTAAAATATTGCGTTGCGAATATATAATAGAGAAGAGATTGAGAAGAGAAAGCAAGTGAACACTAGAGAGTAGAGAAAGCAAGATATTTTAATGTATTATGATTGTTATTCTAATAGTTGTTTTTGTACATCAAAACTAAACTTCTATTTATAGGAGAATAAGAATGTACTTATCATTAATATTAATGTATCGAATGATACATGTACTCGTCAAGGGAGATGAACGTTCATTGTATAGGGAGATGTACTTAGAATGTATGATACAAATGTACCATAATAAGTACATTAAGTAAGATAAATATAATGAATATTCATTCATGTATTATATTCATTCATGTATTTCATAACAGCATCGAATTTGTTGGATAATTCAAGATGTTAATATCTCTCCAATGTTTAAAGAAATGGACATTTACCATTTTTATTCATAAGATGTAACAAAGCTCAGGGTTAAAAAACCTAATTTTATCAATAATTTTTGTAGTATAGTTATATCCTCGCTCTTTTGTCCTATTTTCCTAGTGTCATTACTTATTAGTGAAGATGAAGCTCACACAAGGCACCACAAAACCCTCAGACATTATTTTAACATTCTAGAATCTTTTTCATCATATTTACACTTTTTATAGTCAAAGCCAATCTTTAGTTGCAATTTCTATACTATTGATTCTAGATTTTTTAAAATTTTAAAGCTCACTTTGTATATTTGTAGTTGTCACGAACTATTTACATGTGTTTTCTGCAAGTTTTGCAGGTTAGTAAGGGTTAAGAAGACCTGGCCCGGTCTGAAAATAGGTTTGGGTACCCGGCAAGTATCCTGTTAGCTGGACATCCAACCAACTTTGGTACTATATCCAGCTTTGTAGTTCAAAGTTAAATTTGCCAGCCCAATCCAACCGTGTCCAGTCATTTTTTACGGATACCTAAATTCCTCAACGGTAAAATGTTTAGCCATTTGAAGTGTTAGCAATGGCTAGTTGAGTTTGTTTTCCTATAAATAGGGTAACCCATTGTCTTGGGCATGAGTGTCCATGCAAAATACGATCAAGATCCCTCTTTTTATTCACTTTGCAAATCAACTTCTTCTAAGAGAAATTTTATACGAAAGAGCACGTATTGTTTGTGCCTGTTCTATTATAAGCCAGTAGGAGGCTTGAAATTAAAGTGGATTGAGCATAACTCCCGAATGGTCTCGGGATTCGAGTGGAGTAGGTGCCGATTTGAGCCAAACCAGTAAAAACTGGTTAAGCATCTCTCTTCCCTATTATCTTTATTTTTAGGCAGGCCAAGTGTGTGATATGTTGATTGCCGTTAAAAAAAATTCAGATATTTTGAACATATGCCATCTTTAGAAGTGTGGTATTCAAGGAATTTATATTTTGCTCTTCATGCTTATTCTGATGCAGATTTTGGAGATTGTAACATCAATAGAAAAGTTACTAGTGGCTAAAGGGCGAACGGCTGATTGGTCGTTTTGATAATGCGCACCGCTGACTCTACTTATTTACTTGAGCGAGATAGCTATACACAATTTCCCCAGCCATGTGCTACTCCACGAATCAAGAAACACCATTAGCAGTCAACAAATCAATGTGCTATTCTCGAGAAACCATATCTTGGCATTTTGCAAACTCCCCTGGCGGTGGCTTGCTGGGTCAATATCCCCCGAAATATAGGCGTTGTAGGTCCTCCACCGCGGAGGCTTGTGAGACCCTAGATTGGCATAAACTGACAAGGGCATACTCCGGCAGTTCCTTGGTTACCAAAATAATAACAATAATAATAATAATAATAATAACTGGCAATTAAGAAATTGATTAGTTGAGAAATGTATAATATTAGTAGGCAATGACGATGACAGGATTCATCATGTGGTTCTATCTGACTTGCCCAGTTAAATAATTGCAAATTACCATCGGACAAAGACAAAAAAGGTAATGAAAAATCAAAACTTAATCAACACACAATTTGCAATTAAAATTTATCTTGAGAAATAGGGTATAATATTAAAGGGAAACGACGTAGAGGTGCAGATATCACAATTTATCTCGATCCCCTTAAGACATTCTCAACCAAGCCCGAATAGAATCTGTCATTTCCGAACTGTCTATGGCGATGGCCTTAACGTGTTTCTTTCTTCGTTCTTGATGGTGTGAAAGGAGACGGCACTTCTTTTTCATCCTTTGTTTCATTGACCATGCAATTGTGACTTAGACATTGCAAGTTGTTAAAAAAGAGTGTTGAGGCCCATTTGTTTCATTGGTCACGGTGGGTTGGAGCACCATTTGAAGTTCTCACATCACTGGTGGGAGAAACCTAGAAAATAAAAATCATGCAATCAAATCAAAAGGATAAAAATGATCTCACTTTTCGAAAATCCCAAAAAATAGGCAAGTACCCTTCCTAGACTGATAGAATTGGCCACTATGATCTTTCCCAAGGAGCTTGCATGGCAAACGACATTTGTTAAGCTAATGCGGCGTTTTTTATTTCAAAAGAAGTTTTGAAAAATATAAACCGTTGCAAACTCAAAAACAATATGACATTTATCAAAGAGAAAAGAAAAAACAAAGTAACATAACCTTGAAGCATAAGCAAAGGGATAAGTGCCAAAAAAGTCCTAAACCTTTTGCCTTTGTGCCAATTTGGTCTTAAACCTTTTTTTAGTGCCGATTCAGTCCTAAACCTTTTTAAGTTGTGCCAATTCAGTCATTTCCGGCAATTTTGGTCGGATTTTGCTGACTAGACGCCGGCCAGCTGACGTGGCCTGATCGGCGCTGACGTGGACAACTTTTAATAATATTTTAATATTTTTAAAATTTTTAAAATACTTTTAAAATACTTTTAATATTTTTTTTTTTTTCTTTTTTTCTTTTTCCTCCGGCCGGTCGCCGAGGTCCGGCGACCGGCCAGAGGCGACCGCCGGCGAGGGCGAGGCCGACCTCGCCGGATCTGGCGAGCCTCGCCCATGGCCTGATCTGGCGAGGCGGCCATGGGCGAGGCTTGCCCTCGCCGGCCCTCACCCATGGCCGGCGAGGCTCAAGCCTCGCAGATCCGGCGAGGTCGGCCTCGCCCTTGCCGGGCGGTCGCCGGCCGGTCGCCCGGACCTCGGCGACCGGCTAGAGGACAAAGAAAAAAATAATAAAATAAAAAATATTTTAAAAATTAAAATATTATTAAAAGTTGTCCACGTCGCGCCGATCATACCACGTCAGCCGACCGGCATCCAATCAGCAAAATCCGGCTAAAATTGGCCGGAAAGAACTGAATTGGCACAACTTAAAAAGGTTTAGGACTGAATCGGCACCAAAAAAAGGTTTAGGACCAAATTGGCACAAAGGCAAAAGGTTTAGGACTTTTTTGGCACTTTTCCCCATAAGCAAATGTCACATTTTCCTTCTCCCTTCAGAGATTGCAAACACATACACAAAATTACAGTGGAAAAAGAGGAATAATAGAAGGGAAAAATACAATTATGAATCAGATGACACACCTACAATAGAGAGCATTGATCAGATGAATTTAGAAGACACAAAGTAGCTAACATGAATGTAGTTTGCTTTTGACTCTAGAAGATTAGGGCTAGGGTCGATGATTAGGACAGAAACGTGAGCACCCCCGCTGTTGTCGTCAGGTCATAATCAAGGTTGAGAGACTGGTCGAGAGCTTCGCCACCCCTGTCACGGCAAGGCTTGCAAGTGGTCTCGATGGTGATCACCAGCGTCACTCACGTGATCGCTATGAATGGGTTCGTGATTGAGGCTTATCAGGTTTTGGGCCAAACCCTATCTTGAGAGTTTTATCAGCAGTAGATGCAATCTAAAATAGGTGATTCGCAAAGCAACTAAATCACCTTCAATCTAAAAGCTCACTCCCTTGATTTACGGACAGATCATATTCATTGAGAAAAACTTTCATTAGTCACTCATCTTCCGGGGCAGATGATCCAGTAAATTTCGGATGGGTAGCACCATCTGTGAATATCGGAAAGCTGAGGCGAGTTTTATGAAGGAATTTTAAAGAAAATTAGATCCGAGGCCTTTTTCTCTCTCTTTGGTGGTCCGACTATGTTCTGGCATGAACTCATTGCAATGGAGGGAGACCCACACGTTGGCATGGTCGGTGCTACTATTGTGCTAAAATCACACAGTGACATTAGACGGCATAAAATTTGTGCAAAATGTTTTTCTTAGTTTCCGCCAACGTATATTGGCAAAGGCTAAATTATAAAAGCATCAGATAAGATGATTTCATTTTTACGTGAGTCTTTACTCTTCTTGTCCAAGATAGTTGAACTTAGACAATAGGACCAAAAGAATGGCCACTTTTCTTGTCCGAGATAGTCAAACTCACAAAATAGAACATAAGGAATGGCTAAACAACATTGTATATTTAATGTTAAAAAATTTTCTACGAGAATACAATGACTAAGGGCCTACATGGTAACATTTATGTTTATCCTAATTTCTGTTCTTTTGTTCCCCGGAACAAAAAAAAAAAAAAAAGAACAGAAATTCATTTGATAACGCCAACTTGTTTTTCTATTCCCTAGAATGGAAAAGTAGCCCATGAATAGATTTAGAAATAGAAATAAGAAACAAAAAAAAGTAATTTCTTGTTCTAGAACAATTTCTAGAAATAAGTCAATTTTTTTATTTTTTAATTTTGTTCTCTCTCTTGCCGCGGCCATCTCCAACCGCTCAGAGCCATTGCCGACTGCCAATCACCGCCCGCCGCTCGCCGCCACTCGGAGCTGCCCGCCGCTCGCCGCCGCTCGGAGCTGCCCGCCGACCTCCACCAACTATCACCGCCGGTCATTGCTGACCGCGACGACCGTCGGCCGCTGCTAACCACCGTTGTCGTTGGCAATCGGCGATCCATGAGCAAGAATAAAAAATGATTAAATACAAAAAAGAAACCGTTTTGTACCAAACGCATTTTTATTCTTTTTCTATTTCAAGAGTAGAAATTTTGTGTAGTTACAAAACACCTTATTTTACTCAGAAATTGTTTTTCGAAGTAGAAATAGAAAAGAACTATTTATGAAAGAAACTATTCCTTAGCCAAAAAACGTTACCATGCGCACCCTAATGGACTATTTGTTTAAATTTGTTTATGTTCCCTGGAACACAAATTTTTGTCCTTCTGTTCCGGGAAACAAAAAAAGAACAAAAATGCGTTCGTTTACACTTTTTGTTCTCGGGAATAGATTTGGAACATAAACAAGAAGTAAAATAAAAATTGTTTCTTATTCTCAGGAATAATTCTGAGAAACACTTATTCTTTTTTCTCATTTTTCTTATTCTTTTTTCTTTGGTCGGTTGCTGGCCTTGGCCATGGCTGGTGATCGGCCGTTGAGGGCCAGCGACCTCACTGGGGGCTGGCGAGCCTCATCGTGGCTAGGCAAGGCCGCTGGCCCTTGTTGGTTGGTCATTGGCCATGGCCGAGGCCGCGACCGGCCAAAAGGTAGAAAAAAAAAAAAAAAAAAATTTAAAATTTAAAAATGTAAAAATTAAAAGAAACAAAATTTTTTTTACAAGTTTATCAAATGTGTTTATGTTCTTTCTCTATTCCAAGAATAGAAATGTTGTGCAGTTACCAAATGCGTTCTTCTGTTAAAAAATTGTTCCTCGGAACAAAAATAGTTTTTTTTATTTCTGTTCCTCGGAACAATTTTTGAACATAAATATTACTAAACGCGCCTAACTCATATGATATCGAGTTAATTGATTATACTAAGTTTAAGACTAAATTGATCACCGTACAATAATTACATACCAAGTTTACCCACACTATGCATGTTGGAAGAGGTTTGCGAGGTATCATGTGGGTGAAACATGTCTAATTTTTTACCATCCATGGATTGACATTGTTGTTCAGCACATTCTCACATATCAGGGCATTAAGTCTGAACCAATGCAATGAAAATGTTGGATGTATGCCCTAAAGCTACTATGTAATAATTACATATTAGGGATTTCAGTTGTAATTTCATTATTATTATTTAATTAATGGCAATGACGTATTCATTCATTTGTCCAATTATTTTATATTTATGAATGATTCCATAAGATTAGTTGTAACTAGACCTATTCTTGAGACATCAAGAATATATGTGATGGGTTCATAGTTAGATTGAATTTTTAAATTGTTCCCGGTCGATAGATTATTGAGTGGATATTAATAATCCTATTGAGACTAGTGTGTTCTTAACTTCGCCATTAAGTATTGGATACCTAAGAAAATGATGAGTCACATGTCATTGGGTATTATGATGTCTGAGTTAGAACACATGTGTTTGTATTAGACAAGTTTACTGAACGTGACGCATATGAAACGATTAGCGACATGGAAGCTTTTAGCGTGGTCAATGTCTAATTGTTCATGCTTTGGTCTTGTGTAATAATCCTTAGACATGAGGCACAGTGTTAACTTGTGTATTGAACAACTATGGTTCACGAGTGCACATAATGTTGGGTTGTTGATCCGTCTTTATACCTGATGGTCATAGTTCATTTATATACGAAGTTGCACGTGTGCGCAATATGGAATCTGTCTCCTTGTTATATGTAAGATATAATAATGATGTCATATGCGATCTAATTATGACACTGCATTAAAATCCTCACCCGGGGTTGTAACTGAGAATAAATTGTTTATATCTCAAATAAAATGCATGTCAATTAGATTTGTGCATATGATCGAATTAGTGACTTGACAAATGTTCCATGGTCTTTGTTTGATTGGGACATAGTAAGATAGAGGAATTGAATTACACTGTAGCCAAAGTTAACAGGTTCATTATGTTCTTAAAGTATTCACACTATTTGGGTAGTCATGACATATTGCTAGATGTCAATCATGGCTTGTAAGACCCCAAGATTAATCGGGATAATTAATTCTTTTGAGAGTACTAATGTGTTTGTACAAGTCTTACTACCACCTTAGTAATGAACCTAGGGATGGCACACACCATAAACAATTTGGATAACGTGGAACAAAAGAGAAATAATATCGTATATTGCAATCGAATTGTGTCGATTTAAAATAAAATTAAATGAGATTTAATTTAATTTGTATTATAGTCACGAGCCTATTTGCATATGATGCACACGCATGCCCGAAGTGGATACATGTTGATGTATTCCATTTGTACATATAAAGATTATGTTATTTTTATTTTTAAAAGTGATTGATTAATTATTAATTTGTTCGTTTAATTAATTAATTAATTAATTAATTAATTAATACATTTTAATAACTAATAATAAAATAATATATATAAAGCTTCATGCACGTGCACGAAGCATATGCATGAAACTTGGATGGTTAGCAACCGCTGGCCGTCATCCAGAATGGACCTAGACTTAGGATCAGGGAAGGAGAGTAAATTTCCTACAGGTATGCATCCCACATTGGGCGAACAACTCCCGTTCAAGCCCTTCAGGGACAGCCTTTTAGCAGAAAACCACTCAGCCCTTTAATCCAGAGCCTAGAGACACTCAGAAGATGCCAGGATGGAAACGTTTCTAATCTACCAAAGCTGCATTTCTCGAAGGATCCTACCAGGCTAGAGAAGAAGAGGGATTTAGAAGGCCATAGAGGTTTTTCACAAAGCACACTCTTTACTTCAGGGGACTCCGCCCTAAAACGATACAAACGATGCCTTATATAGGCAAACAAAGGTTACAGGGAAACAAACAGGGACCAACTCACGGGTCCAGATACAAACAGAGGCACCGGAAACTTCCGGGAGGGAATTATTCGCACACTATGAACAGTAACTGTACTGTGAACAGTACATTCCCTAGCCTAGTGCTACAGTAAAAGTGAACAGTACTTTGCTACAGTGAAATTGTACGGATTCAACGATCTCGTCCGTCATGGGCATTGTAGCTACATACTAAGTCTTCATCCGAGCTGTCTTCTAGGAGATGTGCTTCATATTTCTGCTGGAGAGCTTCAAGATCTTGGGGTGAAAGGATCTGGTTCAGTTTTTGAGATGAGGATGCTTCATGGGCCCAATGGGATGCTTCTTCTTCTGCCCAGTTTGTATTTTCACTTGTAGTGTTGGCAGGAATGTTTGGCATGCTTGGTTGAGGCCAATTGGATGGCTGTGCATAAAAGGACGTGTCCATGTTTTGGAATGAGGACGAAGATCCCTGTTCGTAGGGATTTTGGGACAGTGGGCCTCCAAATCGTGCATAGGGGTCTTGAGTGGACTGGACAATGTCATCTTCGCTTGTCATTTCATGTTCCTGGGACGATGCAGCTTGTCTGTATTGTCCTAGTGCTTCCTTAACCTCTGGTGCTAGGTCATAATGATCCCACGTAGTGGGTGCATTATTGTAGACATCTTCGGGAATGGTCTTGTTTTCCTAGCATAGGATTCTCTAGAGTTCTCGGTATTCATGTTCACAAAATCTAACAGATCTTGGATAAGATTTGTGAATCCGGGCTTCTCGGTTGTTCAAGTGAAGTTTATAGGCTGTGGTTCCTATTTCGAGTGGTGCATCGAGAATACTACCATTATTTCTACAAAAATTCCATGGACGTCTGAAAAACAAGATGGTGTGAACTTCAGGATTTGGTGTCATGGTTCTCAGTTCTCTTTCTAAGTCTTGTCTCCAACATGTAGGATGATAGAACCAATTTAGAAATTCTAAAAGATTTCTATCACATTCTTTTTCAATGTTTCTTCCGAGCATGAATATCCTGGTGAGATTGGCAATGAATCTTCTGGTGGGAATTTCAATGGCTATCAAGTGCTTATTGGTTAAGTACCATAACAGCGTTTTGAGCTGATCAGGGAAATCATCTTCCTTCTAGATAAGAGGATGAATAAAAGGATAATTCAAATTTAACCCGAAAGGATAAAGAATCGAACCTCCATTGAATTTGAAAAGGTCTGTGTGGCATTGCCACATGAGGTTCTCCATGTTCTCGATAAAGACTGTCGTCATTCGGATTTCTTGAATAATCTCCGAGGATATTTCTGGCTTGGCAAATCTTTGATCTACTTGATCTTGTATTTGACTCCATGATTAAGCATATGGAAAGCAGGTCTTTTGATGTACATGTTGATTTCAGCTGGTGCTTTAGGTCTTGACAAAAAGTCAGCAAGGACATTCTTTTTCCCAGGAATATGTTTGGTTTCAAAAGAGTATTTTGAGAACCATTCAGCCCATCGAAGCAGTTGAGAGTTTGGAATATGTTTC
Source organism: Eucalyptus polyanthemos subsp. polyanthemos (assembly GCA_017140185.1). Classification (NCBI taxonomy): domain Eukaryota; kingdom Viridiplantae; phylum Streptophyta; class Magnoliopsida; order Myrtales; family Myrtaceae; genus Eucalyptus; species Eucalyptus polyanthemos. Next base: position 31,669,209 of record CM029458.1, read on the forward strand.
TATTTAAACTTGGTCATCTAAGGGAAAGATGCCATGTCTAATTCTACCAAAAAGTGATGGCCGATGAGGTGAAACTCAAATTTTTTGATTCCATTTTTTACTGCTAGGATTTCTTTAAAAGTGGAATGGTAATGCATTTTAGCCTGGGAAAACTTTCCACTTTTGTGAGCACAAAGGTGTTTCTTACCATCAATTTCTTCGAACAGGACGGCTGCCCAGTATTCATCACTGGCGTCAGTTTGGAGAATTCTTTTGCCTGTTGATGGTATTTGTAATGGTGGGAGATTCTACATAATCTCCTTAAGCTCAGCAACTGCTTTGGTCTGGATCTTTCCCCGAGGCGGGGAATTCTTCTTCAGCATAGATTGCAAAGGGATCAGCAGCTTTGCAATGTGTGGGACAAAAACCCTGAGATAATTGATTATCCCAAGAAATTGCTGAACTTGTTTTGTCGTGAAGTTATCTTCAGGAAACTTCAGTAGCTCTTGAGCAATGTGTGGCCCTGGATAGTATGTACCTTTGTTGAGGTGCATACCAAGAAATTCAATTTCTGTTTGAGCAATATTCATTTTCCTTTGAGAAAGCATGATGCCATGCTTTTTTACGATTTCTACAAATTTCTCAAGGAGTTGACAGTGGCTCTGTTCATCAGGACTGTAAAGCCGAATATCGTTGATATATACTGCTGCACTTGACAAAATTGGTTGGAAAATGCGACACATGGCCTTTTGGAAAAGGGATGGTGCTACCTTTAGACCAAAAGGAAGAACTTTCCACTGGAAGTGCTGGTTTGGAATACAGAATCCTGTTTTGGTTCTGTCTTCGGGATGAATGCCCAATTGCCAGAATCCGGCTTTGAGGTCGAATTTGGAATAGACATGGGCCTTAGTTAAGCCACTAAAGAGAGAATCTCTGGATGGTAAAGGGAACTTATCATCTTGGAGAAAAAGATTAAGAGGTTGGTAGTTAATTACCAGTCTCATTTTTCCTCTGTTCTGCTCGGCGCGCTTATTGACATAAAAGGCTTCACAAGCCCATTGAGAATCAGAAACTTCAATAAGGCCTTGTTGTAATAATTCTGAGCATTCCCTTTGAGCTAAAGCCAAGTATTCTGGCTTTATTCCCACATGACTCGCCTTTGTTGGGTTGATGTCTTCATTTTTTTTTAAGGGGAGGCGAACAAAGAATTCTGGATTTTCCCATAAAGGATGAGAACATTTTTGAGCGAATTCTGAGTGGGATTCCGAACAAGATTCTAACAGCTTCTGCATGATTGGATCTAACAAACTCATATGGATGGAAAAGAGTCTCTGAATATCAACGAACTCAGAGAATTGATTTTTGTATCTAAGACCCTTTCCAGGAATGATGCAGAGTTGAGAGATTTGAGTCATGATGTCCCATCCAATTAGCAAATCTTTATTGGGGAGGTTTGATTCAAAGATTTTTGCCTTTATGGAGCATTGGGGGAAGAACTGGACAGTAACTGGAGTAGTTCTGACATTTGTGGAGAAAGTATCTCCAGAAGTGGAGTTGAAGTATCGGATATGAGGAGTCCAATATTCTTCAGGCAGAACTTTAGTGTCCAGAATAGAACAACTCGCTCCGGTATCAATGAGAGCGATGACATTGATAGGCTTGGCAAATTTTGAGGTGAAGATTTTTACAGGGAAATGAGGACAGTGAGTTTGACTTGAAAATATGTCAGGATTTGGTTCTGAGGATGTGGGGGATATGTGAAAAATGTCTTCAGATTCTGACTCATCAGACTCGGTTTCACTGGAGGTTTGATAGAAGGGGATAACATAAAGAGTTTGCTCCGTTGGTTCTTCGTCAGCAGAAAATAAGGATTCAATGTCATCATTTTCAAGGGAAATACCTGTTTCATTTTCAATCAGATGATTTTGACCCTTTTTCACCTGAGGACAATTTTTGGCAAAATGTCCTTTCTTGTTGCAAATGTAGCAACGGCTTGATTTCTTATGGCCTGTGTGATCCTTTCTCTTGCGTAGGTATCGCCATTTCTTCTTTTTCCGGAAATGCTTGGAGCCATGTTTGGATTTTCTAATCGAGTACTTCTTGTAGTGCTTTTTCTTCCGGGAATACTGGCCACAAGTACCATCACAATCCTGTTTGGAGCATTTGATCTTTAACTTCTGGTGAGAACAGGCTGATTTAAGACGTTTGTCATCTGTGATGTATGTTCAGACCATTCGGCGCTTTAAGCATAGATGGACTTCTTGCTGGATTTTTCCCAAGGGAACGTCTTGTATCCTTCTTTGCTTTCCAAAGAAAGATATTTCAACCATCTGTGATAGCTCTTTAGGAATAGAAGTGAGGAAGACATGCTTTAGATTTGGATATGCGCCAATTTGGTAGAAGAGCTGAAGCATTAGTCGATAATGCTTATTAAGATACTTTTTCTGAAGGGAGCAGCATCTTCTTTCGAAGAATTCTCTTCTTTTTAGCTCTTTGAGATCTCCGGGTGTTCCCACAAAAACATGATATAGGTAAGTAAGGGCATGGCTAAAATTGGGTAACAACAGAAACGTAAGCTGGTCTTGTTCTGTGAGTGATTGCCACCAAAATTTAAGGCTCCCTATGAACCTAGTAACAAAATTGTAAAGGACATCATTCATATCATGGTTGGTGATGGACTGTGTACTCAACCAAGTATGAAACTCTTCAAGTCTTTCTGGCCATTTTGGATAAGGAATATCATCAATGGAGAAGAATTGTTTTGATGCCATGAATACATGCCTGGTAGAATTGTTTCTGGTGGGATTACTTGTCTGTCCAAATTCTGGATCAGAATAGTTTGATTCCATTTCATGGTCTGAAGAAGTGTCAGCCATGAATATTTGTGAAGTTGGTGGAACAATAGGGGGAGAATCGACTATTTGATCTGAAAAGGATGAAGATGAAGAGAGAGATACTGAATCTGATGTAGTAGAAGAAGTTTGTTCAGTGAACAGAATCTGTTTGTCCGGGATAGCAGGATCAGGCTCAGGCTGTTGGGTAATATGATCAATTTCTTGCTTGCCCAAATCCTTCAAAAAGGATTCTAATGGATTTGATAACATCATTTGGTCTGGCCTTTCTCTTATAATAATTGAACTTGATTCTGTTGTTGGTGTTTTCTCCTTCCCCTTTTCTTTTTTCAAGGCTCTGAGACGATTTCGTAAATCTGATTCTCTTCTGGAGGAGTCTTTTGGGATATTGGCAAAAACAGACACTTGTGGTGCTGGGGATACATACCCAGTTTGAACAGGAGGTGCCAATGGATCGAAAGGTTTGAACCTTCATTCTTCAAGAAGTTGAATTTGCTTTTTGAGTTTATCTATTTTTGGCTTTGGACTTTCAAGATAGTGGTACCCAAGATGTTGTCCTGATTCCAAGGCATGAAGCCTTTTCTGGAACTCAGAAAGTATCTTCTTGGTACCCTCATCGTATCTTCGGAGATCTTGTTGCACATTTCCAATCTTGGAATCAATAGCCTTGAAAGCATTGTTCTGTGCCAACAGAGTCTCTGATTGCCAGTTTAGAACGGCTTCAGCAGCAGGGGTTTTTTTTTCTATCTTCCATGTTCGTCCACATCAATGGGGGTAGGAATTTTGGGAACATGGCGGTACTTGCCATGTGGATAAATAAACTCTTCTGTAGCAAGGAACGAGAGTTTAGAACTTTCCTTGACAAGAGGAGGAAAGTCAGTGTCTTGGAACATGGCAATAGAAGAAGTGGGTGGTGTTTCTGCTGGAACTTCGAGGGGGTAAGAGTGTTTCTTAGCCCATTTGAGGATTGGCTTATAGAATGGAGAGAGAGCTTGCTTTTTCTGGGGAGGAGAAGGTGGAGGTGATCCTGGTGGATCCGGCGAGGTTCAGGATGTAGTACTGAACTCTGGTGATGGAGGTGGTGCATAAGACACCATGAACTGGTATTTATCACACTCACCAAGAGTACCTACGGAGGAATCTCCGTCTAAGTATCTTTGGTACATCTTATCCTTGGACTTTTTCCGTCGGGGAGGAGATCTTGCAAGAGGATTTACTTCGTCGGGAGAATTTATACAGTACGAGCACTGGCAAAAAGGATCCCAAAAACAATGACCATATTTGTCTTTATAGTAATGAACAGGATGTCCATCACCGTCAAAGTGTCGAACATGCTTCTTTGGATCTGGTTCGGAAATGGATTCAAGAATACATGGTTCAATCATGAGGATGGTCTGGAAGATAGAAGGACCTTCTTCCTTTTCTTTGCCAAATTTGATGGAAACAGTTCTATCTTTTTTCCGTACGAATTCAGAATCCGTGGACTGGAAAGGCTTGTTATGCTGGTGTAGCTTTTCATAGTTAGTAATCTAGGTCTCTGGAAGGAGCTTGGCCAACGTATCCTTCAGGATCTGTCTGGGAACATGGATGCAAGACGCCTGGTCATTCTGCATGGAGATAAACAAGCGTCTTCATTACCATTGTTGAAGTTGAGGTCGAGAGCATGGTTCTGCACTCGATAAACCATCTGGTAATGTAGGGTTGTAGCTACAGATTCAGCAGTTTGAGAGGCTCCAGTGAGCTGTACTTGAACTTTCAGAAAAGAGAGAAGTTGGGGGTCTGAAAGAGCGATGTTGAAGTTTAGATACAGTGTTACAAAGACTGTTACGGCATTCAGAGTGGTTTGAACAGTACCAATGCAAGCATGCTGGTATTATAAAAACCTGGTATCTAACAATGCAATTCTTGCCACAACTGGCAAACCTTTTCGACCATGAAAAGTGAGAGCAAGATGAACAGCTCCGTAATGGACATGAGAATATCCCCATTGAACCCATTGTCTGGGAAATTCTGGAGGGATCTGAAGAGTAACAAAGTACTCTTTTTCAGTAGCATGGATGGGGTGCTGGTTGAATTTGGAGGACTGGACATACTCCTTTACTTGCTTTGGGGTTTGGTGAATAAGTTGACGAATGGAGCAGATAGGTGAGAATGATGAGGTTGGTTTAGCAAAAGCTGAATAAGGGTTCATAAGAGGAAGTTGAGTTTCTGAGATCTTGGTTTCATCGCTAAGAGAGACTTCATAAAGATAATCTATCTTGGAAGCATTAGAAACACGAAATTCTGAGAGGGCTGAGGATGAAGAAGAAGGAGCAAGAGAAACTGGTGCTTCGAGGATTTCTGGATCTGTCATGATGTAGAAAGATCTTCTCAGCATTGGATTCATCTATCAAGTGCATGGAATGGATAATATCAAAAACGAAACCGTGGCTCTGATACCAAGAATGGACCTAGACTTAGGATTAGGGAATGAGAGTAAATTTCTTGCAGGTATGCATCCCACATTGGGCGAACAACTCCCGTTCAAGCCCTTCAGGGACAGCCTTTTAGCAGAAAACCACTCAGCCCTTTAATCCAGAGCCTAGAAACACTCAGAAGATGCCATGAATGGTCAGCAGTTGCTGACCATCATGCACGAAGTCGTGTATGAGCAACCGTTCATGCATGAGCAGGGACGATCGGCAACGGTTGCTGATCGGTTATATATATATATATATAATTTTAAATTCTGTTTTCAAGAGAATAGAAACAGGGCTGCTGAAATAGAAAGAAACGGGCGTGTGTTTTGTTTTTAGAGACATACGAGGGGTTGCTGAAAAAGAGAGAAAAACAATGTGTGTTCTTATGTGTTCTTGAGTCTTCAAGACGCGAGAAAGAAAACAATTCTCTCTCATTCAGGCTGTGGCTAAATATGTAAAGGATATGGAGAATTGCTTCACGAGATTGCTAGCACAATTAAAGTGATGATTATTCGAAAGTTCTCTCTTCCGTTTGATGTCAATTGTTGGTGTGTCTAAACTAAAGGTCCGACGCTTGTGGGACTTGAACTCTAGAACATTCGAACCGATTTGTTTTAAAGCGCGCTTCGAGAGGTAATTTGTTTAACTCTCTTTTTATATTCAGATTTTTTATTAAAACGCAAGAACAACGCTTTAGAAGAATCATGTATAAAATATATTTTTGTTTCTGCTGCGTTCTTTTATTAATTTTTGTTATACATGATTCATGAAACTCCAACAGAAAAATCAATGTCGATTAACTGAAAGAAAAGTGAAATTATTTAATTGTTAGGGTGAATGATGGGAGCAGAAACCAAATGTCGGGTCAAAAAATGAATCACTCCACGGATTGACTTGAATAGGGGCAAGAACTGTGCAAAAACATGGACTAAATGATGCAGATGTTTCGTACTATGTTGTGGTCACGCTTATCGAAACACGAAGAACAATCGGCACCGACTGATTTCAAGAGAAGGATTCAATTAGGAGATTACAACTAACACGTTGAAAAGAAAATAAACTGAAAGAATTAAACGAGCAAACGCAAGGACATGCATCGGCAACCAAACCCAACGAAGAAACAACAGTGAACAACTAATTAGGATCAACAAACTGGGGCTCAGATATGCGCACGTACTCTAACAATCAGTTCTGTGATTAAACAAGCTAACTTTGGGCTACAACCAAGTTGAACGCGATCAAAGTAAATTGAGGAATTTAAGTTCTCAGATAGACGACTCTGGGGACGACGGAGGACGGTGGAAGCGCTGCTCCTTCTGGCCCGAGTCTTTTCCGTTTCTGATACGCAAGATTGTGAGAATGGATATGAAAGAGTGAATGTGCACCTCCACCGATTGTCCCACTCCCTTCCATCTTTGTTCTTATTTTCCCCATCCCACGACCTTCCCCCATTCTTCTCGTCCTTTTTTCCATGATCTGCAAAGCCACCAAATCCATTTCCTTTCCTATCTTTTACCATTTCCTCTTTCGCTCCTTCTTTACATGCTACATTTCCTTGTAAAATTGCCAAAACTGTTGCTTGTGTCACGGCACCACGTGAGTTCCTGGGAAGAACCAATGGGCGGAAGGAAGATTTGCAAACCCATGACATCTAAATTTTAATTAAACATTTTTCTATAGAAAATAGAGACTAATTTGGTCTTAACAAAAAAGGATGTATAGGTGTTAATATTATTTGCATCGATCGAGTTTTATTTTTATTTTATTTTCCTTTATTTACTTTTTTCGGATAAATGAAAAAAATTAATTTTTTTAAAATTATTTTAATTTCAAGAAAATAAAATTGCCCAGCGTCTCCGGGCCGGGGCCCATGTCTCATCTCTTTTCCCCGGCGCGGCCGTCTCTCCCCTTTTATTCCTCTTTTTGGTCACGCCAACAAGGACGCCGCAGACAGAGGAGCAGCGCAGAGCAGGGACAGAGGAGCAGACGGACGGCGATGGAGGTGACGGGCGATGTGACGCCGGTTCGACCAAGAGGGGCGGGGCCAAGGACCGGCGGCCGAAGCGCCTCCGCCGACCGGCCTTCTTGGGGCGATCAGGAGAGTGAAAAAGGGGACCTTGGGAGGAAAAAAATCGGGTGAGAGAGGGTGAGCTGTGAGGGACAGCCGAGTGAGAAACTGGGAGTGAGCGAGCGTCCTCCGGCGACGAACAAGGCCGGTGACTCACCGCCGTAACCCCCCCTTCCCTTCTTTTTTGTTTCTTTTTCCTCGATTGTTCCGATTTGGGGGTCGTTTTCCCGAGCATCCCCGCTCGGAGACGCGCAAGGCGAACGGACGTAGCCCGATCTATTGAGCTCGTCCACTGTCCAACGTCGCCGAGCCCGGTAGGGACCCTCGGCCATCCGCCTGTTTGCACCCTGTATCGGGCTCGCCGGACCGGACTGTTTTGTCCGTCTCATGCGAGTTCCCGACCCCGTTCGTGTGTGTGCTGCAATTGTTGGGCGTTGCTTGTTGATTGCTATGAGTCCCGACGCGATCTCGAGTCTCAATTGGTTCGATTTCTCTCTTTTTAGCCAGTGTACTCCGTGTGTTTGATGAAACGCCCGAGTGAGATTCGTGAGGATGCTCTTAGTTTTCTGTCCGTCATGGGTGCTCGTGGCTTGCTAAAAGAGTTTTGATAGAGCCCCACTAGTACCCTTCGCTTTGTATGTCATTGTTTCGACGCTTTTTTGTGTGCGCGTCGTGTTTCCAGGTGACCGGTTCTTGGCCGGCGGAGTTGAAGGGTGGTGGTGTTTATGGCGACGAATGACAGCGGCGTGGTGGCTGGACGTGGCTTGGGCTGTGCCCGAACCATTTTGGTCAAAGCTTGAGTCCTTTCAATGGTTTGCATCCGCCAATGTTCTCGGTCCTTTGGGAAAAAAAGTGAAGCACGTGATGAACGCTTCAGATAAGTCGCGAAGGTGAGAGGAGAGATTGGCAAGAGAAGGGGAAGATAACAAACGTGGGCTGAGGTCTTGCATGTTGGGGCGTTCTGGGTTTGTCATGGGATAGGGGAGAAGACGTTGAAAGGCTTAGGGAAAGAGAGAAGTAAACAAAAATAGGGAAAATGGGCTTTATTTTCACTAAAAATAGCACGAGAGGCATGAGTGTGTTTTGGGTGAATTTCGGCTTCGTTTTTACTACAAGGCTAGTGAGGTTTGGGCCTAATTTGGCTTGTTTGGGTTTGTGCTCTTGGTTGAGTGGGCTTGGATTTTGTCCTGTAGTGGCCTAATTGGGTATAAGTTCATTGAGCCCGTTCCTTCCTTTGCCTTTAGGTACTGGGCCCGAACTCCGAAGACCAATGGCAGCCCAGCCCATATTCGCACTTGGCTCGAAGGCCGAGCCCGGGTCCCAATTTTTGAATAAAAATTATTAAAAATATATATTTTAAAAAGTATAAAAATACAAAAATGAAAAATTGAAAAATTATGTTTTCTCTAAAATGAGGACAAAGCTTTAAAAATAGTTTTTGAGTGGTTTTTTTTTTCTTAAAATATGTGAAAATCCTTTTTAAAAAAAAAAAGGATCGTGCTTAAATTCTTGGAAGCAAATGTGAGATTGCTATTTGTACATTTCCTTTATTTCAATGACGCCCTTTATGATGCATGGATTGCTATTTCCTCAACTTGATTAGGAATTGAATCTTAGGACTTGTAATTGGCATAACTGCTTTACTTAATGTATCGAAAATGCATTAATTGATTAACTGGTGTAATCAAGTCCCAATCCTAATTTTGTGTGTTGCATAGAAGTAAAATAATTCTCCCAACAGTTTAATTTGGTTTGTAATCGACTCATCACAAATTGATTAGTAGTACCTTGTAAATGAAATGATTTGTAAGTTAAAAACTCGAATCATAAATAGTGAAATTGGTGGGCTTAAGAGATCCGGGCTAAGCCTATCCTTAGTAAGTCATTAGCCTTTTGCATCCGCAGGAGGGTTCGAAGAGGTCACACTAGTGAGGAGATCGACATTTGTTTAGTGATGATGCAGGATTAAAAAATAAATAAAATGTGAGGGCCTTGTTCCTTTTGCTTTCCGCCCAAGATCTCTAGCACTCCTCTTCTAATTTCAGTCAAACTCTTATTCATTCTTTCCCCTTTTAATTGCACGAAATTTAATATTTTCCTAGTCAATTTCAACATGCCCATCATCTCAAATGCCTTGATTGCTGTTTTGCTTAAAATGGTCTAAGGTGACAAGAAATGTGGCATCCGGGTTTTCGTCAAACCTCGAATAAGTAAGGCTCGTCACGGGTCGACAGGAGTGTCTGCATCATTAGCACCATTTACAGACACTATTTTTTCTTCGTCATCATTGGTATAGCATTAGTCCATCGTTTCATTACCATTCGTCATTCCGAAACATCAACTTTTGGAGAGAAATTTCTCATGCACGCCAAGCACACGTCGGATATTAGTCCCAAGCGGCCTCACAAATCAACCGAGCTGAAGGCCCGTAGCATGCAACGGCCATACATACGTCCGCAACATTTTCTCCATGCAAGAGTGAAGCAACCGAAGGTCCACGTTCACAACTTCATGCACGATTTTTCTCCTTAGACGGCCATGCGATCGGCCTCGCCAACGGCCACGTTCTTCGGCACTCAGCCGTGTCTCTCTATTTTCCTTCATGAAGACTGGAAGACTATCAATTTGCATGACCATATTCACGTCCATTTGGCCGGTCAAACAATAGAAAGGATGGCTAACCCATGCAACAAATAGGGTCACGTTTGTTTATGGGAAGTGGGAATTGATGGCGAAAAAAATACTTTGTGAAGGCCCACGTTCTCAGCCCATATTCACACCAGAATGAAGAGCCCACAGCCCACGCCCATGCAGCCCATACGAACGTTGAGGAGTCAACCGAGGTGAGTGGTTGACCGACGGGCACCCAGCAACAGCCACGTTGCTCTCCATTTCGGTGGCCAGCGAAGGAGGAGCTCGGAACACCTGCTTCGTTCGTGTCTACAAGTGGCCAAAGAAAATTGCCTCTCCCCCACCTATCCATTTCTGCTGCATCCACCAAAACCCCTACATGCAAATATCATCATTAATCTAATTAATTTTGAGGGAATTATTAGCTTGGTTTTGATGGTGAAGAAAGAGAGTGAACCGAATAGAATTTTGAGCAGAGAGAGAGAGACCAAACGAGTGAGCGAGCAAGTGAGAGAGAGAGATGCGAGCAGAGAGTGAGTGCACGGTGTGAAGAAGAGACCGCCTATGTCCATGCTCGAGTTGCCACTGTCATCGCCGCTGGTCTTCGTCATCGTTGAGCCAAGCCCGAGCTTTCGGTTTTGCTTGCTGTCAAGCTAAGGAATTAGAGGCAAGTAAAAGTTCATCAATCTATGTGATGTAGTCCTGTTGCTGTCTAGTGTAGTGCAATAGACTCGAGGAAGGGTTGAGATGAAAACTAAATGCCAATTTGTGGAGGATTGAATGTGAAGTTGTCGTTTTGTGTTGGAATGAGCTAGATAAGTTCTAAATTGAGGCTATAAGTCATCGCATGTTGCATTTGAGGCTTGCATGTCTTGAAATCTAATTGTGAGTGAGCTGTGATTGTTGAGTGAGGTGTAATGGTGTGTGCTGAGTGAAGAAAATGTGATGCATGTTGAGTTACATGAGCCAAGATGTGAGTATGTGCTTCGTACCGAGTTGTGAAGGATTATAGGTGAGTGAAAATGTACTATGACTACTCCTAGATGCTGTGTAAGTGTGTTGAGATGCTACATGATGAATTTGTAGTAAAACAAATGGTTTGATTGAACTGGAAATGAAGAGAACAGCATTAGATGTTTTCTATCTTAGAGGAACATGGATAGAAAGTTGGTTATATTGTGTCGCTTTAATTTCTAGAGATGAAGATGAGGAATATAACCATTTGAATTAAGATAAGATCCATTAGATTGAGTTTAACTCGTAGTTATAGCTATATAAATACAAGAATGTGTAGATAGAAGCAATTCATTTTAAAACAGAAAAACTGTTCCGTAGAAAAACAGCCTAACCTTTGATGATTCCACGAATTTTCTGTATTTATCTAGATAGATTTGAATTTTGAATCCTTAATAAAAGTTGTAGGCCATATCCTTAAAAATAATATATCAAAATTTGAGAATAAATGGACAAGTTTTGGTCAATGAAATGATTTTTCTTGTAAATGTTAAATCTGGAAATTATTACAGAGTGTCAGTAAGGAATATCGAAATTATTGCTCTTGATATACAATGAATCTGACTTAGTGTTCTTCATAAAAAATTTTTCTTTAAATCTTGTTTACAACATAGCCAAAGTTCAGAATTTTCTGAGTTCATTTAAGAGTTATTTTGAAATTTTCATTAAAGCTGCACATTTTGGTTTTTAAGCTGTTTTACTCCAACTTTGCTCAACTGATTTCAAAAGTGAATGCATCTTGAGTAATTATGTGACATGATGATGCTGGCATTGGCATATCATGCAATATTGAGATGTGATGAGACTCAAGAGACATTTTGTCATTGCATTGAAAAGTGTTTTTTTGAAATTAAGATGTAAATTGTCACCGTTGGACCCTCGGGTCAACGATACCCCGGGAGTTGGGATGCCCAAAGGATTGAATGAGTTGATGCCTTGTGGATGCCTAGTGGCCCTAAGTAGTTGAATGCCGGAGGTTTTTCCCCGAGAGTGTTGGGATGCCCGGTAGTGTATCGGTACGTAATCCCGGGAGTGGCTCGGTGGTACGTCGATACGTAATTCCGGAAGGTATGGGTAACCATTTTCATGGCAAGCCCCGGAAATTCTTCGGGATGCCAGGTGGGATGCGAGATACCCAAAAGTGTGTACCGGATGCCCGGAGGTATGTGCCGGAGGACTTCGTGATACCAGGATTGGGTGCAAATGCCCAGAAGGATGCAAACATTGGTCCTCTGGGGGGTGAATCATTTTGAATGTTAAAACTAATGGTTTCACTAAGTGTGCGTGTGGTTTGGTTATAGGACTAAATTATATGGCATGGAATGAGATGTGTCATTACAATTTGGCCCTATGATCGGGACTTGTGTGACTGAACATGATGCATCTTATTGGTTGGAAATGCACTAGTCATTGCATTAAAGAGTTATATGGTTTGGATGCATACTCATTCATTGATTGCCTATCTTGTCTAGCATGAATTTAGATATTGATGGTATTGCGTGATATAGCTTAATGAATTTTTTACTACTAAATGGTTGTACTCACCCCTTTTGGGGACTAACATTTTAGACTAAATAAAATGCATATCTTATCACCGCCACCAGCAAATGGACCGAGTGGTTGGATATGACCACGAAGAGGAGGACAGCAAAGGAAAGAACTTTTGGACGTTGAGACTGATCGATGGACTTAAAGTATATGACTGTTGGAAAAGATGTCGGTAATCTTTTGAAGTATAGCCGAGTATAGAAGACTACGGCATTTTGATGTACCGATGAATGATGTCCATTTGGTTTAAATAAATAAAAGTGTTCGGCTTTTACCTATAAATGTTTAGTTGGTGTGCATCGTTTTCTGAATACAGGGAAGGGAGTTGTTGGATACGTTTCTGTCATATTTCTGTGCAGGGACCGATCTAAAAGATATAAACCCCTAGGAGTTATGGGCCTATTATGATTCTATGGTATCATAATGATATATTGTCAGGACAAGAGAAAGGTAAGCGCATTGTGGCGACCCCAACGGATTGGGGGCCGTTCGAGAGGTGCCACAAGAAATGGAGTCATATTTATTTGGCATGATCGAATGACATTAGAGGGAACGGAAAGTACATGAATAGAGAGAGAGAGGGGGGGGGGACCGAACTTGTGGGCTCAACTTTAAATGAAGGAGTCATATTTATTTGGCATGATCGAATGACATTAGAGGGAACAGAAAGTACATGAATAGAGAGAGGGGGGGGACCGAACTTGTGGGCTCAACTTTAAATGAAGGAGTCATTTATTTGGCATGATCAAATGACATTAGAGGGAATGGAAAGTACATGAATAGAGAGAGAGGGGGGGGGACCGAACTTGTGGGCTCAACTTTAAATGAGGGAATGGGCCTAGACTTTGTGTGAATGTAGGGCAGTCTATCAGGTCGATTCGAAAGGAGTTCACAATCGGCCTCATGCTCACTTGATGCAAATGCATTAGTCTAAACCTACATGTTTTAAATGCTTAAATGCAATAAAGAATATGAAATGCATGATTATACTCCTCCCATGGGCCTCTGTCGTGTCCCCCTAGCATCGGGTTGGTTGTCACGCCTCGATTGAAACTACCATGGTCTTATCCGTGCATCGAGTGATCCGTGCGCACAACCACGGGATGTAAATTTGGTTTCCTTTTGGAGGGCTACAAATAGTGTCAGAATTGAATCAAGCTCGAAGCTTTGCATGTGTTCTAGGAATCATGGTGAAGCTGGTTGCTATATAAGGAGATAAGAGTCCGATTCGGCAGGTGATCAGGTGTTGATTCACCCCATTCGACATATCATAATATGATGACCATGACCAATATGTGGATTCACCTCCACTGAGGAATCAGGGGATTCAGAGGAGAGGAAAGTAGCCGAGGGAAGGAGATAGAAAATGAGGGATTGGCCGGGAAATTTATTAAAGTCATGCTATGCTTGAAATTTTGTAGAAAACCTCCAGGGAAAAGGCTTGGATGGCCTTTTGAGTCTATGACGCTTGATGCATTGGAGTTGACTCTATCGATCGCTACAAGATCGATCGGAAATCATTGTCGTCTGTCTTTATTTGAACGTCTACTTATTGAACTTTTAGAGCTTGTGCCAGTTTTTTCCATAAAATCGAATGGTAATTTCGGCTATTCAAATGAATATTGGCATTTGCTTATTGGTTATACTGCTAGGAGATTCAGGGATATAGTTAAACTGATACTATGGGAAGGTGTACTTTTTTTTTTTGACACATGGGAAGGTGTACTTTGATACTGCGGTTATGTTCCATCTTTTGATTGGTGGATCCGGATTTGATACGGATAGTGTTCTGGTCGTATTTTGCTTGTTGCTTCAATCTGGGGTTTGATTGACTCGTGAATTTTTGTTGAAGTACGAACATTATTAGCTGACTGAACATTTTCTGAATAATTTTATCCCTAAACTCTTTAAAGAGCACAAACTAACCAAAAAATAATCTGTGTACTAGGCAACATTGGTGATTTGCTGAACACTGTAAGGACTATTAAATCTAGGACATTCTTCCTCACCAATCACCAAAAATCTCCTCGTAAAAGCACAATCACACAGATGGCAATGGGGATTTCAATAGGAGGGTTCAATGTGGTCTCTTTAATTCCAAAAGCATAAGCATTCGAAACAAACTACCCCGAAAGATCTTGCTACCACATGATATCAAGGCCTGAGCTTCTCCAAGTTTCTTCAAAGCACACTTTGTATCTAACTCAATTGGAGTATAGTGCACATATTGATTTATGATATGTTTGCAATACTAAGATATTTACTTGATGCCGCATATCTCCTTTGATATAGCATATCCTTGATTGATTATATTCGATATTATATTTATCTTGTTACTTTAGATAACCATCCCATACATCTTATAAATAGGCTAATGTAATCTTCATTATATTACATCATAGTATAAAGAAATTCTATATTCCTATTTCTCATATATTATTTTATTTGTTCAACTTGATCCATTGTTTCACGGTCGAATTTGGATTTGATCCGGTTTGGTCCTATTTCGTTTTTGCAACAAGCATTGTAATGGTCGGTGGTTTGATTGATGCATGAATTTTTGTTAAGCATTATGAGTTGACAAATATTTCTATGAATGATTTTGTCCCTCAACTTTTTACAAAAGCACAAGCTAACAAAAAGTAATCTGTGTACAAGGCAACGCTAGTAGTTTGCTAGAAACGATAATGATTACGCAATTCAAGACATTCTTCCTTTGCAATCATTAAAGTTCTTCTCATAAAAGAGCAATCACACAACAGGCATACTGATGGTGATGGAGAACACAATGGGAGGGTTCAATGCAGTCTCTTGAATACTGAAAGTAGTAAGCATTCGAGACAAACAGTTGGTCGTATAGCACACATATTTAGAAGGGGAAAATAATAGAGTATGGGTACCCGATTTAGTACGATCCTAACAAAAGGACCAAATGGCCGAAAAGAAAAGAAGTTCTACTGTGTTTGCAAAATGTGCCTACAATACAAGTCGATGACAAACTCGAGGTGCAGAGCTCCTCCTGCATCTACATGCAAAAACCACTAAAGGGATTGTGCTAAAAGAGAATGCTAGTCTCATGGTGATGGCTGAGAGAATTGAGGACCTAGCCTTAAGGAAATCACCATCGTATGCGCTCCCTAAAGTGCATTGGGTAAGATGGAACATATAGTTTTTTCTATGTATTTTTGTAAGGATGCTATTTTATCTTTGATATTTGTTTTTATGATATCTTCTTCTATTCTTTTGAATTCTAAGTCTTCTTTAAAAACTCAAGTTGGTTTTCTTTATCTTTAATAAGATAATTTATTTCTGAAATTGAGTGTTCTTGTAAATTATTTAGGCTTCTCTTTTGTGGTTGTGTTATAAAATCGAAAGTGATTTTTCAATTTAAAGCTCGAGTTTCAATTCCTTCATTTTTCAATTGGTTTTCTTTATCTTCATTTGTAAATTATTTACTTTTGTGGTTGTGTTATAAAAAAAGGTTGAATCAATTGTTTGAAAGGTGTTTTTAGAATTACTTTTTGCTGATTCTATCCTATTCAATGTTTTTCTATGGTTACTAAATGTTAATTTGTATAGTTGTTTTGTTCAATAACTACCCTTGAAATAAATATGCTAACAAAAGAAGAAGAATACATCTCATATTGGACAAGAAGTCTTGGTCTCTATCTCTAATATGTGATGGGTCTTCTATGAAGTGTTGTAAAATAGAGTAAATGAATGTATTCACTGCATCTTGGATGAGATGTTCTTGTTCATTATCCATGCGTTGTCCAAAGTCATCTATTTTATAGATAGTTAAAATTTATATTTTTTGTTCATCTAGTAAATAATTATCCCACAATTCTTTTAGTTGTCCTATGAAACCGACTACTAAAAGATGAGCAATAGCATGATTAGAAACATCTTGCTCTATTTTGTAAGCATTAGCTAATATTATCACATTGTTTAAAATATTCATTATATTACTTTCAGCTACACCATCTATATTCCATTCATAAATGGCATCTGGAGAGTATTTATTTTGTATGTTTTGCAATGATTCTTCTAAAGCAATGTTCAATGGGGTAGCTCTACTATAATATAATTTTTGGGGTTGTTCGATGGCTTTGGCAAACTCTGGGCTAAGATCTTTTGGGAATTCAATTGTCTTAAAAATAGGATTTTTGAATGTTTCTACTAATTATATGATTTGTTGGGTAGGATTATGAATCGTTGATTCTATCATATTCAACTGTTTTGCCTTATATTCTTGACTAAAAAAAAGGAAGTTTTAAAAGACATGTGATTTTTTTATTATTAAAGCTTATGGTAATTTATATTTGATATTCAACTTATCTCCTCAAGCTGATTTTAATGATTTTGATGTTTTGTCAAAGTATCTTGTTGGAACAAGACATTCTTTAACACAATTGAGATATGCTCTTATATCAAAGAGTGCCGTTGTTTCAATGATGAATTCATTATTGATTTTTATCGTTACATTAATTATCCATTTTCTAGAGGTTATTTCCGTCAATAACCTTAAAAAGTTTAGATCAAAGGTATTGGAAGTATCATTTTGATCTTCTAGTTTTGTTTTTCCCTTTGGAGATCATTAATATTCATTGGTCTAAGCCTTTTGGCTTAGGTGGTGTATTGGAGGTTTCAGCAATGGCTTTGCCTTTGTCTTTGTCTCTTTTGGATTTTGGTGACATGATTGTATTCCTTGTAAAAATTATCATGTAAGAAAACTGGTAATGAATTTGAAGAACCATTTATAAATTCAATATTAAAATCAAACACTAAAAGTATGGCTTGTCATTTGGTAAAAATTTGTTTTGAAGCAATATTTAAGACATCATTTTGTACAATATCTTTGGCTGATTTGCAATCAATTCTCAAGAGAAATTTTTGGTTTAATAAATCTCCTTGGAATTTTGATATGGATAGAACAATAGTGAGTATTTCTTTTTTGATTATTGAGTAGTTTTGTTGGGTTGAGTTTCAATATTTTGAGACAAACTGGACAACCTATTCTTTACTATTTTTGATATGTTAAAGAATACTATCATATCCTATTTCTAAGGCATCTATTTCAACTATTTTAAAAGTGGATGGATCAATTAGATGTAAGCATAGTATTTCTTTAACATAGGTCTTTATTTGTTTGACAATAGTTGTGTGGATTGAAGTCTGTAGCGGAAGATCCTTTTGTAGCCTTTGGTGTAAAGGCTTACAAAGTATATTAATATTGGGGAAGAAATTTAGAATATAATTGAGAATACCCAAGAATATTTGTAATTAAGTTTTGTCTTTGATCTCATTTGGGAACTTATCAATAAATGAGATTGACCTTTCTATTGGAATTATGGTACATAAGTGGATATGATGACCTAAAAATCTAATTTTGGTTAGAAGAGTGATATTTTAGTAGGAGATACTACTAAAACATTTTGCTGAAGTTAAGACAGAAAGAGTTTAAGCTTTTCAGAGCCACCTTTTGTAATACTTGATTTCTATAGTGGATTTGTGTTTCTCCTCTCCCTATGATATTTGCCGCAAGGGTTTCTGCATTTGCCATAATAATCCTCTGCAAAATCATTCGTGCTTGTTAAAAAGTGACCAACTCGTGGAGAATTGCTATCACATAGTGCTACCCTGCGCTTTTTGACACGAGATGGTAAGAATGCCCCCACCTAGTAGACTTTGAGGATATTAATTGGATCACGTGGCCACACAAATCAAAGTGAAAACATTTTGTGTCCAACTTGATGAGGACGGAATTCATGACTTCGATTTTGTCTAAGGCTTGCGCGGATTAATAATTACAAATGATACAAAGACAAACCAAACAAGGTATCCAAAAACCACAACTTTGTCGAAACACCATAACATGCAATCAAAAAGTTTGATTGAAAGATATATGGTTACTAATTAATTTTTTGCCTGTAGACCTTCCCAAATAACGGGTCTTTTGCGAAGGGACCTTTTGGCTAAAAAAGAATTGTATTATGAAACTTATGTGGGAGTCAAAGTATTCATAGCGGCAATTGATTTTTAGATGATAATACTCTTTAAGAGCCTCGTAATCTTTGGCTTTACTAGTAACTTTCACGAGATGTTAATGGCGTGTCTGATAACGATTTTGTTCCCGGGAACAAATTATGATCACAAATGATTATTTTTTATTCTATTCCCAAGAACTGATTCTGAATAAAAGTACGCGTTTGGCAACTATACAAATTTTTTGATTCTGGAATAGAATTGCGTTTGGTACCGTGTTCATTGATTTTGTTGCAAATCAATTTCTTTTAATTTTTAAATAATTTTTATAATTTTTTCCTTTTTTTTTTTTTTTTTTTTCCTTTTTTTACTTTACTTTTTTTTTTCTTTTTTCTCCTATTCTTCTTCTTCTTCTTCTTCAGGTCGGTTGCCGGATCGGTGATCGGCCAGACGAGGGCCAGTGACCTTACTAGAGCATTGCTGGCCGTCGTCAGCCGAGCCTTGCTAGCAACTGGGCGAGGCCTGCCTGGCCATCGGCAGGGCTGTGCGTCTCAAGGCTCGCCCAGCCACCGGCGAGGCCGAGGCCCGCCTGGCCACCGGCGGGGTTGGGCGAGCCTCACTGGGGCTAGGCGGGCCTCATCGGTGGCTAGGCTTGCCTCCGGCGAGCTCGCCGGACCTCACCTTGGCCTGGCGAGCTCGCTGGACTGGTTGCCGGCGACTAATGGTGGCGGACATCAACAACTAGTGGCGACGGACGGCGGTCACGAGATGGCGGTCGATGAAGACGAAAAAAAAGAGAAGAAAAAGAGTTTTGATTCTCAATTCTGATTCTGGAATAAGAATCACATTTTTTTTTTTTAAATTCTTGATTCTACTCCTAATATGTTCCCAGGAACAAAAGTTTTACCAAACGCGATTTTGGGCCCAAACTAATTCTGGGAACAAAAAATTAGAATTTGGCCCTATTTGGATGGTTACCAAATATGGCCTAAGTAATATGCTTCAAAGATAATGGATTAATTAAGAAATTTATTTAAGTTTTGCCATGTTTGAAATTTTTGTCTAAATCTCTGGGAAAAAGCATCGGTAAGGTCAATGTTTGATTTCACTCCCCGTCACTGTGGATAGGGAAGAGCTAAGCAATAGGTAGGACCGTGAGTTTACATTTTACCTCCGTAATTAGCATGAAATCATTCGTAACTGAAGATTTCTGTTTCATGCTTGATGATTTTAATAACTGAGTTTTAAATCGTGCTTGGGATGTGTTGATAATAAGCCAGATGTAAGTAGGAAGAGTTCATGATTGAGTTGCACGTTGTAGCATTTCGTCTTTGAAGATGAAGCAGCAAAAGAGGTGGAATAATTGGAGTTATGCGGGTGGTTCTTTTACGTATAGGAGCGTATAGGAGGGACTTGTTATTCTTAGTTTTTTTATTTTTTTTTTTTTATTTATGAATACCAGTGTTTTGGGATTGTAAAGCTCTCTCTTTCCATAATCAAGCAAATCTATAATCTATGTTTATATTTTCTTTTTACTACACCATTTTATTTTCCTCGAATTTCACCATTTCAATGCGATTTACATTTTTCTAGCAATTTTTTTTTTTTTAATCTTTCTCCACACTTGCTCCACGTTAATGCGCAACCCCTTCGTGGCCTTTAGAAGTGAGGTATGTAACCGTGCAGCGATCTCGGTTGCTCTTGGTGCTTTTTTTTTTTTTTTTTTTTTGGCTTTAATAAATATTGATCAAAATTTTCGATATCTTTTGTAAAAATAAATTATCCCCTTTAATTTTCTCTTAAATGTCCATTAATATTGCAAGATAAATTTACAAATCTCACTTGGATAAATATCATTAATTTTGTACCTGACTTTGAGCATTTGCTAAGAAACTTTATTAATTGAAAAATAAAAATTAGGAGATGTGTGTGTGCCCAGTCACATCCTGTGAACCATGATGGACCCAACAAGTATAGACTTGGTGCTACTTATCGAGATAATTGAGGTTATTGATGATTTGTTACTATCCGATTGAGTTTCCCTAGAGTTCACCTATGCTTACTATATTCTCTTGTTCATGGATAAGTAAGAAGGTTATTTTCTTTCAAGTTTTTAACTGTAATCACATACTCAGTAATCTTTATTTAGAATACAGAGGATGATGCCTTGATCTAGGAAAGGATGACAAAATGTATTAAACAAAATAATGAAGCCGAAAGTTGAATTATAATTTCTAACATCTGATCTATCATTAATTATTAAATGAGGTTGAGAGGTAAATGGAGCCACTATAAGTTGGGCCGAATTTGGTTAGATAATATAGCCATGTGCAATTTCACGTGTTAAGCATAATAAAATATAAGTATTAAGTTAAGATAACATGGACCACTCATAATTATTTGTATGTAGATGATCCATAATTTGTATTCCACAGATGAAAGGCATGTTTTGATAAAGTTTCCTATAATCAAGGATGTACGGAAATACAGCTGTTTACGTAAAGTATGGTAAATTTCATTTTCACTCTTTTGTTATCAAATTGAAGGAGTTTGGTTAGTGCATGTTTGCATAGGACTCTATCTCTCCTTCCACATGTTTGAAATGTATATTCTTGTCGGATCCTCTCAATTAGTAGAAGGACGAAGTAGGTTCAAAGTAACGATGTCCAATTCCCCATTTTTATAATCACCATATATACTCGCACCTTTGTTAGAATGATGTTTTAATAAAGGGATAAGTACACTAAAAGTCCTAAAATTTGTTATGAAACTGTAATTAAATTCTAAAATTTTCAAAAAATGCAATTAAGCCTTAAAATTTGTTACAATGGGCAATCAAGTTCTAAAAATTGTCATAAAAGTACAATTGAGACCTAAAATTTTTCAAAGAGTGCTATCAATGAAAGGACTTAATTTAACTAACTTGACAAGTTTAAGAACTTGATTATACTTTTTAAAAGTTCTACAACGCGATTACACTTTCATGACAAATTAGATGATTTAATTGCACTTTTTTATTACTAAATTACACTTTGTTAACAAGTTTTAAGACTTCCAATGTACTTATCCCTTCAATAAATTACGAGTGAGGTCATCCATTAAAGAAAATTAATGAATATACGAACCAAAGGCGAGGGCTCCTAGTTAAAGATTTTCATATACCCACCTTTCAAAAAAGAATGGATGACTTTTAGTCAATTATTTCAGGCCTAATTGTAGGCAATGTTTTGAAAATGATACCGAATATTGAACCGGAGTATGGGCTGATATGCGATTCCTCTAGTTCACCGATCCAACCATTTGTACCAATCTGTTTGAATATAATGAATGAAGTAAGAAAAATAAGCAATATTTGCAATGATGATTTCGAAAATGTGATGAGAGAAATCATGTAATATTTTCATGCTTTATAGTATTTTAGGAGTTCTACAATGAGTAAAAATCAATTTTTTCCTATCACATGCTAATTTTCTGAGATCACCCTAATATTTTCAAGTCACCAACTAGGCTACTGACAAGAAGATATAAGACATGATGTCATGCAATGGAAAGAGATGACACTTTGTTTTATTTTTCAATTTTTTTCCATTGACCAGGCTATTGTGACTTCGACATAGCCGGATGCTAACAATGAGTGCTGGACCAGTGGCCATGGTGGGTTGGGAAGTCATTTGAAATTCACACATAGCTGGTGTTGCTGGGGTTGATTACAAGGACG
Organism: Eucalyptus polyanthemos subsp. polyanthemos; assembly: GCA_017140185.1. Classification (NCBI taxonomy): domain Eukaryota; kingdom Viridiplantae; phylum Streptophyta; class Magnoliopsida; order Myrtales; family Myrtaceae; genus Eucalyptus; species Eucalyptus polyanthemos. Next base: position 31,691,463 of record CM029458.1, read on the forward strand.
TGAGCGAGAGCTTACGGTTGTCATCAGTTCGGCCATAATCAGGGTTGAGAGATCCGTCGAGATAAGGCTTGCAAACGATCTCAATGGTAATCACCACCACTGCTCATGTGATTGCTATGAGCGGGTTTTTGATTATTGCAATTCCTTTTCATTTATGATTTTTCTTTTGCTGAGGTATAAGAGAGGTAGTGAGGCTAAGCAAGACAACCTGTCCCGAGCAAAAAAAAAACATGTGAATATTGAGAAAGATGAGCTCTAAAGTTAAGTTTGATCATCCAAATTTCTAATTAAGATAAAACTAGATAGGATAAGATATGAAATATAGCAGATTTTTTTTTATATCTTATCTACTGTTTAATGATTGCAATAATAAAATTGGATATTTTCACATCATATTATATATTTTGTTTGATTTATAAACAGATATAGTAAAAATCTCTCGTAACACTCTTGTCTTCCTTATTTTTATTTTATTTTTTATTTTATTTTCTCCTCTTTTTAATTAATTCCTTTTTTATTTCTTTCTTCCCCTTCCATCATTCTCTAATAAAATTTTATTAAATAGAAATTGTACTAATATACCTAAACTACTAAAACACCTAAAATATGTAATAAATATATATTTATATATTGAATGTATATTATAAGATAGAATTAAATTCGAATATATAAATAAAAATAAGATTAAATTGAAAAAATAAATTTTTATTTTTTTGTTATTTTTAATTTCTTATATTATAATTCAATTATTATTTATATTGAAATATAATTTTAATTTGTTAATTTTAAAATTTTGCTATTTGTAAAAAATAAAAAAATAAAACTTTCTTATTATATCCAATCATATCCACCTTTATCCTAGCTCCACCATGGGATAATTTTATCCAATGTATATTCTATTTATATCTGACATTATCCTATCTTGAGCGTGCACCAAACGCAAGATAAGACAAATTTTATCTTAACTATCAAACACAACCTAAGTATATTGTCGAAATTATCTAGCACGTTATTATCAACACTTAGGTCTTTGGCCAAAAAAGATTGGTAGCATGTTAGATTTAAGATGTTCATTGTGGAAATTTACATGCACTTATCTAACACGTTATAATCAACACTTAGGTCTTTGGCCAAAACATATCAGTAGTATGTTAGATTCAAGACATTCATCATGCAAATTTACATGATGCTACTCTTTAGGACGTACGTAATCATCTCCCTTATTGGGAACTTTTGCAAGATGCATGTCGAAAATGATCAAAGGGCTTATCAGAATGAAGAGAATTAAATTATTTAAGAATGACAAGCACCTTTTCATAGCCTAGATGAGAAGATGGTAAAGTAAAATTTTACCTGTTGCTTTCTCTGTGAAGTTTCCCCAAGTCTGCTATGGACTTACTGAAGATTACTGGAATAAACGAGAAGCAAATTAACATACAAAAAAGCCCATGTGCTACAAAATGCATGAGAAAAGTTATTTACCCTCCAAGTGCATGGTTCCCACTAGTATTTAAGTCGAAGCACTCAATGACTAATGGATTCTCCGGCAACAAGTTTTACAGTATGTCAATTCACTAGTGCCTCCAGGAACATATTAGACAATTTGATGACAACTTCAAGAGAACAGAAGAGAACCCCTAGACTCAGCTACTCTGGATATTCTCAGGAAAGGATCTTAAGAAAAGGTAACGCCGGATTACTTGATAGAAAGCAATGAAAAGATATGGCAAGGAACTGATGAGAAATTTTGGACAGCTTACACTTTTAGAAAACACATCTTTGTTTTTGAAACTGGGTACAGTGAAATATTATTTCAATAGCAATCCTGGAAGAAACAGATTCCTCAACATGGATAGTCAGTGAGTAACCAGGTTTCTCAAGCCTACTTGTACATTTTTATTAAGAAGCAGTAGGGTCAAACTCTGACTTGTCTTTGTGACTATCTGCAGAAAACAGAAAGGAAAAGATGCTTTCGACACGATCTTGATGGATTACCCTTGTACTTCACTGAACCCAAGTGCATGGAAAATGCCACGTTCATAATGTGATCCAGGAGTAAATAACATTTTACTGTGCAATCTTGTATTGATTATGTCATGGAAATGAATATGGTGCTTTAAGTTTGTGAACTATTTGATGTATTTTATGGACTCATTTGAAACAATTGAGTAGTCAGATTACCTAAGAACTCTTGTGATTGTGGACTCAAATGATATTTTTTCACAGCTAGTAGAGAATATTACTTCCTAATCCAATAAAAAAAAAAACAATTGAATAGTCCATATTGGCGCATATGGAAAGAGCTATGATGATGAAGCGCCAAAGAAGTTATGAGTACAACTAAAACTACAACAAGACGAAAATAGCAGAATTCAAACATTATCTGATAATAGCAATTAGCAAGTGAACCTTTCTTCTTCATACCAGCCCTTCAATGAACAAATGAAATTGCAATAGGCTAAGTAGCTGAGTGATGGTTAGACCATATGCTTTTGTAGTATAAGCATCTAAAGTAGGTGATTGACAAAGCAATTAGATCACCTTCAATCACCTAGCTCATTTTCCAGACATGTCACCACTATTTTTACAGGAGATACTGGACTACCCGTGAGCATATTGAATTTTGGACATCTCTCTTCATGATATGTCGCTCAACATTCAAAAAGCAACAGATCAGATCAATTCACCTTTTAGTTGGGTCTACCCTTCTTGTCCAAGATGGTCAAACTTAGAAACAGAAGAAAAAGAATGACTAACAACACTTTATATTTAGCGTCATATTTTCCACAAGAATACAATGACCAAATCCTATGATATTGCATTAATTGATTTCTTATCATCAAGTCATGAAGGCAGGCAAAGTAATACCTATGTATCTCTATATCATGAACTCAAGTAAAACAATTGAACAAGAGACAACTAACATAAGTTATGATAATTGAGTAGGATATTACCTGCCAATCCATGCTATGATAGTACTTCAGACTCTCAAGAGCTTTGAACCTAACCTTGCAATAAGTCTTTGCTAAAAGAAAACTGGACGAAACTAATCATTGTGGCATGGACATCTAAGGTTTCAAAAGCAGAGTCAACATAGACACCATGTAAAATGAGAGAAAAACGTACAAAGCTATGATAGCCATCACTATGCTCATCCAAGAATCCAGAAGGTAAATGTTTTAACAAAGCCAAAACAGTCGAATTCTACTCTTGTCAAACAAACAGTCACTATTATCTATATTTAACCAGCAAATGAACCAACACTACATCTTGTGTATCTCAAAACAATGTCAAAGATGTCTGTACATTCCTATAACGAGCTGTGCACATAAGCAAGATCATGCTCAAGCAGGGAAAATCACTCAAGATAAATCGATGCCAATGTCAATCAGAGACTGAACTACCGTTCGGATTTTTCCTTCAAACTTGTCCCTTGCTGTTGCAGTATGGGAAGCAGTGCACTCATCAGCTTCTCTCCCCCAGTCTGCCAAAGCCCGGCCTGTGGCCAAACATGCTGGTGTGTTCGATTGAGACTTGAGCACGGCTCTAATGTCCTATTAGTACCCGCAACAGCGACCTGCTTGCACGTGACCCTATAAGTGAGCGAGTGAAGCTGAGACGAAGCGCTAGGAGATGAAAACATCTAGTGTGAATGGCTCCATGTAGGCTCTGGTGCGCTTCTTGAAGGACGTGCTTAATTGGATTCTTGGATTTCTTCCCCTTCTGGTCAGTGTATGGCCACTATTGTCATCATCCAAATGGGCCAACTCCAAAGAAACTCTTGATGCTAAATGAGGCTGCCTAAAAGCCAACACTCATACAAAATCTCTATACAATTCAATGGAAGATTGAGTACCCCCACATTCAATTGATTATTTGCTCAACCATTCTGCTACATTTGTACCATTATCAAGGAAATGAGCGGACATCCCAAACTAGAAAAGGAATGAGATATTCAATGAAGCACCTGCCCACTGTGAACACCACTTGTCAGCACATGGACGCCATATCGAGAGGCAACAACACCTTGTGCTGGAACATTATTAGTGCACAGGCTGCAGAATACTTGCTTCAACGTCTTACTACAAAGACAGTTTCTAGCAAATAAAAGCGGCCACTTTGATCGTAGCATAGCGAGCATGACACCTAAAAGAGACAAACATTGTCAGTAAGACGTGTCTAAATACTGACATTCCTCAAGGGTAACTGAATAAGTGGGCCAGCACACAACCCCATATAACAAAACCCCAGTCTTTGCAGCTACATTGACAGAGGTTATGCTAAGCAATTCATCAAAGAGCTACAATGCATTGGTGGATAAGTGCCCAAAAGACCCGACAACTCCAATTATGTTATGATCCTGTTAAAAACAGTCAAACATTTTTAAAGAAAGAGCGACTTCATATCAGCTGATATAGAACTCGAAGAATAACACCAGTTTCTTCCGTTTGACACTGGGTTCAGGGAGACATGATTAGGCACCTAGATTTTACCTGACTCAGTGAATTTAGCGTGGATTGTTTCATGTTGATAAGAATTGGATTGTGGTATTAAGATCCCCCTCCCAACGTCCTTCATAATTCTCGTCGAAGAGGTGTACTTTATGTAATATTGGTGTACTCAAGGCACCGTTGCAGAATATATTCATCTTTGGGCACTGCTTCACAATAATATGCCACAATGATGGGAACATGAAGGTGCAATTAGTGGGGGAGAAGCTCTCAAGGCTTGGTAAACCATCAAGTGTCAACAGCTGCAGCTTGGGGAAAGAGATCTCCTCTACTCTATTTCCATCATCTGTTACCACGTCTTCCATCGCATCGCAATTTCTTAGCGTTAGCCAAATAAGGTGCACCAGACTTGTCATTGCTGAGCAAGTCCCCACATGAACTAAACTAGCACAATCCCCTACTTCTAATCCCACCAACCTCTGGAACGTAGTCGGGGATGGAAGCACGATTGATAAACTTGAGCACTCCGAAACGAGCAGAGTTTCAATCTGTTTAAGGATTTCAGCCATCAAGGAGCCACCTTTCCAGACTCGCTGGAGTTTACACAGCTTATTTAGCTCAAGTCGCCACAGATTTTTGAGTGCCTTGAGAGGTGTTTCCATGTCAGCTGACTCTCCGTAGAAAGTTGCCCCCCCATGTCCACACGCATCTTCTGGAAATATCTCCTCAAAGGAACTACAGGACAGAGAAAGCACTTCTAGATTGGGGAATCCGTGGAGGAGGAAGTTGGAGGGGAAAGCGACATTCTCATCATGGTAGCATGCCAAGTCCAGCTCTATGGGACTGCGAAAGACGTAATGGTGCTGGAGTGTCATCATTATAACATCCCCGCTCATCAATGTCAATCCCTTCAAGTTTGGCATGACCTATGGGAATTTCTTTTAATTAGGCTACTGGAAGTAAATACGGGGCATAGCCACGGCGCAATAACTAAAGTATCCTTTTATTTTAGGGAAAAGAGGAAAAAGAATCCAAGAGCCAATAGAAGGGATGTTTGTTAAGGGTTTGCCCAATTCAATCAAAATAAGTTTCACTAATTTAAATAAAGACAGTTATTTCTCAATCATACTCCAGCTATTTCAATAGTCAACTAATTCAATCCAAAAGTTAAAAAACATGAATTTCAACAAGTCCGTAGCAAAAAAGTTTTTTTTTTTAAAAAACTTATTTATTTTTGCAAATGATGTCACATTTATAGTAAGTAGATGTGTTTCAATAGTAAGAAATTGTATTAATATGTTGCACTCTATTTTCTAAGCTGTTGTTCTAATATCTATTTTATTATAGATCATGAGTAGAGCGTGGCTTAACCTTTTTTTTCCCCTCCGAGAAGAATGCATTAAAACTGAACAAATTATCGGCAATAAAACATTTTATAAGCTAAGAAACAAACCAAAAATACGCGACCCCCAAATGCAAGGACGGTTTGAGCGTTCCGTGCGGTTTGAAATGGAACTTAATTATGGGTTGTTATATCACTATTATAATACTCAAATTAAGGTTGATTATTTCGATTAAACGTTATTAACTTCAAAAGTGTTGGCAAGCCATCAGAATAAATGTCGGTAGATTATTAAAGTAGTTGGTGATCATGAAAGTATAAAGACATATAAGTACTTTTCAAGATCTATAATATAAAAGGTTTCTCAGTGACTAAAATCCATAGGTATCTTGATTTGAAATATGTTGGTACATCAATCAATTTAACATTTGTAATTTAAACTTAAAGTAAGTTATTCAAAAGTCATTGTTTTGTCACAAGAATATTATTGGTTGATTATTAAAGTAATTCATAATTTTGGAAAGTTGGTACTTTTCAAAATCTTATAAGATAAAAAGTTGGCAAGTAATTAAAATCAGTTTTTATATTACGGATGTTGGTACACCAATCAAATTAAGTTCGGTAAATTCAAATAAAGTTAGTAATTTCAAATTCATTGGTGATCCACAAGAATAATGTTGCTAGATTATTAAAGTAGTAGGTAATTTACAAAGTAGAAAAAAGTTTGTGCTTTTTTTTTTTTTTGAGCAAAAAAAGTTTGTGCTGTTCAAGGCCTACTAATGAATTACTAACACGTGACTAGATAAGCAAGTTATTTGCGGCACTTGACAGTTACCAATCATTTTCACAATGTTTAAGCATGGAACTTTGCTCCATAGCTAAGCTAGCAATATGCCACATGAACATAATGTATATATATTTTTTTAAAATTTTAGGGGATGATGTTGATAAAATTAAATTAAGTAGGTATAACCTAGCCATAAGGCACAAGTCGCTATTAGAAGCACGATTATCTATGCAAGTTAATTCAATAATTTGTTTTTTCAAAGTAAAAGCTGGGATGATTTCGAAGAATATGAGCCAGAAATAATTAACCGCAAACGATCTTTAAATTTCGAAGAAATTTGTAGGTTTGGCTCGGTAAGTATTTGTAAGCATGAAATTTTTGACAATTTGAATTTCCAATAGAGAATAACAAAACCAACGAAGGCAATTGCAGAGAGCTAGAATTGAGGACTGTACCTTTTCAAAAGAAAAGAGTGCAGGTTGATTCTCACTGGTACTTGTACCTTGACAGCTTTGGTATTCACAACTAAATGAGAATGACCTCATCTTGCCACAATGTCTTACTCGCAATTTCTTCAAGAGTGGCTGTGTTGAAGTATGACTATTCCTGTAGAAGCTCCTTAAATCCGGCAACTCAAGTAATTTGAGATCGGTTAATCGCGGAAAGAAGAGATCCCTTGCATTCATCTCTACTCCATCTTCCTCCACAATAATTTCTTGCACCCCACACTCCCGTACTAAAAGTTCTTGAGTTGTGTCATACTTTTTGCCACCGAGTTTGGGAATAAACTTTTGAGCATCTCACACTCAACAATCTTCATGCATCGTAAGCATCCAAAGGTAAGACCTCCTTGAGGATGTCCACTCCACACGTGCTTCATTTTTGGGAGCCGCATTAGAACTAATTCTCTCAATTGAAAAGTGCTTGTAGGACGAGCTTCGCTAAAATTGAACTCTTGGACGTGAAATACCACTTCTAGGGACCCACAATCGGTTACACTTATCTTCTCTAGGTTTTGAAATCTTGTGAGCATAGTATAAGATAAAAATATGGATGAAAGTTTCTCACAATACTTCACTACTAGTGTCTTGAGTTTGTTAAAGGCATTTGAAGCAAGATCATCAAGCCATATCTTCTCCAAGTTATTCATGTGCGAGATCTCCATCGACTCTATATTAGGAAACTTAACCTGTTATTTTTCAATTAAATTATTAGAGCCGATTCTCTATTCCCATAAAAAAGGGGTGGAGGGGAACTATAATTTCAAGAAGAAGGAAAATCACTAAACAAGCATAATCGATAGGATAGAACAAAAAAAGAAAGACTAGACGCACGATTTTTCAGTAGATGCCACCCCCTAAAATCCATTCTCCTGTCATATTATTTTTTAGTAGAAAGCATATATTCATCTAATAGATATCAAGCATTATGTTTGAAATGTAGCATAATCCATAACCACATAAGTTAGACAAGCATAATCATGTCACACATTGGATGTTTCCCGCAAATATCAAATTTAGCCTATCTTTAGATTCCTCAAATGTACTCTCCCATTTCTTTGAACCATTTAAAAAATATAGCTTGTGCATTGTAGGGTGTCGATGCCCACAAAATAAAAACCAATTAGCACAAATCAATGCTTCATGAATCTTGCACTTCAAAATTTTCTTCAACAAAGTATAGACTTCAAGAAAACACGACATACCAAAAAAAAAAAAAAAAAACATGACATAAACTAAAGAAAGAAATCCAACAATTAAATCAAAAGATGGTAGGGTGCAGGTATGTACTGTTCAATTTTGATGTTGGACAAGATGCTCCACCACTAGCTGATTTGTTTCTTTATTTATTTTAGTTATTCGATATTATCGAAGATTAAGGAAATTTATCTTGATTATTTCTCTTAATAGGTGCCTACAAAATAAATAGATTGATTTGATTACTAAGTTTGCCTATATGACGTGACTTTTTGCCGGCCTGGATTGGCCCTTCTATCTCTTTCATCTCTCTCTAGTTTATCTCTTTTTTCCCCCTTATTATCTTATTTTCCTCCATTTTCTACAAATCTAAACCTAACATTCTTCATGCTTTCATTTAGCACTAGTTGGTAATGGATTTAGATATGTTCTTCATCAATTGGTATCTGAGCTGGATCTCTTCAACATTTAATTGGTATCAAAACATTGCTTCGTGCATGTGGTATTGTCATGCGATGATACTAGACCAAAGGCCAACACTTTGGTTTTCATTTTTGTTGCTACGGTTGCAATTTTGATCTAATATGCTCATGAAGATATATGGCATTGATGTCTATTGAAACTTCAGCCGCCATTTTTACTGGTTTGGAGCCACTCTATGCTTGGTCTAATTATCTCTATGAAAAATTTTGCAATATTTATTAAATCTGTTATTCTGAAATTTGAAAAGAGTAGGGGTTATTGCTATTATTACTTCATGTGATTATGATTACAAGGATTACAATGTTATTCTAATAGTGTTGATTGTCAGGAGTAATACGATTATTACCATCCTTATGATTATTATAAATCCTTAATAATCCTGAAGAGATTAAAAATTTGTTTAATGATATGAGAGAAAATTTCAACAATTTTGATGAGAATTGGATAGATTCAATCAACAATTGTAAGGGAGACATGAAAACGGGCCAAAATCATTTGCCAATGAGCTAAATGACATGGAAAAATATTCTCAACGTCTTGAAGAATTGAATAAGGATCTCTGCTTTTGAGAATAGTGAAGTGAGTAGTAAAATTCTACAGATAATCTGGATGAATTTATTGAAGCACCTTTTGATATTTAATAAATTCATAAATGTAATTTCTCCTATTGATGATTCACAGAAGAGAAAAATTTGTGATGCTAAAATTTGTTCTATAATACTTTGTATAGCCTTATACTCCCTAGGTGCATATCCAAATCAAGCGTTCTGCATGTCGCGAAGATTTTTTGTAGGGCAAAAGTTGTGGTATTATCTCTTACTCACAGGAAGAGCCACCGGAGAAAGGATTTGACTTCATTTCGGTGGGAAAGATTGATGTATGACATGATTCTCCAACCACTTTGCTGATTTGTATCTTCAATTAGTTTATTAAATTTGATACTATTAATAATTTAAGATACTTATCTTGATTTATTTCTCTTATTTTAGATATGCTTACTTAGTTTGAAATCTTGTTTACTTGTAAATATTGACCTAGATACTTGTTTTCTTCAGTTTTGAGGATGAATTTATTCACTAATGAGTTTCCCTATGTCGCATTTCTTCTTCCTCATCTGCATTGGCATCTCTCTCTCTCTCTCTCTCTCTCTCTCTCTCTCTCTCTCTCTCTCTCTCTCTCTCTACCCCCCTATTTTGGCTACCTGATTTCCCTTCAATTTCCGTGATGTGTAGCTCTTCTAACTTTGGAAATGCAAGCCACCAAAAAATATGCAATATGGTTTAAGGACAAAGCACTAAAAACAAAGTAAAATAACATATAAGATAAATCGGGAGATGATACCTTCTCATCAAATAGAGGTTGTAACCCATCACTAGCACAACTCACTGAGCAGAAACTGATCAAATTCTCAAGGTCACCAAGCTTGAGTGTGCTTAACTGATGGAACTTCAAAGTCTCTAAGGTTTTCCATTTTCCTTCTTCCATCACAATTATGCCCCGTAGGTTGTTGCAACAGGAAACATCAAGCACCGCAAGTTTATCGAGAATTTCAGCCATGGCACTTGAGAAGAGATATGGCAAACTGTGACAACCCCTCACGTTCACTTCCATCAGACTAGGAAATGCCAAGGTGACTTTGCAATCACTCTCCAAAATGTCTCTCGGCCTTGATAGATTCAACAACGTCAATTCTCTTAATGCAGGGAGGACCAATGGCTTTTGCCTTTTCTCAACTCTGAGATTTATGGGTTCAAATAATGCTTCCAAGGAGGGACACCTAACTGCCTTAATTTTATTCAGGCTCTGCAACATATCCATTGAATTTGACGAAAAAACATGTGACAAATTTTCACAAAGTTCAACAGTGAGGGATGCAAGTTTGTAGAAGGACTGTCCGTGGAGCTGACTGTGCCATATCCTCTTTAATTGGCACATGGAAGAAAGCTTCAATTCCTCCAAGCTTGGAAAAAGAACCTATGTAAAAAACATTGTATATGTAAAACGGCTGAAATTTTCGGTATATAATTTTATTATGCCGAAACTCGGGGGCAAGGGGAAACTTTGGGAATGACCAGCAGCGAGTTTGTTTTTCCACTGTGAAGTGCCAATCTTTTGGTACAGAATAATGATCAAATTTCTACTAATTTGCTTCACTGACTAGAATAGAAGAATGATCAATAGAAAAATACTATAGATGCTTACCTTTTCATTGAAGAAGCCGGGCAAGGACAAGCCAGAGTTGATATGACCAAATGCTTGTTGTAAACTCGTATCATTTGTCATCAACCGTTGCCTTCCTTCGAATGAAGAAAATGTCATCATTTTGATGCATTCGGAAATTGTCAGTCTTGTTAAGGATGGAAAGTGAATACAATACTTTCCATAAGAGAATGTCTTGAGATTTGGCAATTCCACAAGAGACAAGGAGGTTAACGAAGGAAACTCAAAAGTGTCGGTGGTTGTAGCTTCCACTAATTCTTCTTCTTGCGCATACATAACTTCTTCCATTAGTACACAATTCGCTATTTCGATTTCTTTTATCTGCACGAGTGCTTTAGCCATGGAAGAAGAAAAAAAAAACCTCAAGTTCTCACAATTTTGCACCTTCAGTGCCTTTAAGTTTCGAAAGCACAATGCTCTTCTTGGATCCTTGGTCCATATGTGTTCCAAATTTGGTAAGCCGCTCAAGGTCAATCTAGTCAATTGACATAGAATCTCAACATCCCCCATAATTGTCAGTTCCTCAAGGTCGAATACTTCTCGTATTAATTGACATTTTTCAACGGTTATAGCCTCCAAATTTTGTAGCTTTATTAGCTGCAAGGGGTGAATAACACCACACTCAAAACAATGCTGTTAACTAGAAACTATGAATACGGGTTGCATGTGAAATAATAACAGAAGAAATAATCTCTCATGACAGATCTAAGGATAATGGAAGATGAAGCGGGGTAGTGATTTTGAATTTTCCCTTATTCTTCTTTAAAATTATCTACTTTACACTTACTGATCATTTACCTATTATGTATTTGGACTTTATTATACATACATTAACAAGAATGAATTATTGAGGTTATTGAATTTACCCTCACATTTTATGCAATCTGCCTAAATTTTAGAAATTCATGGCATAGGCTCAATTGATTTTTTGATCATTGACTGTAGTCCGATACAATATCTCAAACGACAGTGCAAAAAACAATCTTAATTATTTTCTCTGGAATTGTTATAAACTAAGTTGATAAATTGATTAAAAAAATACTTTTAATTGATTAGCACGTGTCAGTTGAGCTTGGCATTTTTTTTTCCAAACTATTTCCAAAAAAAAAAAAAAAAACCTCTTATCGAGAGAGTAAAAGTAAAAAGTTATTATAAATTTATGAGAGAAATACTAAAGTAGTCCTAAGATTTTACTGTACCCATGCATAGCACTAAAAGATCCATTATTTTCTGGTATTGATGTAAAGCGGAATAGATGCCACATCGACCAAATGTTAGAAAAAGGGTTCATCTCCATAAGATCCATTGGTGGCTGTAATATCCATGAATTGGTCATAACAGCGCCATATGGTCATCAAAGTCAATTTCATCAAAGCATTTAGTTTTAAAATATGAGGACCCAAGATACGCTTCCTCGTCATAAAAAAGTTGCTTACTTTATGTAAAATGTAGAAAGTTTTAGTCATGTGGCCAAGAAAAAGAATTGATTAATTTGATAATAATTTTAACCGAGAATAACGCTTTTGTGGTTTGGGTCACGTGATAAACATTATTATAAAAAATAATTAGAAAAGGGTTTCCAATTTTTATTTTATACTAACAGAATAGATATAAAATTTGATGATTCCAAACAATAGTGCACAAATGAATGCTAGATGTGTTTCTAGTTAATACTTTCAAGCGACATTCTATTACAGGAAAAATAAATTTAAACATGTGCCACACACATAAATTCTACTAGGAATATTGGAAAAGCTGCCAGAATGAAGATTTGTGGTAAATTTGTTCACTACAAAAAGGTCCACAGCTCACATAAATTAGAAAAAAAAAAATTAATTGTTCCACTAACATCTCAATAAAGTACCAAGAGTAACAAACGCAAATTGGCCTTATTATATTTGAATTTTCATTCCTTCGTCACATAATAGTTCCATCAACTAACATAAAAGAGTAAAGAAAATTTTTATATGATGGAACATTGTAGAACCACATTTCCACTAAGGTCCGTTCACCTACCCAAACTTTTTACAATTATGGGAACAACTTAATCGTCTCAATTGCCTTAGCATTGATGTACTTAAGATGAAAATTGCAAAATAATTTAATGTAATCAATTGATCTGGATGTCTCTTCCCACATAATCACTAAGTTCAATTCACAGGGATTTTTTTTTAGTTCTGGTTTTTCCCCTTTAATCACGTGGATGTAATAGAATCTTACAATTTTCCATAATTACTAAATGAAGGTCATACAAATTATATACGTCGTATATACCTTCTTTATGTTACAATTATATCCATAATGTATGTATGTGTATATACTTTACCATAAAGCAGTGATAAACTTTTAGACTATTTAAAAAATTGATACATCACATGGTGCTTCTTTAACTATGTTGATAACATAACTCATATAAAATGGGATGTAATTAACTAATATGAATGTTTTTATGCATTCACATATCACATAGCAATTACATTTTGAAAAATTAAATCATTATTTTGTCTTAATTGAAAGAATCTGTATATATTTCCAATTTCTCTATGTGCTAGTAGGCTCCTCTAAAATACCCATGCATATAATTTCATTTACTATAAAATGCAAAACGTGTCACACCAGTACTCACCCACATATCAAATTGAGATGACTCTGAAGTCAATAGTTCAATGTGTTTATAAATCAAATGTTTAAGTAATCACAGTCGAATAAAATCAATAGTTTTTAGCACAAAATACTAATCGATTCAACTGTTGGTAAATAAATTTTTCGTATAGTTGATAAATGCATATTACTTTATCAAATTACACAAAAGTCCTTACATTATATCTCCAAAGTAAATATTTCAACAAGTCAATACTTTTTTAAGTCGGCCCAACGCGTGGGAACTAAATTAATTGAAGGCAATGTTCATATTTGTAACTCATGGATCTCAAGACTAGGTAGAGAAAGTATTCTCCAATTAGGATGGCATGGATGGAGGATAATATGACCATTTTAGAAAATATGAAATTTACCTGTTGTTTGTCGAAGAGTACGACCGAATGGTCCATAGTTTTACAAAAGCTTGTCATCTCTGGCAAGTTTCGTAATGTTAACCTACGCAAATTGCATGACTTCACTTTGGGATCAACATCTATTTCATCTCCGTCTTCGTCTGCCTCGGCATTTGCGACAATTTGCTTTATCAAGTGACATTTACTTATTTCAATCTCTTCTAGCTGCAAGAAGTTTCTTATCACGGAGGAAGGAAACAAATATTTGATTCCACCACAGCTATTCATTTTCAAAATCTTTAATATGCTGAAGGATTCTAAGGCAAGGCGACCGCAACAAATCTTCTCCAAGTTGTTTAGATTCTCGAGAAACAACGATTCCAATCTCGTAAATGCAGTGCACTGGATGTCCTCTGTGGAGTGAACAACGTACTGAAGTGAGGGGCTATTTTGTATGTGAAGATGCTTCAGTTCCTGAAAACCTTCGAAGCACAAACTGTGTGTGCTGTGATTATCTTGCAATTCTGTCAAGTTGAGATATTCTGTTCTTTGCAAACATCTCTGCACCCACTCTTCACGAAGAAGATTGCCCGAATCTAGCTTGAGTTTTAAAGTTCTGGATTCTTCGTATTCATCTGACCAATCCCAAATGTCCCCAATTAGGATTTTATGCTTATTTAGTTTCCCAAATGGTAGGTCTCTTGAGAGATTGGCTAAACGAGGAATGGCAATGTATAAAGTGCTCAACTTATTCATCTTCTTAAACTCAACCAAGCTAGCGTTGCTTCGCGGGGTTTTATCCTCGGTCTCCCACTGATCAAAACTGTCTTCCATATACAATTCTTCTAAATTAACCAAGCTTTCAAGCATGCCAGGTTCAATAACTCTAAGCTCGGTGCAGCTTCGCAAGTCCAAAAATCTCAATTCAGTTAGTTCACCCATTTCTTTGGGCAGCCGAGCAATTGTAGAGTTTAAAAAACTGAGGAACTGCAATCCTTTTAGCTTTCCAAGAGTAGTCACATCCTCCAAACGGCATGAATCAAGACATAGTGACATGAGGTTTTTAAGTAACTCCATCGACGAAGGTAGGGAGGTAAAAGATAAGCCAGTCAAGTCCAAGACTTGGAGCTCCTCCATAGATTCAAAAAATGACTCGGGCATTTTGAGAAATCGGTTGTGTTCTAATAACAGAAGAATCCTCATGTTTGGGCAGTCCAAATTTTTAGGAAGTTCATCAATGCCAACATAATTGAAGGCCATTGCGGTGCATTTTCTGAGATCATTCTTCGACCACTCTTTAAACCCAAAATCCTTTCTCCCGACCAAGGTGTTCCATTCCATGTCAATAAATTTGTTGCGCATATAGACAGCCATGTCAATAAATAAGTCATGCATGCTCAACTGTTCTAGGTCATCACTACCTAGCAACAAAGAAGAGTCAAGCAAGTGATGTAGATCCATAATCAACCTATTTCTAGCGTTTTCGATGGTCTGGCTGAATTTTTCATATAAACCCAAACCCATGCAGTAGACAAGGGTATGACTTATGTCCGGTCTCCCAGAGTCTAGAGCACAAACCAAGAACAATGATTTGATCCTCTCATCTTGTAGGTCATTGTAATTTTGTTCCACTATTGATTTTACAGTTGTCCCTTCTGCATTGGTCAAAGCATTCCTCCATTCAACCTCATCTCCATGCTTCAACCTTTTTGCCACCAAGAGAATCAAAAGAGGCAAGCCTCCACAATTCTTGACCACTCCATCCACCAAGCTCTCAAATTTAGGGTCGTTAATTGTGTTCCCCACTATACTTTCAAAAAGGATTCGTGCTTCTCCATGCTTTAACACATTGAGATGAAATTCTCGGTCAGAGCTCATCTCAATGTACAAAACATCCCAATATCTAGACGTTAGCAATAGTTTGCAGCCTCTTACTTTATTATCATATCCGCAAGGGATTCCAACTTCCTTCAACTCTAACTTCGTCCACAAATTATCTAAAATTATGAGAACCTTTTTCTCAGAATATTTCTGTAACATCTTGCATAAACAATGTGCTCTCCCATGAACAGTTTCCTCATTCACTAGCTTTAGACCCAGTGCATTAGCAAGTTCTCCTTGGATTCTTTTTACATCTAAATTTTGTGATACATTTGCCTTGACAACCACATTGAAGAGGTTCTCTTCCTTTACTTGCCTTTCTACGTCCTCCATAAGCTTGGACTTGCCAACCCCACCCGGTCCATACACCCCAATCACACAAACCTTGTCATCAGTTATAGCCTTAATTACATCCTTTGTGATTGAAGCCCTTGACTCCAGGACTTTTTCACTCCTATGAGCAGATCTTGCAACAGGAGTGTTAGCAATGACGATTCCTATGGGAGTATCCTCATAATAGACCTTCTGGAAGATACTATCTTTGCTTTCCTTATGTAGTCCTTGGATGGCTTGAGTCATCTTCTTCACTTTCCTACCAATTGGATGGCACACCATGGGGTTGGGAACCCATCCACAGAAGTAAGCATCTTCTGCACTTTCATTACATTTTAACAGGTCATATGCCTTCTCGGTCTCCTCCTTCACTCTCTTCAACCAATTCTCAACCTCCTTGTGTATAAGTTTTCCATCATACAGGGCTTCATCAACGGAGCTTTGCACCCTTTGCCTTGCAGTCTCTAGTCCTTTGACTCCATTTTTGAGTTCTTCGACATAACTCTCGTAGTACAGCACGTACTCAAATTGGCGTTGAATGGGAGCAAAGAGGCACTCGCCGAGTTTCGACAAAAGATTCGACGCAACGGGGTAAACAATTGCCTCGGCCATAATCTCTTCTTTAATTTTTCAAATTTCTTTTTCCCCCTTCTTTTTTTCCTCTTCTTGTTGCCTCCTTTTATTGGTCGCTTAAACAAATGGGTGCGGAGAAAACTGAGGTGAGAACAGAACTAATCGGTTAGAATTGTGAAACAAAACCAGAGAGAGAGAGAGAGAGAGAGACTGGAGTGTACGGAAGCAGGAGCGATGTAAATAAACAGAGACTGAGGAATGTCAGCAACATAGAACGCAGAGTTATTTAGAAAAACACTTGGTCGCTCAATGATGGCTCACCGCGCTCGATGCACCCAAGTAACACGTTACTGGTTTACATGGAGAACTTGCGAATGATCTCACGTGGACGAGGCAACACGTTGCTGCTCCACCATGTGCACTAGAAGCCTAATTTTTTTTTTTTTTTTTTGTTCCTGTTGTCCATGTTATCTTTCATACTAGTTCAACAGTTGTCGTTTCTTTTGAAAATTGACAGGCATAATCATTTTGAACTTTTTCTCAGTATTTCAAAGCTTAAAACGTTTCTTTTCATTTTCATGATTTCACAAGAAAGCAATAAGTAGAGGTTACAAATTAAAAGATGCCGGGTACTTGTTAGAGAGCTAGTAATTGTTTTGATGTTTCTACCATCCACCACTTATTTTGATTAAAGTATAACATTGCCGTAAAAATTTTGTGCTTCTTAGAGCTATTTTTAGCAAATATTTTATTTGATCAAAATAACCTTCTATGTTTTAATAGTCGGTGCTTCTTAGAGCTTAGTGGATGTTGACCATAAATTAAAAGATAATTTCTTTAAAATGGCCACATCCAAATGTGAGAAATTCTAAATTAAAGTATAACATTGCTCCAAGTAAAAATTTTGATGCTTTCTTTATTTTAAATAAAATAAATAGGGTGGGGCTATTTTTATCCCCTCTTTGGCTTGGGACAAATATTTTATTTGATCAAAATAACCTTCTATGTTTGGAAACAAGCTGAATCACCATTTCACCCTACTTTTTTTCTCTCTCATCTCCTCTTCACCTTCTATGTTTATTTAAAATTGACTCTATATCCTTCCATGTTTGAAAATCAATTAATCATCAATTAACCATGCTTTTCATAATTTCTGATGGATTAAATTTTGTAAAATTATTAAGTTTGTAATTTTGGTCCATAAAATATTTCTTTCCTTAGATAGTTAATTCTTCAATGTAGCTTTTTCTATTCAACTTAATCATAACGGGACGATGCTTTTCGACTTGAACAAAGTTTGCATTGTCCTTACTCTCTCCGTCACACGTATGCGCACAACACAAATACACAAATTCATCGTTCATCAATAAAAAAAAAAACTTGCAATTGAGAAATTGATTAGTTGATAATTGTATAATACAAGGGGCAAATGATGAGGACAGAAATCATCACTGCGGTTCTGTCCAACTAGCCCAGATCAATAATTGCAAATGACCATTAGACAAACACGAAAAAACAAGACAACATAAAATCACAACTTTATTGACACGCAACTTGGTATTCAGAAATCAATTAGTTGAGAACTAGTGTGTAATATTAGAGGGAAACAAAATGATGAAGAGGAACAGATATCACCAGGTATCCTGATGCCCCGAACGCGTAGCACACCATCCGCTCGACGAGATGCCTAAGCTAGATCGTCTAAAAGTTCGTGTTGAGAAAGTCCGTTCCCGAGCTCCGATCGATCGTCTACTCGCTGTTTGGGTGTCACGCGGAGGGTCGAGACAGGGGAGACGGCACTGGGGAGGCCTCGGGTCGAGCGGCTTCCGCCGGCCATGCCTGGCCATGCCAGATCTCGGCCGAAGTAGGGGAGGCCGAGCTGGTTCTTGGCTAGCGACGGTGGTCGGCCGCGAACTGCCGAGACGTTGCCGCACTGGGTGCGTGGCCAGCCCGAGGCGAGCGGTGGCACTCGCCGCGGCCGCCCCCTCGGGGCGAGGTCGTAAGAGCGCCGCGAGAGGCAGGGGGAGGAGAGCAAGTCGGGTCTGCTTGGGTACCGTCTCGGATCCGGGTCAGGTCTTTAGGGCATGGTATTCGGGCTGGGATGATTTAGGAATATTAGGCTTATTCTGCTTTAATGGGCCAGGGTTAGTTCATTTTTTAAAGGGTTGGGCGGGTAGGCTGGGCCCGCGTTTCGGCCCATTTGGGCCGAGGGTTCCAACGTTGGATTCCGGGTCCGGGTTTTTTTTGTATATTATAATATTATTTTAATATTTATATTTTATTTAAAAATCAGAAGAATTTTTTTTTTCTAAAAAATTAGCAAAAGGCTTAAAAATGGCTTTTGAGTATTTTTCTCTTGAAAGTGCATGAAAAAAAAAAAAAAATAAAACATTGATGTTTAAAAAAGATTAGATATCGAAATGACATTAGTTGATTAATTAGGGCAAACAAGTCCTTAGAAAAATGTTGAATAAAAATCTAAAATACAATCATTTTTTCAAATAAGGATTTGAAGAGGGTATTATTTCAAATAATGGCCCAAAGTGCTCTCATTTTCTTATATAAGGATACGGAATAAATCTTATTTTAAATAAGAGTTTGAGTGCTCATATCAATCTCAAAGAATTGCTTAAATTCATCCTCTGTAAAGGGCAATTTCATCTTTTAAAATTTTAAATTTTTTCCTTTATCTTTCTGTACTTGGAGGGTGACGCCCATTCTTTCTGGACATAGTCATCCAAGGAAACTATGTATTCTTCCAAGGCGGATTTCTTATGCTTTAGTTGAGTAGGTTCTTTTCATAAAAAAACAACAACAAAAAAACTTAAAAGAAGGAAAATACATTGCTTCCTCCCACCTATGGCCACAGCCCTATCGTTGGTGGGGTAGCAGCGAAGGCTAGCAAGTCGCCAATGCCAAGGTGAGGGCTATACACCCTCGCCGACCAAATGGCTTGATGACATCCTAAATAAGAGGGTTATCGACATATGCTCCTCATAATTATATTCTACATTTAAGTAAATGCATCAAATTAATGGGCTAATTTGAAGTTTTATTATCAATCAAGTTAAGAAAAATAGACAAATACCTTTTTTATTCATATAATTTAACCGAAGCAAAAGGCTCTTAAACCTGATTTAAAATACTTAAATTTTTGTAAATAGCCATAACCTCACAATTCTATAATTTTTTTTCTTTGTATCATTACTCATTAGTGAAGATGAAGTGCAAACAGCCCATCACAAAAACTCTCAATCATTACCTGATATGTTATTTTAACATACTCGATTACTTTTTCTCCAATTCATCAATAGATTAAACTGTCAAAATGTTACATTTATCAAATTCAATTTTTTGGCAGTCAAACATAATTTTAAGTTGCACCTTTTATTTATAAGTTGCCACTATTGATCCTAAATCAATTTTGATGAGTCCAAAACTCTTTTTTGTAGTCACAATGGAAATGTTTTCTGCAAGTTTGTGCAAGTTGGAAAGGGTTAAAAATAGTGGGCTTGTCTAAAAGCATATCTAGGTACCCGGCTAAGTAATGACGGGATAGCTGGCCAGAGTTGGCCCAATACACGGCTCGACAATTTAAATTTGAATTTCGTTCGCCCAATCTCAGCCGATTTTTACCACCAATGGAAATTAGACGTGAGAGTTTGTATTCCAAAAAATAAGGCAGCCATTGTCTTGGGCATGTGTGTACATGAAAATACTTGCAAAATCTCTCTTGTATTCACTATGCAAATTAACTTCTTGTGAGAGAAATTGTTTGTAAATGAGTTCACCTTGCTTGCAGAGGAGCGTTGGCTCCATTATAAACCAACCTTTATACAAGACTTCAAAAATAGTGGGATGGCCATAAATACCAAATGGTCTTGAGAAGCGAAGTAGGTGCCGATTCGGGTCAAACCACTATAAATCGGTTAACCATCAGTCATCCCTAACTTCTTTAAATTTATTCATGCCAAGCATTTCATCTATTGTTTTTGTAAAAATCTTTTCGGTGGTTAACTCGGTCAAGCACCTTAATGTTTTAAGAGAATTATGAAAATCTTTACCATTGGAAAATCATGTGTACGAAAAATTGGCTTGAAACTCTTGCATGGATGAAAATGGTCTATATATTGATTTACCATGCAGGATTTTTTTAGTCAAAATGCTTTCATGACCTGAAATTAAGTGAATAATGTCAATTTAACCTTAGAAAAAATGGAGGATCATGATGAACATTTATTTAAAATGAGTAATCTAACATCGTTGTCGATGGCTCAACCTGATGCTCGAGGGCAAGTCTCGCTTGACTCATAAGAGCAACATATTTTTTATGGTGAGGTAAGTTTTATCTAAAAAAATAAACCGTGCTAACTATTTAGCATTTGAAAAAACACCATCGTTAACTAGGTTTGTCGTTGAAAAATCGCCAAAAAAAAAAAATTGGTTAAAGAAATACTTAAGTCGTAGTTAGTTACACCCAATTGAAAAGTGTTTCTTGAAAAGAAGAAATTTTAATAGAATGGTGGTCCCTCGTTCTAGCTAAGCTGAATATGCAATTCGCCCAAGCTAGGCCGAATTGTAAAAAGTTCGGAGAACTTGGCCACGATAATAGGAGTAACTGAGAGGAGCCCGTGATGAGTTGCATTCGCCCTTGGAGCTGGAAGTTACGAAAGAGGAGGAATGACGAATGGAGTTGTGTGGGCGATTGTTGTCCATATAGGGAACGCTTATTACTAATATTAGGTTTATAAATACCAGTGTTTTAGGATTGTAAAGCTCTCTCTTTTGACAATCAAACATATCTATAATCTATGTTTAACTACATCAATTTACCTATCGCACAATATATTTTTGCCATACAATTATATTTTTTTATAATTTTTATTTTTTTCAATATTCAGTTTCACATAAATTTGGACCCGGTCGGATCCTCACTTCATGCACTTTGTGTGTGAGGCATAGAACCATGGAGTGAGGGCCGGTATGCTATTTCACCAGGGTCAACCAATCCAACAATTTATACCAACCAGTTTTAATAAAAAGAAAATGGTAAGAAGAATGAGTAATATGTGTAATGAAAATTGCAAAAAAGTCACATGCGAATTTCGTTCCTAACATTTTTATGCTTTAAATGATATTAGATGATCTGCAACAAGTAATAATCAAATGTTTGTGTTTGAGAATAAATTACCTTGAAACAAATCAAGTTGTGTTCGAGTCCCGAAAGATGGTGCAATCAAAGGATTATCTTCACGCTTAGCTTCGAGCTATCAAACCAAATATGTCAGAACATAAAAGGAGCCTCTCGGTGATTTTTGGTGATTGGGGATGGTGTTCTTACCGATGTGTTTCTCTTTTTAAAGCACAAGCCCTTGGCACTTCAACAAGCTTTTGCCTTTTCTCTTGCCCCAAAGAATGATCCACGTGTGCTTAAAATCCAAGGCAATTTACTTCTTTAGCCCTCCACTATGTCCAAAACCACCAAAACAATCCTTCGAAACAACCAAAACTATCCTTCCCTCTACCATGTCCAAAACTACCAAAACAATCCTTTCCTCTAAATTGGCAAGAATACCACCCTATGGTAGACTCCAGAGATATTTTGGTAGTTGTCTTTGGAATAGGATCGATGGCCACACAAATCAAGGTGAAGATGGGCAACGTGTTGGCTTCCCTCCACAATAGTGAAAAGAATCAATACTTGCATGAATGTCAAGGTGTCGATTGTGAAAATAAACTTTTGACATGTTGCTCTTTGAGAGTTATGTAACGTTAAAAAAGATGATAGATGTGGAGAGGGGAATAGAATTTGAGACTTGCAGATGACTTTCTTAAAGATTTTATTATCCTCGCGGCCCCACTATGGTGAGAGAAGATTAGAGCATCCAGAAAAATCTATTAATAAAGTTTACGCATAATGTTTAGAGAAAATGAAATCTCTAGTATCTATACAATGTGGTTTTTTTAATTTGTTTGATGCCATCCATGTACCTTTTTTTTTTTTACCAAAAAAATCACAAGCACTTAGTGTGTGAGAGATAGAAGAATGGCTGAAGCTACAGCAGCAATGAAAATTTAACAACATAGAAGACTTATTTTTCATCACCAAACGTAGCTAAGGTACATTAAATGCTAATACAATATTGATGTATTTCATCTTTCTTGGGGAAGAAATATTAAAATTTTCCGTTGTTTCTCGTTTCTTCTCTCGTCCAGCCCAAGCCCTCTTGCACTTAAACCAGATCTCGTGATGGATTCCGTTTCTTTGATGAGTCAATTTGCTTCTTTAAACCTCCCAACACCAGCTAAGCCATCCCTTCCTCTGAATCGAGGCCGCACAAAATCAAAGTCAAGGACATTTAGAAATGATGAGGACAGAATTCATCACTCTAGTTTTGTCCAACTTGCGCACATCCATGATTGCAAGTGACCATCTGCCAAAGATAAACGGAACACTGACAAAACAGAACTTCTTTAAAATCTCTCTTCATAAAATTTGTGCCAAAAATTTAGAGATAACGAAAACATCAGTGATGCAATTTTTCGATGAGTTCAATGTTGTCTATGTGCTTCTTCTTTTTTTATTAATGTGTTTCCTAAGACGCTTTTCTACTCAAGTCAGTTCTTCCGTTAAAATTGCAAATAGAAATGTAATTACGGCTGCCATCGGTGCCACGTCAACACTAAATGTGGCTAGGTATATTAGATGCTAATTTAATACGTAGGCATCTCATTTTTCTGGGTGAAGCAATAATTAAAGACGCATATTTTTGTTTTACAGCTTTTTAAAATTCATTGGCTAACTTTTTTGTTGACTTTTTATTGATTGTTATAATTTTTTTTAGTATTCATTAATTGGTAAAACACGTGCTAATTAAAACCATACCTTGCTTCGTGGCCGGGATTCAATTTTATTCTGGGGTGCGATTGCCCGCTTATTCTGGTGTTTTTATTGGTGCTGGAGGGGCCTCCTCCATTGTGGGTAAACGAGAAATTGGACCCGCTTAGCAAAGTCTGCTTGTCGAATATTTATTGTGAGAATTTCTAAGATAGATTACAAAAACCCCTTCAAAAACTCAATCAGAAGCTTAATTATCATAAGAAAATGTAGCCAGCTGCTAAGCTCATGTTTATCAGAAGAGAACAAAGAAGCCGAGAAAGTGGAAACAACAGATAAGCACACGGGCGGGGAACTTTGGGGAAGTAAGAAGGAAGAGCTCACGGGGAGTTGCCCCTGCTAGCATTCGTCTTTTATTTTTCTCCGCAGTTAGCTTCGCATAAGTTCGCACTCTGTTGAACCTCCGCTTCGTGCACTTTGTGAGGCGAGGTATGGAACCTTGGAGCGATTGGTAGCAATTTGAGTTTTTGGTACATAGGGTTTGAAGGATTTAATAGATTCTGATCAAATTTTTATCTGCCTTTTGTCAAAATAGATTGTCCCTTTTGATTTTCTCTCAAATGTCCATCAACTTTGGAAGATAAATTTACAAATCCTACTTGGATAAATATCAATTTCTTTTGTCCCTGATTTTGTACTTGTGATAAGGAAATTACTTTCTCAGTAAAAAGTTAGGAGATGCATCTGCGACCATGGGCATCCCTTGTTTTGTGATTGACACCATAAATGTAGTACAGGTGCTACTTATCGAGAAAACTTGATACTATGGATGATTTGCTATGATCCAAATGACACTTCCTTGAGCTCAATGGTGCTTACTAAAATCTCTTGTTCAAGAAGAAGATATGCATTTTAATTTTAATTTTTTTAGTTCAACAAGTTTGTAACGGTCACTGAGAATTTTTAAATAACAAGTATATCATCCACACTTATCTTTGTATGTGGGTAATGTCTATAATTTGTAACCAAAATTATGGTTTGAGAAAGTTGCTTTTAATTAAGGATGGAGAAAAATATAGTCCTTTACATAAAATATGATAAATTTTATTTGATAAAATATGTTATCAAATCAAGGAAGTTTGGTGAGCATGTGTTGGTGACCATGTTTAAAAGGACGAAGAATGAATTCTAGGAAAAGGAGGAATCAGGTTTAAAGCAACCATATCCATTTTCACATGGATATATTCTCCATATTCACTTGCACTTTCTTCGAAGAAAATAGATGGAATTTTATTAAAAGTAAGAATAAGGTTGTCCATTAAAGAAATTCTATAGATAGATGTATAAACCAAAGTTGACGGCCCTTAATTAAAAGATTTCCACATGCCCATCTTTCAAAAAAAAAAAAAAAAACTGATGATTTTTAGTCCACCATTTAAAGGTAATGCTTTGAAAACAATATTAGAGGTTCAACAAGAGCGAGGGTCAGTAAACAATTCCATCAGTTCAACTAGTCCAACCATTGAAAATCACTGTTTGAATAAAGAATGAAGAAAGAAAAATAAGCACTATATGTGATGATAATTTTGAAAATTTTATGTGTGAATTCACATGTAGATGTTCTCCAATGAGTAAAAATATTTTTAAACTTCCTATCAATTGTCATAGGCTGAATTGTCTTAATAAACAATTCAGACTATGACAATTTTAAGTTTACCAAATATTTTTAAGTCGCATATTAGGGTACCAACAAGAAGATAGTTAAACATGATGTCATACAATTACCATTTAACAGACATATAAAAGCTTAGAGAGACCAATATTGGTGCCACTGAAATGAGTTTATGTTGCAGTTATTATACCCATTTTTTGTTTTTTGTTTTTTTTTTTTTTTTTGGTAAGTATACCCATTTTTTGTTTATTCTTCCTAATTTTCTTTTTCGTGTATATTTTAATAAAGAGGGTGGCTGAACGTGATTCAAATGCCAATAGCACATAAGATGTAGATAGATATCATTTGAAGTTCAGGCCAAATCAATAAAAAAATCATATATCTTTATGAAAGGAATAAAAATAATTTCACTTTAACCAATAAAATGAACTCTTCATCGATTACGCGACAAATAACGCTTATATGATAAGCTGATGTGGCCTCATTTTATCATTGAAAAAGTAAAACAGAAAAAACTTGATGACTTTAAACGCAAAATAAAATGTTTTTTATCAAAGAGAAAAGAAAAAAAAAAAAAAGAAGAACAAAGTAACATAATCTTGAAGCAAAAGCAATTGTCGCATTTTCCTCCCCTTTATTCCTTTCAATTTACTGATAAAGCATTGCGCAGATGCCAATGTGATCGCATCATCAAGCATGTAAAAGACTGCAATGCCCTCCACCTTTTCTTTGTAAAGCTAATTCTGTGGTTGGCTAAGCTTGGTGATGCTGATCCCTCAAAAACGATTCTAGAAAATTTGATAGTGTTGTTCAAAGGGTGCTTTTCTTGGCCATTACTTTTGGCCACAGTGATTTGCATTATTTTCCTTTCATTATGGACCAAACACAGACTCACACTTATATGCACAATAGAATTTACTCTATTTTTCATAATATCTAACTAATGGATTGCTCGTATTTAGGAACTTCCTCCATAACGTAATTGATAACAACCATATCTTCTTTGATCATGTGGACTCATGTGAATTTTTCATTAGTTAATTTGGCCCTTAAATCGTAGTGCTTCGTGTGAGCACTTCCCTAACAAGTGCTCAAAAGTCAACTATACAGACTGATCTTTGGCCCATTGAAAACTTTGCTCTTTTTTTGGCATTACTAAATACATATTGAAGTGTTCCTTTGTTGAGTGCATATATGAGGTAAATAAAAGGAGATATGCACATGTTGCGACCTCTTCAAACACTCCTGTAGGCGTAGAGGTTAATGGGTGGCTAAGTCCAAGCTTAATCCAGACTCTCCTACGCCCGCTAATTTGCGATTTATAGTTCGAGTTTTAAACTTGCAAGTCATTTTATTTATGAGTCGTCGTGAAAGAAGATGAGGAAGACTAGAGGAAGGAAAGCGAGATGGGGAAGATTTCTTGTATTTCAGTGTATTCACGTAATGTACAAAGCATGACTATTATAATACATGTTGTATGTGAACAAAAGGAAACAATATTATATACAAAATCAAATACGATATTAATTGATCTTGACTTGTATAATGATATCTGAAAGATTCAGTTGAATATCCTTGCATATCTTCAACACTCCCCCTCAAGTCTGGTGGCTTGTAAATGTCCAAGACACCTAGCTTGCTCAAGAGATACGCATGCTTTTTGTCTTCCATGAGAGTAAAGAGTCTCCCAATTCGATGCAGAAACCAGTAATGGATCTTCTGCTCATCGGACAGGTTGCATAATCCGCATCACAGTAAGCAGTCATCCTCATGTCGCATTTCCTAGAAAGAAGAATCCCAAGTCCTAGACAACTCTTCAAGTACTTCACCACTTTAAGTGTTGCATTCATATGAGATTCCTTTGGTTGATGCATAAACTGACTGAGTGTCTGGACTGCATAACTTATATCTGGCCTGGTCATAGTCAAATATATGAGCTTCCCAACGAGCTTCTGATATCTCAATTGATCCTTGAGTATAGGATCAGTCTGTTGAGATAAAACAGCATCATAATCTACTATAGTCAGCTTAATGTTCTGTTCAATTGGAATTATAGCTGGCTTACATCCGGATAGACCTGCTTCCGATATAATCTCCATTGCAAATTTCCTCTGACTGAGGGAAATCCCTTGGTCTGAACGTGCGATTTCGATTCCAAGGAAGTACTTTGGTGATCCTAAATCCTTAATATGGAACGTTGAATGCAAATAATCTTTGAATTCTTTGATAGATACTTCATTATTGCCCATAATAAGTATATCATCTACATATATCATTAAGTAGATAGATGACATACCTCTAGTTCATGTGAAAACAGCATAATCAAACTTGGACTGTTGAAAATCGGCGGCTATCAATGACTCAGCAAACTTTGCATACCACTGTCTTGAGGCTTGTTTGAGTCCATATAAGGATTTGCGGAGACGATAGACTTTATCCTCCCCCTGTCTCCGTAAACCTGGTGGCACTTCCATATAAATCTCCTCATCTAAATCGCCATGCAGAAATGCGTTGTGCACTTCCATCTGATGCAATGACCAGTCCCGAAAAGCTGCTACGAAAAGGAATGATCGAAATAGTGACATCTTTGGCCACGGGGGAAAAGGTTTCGTGGTAGTCAAAACCTTCCCGTTGTGTGAAGCCTTTCGCCACTAATCAAGCTTTGTATCTCTCAACAAATCCATCTGCACGATACTTGATCTTGTAAACCCATTTGCATCCAATTGCCTTTCGGTGTGCAGGTAGGGTAACAAGATCCCACGTCTGATTATCCATCAAGGCCATTAACTCTACTTCCATGGCCTTTTGCCAGCGCGGATTAGTGCGTGCCTCCTCAAAACTCGATGGTTCTCGCCCATCAGAAATGCGAGTAATACAACATCTATGTTCTGGAGAAAGTCTATCGAAAGAAACAAATGAGGCAACCGGAAACAGAATACATAGTGATTTCTGGACTCCGCATGTGTAATCTTTGGTCCAGGTCGGTGGACGTGTGCTACGTCCGGATTGCCTTGGTACATGGTGCCTTGATGATGAATGATTATCATTTGAATCCCCAACAGTACTCAAAAGTGGAGAAGTGACTTCCTCCTGGGGGGATGCTATCACTTCAACTGAGGACGTCATGTCCATAGGGGTCATAGCAGATGGCCTGATAGTTGCTGATGGAGGGAGGAGAACATAGTTCGGATCTTCCATAGTCTCCTCCGTCTGAATAGTATGAAAGAGATCATCCTGTGCTATATCTGATGCAGAGGTGGCAAAAGGAAAAGAATTCTCTTGAAACGAAACATCTCGACTAACTATGAATTCTTCTGTGGAGGGATCAAAAACCCTGTATCCCTTCTGTAGAGTGGGATATCCCATAAAGATGCATCGACAAGCACGAGGTCCCATTTTATCCTTAGGACCTACTATGGTGGCATAGCAAAGACAACCAAAAATCTTCAAATGTCCTAGATCTGGTTTCTTTCCATAAAGCAGCTCAAAAGGTGTTCGCCCGCCAAGAAGTTTACTTGGCATACGGTTTATTAAATAAGCTGCAGTTAAAACACAATCGCCCCAAAAAGTGTCTGGAACAGAAGCTTGGAATTTCAAGGCCCGCGCCACTTCTAGAAGATGACGATGTTTCCGTTCTACCACCCCATTTTGTTGTGGTGTATAAACACATGTGCTCTCATGTAGTATTCCATGGGACAAAAAAAGAGCAGTACATTCATGGTTGAAAAACTCACTACCATTGTCTGTCCGGATTTTTTGAACATTCTTCCTAAACTGAGTTTTTGACAAGGAAAGAAACCTCTTAAGATGGGACAAAACTTGTCCCTTACTTTGCATGAGAAAAAGCCACGTAGCCCTGGAGTGATCATCTACGATGGTGAGAAAAAATCTAGACCCATCATGATTTAATGTATGGTATGGTCCCCAGACATCAATATGTAATAAAGAAAGAATGTCACTTGAGCGATGTTGACTTAGTGGAAAGGGTGTTCGCGATTGTTTCGCAAGTGGGCAAATAGGGCATTGAGGATAAGGAAAAGAAGAGCTGTGACCCAATCTGGAATGTAAAAGGAAATTCTTATCATTGGTAGTCGATTACACAATGATTTATTACAAGAGAGTAAATCAAGATTTTTGGGTGAATTTCTCCAATAAAACAATCCTTCGAGAGGTTACCCACCCATCGGTTTCCCGGTCGAAAGGTCCTGAAATAGACAGACATCAGCATTGAAAAAAACTTGGCATGAATTTTCTTGACAGGCTTTGGACACTGAGATGAGATTGAATTGGAAATTCAGGACATAAAGGACATTTTTTAGAGTAATTTGTGGGCTAAGAGTGACAGACCCAATTAGGGTGACGCGAGTGATATTGCCATTTGGCAATTGCACAGTAATAGGATTAGTTGAATCTTCATGGATATCAGAAAATAAACCCTTATTGCATGTAATATGATCACTCGCTCCAGAGTCAATAATCCAGGCATTTCTTGATATACTATTTGTCAGGCAATAAGAAATACCTGTAAAACTGCTCCCCCCTTTTTGTGCCTCCAATTTTTGCAAAGCCTGCAATAATTGTTGATATTCTCCATGTGTGATTGGTTGATTGACATCTGTGGATGGATTGATCTGATAAGCTGCTGCTGAAATCTCCTTCCCTTTCCTGTCAGGCCTCCCATGTAATTTCCAGCAATTGTCAATTGTGTGGTGGGGCCTTTTACAATAATCACAAAATAATTTCCCTCTATTTTTAAAATTCGGCCCAAAATTTCTCGGATAATTCGGACCATTGGATCCTTTTAAGCCAAACGCATCTCCACCGTTGAGATCACCCGAGTGCCGCGCTCCTTTCCGACCGTCGAATCGCTGCAGTCGATCTTGGCCGTCCACAGAGCCCTTATAAAGGCCCCTCTGCTCTGCGAACCCTAGCGCCCCCTTTGGCTCTCCGAACCCTAGCGATATCGCCTCTCTTCCTTTGGCTAGGGTTTTCTGCCCCTTTTTGATTTTCGCCGCCAAGGCTAGGGTTTCGGTGGTTTTGGCCTCGGATGCAGTGAGTCTCTAGTTCTCCTCCTACACTGCGAGCTAAAATATCCGGCTGAGGGGAGGAGCTGGTTCCATTGCCAAGATCTGCGATTTGAAATGGAGGTAAGAATCGTTGAGGATCAATAGAAAACGAGTCGCATTTTCTCGGTCCCTTATTGCTTTGTATTGCTGGAGCGTTGTCTCCGATCCTTCGAGTTTCTCTTCTACCACTTCTAGCTCGTTCCAGAGAGCGGATAGCTTGTTGAAGCATGTCGTTACTGACATGTTTCCCTGTTTGAGCTCGCTGAGGGCTTGATGCAGCGAAAATTTTTTTGCCCTATCGAGTTTTCCGTACATTTCTTGAATATTATGCCAAATTGTTTTTGAATCCTCCGTGGGAGGTAAACCTGCAGCGATTTCGGGGCTGATGTAGTTACCTATCCACGTTCTTACCAATTGGTTGCATTTTCTCCATTGTCGCCCCATCTTCTCATCGGTCGGAATCGGAATAGTTCCGTCGATGAAGCCCTCTTTATCTTTGGTGATGAGCGCTCTTCGAAACTCTCGTGCCCAGCTCGAGTAGTTTTCGGGTCCTGTGAGAGGGTGACTAATAAGTCGCAACTCCGGCCCGTCGGAATTGGAGACATACAGGGCGTCGCCGGGTTCTGGACGACCCATGGCGGCCACCAAAGAAATCGGTAGAAAACCGGGTGGAAACCCCGTGTAAGGGTTTGCTTGCTGACCCTGATTGAAAACGCCTTGAGTCCCCGCATGCGAATCGCCTGGGTTTTCGCCCACATTAATCGACTCGATTGTTTCTGATTGATCCGCCCCGTTTGCGGCTGGTGGACTATTCTGAGTCTGACTTCCTAGGAATGATATATTCGGATTACCTCCATAGTATACTGGCATTGGCACCCACTGGTATGGAGTCCCTGAGTGAGGATACCCCAGATTGGGTTGCCAAGGAAAAAATTGCCCCAATGTGGGCTGATCAGACCGACCTATGATGTTATGCACTTGATCTTGTGCTTATGAGGTCGCTGCATCCACAGGTAATTGCCCCGATTGAGGTTGATTATCAGCCATGACGGTATGAAGAACTCCCTCTCTTCCTTTTCCTTCGTCTGTTTGAATGTGATTTCTTCAGGTGCTGATTCTTGCGCCGGAGTGCTAATGCGTTTTGCAAGTTAGCTAGATTTTTCCGGTGAAAGATTAGAAGACCAGAAGAGGATGAATCAAGGAAGCAAGATCAAAAGACCAGAAGAGGATGAATCAAGGAAGCGAATTAAAGGGGCGTAACCCGCTCTGATACCATGAAAGAAGATGAGGAAGACTAGAGGAAGGAAAGCGAGATGGGGAAGATTTCTTGTATTTCAGTGTATT
This sequence comes from Eucalyptus polyanthemos subsp. polyanthemos, assembly GCA_017140185.1. Lineage (NCBI taxonomy): Eukaryota > Viridiplantae > Streptophyta > Magnoliopsida > Myrtales > Myrtaceae > Eucalyptus > Eucalyptus polyanthemos. The sequence continues at coordinate 31,723,143 of CM029458.1, forward strand.
CACGTAATGTACAAAGCATGACTATTATAATACATGTTGTATGTGAACAAAAGGAAACAATATTATATACAAAATCAGATACGATATTAATTGATCTTGACTTGTATAATGATATCGAAAGATTCGGTTGAATATCGTTGCGTATCTTCAACACGTCGGTAATCAATTTATGGTAGGTCAATTAGAAATCCAAATAAAATATTGAAAAAAAAATTTACTCATGTACAACAAGAGAAATTAGGATTAAGGACTTGATTATACCAATTAATCAATTAATGCCTTTTTGGTACCTAATTTTATTTAAACCTTGAGATTTGATTTTTTTTTTTTTTTGGATTTTTCATACTTTTTGGAGAAAATTACTCAAGAGTTATTTTTAATGCCTTTCCTCTCCTCAGAATCTTTTGATTTTTTTAATTTTTAAAATATATTTTGATATATAGAAAATAAAAGGTTACATTAGGGGAGGTCGAAGGCAGCTCGGGCCTGCCGGCCTGGGTAGCGAGACCCCCAGCCAGACTGGGCCTGATTTGCGGGCCCACTCCAGCTGAAGAGAAATGGATCCCCCTAGCCCCTAAAAAGCAAATAAACTAATCCGTAATTCATCTCAGCCCAAAGACCAAACCCTAAAGATCCGATTGGATCCTGTTCCTGACCCGGATCCGACCCGACACCCCCTGGCGTTCTCCGCGCTCCTCGCAGCACCCTCTGCTCTCCGCGGTTTGGCCGGCTGAGACAGCGGCGCCGCTCGCCTTGGCCGTGCTGCACGCCCACTCGGTCGTCGCCTTGGCTGGCCCAAGTCGCGGGCTTGGTCTTTGCCCGAGTCGCCGCTCCTCAACCGGCGTTCTCGCTGCCAGTATCCTAGGCCGGACACACAATAACAGCGACGGGGGGCAACGGAACAAATGAACGGCCAACACTCAGGGAATCCGGCATCGCAGGAAGGCCACCGGGGAGCATGACAAGCATGGACGACTCAGCTCCGCCTAAAACAGGGAAATAAAATCCAGATCTCATTGTGGCATTTTGTCGAACGGTTAAGTGCGCTACCGAAGCGAGAGATCCCTGGCCCTAACGGAGTCGGAACCTGCGACGGCGCTCTCGTTGACGAACCAGAATACGCATGATGGTGTAAAGAGGGACGGTCAGTGGCCGGAGCTCGCGTGAGCCAGGTGGCCATGAGCTCCGGTTCCCATCTAATAAGGAATAGTTTTGATTAGCGAGCAATAATTACGTGAACGCACCATAAGATTTCCCTCTTCTCGCTTACGAATGTGTGGAAAGAGACTAATATTCGTAAGCTTCGACTTGTGCAAGACAAAACATAATTGTAAGGCCCTAAGAAATATTTTCTTCATCACCATTTACAGTTGCTCACACTAGCCTGCACAAGAGAATAAGTTTATTAATTAATTACACTATGTTTGATATGGTTCTTGGCTAGTAACTTTAACAATTGTTGTAATCGGTAGCATGCCTATTCTACTTGACCATATGGACTCATGTGAAGCTTCTTAGCTATTTTGGTTCCACAACAAATGAATTTCACTTAAATGATTCGAGTGCCTAATTAGATCTCTTCCCTTAAATCCAAAATAAAAGAAGAAACATTTGCAAGTCGGCAATACAAATCAATGTATGGGCCACTGAAATTTTTCTTTTCTTTTTTAAAATCGGCATTAGTATATACATTTTGAAACCTTTTTTTTATTGAGTGCACATGTGAAGTAAAAAAGAAAAAGCCACTTCTGACATTTCGATTAAAAAAAGATTCAATGATTCTCAAAAAAAGAGGTCATGAATTGATTAACAAAGGTTAGCGTTGCTTTATTAGTGATGTTATAGTTACTTCTTTAATGTTTGGGAAAGGAAGGAAATGGAGAAACCGAAAGTTTGGGCGGAAAATGCATAAAATTTTATAAATATGTTCAGAAAAAGAGAGCGCGTGAAATTTTGGAATTCTCTCCCATGATATTCCTCACCCCCTTGTCTCAAACAAAGCAAGACACTGAACTAGTAAATCCAATTCAACCTTAGGCCTCTTTGGTTTTGTGAGTTTTCTGTACTAAAATCTTAATTTGGGCTCACAATTAGGAATAACTTGTGGGCCTATGAGCTTTTGGGCTGAGCCTGATAGTCACGACTTGTGATTTTTAAACTTCACATTTGATGAGAGAGAAAGGAGAATTACCTGTGGTTGTTACTTCTATTCATTCAATCAATCAACGATTTTAACCACTGGGATTCGCCCCAGTGGCCACCCTTCCAACATGGAAGGGAGAGGTGAGGGGTTCAAATCCCCACATTCTTAGAGGGGATGGGGTGGGGATGCGTAAGTTTCAAAAGTGGGTTTCGACTCCCACGCCCTGCAAGAGGCAGGGTAAAAGTCTGAGAGTGAGTGTATAGTAGGACTAAAGTAGGATTGACAAAAAAAAAAAATCAACGATTTTCAACCTAGTCTTAATTATGAAATAGATCCTTGAAAATGAAAAGAAAAAAAAAAGTTTATACTCAATTCATTAACCTTTTGGCCTCGTTTGGTTTGGTTTTAGGGAATGTCTTTGGGAAAATATAAATACCTTTAGATTAAGAGAATTTTCTGAAATGCAAATAGCGTTTGATGAATTGTAATTCTAAAGTGTATTGAGAAACAACTTTGGCCAAAATGTTATTTGGTAAAAATTGCATTTGTAAAGGACTTTTACCAAATTAAAAAAAAAAAAGAAGAAGATTTTAAAAAAAAAAATTTTGAAGTCCAGCCATTGACTAATCGGATCTGGCCCCCGGATGCCCTCGCCTGAGGTCATGTGACCTTAGGCGGCGGTCGCCTAGGGTGGCTTGATCTAGGCGATCGTCGGGTGACCTCAAGCGTTGGCCAAACCAGGCGGCCGATGCCTAAGGTCGCATGATGGCCGAACTCAGGCCGCTAATGCCTGGGGTCATGCAACTTCAAACGGCTGTCACCTAGGGTGGTGCGACCCAAGCGTTGCCTAAGGTTCGGTGATGGTTGCCAGGGTTGAGCAACCCTTAGGTGAGGGTTGTTGGCATGCACGACCCCTTGGCCGGTGGTCGTCGGCCTCCAATCATCCTTTCCGTGTAGCAGTCTTTGGAGAAGATGCCTTTCTCCCTTATCCACATCTTCTATTTTTAATATAACCGTTAAAGTTGGTATAGTTGGTCAGGACATTAGGAGAAAGGTCACCAATTCAATACAACCAAACACGTGCAAATTGTTTTGTGTCCATGGCCACTCATGCATAAGCAAAAGGCGTGGATAGTTGATAAGTCCATATTTAAAATAGTCCATGCCTCTATTAAAATGATGTTAAATTTTTGGTAAGATCTAAATAAAGAGGGGATCGGTACTGTCCTAAATATAATGATGACGTAAGTATTATAGACTTTAAAAACTTGCCTAAATTGTACCTTTCGAAAAGCGAGGGCATGGAGGTCAGGTGATTATCTTCATTTTGCGGAATTGATCTAAGTTTTTTGTATTATATTTTGATCTCGTATTTTTTTAAAGAAGTGTTGACAGAAGCTTTTCGTGCCGGAATAGATCTCATCAGTAAATTTTAGTATTGTGACCAATGCACGGTCGTAGCATCAAGAGAGGACCTTTTTGCGCTATATAGAGACAATATGTGGCAGCAATCCTCGGTGCTCTCAGGTGATATACATCATCTCATCCTTCGTGTTCATTTGCTTCCATTTTTTTTTTATATGAAATATTTAATAATAACATTATACTGCAAATGTCACCATGCATTGATCGTATTAAATTTTGGAGTTCTTTCTCGCATAACGCAGGCATTTGACTAATATAGAAATATGCATTGTTTTAAGTGCGAATTGTCGTGACCTTCCTTAGGTTGATATTAGATACGTTAGAGGAAATTTGATGGATTGTTAAACGGAGAATGGTTCCTCTTAATAGATGGGGCTTACGCTTAACATGTGCCCTTTTAAGTCCTACTGATCATACCTTAATTTTTTCAATTAATCATTTGTTCAAGATCAAGCTAAACAGTCACTACCAACCTATGATGAGCTAGTTAGAAACTAGGGTGAGATGCAAGAGCGTACGAACCAAGGACTCACGTGTCTTGGAATTTGAGTACATTAAATTAATTTAATGCCATTTCGGTATTTTTTATGAAAATAAAAAAAAATGTTTGCGTGCGGTCTCTTCAATTTTTGTTTTCCTAAATCCTTTAATATGGGAAAGATGATAATGCATGGTGCTTGAGCGGTAAAAGATAAACAAGCAAGCCACAATAAAAGGTGCAGAGAAATAAATAACCTGAGCTGTATAGGGTAAAATTTTATAAAGCTATGTTATTAAAGCTCCGGACAAGACTCTTGTGAGCTGTAAATAGAAATTCAATATAAACTCTCCAAAATAAACCGTTGCTTAAAAAAAAAAAACAAATATGAAAACATGAGGTATTATATGAATACTAAATGAATTATTTTCATAAAATAAACTATGATATATGGATATAAGAATCTAATTGATGCTATTCAAATGTAAATGCTATTCAAATGTAATGCTATCTGCTTCAATACCCTTAAAGGCAATCCTAGGTGAAATTTTCGATGGAGATGCAATCCTAGATGAAATTAATGAAATTCTCATTAAGAAGTAGTCTGAGAATACATAAAATTTGCTTCAGAACACGGCAAATTCGAAAGGCTAAGGGCCCGGCGCGCGGCTTGACGCCGATGAGCTCCCGACTTCTTCTTCTCCCTCGTCCTCCTCTGTTCTCTCACTTCTGTCCGTGCGCAGAGAGGCAGGAAGAGGGAGATATGAGAAAATGAGAGTTTCTCGTTGTTTTCTTTCCCGAGAAAATGAGAAGAAAAATAGAGAATGTGCGGTGCAACTGTTGACCGGCAGCGTTTGGATTGGCCGTGGTGTTTCGAGATTATCGGCGATTTTTTGGACAGAGACGCTCCCGAGAGGGCACTGGCAGAGCCGGCGGACAGTTCTGTGGTAAGAGGAGATCGGCGCGTCGAAGTTATCGAACCATCCATCCCCCCCGTCCCTGCGACCCGAAAAAATGATTGGATTACTCGGTCGCCGGTTTGTCGCTGAAAGCTAATTAAAAAGGAAGTGCGAAGCGGGGTACGCCGAGGAGCGGGACAGCCACCAGCCATCATCATCATCGAGGAGGATCAATGCTGTTATTATGCTGTCTTCAAAGCACCCCACGAATCTTTTTGTAGATCCCTATCCTGTCTTAATGGTAGGCTTTCCAAAAGCTCTAGGTAACAGCACAGAAAACAAAATCAATGAGATGCCGAGACAAAAATAACTCCATTCCTGGTCAGCCTCCTGTCCCATCGATGGTAACAAATCGACTTTCTCTCAACGAAGAAGCAAGAAAGAAAAAAAAATGGTTTTAAGGAAGGTCTATTTCCAAGAAGCAATTGGGAACCCATTGCTTATGATGTGTCATCATCCATTGGCAGCTCTACAACTGATGTCAATCTGGACAGTTTTAAGTTATGTAATTATTTTAATCATTCAGCTCAAGAGAGCAGTAGCATCAAGTCGTCAAACAAATCAAATCAATTGATCAAAAAAAGTAGTCACTGGAATCCTTTCAGTGAGAATAGTCCGACGTTGGGATGTAACACAGGCCATTATAATACGATGCCTTGCAAAGAGCACTTGAATGCCCAAGTCAGGGAAGACCATTTTAGGACTCTAGAGAATTGGCAACAAGGCATACTAGACTTTCCGAGTGGATGTGGTTGTCATGAAATTTCTTTTCCTGATCCGAAAAAGTGCACTAGTGAAAGATTCATGGACACAAACTTCATGTTGAAGAATTCAAAGGCCCCTGTTCATCAATTGATAGTGATACAAATAAAGTTGATAAATGTTGATGCTGGTGATGAGATTCAATGGGAACATTTGCTTATTGGTGAAAGGATTGGACTAGGTATTGCTTTGATTAGGTCATTGGTTGAATAGATTCATGTCCTTATGCAGGTCCACATATTAGCTCAGGGAGCAAGATTCATGAATACATATGTAGATCCCGTTGCTGCATTTTTGTGTGACATTTGTCTAGTACTATGAGATATGCTTTATCACTACTTTACCGCCTAATATGCTAATGGCTAGCTAGCCATGTAAAAAGAAGTGCATGTCTAAGTTATCTATGGCAATCCGAATGTAAGCATAATTGCAGTACTTATTATAGGATGCAGTGCAACGTTGTCTCATTGAATTGCATTTACTGTTTTTTTTTTTTTTGGAGGATAATTACATTTACTGTTTATTATGTCAGAAATTTTACCCCATTTCATCGTCTTCCAAATAGGCTCTTGTGGAGAGGTCTATCATGCTTGCTGGAATGGCAAGGTCAGTTTAAAATATTTCTAAATTCTTGCAAATTAAGAATTTGTCATTGCACTAGTTACTTGAAGAGTTCCTTTATTTTCGGTTGTGAATTCCATTTTTCTGAATTGATGGAATGTGATTATATCCATTGATCCTTTTATATGATTGCTTTTAAGCAAAAGATCCTGCTTGAATATGACGTCTTTCAGTCAAAAGAAATGACAGTTAGTACTACTTTTTTGTTTTTTGGCAAACAGTTAGTACTACTTCAGTGTCCTGCTTTTGGGCTAATGTTTTAGATTTTTAGACTAAGCAACTAGTGTGTAATAGTGACATCAGATAGTATCAAAATTTGGCATTTCAACTGGGGTTGGTATCTGCCCAAAAAAAAAATAAAAACTGGGTTGGTAAAAAAAGCTCCAGAATTGGTACCTTGACATACGCACATGACTTGTTGGACCGATGCCAACCATAATACTAATCCCTCGCTGCCCATTCATGGCCTCGTCTTGCTACTTTCTCTTTTGTTATTTGGATAAGCAAAAGGAAGCTTTACTTTTGGCTCCCTTGCTACTCTGTTATTAGGTGCTGTTGAGATTCTGCTTCCATGTTTAGCTCTTCGGTAAAGAGTTGCAAGTTCTCTAGATGTAATAGAATCCTTATTGTGAAGACTGAAGATTTTTGTACAAATAGTCACAATGAATAGGCTGTTGCAAAGTCTTTTTTATATTGTTAGTTTGTGACTCAATCGAACCCCATTCATTTGGTAGAAGCACTTTAAACATTGGGTTGTTTAGGTTTATCGTTTTTATGGTTTTTTTTTTTTTTTTATGACGAGGGATCGCCAGAGATCACCATTTGAGGATCACACGACCCTTTGGTGCTCGGCAGCACTGGTGGGGCCTCGCCGCAAGCCACTATTTAGACATAAACTCTCGGGGGGCTAGCCTAGTAAATCATCCCTGGAACCTTCACTTAAGTCGCGAGCATCTAAAGATTCGAACTCGTTCCCTCAGCAATGAAGTAATAAAGCTCAACCATCATGGCTACCTACGGGTGGGTGTTTTTATGGTTTTATATACTCTTAATTATCAAGAAATGGAAAGAGAAGCAGCAGATGACTCTTTTTCTCTTTTTAACATTTTCCAAAGAATTTTATGCACTTATTATCAGTACTTTGCAGTTTAGACATTACCTCTTGCAAAATACTTGGTGATGTGCTCTTAGTATTTAAAATTCTATAATGTATCATGAGACCTAAGATAAATTCCAATGTATCTTTGAGTCTACATCTGGCTTGACTTGCAAGTTCACCAGGAGGTGGCTGTGAAGAAACTTTAGGATCAGGATCTCTTGGGTGCTCCTTTGGATATGTTCAGACAAGAAGTAAGCTATCAATAGTTCTTTCATTTGTGAATTTATCTTCCAGTTCCCTTTTTTTGCGAACAGAGTCTTCCAGATTTATTGAGAACTCAAAACTTGTACAGAATAAAACTTGGATGAACATTGTAAAGGAAAGAATAGCGCGGCTGGATAATAGACATGAGTTTCACAGTAAGACTACCTTATTACACCATGCATTCTGCATTGTCATAAATATTACAATAACACCTCACCCTTCATGCTCACCACCTGTTCGACGTTTTGCCTTGGAGATGACAATGTTGAATTAATTGATCAATTTGAGAATGCATAGGAGTGATTTGTATGTTGTTGTTCAGTATGCTAATCATATATTGCTAATTGATGTTTCATCCTTTGATGGCCTAGAGTTCTCCTTCCCTTGGTGCTTCCGTTTACTTGTTCTCAGTGAATTAAATACCGAGAGGATGGTTGAATTTTCCTCTAAACCGAGAGCCTATGGATTTATTTTTGAGCTTGAATTGTTCAAAGTGCATGTCTCATAATCGTCCACTAGTTGATGTTGAGAAATCCTCTATAACCGCAAATTGTTCATATGTTGGAGTTGTAGCTTTTCTTTCACATACTAACTAGTGCCCTGTTTTGCCTTGTTTTGCATGCATTGGATGCCCTGGAGTATTATTTATGCCATGCTTACGTGTAGGTACATGGTGGTTTATCTTGGTTGTCACCATTAGCTTGCACTATATCCATTTTAGGATCTGGTATTTGTTGAATTTGTACAATCACCACATCATAGGCTTGCTAAATATGTCTATTCTTATGGTACATGGCTCAAATTTACTGTAGTCATTGTTATTCTTGCTATACATGTTCAAAAATATGTTGATCTTTTGGCTATGAGTGTTGAACAAAAATATGTTGATTTCTTGACTATAAATACTGTGTATGTTTATAACATGCTTAAGTCATGGTTATAACTTTTTCTGTGACTTAAATTTTCTGAATTCATTTTCATGTGTCAATTTCCATTCATTGTTCAGACAACAATCGCCAAGACTTGTGTATGTGTTATCCTAGTCATATGAGTTGATGATGAAACCATGTTAATTTTCGAGGGAGATAATTATGTTGTCATGCTTTAATTGCTGAAATTTAACATGTATCCACTATACAAGTATCGTTGATCTTCATTTGAATTCAATTTGTACTCATCTTGATCGTGTGAGCGCATATACACTTGCAAGAAGATATGTTTCAAGTCCATTACTAACTAAAAAGATCATGAATCTCAACCTTTACTGTTCTGATTTTGTTTTGGATTTTGCTGACTTCATTTTGTTAATTACGAGTTGTGCTATTTTAAGACTCATTTGAGTGTGGTTTTGATAACCCATGATAATTTGACAATGTATACTTGATTTGCTAGTTATCGGTACATGTTTGGGTATTATTGGAGTGGGTAAGTTGTAAATCTTGCAAGCTTAATGAGCTGGACCTTGCAGTGAATCCTCTTGGGCATGAATTTGAATGATATTGTTGCCATTTGTTGATTGGTTTGATGGTCATTGGGTGCATGTAACTATGTGGTTCATCTCCAGTCACCTTGATACATTAGAATGATGGATTGACTCAGACCTTAATACATTAGGATGTCGCGTTCAGCTCAATCGAAGTTAGTGACACCGGAAAGTGATGAAAATAAATATAAAATGATGCTGGAAATTGAAGTGAAAATAACGAGAGTAAACATGCAAGATAACATGAATATAGGGGATAACTGTCTAAAAAAATCCAAACCAAAAGTAAATTTTTAATTTTGCCAAATAGTTTTAAATGTTAAACCTTATGACAATTTGTCAAAATTAAAATGTTTAGAATTAAATTAACTGCAAGATAATAGTTTTAGGACTTTTTAGGCAGCTTTTTCCATGATTATGCATGCCGGTAGAGGCCTGATAGGTATTATGCAGGAGAAAAATATTTGAATTCCTACTATCCATGGATCGGACAGTGGTGTTCAGCACGTTTGCAAATACTAGGGCATTAGGTTCGAACCAATGCAATGAAAAACCAACGGCGATGCGTGCAACTATTTCAATTGTAAAGGCAAATTATGGGAACAGAAACCAATTTTGGGGCAAAAAAATGAATAACTACTCCTTCTCCGGCCATGGATTGGCCTGAATAGGGGTATAAATGTGCAAAAATATGGACTACACGATGCAGATTTTTCCTTGAATGTTATGCCCACATTTATTGAAACATGGAGAACAATCGGCACAAACTGATACCGAGAAAAAGACTCAATTATGAGATTACAACGAACCCAGCATAAAGAAAATAAACCGAAAATTGAGCAAACGCAAGGACATGCATCGCATAGCGAAGGAATATAGGTTCTCACATGACTGACTCCGGGGACAACGGAGGAAGTTGGAAGCGCTGCTTCTTCTGGCCCGAGTCTCTTCGGCTTCAGAGCACGAGAGTGAGAGAATGGATATGAAATCGTGAGTGTGAGTGATTGTACACCTCCACCGAGTCTCCCACTCCCTTCCATCTTTGTTCTTATTTTCCTCATCCCACGACCTTCCCACATTCTTCTTGTCCTTTTCTCCACGTTCTGCTGAGCCACCAAATCCGTTTCCTTTCCTATCTTTTTCCATTTCCTCCATCGCTCCTTCTTTATAATGCTAGATTGGCGTCCTCCTTGTAAAACTGCCAAAAGTGTTGCTTATGTTACGGCACCATTTGAGTTCCCAGGAAGAACGAACGGGTGGAGGAAAGATCTGCAGACGAGGAATTTTGGTGTAAAACACTAAGTGAGGAGATACTCATTCAGTCATTTGTCTAGTTATGATGCAGGATTAGAAAAAAAAAATGTGAGGACCTCGTTCCTTTTGCTTTCTGTCCGAGATCTCCAGCTTTCCCGTGGACAAAATTTAATCCTTTCCTTGTCAATTTCAGCATCCCCATCATCTCAGATGCCTTGGTTACTACTTGGTTTAAAATGGTCTAAGGTGGCAAGAAATGGAGTCATACTTATTTGGCATGATCAAATGACATTTTGGCCAAAGAAATAGAGTTAGCAGAGAGTGCTTGAATTTGGGAGGAGAGAGAGAAGGGACCGAACTCGTGAGCTCCACTTTAAATGAGGGAATGAGCCTAGACTTGGTGTGAATATAGGGCTATCTATCGGGTTGATTCGAAAGGAGTTCACATCAGCCCCGTGCTTCACTTGATGAAAAATGTCTCAAATGTCCAAATGCAATAAAGAATATAAAATGGATGATTACCCCGAAAAAAAAAAAAAAAAAAAAAAAAAAAAAAAAAAGCAGCTTGTTGGCCTCCTCTTACATCCGAAAAGGAACCCCTCACTCTCTCTCTCTAGCTATAAAAGGAGATAGGAGTCTGATAATTTTTAATATTTTCGGATTTTCTGAATTTTTTAATGATTTTAGTGATTTTAATTTTTAAATTTGATTTTCTATTATTCTGGATATGGGTTCGGATTGGGTTTACCCGATCCAAATCACTGACCCAGCCCCCCTACTTGGATCCGCCCTGCGTCGGATTAAAACCAATTTTTAAAAGTATTTTCTTCCTTAAAAAAAAAAGAAAAATCTTTTTCCTCTTTTTGCATTTTATTTTTTTCATCTCCTTTTGCAGGTCTTCTTCAAGCGACGTCTTCATCCTGTGCAGGTCTTCTTCCCGAAGACACTATCATCCCACACTGATCTTCAATCAAGACTCAGCACTCTAAAAACACAGGAATGAAGACATACGTATCTCAGCATGTAATCAACGCACACTCGACGCTTGCTCTTCACCGTCTCCTTTCGCCGGACCTCCACCGTTAATTGCCGGAATAACACCACCGGCAACCACCGCAGGAATGCATAAAGATGCCCAAAAATAAAAAGAAAGGAACGTTCGGATGTGGTTGTTGAATCTTGCGGAAACGTGGTACAAATATAATTCACGAAATATAACTTTCACTATTATAATAATTTCTCACACCACATACAATACTTAGACAACTCTACACAATTTCTCTCACTCATGTGCATACATAGCACTCTCTACTCAACACACTCTCAAGACCCCTACACATACACCCACACACCCCCTTGGACTTCTTACTCACACACTCTCTTAGTTGGACACACAAATGAGGAGCAAGTTGCTCCTATTTATAGGATGGCAAGTTGGTGACTTTCCTAGCTTTCTACACTATTCTAGAAGTATTAGTATTATTTTATTATAGCCTCACAACTAGATTTCTTTGGAGAAGTCTAGAAGTGGTGCATCTTTTCTTGATGGATTTTGCTAGAACATTCTAGAGAAGGGAGAGATCTAGAGAAATCCGGAGAGAGAGAGAGAAATCTAGAGGAGAGAGATATGGAGAACTCTAGAGAAAGATCTAGAGAACTCCAGGAGAGAGAGAGGCGGTGATCTTCAACACTCCCCCTCACCGACTACTCTCTCTCGATATAGTAGCCATGTTGATATTGTTTTTGGACTCTTCAACCGTCTTCCTCCATTTAGCATATTGCGAAACTTCCTGAGTTGTGGATGGCTCTATGGCTCCATCTTCAATTGCTTCTCTTGCTACGACTTTCCATTGAGTTTTGTGATTCTTGAATTTTTGTAATGCCAATTCATTCTGTCCTTTAGTCTCCTTTTCATTCTTCTCACTCAACTCAATCTTCGTATTCGACATATCTCCTATAAGAATTTTGAGATTGGAACTCATTCGATCAAGCCTCTCATTTGTGATTTTCATTTCGTGCTTCAATCGATTCAGTCCCATCCGAAGCACTTCAATGTAGACATCTTGATCCTTTTCCTCATAAAATTTCTTCCCCTTGATCTTATTCCACCGATCCTTACACCACGGGATGTAGGGTGTAGATGGCCTCCTTTTCTCAAAGAAAACTTTCTTTTTCTCCTTTATTTGCTCATTGTCTCTTCCGATAGGATTAAGTCGGAACATCATAGTGGGCTTGAGGTCCTGAAGCTTTTGCGGCTTCTTGAACTCACATCGGAACTTCTCTAGCTCCTTTTCTTTTGCCTCGAGCTCTCGATCCTTCTGCCTTATCATCTCATCCATTTTCTTCAACATATTCTCCATCTTTGCCTTCTCAACTTTCAGCTTCTTTATTACATCTTGCATCTCATGCATTGTTGGCATTGTTAGTTGCTTCTTCGAGTTCTCCCCTGGCTTGCTCTTATTCGGGGTCGTGATGGAACTTGTCGAATTATCCAACTCAACTATACAAGTTGTTGCAAGCTCTTCTCGTTCCTTTATTGCAATAGGCACTTGAAAGTCCCATTCTTCTTCGCTTTCAATCTCCTTCTTGCAGGAAGTGATGACATTTCCTTCTTCCTGCCTGTACCAACAGAATCGAGCAATATGTCCCATCTTGCCACAAACGTAGCACCGTTTGCTACGCCTTTTGTTGCTCTTATCTTTGTCGTTGTCGTCATCACAATCTTGACGAGCTCCCCCTGGCTGATAACCCTTCTTTTTGGGTTGCCTCCACCAATCTCCATGATCTTTCCATGGTTTGCCATCTCTTGCACCTGCTCTATTTCTATTTTGGCCCTTGAACCCTCTTTTATTACTGAAGAGGGCACTTTCATCTTCCTTGATTGAGACCTTAGGGATTTGTTTATCTAAGGCCTCTTGGTTGGCCAATATATTCTCCAACTCTGTTAGAGTTGGCTCATTTGCCCATCCACGGGTGGCCGTAACAATACTTTTATACTCTGGCCTTAACCCATGAATTATTATTCTTCTCATTCTTGTCTTAGAGATGGCATTTTGAGGATCTAATTTTGAAATTTCTTCACAAATAGATTTAACTCTAGAAAAGTATTGACTTACCGTCATACTTTGTTGCGAGATTAAGAGGAGCTCATTCTCCAGGCATTGTAACTTGGCATCGTTTGTCCTCGCAAATAGCGTTGCCAAGTTATCCCAGGCCTCCTTCGGGGTCTTCGCACTCTTTATATGCTGCAATAATTCATTATCAACAGTCACGGCAAGCACGTAAAGAGCCTTACCTGACTTGACGTTCCACTTTCTTAAATCACTATCATTTGTGGGTGGTGTGGTGTTGTTGCCGCCAACAATATCCCATAAATCTTGTCCAAGCAAATAATACCGCATGCGGGTACTCCAATTATTATAATTAAAGTCATTGAGCTTCTCCATCCCGTTCACCGAACTCGAAAAATCCGCCATGGTGACTTGAGTATAATGCCTCGCACTATACCAAGTAAGCCTGGTCCCGGACCAACCGACTTCACAATCCCAGATTGTGTAGTGGCAGAACTCCGACGTCCTTCGCTTCTTTGCTCCTTGGCTCGACGATCCCTGATCGCCTTGCTCACTTACAATGGTCCCCGACCACTATCTTCGCACGGCGTCCAACGACCTGCTCTGATACCACTTGTTGACTCTTGCGGAAATGTGGTTCAAGTATAACTTTCACTATTACAATAATTTCTCACACCACATACAATACTCAGACAACTCTACACAATTTCTCTCACTCATGTGCATACATAGCACTCTCTACTCAACACACTCTCAAGACCCCTACACATACACCCACACACCCCCTTGGACTTCTTACTCACACACTCTCTTAGTTGGACACACAAATGAGGAGCAAGTTGCTCCTATTTATAGGATGGCAAGTTGGTGACTTTCCTAGCTTTCTACACTATTCTAGAAGTATTAGTATTATTTTATTATAGCCTCACAACTAGATTTCTTTGGAGAAGTCTAGAAGTGGTGCATCTTTTCTTGATGGATTTTGCTAGAACATTCTAGAGAAGGGAGAGATCTAGAGAAATCCGAAGAGAGAGAGAGAGAGAAATCTAGAGGAGAGAGATATGGAGAACTCTAGAGAAAGATCTAGAGAACTCCAGGAGAGAGAGAGGCGGTGATCTTCAACAGTGGTCGTAGTAAGAATGAAACAAGACTGATATCCACTCTAGAGGCTAGCAAATCAATCGATAGTAATCAACCTACATCCACATATTCCCAGATTTGAACAAGATCACGGATAATTTTCTGCTTGTGCCCTGAGGCATTTAATCAAACAGGTTATGTGCATTTCATCCGCGATGCCCATATCCAGTTCCAGAACAAACGGCTCATTCTCGACCATCACAAAAGATGTAAACCTATTTCGGATCAATACACGTTCGAATTGCAAACATCACGAAGAAGTTACAGCAACCCAAAATCGATGGAGATGGCGTTCGGCTGCAATGGACGTCAACTAATGAGAAGGCTCAACTTCTCCAGAAACTTTACCTTTTTCATCCTCTCTTTTCTCGTTCTTCTCTGGCTTCTCCTTTCTTTCCAGCGAAGCTCTCCTGAAACCTCCAATGGCCGACGTCCCTTCTTCTTCTCTCTCTCTCTCTCCTCTTTCCTTCTGTTTTCCTCTCGAGCTAAACCCTCAGCCAGCCTATCCTCCCCTCTCTGTTGTGCGTCGTCTCCATCTCCTCTCCCATTAGAAAGACTCCAGGATCTCCAGACATTTCCTCGTCAAGCACCGAATTCATAGCCTCTCTCACAGTCATCATCTCTTTCGCCGCAGTAGCGTAGCCCTGAAACTGGTTCGCCGCCGTGGCGCGCAACTCTTCCGCAGCCTCTCTTTTTTAAGAGCACAGCATCCGAGCCTCCGGCGGCGGCTTCTCGTCTCAGAATCAACAACATCTCGCGCTCTCAATACTCGAACTCTCGAGCTCGCTCTCGCCGCCAGATAACTACTATTAGCAACGTCGCCATGCGCCGATCAAGAGAAGGGAGACTCTGCGCGACTAGGAGAACTCTGAACTTTGAGAGCGCCGTCGTAGCCGAGTAGGCGGCGACGAGAGAGCGTTCGAGAAGAAGAAGGAAGGAAAGAAGCTCTTGAAGTCGAGGTGGAGATGGTGATCAGGTGGAGGCCTCGACCACTTTGAGATTTCACGCCTCTGCACGTTGAAGAGGAAGGTGGTGGGGCCCAAAGTCAAAAGTTTGACTTTGGGCACACACCTACCTATAATAATACGAAGATTTCCCTTCGGTGTGAAGCTTGCCGAATAAAGGAGCAGGTGGGCCCAGGTCAACAACTTTGACCTGGGCACACCCATAAAAACAGAAGTGTTGCTGCCGCACGTCCACGAGAGAATCGAAGCATCGTTGATGTTTGAGTGCCGTGGTTTTTTTTTTTTTGTGAGAGACATTTATAGGTATTGGTGTAAGAGTTTTTCTAATGTGAACTACATTATTTGATATTGTAATTTACTATTCTTACAGCTACCGTAAAACAAGGCTGGTCTAAGGTGAGATAAAATGTTTCTTAATTAGTCTAATATGGGGCTGGCTAATGTGGGCCGAGTTAAACCTAGTCCGTAATGAGGGGGTTTGGCTGAAAACTCTATAAATAGTACTCAAGTCTCTTCTTTAACCCTAATTCTCACGTGTATCCTCACATAAGGAGCATTTACCTAATGCTAAACATGAGGGGGGCCGCCTCATTGAGCCGGTGATACGGAGAGCAATAGAAGAGAATGACTTGATGCGTGGATTCCCTTGATATGTGGGCAATCCCTTTTTTGCTTTCGTTTTTTATTCAATGGATCTCAAAACAGGTGCGTTAATCTTTCTGCTCAATTATGCATATTCTTATTCTGGTTATGGAGATCTTTGGGTTACGCAATTTGCGTCCAACATGTGGTATCAGAGCAACCATAACCCTAGAACTCAAACGTATAAGATTTTTGCCATAATTTGTGATTTTCGTGATTTTTAACTATATAAAAATAAAATTAAATCACAAATTTCGACTGGGCTTGACGAGACAAGAAGAACCGTAGGCGGTGCGTCACTGGGGGAGGCCGTACGCGCCCCACGCGCGGCCACGCGCCGGTGGTGCGTTGAAGACGCGCCCCACGCACCTCCACACGCGAGGCGTGTGCGTGCGACGCACGTGGGTGCTGACGTCATGATGACGTCAGTGACCTGGATCCGATCCTCGCGCGTGCGCCGCATGCGGGGTGCTAACGTCACGATGACGTTAGCGACCCGAATCCAATCCTCGCATGTGAGCCGCACACGGGGTGCTGACGTCACGATGATGTCAACAACCCGGATCAGACCCAATTAGCGGCCGACCCGACTCGACCCGTTGACCTGACCGACCCAGTCAACTGTTGACCAAACCGGTCAATCAGTCGGACCAGGCAACTGGATCGGGCGGTCAAATCGGTTTTAACAAGTCAATTACGTACGCGCGTGGGCTCCATGCGCCGCGCACTTAGGTGGCGCGTGCGGGCTCGTGGAGCGTCCGATCGCCGCGTAGATGGTGTCCTTAAGTTCGTATGATCATCCTCGACGTCGTGGTGTATTTAATTTACATGTTTGATAATTTTATGAATACAAAAATACATACGGAACCTTAAATATATGTATTTTTAGTGTTTTTTTTTTTTGCGTATTTTTCTTATATTTTCTATGATTTTGGAAATATAAGTGTCGGGTTACAGGTATGTTATCACATAAACATTATAATGGTATGATTCATTAATAAAAATTAAACTTTATTGTGAACTGAAGCTGGTTTAATGAGATACAACCATTATGGGATAGTAATTGAGTTATGTATTGATTATAAAATTTTTGTTGTTTAATTATACTCCTTTACATACTGGTAATCTTTAAATGATAGACACCTTAAGAAATCGTGATCAAACTAATTGTACTAATTAAAACATTTCCTTAATGTAGGTAATGCATGTCAATTAAGTTACCGCATATTGTACACGAACTCATCTGGTCAGTTGTTAATGTCTATCAAGTTGAATATTTTTTATGGTTAAGGAGTATGACAACATTTATGCAAAGTAATAGTATCTACTGTTAAATTTTATATATTTAGTTCTTTGGTTTGACTCAATTAATCGGCCACTGATTAATTACAATGATAATTTGTTACTTAAAAATTGGCTAATAAATTAGTTGTTGGCCTTGGAGTTATTTTTTTGCCTTATGAGCTAATGAATGATAATGGATCAGCTGTCTAGCTTGTCGATTTGGTGTACCCTGTATTACTATTATGTTAATTTGTAAGAGATATTTTAGATCAACATTCTTTTAATGTTGTTCTAGTAATCAGTAATCGGGGTGCACAAGAGATGATTGCTTCTATGTTATGAGAAATTTTTTGTGTTGCTGTGATCGTTGATCTCATTAGAATCTGTTTTTCAGATTCGTTATATATATGTATAATAAAGATTTTATTAATGAACAAAGTAATATAATTAGCATAATATGTGATTTTGGTGATATGCTGCCCCTATCATTAAAGTTAAAATCACATGTATATGGTGTATGTGAGGAGTAAAGCTTATATCCTTAGTATGAGAGAGTTTCAAGGATTCAATTGAGTAGTGACCACAAAAGTGGCACGTTTGATTGTGTTTAAAAAATTTCAGTCTCGTATGATGATTGTGATGTCTCCTGGTCTTAAGCGTAGTCATACTCCCAAAAGAGGTGATTGTGTATTAGTTCATGGATGGATACATGATAGTGTGGTAGATGAATGACTGATTCTAGTGATTCATATGCCTAAAGGTGATGAATTCACGAAGAATTGGAATATATTCTCATAACCGCTATCATGTGGGGAGTGTATAACTACATGTTATATATTCTGCCCAAATGTGATTATATGATTATACGTGTAACTCTCTGGATGTGTACTTGTACGTCAAGTTACACGGTACTCATATGATGCTAATTATATACATTACTTATCTTTTCAATTACATTTTCTGTAATTAATAACTCCACTATTATTGAGGTTTTTACTATTTCATTAAGTTGTAGACATATGATTTATTACTTGAAAAAAGAGCAATTGAATTTGCTTACTGTCCATGAAGCGTTCCATTCTGAAACACTTGAAAAGAGGTTTGCTTATGGACTGCACTGCTATAAGATGATAGAAGTCTTAGTTGCTTGAAATTATGTCTTGTCTAATATTGAAATTAAGATACATCTGCAAAGATTGTGTTTAAGTCATAATGACATATACATCTCATATATGGTTAAAATGTTGTTTTTGAAAGTTTTTTATTTAAGGAAAATGACCGAGATAAAGAATAAAATAATTACAATTAGTCTTAAAAGGTTATCAGGCTTAATAGTGATCATGAGTATTTTGGCAAGTAGGACAATGCAAAATAGCTTAAAGAGTCATTTGTCAAATACTTGGTAGATTCTGATGTGGTAACTTAATTACTATACCTAAAAATCCTAACAAAAAGATTTGGCCGAAAGGCATAAATGCACCATATTGAACATAGTGATGAGTATGATTAGTAAGACTAATTTATCTAATCTTTTGTGGGCTAATATTTTGAAAGTAACATTTTCACATACAAAAATAGTTTCATAAACTTCTTTTGAGTTATAAACTGGACATAAATTACTTGAATCATATGAAATTTAGAGTTGTCATGTAAAAGTAAGGTTATCTAATTCAATATTAAGTGCATTGGAATTCAGATCCACTCGGAATTATTTTGAATCTTATCTAGATTATTAAAGGAGTATTGATTTTATGACTCTAAAGAAGATGCAAGAATTATGGAATCACATACTCTAAAGTTTCTAAAGATTTACGTAATTGTAGAGAATAGCTGCTATCAGACTATTAAAGATAATAGTATGATGGAAGTTACTGTGTTTTTGTCTTTACCTATACAAATAATTATGGAATTTCCTGTACCATAGACTAAACTTGTTGAGGTTTAAGGTACTATTCTTGATATAGTTTATAATGAAATTTCTTAAACTCCTCAAGTACAGAATGAAGTGGTTGCAGCTTTATTAAGAAGATTTGTTAGGGAAAAACGATCAGTTATACCATCAGACTATATAATCTATTTGTGAGAGCATGATTACAATATCCACTATATGGTTGATGTAATGACATATTTATAAATGTCGTTTCTTATTCTCAATCAAATATATGATTAGATGCCATAAAAGGCGATATACAATCTATGAAACATCATAGTGTTTGGAAACTAACTCACTTGCCTAAAGATCATAAGTTCATTAGTTGCAAATTGGTGTACAAAACTAAAAAAAATTTAAAGAAAGATTGTGGAATTTAAAGCCAAATTGGTAGTTAAAGTTTTCACTCTAAAAGATGGGTGGATAGTTAATAGTGAAAAAATAAGTATTTCTTTATAGTATTTTTAAAGATTCTTTCAGAGTGAACGTGGCATTAATAATTTATTTTGATATGGAGTTATGCCAAATAGATACAAAATCTATATAGTGTAACTGGATGATTTTGTAGCAGATGTTTCAAGTAAACTTGTGTGTAGACTGAAAAGTCTTATTCATAGTTTTAAGCAAGTTTTCAGACAATATTATTAAAGTTTCATAGTGTTATTATTTTGTTCAATTGAGAACAAAGTAATTCAATATATTGCAAGGTCAGTAGGAGGGAATTTATTTTTTTCTCATACTCTATATACATGATATTTTGCTTACAAGTTGTAATATTGAGACATCTTATATCCTTTGTATTGAGGTCTGTAAAGATTATTTTTTTCCATATTATATTAGATTTTCTCGAAGGACATTTGCTGATTATATATTGGAAATATTCAATATACATCATTGCAAGCCAGGAATTGCTCATGTTGTTAAGGGTGATAGACTAAATCTATCATATTGTCCTTATTTAGATATTGAGAAAATTTAATTAAAGAGATAAGTGTTCCAGAAGTCCTAAAACTTGTCACGAAAATGCATTTCAGTCCTAAAACTTGCAAAAAGTGCATTTCAGTCTTACAACTTGTCAAAATGTTTCAAACAAGTCCTAAAGTCGACGCCGTCTAATTTCTTAATGGAAAAAGCTGACGTGGCCCATGCGTGGCTTTTTTTAATCGTTTCTCTCTCCTCCGTTGCGAATAGTTTAAAAAAAAAAAAGCCACGCATGCAGAACAACGTCGTCTCCTCCTTTCTCCTTCGCCACGACGCCGTCTCCTCCTTTCTCCTTCGCCACGACATCGTATCCCCCTCCGTCTGTACGTCTTCTTCACTGTCGTGTTCTCCCTCCCCTCTCCATCTTTACGTATTCTTTCGCTTTCCGAGTATCCCCTAAGCCCCAAATCGAACTCGTCTGAACCCTAAGCCCCAAATCGAATTCATTTGTACCCTAAGTCCTAAATCGAATTCGTTCGAACCCTGAGTCCCAAATTTGATGATTTGCGGTTCTCTTGCGATTTGGGTCCTCATCGACCTCGAGTTCGATGCTCGTCGTGAGTTTGTGTTCTTTCCTTCCTTTGACGATTGCGAGTTCGTGTGAAGACCTCTTTGCGGGAGTCTGGAAATCTCAGCGGTGAAGCGATTGGCGTCGAGGACGACGGCAAGGTCAACAAAGACGATGGTGACTCCTCCTCACGCAAGTATCGCTCTATGCATTATAACATTTGGGTATCTCATGGTAATGCTACGATTTTTTTTGTTTTGCAAAGGTGCTTTAATGTCTGCATTATGTAAAACGATGTCAGTTAGCGTCCTCATTTATTTATTATTTGGAGTTCAGAGAGCTCGAGTTTGACACACATCAACTTTATGTTCTCTTCTTTGATGATTGCGAGTTCGTGCAAAGATATGTCTTGTGGGCATCTCGGCGTCTCAACGGCGGGGAGATCAGCATCAAGGACGGCGATGGTGACTCCTTATGCAGGTATCACTCTCTACATTATAGCATTTGGGTATGTCATAGTAATATTACCATTTTTTTTTGTTTTGTTTTGCAAAGGTGTTTTACTCTCTACATTATAGCGGCGTTTTATTCTCTGGGTTATGGTTGCTTTGCATTTTCTAATTCTTGCGATAAATTATAACATTGCAGCAAATTAGAACATTGCTCTCACTATTGATCATGTAGTTGCATTGTGGTTGTAAAACGGATTATGCTAATTTACTATTTCTGTATTGATTTCTAGTCTTTTATAAAAATATCTTCAATTTAGAACTTGAACATTGCTTCAATAATTTGATGGTTGAAAGTGCTCTGCCTTTTGTTTCTGTTCCCTTGTAGGTCCAATGGCCGAGAACAAAGTTTATGTCACTGTTCGCTATGGAGGTAAATTTAAAATTGGCCCACCATTGGAATACATAGTTGGAAGGGTTGATGTTGCTGAAATAAGTTTAAGTAAGCCTTCACTGTCTAGTATAATTGAAGCTATTGAGGCTTTGGGTGTGTGTAGAGTAGAGAAACTCTTTTACAAAGTTCCTGGAAGTAAGACTCTTGTAGACGGAGTAACTTTTAGGTATTTATGGGATAACGCTGATGTGATGAATCTATTTTATCATCATTTGTGCTCTGAAGATATTACGCTATATGTTGAGCACGTTGATAATGAAAAGGTAGGAGCTGAGATGGGGGGTGTTGAGGTGGAAACTAAAGGTATGTCTAATGTGATTAGGAATACTGTTAATGATGGGAATCGGGCTGAAGTTGCCAATAGGGATCTAGATGAGGAAGAGGATGATGATGCACATAATTTGGTGGATATGGAACAGTCGAGTGATGATGATGACTTTGAACTGGTTGATGCAAGGAAAAAAATTAATTGAATTTTCAGCAAGACATAGGCTCCAAATTTTAAATTATAGTGAGGCAACTAGTACTTTTTAATCACTGATTGTGGATGAGGCTCAATCATTAGATGATTCTGGGTACGAAACAGAGTATGCTAATTCAGATGAGGAAGACAGTCTTCAATCAATTTTAAATGATGAGGGTGGTGAAGAGGTTGATGTTATTTCAAGGAAGAGAAGTAGGTTCCCATCATATGATCAAAGTGGTATAAATCCAGAATTTATTGTTGACATGACATTTGAGGATGCAACTGAGTTTAAGAATGCAATTTTGAAGTATTCTGTGGCTGACCAAAGAGCAATCAAATACACTAAGAACACAAAAAGTGCTGTAAGAGCCAGGTGTGGCCAGAAAAATTGTAACTGGATGATCTATGGTGCTCTTGATAGCAAAACTGGGTTATTTCATTTGAGAAGGTATGTAAATTAGCATATATGCAATATCACTTTCGAGAATAAGAGAGTGTCTAGCACTTATTTAGCTAAGCACTTCATGAATCTCATTTATGCAATGCCTAAAATCAAAGCACCTGAGTTAAAGAAATTAGTTAGAGAACAACTTGGAGTAAATGTCACTTTCAGTCAGTGTAGGAGAACAAAGCTGAAAGTATTGAAGGAACTGCAAGGCAATTACAAGAAGGAATATGCACAGATGCACGACTACTTGGGAGAGCTTTACACTGCAAGCCCTTCAAGTAATTTTAAATTAAAAGTTGAAAGGCCATTGCCAAATTCTCTACTAGTATTTGATAGAGTTTACATTTACTTTGATGCTTGTAAAAAAGGTTTTTTGGCTGGATGTAGAAAGATCATTAGATTAGATAGATGTTTTTTGAGGGGTTTGATCAAGGGTGAGTTGTTATGTGCCGTCGGAAGAGATGGCAACAATCAAATGTATCTAGTGGCATGGGCAATGGTAAGAATCGAGAATAAGGACACATGGACTTGGTTTATCGAATTGTTGAAGTCAGACCTCGATATGTGTAATGGTGACGGATGGGCGTTGATAAGTGATCAACAAAAGGTATGCTTTTTTTTTTTTTTTCTGTTTTCATTTGTAAATTGATTATGACATTACAATGTTTTTCTTTCTGTTTTCATATATATTTTCTTTTTTTGATAATTGTTAGGGTCTCGTCCAATCTGTAGCTGAATTGTTGCCAAATGCAGAGCATAGGATGTGTGCAAGGCACATTTATTCCAACTGGGGTAAAAAATACAAAGGAAAACAGTTGCTAAGGCAATTTTAGAGATGTGTCAAGAGCAATAATATGTCAGATTTCGAGATGCATAAACAGAGGTTGAAGGAACTGACTCGGGAAGGTCATGATGTCTTATTCCGTATTTAGCCAAAACATTGGTGCAAAGCCTTTTTTGACACCGACATTAAATGTGATGTCGTTGATAATAATTTGAGTGAATCGTTCAATGGTAGGTGTGTGGAAGCTAGGTGTAAGGCCATTGTGAGTATGTTGGAGGATATTAGAATCATGGTTATGAATAGAATGCATACTCAGAGGGATGGATATGCTAGGTGGACTAGAAATTACGGTCCAAGGATTATGCGTAAGTTACATGAGAATACATCTGCTAGTAGGTATTGCCATTTGATATGGAATGGAAATGAAAGATATGAGATTACAGAAGGTGGTGACAAATATGTTGTTGATTTGAATTTAGAAACTTGTTATTGTAGAGCTTGGGAACTTAGTGGAATTCCATGTTGTCATTCCATTTGTGCAATACACCATAAGAGAAATGATCCGACCGACTATCTAGCCGAGTGCTTCAACAAGGAAAAGTATCTAAGTGCTTATCAATTCATGATGCCTACAGTGAGAGGACATAAATTTTGAAATAAAACCAATAAAGAAACTCCTCAACCCCCACCAATGAAGAACATGCCTGGTAGGCCAAAAAGGAGTAGAAGAAAGCAACCGATTGAGCTTGTAAGAGGTGATAGAATGACTAAAGAGGGTAAGCAAATGACTTGTTCTGCTTGCAAACAAATTGGACATAATTGCAAGGGATGTCCTTTAAAAAAAGTATTTTCTCAACTAACTGATCATCTTAATGCTGGGCATGTCACTTTAACATGTTGTTAATCAATACTTAATATGTGCTTCTCAGGCCAATGCTGGGGCCAATGTATGTACATCCAATGCCAGGGCCAATGTACGTATATCCAATGCTTAGGTCTGTACATCCAATGCTCATACCAATGCAAGTACAGCTTAAGCTTATGCTCAATCTCAGGCTAATTCCACTGGTCCAAGGCTCGGAAGAAGACAAGTAAGTTGTCATCTAACCATTATTGTAAGTTTTGTATATGAAGATTCCAATTTAGTAATTTTGAATATATATTCAGGTTAAAGCTAAAGCAACGACAAGCGTAACTGAAGGAGGATCCGAAAGCCATGCTAATGCTTCTGCAAATGCCAATTCAATAGGAGACAATAGTGGGCATGTTAATGCTTCTGCTCAGGCTAGTGCAGATGTAAGAGAATATAGTGCTCGTGCAAATGTAAGAGAATGTAGTGCCACTACTTCTGCTCATGCTAGTGCTGATGTTAGAGGATGTAGAGGTGAGGTCAATGCTTTTGGTGAAGTTCATTCGGATCAAGGGGAAGGTAATGCACCGGCCAATATAATGGCTAAGCATAGATGTGAAAAAATTCCAGTGAGTAATACCTCAATCCCCAAGTATACATGTATTGTGACTACGTTCTCATGTTGAATGAATTTTCTATTATTTCAGTTTAAAAGACCTACCATTGAAAATTGCATGATACAGAGAGAATCACAAGCCAAGAGGATGAAAATGATAGGGTTGGGTGTTGACGCAAATCCTATGACAAACCTTCATATTCGCAAGGTGAGTAATATTTTTACATTTTTATAATAGCAATTACTTATCTCCTTAAGCTAAGAGGATACTAATTCTTATGTAGCCTAATACAATTGGTGCAAGAATCGTTAACCTACCGGGGAAAGGGGTAGTCACAAGAGCTACGTCAACAGTAAAGGTGCATTCCCAAGTTAGTGCACAACCTCAATCATATCATATATCAGCAGCTCCTCGAAAACAAATTGCGGTGACGCCGAAGCCACTATTACAACCCAAGGCCACTTCACAACGTCAGTCATATCATGCAACAGTAGCTCCTCCAAAGCACGTTGCAATGAAGCCAACGACACTATCACAACCTCAGGCCAGTTCTCAAGCTCAATCATCTCAAGTTACAATAGTTCAGAAGCATCTTGGTTTAAAGCGAAAGGCACCATCACAACCCCAGGTAAGTTCCCAACCTCAATCATCTCGTGTAACATTACCTCCTCGAAAACATGTTGCGCTGAAGCGCTAAAGCCACTATCGTAACCTCAGGCCAATTCCAAAGCTCAGTCATCTAAGGCTACAATAGTTCAGAAGCGTCTTGGTTTAAAGCGAAAGGCACCATCACAACCCAAGGCAAGTTCCCAATCTCAATCATCCCGCGCAACATTATCTCCTCGAAAGCATGTTGCGATGAAGCCAAAGCCACTATTACAACGTCAGGCTCAGTTATCTCAAGCTACAACAACTCCTCCAAAGCCTATCGCTGCGAGACCATATATAAGGAAAAGCGCCAGAATTCTGAATCAAGTGAAGGCTCAACCTACTGGACCACCGGAGACCATCATATTGGATTGATATGTCTGCTGAAATTGGTGTTGTTAGGTGAATGTATATCAATTATTAGCTGGTTTTTTGTATGAGATGTGTAGCGTTTGTGCATAGAACCTTTTCTGCACTGAAAGTGCATATTTTGTTGAACAGAACCTTTTGTGCACTGAAAATGTAAGCATGTTGCTTTGTCAATGAATCGTGTTTCAACAAGTTATGTGGGATGCTTGGTTTTGGTTTTGATAATGCGCGAAAGTGATTACTCTTCAGGATTGTTAATAGGTAATTACTGAAATTGGTCATGCAGAATTTTCATTCTTCCAATACTTTTGTCATCTTTTTTCCCATACATTTTTCTCGAGTTCCTCGAGGGCATTAATGGTAACCGATACCACCACCTCTTATTGCTAATTTTTCATTTTATATGATGGGCTTTTGCTGTACATGGTCTCGTGGCCCGCATTGGATGATTCATGGAAGATTTGATTAGGTAACTTATGTATTGGAGCCGACTGCTTTGATTTCACTTAATTTTTTACACATTCCATTTGAGGCAAGCTCGTTATTAAAATCATGAAAAATCACCAATTAACAATCTCGATTGCATAATAAGGGAGTTGTCACCATTTTCTGAAGTTCCAAATTTATTCTGGTGGCAATAGCTCATGTAGTGCTATTGACAAGCACACAAATCAAGCAACATTTTGCAATGCTATAGTAATTTCTCACATGGCAAGCAACCAGTCTTGCAAACTACAAACTCACATCAGATTTCATTCCCATCTCAATTATCCACAACTAGTGTTCAAATTTACAAACTTAGATAGAAGGTACTATGGAAGACTTAGAAATTTTCCACCAACTTTCACATTATATATAACCAATACAGTGATATAACACATGCATAGAATGAATGCTGATTGATATAACATCTTTCCTTTTTTTACTTGTGCAAGCTCCTCCTTTAAATGTCTATTTTTCGCCTTTTGAGTCTTCATTTCAGCTAGCAATGAGCTCACCTCGACTCCGTCACCCCTCGATTGGCTTGATTTAGACAATGTTTGATTTCTTTCAAGGAGCTCAACTATCATGTCCCTCACATGATTTGGTATCTTTGGATCCACCCACATGAAGAAATTGCGGTAACTTGGACTATCAAACTTTGCACATCCATGGAACCTTCTTCCTGCGTTTTTCTTTGTCTTTGCCATAAGAATCGGCGATTGAAGGCCACAATAACATGTTGGCTCCGAGTTGACCTCATTAGGAGTTACGCTACTTGATGCAGATGTTGCCGCCCTCATTCTTCTGGGCTTCGTATTATAGAAACCTAATAGAAGTATATTAGCTATATTATGATTCCTTCATAACGTTTTCATATTAATAACTTCTGCATAATGCAATGTGTTTACTTGAGAGATTTAGGAGATGTTTTCAATCTCCAAAAAACATCTCTTTTTTTTATATGCGCTGGATGAATAGACAACCATAACTTATTTTTGCATCAATATTCTAATTTGTCACTAGTATTGGAGAATGGAAAACAACAAAACGCTATAATGCAGAGAGCGATACCTACGTGAGGAGGAGTCGCCATTGCCGTCGTTGACTCTGTCATCGTTCCCGACGCCAATCACTTCGTCAAAGGAAGGAAATAACACAAACTCACGACGAGTGACGAACTCGACGTCGATGAGGACCCAAATCGCAAGATAACTGTAGATTGTCAAATTTGATTTGGGGCTTAGGGTTCAGACGAAATCAATTTAGGGTTTAGGGTTCGGATGAGATCGATTTGGGGCTTAGGGTTCGAACGAATTCGATTTGGGGTTTAGGGTTCGGACGAGATCGATTTAGGGCTTAGGGTTCGGACGAATTCGATTTGGGGTTTAGGGTTCGAACAAGATCGATTTGGGGCTTAGGGTTTGGACGAATTCGATTTGGGGTTTAAGGTTCGGACGAGATCGATTTGGGGCTTAGGGTTTGGACGAATTCGATTTGGGGCTTAGGGGACACTCAGAATAAAGAAA
Source organism: Eucalyptus polyanthemos subsp. polyanthemos (assembly GCA_017140185.1). Classification (NCBI taxonomy): domain Eukaryota; kingdom Viridiplantae; phylum Streptophyta; class Magnoliopsida; order Myrtales; family Myrtaceae; genus Eucalyptus; species Eucalyptus polyanthemos. The sequence continues at coordinate 31,751,246 of CM029458.1, forward strand.
GAAGAAGTAGAGACAGAGGGGGGGGGGAGACGATGTCGTGGTGAAGGAGAAAGGAGGAGACGGCATCGTGGCGAAGGAGAAAGGAGGAGACGGCGTCGTGGGGAAGGAGAAAGGAGGAGACGACGTCGTTCTACATGAGTGGCTTTTTTTAAAAAAAAAAACTATTCGCAACGAAAGAGAGAGAAACGATTAAAAAAAGCCACGCGGGAGCCACATCAGCTTTTTCCGTTAAGCAATTAGACAGCATCGATTTTAGGACTCGTTTGAAACATTTTGACAAGTTGTAGGACTGAAATGCACTTTTTGCAAGTTTTAGGACTGAAATTTATTTTCGTGACAAGTTTTAGGACTTCTGGAACACTTATCCCTTAATTAAATGGTGTACCTTGTGTCAGTGCACTTAAAAGTATAATTTATGCTCGAATTTGCACTAGACTAAATATCGTCTTTGTGACGGGATTTCTAGGAAGATATTAGTCAAATCCAGGACGCGATCACTAGGTTGCTACAAAGAAGATTTTAAGGTACTTAAATAATATAAGAGATTATATGCTAATTTACAGGTATGTTCAATTCTTGCAGCTAGTAGAGTATTTATATGTAAACTTTGATGGCTGTTATGATGACATAAAATCAATAACAGAATATATATTAATGTTAGTAGGAAGTGCAGTAAATAAGGTTCTATGTTATCTTCTACTATGTAAGTAGTGTTAATAATATTCTTTTAGGCTGTTACTTGAGCTATTAGGCTCCAGAATCTCATGACGGAGTTGATTATTTTAATTTTATGGATAGACCCATACGGTTGTATTGAGATAACAAATTTGTAGTAATATTTATTTACTACAAAGGTCTTAATGGGTCCAAATATATGGTGGTCAAAATGTTTGACCAAAAGCAAACAGTACAAAAATGTGACGTTTTAATATAACATATTTTCACAAATGATGTGGTTGTAGATCCACTAACCAAAGGCCTATGCCCGTGTGTATTTGAGCGACATGTCGTTAGCATGGGCCTAGGAGCATAATGAGATGTTGTTTTTTTTTTTTTTTGGTCAGTCCTACTCTATGCCTATGTTACACTCACTCGCAGACTTGTGCCCTGCCTCTTGCGGGCGTGGGAGTCACAACCCACCCTCGAAACTTACGCGTCCCTATCCCCATCCCCCCCTGAGAATGTGGGGATTTGAACCCCTCACCTTCCCCTTCCATGTTGGAAGGGTGGCCACTGGGGCGAACCCCCAGTGGTTTCATGATGTTGTTGTTTAGTGAGAGCTATTTTGGCTTTACTCTGATAAATGTTTCATCTGTGTTCGTTACACTTTATAACGGTTTGATATGTATCAACTTTTGCATTCAATAAAATATTTTGAATGTGTTGTTATTATGTTGAATACATATCGATAAAGTCTCAAGGTACTGTATAAACCTTGAGTGAAGGCTAGGGGCATTCGGTTATTAGCCTTGTCCATATGTCTTGTTATACATAAAGAAAGGTTAATCATAAGGATAAGACATATGTGGGTTCATTGGAATCATAAAGCATTTTCTAATGGCACAAGTTTTTGTGACACCTAAGGTAAGAGAATGATGACTGATAAACGGGATCTCTCTATGAGAGATGTTATCTATTTGACACACTACCATATTGAATCCATGTCAATAAAGTTAAGAGCATTCGTGACCATGGAAGGCTCTGTGTGTATACATGCAGTTACCGCCATGATTCGGTGTTTAAGACTTTATGGGATATGATTGACTATTAAGAATTATCTCTGGACCAATGTGCGCACATAATGTATGATTTCAATTAATACAATCCAAGTGGGAGAATGTAAGAGTTTTCCTAATGTGGATTACATTAATTGATATTGTAATTTACTGTTTTTATGGCTACCGTAAAATAGGGCTGGTCTAAGGTGAGATAGAAAGTTTTTTAATTAGTCTAATATGGGGCTGACTAGTGTGGGCCGAGTTGAGCACAGCCTGTAATGAGGGGGCCTGGCTGGAAACTCTATAAATAGTGCTCAAGTTTCTCCTCTAACCTTAATTCTCACATGTATCCTCATTTAAGGGGCGTTTACCTAACGCTAAACGTGAGGGGGGGCCGCCTCATTGAGCCAGTGATACGAAGGGTAATAGAGGAGAAGGACTTGATGCGTGGATCCCCTTGATATGTGGGTAATCCATTTTCTGCTTTCGCTTTATATTCGATGGATCCCAAAATAGGTGCGTTAATATTTCTACTCAATTATGCATATTCTTGTTCTAGTTATGGAGATCTTTGGGTTGTACAATTTGCGTCCAATAGTTGGGTGCTTGGCTTTGGGTTTTCGTGTTTTTCATGCGACAAAACTTATTCGTGATTTACATCCAAGAAAGATTGGTGCGTTATTGGTTATAATTGGGGCTTGGGAAACACCGAGAGAGTGTTTGAGTGACTTGAGTGTCTAATCTCCTTATATCGCTTGATTTATAGTGAAATTCGCTGCTGCTCTTCCCGTGGACATAGGTTTTTACAACCGAACCACGTAAATCTGATGTCCGATTTATTTTTTTCTCTGTCTATATTATTGTTCAATCACTCGCCCTATCGCAAAAGTTCCATCGTTGAACCAGGTGGAAGAATGAGAGTTTCTTTGCGTTTTTATTACTCTATGTTTTGCGCGTGAGGAAACAGTTGAAGTCTACGGTGAAACGTCAATCTCTTGGGTCATTTGCTTTGGCTTGCTTTCCTGATCTCTGCTCTATTCAGTCTTTTATCTTGCGATTATGAATGTGGAATGTGTATTGGAAGATAAAGGTGATTGGTAATGACCCGAAGAGGGTGATGTGGTTGATGATGTCTCATTGGCGGATATTGGCGATGGCGTTAGCAGTGGCTACGATGTGGGTCTGCTGGCATATGTAGGCTATCAAGTGTGATATTTAAGTCGTTCTCGATTTTAAGTCTGAGAGCGTTGATGGTTGAGCCGTGCTTGTTCTGGAGTTGATGTTTAGCTTTGGGAATGAACTTTGCAGCAGTAGATAAAAACGTCAGTAATATGTTGGGGATTCAAAGTGGAAAGACTAGGCTAGAAAGAAATGGGCTTGGTGATTTTCTATTTGAATGGGCCAATTAAAGTCCATGGCCCAGAAAGGAGAGCGTACGTCAGCCCATATTTGGACCAGGCCCCGGGGGCTTGCCCAAGTTCTTATTTCATATATTATAAAATTAACTAAAAATTAAAAAATTAAAAAATTATTTTTTAAGAAAAAGCTTTAAAATAAGTTTTTTTTTTAGTAGTTTTCTCTCAAAATGTGTGAAAATCCTTGATAAAAAATTGTGCTCAAAATTGAACAAGTTCTTATAGCTTCACCATAGGATTTAAATGTTTTTAGAGACTAATGCTAAGTCGCCATTTGTGCATTTTCATTTTGACTATTATGTGATTGCACACTTTTGATATGTTAATTTTGGTTTCCCTAGTTAGAAATGGTATTATTTCTTATTTCTTAGCATTATATTTTCACTTTGCCTTACAACTTATTTAATGTTTTCGTGGTTGCTGATTGTTATTTTTATGATTGTGCCATCGCATGCTTATCTTACACGTTAATGGATAAGTTTAAAATCAATACAGACTATCTGACAAACATCCTATTGAAATGAACAAGAGTAAGTATCAAAATGACACTAGTTAATTAATTGGTGTAATCAAGTCCCTAATCCTAGATTCTCTAATTGTGTAAGAAGTGAGATATACTCTTATGTTTCACTTGATTTTTAGTCGGTTCCAACAGGCTAGTGGCAACTCATCATTAAAAAATTATCATAGCTTCAATTTGAAACTAAAATTAAATATTCCAACGTCCAATAGGCTAGTGGCAACTCATCATTAAAAAATTATTATAACTTCAATTTGAAACTAGAATTAAATATCCCAACATTGCATGAGGTATAGGTTTGGGAGAATTCATGTTATCCTAAAGTTTCCCTAGAGCTCAACAATGAGTTGTAGGCCCACAGAATATAGAGGATGATGCCTTTTAAGCAATACTATAATTTTCATAAACTTATGAACCAAAGGTGATGGCTTTAAATTAAAGATTTTCATATACCCACCTTTCAAGAAACAAGATGACTTTTAGTCAACTAATCCAGGTTCGATTGTAGGCAATGTTTCAAAAATGGTACCAGAGGTTGAACCGGAGTATGGGCGGTATGTGATTCTACTTGTTCAATTGACCCAACTATTTATACCAATCGTTTTGAATATAAAGAATGAAGTGAGAAATATAAGCAATTTTTGAAATGATGATTTTGAAAATGTTATGAGAGAACTCATGTAATATTTTGCATGCTTCATAGTATTTTAGGAGTTTTGCAATGAGTAAAAATCAATTTTTTCCAATCACATGCTAATGTTCCAAGATCACCCTATTATTTTCAAGTCGCAAACTAGGCTACCAACAAGAATATATTAGACATGATGTCATGCAATGGAAAGAGACTGCGCCTCATTTTCTTTTTCAATTTATTTTTCCATTGACCGTGCTATTGCGACTTAGACATAGCTAGGATACTAACAACGAGCGTTGGGGCCAGTGGCCATGGCGGGTTGGGGAGTCATTTGAAATTCATACATGACTGGTGTTGTGGGGTTGATTACAGGGGCACGAGTTGAGCTTGCCATCGTCTACGGTAGCTTTGTAATCGAGGTTGAGAGTTCCGTCGCCATAAGGCTTGCAAGGGATCTTGATGATGATCACCACCACTGCTTATTTTATTGCGAGCGAGTCCATGATTATGGCCATTCCTCTTCATTTATGATTTTTCTTTTGCCGAGTGATAAGAGAGATGGTGAGGCCGAGCAAGACAACACCAGACACCCTATCTCGAGCGAAAAACATGCGAATATTGAGAAAGATGAGCTCTAAGTGTGGTGTCGAAATTAATTTATCTGGCATGTTAGCCAAAAAAATCGGTAGGATGTTAGCTTGAAGATGTTTATTGTGGAAATTTACATGAACTGATCTAGCATGTTATAATCAACACTTATGTCTTTGGCCAAAATATATCGGTAGTATGTTAGATTCAAGATGTTCATTGTGGAAATTTATATGATGCTACTTTTTAGGACCTATATAATCATCTCCTTTACTGACAACTTTTGCAAGATGCATGTCCAAAATGATCAAAGGGCCTGTTAGAATGAAGAGTATTAAACTATTTAAGAATGACAGACACCTTTTCATAGCCTTGATGAGAAGCTGGTAAAGTAAAATTTTCCCTGTTTATTTCTCTGTGAAGTTTCCCCAAGTCTGCTATGGACTTACTGAATTTTACTGTAATAAACGACAAGCAAATTAACACAAAATGCATGAGAAAAGGCATTTACCCTCCATGTGCATGGTTCCCGCTAGTATTGAAGTCGAAGCACTCAATGACTAATGGATTCTCCGGCAACGAGTTTTACAGCATGTCAATTCACTAGTGCCTCCAGGAACATATTAGACAATATGATGACGACTTCAAGGAAATACAAAGAGAACCCCCAGATTCAACTACTCTAGATCGACACTGACTACTTTATATAAAGCAATCAAAAGATATGGCAAGAAACAATATCAAATAGGACATTTGATGAGAGATTTTGGACAGTTCACGCTTTTAGAAAACAGATCTTTGTTTTCCAAACTAGGAACAGTGAAATATTATTTCAATAGCATTCCTAGAAGCAACAGATTCCTCATCATCAGTGAGTAACCAGGTTTCTCAACCCTACTTGTGCATTCTTATTAAGAAGCGGCAAGGTCAAACTCTGACTTTTCTTTGTGACTATCTACAGAAAATGGAAAGGAGAAGATGCTATGGACAAGATCTTGATGGATTACCCTTTTATTTCACTGAACCCAAATGCATGGAAAATGACACGTTCATAGTATGATCCAGGAGTAAATAAAATTCTACTGCGCAATCTTGTATTGATTATGTTAAATTCTGGACATTTGACTAGTTAAGAGATATGCAGTACCATAAGTGCAAACATGCCATGGAAATGAATATGATGCTTTTAAGTTTGTGAACTATTTGATGTATTTCATAAACTCATTTGAAACAATTGAATAGTCAAATTCCTAAGAACTCATATGATCGTGCACTCGAATGATATTTTTTCACAGCTAATAGAGAATATTACTTCCTAATCCACTAAAAAAACAATTGAATAGTTCATATTGGCGCATATGGAAAGAGCTATGAGGATGAAGCACCAAAAAAGCAATGAATACAACTAAAACTACAACAAGAGGAAAAGAGCAGAATTCAAACATTATTTGATAATAGCAACTAGCAAGTGAGCCTTTCTTCTTCATACTAGCCTTATGATTAACGCATGAAATTGCAGTAGGCTCCACACCTGAGTGATCCTTAGATCATCTGCTTTTGCAGTAAATGCATCTAAAATAGGTGAATCATGAAGCAATAGATCACCTTCAATCAACTATATTGCTTTTCTGACATGTCAATATTGGACTCTACCTGTGAGTATATTGGATTTTGGACATCTCTCTTTTTCCTCATATATTGCTCATCCTCCAAGGGAGAGGATCGAGCAAAATGAGGATGCCACCATGATCCAAGAATCTCGGAAAGCTCAGGCGAGTGTTTTATAATAGTATTCTACAGAAAACTGGATCTAAGGCATTTTTCTCTCTCTTTGATGGTTTGACGATATTCTAACTTGAACTCATTGCAAATTATAGAGATTCTCACATCAGCTAGGCAATAACTACTGCTGTGGTAAAGACACAGGGATATTAGATTGACATCAAATCTGCAGAAAAAGTTTTTCTTAGTTTCCTCCAAAATAAATCGGCAAGAATTAACATTCAAAAAGCAGCAGATCACACAAATTCACTTTTCCTTGAGGCCTATTCTTCGTGTCCAAGATAGTCAAACTTAGAAGCAGAAGAAAAAGAATGACTAAACACCACTTTTATATTTAGTTTCATATCTTCCACAAGAATACAATGACCAAAGTTAATTGATTTTTATCATCAAGTCACTGAGGCAGGCAAAGTAATATCCATGTATCTCTATGTTATGAACTGAAGCAAAACAACTGAAAAGTAGACAACTAAACCAACTTAAGTTATGATAATTTGAGTAGGATATTACTTGCCAATCCAGGTGATGATAGTACTTCGCACTATCAAGAGCTGTGGACCTAATTTTGTAAATAAGTGTGCTAAAAAAAGATTGGATGAAACTAATCATTGTGGCATGGACATCCATAATGTTTGAAAAGCAGGAGTCAATATCGAAACCATGTAAAATTAGAGAAAGATATACGAAGCTATGATAGCCATCACAATGCTCATCCAAGAATCCAGAAGGTAAATGTTTCAACAAAGCCAAAACAAAAACGGATTCTGCTCCTGTCAAACAAACAGTCACTATTATCTATATAAAACCAGCAAATGAACCAACACTACATCCCGCGTATTCTCAAAACAATATCAAAGATGTCAGTATATTCCTACAAGGAGTTGTGCACACAATCAAGATCGTGCTCAAGGAGGGAAAATCAGTCAAGATAAACTTAAATATCAATACCACTGTCAATTAGAGACTAAACTACTGCTTCGAGTTTTCCTTCAAACTTGTCCCTCTCTCTTAGAGTGTAGGAAGCAGTGTACATTAGCTTCCCCCGCCTGGTCTGCCAAAATTTGGCCTAAGGCCAAACATGCCAGTATGTCCAACTGAGACTTCAGTAGGCTCTGATGTCCTCAGAATTGGTACCCACAATAGCAACTTGCTTGCATGCGACCTGTGAGTGAGCGAGCCGAGACAAATTGCTTGGAGATGAAAACATCTAGCGTGAATGGCTCCACGTAGGCTATGGTCTGTTGCCCGAAGGACACATGCTTATTTGGATTCTTGGACTTCTTCCCCCTTTGGTCAGTGTATAGCCGATGTTGTCATCATCCAAACTTCAAAGAAACTTCTTGATGCTAAATGAGGCTGCCTAAAAGCCAACACTCATTCAAAATTCCTATACAATTCGATATAGGATAGAGCACCCCCTGATTCGATTGATTATTTGCTCAAACATTATGCTACACCAGTACCATTATCAAGGAAATGACATAGAGAGGACATCCCAAACTAGAAAAAGAATGAGATATTCAATGAAGCACCTACCCATTGTGAATACCACATGTCGGCACAAAGGTTCCATGTTGAGAGGCATCAACACCATGCACTAGAACACTATTAGAGCACAGGTTGCAAAAAGATTGCTTCAATATCTTACTACAGGAGACACTTTCTAGCAAATAAAAGCAGCCACTTTGATCCTAGGGTGCAAGAAACCTGAAAGAAACAAACATATCAGTAAGATACTCCTCAAAATTAACCAGAGAAGTGGGCGAGCACACGGCCCCATATAACAAAACCTCACAATCTTCGAAGCTACATTGACAGAAATTATGCTAAACAATTCATCAAACAACTAGAATGCGTTGGTGAGTAATTGCACAAAAGCCCCCAATATTCAAAATATGTAACGATTCTGTTAGAACACAGCCAAACTTTTTTATTTTATTTTATGAAAGACCGACTTCATATGAGCCAATATAGAACTTGAAGAAGAACACAAGTTTCTTCCTTTTGTCACTGAGTTCAGGCAAGACACAATTAAGCAAACAGATTCACCTGCCTTATTGAATTCGGTGTGGATCGTTGCAAGTCGATAAGGTTTGGACGGTGGTATTAAGGTCGCCCTCCCAACGTCCTTCACCATCCTCTTCGGATAGGAGTACTTTATCTAGGTTTGGTGTCCTCAAGGCACCCTTGCAGAATATATTCATCTTGGGGCACTGCGTGATGACAATACGCTTCAGTGATGGGAACCTGAAGGTGCAATTCGTTGGGGAGAAGCTCTCAAGGCTTGGTAAATGATCAAGTATTAGCTCTTCCAGCTTGGGGAAAGGGATCTCCTCTGCTCCATCTCCATCATCTGTTACCACATCTTCCATTGCACCACAATTTCTTAGGGTTAGCCAAGTAAGGTGCACTAGACTTGTCATTGCCGAGCAAGTCCCCATATGAACTAAACCAGCGCACTCCTTTACTTCTAATTGCATCAATCTCTGGAATGAGGCACGAGATGGAAATATGATCGATAAACTTGGGCAGTGCCGAAGGTACAGAAATTCAATCTGTTTGAGGATTTCAGCCATCAAGGAGCCATCTTTCCAGACTCACCTTCAGGTTACACAGCGACACCAGCAAAGTTGCTTCAGATTTCCAAGTGACTTGAGAGGTTTTTCCACGTCTGTCAATCCTCCACAGGAAGTCGCTCCCCCATGTCCAAGAGCATCTTCTGGAAATATCTCCTCAAAGGAACTACACCCACACCAAGCACTTCTAGATTGGGGAATCCCTGGAGAAGGAAGTTGGAGGGGAAAGCGACATTTTCATCATGGTAGCACCCCAAAACCAGCTCTGAGATTGCCAAAGATGTAATGCTGCGGCAGCATCGCAACATCCTCCCTCGTCAATTCCAATATCTCCAAGGTGAGGAATGACCTGTGGGAATCCGTTTAATTAGGCCACCATCCACCAAAAGTAAAACAGGGCACAGCCATGGTCCAATGACTAAATTGTCCTTCCATTTATTAGGGAAAACAGGAAAAAGAACTTGTAGGCTTTTAGCTAGTTTTATCTTCTTTCTTTTTTCAAAAAAAAATTATGGAGCCAGATGAGCAAGAATTGATGACCATTATACAAGGGTTGTAAAGTTTTTTTTTTTTTTAGTGATATGCCCAATTTAATCAAACCATGTTTCGTGAATTTGGATGAAATAAAGTTATTAGTTGATGTTCAGCTATTTCAATTGTCAACTAATTAAATCCAAATGGCAAAGTAAACACACGTGAATTTCAACTAGTTCGCAGAAAAAACTCAAAACAAAACTTCAAATTATGTCATTTGTATATTAAATAGATGTATTTCAATCCTAAGATAACGTATTAATATGTTGCATTCCTTTCTAAGCAGTTGTTCTCATATCTATTTTACTATAGGTCATAAGAAGTGCATGGGTTCACCATTCTACGACTCTGAGAACTAATAGTAGACATTTTGATGTCACGTATGTTTAAAAAACGGAACCCAATTCAGTGTTGGTATGTCATTGATATATCACTCAAATTAAGTGTGGTAATTTCGATTAAACGTTAGTAACTTCAAAAGCGTTTGTAACCCATCGGAATAAACATTAGTAGATTATTAAAGTAGTTGGTGATCTTGAAAGTACAAAGAAATATTAGTACTTTTTAAGATCCACAAGATAAAAAGTTGGTGAGTGACTAAAATCAATTTGGAAAAAAAAATCAATTGGTATCTTAATTTAATGAATGTTGTTAAAACAATCAAATTAACATTTGCATTTTCAAATTAAAGATAGTGATTTGAAAGGCATTGTTGACAAAAAAAGGCGTTAAAATGTCACAAGAATAAATATTGGTTGATTATTAAAGTAGTTCATAATTTTGGAAATGTTGGTACTTTTCAAAACCTAACAAGATAAAACGTTGGCAATTAACTAAAATCAGTTTGTATCTTAATGTGACAAATGTTAATACACCAATCACATTAAGTTCAGTATATTCCAATAAAGTTAGTAATTTCAAATAAGTTGGTGAGCTTCAAGAATAAATGTTGGTAGATTATAAAAGTAGTTGGTAGTTTTGAAAAAAAGAAAAAAAAGTTTGTGCTTTTCAAAGCCTATATAAGCAAATTATCCACTATACTTGACAGTTATCAACTAGTTTCACAATGTTCGAGCATGGAACTTTGTTCCAAATGAATATAATACTAAATTATTTTCACTTTTGGTAGACGGGCAGGTCAAATTAAATTAAATAGGTAAATCCTAACCATAAGACAAGAGCGGCTCATTAGAAGCTTCACTATCTATGCAAGTTAATTCAATATTTTTTTTTTTCAAAGTAAAAGCTGGGATCACTAGATTATATACCAAAAACTATGAGCTAGAAATAGTTAATAGCAATCAATCTTCAAATTTCTAAGCAATTCACAAGTGTGTTATGGTGAGCATTAATAAGCATTAAGTGTGACAATTTTAATTTCTTGTAGAAAAATAACAAAGCACCGATAGCTATGCTTATAAACCAATGAAGATAATGGTAGAAGAGCTAGAATTATGGACGAACCTTTTCAAAAGAAAAGAGTGTAGGTTGGTTCTCACTGGTAGTTGTACCTTGGCAGCTTTGGAATTCACAAGCAAATGAGAATGACCTCATCTTGTTGCAATGTCTCACTTGCAATTGCTTAAAGAGTGGCCATGCCGAAGTATGACTATTATGGTAGAAGCTCCTCAATTTCGGCAAGTCAAATAATCCTAGTTCGGTTAATTGTGGAAAGAAGAGATCACCTGCACTCATACTTACTCCGTCTTCTTCCGTGATAATTTTCTCCAACCCACAATTCCATACAAAAAGTTTTTGGAGCTGTGTCATACTTTTTGCCACTGAGCTGGGAAATAAACTTTTGAGACACTTACACTGGCGAACGTCCATGCATTGTAAGTGTCCAAAGGTAAGACCTCCTTGAGGAAGTCCACTCCACACGTATTTCATTTTTGAGAGCAGCGTCAAAACTAATTCTCTCAATTGAAAAGTATTTGTAGAACAAGCTTCGCTAAATTCAAACTCTTGGGCTTGAAATACCACTTCTAAGGATGCACAATCGGTCACAATTATCTTCTCTAGGTTTTGAAATCTGGTGAGCATATTATAAGATGAAAATATGGATAAAAGTTTCTTACAATACTTCACCACTAGTGTCTTGAGTTTGCCAAAGGCATTTGAATCAAGATCATCAAGCCATATCTTCTCCATATTATCCATGTGCAAGATCTTCATTGACTCCATACTGGGAAACTCAACCTGTTATTTTTCAATTTAATTAATGAGAGCCGACTTTCTATTCCCTCAAAATAGAGAATACTTTAATTTCGAGAACAAAGAAAATCACAGGATGGGCATTATCAAATAATAGAAAGAAAATAAAATGAGATGTATGTTATTTTTTTTTAGCAAATGCCACCCTCTAAAATTCATTCTCATGTCATATAATTTTAAAGTAGAAAGCATAAATTTTTCTAATATATATCAAGAATTATTTTTAAGTAGTAGCATAACCATAGCCTTCTTAGTTGGACAACCATATTCATTTCATGCATAATTTGTCTCCCATGAACCTCAAATTTAGCCTATCTTAGATTTAGCTCATTACAACACTGAAAAACACAATAACCAATATATTGTCCCATTTCTTTGAAGTGCAAACAACAAAACAAAAACCAATTCACACAACAATGCTTCATTGATCTTGCACTTCAAAAGTTCTCTGACAAAGTATAGACTCAAAAAAAACACATCAAATACTGAAAAAAGAATCCAACAATTAAATCAAAAGATGGTGAGTGCAGGTTATGTACAATTTAATTAATGTTGTACGGGATTCTCCGATCACTAGCTGATTTGTTTCTTTATAAGTTTGTTATTCGAAATTATCGAGACTAAGGATATTACTCTTGATTTATTTCGGTTAATAGTTGATCACTATTATTAAAGTTGCCTATAAATATAAACCAATTAAATATTTTTCTTTAGTTCTAATGATGAATCGATTTGAATCATTTGATAGCTAAGTTTGCCTATTAGACGTATCTCTTTCCCCACCTAAATTGGCATTTCCATCTCTTTCATCTCTCTTTAGTTTCTCTCTCTTTTTCTTATTATCTGATTTTCCTCCACTTTCAACGAATCTAAACCTAACTTTCTTCATGTTTTCGTTCCATATTAGTTGGTTTTGGATATAGATCTTTTCTTCATCAATTGGTCATTGAGCTAGATCTCTTCAATATTAATTGGTATTAGAACTTCGCTTTAAATATGTATTACCGTTGTGCAACTATTCTAGACCAAGTGCCAATGCTATGGTACTTATTTTAGTTACTACACTTGCATTTATGATCTGATATGCTCATGAAGATATATGGCATCATGCCTATTGAAACTTTAGCCACCATGCTTGCTTATTAGTAGCCACTCTATGCTTGGTAAATTTTCTCATTTAATAATGTTGCAATATTTATTAGCTCTGGTATATCGAAATTTGAAAAGAGTAGGGCTTATCAAGTTTATTACATTGATTGGTATGGCAATATTATTATTATTATTATTATGATTATCATGTCATTCTAATAATGTTGATTGTCAGGAGTAATCCGACTATTGCTGTGATTGTGGTTATCATAAATCCTTAACAATCTTGAAGAGAGTTAAACAAATTTTAGTGGTCTGAGAGAATATTTCAACAATTTTAGTGAGAATTGAATAGATTCAATCAAAACTATAAGGAAGACAACAAAAATAGTCCAAAATCAATTGTCTATTGAGCAAAATAGCATGGATAAGTGCTGTCAATGTCTTGAAGATTTAAATAAGGACTCTGCTTGTGGGAATAGTATAGTGAGTGGAGTAAAATTCTACTAACTAATCTGGATGAATTTAAAGAATGCATCTTCTGAAATTTAGTAAAATCTTAAACGTAATTTATTCTATTTGATCATTCACAAAAATGCAATTCGTGATGCTAAAATTTGTACTAAAATACTTAGTATAGCCTTATACTTCCAAGGTGCATATCCAAATCTCCTTTTGTGGAGATTGATATATAACATGATTCTTCAATGACCTTGCTATTTATTTGTCTTATTATTATTATTATTATTATTATTATTATTATTATTATTATTATTATTATTATTATTATTATTATTATTATTATTATTATTATTATTATTATTATTATTATTATTATTATTATTATTATTATTATTATTATTATTATTATTATTATTATTATTATTATTATTATTATTATTATTATTATTATTATTATTATTATTATTATTATTATTATTATTATTATTATTATTATTATTATTATTATTATTATTATTATTATTATTATTATTATTATTATTATTATTATTATTATTATTATTATTATTATTATTATTATTATTATTATTATTATTATTATTATTATTATTATTATTATTATTATTATTATTATTATTATTATTATTATTATTATTATTATTATTATTATTATTATTATTATTATTATTATTATTATTATTATTATTATTATTATTATTATTATTATTATTATTATTATTATTATTATTATTATTATTATTATTATTATTATTATTATTATTATTATTATTATTATTATTATTATTATTATTATTATTATTATTATTATTATTATTATTATTATTATTATTATTATTATTATTATTATTATTATTATTATTATTATTATTATTATTATTATTATTATTATTATTATTATTATTATTATTATTATTATTATTATTATTATTATTATTATTATTATTATTATTATTATTATTATTATTATTATTATTATTATTATTATTATTATTATTATTATTATTATTATTATTATTATTATTATTATTATTATTATTATTATTATTATTATTATTATTATTATTATTATTATTATTATTATTATTATTATTATTATTATTATTATTATTATTATTATTATTATTATTATTATTATTATTATTATTATTATTATTATTATTATTATTATTATTATTATTATTATTATTATTTATGCTTGCTTAATTTGAACTTCTTTTTTTGTTTTTTTTGGTAAGGTACTCTTGTTTTAATTACCTATGATATCGACCAAGATACTAGTTTTCTTCAGTTTTGAGGATGGATTTATTGACTAATGAGTACGCCTATTTGGCGTTTCTTCTTCCTCACCTAATTTGACATCTCTCTCTCTCTCTCTCTCTCTCTCTCTCTCTCTCTCTCTCTTTTTTTCCCTAGTTTGTTGCTATCTGATTTTCCTTCGGATTTTATGATTCTGAACCAACCTTGCTATGCAATTTCATTCTATATTATCAGTTGCTAACATATGTATCATACACCTAGTAAAAAGCTCCCCAAATTTTTAGTGATAGTGAATGACTGCGTATTGAATTATAGATTCCATGTCAATGCAATTGAGTTATTGACATGTAATGCATGTAGCAGCCACTCTCTTTCTATGCAAAGAAAATATTGGCTTGTGTGGAGTCACGAATACAAATTTGCTGAGTCATGATTCCAATTTTACACCAAAGCTCCTTTGTTTAGCATTTGATGAAGCTGACTAGGTTTGACCCCAAAGCGAAAAGTATTATGTTAACTAGTTGCAGTTTTAGTCATAATCAATAAATAAGGTGCATTGGAAGTCCTAAATCTTAAATTTGAAATTAGTTAAGTTCTAAACCTTCAAATTGGTTTACTCAAGTTTTAAATGTTTCTGAAAAAGCGTAATCAAAGGTTTTTCAGTACACATAACTTAGATTGCCTATGTAGCAACCCCAAATTACATTTGTTTGTATTAATTTATGACTTAATTACATCAACTGAAAGGTTTAGGTTTCAATTGCACTTTTGATAAAGGTTTAAGAGTTCATTTCTCCAATTAAAAAATTTATGACTCGATTGCATTTCATAAATACGTTTTAGGACTTGTGGAATGATTTTCCCATCACAATATTTACAATTGACTTTAGGAATAGTGACAAAATGACTCCTAAAACTTATTCCGGTTTGGCATGTTTAAGAACTAAAACTTTTTTTCCTTTATTAGTAAAACTTGTTTTGGTTCAACATTGAGTCTTTCCATAGCCCAAATTAGTTTCAAGAGAACGGAAAGTATATTTGGCATTTTTCATTGAATTTTCCTTTTTTTAATTGTAAAAAATGTGGTGATAATGTGATGATGCCACATTAAAAAAGGTGACAAAAAATATAAAAATTAAATATAAGAAAGCAAGGTGGGAGAAGGGGGGTTCCAGGGCTTTGCACTAGCTAGGGGCGCCACCATCCCGCGAGTCACGACTAGGGCACTTGGCACCCTCGCCAAGCCACCAACAGTTGCCAAACTTGGCTCCTTGCCACCACGTGAGTGAGCACACTTGCCCTCACCAAATTGGCAAGGGTGGTAACAGCCATTGCTTGCTCATGGCGAGGGCTATTAGCCCTTGTCGGCAGGAAGGGAAGCAGTAGTGGCACTTCCTATGTAGCCTTCCCCCCCGGACTAGCAATTTCCAGTAGGACTTTTTTTTATTTCTAGTTTCATATTAGTGCAGATTTTTTTATCTAATTTTTAGTATTTTTTTTTTTTTCGATTTTTCAATGTGGCAATGGTGAGACAGCTCCCTTTGTGCTTGAGGAAGCTCCATCACCGCGTCAAAGCCCATGCAGGACTAAAAATATGATAAAAATGCAGAATTTCTCTACAAAAAAGGGATGGACTTAACAAGTCTTGAAATGCATCAATTGTGCAAATTTTAGAACTTAAGTGCCGAACCAACACAAGTTTTAGAACTCGTAGTGTCATTAACCCTTGATCTTACATTGAAAAATTTATCATTTTCTAGACTCTAGATTAATTAAAAGTTGTTAATTGAAGCTTAGCCTCTCATTAATAGTTGTACTTCAGCTACAATCTACTCTAATACTTGAAAAAAAAATATTAAGTTTTTGAAACTTATGAAAAAGTTTTGATATACATTTCAGTATGTTTATAATAAAGAAGTAGCTTTGAGATGTTTCTTATTTGAGATCAAAGATTTGTAAAAGAAAATGATAAGTTATCATAAGTCACCCCATAGATCTTACATTGTCTTAGCTCAAACCATTAGGATAACAAACTAGATATGCCATTAAAGAAGAATGAGTGCAAACCTTTTCGACAAGTAAAAGCGGTTGTTGTGTTGGAATGCTACCTTCTAGTTTTCTATGACTTGCATCTCCTAAAATCACCTCCACAGCTTTACAATCTTCAACAGTAAACTCTTTCAAGGAGGGCCACTTTGAAATATGCTTCCCTTGGCAGAAACTTCTGAGTTTTGGCATGTTGTGAAGATACAGAGTGACAAGTTGAGGAATTACAATTTTATCGATTGCTTCTTCAAGGTTTCTCCTCTTCTTTGGCGACAATGTACTCCATCTCTCCACAACCACTGAGACCAAGATATTGGAGTTGTCCTAGACTTTTTGCCATAGACATTGTAAAAAGGTTTCTTAGATGGGCACTTCTCAATTGTCAAAGACTCCACACAGTGAAGTAGCCTCTTCCACATGAATGAAGGAATCACATTCATTAGGTTGTGACACTGCTTCACCTTGAGGACCTTTAGACGACAAAAGGATTCCACAAGGATTTTATCATTCCATATTCTTTTTGTTGAACTCCCTTGATGTGTAGCTCTTCTAACTTTGGAAATGCAAGCTACAAATGTACAGAGATAAATGAAAAATATGCAAAATTGCTTAGGGTCAAAGCACTAAAAACAAAGAAAAATAACAAATAAGATAAATTGGGATGTGATACCTTATCATCAAATAGAGGATATAACCCATCACCAGCACAGCTCTTTGAATTGAAACAAATCAAATTCTCAAGGTCACCAAGCTTGAGTGTGCTTAAATTACGGAACTTGAATGTTTCTATGGTTTTCACTGTTCCTTCTTCCATCGCAATTATGCCCTTCATGTTATTGCAACAGGAAACATCAAGCACCACAAGTTTATCAAGAGTTCTGGCCGTGGCACTTGAGAAGAGATATGACAAACTATGACAACGCCTTACGCTCACTTCCCATAGACTAGGAAACGCCAATATTAATTTGTAGTCACTCTTCAAAATGTCTCTCAGCCTTGGTAGATTCAACAACTTCATTTTTTCTAAGGAAGAGAGGACCAATGGCTTTTGCATTTCATTAGAGCTGAGACTTACCTGGATCAAATAATGTTTCCAAGGAGGGACACCCAACCACCTCAATTTTATTCAGACTCTGCAACCTATCCATTGAATTTGATGGAAAAACATGGGACAAATTTTCACAAAGTTTAACAGTGAGGGATGCAAGTTTGCAGAAGGATTGTCCGTGGAGTTGATTATGCCATATCTTCTTTAATTGGCACATGGAAAATAGCTTCAATTCCTCCAAGCTTGGAAAAAGAACCTGCATAAAAAACATTTTATACGTAGAATGACTGAAATTTTTGGTACATAATTGCGTTATGCCGAAATTTGTGGGAAAATTTGGGAATGACCCCCAGCGAGTTAGCATTCCCATCGCCAACTGCCAAACTTGAATAATGATCAAGTTTCTACTAAATTGAGTCCCTTGACAAGAACTAGAAGAATGATTGACAAAAAACACTATAGATGCTTACCTTTTCATTGAAGAAGCCAGGCAAGGATAAGCTAGAGTTTATACGATCAAATGCTTGTTGTAAACCTCTATCAGATGTGATCGACCATTGCTTTGCTTCAAGTGAAGAGAATGTCATCATTTTGGGGCACCGAGATATTGTCAATTTTGTTAAGGATGGACAATGAATACAATACTTCTGATAAGAGAATGTCTTGAGATTTGGCAATTCCTCAAGAGACAAGGAGATTAACAAAGGGAACTCTAAAGTGTCGCTGGTTGTAGCTTCCTCCAATTCTTCTTCTTGCGCATCAATAATTTCCTCCATTAGTTTACAACTTGCTATTTCTATTTCTTTTATTTGCCCAAGTGCTTTAGCCATGGAAGAAGAAAAAAGAAACCTCAAGTTCTCACAATTTTGCACCTTCAGTGCCCTTAAGTTTTGAAAACACAATGCTTTTTCGTGGATTTTTATTCCATATCCGTCCCAAACTTGGTAAGTCACTTAAGGTTAATTCTCTCAATTGCGATAGAATCTCAACTTCCCCACTGCTTGTTAGTCCTTCAAGGTCAAATACTTCCCTTATTAACTGACATTTTTCAATGGTTATGGCTTCCAAATTCTGTAGCTTTATTAGCTGCAAAGGGGTGAATAACTGATTATCTCATAGTAATGCTCATAATTAGATAAATGAGTTGTGTGTGATATAATAATAAAAGAAATAATCTCATTCAATAGATTTAAATATAATGGAAGAAAGAGCGGAGTATTGATTTTTGAATTTTACCTCATTCTTCTTTAGAATTTATCAACTTTACACTTCTTATTTAGCTATCATGTATCTGGACTTTGCTGAATATATAATAATAAGAGAGAATTTAAAGTCCTTGAATTGATTGGGTTATTAAACGTACGATTTTGTGCTTTTTACCTAAATTTTTTAATTTCATGGCATAGGCTTAATTAATTTTTTAGTCATTGACGGTGATTATATATAATAAGTCAAACGAATTATTTCCTATCGAATAGTCATGAACTAAATTGACAAACAGAGAAAAACTATACTTTTAGTTGATTTGCAGATGCAATTTGAGCCTGCCATATTTTCCAAAGTATTTTAAAGAAAATCCTCTTATCGAAAGATTGAAAGCAAAAAGTTATTGTAAATTATGAAAGAAATACTAAAGCATTTAAAAGATTTTGTCGTCCCCATGCATAGCACTACAGGATCCATTATTTTCTATCATAGATGTAATGCGGAATATATGCTACATTGGCCGAAAGTAAATAAATAAAAAAGAAGGTTCATCACTGCGAGATCCATGGTTGGCCATAAAAGGATTTAATTGAGCGAACAGCAACATATGGGCATCGAAGTCAATTTCATTAAAGGATTTAATTTACCCTATAAGGACTTAAGATGCGCTTCCTTATCAAATAGCAAAATTATATGGCTAAATTTTATTTATGTAGCCAAGAAAATGAATTACTTAATTCAACAAATGATTTTACTCGAGCATGCTTCTGCGTTTTGGCTCACGTGATAAACATAATCTTAAAAAATAATTTAAAGAAGGGTTTCCATTTTTATTTTTTACTGACAAAACAGTTAAAGGAATTGTTAAATCAAAGCGATAGTGCACAAATGAATGCTAGATGTGTTTCTAATTAATACTTTCCAGGAATATTATTAAAAAGAAGAAATTTAAACATGTGCAGGCACATAAATTTTACTAGTAACATTAGAAAAGTGGTTAGAATAAAGATTTGTGGTAGATTTTATCACCACGAAAGGTCCATAGCTTCTTAGAACAAAAAAAAATTAAATAAAAATTATCCAACTAAAATCTCATTAATGTACCAAGGTAACAAAAGCAATCTGACCTACCGGATATTATATTTGATTTTTCATTTGTAGTCACATAATAGTTCCCTCATCTAACAAATAGGAGTATAAAAAAGATTTATATAACGGAACTTTGTGTAGAAACACAATTCCGCAATGGTGCATTCACCCACCACAACTCTTTACAATCAGTTGGGGAAAAAAAAATCAACTTTATTGTCTCAACTACACTAGTGCTGATGTACTTACGATTGTGACTGCAAAATTATAAGTAATTGATCTGGACGTTATTTGACACATAGTCAGTGTAGTTAAATTCACCTATTGAATTTTTTTAGTTATTTCTTTCACTTTAATCAAGCAGATATAATAGGACTCTACATATGTCCATTCATTATTAAATAAAGTTCATAAAAATTATAAAGGTCGTATATACTTCCTCAACTTATGAATATATCCATAAATGTTTGTGTATACATATTCGATTTTACCATTAAGCAATGATAAGCTTCTAGATTATTTGAAAAATATATAAATCGGTGCTTCTTTAACTATGTTGATAACATAACACAAATTAAGCGAGATGTAATTTCAACTAACGTATAAATGTTTTATTTATTTACATATCACATAGCAATTCCATTTTAAACTAAATTCAAAAAATTCTTTATCCAATTTTTTTTCCGTCCTATTATACTCTCACATTTAAAATCCATGCATAAAATCTAAACAACAAATTATATACCTGTTGCCCGTCAAAGAAATCAACTGAGAGGTTTGCGGTTTTATAGAAGCTTGTCATCTTTGGCAAGTTTCGTAATGTCAGCCTACGCAAATTGCATGACTTCACATTGGGGTCATATATTTCATCTCTGTCAGCCTCGACATCTGCAACAATTTGCTGCATCAAGTGGCATCTGCTTATTTCAATCTCTTCAAGCTGGGATAATATTCTCATCATGGACAAAGGAAACAAATGTTTGATTTCACCACAGTTGTCCACTTTCACAATCTTTAATTTGCTGAAGGATTCTAGGGCAAGACAGCTGCCACAAATCTTTCAAATTTGCCCAGATTCTCAAGAAACAAAGATACCAATCTCGTAAATGCAGTGCACTGGACATTGTTCGTGGGGTGAACAACATAATGAAATGAGGGGCTATTTTGCACGTGAAGATATTTCAATTCCTGGAATCCTTCAATGCATAAATCGTGAATACTATCATTGCCATCTTGCAATCCATCCAAGTGGAGATGTTGTGTTCTCTGCAGACATCTTTGCACCCACTCTTCGAAAAGAAGATTGCCCAAATCCAGCTTGAGCTTTAAAGTTCTAGATTCTTTATATTCAACCGACCAATCCCAAAGCCCCCAATTTGGATTTTATGCTTGTTCAGTTTCCCAAACGGCAAGTCTCTTGGGAGATCGGCAGAATGAGGAATGGCAATGTCCAAAGTGCTCAACTTTTTCATGTTCTTTAACTCAGTCAGGCTGGCGTTTCTTCGCGGTGCTTCATCTTCAGCCTCCCACCGATCAAAACTGTCGGCCATATACAGTTCTTCTAAATTAACCAAGCTTCCGAGCACGCCAGGTTCGATAACTTTGAGCCTAGTGCAACTTTTTAAGTTCAAAATTCTCAATTCTGTTAGTTCACCTATTTCTTTAGGCAGCCGAGCGATTGTCGATCCTAAGAGATGTAGGATCTGCAATGCTTTCAGCTTTCCAAGAAGAGTCACATCCTCGAGATGGCAATCATCAAGACTTAGCGACTTGAGGTTCTCAAGGAACTCAATCGACGAAGGGAGAGAGGTGATAGATATTTCTTCTAATTCCAAGACTTGGAGCTTCTGCATAGATTCAAAAAATGACTTGGGAACTTTGAGAGACGAGAATTCTTCGTACAACAGAAATATCCTCAAGTTTGGGCAATCTAATTTTTCGGGAAGCTCATCAATGCCAACATTAGGGAAGGATATCGCAGTGCATTCTCTAAGCTCAACCTTTGACCATTTTTTAAACCCACAATCCTCCTTCCCGACCAAGGCCTTCCATTCTGTGGAAGCAATAGAGTTGGCCACATCAGCAACTATGTCATGCATTCTGACTTTTACCATATGATTGCTATCTTTTTTGTATCACTATCTAGTAACAAAGAAGAGTCGCGCAAACAATCTAGATCCATGCTCAACCTATCTCTAGCATCTTCGATGGTCTTGCTGAAATTGTTAAATAAACCCAAACCCAAGCAATAGAACAAGATATCCCCGTTCTCCCTTGGCGTAGAGTACAAACCAAGAACAACGATTGGATCCTCTCGTCTTTTAAGTCTTTGTAGTTCAGTTCCACTAGTGATTTAAAATCAGATCCTTCTATAGTCAAAGCATTCCTCCATGCAGCCAAATTTCCGCTCCTCAACCTTTTTGCCAACGAAATAATAAAAAGTGGCAACCCTCCGCAATTCTTGACTACTCCATCTACCAGAAATCTAAAATCAGGATCGTAAACTTTGTTCCCCAATATCCTTTCAAAAAGTCTTCTTCCTTCCCTATTGTCTAACTCCTTGAGTTGGAATTCTCGGTCAGAGACCATGTCAATGCGTAAAACTTCTCCTTTTCTAGATGATAGCAATAGCTTGCAACCTCTTACTTTATTATCGTCGCCACAAGGAATTCCAACATCTTTCAACTCTAGCTTCTCCATAAATTATCTAAAATTATGAGAATTTTTTTTTCACAATCACACTCTAACCTTTCACGCAAACGATCAGCTCTCCCACGAGCAGTTTCGACATTCATTAGCTTTAGGCCTAGTGCATCAGCAATTTCTCCTTGGATTCTTTTTAAATCTGGATTGCGTGATACATTTGCCATGGCAACCATATCGAACAACTTCTCTTTCTTAACTCGCCTTTCAACATCCTCCAAAAGCTTGGACTTGCCAACCCCACCTAGTCCATACACCCCAACCACACAGATATTGTCATCAGTTATAGCATTTATTACATCCTCTGTGATTGAAGCCCTCGACTCCAAGACATCTTCTTTCTTGTCAACAGATCTTGCAGCAGAAGTGGTAGCAGTAACAATTCCTTTTGGAGGATTCTCATAGTAGACCTTCTGGAAGTTATCTTTGCAGTTTCATCATAGAGTTCCTGAATGACTCGAGTCATTTTCTTCACCTTCCTGCCAATTGGATGGCGCACCATTGGTTGGGAAGCCACCCATGGAAGCAAGCAGTTTTTGCACTTTCACCTTGTGTTAACAAATTTTGTGCTTCATTAGCCTTATTCTTCACGCTATCCAACCATTTCTCAATATCAATGTGTATAGGTTTTCCACCATACACGGCTTCATCGACGGAGTGCTGCACCCTTTCCCTCGCTCTCTCCAGCTTCTCGACTCCATTTTTGAGATCCTGGATGTAGCTCTTGTAGCACAACACGTATCCAAATTGGCGTCCAATGGGAGCAAACAGGTACTCACCTAGTTTTGACACAAGATTCGATGCAACGGAGGAAGCCAATTCCGCCATAATTTATTCTTTAATGTCTAGAAATTCCTTTCCCCTCTCTTTTGTTTCTTTTGTTGTTGCCTCCTATGATTAATTGCTTAAACAAATCTGTGCCAAGGAAACTGAACAGAGAACAGAACTAATCACTCGCGATGTATAAAAAGAAAGGAAGAGCAAAGTGATAAAACAATGTGAACAACGAAACAAAACCAAAGACGAGAGAGAGAGAAGAGAGAGAGAGAGAGAGAGAGAGAGAAGCGGCACAGTGCATGCAAAAAAAAGAAAAACGTACAATTATTGCACTCGGTGCACCCAAATAACACGTTACTGGTCTACGTGGACGATTTGCAGATATTCTTACGAGGACAAACGAACAACACGTTCCTGATCAACCGCGTGCAGTAGTGTGCTAAATTTCTTTCATTTATTATTTTCTGTTGTCCGTGTTTTCTTTGCCTTATGTTTCTTGAAAATGGGGATGACTCTTCGAGGGCTCCAACAAATTTTGCAGTCACCATCACAATTTCACGCTCTCTGAGTGTTTCTGAGAGAAAGCTAAACCGTGTTCCGTTTTGAATCCAAAGCATGAGGAGAAACAATACAACATGCATATTGTCGATTCTTTTAAGTATTGATGGTTAGAATTGTTTAGAACCATCTCTCAATAATTTAAAGCTTAAAACATTTTTTTTTTTTTCATTTTCACGATTTTGCAGGAAAGCAATTTGTTATTTTTTTAAAAATAGTGAACAAATAACATTTGACGGCTGGTACGTGTTTGTATGTTTGTAACAGCCACTATCAGGATTTGAATAGAAAATATTGGGTGCTCCTGGACCTCATCCCGTGACTGAGTAGGCCCACTTTTCATATTTCTGTCCCATCTATTCCATCGTCCAATATCGAAACTCCATTAACGGCGTGATTTTTTCATGTTTCAATGCAGTTGGGAGACCATTTGCGGGTCTCAAGAGCCGCCGAGGCCTTCCCAGCCCCAACAACCGGAAGCCGAGCCCGGCAATGGGCTGTTCTCGAGATCCAGGTCCAGACGAGCGGTTCTCCGAGACGCCAGATCCATGGCCGTCGTCGGCGTCCTTCAGCCAGGTCTGGTCGGAGGAGGTGGTGGAGCTGCCGAAGGAGTCGTGGGAGGAGGTGGTGGCGGAGTGGGAGGTGGAGGAAGAGGCGAGGAAGATACAGACCATGGAAAGGCGGGGGGGTGGAGGGGGAGGAGCTGGCCCTTGTAGAAGAGCTCATCGGTGATGCAGAGGGTGGAGGAGGAGCCGGGGGGTGAAGAGAGATGGTGAACTCGAAGTCGGTGGAGGAGGAGGACGAGAAGGAGTGGGAAGGCGACGAGGGGGAGGGTGTGGGAATGGGTGATTCAGCAGGGTTTTGTCTATTCTCTTCCCCATGGCTGATGCTCGATGAAGACGATGAGCTTGGGTTGGTCAATTAAGCGTTTCAATTTTGTAAAATTAGAGATGGAAATAGTGGCTGACGTGGAGGTTCAGGACCAAATCATCACTGCGGTTCTCTCCAACTAGCCCAGATCAATAATTGCAAATGACCGTTAGACAAACACGAAAAAGCAAGACAACATAAAATCACAACTTTATTGACACATAACTTGGTATTAAGAAATTAATTAGTTGAGAACTAGTGTGTAATATTAGAGGGAAACAAAATGATGAAGAGGAACAGATATCACCGGTATCTTGATCCCCTAGCGCGTCGCGCACTATCCGCTCGATGAGATGCCTCAGCTAGATCTAAAAGTTCGTGTTGAGAAAGTCCGTTCCTGAGCTCCGATTGATCATCTACTCGCCGTGCGGGTGTCACCCGGAGGGTCGAGACGGGGGAGACGGCGCTGGGGAGGCCTTGGGTCGAGCGGCTTTCGCCGGCCATGCCTGGCCGAGCCAAATATCGGCCAAAGTAGGGGAGGCCGAGTTGGTTCTTGGCTGGTGATGGTGGTCGGTCAAGAACCGGCCCTCGGGCTAGGTCAGCTGAGACGTTGCCAGACTGGGTGCATGGCCAGCCTGAGGCTAGCGGCCGCACTTGCCGCGACCTCCCCCATCGGGGTGAGGTCGACAGAGCGTCGCGAGAGGCAAGGCCAAGAGAGCAAGTCGGGTCTGCCTGGGTATCGTCTCGGATCCAGGTCAGGTCTTTGGGGCTTGGTATTCGGGCTGGGATGATTTAGGCATATTGGCCTTATTCTGCTTTAATGGACCAGGGTTAGTTCATTTTGTTTGCCGGACTGGGCCCACATTTCAGGCCCAGACGGACCCCTGGTAGGCGACCCGGGTCGGTTCCCAACTTCCCATCGAGGGTTCCAACTAGGGTCCTTTTTTTGTATATTATAATATTATTTTAATATTTAAAAATATTTTATTAAAAAATCAGAAGAATTTTATTATTTTTTCTGAAGAATTTTATTTTATTTTTCTGAAAAATTAGCAAAAGGATTAAAAATGGCTTTTGAGTATTTTTCTCTTGAAAGTGCATGAAAAATCCAAAAAATAAAAGTAAAACATTGATGTTTAAATAAGATTAGATATTGAAATGACATTAGTTGATTAATTAGTGTAAACAAGTCCCTAAAAATATTTCAAATAAAAACCTAAAGTACCATCATTTTCTTAATTAAGGATTTGAAGCGAGTATTGTTTCAAATAATAGCCCAAAGTACTTTCATTTTCTCAAACAAAGGTACAAAGTAAACCTTATTTCAAATAAGGGTCTAAGTACCCATATGAATCTCAAAGAAAGGCTTGAACTCATTGTCTGTGAAGGGCAATTTCATCTTTTAAAATTTTAAAAAAATTTCCTTTGTCTTTCTTTTTTCTTTTCATAAAAAAAAAACTTTAAAAAAAGGAAAACACACTGCTCCCTCCCACTTGTGGCTTCTGCCTCATTGTTGGTAGGGCAGCGACGAAGGTCAGTAGGGCGCCGGTGCAAGGTGAGGGCTATACACCCTCGCCGACCAAACGGCCTGATGACATCCTAAATAAGAGGGTTATCAACATACGCTCCTCATAATTATATTCTACATTTAAGTAAATGCATCAAATTAATGGGCTAATTCAAGATTTTAATGAACAATCGTGTTAAGAAAAATGGACAAATACCTTTTTTGTTCATATAATTTAACCGAAGCTAAAGGTTCTTAAACCTGATTTAAAATACTTAAATTTTTGTAGATAGTCATAACCTCGCAATTCTATAATATTTTCTTTATATCATTACTCATTAGTGAAGATGAAGTGCAAATGGCCCATCGTTTAAATTTTTGGCAGTCAACAATAATTTTAAGCTGCACCTTTTATTTATAAGTTGCCACTATTCATCCTAAATCAATTTTGATGATTCAAAAACTCTTTTTGGTATGTTTATAATCGTCACAATGGAAATGTTTTCTGCAAGTTTGTGCAAGTTGGAAAGGGTTAAAGAATAGTGGGCTTATCTACAAGCATATCTAGGTACCTGGCTAAGCAATGGCGGGATAGCTGGCCAGAGTTGGCCCAATACACGGCTCGCAATTTAAATTTGAATTTCGTTTGCCCAATCTCAGCCGATTTTTACCACCAATGGAAATTAGACGTGTTGGGCATGTGTGTACATGAAA
Organism: Eucalyptus polyanthemos subsp. polyanthemos; assembly: GCA_017140185.1. Lineage (NCBI taxonomy): Eukaryota > Viridiplantae > Streptophyta > Magnoliopsida > Myrtales > Myrtaceae > Eucalyptus > Eucalyptus polyanthemos. The sequence goes on from CM029458.1 coordinate 31,778,574, forward strand.
ATACTTGTAAAATCTCTCTTGTATTCACTATGCAAATCAACTTCTTGTGAGAGAAATTGTTTGTAAATGAGTTCACCTTGCTTGCAGAGGAGCGTTGGCTCCATTATAAACCAACCATTATATAAGACTTCAAAAATAGTGGGATGGCCATAAATACCGAATGGTCTTGAGAAGTGAAGTAGGTGCCGATTCGGGTCAAACCACGGTAAATCGGTTAACCATTAGTCTTCCCTAACTTCTTTAAATTTATTCATGCCAAGCATTTCATATATTGCTTGTGTAAAAATCTTTTCGGTGGTTAACTCGGTCAAGCACCTTAACGTTTTAAGAGAATTATGAAAATCTTTCCCATTGGAAAATCATGTGTACGAAAAATTGGCTTGAAACTCTTGCACGGATGAAAATGGTCTATATATTGATTTACCATACAGGTTTTTTTTAGTCAAAATGCTCTCATGACCTGAAATTAAGTGAATAATGTCAATTTAACCTTAGAAAAAATGGAGGATCATGATGAATATTTATTCAAAATGAGTAATCTGATATCGTTGTTGATGGCTCGGCCTAATGCTCGAGGGCAAGTCTCGCTTGACTCATAAGAGCAACATATTTTTTATGGTGAGGTAAATTATTATCTAAGTTTCAAAAAAGAAATAAACCGTGCTAACTATTTAGCAGTTGAAAAAACACCATCGTTAACTAGGTTTGTCGTTGAAAAATCGCCCAAAAAAAAATTGGTTAAAGAAATACTTAAGTCGTAGTTAGTTACACCCAATTGAAAAGTGTTTCTTGAAAAGAAGAAATTTTAATAGAATGGTGGTCCCTCGTTCTAGCTAAGCTGAATACGCAATTCGCCCAAGCTAGGCCGAATTGTAAAAAGTTCGGAGAACTTGGCCACGATAATAGGAGTAACTGAGAGGAGCCGGTGATGAGTTGCATTCGCCCTTGGAGCTGGAAGTTACGAAAGAGGAGGAATGACGAATGGAGTTGTGTGGGCGATTGTTGTCCATATAGGGAACGCTTATTACTAATATTAGGTTTATAAATACCAGTGTTTTAGGATTGTAAAGCTCTCTCTTTTGACAATCAAACAAATCTATAATCTATGTTTATCTCTATTCTTAACTACATCAATTTACCTATCGCACAATATATTTTTGCCATACGATTTTCTTATAATCGTTTATTTTTCTCAATATTCAGTTTCACATAAATTTGGACCCAGTCGGATCCTCACTTCATGCACTTTGTGTGCGAGGCATAGAACCGTGGAGTGAGGGCCAATATGCTATTTCACCAGGTTCAACCAATCCAACAATTTATATCAACCAGTTTGAATAAAAAGAATGTAGTAAGAAGAAGGAGCAATATGTGTAATGAAAATTGCGAAAAAGTCACACACAAATTTCGCACCTTACATTTTTATACTTTAAATGATATTAGATGATCTGCAACGAGTAATAATCAAATGTTTTGTGTTTGGGAATAAGTTACCTTGAAACAAATCAAGTTGTGTTCGAGTCCCGAAAGATGGTGCAATCAAAGGATTATCTTCACGCTCAGCTTCTAGCTATCAAACCAAATATCTCAGAACATAAAAGGAGCCTCTCAGTGATTTTTGGTGATTGGGGATGGTGTTCTTACCAATGTGTTTCTCCTCTTAAAGCACAAGCCCTTGGCACTTTAACAAGCTTTTGCCTTTTCTCTTGCCCCAAAGAATGATCCACGTGTGCTTGGAATCCACGCAATATTTAAAGAGGCAATTCACTTCTTTAGCCCTCCACTTTGTCCAAAACCACCAAAACAATCCTTTCCTCTAAATTGGCAAGAATACCACCCCTATGGTAGACTCCAGAGATATTTTGGTAGTTGTCTTTGGAATAGGATCAGATGGCCACACAAATCAAAGTGAAGATGGACGACGTGTTGGCTTCCCTCCACAATAGTGGAAAGAATCGATACTTGCGTTAGTGTCAAGGTATCGATGGTGGAAATTAACTTTCGACATGCTGCTCTTTGAGACTTAAGCAACGTTAGAAAAGATAATACATGCGGAGAGAGGAATAGAATTTGAGACTTGTAGATGTCTTTCTTAAAAATGTTATTACCCTCCCGACCCCACTATGGTGGGAGAAGATTAAAGCATCCATAAAAAACTATTAATAAAGTTTACGCGTAATGTTTAGAGAAAATGAAATCTCTAGTATCTGTGCTTTTTTAATTTGTTTGATGTCATCCATGTACTTTTTTTTTACCAATAGGGTCCCTATATATATTGCAAACCGAGATGTTGACATGTTTGCCTTCAATAACGTCTGAATGTTGATCGGATAAATTAGAGAAAAGATGGAAATTTTTCTATTGACTGAGATAAACTTATTAGAAATTTGACAATATATATATATATCACAAGCACTTAGTGTGTGAGAGATAGAAGAATGGCTGAAGCTACAGCAGCGATGAAAATTTAACAACATAGAAGACTTAGTTTTCATCACCAAACGCAGCTAAGGTACATTAAATGCTAATACAATATTGATGTATTTCATCTTTCTTGGGGAAGAAATATTAAAATTTTCCGTTATTTCTCGTTTCTTCTCGTCCAACCCAAGCCCTCTTGCACTTAAACCAGATCTCGTGATGGATTCCGTTTCTTTGATGAGTCAATCTGCTTCTTTAAACCTCCCAACACCAGCAAAGCAATCCCTTCCTCTGAATCGAGGCCGCACAAAATCGAAGTCAAGGACATTTAGAAATGATGAGGACAGAATTCATCACTCTAGTTTTGTCCAACTTGCGCACATCCATGATTGCAAGTGACCGTCTGCCAAAGATAAACGGAACACTGACAAAACAGAACTTCTTTAAAATCTCTCTTCATAAAATTTGTGCCAAAAATTTAGAGATAACGAGAACATCAGTGATGCAATTTTTTGATGAGTTCGGTGTTGTCTTTTTTTTTTTTTTTGATACCCAGGGAATCCCGTCAGCCGTTCGTCGCCTTACGGCAGTACATAGCCGCCAAGTAAACCCTAGAGTGATGCTAGCGGAGGACCCACCACCCCGACGTCACGCTTAAGTCGCCGATGCTTCTCTTGGGGTTGGACCCCAAGGGAAGAGTTCGGTGTTGTCTATATGCTTTCTTTTATTAATGTGTTTCCTAAGACGCTTTCTTACTCAAGTCAATTCTTCCGTTAAAATTGCAAATAAAAATGTAATTGCGGCTGCCATCGGTGCCACGTCATCACTAAATGTGGCTAGGTATATTAGATGCTAATGTAATACGTAGGCATCTCATTTTTCTGGGTGAAGAAATAATTAAAGATGCATATTTTTGTTTTACAAATATTTAAAATTCATAGGCTAACTTTTTTGTTGCCTTTTTATTGTTTGTTATCATTTTTTTAGTATTCTTTAATTGGTAAAACATGCGCTAATTAAAACCATACCTTGCTTCGTGGCCGGGATTCAATTTTATTCTGGGGTGCGATTGCCCGCTTATTCTGGCGTTTTTATTGGTGCTCGAGAGGCCTCCTCCATTGTGGGTAAACGGGAAATTGGACCCGCTTAGCAAAGTCTTACTTGTCGAATATTTATTGTAAGGATTTCTAAGATATAACACCAAAACCCAATCAAAAACTCATTCAGAAGCTTGATTACTATCACAAAATGTGGCCAGCTGCTAATCTCATATTTATCAGAAGAGAACAAAAAAGCCGAGACAGTGGAAACAACAGATAAGCACATGTGCAGGGAAGTTTGGGGAAGTTAGAAGGAGGAGCTCATGAGGAGTTTCCCCTGCTAGCATTCGTCTTTTATTTTTCTCCGCAGTTAGTTTCGCATAAGTTCGCACTCTGTTGAACCTCCGCTTCGTGCACTTTGTGAGACGAGGTATGGAACCTTGGAGCGATTGGTAGCAATTTGAGTTTTTGGTACATAGGGTTTGAAGGATTTAATAGATTCTGATCAAATTTTTATCTGCCTTTTGTCAAAATAGATTGTCCCTTTTGATTTTCTCTCAAATGTCCATCAACTTTGGAAGATAAATTTACAAATCCTACTTGGATAAATATCATTTTTTTTTTGTCCCTGATTTTGTGCTTGTGATAAGAAAATTGATTTCTTGGTGAAAAGTTAGGAGATGCATTTGCGACCATGGGCATCCCTTGTTTTGTGATCGACACCATAAATGTAGTACAGGTGCTACTTATCGAGAAAACTTGATACTATGGATGATTTGCTATGATCCAAATGACATTTACTTGAGCTCAATGGTGCTAACTAAATCTCTTGTTCAAGAAGAAGATATGCATTTTAATTTTAATTTTTTTTTATTTCAACAAGTTCATAAGGGTCAATGAGTTTTTTTAAACAACATGTATATCATCCACACTTTATCTTCGTATGCGGGTGATGTCTATAATTTGTAATCCACCAATCAAAATTATGGTTTGAGAAAGTTGCTTTTAATTAAGGATGGAGAAAAATATAGCCCTTTACATAAAATATGATAAATTTTATTTGATAAAATATGTTATCGAATCAAGGAAGTTTGGTGAGCACGTGTTGGTATGGGAGTCTCTCTCTCTCTCTCTCCCCATGTTTAAAAGGACGAAGAAGGAATTCTAGGGAAAGGACGAATCAGGTTTAAAGCAACCATATCCATTTTCACATGGATATATTCTCCATATTCATTTGCACTTTCTTCAAATAAGGTAGATGGAATTTTATTAAAGTAAAAACAAGGTTGTCCATTAAAGAAATTCTATAGATAGATGTATAAACCAAAGTTGACGGCCCTTAATTAAAGATTTACACATGCCCATCTTTCAATAAAAAAAAAAAAACTGATGATTTTTAGTCCACCATTTAGAGGTAATGCTCTGAAAACAATATTAGAGGTTGAATAGGAGCGAGGGTCAGTAAACAATTCCATTAGTTCAACTGGTCCAACCATTGAAAATCACTGTTTGAATAAAGAATGAAGAAAGAAAAATAAGCACTATATGTGATGATAATTTTGAAAATTTTATGTGTGAATACACATGTAGATGTTGTCCAATGAGTAGAAATCTTTTTTTTTCCCCTATCAATTGTCATTGGCTGAATTGTCTTAATAAAAGTGCGCAGAGACTTGCTAATTTTCCAAGTTTACCAAATATTTTTAAGTCGCATATTAGGGTACCAACAAGAAGATAGTTAAACATGATGTCATACAATTACCATTTAACAGACATATAAAAGCTTAGAGAGACCAATATTAGTGCCACTGAAATGAGTTTATGTTGCAGTTATTATACCCATTTTTTGTTTATTCTTCCTAATTTTCTTTTTCGTGTATATATTTTAATAAAGAGGGTGGCTGAACGTGATTCAAATGCCAATAGCACATAAGATGTAGATAGATATCATTTGAAGTTCAGGTCAAATCAATAAAAAATCATGTATCTATATGAAAGGAATAAAAATAATTTCACTTTAACCAATAAAATGAATTCTTCATTGATTACGCGGCAAACAACGCTTATATGATAAGCTGATGTGGCCTCATTTTATCATTGAAAAAGTAAAACAGAAAAAACTTGATGACTTTAAACGCAAAATAAACTGTTTTTTTATCAAAGAGAAAAGAAAAAAAAAGGGACAAAGTAACATAATCTTGAAGCAAAAGCAATTGTCGCATTTTCCTCCCCTTTATTCCTTTCAATTTACTGAGAAAGCATTGCGCAAATGCCAATGTGATCGCATCATCAAGCATGTAAAATACTGCAATGCCCTCCACCTTTTCTTTGTAAAGCTAATTCTGTGATTGGTTAAGCTTGGTGATGCTGATCCCTCAAAAACGATTCTAGAAAATTTGATAGTGTTGTTCAAAGGGTGCTTTTATTTTTGTCGGCCATTACTTTTGGCGACAGTGATTTGCATTATTTTCCTTTCATTATGGACCAGACACAGACTCACACTTATATGCACAATAAAATTTACTCTATTTTTTTCATAATATCTAACTAATGGATTGCTCGTATTTAGGAACTTCCTCCATAATGTAATTGATAACAACCATATCTTATTTGATCATGTGGACTCATGTGAATTTTTCATTAGTTAATTTGGCCCTTAAATCGTAGTGCTTTGTGTGAGCACTTCCCTAACAAGTGCTCAAAAGTCAACAATACAAACTGATCTTTGGCCCATTGAAAACTTTGCTCTTTTTTTGGCATTACTAAATACATATTGAAGTGTTCCTTTGTTGAGTGCATATATGAGGTAAATAAAAGGAGATACGCACATGTTGCGACCTCTTCGAACACTCCTACAGGCGCAAAGGTTAATGGGTGGCTAAGTCCAAGCTTAGTCCAAACTCTCCTAAGCCTGCTAATTTGCGATTTATAGTTCGAATTTTTAACTTGCAAGTCATTTCATTTATGAGTCGCGCTAATCAATTTATGGTAAGTCAATTAGAAATCCAAATAAAATATTAGAACAAAAATTTTACTCATGTACAACCAAAGAAATTAGGATTAAGGACTTGATTATACCAATTAATTAATTAATGCCCTTTCGGTACATAATTTATTTAAACCTTTATATTTGATTTTTATTTTTTATTTTTCATACTTTTTTTTTTTGGAGAAAATTACTCAACAGTTATTTTTAATGCCTTTCCTCACCTCAGAATCTTTTGAATTTTTTTCTAATTTTTTAAAATATATTTTGATATATAGATAATAAAATGTTACATTAGGGGATGTCGAAGGCAGCCCGGGCCCGCCGGCCTGGGTAGCGAGACCACCAGCCGGACTGGGCCTGATTTGCGGGCCCAGTCCAGCTGAAAAGAAATGGATCCCCCCAGCCCCTAAAAAGCAAATAAACTAAACCTAGCCCAAGAAAACAAAATAAGCCCAACGTCCGTAATTCATCTCAGCCCAAAGACCAAACCCTAAAGATCCGATCGGATCCTGTTCTTGACCCGGATCCGACGCGACACCCCCTGGCGTTCTCCGCGCTCCTCGCGGCACCCTCTGCTCTCCGCGGTTTGGCCGGCTGAGACAGCGGCACCGCTCACCTTGGCCGTGCTGCACGCCCACTCGGTCGTCGCCTTGGGTGGCCCAAGCCGCGGGCTTGGTCTTTGCCCGAGTTGCCCCTCCTTAACCGGCGCTCTCGCCGCCGGTATCCTCGGCCGTACACACAATAGCAGCGACGGATGCAACGGAACAAATGAACGGCCAACACTCAGGGAATCCGGCATCGCAGGAAGGCCACTGGGGAGCATGACAAGCATGGACGACTTAGCTCCGCCCAAAACAGGGAAATAAAATCCAGATCTCATTGTGGCATTTTGTCGAACGGCTTAAGTGCGCTACCGAAGCGAGAGATCCCTAGCCGTAACGGGGTCGGAACCTGCGACGGCGCTCTTGTCGACGAACCAGAATACGCATGATGGCGTAAAGAGGGACGCAGTGGTCGGAGCTCGAGTGAGCCGGGTGGCCGTGAGCTCCGGTTCCCATCTAATAAGGAATAGTTTTGATTAGTGAGCAATATTTACGTGAACGCACCGTAAGATTTCCCTCTTCTCACTGTGGAAAGAGACTAATATTTGTAGGCTTTGACTCGTGCAAGACAAAACATAATTGTAAGGCCCTAAGAGATATTTTCTTCATCACTATTTACAGTTGCTCACGCTAGCCTGCACAAGAGAATAAGTTTATTAATTAATTACATTATATTTGAAAATTTATAGTTAATGAATGGCTCTTGGCTAGGAACTTTAACAATTGTTGTAATCGGTAGCATGCCTCTTCTACTTGACCATATGGACTCATGTGAAGCTTCTTAGCTATTTTGGTTCTACAACAAATGAATTTCTAAATCATTCGAGTGCCTAGTTAGATCTCTCCCCTTAAATAAAAAATAAAAGAAGAAACATTTGCAAGTCGGCAATACAAATCAATGTATGGCCCACTGAAATTTTTCTTTTCTTTTAAAATTGGCATTAGTATATACATTTTGAAACCTTTTTATTTTTATTTTTATTGAGTGCACATGTGAAGTAAAAAAGAAAAAGCCACTTCTGACATTTTCGATTAAAAAAAGATTCAATGATTATCAAAAAAAGAGGTCATGAATTGATCAACGAAGGTTAGCGTTGCTTTATTAGTGATGTTATAGTTACTTCTTTAATGTTTGGGAAATGAAGGAAATGGAGAAAACGAAAGTTTGGGCGGAAAATGCATAAAATTTTATAAATATGTTCAGAAAAAGAGAGCGCTTGAAATTTTGGAATTCTCTCCCATGATATTCCTCACCCCCTTGTCTCAAACAAAGCAAGAAACTGAACTACTGTAAATCCAGTAGCAAAAAAAAAAAACTACTGTAAATCCAATTCAACTTTAGGCCTCTTTGGTTTTGTGAGTTTTCTGTAATAAAATCTTACTTTGGGCTCAGAATTAGGCATAACTTGTGAGCCTATGAGCTTTTGGGCTGAGCCCGATAGTCACAACTTGTAAATTTTAAAATTCATATTTGATGAGAGAGAAAGGAGAATTACCTGTGGTTGTTACTTCTATTCATTCAATCAATCAACGATTTTCAACCTAGTCTTAATTATGAAATAGATCCTTGAAAATGAAAAAAAAAAAAGTTTATACTCAATTCATTAACCTTTTGGCCCTGTTTGGTTCGATTTTAGGAAATGTTTTTAGGAAAATATAAATACCTTTGGATTAAGAGAGTTTTTCGAAATGTAAATAGCATTTAGTAAATTGTAATTCTAAAGTGTATTGATAAACAACTTTGGCTAAAATGCTTTGTTTGGTAAAAATTGCATTTGTAAAGGACTTTTACTAAATTTAAAAAAAAGATTTTTGTAATTTTTTTTTGAAGTTCAAGAATTGACTAATTGGATCTGGTCCCCGAATGCCCTCACTTGAGGTCACCCGACCTCAGGAGGCGGTCGCCTAGGGTGGCCTAACTTAGGCGACCGTCGGGTGACCTCAAGCATTGGCCAAACTAGGTGGCTGATGCTTGAGGTCGCGTGACAGCCAAACCTAGGCTGCTAATGCTTGGGGTCACGCAACCTCAGACAGCCGTCACCACGACCCAAGAGTTGCGTAAGGTCTGGTGATGGTTGCCGGGGTCGGGCGACCCTTAGGCGACGGTTGTTGGCACGCACAACCCCTTGGCTAGTGGTCGTGGGCCTCCGATCAGCCTTTTCGTGTAGTAGTCTTTAGAGAAGATGAGCAGTAACTAAGGTTAAAACTTACATTTCGAAAATGCAACTTTCCAAAATATCTTTAGACCTACTTTGAATTAAAGGCCTTTAGAGTTATCTGGAGATACAATTGTATTTTCTCAAAGTTAAGCAAAAACACGAACCAAATGTGTTTAAACTTGGTTAAGGGACTTTAGAGTTCTAAAGCCCATTCCAAATGCCGAACCAAACGAGGCTTTTCTCCCTTATCCGCATCTTCTATTTTTAATATAACCATTAAAGTTGGTATAGTTGGTCAGGACATCAGGAGAAGGTCACCAATTCAATACAACCAAACACGTGCAAATTGTTTTGTGTCCATGGCCACTCATGCATAAGCAAAAGGCGTGGATAGTTGATAAGTCCATATTTAAAATAGTCTATGCCGCTATTAGAATGATGTTAAATTTTTGGTAAGATCTAAATCAAGAGGGGATCGGTACTGTCCTAAATATAATGATGACGTAAGTATTGTAGACTTCAAAAATTTGCCTAAATTGTCCTTTCGAAAAGCGAGGGCAAGCAGGTCAGGTGATTATCTTCATTTTGTGGCAGCAATCCTCGGCGCTCTCAGGTGATATACATCATCTCATCCTTTGTCTTCATTTGCTTCCAATTTTTTATATATGAAATATTTAATAATAACATTATACTGCAAATTTCACCATGCATTGATTGTATTAAATTTTGGAGTTCTTTCTCGCATAACGCAGGCATTTGACTAGTATAGAAATTTGCATTGTTTTAAGTGCGAATTGTCGTGACCTTCTTTAGGTTGATATTAGATACGTTAGAGGAAATTTGATGGATTGTTAAACGGAGAATGGTTCCTCTTAATAGATGGGGCTACGCTTAACAGGTGCCCTTTTAAGTCCTACCTATCATAACTTAGTTTTTTCAATTAATCATTCGTTCAAGATCAAGCTAAAGAGTCACTACCAACCTATGATGAGCCAGCTAGAAACTAGGGTGAGATGCAAGAGCGTATGAACCAAGGACTCACGTGTCTTGGAATTTGAGTACATTAAATTAATCTAATGATATTTCGGTATCTTTTATAAAAAAAAAAAGTTTGCGTGCGGTCTCTTCAATTTTTGTTTTCCTAAATCCTTTAATATGGGAAAGATGATAATACATGGTGCTTGAGCGGTAAAAGATAAACAAGCAAGCCACAATAAATATCAACCATACTAATAAATAAAAGGTGCAGAGAAATAAATAACCTGAGCTGTATAAGGTAAAATTTTATAAAGCTATGTTATTAAAGTTCCGAACAGGACTCTTGTGAGCTGTAAATAGAAACTTAATATAAACTCTCCAAAATAAACCGTTGCTTAAAAAAAAACAAATATGAAAACATGAGGTATTATATGAATACTAAATGAATTATTTCCATAAAATGAACTATGATATATGGATGTAAGAATCTAATTGGTGCTATTCAAATGTAAATGCTATTCCAATGTAATGCTATCTGCTTCAATAAAGGCAATCCTAGGTGAAATTTTCGATGGAGATGCAATCGTAGATGAAATTAATGAAATTCTCATTAGGAAGTAGTCTGAGAGTACATAAAATTTGCTTCAGAACACAGCAAATTCGAAAGGCTAAGGGCCCAGCGCGCGGCTTGACGCCGATGAGCTCCCGACTTCTTCTTCTCCCTCGTCCTCCTCTGTTCTCTCACTTCTGTCTGTGCGCAGAGAGGCACGGGGGAGAGAGAGAGAGAGATGAGAAAATGAGAAGAAAAAAAGAGAATGTGCGGTGTAACTGTCGAACGGCAGCGTTTGGATTGGCCATGGGGTTTTGAGAGAATCGGCGATTTTTTGGACAGAGACGCGCCAGAGAGGGTACCGGAAGAGCCAGTGGACGGTTCTGTGGTCCAAGGAGATCGGCCCGTCGAAGTGATCGAACCGTCCGTCCCCGTCCCCCCGAACGAGAAAAATGATTGGATCACTCGGTCGTCGGTTTGTCACAGAAAGCTAAATAAAAAGGAATTGCGAAGCAGGTATGCCGAGGACCGGGACAACCACCATCATCATCATCGAGGAGGATCAATGCTGTTATTATGCCGTGTATAAAGCACCCCCAACAATCGTTTTGTAAATCCCTATCCTTTCTTAGTGGCAGGCTTTCCTAAAGCCCTAGGAAACAGCACAGAAAACAAAATCAATGAGATGCCGGGATAGAAAAATAACTCCATTCCTGGTCAGCCTCCTGTCCCATCGATGCTAACAAATCGACTTTCTCTCAACGAAGTAGCAAGAAAGAAAGAATATGGTTTTAAGGAAGGTCTATTTCCAAGAAGCAATTGGGAACCTATGGCTTATGATTTGTCATCATCCATTGGCAGCTCTACAACTGATGTCAATCTGGACAGCTTTAAGTTAGTAATTATTTTAATCATTCAGCTCAAGAGAGCAGTGGCGTCAAGTCGCCAAACAAATCAAATCAGTTGATCAAAGAAAGTAGTCATTGGAATCCTTCCGGTAAGAATAGTCCGATGTTGGGATGTAGCACAGGCCAGTATAATACGATGCCTTGTGAAGAGCGCTCGAAATCCTGCATCAAGGAAGACCCTCTTAGGACTCTGGAGAATTTGCAACATGGCATAGCAGATTTTCCAAGCGGGTGTGGTGGTCATGGAATTTCTTTTCCTGATCCAAAAAAGTGCACTGATGATAGATTCACGGACACAAACTTCACGTTGAAGAATTCAGAAGGGCCCAATGCATCAATTGATAGTTATACCAATAAAGTTGATGATGTTGATGTTGGTGATGAGATTCAATGGGAACATTTGGTCATTGGTGAAAGGATTGGACTAGGTATTGCTTTGATTAAGTGCAGGTCCACATATTAGCTCAGAGAGCAAGACTCATGAATTCATATATGTTGATCCTGTTGCTGCATTTTTGGTGAAATTTGTCTAGTACTATGAGATATACTTTATCACCATTTTACCGCCTAATATGCTCATGGCTAGCTAGCCTTGTAACAAGAAGGGCATGCCTTCTAATAGAAAGTTCCTATGGCAATCCGAATGTAAGCATAATTGCAGTAGTTATTATAGGATGTACTGCAACGTTTCCGCATTGAATTGCATTTACTGTTTATTGTGTCAGAAACTTTACCCCATTTCATTGTCTTCCAAACAGGCTCTTATGGAGAGGTCTATCATGCTTACTGGAATGGCAAGGTCAGTTTCAAATATTTCTAAATTCTTGCAAATCAAGAACTGGCATTGCGTTAGTTACTTGAAGAGTTCCTTTATTTTTGGTTGTGACTTCCATTTGTTTGAATTTATGGAATGAGATTATATCCGTTGACTCCTTTCATATGACTGCTTTTAAGCAAGAGATCCTCCTTGAAAATGACAAGTAGTCTTTTAGTCAAAAGAAATGACGGTTACTGCTAGTACTAATTCAGTGTCCTGCTTTGTGCTAATGTTTTAGATTTTTGGACTAAGCAGCTAGTATGTAATAGTGACATCAGATATAGTATCAAAATCTGGCATTTCAACCTGGGTTGGTAAAAAAAAGCTCCAGAATCGGTACCTTGACATACGCACATGACTTGTTGGACTGGTGCCAACCATAATAACTAAATCCTTGTTGCTCATTCATGGCCTCGTCTTGCTACTCTCTCTTTTGTACTATGGATAAGCAAAAGGAAGTTTTACTTTTCGCCCCCTTGCCATTCTGTTATTAGGTGCTGGCAAGATTCTGCTTCTATGTTTGGCTCTTCGGTAAAGAGTTGCAAGTTCTCTGGATGTAATTGAATCCTTATTGTGAAGACTGAAGATTTTTGTACAAATAGTCACAATGAATAGGCTGTTGCAAAGTCTTTTTGTAAATTGTTAGTCTGCGACTCAATCAAACCCCATCCATTTGGTAAAAGCACTTTAAACACTGGGTTGTTTAGGTTTGTCATTCTTATGGTTTTATATACTCTTAAATATCAAGAAATGGAAAGAGAAGCAGCAGACGACTTTTTCAGTTTTTAACATTCTCTGAAGAATTTTATGCACTCATTATCGCTACTTTGCAATTTAGACATTACCTTTTGCAAAATACTTGGTGGTGATGTGTTCTTAATATTAAAAATCTATGATGTATAACACCTAAGATAAATTGCAATGCATGTCTGAGTCTAACATCTGGCTTGACTTGCTTGTTTCGCAGGAGGTGGTTATGAGGAAATTTTTGGATCAGGATCTCTCAAGTGCTGCTATGGATAAGTTCAGACGAGAAGTAAGCTATCCATAGGTCTTTCATTTGTGCTTTTTATCTTCCAGAATTTTTTTTTTTTGGGAACAAAATCTTCCAGATTTATTGAGAAATCAAAACCTGTAAAGAATAAAACTTGGATGAACATTGTAAAGGAAAGAATTAGCGCGGGCGCTTAATAGAGATGAGTTTCACAATAAGACTACCTTACCACGCCATGCATTCTGCATTGACAGAAATATTACAGGAGGAAAGGGGCAATATGCTTTCCTGTTGCTTTGTTGATGTTGACATAGAATTGGTGATTTAGTCTGCTTTTTTTGGTGATTTATATAATGCCGAGACATTAAATTAATGTTCTTTACATAAGATCCAGAATGACACTTAAAGTCTGATAGTTGAAAACAAAAGAGAAATACTTACGGATCACAAGTTCAGTTTAGTTTATGTGTATCTGTATGTATTTTGGAAGCTGATGAATTAGTGTGTTCAGTAATTGATTTGCATTTTGAGCAAGAATAAAACTGAGGACAAAGAAATGCTTTCCCCGTTTATCCAGCAACTGTAAGATAAATGACTATGCACCATGCTTTTTGCTTCTGTCCCAAGGTTACTGATGATACGTAGACAGTGTCATCAGAATGTCATACTTTTCACGGGTTCCATGATCTGTCCGCGTCTATGGAAATAATTGTGTTCAACGATTAATATGTTTGCTTGATTTGCTTATTTAGCAAGGAAAGAAATGAGGACTAATTAGAGCAATGAGTCAACGAATGCTTTCCAATATATCTAGGAAGATAACTGACCATATGTCTTGTTCTTCTGTTCCAAGGTGCAGATGATCCGTAGACTGCGTCATCCAAATGTTGTTCTTTTCATGGGTGCTGTGGCTCATCCTCCACATCTGTCTATCATTATGGAGTTTCTTCCAAGGTACAATTTTCTGTACCTTAAAAAACCTTGGTAGTATGGGAATGACATCAATTGTTAGGGGGATGCAGCTCATTTATCTACTGTTAAAGGTGTTAATATTTTGATGGTGGGCGACAATCTCATTTTGCTGTCTGATTTTTAATTTGTTTACTTCTCCAGGGGAAGCTTGTATAGTATCATACATCGTCCTGTATATTGATGAGAAACGCAGGATAAAAATGGCCCTTGATGTGGTATGAAATAATTGGTCTCCCTTCTCTTTGGTGCTGGAGATATAGAGATTTCCTTTTCTGAAATCGATTTAAGTGCTTATGGAAATTTTACAAGCAAGGGGAATGAATTGCTTGCACACAAGCCTCCCAACAATATTTCATCGAGATTTGAAATCACCAAATCCTCTTGTTGACAAAAACTGGATTGTCAAAGTGCATAAAACTTATTAATGTTGCCTGACACTTTCGTTTTCTTTCTTTCACTTCTTTAAATAGCAAATCAAGCTATTCTCTTGCGTACATATCATTCATCCATCTCCTAGGTGCTACTAACATCTTGCTTGGCCTTTTTCTCTTTTTCTTGGATACTCCTTTCCCTGACAGTGTGAGCACCTCAAATAAGCTCGATATTGACTGGTATTAGCTTATTCTGGGATAGCATGTTAACTTTATTTCTTGTAGACTCTGACTTCTCATTCTCTCTTTTCACTGCCATACATGAACTTACGTTTGTACAGAACCTTGATGTGGATGATTCTTGATTTACCAAACTTGCTGATGCGATGCAATTTCCATCAGAAATGTGCTCTGTGATTTCAATGTGAATGACAATCAAAGTTTGCAGTAAAATGTCATTTGCATCCTCGCTAAAATTTATCGTTGTGCAGGTTTGTGACTTTGGGTTGTCACGCTTGAAGCATAATACTTTCTTGTCATCCAAGTCAACTGCTAGAACAGTAAATTTGGAAGCTTTCTTGAAATCATTCTTGAAGAGTTTTCAAGGATGGAGAGAGAATGATATCCAACTATATTGAAATAGGTAAAGACATTTGGATGGTTTCTACTAATAGCTTTCAGTGGAGTTAAATGGACAATTAGCAACAAAAGAGGAAACAAAGAGAAAACAACTAGAAACATTATTTTTGGTCATTTCAGAATTAGACTTCTTCTCTAATGCAATCTTAAACAGTCGGACAAGCATGTACATAGTGATTCAATTTGTGAAATTAGAAAACAGTTTGCCATAGCATTACTAAACAATGCCTTAAGAGTCAGAGAGTCTTGTTTTCCATTTTTATTTTATACTTGGATTTGAAAGAAACCATTCTTGATGTTTCTTGAGATTTTGAGCTGCTCCTAATGTGAAGTTTTTGGTCGTGTGAGGCTGAGTGGATGGCACCAGAAGTTCTCCGTAATGAACTGTCGAATGAGAAGTGAATTGTGCATATCTGAGGTAGCTTCAATTATTTTGTCCAAACTAAGTTTCTTAAGCTTGTCTTGCTTAGATTTTGCGATAGTCAAGCCTAAATGATTACACTTATGAGCGTTGCTGTGATAATATGTTGTAATTATACTATTAGGCCTTGTGTTTTTCATTGCTTAAGCTGGAAAGCATTCTTCCTGGCCTACTTTTTTTTGTCGATATTGGGATTTGGATGGACTTGGATAATGTCCTTCTGATTGACCCTATCACTGATACCTTACACGATATTATATATAGAAAAGAGAAAAAAGTTGCACCTTAAGCAAAGTTTCTTTTCGATTGAATGTGTATCTTTTGATGTCTGGAGAATAGGACATACAAAATTGAGAAGATGGAACTTTATTTGATCAGACTCTGCTTGGATGTGACTGTCAGGGAAAAAGAGCATTATAAGAGCTGTATAACTGATGTTATTCGCTCTATATACGCGCTGCTTGAGATGATATGGTTAACCATAGCTTTTCTTTCGCATTAACTGCTGCTCTGTTTTGGGCTTGGTTGAGACTCCACTTCACATGTGATGGATGCATTGGAGTAATGTTTGTGTCATGCTTGCGATGTACGTGCCAGTACATGGTGGCTTATCTCAGTTCTCATCATTAGCTTGCACAACATTCAATTCAGGATGTGCTATTTGTCGAAATTGTACACCCACTGCATTGTGGGCTTGCTGAATATGTCTATTCTTACTGTACATGGCTCGAATTTACTGGATTCATTATTGTTCTTGCTGTACATGTTAAAAAATATGTTGATTTCTTGGCTATGAATGCTATGTATGTTCATAACATGCTGTAGTCATGGTTATAAATGTTGTCTGTGACTTAAATTTGCTGGATTCATGTTGATACCTGTTGTCCATATCCATTCGTTGTTCAAACAACAATTGCCAAGATTTGTCTGTGTTATCTTAGTTGTGCGAGTTGAGATGAGGAATCCGTATTAATTTTCAAGAAAGATAATCATGTTGTCATGCTTTAATTTGCTGAAATTGAACATGTGCCCGCTATACAAGCATTGATGATCTTCATTTGACTTCAATTTTCACTTGAGCTGATATACACTCGCAGAAGGATGTGTTTCAAGTCCATTAGTTAGAAAGAATCATGAATTTCGGCCTTTAATGTTCTGATTTTGTTCTGGATTTTCTGACATCATCGTTTTATTCATGATGTATACTAGTTTAAGACTCATTTGAGTGTGATTTAGATGATAAGGTGACAATGTGTGCATTTTTTTTTTTTTTTTTTGGTGGTCGGAAGACAATGTGTACTTGATTTGCTAGTTATTAGGACATGTTTGGGTATTGTTGGAGTGGGTTATTTGTAAACCTTGCGAGCTTAATGAGCTGGATGCTGCAGTGAATTCTCTTAGGCATTAATTTGAATGATTTTGTTGTCATTTATCTATTGGTTTGATGGTTCTTCAGTGATTGTAAGCATGTGGTTCATCTCCGGTATATACCCAAGTCTGCTGAAAATGCTAAGTTTCTCACCTTTGACATGACGTCTGGATCACTTAATTTTGAAGCAAGTAAGGATAACTGCAGCAAAGACAATACAGCACATCATACAAACTGTGGGCATTATATTTCAAGATTGATACTCATGTAGAACACCATATGCAATGCAAGAAGTTTGTTGCTGGAAAGTTAATATGCTTAATTTGTACTAGCTCCCTCCTTGCTGCACTTAATCAGCAATGGCAAATTTAAATTTCATAAGGTGACACAATTTCAGATAGTTAAGAGCTGTTTCTGCAGAATGAACAATGTAATTGTGTATAAGTCCAAGGCTTAGTTAGACTTTTGTCTTAATTTAGCAGCCCCTTTTAAATAAACTTACGAAAAATCCCGATTAAACTTGTTGCGGCATGCAATGCAAGAGTTCCAAAAGGCCACGGCTCAGGAAGCAGACCAAAATTTTGGTTCAAAGAAAACAAATCAGATTTCCTGAAGTCAAGTCTAATGAGGAATGCAAGAAGAAAACTCCAATTAGACGACCACGTTTTCCTTAGATCTCGCGCAAAATTTAACATCATGTCGTTCAAATAGCGAGGTTTGAGTAGAATCCACATTGTGAAGAATGCTTCTCAGTTTTTCTGCGAACCATCCTCCGAAAGACAGGTTTTTTTCTGGTCACATCATCGGTTCGCGCGAAACGACAAGAGTAAAATACCGACAAGTGACAACATTGACTCAGGCCTCAAGAAAACGAAGCGCATCACTACGCAAAAAAGAAAAAAAGATTCTGCAGCGAAAAAAGCGCGCATGATCACAGGGGCAGGCGACAGGCACAAACCTCAATTTGAGAGAAGAGAGCGGGTTGACCGCGAGCTCGGAAGAAGTGGTCAACTGCGTCGTTGGGACCGCCGTTGTTGCCTCCTCCTCCTCCGCCGACTCCTACTCCTCCCATGGGGCCCTGTCGGGTCCCCCCGACCGCTTGTTGACCTCCTTTCACATCCGAAAAGCAACTCCCATGCTCTCTCCCTCCCTCCCTCTCGAGCAAGTCCGATTTCACCTCCTTCGTGGATTCGATTCACACCCACAATTCCTGTCCCTTCCCGTCTCTCTGAAAACCTCTGTTTTCACAGAAACTGCTTCTGGTGAAAATTGTGGCACCCACCCACCCTCTCTATCCCTTTATTTGAGTCGACAGAAACACCAAAGCGCGTGGGGTTGGTTGTGACGTCTGGATCGAGACTAAACCCGTTAAACGGGTGGGTCGGGTCGGGTTTGGGTCGGGTCATAAATGGTCCGACCCAAATCGACCCATTTAACCCGTTTATGACCCATTTATTGTAGTGCAAATTTTTTGACCCATACCCAACCCGACCTATACCCAATCCATACTCGACCCATTTAACAAAACATAAAAAGCTTATATATATTAAAATGGTATTGCTAACATGATTTTATACAATACAAATTTTAAAAATAATTATTTAAAAAAATCGAATTTTAATTATTTTTTATTTTTTTAAATTAAAATTAAAATTATTTTTAATTTTCTTTTTTTTCTTCTTCCTCTTCTTTGGTCGGCCGCCGTCGGCGACCGGCGACCGGCCACGGGCGAGCTGGCTCGCCCGGCTTGTCGACGCCGACGAGCACGAGCTCGCCCCTCGTCGGATCTGGCGAGGTTGGAGCCTCGCCCAACGTCGGCGAGTTCGAGTCTCGCCCGATCGGCGAGGCTTGGGCCTCAGCGGACGTCGGCGAGGCCTCCACCTCGCTAGATCCGGCGAGCTTGAGGCTCGCCAAATCGGCGAGGCCTTCGCCTCGCCAGATCTGGCGAGGGGCGAGCTCGAGGCTTGCTGGCGTCAGGCGAGCTCGAGCTCGCCCCTCGCTGGCATCGGGAGAGCTCGAGGCTCATCGGGCATCAGCGAGGCCTCCGCCTCGCCAGATCCGGCGAGCTCGAGGCTTGCTCTCGGGCGGGTCGCCGACCATCGCCGTGCCGGCGACGGCCGGAGGAAGAAAAAAAAAGGAAAGAAAAAGAAAAAAGAATTATAATTTCAGTTTTTATAAAAAAAATTATAAAGTTAAAGAGAAGAAAGAGAGATAATGAGGTTTTGAGTGAAAAAATGGGTTAATAAATGGGTCATAAACGGGTCAAAGAGCTGACCCATTTAAAACCCATATATCTTAGTGTTTACTCATTAAAACTTATTATGGATGCTTTATAAGATAAAGCTTGACCCATTAATGACCCATTTAACTATAAATGGGTTCATAAATGGGTTGCACAACCCATTTAACACCTCTAATCGAGACTACGAAGTTGCCTATCCCAACCAACAAAACAAACCCACATTGGAACGATCGCGCGGCCAGCGAAGGATGTAAAAGCTGTTTCCTTTTTGGAGGCTACGAGCCGTATCGAAACTGAATCAAGCTCGAAACTTTGCGCATGCCCTGAAATTCTTGGTGAAGTTTGTTGCCATATATAACAGGAGTGCGATTTGACGCGTATTAGGTGTTGATTAGCACGTTGGACATTTCCGTATTTTGTTTATCAGTTTACGATGACCATGACCAGCATCGGCTGAATCACCTTTGTTAATGGGCAGGAGAGGAGAGGAAAGGAAGGTAGACGAGGGAATTGAGAGAGAAAATGTGAAATTGACCAAGAAACATACGTCCGAGGAAGTCTCTGGGAAAAAGCTTGGACGACTTCCGAGACTTGACGCATGGTGGGTCTTTTGAAAAGTTGATGGATAAGGTCAAATTTCGGATGTTGACTCTCTGAATCGCTCTGGGGAGAGAGAGAGGAGGTAGCAAAATCGTTCCGACATCATCGTTTCTCGGTCTTTCTTTTGAATGTTCAACAATTGAACATGTGCGAGAACGTGCGATTACTCGACGATTGAGCATGAAATTTCGTGTGTTGAGTTCACGTTCCCAGTTGAAGTTCTCTTCTTTTTTGTATCCGTCTTCGATAAATGGATGGGGTGCTATTAGCATGACAGTTAATATAATCACAAGGTTGTGATTTTGCTTTTGAATTCCTCGATGAGATTTTGAAGTGTATTTTCTTTTAATCTTTAATTTATCGCACTCTAGATAGCCTCATGGTATAGCTGGGTAGTAAATGCCAATGCTTATTTGAATGGCTGGAATTATCATTCGATCTCACGGAAGAAAAAAAGGGCACAAGCTTATGCATGTGCCAAAAAAAAAAAAAAGAGACAATGCCCACGATTAAAAATTCAAAGTGATTAAAAAAGTGAGAAAGTATATATTTTAATGACTAAAAGATTTATTTAGTTATTATATTTGTAACTACGAATATCTTACTCAAAATTTTAATTATCACATTCAAATGATTACAATGTTATATCTATATTAAACATAGGAATAAGTGAAATAGACAGATTATTACCTTTAAAAAGGAGGATCTCCATTTTCATATAATAATATGGATATAGATTGACGCTTAATATTTAATGGATAAATTGATATATTCATGAAAATATTGGTCCCTCGGTTTCCTTCCCCTATCCATCACGTGCAATTAGACTTAATCCATCCGGGAGAGCATTATTAGACCACGAAAGATTAATGACACGTTGGTCACTCAAATGCTGGTTTTTTAAACAAATTCTTAACAATAAAGGTAAAATTGGCAAAATTATTTGAGCCGGAATGTAAATGCATAAAGATTCGTATCCGGGAGAGCAGTCACTTCAATATTTTCACACCATGTTTCTCTAAAGACAAAAAGTAGACAATATATACTCAAGAAATTGGGTCTCTTGATAATGTGTAACTAGAAAAGTCTTTGATTATTTTCTTTGCTGGGGTTGTGCATTAGTGAATTGTTTACTCATAGGCACAATAGTTCCAACTATACTTTTGACGAGTGCACAAAGATGTTTGGATCACTCAATCCTATCTTAAACTTGATGCTCTCCAATGATATATAATAATTTCACGGCTTCATAATCCACAACATTCTTGATAATTTGCTTGCTCTCTAGCGGTAATGGACCTAAGCATATTCATTTTCCTTAGACCTTTTGCAAGGTCGTAGTCATGGTGATATTGCTAAGGGAAATCGCCGGAGTCATGGTTTGCATATATATATTTTTTATTTTTTTATTGTTGGTCTATCTTACTCTAACTCTTGACTTAATCTCAGACTTTCGTGTTGCTTTTTTGTAGAGCGGGGGCACCATACCTTACACCTGAAACTAAACGTCCTCACCTCCAACCCCTCTTGAGAAGGTGAGAAATCAAACTCTACATCTCCTTCTTTTCATGTGGGAGGCAACCCTCGTGTTTATAGTTTGCATATTTGTGATGGGGCAAGTGGTTGTCTTCAAATCCATATTCAAACTATTCCTAATAGGTGGCCTCATTTAGCCATCAATAAAGGCGCACTCGTGATTCACGACTTGGCAAAAGGCAAGCTACTTTCGTTCCCCCCAAATCTAATCGTGCCAAAAGCAAATACCTTTTCGCCAATGGATTGTCTCTTTTCAATTTTTAACTTTATTATACATCCTCTTTAATTTAAAGGTATCATTACAGGAATTTAGTAATAAATATTTCAAGATACCTACTATGAAGAAACCAAATGAAGAACTAAATTTTCAAAACGTTAAATTTGCTAATTGAATATATAATCGGCCGTTTCTGCCGTTTCTGAAGTTAATTATATTTAAAATAACCCCTATTTTTTTTATGACGCTTTTCGCAAAAAAAGAAGAAGATAATGGGCTGCAATTTTCAAGTTCCGAAAGATTTTATACTTTTTTCCCAACTCATAATTACTCAATTGGGGTCAAAATTCCCAAATTAACCCAATCAAGATATTATAATAATGATCCCTATCCACTCCTTCCAGCATCTGTCCTTCTCCACAATAAATTTGCAAGAACTTTAACCCAACGCTCATTTCGTCTCCTCAAGATCCGATCCAAAACACCAATGTATACCTAAGTCAACGCAAGAGTCAAACTAAGCACATGAACTGCTCTTAACACCCCCCTCTCTCTCTCTCCCCCCCCCCCCCCCAAAAAAAAAAGAAAAACCGTAATAAACGTCGAGTCCCCAAGATCATAAGAGGATTAGTCACTAAATTTATATGTATGGAGTTTCTCTAGCACTGGCATTTTTCATAACGAGAAAAGTATTTTAACTAGAAAGATCCAACAAAGATTTGCAAATTGACAATAATAAAATGGTTACGATTCATTATTTCATGGTCAAATTTGGATTTGATTTAGTCTTGTCCTATTTTGTAATAGTCGGTAGTTGGATTGATGTGTGAATTCTTGTTAAGATATTTTGAGTTGACAGATGGTTTCGTGAATGATTTTGTCCCTCAACTCTTTACAAGAGCACAAGCTAATTGAAAATAATATGTACTAGCAGTTTGTTGGAAACACTAATGAACACGCAATCTCGGACATTCTTCTTTCGCAATCACCAAAATTCTCCTCATAGCGAGAAGAGTGTTTAACCTAAAAGATCCAACAAACATTTGCAAATTGACCAGAATAAAGTGATCATGATACATCATTTCATGGTTGGATCCAGATTTGATTTAGTCCGGTCCTATTTTGGAATAGTCGACGGTTTGATTTATGTGTTAATTCTTTTGAAACATTTTGAGTTGACTCGTGGTTCCATGAATGATTTTGTCCCTCAACTCTTTACAAGAGCACAAGTTAATAGAAACTAATCTATGTACTAGGCAACACTAGGGAGTGAACATATTGGATCAATCGAACCTAGAATCGCCTAGACCGAACTGAACTGGCCAGTTTGGTTTGGTTCCTGAGAGCATTGGTCCGGTTCTCAGTTTCATAAAAACGGAGCCATTGATTTTTGGTCTTGCTCTCGGTTTCGAGGGAGAATTAAACTGGACCAACTCTTATATATATATATATATATATATATATATATATATATATATAAATATTTTCTTATGTTCTTAAAAATAGTAATAAACCCTACAATAGTAACAACTCTAGTATTTTTTTTAATTTTTTTTAAAACTTTTTTGGCTAAGTGGCAAGTTCCATTAGACTGGACCAACCGATCTAGTCCATCCGGTCTCCTGTCCAAATAGTGGAAAGCGATCCTCCTGGTTTGTTTCCTAGTTCCTAGGTGGGATTGGATTGAACTCTGAATCGATCACCCCTAGGCAACATTGGCAATTTGCTGGAAACAACAATGATCACGCAATCTCCGACATTCTTCACAATCACCAATATTCTCCTCATGAAAGAACAATCCCACAAACAAGTATACTGATGGCAATGGGAAACATAGTGGGAGGGTTCAATGTAGTCTCTTAAATACCAAAAGCAATGAGCATTTGAGACAAATCAACCTGGATGATTTCACTGCCACCTAATATCAAAGCTTGACCTTCGCCAAATTTTGCTGAATCTAACTCAAAAGTTGGCCTTACAACGCACATATCTAAAATGGGAAAATAATAGAGTATAGGTACACAATTTAGTACTATTATGACAAAAGAACCAGATGACTGATAAGAAAAGAAATTCCATTATATTTCCAAAAATTCGTCTGCAATATAGGTCGACGACAAACTCGAGGTATAGAGCTCCTCTTGCATTTGCGTGCAAAAACCACTAATGGATGTTGCAACCTGCCGAAGCCCTCCTGTGGGCGCATAGGCTAATGACTAGCACTAAGTTTGGGCATAGTTTGGGCTGTTCCAAGCCCACTAATTTGCTACTCATGATTTAAGTTTTTAACTTGCAAGTAATTTTTAACTCGAAATTTGATTTTTTTGACAAATTTTTCATGCATTAAAAAAATGCCAAAAAAACATTTTTAGGCCTTTCCCTAATTTGAGAATTTTTTGAATTTTTTTAAAACTTTTTAACTGATTTTTTATTAAAAGATTAAAATGACAAAATAATATAAACCTGACTTGGATCACGCATCCGGATGCCAGAGAAGAGCCCCTTTCTGTCCCTTTTCATTTATTCCTCTTAGCTTTCTCTCTCGTCTTGTCCTATCTTGTGCGTGTGGTCATACAAGCCGCGCTTTTGTACTCTGGTGACCAAGAGACAAAAGGGACTTTCTTATTTAATAAAGTTGTCGCCCCCCCCCCCCCCGGTTTCTTTTCATTTTCATTTTATTCCTTTCTTTCACGCTTCCCTCTCCTCCGCCACCATCTTCTTTACGACCGGACCAATAACGCCAGCAAATTCAACTGGTAAGAGGGACTCAAAACTCAACCAAAGCTCCGGTACCACTACCGGTCGTGTTCAACCATTGCACGGCCATCACTGTGACTGGGGCCGCCACCACCCTTCAATCTCGCCGGTCAAGAGTCGGTTGCTTGCGGAAACATGACGCGCAAAAGGAACGTCCAAACAAGAACGTAAGAAGCGAAGGAAGAGCTACGTGGTTCTATCAAAACGCATTTCACCAACCACGAATGCCCAAAATGGACGAAGGACTGAGAACAAGCGCGCGCACTTCAGTTAGGCGTTTCGTCGAACAGGTAAGTCGCATTAACTAAAGAGGGGGAAAACGAACCAACAGAGCCCTGACTCACGCCGAAGCTAACAACAATCGGCAAGCAACAACCCAAGAGCCGCAGCATACACACGAACGGGGCCGGAAATCATGCGCGGTGGACAAACGGCGAAACTCGCGATGGGGGAAAACAGGGCACGAAACAGGGGAGGTCCGGCCGAGAATCCCTACCCGGCTCACGGCGTCGGACGGCGGACAAGCCCGAAGATCGGGGTACGTCCGTCCGCCTCACGCGCCCCTGAGCCAAGATCCTTGGGAAGCCGACCCCGAATCGGCACAACCAAAAGAAACTGAACACAACCTACCGTGGGTTTGGTTCGGGATGTGGGGTAACGTCGATGGATCGTCGGCCGGGTTTCAAGTGTATATGTCACCGGAGGACACTCGCTCTCAGCCTAGCTCTCGGTTCTCTCTCTCTCTCAGATCTCACTCTCCGCCCTTGGATCTCTCCTATTCTCTCGGCCTCGCTCTGTAGAACACCCCCGATTTCTCTCTCCTCCACCTCCACCTCACAGGTAGGGGGCTAAACGGTTCGGTTCGGTTCCGTTTTTTTGAAAAACCGAACCAAACCGAACCGTTTAAAAAATTTTCTGAACCGAATTGAAACCGAACCAAATCAAATACGAACCGAACCGAAATTTCGGTTCGGTTTGGTTCGGTTTTTCGGTTTTTAGCTTTCGGTTTTCGGTTTTTGGTTTTTGGTTTTTGTTTTTTTTTTCTAGCTTTCTGAAATTTCGGTTCGGACAAGCGGACGGCTTACCTTCTGTATATGCTCCTTAAAAAATTATTAGATTAATCCCTTTATCTGATGCTTCAAAGAATCTTGACCCCAAAAAAGGCCCCTTCGAAGAATGTTACAATGATAATATTGGTACATTGCTGCTTTGTTATTATTTTGGTCTTCAAAATAGAAGGATGGAAGGTCCACTTCAAAAAAATATAACCCATATCAGTTCATATTCACCACGAAAGAAACCAAACAAAGACTGGACTATACTCATGAACGACACCATCGACAACAACTAAACTAAAAGCTTCTTGCACTAGGTCAGTTTACTACAAAAGTTTTGTATGTAGTTAACGCTGGGCATAGTCAGAAGAACATTTGAAATTGTTCAGAGCTATTTCAGCATATTTCTATAGGGAATATGAGTGGCAAAAGGAGCAAGGAAATTAGTAATCTAAACTCTTGGTGGACATTGCCTCTCACCCAGCAATGCATTGCTCAAACACCACATAGCACCTAATAGATTGAACATGTAAAAGGATCTCAGAAGGATATAAACAACACCATGATCTCTAAATTACAGAATAAGCAGGGACCTGCAGCTACCCCAGTAAGATCTCCTAAAATGAAGTCCCTAATAGATTGAAATACACTAGGTTGAAAGAGTCGGTTTTAGCATTAAGTTCTTCCTCGATTAGAAATACAACCTTGCACTGCAGGTAGCGAACTTGCAATACAGTTGACTAGTTGAGAGGCCATTAGCTACTAGTGCTCCATTTAGAATCAATTAAATCATGCTCCGTGGCTATTAGCTTATAATTCTGTTTCGAACTTCCCATGAGAGAGAGACAGATAGAGGGAGAGGGTGGAGAGAGGATTAGAAGTGGCCTCAGATTAAACTGAATCTAATCCAGCAGAACACTCGCACCTCAAATATTGCACCTTTACACTAACCTCAAACAAAAATTCACCCCCTTTTCTTTCACACCCTGTAATCCCAACCTCAAATTAACCTGAGTCTAATACAGCAGCAACACTCACATCTCAAATGCTGCACATTTACACTAACCTCAAACGCAAACTCACCCCTTTCTTCCATACCCTGTAATCCCAACCTCAGATTCTGTAGAAAGCGGAACACTAAGATTTGCAGACATTAAGAGAGAAAACCACGAATTCAAGAGACCCAAGAGACCCACCTTGACATCTTTCGGGACCAGATCAAGCCTAGCCTTAGGATTCTGATAGAAAGCGGAACCCCCGCCCGCATTCCTAATCTCCCTCAAATGCCCCAAGTAATTACAACCGTCGTCCGGAAACCCAAGCTCCAGAATCTCCCTCCGATGGTAGCCGGCAAAGTGAAGATGGCGGTGGGCTTCTAGAAATCGCCAAAGTCGCCGTCACACGTCAAGCTCGAACTCCCCGAGCACGAGGTCGTCCCAGAGACAGCGTTCCTCATCCCGGTGCCGGAGGGCCTGATCTGCTCCAAGAACGCTGAGATTGCCAAGTCGGTGAGGCAAATCGAAGAGCTGGAAGCGTCGGACGAGAGGATGAGTCGCGAACTGGAGGTGTATAGCCGGCAAAGTGAAGATGGCGGCCCCTTAGTCCAGAGCAGAGCGCGCGCAGGACATGCTCTGTTGCCATCGCCGTCGCAGAAGGAAGAGGGACGAAGGAGAGACTTGCAGAAGAAAGGGGCTTTGTCCCTCAATCGATCGCCATCGCCGTTGCCGTCGCAATCGCCGTCCCTGCCGCCGCCGTCGTCGCAGTCGCCGTCGCCGTTGAGAGAACTCAGACGGGAACCAATAAAAACCAAGAGACACGAGAGGACTGAGAGACGGGAGTCGGGAGAGAACCGAATTAGATTGATTTTATCGGTTCGTGCCTTTCTGGTTCGGTTTTCAGTTCGGTTAACCGATATAAAATTTTCGGTTTTTATGAAAACCGAACCGAACCGAAAAAATTAAATTTTTTGGTTCGGTTCTGTTCGGTTTGCGGTTCGGTTCGGTTTTCGATTCGGGTCTTGACACCCCTACTCACAGCTCTCAGATCTCACTTACTCTTTGAAGAGCTCCCCTGATTTCTCTCTCCTTCACCCCCTAAATACGAGGAAGGAAGAAAGGACTGAAGGAAGGAGAAGAAGAGGGCCAGGCCGTGAAGTCACCGAGCCAGCTGGCGAGATGGGCCCTGGACACGCGTGGAAAAGTGAAAAGGGGCTGGGATTAGGCCCACCCCCCCAAAACCAACTTTTTTTTTTATTAATTAGTAATATTTTTTTAATTCTATTTATTAAAAATGCAGTAAAATAAGGGAAAAAAAAATAAAACTTAGTTGATGCAAATAATATTAATGCCTATGTGATGTGAAAATCTTTTTTGTTAGAGTCAAATTGGTCCCTAATTTTCTATACAATTTTGATATTAAATATTTAGTCAAAATTTAAGTGTTAACAATAGGATCAAGCTAAAAGAGAATGTTATTCTCAATGATGGAAGAGCTTGAGTGCAACTTCTTCTACATGGGACCAGCCAATTTCTAATCTAATCGGTTTCCAACAAGTACAAAACATCATCAGAATTTAGTATTTCAAAAGAATCGGAGGTAACACATAAAGAAGAAGCACTTGGTTAACGACATGGAGGGGCACATAGTTACTGTTTGACATCTTTTGAAGACTGAATCTCGACATCCATGATTTTTAATAAATATTCAATCTATTATTTAGGAAAACATGCATGTCAGAAAAATAATGAGATGGTGCTGTTAGAGTATCTTTTTTGGAGACCGATCATTGATTAGAGAGTTGTGACCAAATCTTGAGCTCTATAGAAGGATGCTACATTGTAGATCTCCACGAAACAGGAAATTTTTTGGAATTCTTAATCTAGAGTGAAATGGAGCTGGCATTTGGGGAACTAAATAGATTTACTAATGCAGAAATTAGAAAGAAAGAGAAGATTCATGTATTTAGAGGACTTGCTATGGATAATTCTTGAGTTGTAACAATATTAGCTGGCAAGGTCGGCCGGTGACCCTTACTAGCCCTCAGTCTAAAATAAAACTAAATTAAATAAAGAAAGAAAAAATTAAAAAAATTTAGAAAATTTTAAAAATTTCTACGTAAATGGTGGCTGTATCACATCGGACAACTAACATCTACATCATCGATTTCCAATCAAAATTGACTAGATAGACTGAATTGGAAAAATATGAAAATGTTTAGAACTAAATTGGCAAAATTGAAAGGTTTATAATTAAATCGACACAGATATAATAGGTTTAAGATTTTTTGGATAATTGTCGTGTACAAAATTATTCACTCTCGTTAACAAGTTACCGAGTCGTTGGAGAATTCCTATCATATAATGCTACCTTTGCTCATTAACATGAGATTATATGAGAATGCCTCATCTTGTAGACTTTAAGGATATTCATTGGATCACGTTGCCATGGAAATCAATATGAAATTTTTTTGATGGGGACAGAATTCGGAATTGCGGTTTTGTCCGATGTTTGCACCAATGAATTATTTGCATATCGTACAAAGACAAGCGGATCAAGGGAACGAGAAACCACAACTTTGTCGATACACAACAACTTGCAATCAAGAAGTTTGATTTGAACACATGGCCGCAAATTGGTTTTTTGCCTGTAAACCTTTTTCAAATAATTGGTCTTTTGCTAAAAGACCTCTTGGTCATCGCTTGGGTCTTTGGCCAAAAAAGAAATGTATCACAATACTTATGTTATGGTCCCGTAATCATCTGCTTTACTGGCAAATTTCGCTTGTTGATGAGTATGCTTCGAAGATGATGGATTAATTGAGAAATATAATAAAGTTGTGCCGTGTTTGAAATTTTTGTCAAAATCTGTAGGAAGAAGCTTGGTAAGGTCCATGTCGAATTTGACTCAGAATCACTGTGGAGAGGGAAGTGCAAGGCAATAGGGAGGACCGTGAGGTTTACATTGTTTACCTTGATTATTAGCGCGAAATTATTCATTATTGAGGATTTTTTAATTTGTGCTTGATGATTTTGATAAGTGATTTAATTTATTGGGACGTGTTGGTAAATTTTTATTTTATTTTATTTTATGATAGATGACTTTAAAGTTGTGATTGATCATTTTTCTATAAAAAATTTAGGGAATACGAACATGAAAACCCAGTTATCTGGAGGTCCATGAAAGAACCTACATGTGTCACTAACTTATTGAGTTCAATCATTTCGCCTATGCAAGTGGTTTTAATTTAAAGTGGTTTGTATGCAGTTGGCGGAATTCGAATTAGTGGCTTCTAATTATTGAACTGGAAAGTCTCAGACCACTCACAATTGTAGAAAAAGAACTTGGAGCAATACACTAGCATATAACACAGCCTCTGGAAAAATCTTTTCATAAAACTTACGTGAAAAGTTAAGGGATAATGGAAGCGCTAGTGCCTTGACTTCTTCAATTTATTCAATATTGTCCACGTACTCTTTTTTTTTTCTAATATGATCTCTAATTTATATATAATTTTTATCGAGTTATTCCTTTTGTTAAAATTGCAAAGTTGATGAAGTATCATCCATTAATGCCACATTTAGATTGATCTGATGAATTGAAGATGGGATGGAACTCTTTTGTTGAAGATAAATTTATTAAATTAAAAAAAAAAATCATAAGCACTAAGTGAGAGAGAAGCTACGTCTGTGATGAAAATTTAACAATTTCGAAATATTAGCTATCATTACCAAATATAGTTACGTATAATGGATGCTAATCCAAAATTTATGAGAGGGGAAGAAAAAAGCAGAGAAAGGACAAGCAACAAATCAGGCAGATGTACAGGCAAGTCGGGGGAAGTAACTAGGGAGAGTTCATGATTGAGTTTGCACGTGGTAGCATTCGTCTTTGAAGTTGGAGTCTCCAAAGAGGTGGAAATTTTGGAGTTATGTGGGTGGTTCTTGTACGTATTGGAGGGAATGGTTATTCTTAGTATTTGGATTGTAAATACCAATGTTTTTGGGATTGTTAAGCTCTCTCTTTCCACAATCAAGCATATCTACAATCTATGTTTATCTTTACTTTTTAATAGACCATTTTGTTTTCCTGGAAATATGCCTTTTCAATGCAATTTACATATTTCTTGCATTTTTTTTTTTTTTTTTGAATTTTTCTCCACACTAATCTCCATATTAATTCACACTCCATTGAATCCCTGCTTCGTGCACTTTGGGAGTGAGGTATGTAACTGTGAAGCGATCTCGGTTGCTCTTGGCACTATTTCTTATATTTCTTTAATAAATATCGATCAAAATTTTGAGTTGTCTTTTATTAAAATAAATTGTCCCCTTTAATTTTCTCTCAAAATGTCCTTCAATATTGGAGATAACTTAGAAATCTCACTTGGATAATCATCAATATTAAATGCGTGCTAAGAAAATTTATTACTCAAAAAAAAATTAGGAGATGTATTTGCGATCATGCACATCTCTTGTTCCATGATGGACACAACATGTATAAAGTTGGTGATACTTATTGAGATAATTGAGGTTATCAATGATTTGCTATGATACGGATGGTTTTCTCTAAAGCTCAATAACTATATTCTCTTGTTTATGGAGAAGTAAGAAGTTTCTTTTATTTTAAGTAATTAATTGTAACTGGGTACCTAGTGATCTTTATTCAGAATAAAGAGGATGATGCCTTGATCTAAAAAAGGATGACAAATGTATCAAACAAAACAATCAAGCTGAAAGTTGAACTAGAATTTTCAACATTTTATCTATCATCAATTATTACATGAGGTTGAGAGGTAAATGGAGTCCCAACAAGTTGGGTTGACTTTAGTTAGATAATGTAGTCATGTTCAATTTCTTGTGCTAAGCATAATGAGGATAGCACGAACATCACCCATATTTTTCTTTGCATGTAGGTGATCCATAATCTGTAACTCATTGACTAAAGGCATGGTTTGAGAAAATTTCCTACAATTAGGAATGTATAAAAAGATAGCCATTTATATCAAGTATGGTACATTTCATTTTTACTCTTGTTTTCAAATTGAAGAAGTTTGGTTAGCATGTGTTTGCATAGGACTCTATCTCTCCTTACACATGTTTGAAATGTATATTTTTGGTGGATCCACTCGCTTAGTAAAAGGACGAAGCAATGTTTTAAGTAACAATATCCGATTCCCCATTGTTATAATCTACATATAAACTTGCACTTTACTTCGAATGGTATTCTAATAAATTAAAAGCGAGGTCATCCATTAAAGAAATTTGATGAATAGAAATATGAACCAAAGGTGAGGGCTCTTAATTAAAGATTTTCATGTACTCACCTTTCAAGAAAGAACATATGGCTTTTAGTCAACTATTCCGGTTCGGATTATAGCCAATGTTTTGAAAATGGAACTAGGGGCGGAACCGGAGTATGGGCCAGTATGTGATTCTACTAGTTCATTTGGTCCAACTATTTACACCGATTGGTTCGAATATAAAGAATGAAGCAAGAAAAATAAGCAACATTTGAAATGATGATTTTGAAAATGTCATGAGAAAACTCACAAGTAATATTTGCATGCTTCAAAGTATTTTAGGAGTTCTGCAATGAGTAAAAATAAATTTTTTTCCTATCACTTGGAGTAGGCTGAATCGTTTAAATGGTGTGAGCGAAAAAATGCTAATTTTCCAACGTCACCCTGTGATTTTCAAGTTGCAAACTAGGCTACCGACGTGAAGATATTAGACATAATGTCATCCAATGAAAAGAGACGGTACTTCATTTTATTTTTTATTTTTTTCATTGACCGTGCTATTGCGACTTGGACATAGCTAGTTTCTAATAATAAGCGCTAAGGCTAGTGACCATGGCGGGATCGAGTGTCATTTAAAATTCACATGTAACTGGTGTTGCGAGGGTCATGGCACAAGAGTGAGCATGCCATCGTGATTTGTAGGGTCGTATTTGGGGTAAATTGTGAAAGTGCTAGTATGAATATCTAGAGGGGGTGAATAGTTGTTTGAAATAAACGTTGGCAAATAAATGTGGAATAAAATAAATTTCGAACAAAGTCTGAACAAGGATCAAAGTCTAATAAGCGAGCCACTAGACTTCTAGTAGATGTTTAGAATCTATTATGCAATAAAATAGACTTCTGAAATAACCTGTAAGTATGCAACAGACTTAAATAAGAAGAGTTAAGAAAAGAGAATGTTGCACACGAAATTTATAGTAGTTCGGCTTAGATCAAACCTACGTCCATTCTCCCACTCTAACAGCCTTCTGACTGGATTCCACTATATGATCAACAAGAAATTACAACTTTGAATGCAAACACTCAGTGGTAGATCACACTATTTCATTAAATCACTCTTTTGGTATTTCTCTCACGATCACAAACGTTTAAGCTCATCAAAGACAAGTATATGATCGAAGTTCGTTTAGACTTTGGAATTATAAATTTTACGCTCCGTCTCTTACTTGTTCATCGGTCCTTGATCTCCTTAAATACTCCTCAACTTCCAAACTAGCCATTGGATAGTATGTAGAGGATCGTCTTCTAATCTACCCATTGGACAGATCTGTATCTAGAAGATTTGGTAGCCGTTGAGTGACAAAAGTAAAATCCCAAGTTGATTCTGATCGCCCATACAAACAGAATCTAGGTTTCCATAAGTAAAGCTTCTTCATATAGAAAGTTCTTGTCTTCAAGATCCAATTGTCAATAAATTAGATTGAGTTAATCAAATCTATCTTGATGTAGAATCCAAACAAGATCACTAGCGGTTATATGTTTGGGGCTCATGTTACGTTTTGTCAAGTTGTTTCGTTCTAAACATGTTTCGTTTTGAATCTGTTACGTTCTGAACTTGTGTCTTGTTCTGGACCTTGTTACGTTCTAAACTTGTGTCTCATTCTATATGTAAAGTCTGAGAGTATTCTGTCGGAGGTAAAGTCTGAGTGTCTTCTGTCTGAAATAGAGTCTAAGTGTTTTCCGTCTGAAATAGACTTTACAATCTGGACGTGAGTCTGAACATATTTTGTTTCTGAACATATTTAACCTTAAGGTCTGGACACAGTTTGAATAAGTTCAGCTTTAGTATAAAGTCTATCTTCTGGTTCTTCCAAGTATAGATTTTGACAATATTCTTTATACGTTCTATCATCTGCATAGTCTATTACTCAACCATTAAGCACGTTAGTAGCATTTGATTTATTTTGTCATCTTCAAAACATCATAAGGGATTTCCCTAACAATCTCCCCATTTTTTATGATAACAAAACAATCTCTAAATATGCAGATGTGTAATTTAATAAATCAAAGCAATCTTAAAGAATAATGTAATTCAAATAAAAAGATAACAGAAAATAACAAATAGATTGAGCATAACAATATATAGAAAAATAATCGTAGCTCAATAACTAATATCAACACATATGCATATTTATATTCTCTCCCCTTTTTGCATAATAAAAAAGCAATAACAATGGAAATAAAATCACGTAGAGAATATAAAACAATAATAAATATATCTTGCATGAAACACAATTTCCAAAAAATCAGCTTTTACAAAGTAAATCGAATATCAAAGATATGTAATCACTTCAATCATATATAGCAAATATTCAATAAAAATCACGGATGGATTATAAAATTCACTTACCCTTTTTGCCATAATAAAACAATAATATAAATAAAAGATTTGTTAATGACAAAAGGTAATAAAAGATGCACTAACCGGATTTTTTAGAACTTAACAAGTTCCGTCACATTTACCTTTTCCTTCCTTCCATAATAATCAAAATCACAATCAATTCAAAAAGATTTTTCCATAATTGATCAATGCTCCCCCTCAATTTGTTGCATTTTTTAGGTGATCACGATTATTTTCCTTTCCTTTTGGATTCACTTTCTCCCCCTGTCATCGTGACAATATTTGCGAAAACTTTGCACAAGGAAGAGAATTCTTGAGCCTCTAGAAAATAGTACAGAATCTCCACAATTTTCAGATCGAGCTTTCCAAAATCTATATGGAATATTCTTTTGTCAGCTGCAAATTCTTGTATAATAGATAACAATCCTTGCAAATATATCATGTAATACCTTCCTCCGATTTGTGGATCAAACTTGCTAGATATAAGATATCTTCTAAAAATACAGGAAGAATATCCATGAATATGCAATAATATCTTTTAAGATCAAAGGGATTTCCTTAAGCATAAATCTTAAAAATATATTATCGATGCATTTCGCAAAAAGAAAGTAGATATTTCTATCACGTGCCAAATCAAGTAAAAAAATTGCAATGCCTTATATCTATGATAAGAGATATTTGCAATATAAATGATAAGCAATCATCCAAAATCATAATAAATGCATGTAGAAATTTGTAAGGCGGGATGATAAAAAAATTCTTTTACCCAAGGTATATGTTTGAAATATACCATTGATACAAAAAAAAAAAATCATTACCAATCTTCGCAGGAGATACTTTTCTGATTGCACCAAAATCTATATAGATTCGCAATCATTCTTCCCTTATAGAATTTCCTGCAATCAACTCATTTCCTTTTTGGTATCCATCAATTTGGATCCTTCCATTTTGTTAGAGCAAAATATAAAATCTCCATAGATAATCAAATATTCTTTCTTAACTCATCATAACAAAGTATTTAAGGGAGAATATCTTGCACAATAATATCTTGAAAAAGAAATTCTCACTTAGTCAAAGCATGACAAAATCAGAGAGAATAAAATCATTGAGTATCTAAGAATATCTTGCATAATAAGTTAATATCTCGTAAAACAGATTTCTACCTTGCAAAATATGACAAAATTTGAGAGCGTAATATCAAACCAAATAAACTCAATTGTCTCTAAGCAAGATATAAAAAATAATCACACATATTAAATCAAATCTCAACTTACAAATCACAATAACAAATCACACGATTTTTCCTTAATAAAACCAATCATAAAATATGGTCATAATAAACTCCGAATCAACTGAGGATATATTGATTATCAAGTATAATTAGAATTTTTAAATTATGTAAAAAAATATACCTTCCTTACCAAATTTTCAATTGACTCTCTTGGCTTCATCTTGAAGGATATTCATATTTGCCTAGCAGAAAGTTTACTTTTGTCTCTTTTACACGATCGTACCTTCATAAATAACATGAAGTCTTTCTTAGACTTCCTTAGTTGTTTCACATGAAGACTGTTATACTCAGCAGGAGACAAGGCGTAAATAACGAATAAATGGTTTTTGTATTAAGAGTTTCTCTTTTGGATATCTCCGTCCGAGACATAGGAGCAAGGGATTTGGTTTCTTTGTCTTTGCAATTCTTATTTGATGTAGATGCAATAGTGGAATTGATTCCTTTTTCCACAACATCTCATTGCAAGGGATTTCTAGATCTTAGGAATGCCTTTATTTTGTTTTTCCAAACATTGTACTCTTTTCCATCGAAATAGGGTGGTCTGGTGTTGCTTTGTCCTTCAATCAATCCTGGAGCCAAGATACTAGCCATAGAAGATCTTTAGCTTAGAAGTAAAAACACTTCAAAAAAACAAGCACCACAACTCTGATATTAATTGAAAGTGCTAGTACGAACACCTAGAGGGGGGGTGAATAGGTGTTTAAAATAAACCTTGGCAAATAAATACGAAATAAAATAAATTTCGAGCAAAGTCTGAATAAGGATTAGAGTCTAATAAGCGAGCCACCAGACTTCTAGTAGATGTTCAGAATCTGTTATGCGGTGAAACAGACTTCTGAAATAACTTGTAAGTATGCAACATACTTAAATAAGAAGAGTTAAGAGAAGAGAATGTTGCACACGAAATTTATAGTAGTTTGACTTAGATTAAGCATACGTCCACTCTCCCACTCTAACAGCCTTCTAACTGGATTCCACTATGTGATTAACAAGAAATTATAACTTTGAGTGCAAACACTTAGTGGTAGATTGCACTATCTCACTAAGTCACTCTTTTGGTATTTCTCTCACGATCACAAACGTTTAAGCTCACCAAAGACAAGTATATGATCGAAGTTCGCTCAGACTTTGGAATTATAAATTCTATGCTCAGTCTCTTACTTGTTCATCGGTCCTTGATCTCCTTAAATACTCCTCTACTTCCAAACTAGCCGTTAGATAATATCTAGAGGATTGTCTTCCAATCTACCCATTCGACATATTTGTATTTAGAAGATTTGATAGCCGTTAAGTGAAAAAAGTAGAATTCCAAGTTGATTCTAATCGCCCATACAAACAGAATCTAGGTTTCCATAAGTAAAGCTTCTTCGTATAGAAAGTTTTTGTTTTCAAGATCCAATTGACAATCAATTAGATTAAGTTAATCAAATCTATCTTGATGTAGAATCCAAATCAGATCACTAGCCGTTATATGTTTGGGGCTTGTGTGACGTTCTATCAAGTTGTTTTGTTCTGAACATGCTTTGTTCGGAATCTGTTACGTTCTGAACTTGTATCTTGTTCTAGATCTTGTCACATTCTGGACTTGTGTTTTGTTCTGTATGTAAAGTCTAAAAGTGTTCTGTCGGAAGTAAAGTCTGAGTGTCTTCCATCTGAAGTATAGTCTAAGTGTCTTCCGTCTGAAATAGACTTTACAATCTGGACGTAAGTCTGAACATATTCTGCTTCTGAACATATTTAACCTTAAGGTCTAGACACAGTCTAAATAAGTTCAGCTTCAGCATAAAGTCTGTCTTCTGGTTCTTCCAATTATAAACTTTGACAATATCCTTTATATGTTCTATCATCTGCATAGTCTCTTACTCAACCATTAAGCACGTTAGTAGCCTTTGATTTATTTTGTCATCTTCAAAACATCATAAGGGATTTCCCTAACAAATTGATCTGTCAAGACATGGTTTGCAAGCGATCTCGATGGTGATCACCAGCACTGCTTATCTGATTGCTATGAGTAGGTTTGTGACTATGGACATTCATTTTCATTTTTCTTTTATCTTTCGCTGCAATAAGAGAGATGGTGAGGCCAAGTAAGACAAGAATAGTGACCCTGTCCAGAGAAAAAAAAACATGTAAATATTAAGAAAGATGTGCTCTAAGTGCATTATGGAAATTAACTTAGCACATTTTAATCAACACCTAGGTCTTTCACCAAAAAAGAATCAATAAGACGTTACATTCAAGATGTCCATCGTGGAAATGAACTTTTATATGGTGCTATTCTTTGGGACCTACATAATCATCTTCTTTACTAGCAACTCTTGCAAAATTCACGTTGAATATGATCAAAGGACTCGTTAGAATGTGGAGTACTAAGCTATTTAAGAATGACAGACACCTTTTCATGGCCTTGATGAAAAGCTGGTAAAGCAAGATTTGCACCATTTCTTTCTGTGAAGTTTCTCTAAGTCTGCTATGGACTTCTGAGGTTTACTGTAATAAGCGAGAAGCAAATTAACATGTTTGATAGATTTGACCGGGCAGGGCTGGAGTTCCCCGCGGCGCATGCCACCTTGACGCCGTTTCTCATCGCCTGGAATATGTGAGGGGCTAGAGAGTCCTCAGTGTAAGGGAGAGGCTTGCCGATGCCTAGGGAGATGCTTAGTACATCGACTCCATCGCCAATGGTGTCATCTATAGCTGCTAAAATGTCCTGCTCAGAACAAGTGACTTCCATTTGCTCGGTCGCGTCAGGGATCACCCAACCCATCCATTTTATGGCCAGGTGGGTGAGCAGCGCGCCGCCTGTGGCGGTGCCCCACATGAGCCTGCTGAAGGCTGAGACGTCCAGAACCTTCTTGTCTCCGACCGTGGAGGCCGTGTGGGTCCCGTGCCAGTACACGTCGCGAGGTGACCGGTAGTCTAAGGTGGTGGAGGAAAGGCATTTACCCTACCAGTGCATGGCTCCCACTAGTGTTGAAGTCGGAGCACTCCATGACTAATGAATTCTCCCGCAACAAGTCTCACGGTATGTCAAATCACTAATGCCTCCAGTAACGTATTAGAGGATATGATGACAACGAAATGGGACGAGAACCCCCACACTCAACTCCTCTGGATATTCTCAGGAA
The DNA here is from genome assembly GCA_017140185.1 of Eucalyptus polyanthemos subsp. polyanthemos. Taxonomy (NCBI): domain Eukaryota; kingdom Viridiplantae; phylum Streptophyta; class Magnoliopsida; order Myrtales; family Myrtaceae; genus Eucalyptus; species Eucalyptus polyanthemos. Next base: position 31,817,269 of record CM029458.1, read on the forward strand.
AAGATCCTAATAAACCCGAGTACGAGAGATAAAGCAATGAAAAGATTTGGCGAGGAACCATATCAAACAGGACATTTGAAGAGAGATTTTGGACAGCTTACACTTTCAGAAACATATCTTTATTTTCTAAACTGGGAACAGCGAAATATTATTTCAATAGCGATCGTGAAAGCTACAGACTCCTGAGCATGGATAGTCCGAGTAACCAGGTTTCTTGAGCCTACTTGTAAATTTTTACTAAGAAGCAACAGGATCAAACTCCGACTTTGCTTTGTGACCATCCGTGGGAAACAGAAAGGAGAAGATGCTGCGGACAAGATCTAGATGGCTTGCACTCGTACTTCACTCAAACTAAGTGCATGGAAAATGACATTTTCATAATGTGATCCAACAATAAATACCCCTAACGGTATATAGCTAGCTTCTCCTAGAAACTCATAAATATTATTTTACTGCACATTCTTCTTGTACACAGATTATGTTAAATTGTGGACATTTAACTAGTACAGAGATATGCTGTACTTTAAGTGCAAACATGTCATGGTAATGACTATGGTGCTTTAAGTTTGTGAGCTATTTGATGTATTTTATGAACTCATTTGAAGCAATTGAGAGTCAGATTACTAAAAACTCCTAAGATTGTGGACCCTAAATGATATTTTCCCTGGCTAGGAGAGAATATTACTTCCTAATTCAATTAAAAATCAATTACATAGTCCACGTTGGCGCTTATGGAAAGAGCTATGAGGATGAAGCACCAAAAGCTATAAACACAACTAAACTCCAACAAAAGCAGAAGAGCAGAGTTCGAACATTATTTGATAATAGCAACTAGCAAGTGAGCCTTCCTTCTTCATATCAACCTTCCGAAAGAACATATGAAACTACAGTATGCTCGGTAGCTGAGTGATCCTTAGATCATCTGCTTTTGCAGGGGATGCATCTAAAATTGGTGATTTACGAAGCAGTTATATCACCTTCAATCAACTAGCTCTCTCTCACTATTTCTTTGAAAAATATTGGATGCTATCGGCAATCATATTGGATTTTGGAATATTAGAATGGCATCAAACTTGTACAAAATGTTTTTCTCAGTTCCCACCAAAGTAAATTGACAAGAATTTACATTTAAAAAGCAGCAGATCTGATAAGTTCAGAAACAGAACAAAAAGAATGACAACGACACCTTATATTTAGTGTCAAAATTTTCTACAATAATTAAATAACTGAATCATGTTATATCGAGTCAATTGATTATTTATCATCACGACACGAAGGCAGGCAAAGTAATATCTATGTATCTCTATTTTATGAACTATAGTAAAACAACTGAACAGTAGACAACTAAGCTAACTTAAATTACGATAATTTGTGTGGTATATTACTTGCCAATCTATGTTATGATATTACTTCGGATAATCAACAACTGAGGACCTAACCTTGTAACAATTGTCTGCCATAAGAATTTGAACCAAACTAACCATCCTGGCATGAACATTCATAACGTTTCAAGAGCAGGAATCAATGCCGACATCATGTAAAATTGGAGAAATATACATGAAGCTATGATATCTACCACAACGCTCATCCAAGAATCAAGGTAAACTTTTTGACAAAGCCAAAACAAAATCTAAATCCCCTATTGCCAAACAAATAGTCACTATCATCTACATATAACCAGCAAAAGAACCAACATTACATCTTGCATATTCTCAAAACAATGTCAAAGACATCAGTATCTTCCTATTAGGAGTAGTGCACATTAACAAGATAGTGCTGAAGGAGGGACAATCAGTTAAGATAAATTGTAATATCAATGCCACTGTCAATCAGAGGTTGAACTACTGCCCTGGTTTTTCCTTCAAACTTGTCCCTCTGTCTTGGAGTATAGCAAGCTCGTACACATCAGCTTCCCTCGCCCAGTCTGCCAAAACCTGGTCTACGGCCAAACATGTTGTTATGTCCAATTGAGACTTGAGCACAGCTTTGATGTCCTTAGAATTGGTACCCGCAACAGCAAACTACTTGCATGTGACCTTGTGAGTGAGTGAAGCTGAGATGAGGTGCTTGGAGATGAAAACATTTAGCGTGAATGGCTCCATGTAGGCTATGGTCCGCTACTCGAAGGACACGTGCTTATTTGGATTCTTGGACTTCTTCCCCTTTTGGTCAGTGAATGGCTGCTGTTGTCATCATCCAAATAGTCCAACTCCAAAAAAACAACTTGGTGCTAAATGATGCTGCCCAAAAGCCCACACTCATACAAAATCTCTGTACAATTTTAAAAATGATAGAGCACCCCCACATTCCAACCATTATGCTACACTAGTACCATTATCAAGGAAATGACATAAAGAGAACATTCCAAACTAGAAAAAGAATGAAATATTCAATGAAGCACCTGCCCATTGTGAATACCACATGTCGGCACTCAGATGCCATCTCAAGAGGTATCAACACCATGATCAGCACACTATAAGTGAACACGTCGCAAAAAGCTCCATTCAACATCTTCCTACAGGAGATACTTTCCAGCAAATGAAAGCAGCCACTTAGGTCATAGCGAGCATGACACTTGAAAGAAGCAAACATTGTCTATGAGACATGTCTAACTGCTGACAATCCTCAAGATTAACTAGAAAGGTGAGTAAAAATACATTCCCATTTAACAAAACCTCACAATCTTCGAAGCTGCACTAACAAAGGTCATGCTAAGCATTTCATCAAACAGCTAGAATGTATGGGTGACTAAGTGCTCAACAGGCCCTAATTATCGAATCGTGTGACAATTCTTTTAAAACCCAGTCAAACATTCTTTTCAGATAGACCAACTCCATATGAGCCGATACAAAATTCAAAGAACGCAAATTTCTTCCTTTTGGCACCATATTCAGGCAGACATGATTAAGCAAACAAATTCACCTACTTTGCTGAATTCGTTGTAAATCGTTTCAAGCTGATAAGGTTTGGATGGTAGTATTAAGGTTGCCCTCCCAACGTCCTTCATCATCCTCTTCGGAGAGAAGTACTTTATTTAGGTTTCGTGTCCTCAAGGCACCCTTGCAGAATATATTCATCTTGGGGCACTTCGTGACGACAATACGCACCAATGACGGGAATTTGAAGGCACGATTCGTGGCCGAGAAGCTCTCAAGGCTTGGTAAACTGTCAAGTATCAGCTCTTCTAGCTCGGGGAAAGAGATATCCTCTGCTCCATTTCCATCATCTATCACCACATCTTCCATCGCACCACAATTTCTTAGGGTTAGCCAAGTAAGATGCACCAGACTTGTCACTGCTGAGCAAGTCCCCATCTGAACTAAACTAGCGCAATCCTCTACTTCTAATAGCATCAATCTCTGGAATGAAGTTGGGGATGGAAGTACGATTGATAAACTCGAGCACTCATTAACCCACATAACTTCAATCTGTTTGAGAATTTCGGCCATCAAGGAACGATCTTTCCAAACTCGCTTCAGGTTACACAGCCTAAATAGGCCAAGTCGCCTCAGATTTTGCAGTGCCTGGAGAGGTTTTTCCATGTCAATTAGTTCTCCACAAGGAGTAGCTCCCCCATGTCCAGACGAATCTTCTGGAAATATCTCCTCAAAGGAACTACATCTCACAATAAGCTCTTCTAGATTGGGAAATCTGTGGAGAAGCAAGTTGGAAAGAAAAACGACATTTTCATCATGGTAGCATGCCAAAGTCAACTCTTTGAGATTGCGGAAGACAGAATGTTGTGGCATCATCGCAGCATCCTCCCTTGTTAATGTCAATCCCTCCAAGTGTGGAATGACCTGCGGGAGGGAATCCGTTTAATTAGGCCACCAATAGTTTAATGACTGAGATGTCCTTATGTCTAGGAAGAACGAGAAAAACAACTTTCTGGAAGTAAATGAGCGAGCATCAGTCACCATTATACGAGGGATGATTGTCGTTTGTGGTGTGCCCTTTTTTTTTTTTTTTTTTGGGTCGATGTGGTGTGCCCAATTCAATCACAATATATTTCTTGAATTTTGATAAAGCAAGTTATTAGTTAATGATTCTTTGGCTATTTCAATTGTCAACTAATCAAATTCAAAAGGAAAAATAACATTTGCTTGTTTTAATAAATCATGTTATTTTTATAGCCAGTATATGTGTTTCAATAGTAAGATGTTGTATTAATGTTGCACATTGTTTTTGAAGCTGCAATTCTCTTTTCTATTTACTATAGATCATAAGTATCATATGACTTCAACTTTCTGTAACTTTGAGAAGAATGCATTCATACTCAACAAATGATTGGCAAAAAAAGAAAAGAAAAAAAAATTGAAATGACAGGACATGGGTGAAAAAGCAATAAAGCAAGATAGAGATTATAGCTTCAAATTTCGATGGAAAAAAGTGTAAATAATGAAGACAAGTTGTTCATTCTTACAAAAGCAAAGTGAAACATCATATGAGCAAAGAAACAAACCAAAAGTACATAACCCCAAATAAACGAATGTTTTTAGCATTTTGAGCGGTTAAAAAGGAACCTAATTTCATGTTGGTATATCACTAATATACCACTTAAGTTAAGTTTGGTAATATTGATTGAACATTTGTAACTTGAAAAGCATTGTTCAGCCATAGGAATAAATTTGTAGAATTTTAATGTAGTTGGTGATCTTGAAAGTATAAACATATATTAGTACTTTTCTAGATCTATAAAATAAAAAGTAAGTCAATGAGTAAAATCCGTTGATATCTTAATTTGATGGCTGTTGGTACATCAATTATATTTTTATTTGTAATTTCAAATTAAAGTTAGTAATTTGAGAGGTGTTGGCTTGTCATGAGAATAAATATTGGTTGATTATTAAAGAATTCGTAATTTTGGAAATGTTGGTACTTTCCAACCTAGCAAGATAATAAGGTGGCAAGTAACTAAGATTAGTTTGTATTTGATAGAAAATGAATGTTTTGAAAAATATTTTCCTAAAAATGATTGCTTATATTGTTCGATAACAACTAGTCAATGAAAATTATTTTCATTGTTGAAGACAATTTATATCTAAATATTTTTCTGGATTATGAAAATATTTTTCATTATTTATTTTTGTAAGTGATATGAGCGATCATTTTTCAAAAAATGTTTTCCATAACATCCATTTTTTGTGAACGAATGGAGCCTTAATGTGACTAATATTGGTGCACCAATCAAATTAAGTTTGGTAAATTCAAATAAAGTTAGTAATTTCAAATATGTTTGTGAGCCACAGGAATAAAAATTGGTAAATTATTAAAGTAGTTGGTGATTTGAAAGTAGAAAAAAAAGTTTGTCCTTTTTAAGCCTATTGATAAATTACTAACATGTGACGAGACAAGCAAGTTATCCATGGTGCTTGACAATTACCAACAATGTTCAAGATGTTTGAGGATGGAAATTTATTTTGTAGCTAAGCTAACAATATGCCAAATGAACATAACACCATTTTTTTTTTAAAAGAAAAATTGGTGGACAGGGTTGGTCAAATTAAATTAAATAGGTAAATCTCAATCATAAGATATGAGCAACTCATTAGAAGCATGACTGTCTATGCAAGTTAATTTAATAAAAAATGTTTTTCTTCAAAGTAAAATCTGGGATCAATAGATTTATATACCAAATAATATGAGCTAGAAATAATTAACTACAAACAATCTTTAAATTTCTAAGTAATTCACAGGTGTGGTTAGGCGAGTATCAAGCATGAAATGTTTGACAATTTCAATTTCCCAGAGAAAATAACAATGCATCAAGAACTATGCACAAAAACCACAAATGAAGACAATAGCAAGGAGCTAGAATCATTAATAAGGGCAATACCTTTTCAAAAGAAAAGAGTGTAGATTGTTTCTTGCTGGTAGTTGTACCTTGGCAACTTTGGAATTCACAAGCAAATGAGAATGATCTCATCTTGTTATAATGGCTCACTCGCAATTGTTTCAAGAGTGGCCATGCTAAAGTATGACTATTCTGGTAGAAGCTCCTCAGTTTCTGGACTTGAAACACCACTTCTAAGAATTCACAATCGGTCACAGTTATCTTTTCTAGGTTTCGAAATCTTGTGAACATATTATAGGATGAAAATACAGACAAAAGTTTCTCACAATACTGCACTACTAGTGTCTTGAGTTTGCCAAAGGCATTTGAATCAAGATCATCAAGCCATATCTTCTCCATGTTATCCATGTGCAAGATCTTCATCGACTCCATATTAGGAAACTCAACCTATTATTTTTTCAATTTAATTAATTAGAGCAGATTCTCTATTCCCTCAAAAAAGAGAATATTTCAATTTCAAGAACAAAGAAAATCACAGGATGGACATTATCAAAGGATAGAAAGAAAAGAAGACTACTTGTACGTTATTTCTTTTTAGCAAATGCCACCCCCTAGAATTCATTTTCCCGTCATATAATTTTAAAGTAGAAAATATAATTTTTCCTAACATATATGAAGCATTATGTTTAAGCAATAGCATGACCATAGCCTTCTTAGTTAGACAACCATATTCATTTCGTGCATAATTTGTCTCCCATGAACCTCAAATTTAGCCTATCTTAGATTTATCTCATTACAACATTGACAAAAACAATAGCCAATATACTATCCCATTTCTTTGAAGTGCAAATGACAAAATAGAAACCTATTTGCACAAACCAATACTTCATGGTTCTTGCACTTCAAAAGCTCTCCGATGAAGTATAGACTCAAAGAAAACACATCAAACGCTAAAGAAAAGAATCTAACAATTAAATCAAAAGATGGTGACATAGGTATGTACTATTTAAATGATGTTGTACAGGATTCTCCAATCACTAGTTGATTTGTTTCTTTATAAGTTTGTTATTTGAAATTATCAAGACTAAGGATATTAATCTTGATTTATTTTTGTTAATAGTTTATCACTATTATTAAAGTTCCTTACAAATATAAACCAATTAAATATTTTTCTTTAGTTCTAATGATGAATTGATTTGAATCATTTGATAACTAAGTTTGCCTATTTGATGTATCTTTTTCCCCACCTAAATTGGTCTTTCTATCTCTTTCATCTCTCTTTAGTTTCTCCGTCTTTTTCTTATTATCTAATTTTCCTCCACTTTCAATGAATTTAAACCTAACTTTCTTCACACTTTCGTTCCACATTTGTTGGTATCGGATCTAGATCTATTCTTCATCAATTGGTCATTGAGCTAGATCTCTTATTAATTGGCATGAGAACTTCACTTTAAATATGTATTATCGTTGTGCAACTATTCTAGACCAAGGGCCATGCTTGCTAGTTTGTAGCCACTCTATTTTTGGTAAATTTTCTCATCAAATAATGCTGCAATATTTATTAACTCTGATATATCGAAATTTGAAAAGAGTGGGGCTCATCAAGGTTATTATGTCAATTGGTATGGCAATTATTATATTATGATTATCATGCTATTCTAATAATGTTGACTATTAGGAGTAATCTGACTATGTTGTGATTATGGTTATCGTAAATCCTTAACAATCTTGAAGAGGTTAAACAAATTTTCATGGTCTAAGAGAATATTTCTATAATTTTAGTGAGAATTAAATCGATTCAATAAAAAACCATAAGGAAAACAAGAAAACAGTCCAAAATCAGTTCGGTATTGAGCAAAACAGCATGGATAAGTGCTCTCAATGTCTTCAAGAGTAAAATAAGGACTCTACTTATGGGAATAGTGAAGTGAGTGGAGTAAAATTTTACTAACCTAGATAAATTTATAGAAACACCTTATGAAATTTAGTAAAATTTGGAACTTAATTTCTCCCGTTGATCATTCATAGAATTGCAAATTCGTGACGCTAAAATTTGTATTGAAATACTTAGTATGGCCTCATAATTCCAAGGTGCATATCTAAATCTCCCTTTTGTGGAGATTGATATATGACATGATTCTTCAACCACCCTGCTGTTTATTTGTTTTATTTATGCTTGCTTAATTTGAACTATTGTTTTTCTTTTGGTAAGAAACCTTGTTTTAATTACGTATGATATTGGCTAAAATACTAATTTTCTTTAGTTTTGAGGATGAATTCACTAACTAATGAGTTTGCCTATTTAGTGTTTCTTCTTCCTCGCCTAATTTGCCCTCTCTCTCTCTCTCTCTCTCTCTCTCTCTCTCTCTCTCTCTCTCTCTCTCTCTCTCTCTCTCTCTCTCTCTCTCTCTCTCTCTCTCTCTCTCTCTCTCTCTCTTTTCCATAGTTTATTACTATCTGGTTTCCCTTCGGATTTTATGATTCTGAACCAACCTTACTATGCAATTTCATTCTATATTAGCAGTCGCTAACATTTTTATCATAAACCTAGTAAAAAGCTCCTCAATTTTTTTGTGATAGTGAATGACAACACATTGAATTATAGATTCCATGTCAGTGCAATTGAGTCATTTACATATAATGTATGTAGCAAAGAAAACATTGGCTCGTGTGCAGCCACTAATGTAGATTTTCCGAGTCCATGATTACAATTTTACACCAAAGCTCCTTTGGTTAGCATTTGATTAAGTTGACTAGGTTTGACCCAAAAGTGAAAAATATTATGTCAACTACTTGCAGTTTTAGTCATAATCAAGATATAAAGGTGCATTGGAAGTATTAATCTTATATTTGAAATGCAGTCAAGAGTTTTAAATATTTTTGAAGAAGCGTAATCAAGTTCTTTTAGTACACGATAACTTAGATTGCCTATGCGGCAACCTCAAATTGCATTTGTTTGTATTAATTTATTACTTAATTACACCAACTGAAAGGTTTGGGACTTATATTGCACTTTTTGATAAAGGTTTAAGAGTTCATTTCACCAACTGAAAAATTTATGATTTGATTGCATTTCATAAATACGTTTTAGGACCTATGGAACGATTTTTCCGTCACAATATTTACAATTGACTTTAGGAATAGTGACAAAATGACTCTTAAAACTTATTCCGATTTGGCATGTTTAAGAACTAAATTTTTTTTTCCTTTATTGGTAAAACTTGTTTTTCATTAAATTTTCCTTTTTTTAATTGTAAAATGTGGTGCGAATGTGGTGATGCCACTTTAAAAAAGGCAACCAAAAATTTAAAAAGTACATATAAGAAAACAAGGCAGGAGAGAGGAAGGGTTTGTCTCAGGGCTTTTGCATCGGCGAGGGTTGCAACCGTACCTAGGGTCATGGCTAGGGTGGTCGATACCCTCGCCAGGTCACCAGCAGTTGCCAAACTTGGCTCCTCGCCACCATGCGAGTGAGCCCACTTGCCTTCAACCAAATTGCCAAGGGTGGTAACAAGCCATTGCTTGCTTATGGTGAGGGCCAGCCCTTATCGGTAGTAAGGGAAGCAATAATGGCGATCCCTATGCAGCCCTTCCCCCCTTTGACTGGCGATCTCCCATAGGACTTTCTTTTATTTCCAATTTCATATTGCTATTGATTTTTTTTCCTTTTTTTTTTTTTAATTTTTCAAATTTTCAATGTGGCAATGGTGAAACAACTCCCTTTGTGCTTGAGGAAGCTCCATCACCGCGTCAAAGTCCATGCAGGACCGAAAATATGATAAAAATGCAGAATTTATCCACAAAAAAAGGGATGGACTTAACAAGTCTTGAGATGCATCAATTGTGCAAATTTTAGAACTTAAGTGCCAAACCAACAAAAGTTTTAGAACTTGTAGTGTCATTAATCATACATTGAACAATATTTCAAATTAAGTAGACATCTTTGGTGTTGTCTAGACTCTAGATTAATTAAAAGTTGTTAATTGAAGATTAGCCTCTCATTAATATTTATGCTTCAGCTACAATTTAATCTAAGACTTGAAAAGGAAAGAAAAAAAAATATTAAGTTTTTCAAAATTTATGAAAATGTTTTCATATACATTTCAATATTTTTATATTAAAGAAGTAGCTTTGAGATGTTTCTTATTTGAGGTCAAAGATTTGTAAATGAAAATGATAAGTTATCATATATGATTGCTCAAACCCTTAGCTCAAACCATCAAGACGACAAACTAATATGCCGCAATTAGAGAAGAATGAGTGCAAACCTTTTTGACGAGTAAAAGCGGTTGATGTGTTAGACTGCTACCCTCTAATCTTGTACAACTGGCATCTCCTAGAATCACCTTCATAGCTTTACAATCTTCAATAGTAAACTCTTTCAAGGAGGGCCACTCTGAAATATGCTTCCCTTGGCAGAAACCTCTGAGTTTTGGCATGTTGTGCAGATACAAAGTAACAAGTTGAGGAATTACAATTTTGTCGGTTGCTTCTTCAGGTTTCTCCTCTTCTTTGGTGACAATGTACTCCATCTCTCCACAACCACCGAGACTAAGATAATGGAGTTGTCCCAGACTTTTTGCCATAGACATTGTAAAAAGGTTTCTTAGATGTGGGCACATCTCAACAGTCAAAGACTCCATACAATGAAGTAGCCTCCTCCACATGGATGATGGAATCACATTCATGAGGTTGTGACATTGCTTCACCTTGAGGACCTTTAGACGGCAAAAAGACTCCACAAGGATTTTATCGTCCCATAGTTCTTCTTGTTGAACTCCCTCGATGTGTAGCTCTTCTAAATTTGGAAATGCAAGCTACAAATGTACATAGATAAATGAAAAGTACACAAAATAGCTTACAGCCAAAGCATTAAAGACAAAATCATATAATAGATAAGATAAATCGGGATATGATACCTTCTCATCAAATAGAGGACATGGCCCATCACCAGCACACCTCTCTGAACTAAAACAAATCAAATTCTCAAGGTCACCAAGCTTGAGTTTGGTTAAATGATAGAACTTGAATGTCTCTACGGTTTTCCCTTTTCCTTCTTCCATCGCAATTATGCCTTGTAGGTTATTGCAACAGGAAACATCAAGCACCGCAAGTTTATCAAGAGTTTTGGCTGTGGCACTTGAAAAGAGATATGTCAAACTATGACAACGCCTCAAGTTCACCTCCATCAGACTAGGAAATGCCAAGGTTACTTTGCAGTCACTCTTCAAAATGTCTCTCAGCCTTGGTAGATTCAACAACTTCATTTTTTTTAATGCAAAGTGGACCAATGGCTTTTGCCTTTTCTCATAGCTAAGACTTACTGGTTCAAATAATGCTTCCAAGGAGGGACACCCGACCACCTCAATTTCATTCAAGCTCTGCAACCTATACATTGAATCTGATGGAAAAACATGTGATAAATTTTCACAAAGTCTAACGGTGAGGGATGCAAGTTTGTAGAAGGACTGTCCGTGGAGTTGATTGTGCCATATCCTCTTTATTTGGTACATGGACGAAAGCTTCAATTCCTCCAAGCTTGGAAAAAGAACCTGCGTATAAAATTGTTTATGTAGAATGACTGAAATTTTCGGTAGCAGAATTTTATTATGTTGATATTCAATGGCAACTTTGAGAATGACCAACAGAAGGTTAGTTTTTCCACCATGAACCGCCAAACTTTTGGTGCAGAATAATAATCCAATTTCTACTAAATTGCCTCTCTGACTAGAATTAGAAGAATGATCAACAAAATTTAAAAAAAAAAAAATACTATACGCGCTTACTTACCTTTTCATTGAAGAAGCCAGGTAAGGACAAGCCAGAGTTGATACGGCCAAATGCTTCTTGTACACCTGTATCAGCTATCATTGACTGTTGGCTTCCTTTGAATGAAGAAAATGTCATCATTTTGCGACACCTTGATATTGTCAATTTTGTTAAGGATGGACAGTAAATACAACACTTTTCATAAGTGAATATCCTGAGATTTGGCAATTCCACAAGAGACAAGGAAGTTAACAGTGGGAACTCTAATGTGTCGGCAGGTGCACCTTCCTCTGATTCTTCTTGTCGCATATCCATAATTTCCTCTATCAATACACAACTCACTATTTCTATTTCTCTTATCTGCACAAGTGCTTTAGCCATGGAAGAAGAAAAAAGAAACCTTAGGTTCTCACAGTTTTGCAACTTCAGTGCCATTAGGTTTCGAAAACACAACACCCTTCTTGGATTATTGTTCCATATGTGCTCTAAACTTGGTAACTCACTCAAGGTTAATCTGGTCAATCGTGATAGAATCTCAACATCACCTTCGGTTGTCAGTCCTTCAAGGTCGAATACTTCTCGTATTAATTGACATCTTTCAATGGTTATGGCTTCCAAATTCTGTAGCTTTATTAGCTGCAATGGGTGAATAACGCCATATAATCTCAAAACATGCTTGTAACTAAAAATTATGAATATGAGTTGAGTGCGAAAAAAAATGATAAAAGCTAATGGAAGAAAAAGTGGAGTAGTGATCCTATACATATAATAGAAAGAGATCATTTATTACCCATGAATTATTGAGCCTATTGAATTTACTCACATTTTGTGCAATCTTGCCTAAATTATAGAAATTCATGGCATAGGCTCAATTGATTTTTGACTTTGGCATGATATTATATCTCAAATAAGTGTTAAAAAAAGTCAATTATTTTCTTCCAAATAATTGTGAACTAATTTAGCAAACTGATATAAACTATTCTTTTAATTAATATGCAGGTGTCATTGTGCCTGACATTTCTTTTTTGAAAGTGGTCCAAAAAGAAAAACATTTCATATACGAAGAGAGAAATTTTAAAATTTGTTATAAAGTTAAGAGATAAATACTTAAGTAGTCAATAGATCGTATTGTCCCAATGCATAGCACCATAAGATCCATTATATTCTGGTATTGATGTAAAGCGATGCAACATCGACCAAATGTTAAAGAAGGGGTTCATCTCCATAAGATCTACTGTAGACCACGTGATCCAAGAACTGGTCCCAACAGCACCATATGGGCATCAGAGTCAATTTTAGTAAAGGATTTGTTTTTACGTATTAAAGGCAAGAAGATACGCTTTCTTGTCATTAAAAAAAAAAAAGATAATTTATGTGGCAAATTTTAGCTGTGTAGCCGAGAAAAAAAAATTAATTAATTTAACAAATGATTTCAGTCACACAACATGATTTTGCGGTTTGTCTCACATGAAAAACATATGAATCCCTTGTTCTTACATAGATAAGATTTAAATTTGAGACAGCTTCTTTAGTATCGTCTAGATTTTAGGTTAGTTAAAAGATGTTAATTAAAGCTTAACCCTTCAGCAATATTTGTGGTTTTGCAGTATGAATGAAACATTACATTAGTCTAAATTTGAGAATGAAAGAAAAACTGACTAAGTTTTGGAAACTTACGAGAAATTTTGGTATACTTGTCAATATGTTTATATTAAAGAAGTAGCTTAGAGATGTTTCTTATTGATAAAAGTCGAACATTAGTAAAAGGAAATTATAAGTTAGCAGAAGTCACCCCCACGGACCCTTACATTGTCTAGCTCAAACCATAAGGGACAAGAAACAAGATATGCCATAAAGAAAAAGTGAGTGCAAACCTTTTCGACCAGCAAAAGCGGTTGTTGCATTGGAATACCACCCTCTAGCTTTCTACAAATAGCATCTCCATCAATGGTCTCCACAGCATTACAACCTTCAGCTATAGACACTTGTAAGGAGGGCCACCGTGACATATGCTTCCCATGACAGAAACTCTTGAGTTTTGGCATGTTGTTAAGATGGAGAGTGACAAGTTTGGGAATTACAATTATGTCAACTGCTTCTTCAGGTTTCTCTTCTTCTTTAGCAATAATGTACTCCATCTCTTGACAATTGTGGAGACCAATATATTGGAGTTGTCCCAGACTTTTTGCCATAGACATAGTAAATAGGTTTCTTAGATATGGGCATGTCTCAACTCTTACAGTAGTCAGGTTGTGAAGGCAAAGATTCAGCAAATCCTCATTCTTCCATATGTATGTCAAATTTGGGAGATTGCACAATTTTAGCTCTCTCCATGGACTGCTTTTCGCAGCTTCTCTGTCCATGACATCGTGGCCCTCAAGCATGTATATACCTTCTATCGAATTGCAGGACTTCACTGTCAGGTCCTCCATACAATGAACCAGCCTCTTCCACATGAATGAAGGAATCACATTGATCAGGTTGTGACATTGCTTCACCTTGAGGATCTTTAGACGACAAAAGGACTCCCCAATGATTTTTTTGTTCCATAGTTCTTTTTGTTGAAATCCTTCAATGTGTAGCTCTTCTAACTTTGGAAATGCAAGCTACAGATGTATAATGATAAATGGAAAATACACAAAATTGCTTAGGGCCAAATCATTAAAAAAAAAAAGAATAGAATAACAAATTAGATAAATTGGGATATGATACCTTCTCATCAAATAGAGGATGTAACCCATCACTAGCACAACTTGCTGAGCAGAAACTAATCAAGTTCTCAAGGTCACCAAGCTTAAGCATGCTTAAATGACGGAACTTGAATGTCTCTATGGTTTTTCCTTTTCCTTCTTCCATCGCAATTATGCCCCGTAGGTTACTGCAATAGGAAACATCAAGCACTGAAAGATTATAGAGACTTTCGGCCGTGGCACTTGAGAAGAGAAAAGGCAAACTATGACAACACCACACGTCCACTTCCATCAAACTAGGAAATGCCAAGGTTACTTTGCATTCACTCTTCAAAATATCTCTCAGCTTTGGTAGATTCCACAACTTCATTTTTTTTAATCCATAGAGGACCAATGGTTCTTGCGTTTTCTCAAAGCTGAGATTTACTAATTCAATTAATGCTTCCAAGGAGAGACACTCAACCACCTCAATTTCATTCAAGCTTTGCAACCTATCCATTGAATTTGATGGAAAAACATGTGATAAATTTTCACAAAGTTCAACAATAAGGGATGCAAGTTTGCAGGAAGGGAGCTGATTGTGCCAAATCCTCTTTAATTGGCGCATGGAAGAAAGCTTCAATTCCTCCAAGCTTGGAAAAAGAACCTGCGTAAAAACATTGTATATTTGGTTCAGAATTTTATCTTGCCTATTACTTGGGGCATCTCTGGGGCTGAACGATAAGTTAGTTTTCCAACGCAAACTGCTGAACTTTTGGTATAGAATAATGATCTAGTTTCTACTAAGATGCTTCACTAACTAGAACTATAAAAATGGTTAAAAAAAGAAAAAACCTATTGATGCTTACATACGTTTTCATTGAAGAAGACAGGCAAGGACAAGGTAGAGTTGATACAACCAAACGCTTCTTGTAAAACTATATCGGCTGTCATCAACTGTTGCTTTCCTTCGAATGAAGAGAATGTCATCATTTTGGGACATCCGGAGATCATCAATCTTTTTAAGGATGGACAGTGAATACAATACTTTCCATGAGAAAATGCCCTGAGATTTGACAGTTCCTCAAGAGATAAGGAGGTTAACAGAGGAAACTCTAAAGTGTCAGTTGTTGTAGCCTCCTTCGATTCTTCTTCTTGCACATCAATAATTTCCTCCATCAATTTACAACTCGTTATTTCTATTTCTTTTATTTGCCCAAGTGCTTTAGTCATGGAAGAAGAAAAAAGAAACCTCAGGTTCTCACAGTTTTGCACCTTCAGTTTCCTTAAGTTTCGGAGACACAATGCTCTTCGTGGATTTTTGCTCCATAGGTGTCCCAAACTTGGTAAGTCACTCAAGGTTAATTCTCTCAAACGCGATAGAATCTCGACTTTTCCACTAGCTGTCCATCCTTCCAGGTCAAATACTTCTCGTATTAATTGACATCTCTCAATGGTTATGACTTCCAAACTTTGTAGCTTTATTAGCTGCGAAGAGTGAATAACCAACGTTATCTCATTATAATGCTTGAAACTAGAAGTATGACTTGCATGTGAAATAATAATAAAGGAAATAATCTCATACAATAGATTTAAAGATAATGGAAGAAAAAGCGGAGGAGTGATTTTTGAATTTTACCTTATTCTTCTTTAAATTTTGTAACTCTGTACATACTTATCATTTAGCCATATGTATTTGGACTCCATTGAATATATAATAATAAGACAGAATTCATAGTCCCTGAATCTTTGAGGTTATTAAGTTTACCCTTACATTTTGTGCTTTCTACCTAAATTTTCCAAATTCATGGCATAGGCTCAGTTGATTTTTTAGTCATTGACTATGTTTTGATGTAATTTGTCAAACGAAATATTTTCTATCACATATTCAAGAACTAAATTGACAAACAGAGAAGACTATACTTTTATTTGATTTGCAGTTGTAATTTGAAAATGGCATTTTATCCAAAGTATTTAAAAAAAAAAATACATCTCTTTTCGAAAGATTGAAAATAAAAAGTTATTGTAAATTATGAGAGAAATACTAAAGTAGTCAGAAGATTTTATTTTCCCATGCATAGCACTATAGGATCCATTATTTTCCGGCATAGATGTAATGCGAAATATGTGCCATATTGGCCGAAAGTTATATTTAAAAAAAAAGGTTCATCATCGTAAGATCCATGGTTGGCCAAAAGAACCATGAACTGACCTCAACAGCACCTTATGGGCATCAAAGTCAATTTCATTAAAGGGATTAATTTACCTAAATAAGGACCTAAGATGCGCTTCCCTGTCAAAGAGCTAATTTTAGTTATAAAACCAAGAAAATGTATTGCTTAATTCAGCAAATGATTTTAGTTGAGCATCATGCTTTTGCGGTTTGGCTCATGTAATGAACATATTTTTAAAAACATAAAAAAAAAAAAAAGTTTTCCATGGAACGCTAGATGTTTTTCTAATTAATACTTTCAAGCAATATTTCATTAGAAAAAAATAAATTTAAACGTGTGTAGGGCACATAAATTCTAATAGTAATGTTAGACAAGTGGTTAGAACAAATAGTCGTAGATTTGATCACCACAGAAGGTTCAATAACTTGCATGAATTTAAAAAAAAAAAAAATTAGTTATCCCCCTAACATCTCATTAATGTACCAAGGTTACAAAAACAATTTGGCCTATTGAATATTATATTTGATTTTTCATTTATAGTCACATAATAGTTCCATCATTTGACAAATAAGAGTATATTGGAACTTTGTGTCGAGTAAGAGTATAAGGGAACTTTGTGTCGAACCACAATTCCACAAAGGTCGATTCCCTTACCCCAACTCTTTACAATCTTGAAGGAGGGAAAAAGCAACTTAGTCGTCTCAACTACTCTGAGGCAGATGTGCTTACGATTAAAATTGCAAATTTATAATTAATTAATTTGGATTTTATATGACATAAAGTCACGATAGTCAAATTCACCTACTCAAATTCTTTTAGTTCCTTCTTTCCCCTTAATCAATCGGATATAATAGAATTCTACATATGTCCATTCATTATTAAATAAAGGTTAAAAAAAATTATTAGGTCGTATATACTTCCTTCAGTTTGAGTATATCCATATATGTTTGTGTATACATATTTGATTTTACCATTAAGCAATGATAAACTTCTCGATTATTAAAAATCTATACGTCATACGGTGCTTCTTTAACTATGTTCATAACATAACACAAATAAAGTGAGATGCAATTAACTAATGTATAAATGTTTATGTATATACGCATCACATAGCAATTCCATTTGGCAAAATTAAATTATTCTTTATCTTAATTATTTTGGAAAACAAAATCTCAAAATAAATTATTTACCCAATTTTTCTACGTTTTATTATACTCTCGCATATCCATGCACAAATCGCAAAAACAAATTATGTACCTGTTGCCCGTGAAAGAAACCGACCGAATGGTTCGCGGTATTATAGAAGTTCATCATCTTTGGCAAGTCTTGTAATATCAGCCTACGCAAATTACATGACTGCACTTTGGTATCATCATCTATTTCATCTCCATCTTCATCTGCTTCGACATGTGCGACAATTTGCTGCATCAAATGGCATTTGCTTATTTCAATCTCTTCAAGCTGTGATATTATTCTCTTCATGGACAAAGGAAACAAATGTTTAATTCCACCACAATTATCCACTTTCACGATCTTTAATTTGCTGAAGGATTTTAGGGCTAGACAGCCGCGACAAATCTGGTCCAAGTTGTTCAGATTCTTGAGAAACAAAGATTCCAATCTAGTAAACGTAGTGCACTGTACATTCTCTGTGGAGTGAACAACATACTGAAATGAGGGGCTATTTTGTACGTGAAGATGCTTCAATTCCTGAAAACCTTCGATGCACAAATCGTGAATGCTATCGTTCCCATCTTGCAGTCCACCCAAATGGAGATCTTGCGCTCTCTGCAAACATTTCTGCACCCACTCTTCAAGAAGAAGATAACTTGAATCCAGCTTGAGCTCTAAAGTTCTAGATTCTTTGTGCATGCACAAGCAATCCCAAACTTCCCCAATCTGGATTTTATGCATGTTCAATTTCCCAAATGGCAGGTCTCTTAAGAGATTGACAGAATGAGGAATGGCAATAGATAGAGTGCTCAAATTTTTCATGCTCTTCAATTCAGATAGGCTAGCGTTGCTTCGCGGTGCTTCATCCTCGGCCTCCCATTGATCAAAACTGTTTTCCATATAAAGTTCTTCTAAATTAACCAAGCTTTTGAGGACGCCAGGTTCGATAACTTTGAGCCCAATGCACCCCCTCAAGTCCAAAAATCTCAATTCCGTTAATCCGCCTATTTCTTCGGGCAAACGAGTGATTGTAGAGTTAAAGAAACTTAGGAATTGCAATCCTTTCAGCTTTCCAAGAACAGTTACATCCTCTAGATGGCAGTCATCAAGACATAAGGACTTGAGGTTTTCAAGGAGCTCAATCGATGGAGGTAGAGAAGTGAAAGATAAGCCAGTAATGTCCAAGGCTTGGAGCTTCTCCATAGACTCAAAAAACGACGGAGAAATTTTGAGAGACGGTTTGCGTTCGAGTAATTGAAGCATCTTCAAGTTTGGGCAGTCTAATTTTTCCGGAAGCTCCTCAATGTCAGCATGATGGAAGGATATCGCTGTACATTTTCTGAGCTCATTTTCTGACCATTTTTTAAACCCATCACCCTTCCTCCCGACCAAGGCATTCCATTCTGTGGAAGCAATACATATGGCCACATCAGCAATTATGTCGTGCATTCTGAGCCAGTCCTTGTCATCACTCTCTAGCATCAAAGAAAAGTCCTCCAGGCAATGTAGATCCATCATCAACCTATCTCTAGCGTTTTCGATGGTCTTGCTGAACCTTTCATATAAACCCAAACCCATGCAAAAGATAAGGGAATCCCTTAAGTAAATTGTCCTAGAGTTTAGAGCACAAACCAAGAACAATGATTTGATCCTCTCATCATTCAAGTCCTTGTAATTTAGTTCCACTTGTGATTTTACATCCGACCCTTCTATATTCAATGCATTCCTCCATGTGGCTATATCCCCACGCTTTAACCTTTTTGCCAACGAAACAATAAAAAGTGGCAAGCCTCCACAATTCTTGACTACTCCATCCACCAAGCTCCTAATCTCCGGATCGTTAACTCTGTCCCCCATTGTCCTTTCAAAAAGTATTCGGGCTTCTCCATGCTTTAACTCATAGACTCGGAAATCTCGATCAGAGCCCATGTCAGTGCACAAAACATGTTGGTATCTAGATGTAAGCAATAGCTTGCAGCCTGTTATTTTATTATCATCTCCGCAAGGGATTCCAATTTCCTTCAAATCTAACTTATTCCACAAATTATCTAAAATGATGAGAATGTTTTTATTAGGATCACTCTTTAATCTCTCACGCAAACGATTTGCTCTTCCACGAACAGTTTCCACATTAATTAGCTTTAGGCCCAGCGCGTCAACAATTTCTCCCTGGATTATTTTTAGATTTGGATCGCGTGATACATTTGCCATGGCAATCTCATTGAACAGCTTCACTCCCTCAACTCGCCTTATGATGTCCTCCAAAAGTTTCGACTTGCCAACCCCACCTGGTCCATACACCCCAATCACATGGACCTTGACATCAACTATAGCCTTCATTACATCCTCTATGATTGAAGCCCTCGACTCCAGGGCCTCTTCTTTCTTGTCAACAAATCTTGTGGCGGAAGTGGTGGCAGTGATTATTCCTGGCGGAGTATTCTCATAGTAGACCTTCTTGAAGTTACTATTTCGACTTTTCTCATGGAGTCCCCGAATGACTTGAGTTGTCTCCTTCACCTTTTTGCCTATTGGATGGTGCACCAAGGGGTTGGGAATCCACCCGCGGAAGCAAGCGTTCTTTGCACTTTTGCCACGTTCTAACAGGTTTTGTGCTTCATCAGCCTCCTTCATCACACTCCCCAGCCAATCCTGAACATAAGGGTATATAGGTTTTCCGTTGTACCTGGCTTCATCGACGGAGTGCTGCACCCTTTCCGTTGCACTCTCCAGCTCCTTGACTTCATTTTTGAGATCTTCGACATAGCTCTTGTAGCATAGCACGTACCCAAATTGACGTCCAATGGGAGCAAACAGGTGCTCGCCGAGTTTTGAAACTAGGTTCACCGCGACAGAGGTAAAAAAACTCCCGGCCATTTCTTCCTTCTTTTCTAGATATTTATTTTCCCCACCTTTTTTACCTTTTGTTCGGTCTCCTTGTCTTTGCTTAAACAAATGGGCTCAAAGGAAACTGAATAGAGAACAGAACTAATCACTTGATGCATGAAAAGAAAGGAAGAGCAAAGTCATAAAAACAATGAGAACCATGAAACAAAACCAGAGAGAGAGAGAGAGAGCGCTGAAGCAATAGCAATGTAAATAAACACTGGTCTACCAAGTTCGATAGAAGGCTAAATTTCTTTACCTTTTCTTTTTTTTCGGTTGTCTCCGTTTCCTTTAATTTTTTGATTTTGACAATGGAATGACTCTTCCAGGGCTCAAACAAATTTTGCAGTCTTCGTCACAATTCCACGCGCTCAATGTTTTTCTCGAGATTAAGCTCAAGTGTGTCCAAATTTAAATCTAAAACATTAGGAAGAAACATTAGATGCATATTGTCGATTCTTTTGAATATTAACGGTTAGAACTCTTATTTAAAGATTGAAGCTTTTCTTTCATTTTCCGGATTTCGCAAGAAAGCAATTGCGTACTTTTTAAAGTGATAGAGAACGGATAACATTTGACTTCTAGTAATTATTTTGATATTTGTCGCATGTACCATCCACCACTTGGATTTTAATAGAAAAGTATTGGGTGCTCCTGCACGTAGCACGTGTCCGAGTGGACCCACTGTTCGGGTTTCTCTCCCATCTGCTTTATTCAACGTCCAATTTCGAAACTCCATCAATAGGCGAATAAATATTTTCTCATGTTTCGAAGCAATTAGGAAGCGGGGTCTCAAAGGCCGCCGAAGATGAAGAAGTCGGAGACCTTCGCCACCCGTCCCGGCCGCACCAACCAGCAGCCGAGCCCGGTGACGGCCTGATCTCGAGATCTGGAGTTCTCCAGGCCCAGATCTGGATGAGCGGACCGCAAGCGACGCCGACGCTTGTCCATGGCCGTCGTCGGCATCCTTCGGCCAGATCTGGTCGGAGGAGGTGGTGGAGCTGCAGGAGGAGTCGTGGGAGGAGGTGGTGGCGGAGTGGGAGATGGAGGAGGAGGCGAGGAGGGTACGGACCGTGGAGAGGCGGGGGAAAGGTGGAGGGGGAGGAGCTGGCCCTTGTAGAAGAGCTCGTAGGCGACGCGGAGGGTGGAGGGGGAGCGGGGGGCGAGAAATATGGTGAACTCGGAGTCGTCGGAGGAGGAGGACGAGAAGGAGTGGGAAGGCGACGAGGGGAAGGTGTGGTAGTGGGTGATTCAGGGTTTTGTCTCTTCTCCTCCCCATAGTTGATGCTTGATGAAGACGATGAGCTTGGGTCCGTGAAAGCTTTTCAGAGACACGAGATGTGGCTGACGTGGAAGTCCAGGACCACCTAACGTTTTTTACGTGAGGAGGGATTACGATCAATTCTTAGCGCCCGGCAGATGCCATGTCCCCTATAAATTATAAGAAAATCTTTTCAACTTGGATTTCGCTCTGCAGTTTATAGAGGAAATACCCAGCTCTGAAGTTTAAGTTTGGATTTCGCTCGCCCAACCCGGCTAGTGTCTGGGCCATTTTTGAGTTTGAGAGGACATTCGCAAGTCTCAACGGTCGAAAAACTAGGCATTGGAAGTGTTAGTAACAGCTTGCAGACAGCCACCACGATGGAAATTGGTCGGGAGTCTGTTTTCGTTTAAATAAGGCAACCTATTGTCTTGGACTTGTGTACATGAAAATACTTGCAAAATCTCCCTCGTGTTCACTTTGCAAGTAAACTTCTAGTGAGAGAAATTGTTTGTAGATGAATTCACTTTGCTTGCAGTGAGTCTTGGCTCCATCGGAAAACAACCTCCGTACCAGAAATCATATAATGGTGGAACAAGCACAACTTCCGAATGGTCTCGAGAAGTGGGGTAGCCATTGACTTGGGTAGAACCACCACAAATCTTCCCTAACCTCTTTATATTTACGTATGCTAAATGTTTTATATATTGTTAGTATGGAAATCTTTTTGGTGGGCTAAGTTGGCTGAGCACTTCAATGTTTCAAGAGAATTATTATAATCTTGCCCATTTGAAAATCATGTGTACGAACAAATGGTCTATATATTGATTTACTTTACGGCTCTTTTTAAAATAAAAATGCTTGCATGACTTGAAATGGATAGAGTAATGTTAATATGTTATTTAACCTTTAAAAGAATTGGACAACCAAGATGAATATTTTCAAGTGAACTAACATCGGTGTCAATGGCTCAAGCTGATGCTTGAGGACACGGCTCACAAGAGCAACATATCTTTGATGTTATGGAAAATTATTATTTAAGTTTCGAAAAATAAATAGGCCGTGCTAACTATCTAGTGTTCAAAAAAACACCATCATCAACAGGATTTGTTATTGAAAATTCCTCGAAAAATTAGTTAAAGGAAAAGTAAATTGCGGTTAATTACAACACTGAAAGGCTTTTAAAAAGAAAGAGAAAAAGAAATCATAAAAGAAGGGTGGTCCCCCGATCTAGCTAAGTTGAACATGCAATTTGACCAAGCTAGGCCAAATTGTGATAAGTTCCCAATATGATAAAAGGCCAAAAAAATTCTAGGACCACCTTGCCCTAGTTCACAGGATCAAGTTAAAATTTGCTAGCAAATGAATAAGTTCTGCATTTAAAAAGAGGAGATCCAAAGGGTTCTAAATCCCCAAAACAAAATTCTTTCTCTTAGTAATTGGTAAGCAAGATACACTTAGTTCACTTAGTCTTTTTGAATAAGTAACAAAAACAAAATTCACACGGAATAACCACGTTCATTCGAACAAATGCGCGAACAAAAAACATATAATACAGTCTAAATGGATGTTACAAAGGCAATCCATAGGACAATAATTTTGAAAAAGTGATGTATGAATTTCGCACGTAAGATTTGTATGCTTTAGATGATTTTAGGTGTTTTGCAATGAGTAGAAATCAAATATTTTTCATCCTAGCAATTATATAAAAACTAGAGAATGAAGATCAGGCTTTCTTGGTGGAGCAAGGCAAAGATGAAGAAAGTTACAGTGATGAGTTTTGTGTTGGAGAATAAGTTACCTTGAAGCAAGATCAAGTTGTGCCTGAGTCCGGAAACGCAGTGCAATCCAAGGATTATCTTCTCGTCTCAATTTGGAGTCATCAAACCAAATATATCAGGACAAGAACAAGAAATTGGCATCTCGGTGATTTTTTGGGATTAGTGTAGTGTTCTTACCGATGTGTTTCTTGTCTCCAAGCACAAGCCCTTGCACTTGAACAAAGCTTTACTTTTTCTCATACCGAAGGGTGAACCGGATGTGGTTGGTATATACGAAATCTTGTGGTGGTTGCGTCTCTTTGACAAGGCAATGGACTTGTTCAACCTCAACTTCTGACCAAGACCAGCAAAACAATCCCTACCTCTAGACATATAAGATATTTCCTTTGTTCTCTTTGTAATTGGACCACGCAAACCAAGGTGGAGGATATTCAGAAATTTTGAGGACGGAGCTCATCACTGTGGTCCTGTCCAACTTGTCCAGATCAATAATTGCAAATGACCAAGACTTTTTCCTTGCTTACAAAATGTGTGGAAGGAGACTAATTGTTTCTTCTTCTAAGCTACAATTCCCACACAATAAATTAAAATCATTTATTAATTACTCTTTGGTCGAAAATTTCTAGCTATATTGTAATAGATTACAAGCCTATTTCATTGGACCATGTGGACTTCATCTGGAGCTTTTATTAGTTAATTTGACTATTTTCACAAAAAAAAATAATAATTTCACTTGAATCATTTGAGGGCTTCGAGTGATCATTTTCCCTAAATCCAAACACAAAAGTCTTGAAAGTTGGCAATACAAATTAATCTATAGCCTATTGAAGGTTTTGCTTTTTTAGTTTGGCAATTAGTAAATACATATTAAAGTGTTCCTATTTTGAGTGCACGTATGAGGTGTAAATAAATGCCACATCTTAGATTTTGGATAAAAAGGAGAATTCCATGATTATCGAAAGAGGAGGTCATGTATAAATTGGCAACGGTTGGCCTTGGCTTAATAGACTCACAGAGGGAGAATATATAATGCACAGTAAAGTGGAAAATAAGAAGAATCTCACACCAACCGATAAAGCCTCATCAACTTTTTTTTTTTTTTAAAGAGGTGCATGTGTAGTAGGAGGAAAGGCAGTCAACCAAAAAGAGTGGATCATGTGCGCCGACTAAAATTAGATGGCATGATGGCATCCTAAATAGTTGAGCATCGTCAACCTTCACCCTCATAACTATCGTGTAAATTTCAATTATTGTTTCATATTAATAATTCTTACTATTAGCCATCTTAAGAAAAATGGACATGTACCTTTTCTATTCAAAAGATTTAAGGGAATCAAAAGCCTTAGAGAGAGCACATAGCTAGCTTCTCCTAGAAACCTCTCCATTGAATATTCCTTTGAGTTTTCTTCTTCCTGACACAAAAAGGCAAAAGACAAACAGAAACCAGAGTAATATGATAACATTAGTCGATATCTGCCCAACAAGCACGATGGCAAGTGTAATTTCAAGTCCTGATTACTTATTTGCCACTTAACATTCGAATTCCCACGGAAACATTAGATCCTCCAATTCATTCATTTTGGTTTTTTTTTTTCTAGGATTACATGGACATAGCGCTCCTGTGGACAACAAGATAGCTAAAGCCAATCTACCGTTACCAGCTAAAGAAATGAAGATTGTAAAAAGGAGCACAACTTCAAATTCTTAATGATGTCGAATTTAAAGGGGAAAAGGAACCGAAGATACAGAGAAGAAACAATGTCAGTGAAAACCTAAAAACGAATGTCAGAAGACATGAAATGATTATTACTGGGTAGTACAAGGGAATCAAGGTGCTTTTCTTGGTACGGGGTCACTTTCACTTTTGCCTCTATTTTGGACAAGTCTAAGGGAGAATGGTGGTGATCGACTGACTTGTCACAACTTGTATGTTTTCTCCGCCTATGAATAAAATTCAAGTCTGACGGCTTCTAGACTCTCTGAATTATTCAAAGTTCTAATCTGTCAATTCGATTGTCTCTCATCTAATTTGGTCGTTTTAAGACGCCTTTTTTTTCCATCACTCTATTTATAAGATTTTTCAAAACACTTGAATTTTTGCAATGAGAAAGTATTTCTCATAATGCTGGCGCAAAATTTCTAGGATATCGAGCACCTCTTGTTCCATAGTTAAATGTACCTATTCTTATGATGAATATTTTGAGAGGTTGATTGCTTTATCATCTCATGCCAATACAATTGCAAAAAATATGCTTAATAAGCCCCTTTAGAAAACTAGATAGCACAACCATCATCACGATATTATTACTAGCAATAATATTTCCCTAACGATCCTTGAAAGTGGTGTAAAAAGTTGGGAGGTTTGTATCTCTGTTATGGAGGGATGTCAATTATCCAAACTCCTACGCTTTTATAGATATAAATTATCTAATGAATTCCTCGATTGCCTCCACTCTTCCCTATAAGGAGAAATGGGCATTTGGACCATTTAAGCATAAAACCGTTAATTATGTGATGTTTTATAAAATAATAATCTTGTCCCAATATTGTTATTGAGATAAAACAAAACAGTTTTGAGAAGGAGTAATGAAATTGTCAAAATCTATCTGCTTGCGACTTTATCGCTAGAGGTAGTTTTCCCTCACTTAAGTCCCACTAAACCACCAACCAAAGCAGACGCTTAAATGCAACCGCTAGTTGTCATTTTCCACTTTCAACCTACCCCCTTTTGTATCCTCAACCATTTGCAAAGTGCAGGAACAATGAATATTTTTTGAAGGGCATAATTGGACTCTTGAACGAGAGATCAACTTCTATGCTTTTCCCTGAATATGCAGCATAGACATCGCTATTATCTTCTTTTATGAGGAAAAAGAAACGCTCTGAAATTTGATTTTAATATTCATTTTAGAACGGATCAATGGGCAGATCAATCTGACATCGGGTCCATATATTCAAGCACCAGCATGACTGAAAAGAAAGAGAATATTAAACTCAATACAACAGGGTAGAGAAGGCCAAGCTATGGGGACTGGGCTCCAGGAGGAAACAGCTGATCTAGTCCAACCCAATTGCACTTCGGTTTGGTCCATAAAATTTGGGTCTTCCCATCCATAAAAACCTCTATGCTTAACTTCTTGAAAAGAATTCACATCTATTGGCTTAGCCATCCAGATCCTTGTATCGAGCCCGAATGAACCCCTATGCATGGAAAATGACACGATAACAATGTGAGCCAGGAGTAAGTACCTCTGACGGCACATAGCTAGCTTCTACTAAAAACTCTATGTCCTTCGGCTTTAACGTCTGCACTGAAACCTCCCGATCAAGATACTATTGAGATTTCTTCTTCCTCACATGGAAAGACAAAAGGCAAATAGAAACCCAAGTAATCTGAATGGACTAGTACATATTTTCCAAATATGCAAATTTCAAGTCATGATTACTTAATGCCATTTAACATTTGAACTCCTATGCAAAAATAAGATCATCCAATGCATTTATTTTGTATTTCCAGAATTCCATGAACGTAACATTCTGTAGACTGCACCTTACCAAAAAAAACATTCTGTAGACTGCAAGACAGCTAAACCAATTTACCTGGGAAAGTGTCGTCCTACCACACTTGAACATCAAAGGTAAGAAAAGAGTTGAACCCTTTTCTTGATAATTCCTACTTTAGGACAAAACCAAAAATGCAATTGATCTATAACCATAGTAAAATTAGCTAGTATATATGTCGGAGAAACTTTGCAATCAATCTGAGACTACTCCTTATATTACTCCAAACAGTCTCTCCATTTTCATTGAATTTGAGTTAGACCCTTAGGAAGATTGACTGAAATGTGACATAGAACATAGAATTGCAGTTGGATACATTGTTCATGTATAACCAGGAAAGGCCATGCATAGCTCTGGCTTCACCCATAAAATTCAGAGGGGAAAATAAACCAAAGATAGAAAAAGAGAAACAATGTTATTGAAAATCCAAAAAGAAATATCAAACTATGTGAAACGATTAAAATAACTAACACACCTTCACAGGTACGTTGCAACATTTTGTGTCAACATCATATACATGAAACCTGACAAGAGATAAAAGTAAACAAACAAATGGTTTTACATAATATAGTCAAAACACGGACTGAATAAATTATACTTTGCTATATGTGGAAAGCTCACACCAGATGATGAACAGTCTCAAAGTGATAAGCTTAAAAATTACTTTCAATCCATGCAGGATCCAAACTATTTAATATAACTTTTGTCCTCCCAAGTTCCTCAAGCATTCCTTCTCTTTTCCTCAACTACGCAGCTGCCATTGGATCATTCTACAAGAAACCATTGATCAAAGTTCTAAACCTTTAAGCAAGCTCAAATTTGGGCAGAAAAGAAGGAAACACAAACATGCAAAAATCTACAGAAAATAGTCATTTATTGTAATTATGAGCTACTTAACTAGATCAGTTCAGGTTTCTTACACAACCTGAAATTTGATCAAGAGTATATATGCGAGTTTTGACAAAAGCTGAAGTTACTCTTGCAGAAATTTTGGCAGAAGAGATTTGCCACACACAAGTTATACAGAAAATAGCATGACATATGCATGCAAAGACTGTCTTATAAATAACAGGCACCAACCAGAAATGCATACATCATACTCTGTGATGTCCTAAATTTTCGCAAGCATAAGAAGACAGAAAATCAAGTTTTAAGTTATGTAGTTGAAATTTTACTTCAAAATAAGAAGAAGAAGAAGTTACACCCTTCTATGACAACCAAATAAAAAAGAACCAAGAAGATCCCACGTGAATGTGAAAGCAAGATGCAGACAAAATAGAAAAACTACATACTAGTAGCAAGATGTACCTGAAAATGCTAATGAAGTTTCTCACTTTGACATGACGTCAGCCAAGGATAACTGTAGCATAGACAATAACGCACATCTTACAAACTATGGGCATTGAATTTCAAGATTGATGCTCATGATTACACTATATGCATCGCAGGAAGTTTGTTGTTGAAAAGTATGATATGCTTAATTTGTACTAGCTCTTACCCAGATATCCTATTTGTATCTATGCTTAATCAGCAACACCAAGTTTAGATTTTGAAAGGTGACACATAATTCAGATAGTAACTTTGTTTCTGAAAAATGAACATTGTCAAGGAGTACAAGTGCAAGGCTTAGTTAGACTGTGTCTAAACCATCACCCCTTTTGAACAAACTGATGCAAAGCATTCCCGCTAAATTTGCAGCGGTATGTGATTCTTGTCATTTGCATGAGTTCCGACAGGTCATAGCTAGTAAGGCAGACTAATATTTTGGTTTGAAGAAAATAAAGAAATCCCCTTAAGTCAAGTCTAATGAGGAAAACAAGAAGAAAACTCCGATTAGACGAGCACGTCGGGAACACATCACCAGAAGTTCTTTGATAATATAACATCAATTAGTCCAGTGGCGAGGTTTGAGGAGAATCCCCATTGTGAAGAATGCTTCTCAGTTTTTCCGCTAACAATCCTCTGATAGACTGGTTTTTTTCTGGCCAAATCATCGTCTCGCCCGAAAAAGCAAGAACAAAATGCCGACAACGTTGACTCAGGTCTGAAGAAAACGAAGATATCACCACAGAATATCACAACAGCGACAGTGAATGGATGCATCATGCATGATATAATTTCACATTTAAAAAAGCGCAAACCTCAATTTGAGAGAAGAGAGCGGGTCGACTGCGAGCTCGGAAGAGGTGGTCGACGGTGTCGTTGTGCCCGCCACCGTCGCCTCCTCCTCTCACATCCGAAAAGGCAACACTCCATTTTCTCTCTCCTCTCTCCCTACTTCCTCACGTCTCTCGATCAAACTCCAATTTCAACCCCTTTGCCGATTCGATCCACTCCCACAAATCCCTCTCGAAAAACCCCCACGTCATCGACCGCTTCTCGTCTCTCCCCCTGAAAAGCCCACATTTCACAGAGACTGCTCCTGTTGGAAATTGTCGCGCCCACTCTCTCTCTCGATCGAAACTACGACGACCTTATCCGAAACTACGAAACGAACCCACGTCGAACGATCCGCGTGCAGAGCGACGGGACCTGAAATCGGTTTCCTCTTGGAGGGCCGCCAATGGGGTCGGAAGTGAATCAAGCTCAAGGCTTTGCGTGTGTTCTGGGATTCTCGGAGAAGTTCGTTGCCATATAGAGAGATGAGAGCTCGGTTCGACGTGTGATGCCCGCATCATCCCCAATATTTTTTCGGGGACCGAGTAGAGAGGAAAGCTAGACCCGTGATGACCTGTGTGACGCTTCTCACTGTAGAGGGGGAACAGCTGAGAAAACGTAGGGTGCACCTCTTATGCCACCTATTTTTTGTAATAGACCATTGATTGCGCGACACGTGTCCCTCGCTGGGCCCACCGGCCCCCTCTTCTGTTCACGGTGTCTCTCTCTCCCGCCTCCCCGCTGGCTTTCCGTCGCCTTGTTTTAGGCTGATTTCTTTCTTGAATTTTGCGGTGGGGGCACGAAGAGCTATGGCAAGAGCGTGAGGTTTTTACATTCTTGCCTACGTTTATGTTAGCATGAAAGCATTAGTAATTAATTTTTTTTTTAATTCATGATTTAAAGATTTCATTTTGCATGTGCAAGCTGACTAGTACAAAAAAGTTTATTACGTAATTTATGAGATTCACATGTAACTTTCAACTCTCAAATTGAAAATCCTCTAATATCTTAATTATTTGCGTCAATTATGAGAATCATAAATTTCATATTCCCGTTAGTAACATGTCAAATATACTTGCAAATTGCAAATTTGACTCTCATGCACCGTTGAGAGAGGGGGCTAGCAATTTGTTGGTTCCGAAGGTTTAAATTTTGCATCGATTCACGTTAGCATGAAACATGAAAATCATCCCTCAAATTCTACAAACTTGTCTATTGAAATTGCAGATTTTTGACTTTTTTTTTTTTTTTATTTATAGATTATATCCTTTAAAATGTAATCTTCCTTTCTGTATATATATGACACTTTTTGTACCTATTGATGCAGGCTTATAAGCTAAATTGCGAAGACTCAACGAATTGGCTTTATTCCACAAAACTGCCTTTCCATTCCTCCGCAAGCCCTTTGTTCTCTCCTTTAGATTCCGCAGGCTCGGGACTCCTTAGACCATCTTCGCAATTTCAATAAAATTTTCTTTGACCCCACAAGAAAAGATCTTTACCTTTTCTCTTGCCCCCCAAAAGCTGATCCAAATGAGTCAATTCTTTCTTTATTTTCTTGGGTCCGTCCAACTTGTCCAGATGAATAATTGTGAGTGACAATTGGACGAAGAAGACAAAACAAAACAAAGGGAACGACTGTGGTTGGTGTGAGTCCTAGAAACTGAGATGTTGTCTTCAATCCGGCTCGCTACCAGATTCCCCTTTCTCCCTTACATAATGCGTGGGAAGTGACTAGCGTTTCTTTTTCTAAGCTAAATTTCCTACGAAGACAAGGCACAATTGAAAGGGCCTACGTAATAATTTCTCGTCGCCATGTCCGTTTA
This sequence comes from Eucalyptus polyanthemos subsp. polyanthemos, assembly GCA_017140185.1. Taxonomy (NCBI): domain Eukaryota; kingdom Viridiplantae; phylum Streptophyta; class Magnoliopsida; order Myrtales; family Myrtaceae; genus Eucalyptus; species Eucalyptus polyanthemos. The sequence goes on from CM029458.1 coordinate 31,848,320, forward strand.
ACAAAATAAATTTATTTATTAATTACTTCATATTTTAAAGTGGCTATGATAATAGACAGCTCTAGGTTAGAAATTTCAACCGTCTTTACAATGGACGGCTCGCATTTGAATTTGTCTATGCTAACAGGTAGATGTTTGGTAGTTTATTTGTCATAGCTTGATTGAAAGTGTTAGGGCTTGGCTTGATTTTAGTGATAACAATTATGCCTTTAATTCCAAGAGCTATCATATTTGTATACGAAAGATCTAATGCTTATTTTTTTTCTAATTTAAATTTTTCTTAATGATGGGTTACTCTATCCACTCTTTTGCTAATAATTATTTTCATCATTTTCTTATATTCACTTATTTGCAATATACATGAAATTAATTTTTTTGTGATGAAACTTTCTGGTAGCAATGGATTTTTTTTTTTTTTTGATTCACTAATATCATCTATCAAATATGGGCTATCATGTCATAATTTGGTTTTAAATATAGTGAAAAATCTTTTAACGCAAACCTCATAGTCCTCTGTTTAAGGTCAAGCAAATTGTATTTCTATATTGTTAAACTTTTTTGAAAACTCTTAATAATTGTCAATGTAAATAAACTAATAAAAATACCCTAATATTACCATAAAAATTAGATCAGATAAAGAGTGCATGTGCTGGCACATGGACATGCCACATGGGTCACTTTCACACGAGTAATATCCACTTCTATGTGTATATAGATAGATTGCAAATGATCCAATCTTAAGTCTAGAGTAGCATTGAATAAATCTATGTATATGTACTCGTCTAGTTGATGAAGAGTACAAGATCAATATTTACTTGTCACGACCTACCCCTCAATACGAATGGAACTAGGTTTAGAGATACTGCCTAAAAGACGGGTCAATGGCTCATGATTATGCACAGGCTCTCTCAAGCTCATTCCTCTCACATCACAGGCAAGAAAAGAGACGATCTATTTTACATTTTCCTTCTTTATGACAAAACAACAAGTACTGAGTGTCAACTTATCTGGCCTATTTTCATAGATCATTGTCGTTTAGTCTTTGAACCGCTCTTGATACCTTGTCACCAGCACAAACTCTCTCTCTCTCCCTCCCTCCCTCCCTCCCTCCGTCCCTCTCCCTAAGTGCCAGTAGAAATTTCATTTGGCAACGAGATGAGTCTGAAGTATGGTAAACACATTGAATGTGGCATTCTAGTCCCCACCATAATAGATGAATAACAATTATATCTTCAGATCATGAAAAAAAAAAAAAAAAAAAAAAAGGCAGGACAAAGAGCTCAGTTAATGAATTATTTATCAAAAGGATTCTCGAGTCCCCAGGATGATAGGAGGATTGGTCGCTTGGTCTCTCTAAATGGATTTTCTCTAGCACTTGCAGCTTCACTCTAAGCACTCTGTTTATAATGGGGAGGGTGTTTAATCTGAAAGATCCAACAGAATTTGCGCATTGATCTAAATACAACAGTTTTGATTTATCATTTCATGGTTGATCTTATCCAGATGCGACAATATGAGGATTGATTGACCTGTAAATTTTCATCTATGATTGAATAATCATTCTGAGAATGATTTTGTTCCTAAGCTCTCTACAAAAAAAAAAAAAAAAACACACAAATTAAGGGTCTTGTTTGTTTCACGCAAAAAATGAATATAAATAACTTTGAAAAAATGATCGGTTGTATTGCTTAAAAATTATTAATAAGGAATTTTTTTTTAATTCTAGAAAATTTTTCACAAAAATTGCTTTGAATGATGAAAATATTTTCCAATGACTAATTATTTTAAGTAATACAAACGATTATTTTATAGAAGATGTCTTTCAAATTATTTATTCTTCACAAATCAAACGGAACCTAACTGAAAAATAATCTGTGTATTAGGCAACACTGGCCATTCATAGAAAACGATAATGACCGTGCAACCACCAAACAAGCGAAACTGACAGTAATGGGGAATCCAGTAGGAGGGTTCGATGCAGTCTCTCTAGTTTCGAAGTTAACAAGCATTCCAAACAAACTCCCCCGAATGATTTCACTGCTATATGATATCAAGGCCTGACCTCGGCCAAGTTCCGCCAAAGCACCAATCGTATCCAACCCAAAAGTTGGTAGGACCGTGCCAATATCTAGAAGGGGAAAATAGTTGAGTGCAGCGACACAGACTCAGTACTGACCTGACAAAAGAACCATATGAATGATGAGAAAAGAAGTTCCATAATATCAACAAACTTGTGGTGCAGAGCTTCTCCAGCATCTACGTGGAAGAACCATCTATTCGATCATGCTAAAAAGAATGCCAGTCTCATAGTGATGGACGAGAAATGTGACAACCTAGCCTTAAGGAAATAACTGTCACATGCGCTCCCGGAAGTTGAGAGTTATGCGTCTCGTCAAGCTAGAGCAATAATTATTTTAGCTACAGTCTAGTGGGTAGATCCACATGCCAAACTGCTAAGAATATGGCAGTCCATGGATGTTTATGCTGGTAGCATTGCATTACAAATCCAATGAAATATCCGAACGATTATTAAGCGAATTCTCCACAGCATAAAATGTCCACCAATTTAGAATAAGAGGGAAGAAGAAATATAGAAAGAAAAGGTACAAGCAGTCCTTTGAGAATTTCGCACTGCGCAGCATGATGATCAGGAACTTGAATTCAACTTCTTCTGTATGGGACGAACCAATTTCTCATCTTTTTGGTCTTCAGCAACTGCAAAGTATCAACATAATTCAGTATTTTGAGAGAAACGGGGCAACACATCAAGAAGGACTTGGTTCATGATACAGAGTGGCGCATAGTTGCAGTTGGCCAGCTTTTTAGAGACAGATCACTGATTAGAGATTGCAATGAATTCTTGAGCTCTATAAATGTGTACTACATATAAATATGCCGACCAAATAGGAAGCTTACTGAAGTTCTAAACTGGAGTGAAATGGATTTAGCATTTGGTGGACTAAACAGGTTGGGAATGTAGAAACTAGAAAGAACAAAAAGATTCAAGTACTTGAAGGACTTGCTAAGGACAATTTTAGAATTGTGGCACTATTTGAGAAACTTGGGATTTTATTAGATTAAGGACAACTCTCCAGCTTTGGAATAATTTCCTCCCTAACAATTCTTCAGCTTTGGAATAATTTCTCCAATAACATCTGTCATTAGAAAAAGCATTTACTGAACTTACTGAATTCAGTGTGGATCGTTTCGTGCTGACAAGGTTTGGATGGTGGTGTTAAGGTCACCCTTCAAACGCCCTTCACGATCTTGGTAGGAGAAGCATACTTTATTTAGTTTTGGTGTCCTCAAGGCACCCTTGCAGAATATATTTATCCCGGGGCATTTTGTCACAAGAATACCCACCAATGATGGGAACGTGAAGGCACAATTTATGGAAGAGAAGCTCTCCAGGCTTGGTAAACCATCGAGTGTCAGCCAATGCAGCTTGGGGAAAGAGATCTCCTCTACTCCGTTTCCATCACCTGTTACCACATCTTCCATTGCATGACAATTTTTCAGGATTAGCCAAGTAAGGTGCACTAGACTTGTCATTGCTGAGAATGTCCCCATATGAACTAAACCAGCGCAATCCTCTACTGTCAAATTTGTCAAGCTCTGGAACGAAATTGGAGATGGAAATACGATTGATAAACTGGGGCAGCTCATGATATCCATTACTTCAATCTGTTTAAGGATTTCAGCCATCAAGGAGCCATCTTTCCACACTCGCTTCAGGTTGCATAGTCCACTCAAGTAAAGATGCTTCAAATTTTCAAGTGCTTTGAGAGGTTTTTGCGTGTCAGGTAATCCTTCACAGGAAGTCTCTCCCACATGTCCAAACGCATCTTCTGTAAATATATCCTCAAAGGAATTACAGTACACAAAAAGCTTTTCTAAATTGGGGAATCATTGGAGAAGGAAATCGGAGGGAAAAGCAACATTTTCATCATGATAGCATATCAAACCCAGCTCTTTAAGATTGCCAAAGACGTAATGCCGCAGCATCTCGACATCCTCCCTCGCTAACGACAAGTGCTCCAAGTGTGGAATGACCTGTAGGAACAGGGAATCCGTTTAATTAGGCCGCCGAAATCCATATCAATCCCCAAAACCACTGCCCAATGATTAAAATGTCCATCTATTTAGGAAAAAGAAACAAGAACCGCTAGGCTTTTGCGCTGTTTTATCTTCTTGGGGCACGACTAGCACAGCTTCGATGGCCATTGCAAAAGGACGTTAAAATGGATGTTTGTTGTTAGTGGTGTGCCCAATTCAATCTCAATATGTTTCATGAATTGCATATAGAAATTTATTAGTCAACAAAGAAATAATTGATACTTCAATGCTTTAATTGTCAACTAATTATATCCGAAAGGAAAAATAAACATATCAATACCAACAAATTTGTAGAAAAAACGTTTTATAAAAAAATTATTTGTTTTCCAAATCGTGTTACCTATATGATAAGTAGAAGTGTTTCAGTATTAACATGTATTAATATGTTGCGCTCTATTATGTAAGCCACAATTTTCATCCATATCACTATAGATCATCATACGTAGTGCATGGGTCCATCTTTCTATAACTATGAGAAGAATGCATTCATGAACTGATGATTGGCAAAAGGCAACCAAAAAATAAGTCTCGAACTGATGGGATAGGTGAAAAAGCTATCAAAAAATAAGTTTGGAACTGATGGGATAGACAAAAAAACTACAAAGCAAGATAGAGATTATATTCTAGAAACTTGAGGAAACAATTAAGACAAATTGTTCACTCTAACTTTGGCAAAATGACAACTTAGATAAGCTAGGAAGCAAACCAAAAGTACATAGCCCAGAAATAAACCGACCTTCTAGCATTCCATGGGGTTAAAGACATATTGCTGCTACACCAATCAAATTAAGGTCTGTAATTTTGACTAAATATTAGTCACTTCAAATGCATTGGTAGATTATTAAAGTAGGTAGATTATTAAAGTAATTGGTGATCTTAAAAAGTAAAAAGACATATTTGTACATTTCAAAACCTAGATAATAAGAACCTGGCCAATGGGTAAAATCAGTTGCTATCTAAATTTGGCGAATGTTTCTCAATTCTAAGAAATTTAGCTCCAATTAGGTCAACTATTGGATAATTTCAATCTCCAAAATTAACGAGCGCCGAGAGTTATGCCTATAAATGAATGAAGACAACAGTAAAGGGATTAATCAAGGATTTTACCTTTTCCACAGAAAAGAGTGCAAGTTGGTTCTCATTGATAGTAGTACCTTGCCAGCTTTGGATTTCGCTAGCAAATGAGAATGACCTCATTTTGCTGCAGTGAATCACTCGCAAATTCTTCAATAGTGGCCATGTTGAAGTATGACTATTTTTGTGGAAGCACCTTAGTTGTGGCAGGTCATATAATGCCAGGTTGGTTAATTGCGGAAAGAAGAGATCTCCCGCACTCATTGCTACTCCTCCGTCTTCCTCTGCTATAATTTCCTCCACTCCACAAAACTTTACGTCAAGTTTTTCAAGCTGTGACATACTTTTCGCCACCGAACTTGGAAATAAGTTTTTGAGACTCTCACACTCTATAGCCTGCATACTTCGTAATTGTCCTAAGGTAAAAGCTCCCTGAGGAAGTCCACTCCAAACATGCGTTATTTTTGGAAGTTCTTTCAAAACCACTTCTCTCAATTGAAAAGTGCTTGTGGTATAAGCTTCGCTAAAATTGAATTCTTGGACTTGAAATACCATTTCTAAGGAACCACAACCGATCACAAATAACTTCTCTAGGTTTTGGAATCTTGCTAGGATAGATTGAGATGAAAATATGAATGGAAGTTTCTCACAATATTCCACTATCAGTGTCTTGAGTTTGCTAAAAGCATTTAATGCAAGCTCACCAACCCATATCTTCTCCAAGTTATCCATGTGAGAGATCTTCATCAACTCCATACTAGGAAACAAAACCTGTTATTATTCATTTTAATTCATTAGAGCTGACTCTTAGTCCCCCTCAAAAAAGAGAACGCTTTAATATCAAGAACAAGAAAAAACACAGGATAAAATGTATTAGATAGAATTGAAAGAAAAGAAAACAATATGCATGTTATTTTCTTTTTTAGCATATGCCACCCCCTAAATTAATTATCCTGAGTGGATTTTCTCCTATTATTTTTAAGTAGAAAGCATATATTCTTCTAATATATATCAAGCATTATGTTTGAGCAGCACCATAACCCATAGCCTCCTCATTAAGCATATCCATTTATGATCTGAGATGCTCATTAAGATATATGGAATTCATGCCTATCAAAACTTCAGCCGCCATGCTTGCTGATTTGGAGCCGCTCTATATTTGGTACAAATTTCTCTTTGATATTATTTCAATATTTATTAAATCCAGTATATAAAAATTAAAAAATAGTACGGATTATCAAGATCAATATGTTGACCGGTACAACGATTACAATTATTATGATTATCATGTTACTGTAATAGTCTTGATTGTCAAGATGATTACAACTATTGTCGTAATTTTGATTATTGTAAATCCTATAAACCTTGAAGAGATTAAACTACATTTTTAAGGATTTAAGAGAAGATTTCGACAATTTTGGTAAGAATTTAATAGATTCAATAAAATTCAACTAACTAATACACCTTCTGAACTTCTATAATCTAGAAATGTAATTTCTCCTATTGATCATTCAAAAAATTGAAAAATTCTCGATACTAAAATTTTTTCCCGAAATAGTTAGTATAGGCTTATACTAAAATTTATTCACAAGAGTCTTACACATTATAGTCAACAAACTAAAAATGAACATAAAGACAAGGAGAAATCACGTGATCCACAAAATATGGTAAATATTGATTCGATATTTTTCCTTGTGAGAATTCATTCCCTTTTGTGGATTGTGGGATTATTTGCTGTGGAGATTACTTGAATTTTATAAGGCAAAAGTTTATGTATTATCTGCCTCATAGGAAGGGCGACCTGAGAAATAGCCTAATTTTGGTAGGGGAGATTGATGTATGACATGATTCTCCAACCACCACACTGAATTGCTTCTTTATTTAACTTAGTCATTCGATCCTATTTAGAATTTAGGGCCCTTATCTTGATTTATTCTCTTATTTAAGTTATGCATTCTTAGTTTGGCTCTTGTGTTAAATACTTACAAAGACCGGTGAAGTTCCCTTCAATTTTTATGGTCTTAGGGCCCTTGCACAGACGGGGCAGCCTTACCGGGGTCATGCCTAGGGTGGCTGGCCCTAGGGAGGTCACTAGCTAAAGGCAAGGACCACGACCCTTGCTAGTGCCCCTGCGAGGGTTGACCACCCCTGACGTGACCCTATCAAGTGCTGGTCACCCTCGTTGTGAACTGGCGAGGGCTGTCAACCTTCGTTAATGGAACCAACGCTCCCCCCCTCCCCCCTTCTTCTTTCGACCTGTGCTACCTCGCAAAACCTTTTTTTCCTCAGTTTTCTCATTCTTTTCTAAGTGTTGGAATTGTTTTTCTAATTTTTAGTCCGTTTCATATTATTATATATATATATATATATATATATATATATATATATATATTTTTTTTTTCCATTGTGGCAATAGTAAAAGAGCCTCCTGAGGAAGCTCCACCACTTCGTTAACAGCCACGTCAGACTAAATAAAAAATGCAGATATCCATCTATAGAAAAGTAGACGGAGCTAACAACTCCTGAACTATAAAGCGTTGCAAATATTATGACTTAAATGTACGTAAAATGAATTGTGAGACATAAATGCCGAAATGACACAAGTTTTTGGGACTCATGGTGTCGTTGTCCCATGATCTTGTATTAAATAAGACTTTGAATTTGAGCCAACCTCTTTAAAATTGTCTGGACTCTAAATTAGTTAAAAGATGTTAATGGGAGCTTAACCTTTAAGAAATGTTTAAGTAATGTTTAAATTTCAGTTGCATTATTAATGAAACATTACATTAATATAACATTTGAAATGAAAGAAAATTACGCGAAGTTTTGGAAACTTATGAAGATGTTTTGAAGTATGTTTCAATAGGTTTATATTAAAGAAATAACTTTGACATGTGGAATGAAAGTCAAAGATTTAAAAAGAAGATGAAAAGTTAAAGGAAGTCACCCCCACTTAACCTTTACATAATCTAGCTCAAGTAATTGGGGACGAGAAACAACATATGTCATCAGAGAAGAATAAGTGTGCAAACCTTGTTGACCAGCAAAAGCGCTTGCTGCGTCTGAACGTTGCTCTCTAGTTTTCTACAACTGGTATCTCTTACAATCACCTCCACAGCTTTACAATATTCGACCGTAAACTCTTTTAAGGAGGGCCACTCTGAAATATACTTTCCTTGGCAGAAGCTTTTGAGTTTTGGCATGTTCTGAAAATACAGAGTGGCAAGTTGAGGAAATACAATTATGTCAGCTGCCTCTTCAGGTTTTTCCTCTTCTCTAACAACAATGTACGCCATCTCTCCACAACCATCTAGACCTAGATATCGGAGTTGTCCTAGGCTTTTTGCCATGGACATTGTAAAAAGGCTTCTTAGATGTGGGCACTTCCCAACTCTTACTGAAGTTAGATTGCGAAGGCAAATATTCAATAAATCCTCATTTTTCCATATATATGTCAACTTTGGGAGATCATGTAAGGACAGCTCTCTCAATGGACTGCTTCTTTCAGCTACTCTCTCCATCACACTGAGGCCCTCAAGTGTATAAATGCCTTCTATTAGATTGCATGACTCCACTGTCAAGGACTCCAAATAGTGAAGCAGCCTCTTCCACATAAATGAAGGAATAACATTCAAGAGGTTGTGACAATGCTTCACCTCAAGGACCTTTAGGCGGCAAATGTACTCGTAATCAATCTCATTCTCCCAAAATTCTCTTGATTGAACTCCTGTTAGACGTAGGTTTTCTAATTTGGGAAATATGACCTACAGAAGCATCAACAAGCTAAAGTCACAATGAATGGCACAGAAGCAAAGTAGCTTAGATTTTATAGCATCACAAAGAAGAAACCAAATCACATGAGCAGCAATACACTGAGATAAAGGAAGGAGAAAAACCTTCTTGTCAAATAAGGAATATTGACCTCCATCAGAACTGGCGTCTCCGTCATTCATCAGCTCCACACATGGTGCCGATAGCCTCGTTATGAATGTCTTGAGTTCAGTGCACTCCAGAATTGAGAGATTTCTTAGGGAGGGAAACTCAAAGGCACAACTTCCAGAGCTAAAACTAATCAAGCTCTTAAGAGAGCAAAGCTTCAATGTGTGTAAATGAGAGAACTTCATTGCCTTCAACTTTGGCTCTTCACCCTCTTCCATGGCAACTACTTCCTGCATGTTATTGCAACTAGAAATATCTAGCATCTCAAGTTCATGAAGAGTCCTCGCTGTGTCATGTGTGAAGAGATATCTCAAGTTGTGGCAATTGGACAAGCTAACATTAGTCAGATTAGGAAAATAAAACGTTGCTTTTGTGTTGCTTGTCAAAATAGCATTCAGCCTTGGCAGGTGCCACAACTTCACTTCTTTTAAGTCTGAGAGGACGAGACCTTTTTGTCTTTCCTTAGAATTCACAGCAACGTGCTCCATTAATGCTTCCAAAGAGATACATTGGACCACCTCAATCCTTTTCAGGCTCTGGAACCTCTCTATTGAAGTTAATGGAAAAATATGAGATAGATTTTCACAATCTCTGACAGTAATGGATGATAGTTTGCAGAATGACTCTTCAGGGAGTTCATTGTGCCATATCCTCCTTAGCCCGCACAATGATAAGAGCGTCAACTCCTCCAAGCTCGGGAAAAGAACCTGTATGAGAGGACCGTATGTTAGTTTTGTGGCCATGAACTACTAAAAGTCCTGATTTGGATGCCCTAATGTGCTCTAATATGTCAATCTATTTTCAAGATGAGGTTAATTTCCCAAGATTATACCAATTGTCATAGAAGTTAATAGATGCATGGAGTAGCAAGAGGCTGTACAGGACATAATAATATATATCGGTCATAAGACTACAGATATTGAGAATAATTTCTATGACAAACGTAAAATAGAAAATCCCAAAGATATTTACATACATTTTGATTGAAGAGGGCAGGCGAGGACAAGCCAGAGTTGATATGACCAAATACTTGTTGTAAACCTGTATAAGCTGTCACTGATTGTTGCTTTCCTTCAAATGAAGAAAATGTTGTCATTTTGGGGCATCCGGATATCCTCAGTCTTATTAAGGATGGACAGTGAATACGGTACTTTCCATGAGAGAATGTCCTGAGATTTGGTAATTTCTCGAGAGACAATGAGGTTAACAAAGGGAACTGTAAAGTGTAGGTGGTGGCAGCTTCCTTTGATTCTTCTTCTTGCACATCCATAATTTCCTCCATCAGTGTACAACTTGCTATTTCTATTGTTTTTATTTGCTCAAGCGCTTTAAACATGGAAGAAGAAAAAAGAAACCTCAAGTTATCACAGTTTTGCACCTTCAAAGCCCTTAAGTTTCGGAAACAGAACATTCTTCTTGGATTGTTGCTGCATATGTGTCCCAAACTTGGTAAGTCACTCAAGATTAATTTGGTCAATCGCGATAGAATCTCAACATCCCCACTGGCCGTCAATCCTTCAAGGTCGAATACTTCTCGTATTAACTGACATCTTTCAATAGTTATGGCCTCCAAATTCTGTAGCTTTATTAGTAAATTTGACGGGATGATGCTCAAAAGGAATGAGCAATCCACTACTTTCAGAAATTTTAGGTGGCTCATATCTGAGGGAGATTGAGAGTTCCGTATCTCTTTCAATATGGGAAGTTCATCTCCATCTTCATCTGCCTTGGCATCTCCAATAATTTGTTGCATCAAGTGGCATCTGCTTATTTCAATCTCTTTTAGCTGCAAGAATATTCTCATCATGTAAAAAGGAAATAAATGTTTCATTTTACCACAATTATCCACTTTCACAGTGTTTAATTTGCTGAAAGATTCCGGGGCAAGACAACCATGATAAATCTTCTCCAAATTGTTTAGATTCTCAAGAAACAACGATTCCAACTTCGTAAATGTATTGCACTGGATATACTCCGCGGGGTGGACAATGTACTGAAGTGAGGGGCTATTTTGTACACGAAGATGCTCCAATTCTTGAAATCCATTGACGCACAAATCATTAATGCTGTCATTGCCATCTTGCAAACCATCCAAGTGGAGATTTTGCGTCATGCGCAAACATCTCTGTACCCACTCTTCGTCAAGAAGATTGCCTGAATCCAGCTTGAGCTTTAAAATTCTTTCGTCTATTTCTTCATCCGACCAATCCCAAACGTCCCCAATATAAATATCATAAGCGGTCAGATTCCCAAATGGCAGGTCTCCTAAGAGATTGGCGGAATGAGGAATAGAAATGAGCAAGTTGCTCAAATTTTTCATGTTGTTTAACTCAGCCAGGCTGGCGTTGCTTCGCGGTGCTTGATCCTGATCCTCCCATTGATCAAAGCTTTCTGCCATAGACAATATCTCTAATTTAACTAAGCTTCCTAGCACTCCAGGCTCAATAATTTTGAGGCCGGAGCACTTTGTCAAGATCAAAATTCTTAATTCAGTCAATCCACCTATCTCTTTGGGCAGCCGAGCGATTGAAGATCTACAAAAACTCAGGCACTGCAATCCTTTTAGCTTTCCAAGGATAGTTACATCCTCTAGATGGCAATTATCAAGACATAGCGACTTGAGGTTTTCGAGGAACTCAATCGATGAAGGTAGAGAGGTGACTGATAGGCCAGTCAGGTCCAAGACTTGGAGCTTCTCCATAGACTCGAAAAATGACTTGGGAATTTGGAGAGATGAGTTGTCTTCAAATAATAGAAGCATTCTTAAGTTTGGGCAGTCCAATTTTTCAGGTAGCTCATCAATGCCAACAAAAGGAATGGATATCGCAGTGCATTTTGTGAGTTCATCCTTGGACCAGTCTTTAAATCCATAATCCTTCCTCGCGACCAAGGCATTCCATTCCGTGGAAGCTATAGAGATGCCCTTGTCAACAAATATGTCATGCATTCTTATCTTTGTTGTGTCATCACTATATAGTAGCAAAGAAGAGTCTTGCAGGCTACGAAGATCCTCTTCCAACCTATCGATAGCATTTTGGATGGTCTTGCTGAATTTTTTAAATAAACCCAAGCCTATGCAGTACATAAGGGAATCCCTAAATGCAATTCTCCCAGAGGCTAGAGCAAAAATTAAGAATAATGATTTGATCCTCTCATCTTTCAAGTCATTGTAACTTAGTTCTACTATTGATTTTACATCCGACCCTTCTATATTGGTCAAAGCATTCCTCCATTCAGCCAAATCTCCATGCTTCAGCCTTTTTGCCATCGGGATAATCAAAAGAGGCAAGCCTCCACATTTCTGAATCACTCCATCTACGAAGCATCTAACCTCAAGATCGTTAATTCTTTCCCCTACCGTCCTTTCAAAAAGTTTTCGTGCTTCTCCATTCTCTAACTCATTGACTCGAAATTGTTGGTCGGAGCCCATGTCCAAGCGCAAAACATCTCGGTATCTAGATGTTAGCAACAACTTGCAGCCTCTTACTTTATTATCATCTACGCAAGGGATTCCAACTTCCTTTAACTCTAACTTCTTCCACAAATTATCTAAAATTATGAGAATCTTTTTCTCAGAATCACTCTCCAACCTCTTAGACAAACGATCTGCTCTCCCACGAATAGGTTCATCATTTGTTAGCTTGAGACCTAGTGCATAAGCGATTTCTCCTTGAATTTCTTTTATATCTGGATTGCGTGATACTTTTGCCGTGACAACCACATCAAAGAGCCTCTCTTCTTTAATTCGCCTTTCGATGTCCTCCAAAAGCTTGGATTTGCCAACCCCACCTAGTCCATGCACCCCAATCACACCGACCTTGTCGTCAACTATAGCCTTCATTACATCCTCCATGATTTTGGCCCTAGACTCCAAGACATCTTCTTTGTTGTCAACAGATCTTGCAGTGGAAGTGGCAGCGGTGACAATTCCTATCGGCGTATTCTCATGGTAAACCTTCTGGAAGTTACTATTTTGGCTTTTCTCATAGAGTCCACGAATGACTTGAGTCATCTTCTTCACCTTCTCACCAATTGCATGGCGCACCAACGGGTTGGGAAGCCAACCATGGAAGCAAGCGTACTTTGCACTTTTGTCGCGTTTTAACAGGTTTTCTGCTTCCTCGGCCTCCTCCTTCGCACTGTCCAGCCAATCCCTAACGTCAGTGTGTACAACTTTTCCGTCATACACGGCTTCATTGACAGAGCCCTGCACCCTTTCCCTTGCCATCTCCAGCTCCGCGACTCCATTTTCGAGATCTTCCACGTAGCTTTTGTGCAACAGCACATACCCAAATTGACGTCCGATGGGATCAAACAAGTACTCACCGAGTTTTGCCACAAGATTCGCTGCAACGTTGGCCAAAAAAGCCCCGGCCATTTCTTCCTTCTTTTCTAGAAATTTTTCCCCTCCTTTTTTTCCCTTTTGCTGTGTCTCCTTGCTTGTGCTTAAACAAAGTGCGCGAAGAAAACTGAACGGAGAACAGAAGTAGTCATTGGATGCGAAACCAGAGAGACAGAGAGATGGGGAGAGAGAATGCCTTGAGTGTACGGAAGCGAGAGCAATGTAAATAAACAGAGCGAGGAATATCAACCAGAGCAATTTAGAATGTAAAGTTAAATGGGAAAAAACCGGGTCGCTCCTTGGCTCACCGCACTAAATAACACGTCACTGGTCTACGTGGACAATTTCCAGATAATCTTACGTGGACAACCAACATGTTACTGGTCTACCACGTAGACAATAGGGATGACTCTTCGAGGGCTCCGACAAATTTTGCAGTCTCCATCACAATTACATGCTCTCCCAGTTTTTACCCAAATTTAGATATAAACCATTAGGAAGAAACATTACATCATAATGTCGATTTTTTTAAATTACCAACAGGTGGAATTATTTAGAATTTTTCCTCATTTTAAAGATTAAAGCATTTCTTTCGTTTTCAGGGCTTTGCGAGAAAGAATTACTTTTTAAAAAGATGGTGAACAAACAAAAACTTGAACACTTGCAATGAGAAAATATTGCATGCAACACTGACGCGCGGTTAGATTTGCACAAGTCTATTCAACGATGGACGCGTGTCTCACGTCGGGCCCACTATCAAAACATTTCGAAAGTCTCTCTCTCGATCCCTCTCTCACGCGTCGGATGGTCTGCTCTCTCCCTCCCTACTCACGCGACAACTCTGCTCCCATGCGGTCGGCCCAGGAAGTGCTCCCGGCCGCTGCCATGTGAGGAGGGACTGCACGTGCCCGGCGAGGGCCTCGCGGAACATGCTGGACACGTGGAGGCCAGCGTGGAAGAGGCTGGCGCGAGTGGGGTCATTGACGCGGCTTGGGTGGTTCTACTTCTCGAGGCGCACATGGAAGATCATCTCGGCGATGAACTGGTGGTTGGAGACGCGGGGGCACATGTCGGTGTAGATGTTGAGGGGTGGCAGCGGAGGAGGTTGGAATTGAACTTTCGAAGGGGGGTGGGGTTTGGATGTAGACGGTGGCGCGTGAGCTGCACGAGGGGGCGTTGTGAAGAGTGAGGTTGATCGTGGGAGGTATTGTAATGTCGGGGTGGATGGGATCGAAGCGGAAGTAGAGGAGGAGGAACCAGAGAGCGAAGAACGAAGAGAGGAAGAGAGCGGGCTTGAGATTCGAGGTCTGATCTTTGTGGCGTTCGGAGGATTGGGCTTGTCCGCTGGCGTCCATGGCAGTACATGTCTCAGCTTTCTCGACGACATCTTCACAGACAGAGACAGAGAGGGAGAGAGGGGGGGAGGATTGAAATGGAGATCTTCTGGTATTGGGCCGATGAGAGACACGTGTCGATCTGTTAATAAATTTGTGCAAATCTGACGTGGCATCATTGTTGCACATGATATATTCTCACTTCGTGCACCCAAGCAGCACGTAACCGGGCAATTTGCAGATGATAGTATGTGGACAAGTAGCCCGTCATTGGTTGATTTTTTTTTTTTTTTGAAATTCTAAATAAGAACCTAAAACTCCATCATCTTTCAAATAAATGTTTGAATGAACTTTATTTCAAATAAATATTTGAAATATCCTCATTTTTTCAAATAAGAGCTTGACCTCACAAGTTAGTTAATGGTTTTTTTGTCCTTTGCAATTTTTTATTTTCTTTCCTTCTTTTTCTTTTTCTTCCACGTTTTTAAATAAAAAGACAAACTAAAAAAAAAATGACTAAATGAAAAAAAAAAACACAATTAAGACAAAAAAAAAAGGTGCGAGGCTACCCCAGCCCTCTTGCCTATGGCCGCCATCCCATCGCAGCCCTCTCTAGATTCTAGCAAGAGTTAGTAGGCCCTCGCCAAGGTTCCAACAACCCTTCTGAGCATGGGGCAATGGCCACAAGGGGAGGGCTACTAGCCCTCCCGTGTTGCCTTTTTCTCTTTATTTTTTTTAATTTTAGCCTTTTTTGAGTGTTTTTAAATGAAAAAAGATAAAGGATGAGATCATGCCCTTTTTTGGAGATTGAGACAGTCACTTGAGGCTTTTATTTAAAAAAAAGTCCATTTTGGATCCTAATTTGATAAAATTGGGATATTTCGGATTCTTATTTGAAATAATATTCACTTCAGACTCTTATTTGAAAATTTGAGGATATTTTGAGTCATTATTTAAAATTTTCTCCTTTTGGAGGGGGATCACGTTACTAGTTTTTTTTTTTTTTTGGGTAAATACGTTACTGGTTTACCACGTGCAATGGAAGGCTAATTATTTCCTTTTTCAATCTCTGCTGTCTTCCGACCAAAAAAAAAAAAAAAAATTCTCTGTTGTCTCAGGTCATCTTTATTTTATGTTTCTTGAAAATGGGATTGACTCTTCTAGGGCTCCAACAAAATTTGCAGTCTCCATCACAATTCCACGCAGAGAAAGTTCAAGTGTGTTCCAATTTAAATCCAAAAGCATGAGGAGAAGTATTACGTGCATATTGTCGTTCTTTTAAGTATTGATAGTTATTATTATTTTTTTTAAGTATTGACAGTTAGAATTATTTAGAACTTTTTGTGAATATTTTAAAGCTTAAACCATTTCTTTCATTTTCAGGATTTTGCAGGACAGCAAGTAGTACTTTCTTTAAAAAAAATGAACAAATAACATTTGACCTCTGGTAGATGTTTGGATGTCTGCACCATCTTCCCTCCGGATTTGAATAGAAAATATTGGATGCTCCTAAACCTTGTCACTTGTGTGAGTGGGCGCATTTTTCAGATTTCTCCCTCATCTGTTCTATTCCACAACTAATTTCGACACTCCATTAACGGCGAACAAGGATTTTCTCATGTTTCGATACGGGTCTTAAAGATGAAGAAGTCAGAGACCTTCGCCACCCGTTCCCGGCCCCACCAACCAGCAGCCGAGCCCGGCGACGGGCTATTCTCCGGATCCAGATCTGGACGAGTGGCTCGCGAGCGACGCCGACGCTCGTCCATGGTCGTTGTTGGCGTCCTTCAGCGGCCAGATCTGGTCGGAGGAGGTTGTGGAGCTGCCGGAGGAGTCGCGGGAGGAGGTGGGGGCGGAGTCTGAGGTGGAGGAGGAGGCGAGGAGGGTACGGACCATGGAGAGGCGAGGGGGAGAGAGCTGGCGGGGGAGGAGCTGGCCCCTGTAGAAGAGCTCGTCAGCGATGCAGAGGGTGGAGGGGGAGCGGGAAGAGAGAGAGATGGTGAGCACGAAGTCGGAGGAGAAGGACGAGACGGATTGGGAAGGCGACGAGGGGAGAGGGTGGGAAACTAGGGTTTTGTCTCTTCTCTTCCCCATGGTTGATGCTTGATGAAGACTATGAGCTTGGGTTGGGTTCAGCGTTCCAGAGAGAGAAGTGGCTGACATGGGGAGGTCCATGGCCACTTAATATTTTCATTGTGAAGGATTACAATCAATTCTTTGGGGACTGCACATGCCATGTCCCCTAGTAATTAAAAGAGAATCTTTCTAAACTGGCTATCTCTTAACGGGGGGAAATTCTAAATTGAACGATAACATTGCACCGAATAAAAGTATAAATATTGTGACTTTGTATTAAACAAAAATAAAAAAATTAAGTGGGGTTATTTCTGTCGCCTCCTCTTTAATTTTATACACATTTTTATTATCAATTGACCAAAAAATGAATTTTTGATCAGAAATAAGGTCAATCACCAGTTCATCCAACTTTTTCCTCTCTCATCTTTTCTCTTCACCTTTTATGTTTATTATTAATTGACTTAAATATCCTTCTACGTGTGAAAATCAATTAATGGTTAGCTAATCATAAATTCCCTTCTCCCATTGTCTTTCTAAATTATGATGAATTAAATTTTTCAATACTTTAAAGTTTGTAAGCTTGATCCATGAATAGCACTTTGATTAGATTTTTAGTTATTTAATGTGATTATTTTATTCATCTTAATAGTAATAGGACAACGTGAGGCCATGAATAGTACTTTGATTAGATTCAATCAATAGAACTAGATTACCAAACAAAGAGGGTGAAAGTGAAACAAGCGCTGATATCACACTAAAAGTAGATATACAATGACATACATACCAGGAGTGGCTTCACCGTAATGCAAGCAAATTTGAGATGTCTTAGCTTCACTCCTGACTTGTGTACAAGATGGATGAGGGCAATGTAAACCAAAAGCAATCCTGATAACATTGAAATATAAGCGGACATATTAGCATAACGCTGATAGCACAAGAAAACTAGATATACAATGACACACATACTAGGAATGCCTTCACTGTAATGCAAGAGGAATTGAGATTTCTTGGCTTCACTTCACACTTGTGTGCATGATGGATGAAGGGCAATACAGGCCAAAACTAGTCCTGATAACACCAAAATATAAGCAGACATATCCGCATAATGCTGATAGCACAAGAAAAGTAGATATACAATAACACACATACTAATGGTGGCTTCACTATAACGCATGAGGAACTGAGATTTCTAGGCTTCACTTCTAACTTGTCTGCAAGATGGATGAAGGGCAAAGCAGGCCATACCCAGTCCTGATAATACCAAATTATAAATGTACAAATTAGCATAGAATTGATAGCACAGGAAAGGTAGATATACAATGACACACATACTAGGAGTGGCTTCACTGTAACGCTAGAGGAACTGAGATTTCTAGGCTTCACTTCTAATTTGTGTGCAAGATGGATGAAGGGCAATGTAGGCCATAACCAGTTCTTATAACACCATAATATAAGCGGACATACCAGCGTAACACAAAAATATGTGGACACTGTGGGCGAAGAAAACAGCTGAGAATTGAAAATTTATTCAATAGAAAATGTAATGGAGGAAGATTTTACAATACCTTCAGCTTCGACTTGGAACGACCGGAGGATCAAGGGATTCTTTGCTGAGTGCTTGCAATGGGCCGATGACAGGAAGAAATAGGGAGAGAGGGGAGGCCACATAATTGTCGACAATATATTAAGACCGGTTTGTCTAAAGGGAAAGCACGTGGTTGGCTGTTGTTCTCAAGAAACCCTACCTCGGCACCGTCCAAAACTCTCTCTCTCTCTCTCTCTCTCTCTCTCTCTCTCTCTCTCTCTCTCTCTCTTTCTCTCTCATGCAACGCAAATACCCGTGTTAATTGTTCATCAACAAACAGCCTACGATTAAGAAATTGATGTGTGAAAAAATGTATAGTATTAGAGGGAAATGATGGGTACAGAAGTTAGCACGTGCCACGTGGTTCCTTCAACTTGCCCTGATAAATAATAGCAAATCACCAACGGATACAAACAAACAAAGCATGGAAACAAAAAATCACAACTTCATCTACACTACTTGCAATTAAGAAATAGATTAATTGAGAAATAATATATAATGAGACTTTGTTCATTTTATAAAAAAAAAAAAAAAAAAAGTGGTGTTTCTAGAAAATGTTTTCTAGAAAGCCATTTTCCAATGAGATGTCAATATTTTTTTGTGTTTGGCTAAAACCTAAAAATATTTTCCGCTATTCACTACAAAAAATTTGATTTGATTTTCCTTCATGCACTCATTTTTAATAATTATTTTATTATTTTATATTTTTTAAAATCAAATTTTAAATTTTAAATTTTTTCAGCCTTTTTACTTTATTTTCTATTTTTCCTTTCATTTTTTATTTTCCTCCTTAAGGTCGGTGACTATGGCCGGTGACTGGCCAAAAGCAAGCTTGAGCTTGCTGCTCACTAGATTGAGGAGTCGGAGGCTTGTGCTCATTGATCTGACAAGCAGTGAGCTCGAGGCCCAACTCACCACTAATCAAGTGAGCCTTGAGTTCATTGATCTAGCAAGTGGTGAGATCGCTAGAAGTCAGTGAGCCTCGAGCTTGCCTATGGCTGATTGTCGGCCGTCGTGTGGTTAGCGATTTGCCAAGATAAAGTGAGAGAGAGAGAGAAGAAAAAGAATTAAAAAGAATTTTTTAAATGGAAAAAAAAGAGATGGAAAGTTTAACAAGAGTATGAGATAAGAGAAAGTGAGTGAGGAATTTTTTTTTTTTTTTTATAATTTGAAAAATAGAAAACATTTTCCTTCATTTTAAAAGACTTTTTTCCTTGATGAATTTTTTTTTTCCTAACTAGTTCATTTTCCGTAAAATGAATGCCGAAAAATCCAGAAAGCGTTCTTTTGGAAGTTGTTTTTCATGAAATAAATAGAGCCTAGGAAAATAATGAACACAACATGTTACCTAGCATCCCAATTCCTCATATTACATCTCAACCCAAACTAAGATGTAATTGGTCATTTCAGATTTGTGGATGGCAACAACCTCA
Organism: Eucalyptus polyanthemos subsp. polyanthemos; assembly: GCA_017140185.1. NCBI lineage: Eukaryota > Viridiplantae > Streptophyta > Magnoliopsida > Myrtales > Myrtaceae > Eucalyptus > Eucalyptus polyanthemos. The sequence continues at coordinate 31,868,219 of CM029458.1, forward strand.
ACGTTTTTCTGTCTTTCCTCATTTTCAAAGGCATGGGCACTTTTTTTCTTTTTCCTATTTTTTCATTGACCCACTATTGTGACTAGGTGGGAAAAGCGTTAGAAAATTTCTAAACCTATTGCATTGATGTCAATTTAGTACTAAACTTTTTATTGATGTCAAGTTAGTCATAAATCTTTTGACATAGTGTTAATTCAATCCTTCCGACTAATTTTAGTCGAATAGTGTTGACGTGGACGTTAGCCTACGAGGCATAGTCGGTGTTAATGCGGACAAATTTTAATAATATTTTAATAAAATTTTGAAATTTTGAATTTTTATTTCTCATTTCTTATTTCTTTTTCTATCTGTTTTTTTTTTTTTTTTTTGTCCCTTTTACCTTGCTTTAGCTAGTTGCCAGAACTCAACGATCGGCTAGAGAACCTCAATGGCCACAAGTGAGCTTCGGCCTCACTAGCCCAACATGAGGCCACCCTCATGGTCCTTGGTGAGGGCTCAAGCCTTGCCCACGTCAGCGAGGCTCCACCCTTACTGGAGGCCTGCAAGTCATGTATGGCATAGTCATGGCAAGGCTCGCCCTCATCAACCCTCACCTTTGGCTAGTCGCTGAGGTCGGGCGACCGGCAGGAGGAAAGGGAAGGAAAAGAAAAGAAAGAGAAAAAAGAAAACATAAAGAAAATAAATAAAAATTCAAAAAATTAGCAAAATATTATTAGAAGTTGTCCACACCATATGGACCAATTGTCATCCACGTCAATAGTATTTAGCTAAAATTAGCTCAAATGACTAAATTAGCAATATGTCAAAAAATTTAGGACTAAATTAGCACCAATAAAAGATTTCAGATTAAATTGGTACAAATACAATAGATTTATAACTTTTATGATACTTTTCCTGTGACTGGGACATAACAGATTGTTAACAAGGGTCTTGGGTTAGTGGCCACGGTGGGTTACGTATCCTTTGGAATAAATCATCTTTATATAGTAGAAGTATCCCTCGCCGTATATCCTAACTAATGCATGTACTCTACCTCGACGGACAAAAATGACCACTAGTATCTTTTCCAACCTGCCTATGCGACTAAAACACTTATCTGGTAAGCTGATATGGTGTTTCTATTATTAAAAGAGTACAAAAATAAAATTAATGATTTTAACCTCAAAATGAAATAACTTTCATCGAAGAGAAAAGAAATAACAAAGGAACAGAATCTTGAAGCAAAATCAAATCTCACATTTTCTTCTCTTTCTTCCTTTCAATTTGTGGATAGATTAAATACATTAAAACAAAGTTACACGGAAGAAAAGTAACAAAAGTTATGAATCAGACGTATACTTACAATGTAGAGAGCATTGAGAAGATGCAAAGGAACTACCCTCGATGCACTTCAGATTTGAATCTATAAAATTAGGGTTAGGGTGGGCGATTAGAGGGGCGCAATTGCAAGCCTGTTGTTGTCTTTTAGATTTAGAGATTAGTTGGTGGCTTCCTCGGCCCTATCGTGGCAAGGCTTTCAAGCGGTCCTAATGTCACCTGCACCACTCATGTTATAGCTAGGAGCCGATTTGTGATTGCAGCCATTCTTTTTCTTTTGTCCTTTTCTTTTATGCTTTCTTTACACCTAAACGTGACGAAACTAAGGAACTTGAATCACGAACTTGACTCATGAGGCCTATCGATGAAATGCCTAATAAGCTCATCTATCTTAAGCTTTCAATAGATAAAATTTAATTGAAGTATATGACACGTAATGGCGAACAATTGACTCAAACATGCACAAAAGTTAAAAATTGTGTCAACATTATCCAACAATCGGCAACATCCTTCGCTGAGGATTCAGGAGCATGCGAATCATCTCTATGGTAGCACGCCAGTCAAGACGTAACAACATGCCATCTGGACTTGGAGATAGCAAGTTAGCGACAGAGCATTGAGGCCTAGTGGGCACAGTGGATTGGAGTCGTTGGTGAAGTTATGATGTAGTTAGTGGGTTATCTAATTGGTGGTCTTAATAAAGTATTTTACAGAGTCTGATTTTTATACCATTTTCTCATCCTAAATAAAAAAAAAATGAAAATGTTGATTTTTCCTCATCAAATATTTTTCTATTAAAAGATATGGGATACTTGAACTTCTAAAGTCAAACTAATCCACACGAATGAATGTAAATCACCAAATTTATGTACATCGGGATTATCATATACTTTTTGAAAAAAAAATTGTAGGAAGAGAAATAGGAAAATAGTTGTTTATGGTTCCTAAAAGTTGAACAAATCCACAGTGTAATATATTGATGGTCGAACGAGGTAAAAAAAAACCTTTGTTTCTTGAAACAATTTAAAAGCATAAGCAATACCAGTGTACTCGTTAGGTTGGAGAAACATTTCATTCAGAAACGAGTTATGAAGCAAGTAAAATAATCGCAATAACTTTGCAATCGAAACTCGGAGGAGGGCAAATTGGATGGCGTAAGGAAACTTTCAAACCAATTAATTTGTCAAGCTTCTGCAATTGATAGAAATATGGTCTCCAGAAATACACCACTAACCTCAATGCACTTGGGCCAAAAAATCAGAAGGTTTATGCATGTGTTTTCCAACAATAAAATTGGAAAAGAAGGAATAGTAGGTTTCTAAATATTTAATGCATTTTAAGAAACGGTCTGTACGTGAATTGCACTCAATTAGTGCATCTTTAATCAAAGCAAACAATTCCAATTTGGACAATCATCAGAGTTTTGAATTGCATCTGACTTGGTCCATAATTGACATTACTGATGATTTACCTAAGAAGGTGCACCTACAGCTTGTACAAAATGAGAAAGTCATTGGGTGCTTGGTGTGATTACTCAAATCATTTGACTGCTAGGTTTGATCATTACGCTTAGATCTCCAAAAAAAAGGCTCTAGAAATTGAAAGTTGGCAATACAAAACAATTCAAGGCCCGCTGAATATTTTGCTTGTTTTTTTTTGCATAAATAAATACATTTTGAAGCATTCCTTTATTGAGAGTGTGCACAGGTGAAAAAAAAATGCCACATCTTACGTTTGGGATAAAAATAAGTATTCATCATTATCAAAGGAGGAGCTCATGTATCAATTGGCAACGGGTGGCCCCGGTTCAATAGACTCGCACGTTAAAGGGAGAATAATTAGTGCGAATGTGAGATGGGAAACAAACAAAATATCACACTAGGTATTTGGAGTAAAAGGTTCGAAGCAATTTATATTAACTCATTAGCACGTAAATTGTCGAAAGAGGGTAAATGTTTATTAGGAGGAAGGAAAGCCTATCAAAAAAGATTGGATCATGTGCACCAAATAAAATTGGATGGCATCAGGACATCCTCAATAAATAGAATTATCAACTTCCATTCCTTATAATTATGTTCTATATTTTAAGAAAAGCATGACATCATATTAATTGGCTAATTCGAGATCTTTCTATCCCGTATGTTAAGAAAGATGGACACATACCATTTTAATTCATAAGATCTAACGGAAGCTAAAGGTTGAAAAGAAGAAGAAGAAGAAGCAGCTAATATTATCAACAAAACTTTGTAGAATAGTCATATCCTCGTTCATTTATCCATTTTTCCTAGTATCATTACTCATAAGTGGGGATGAAGCTCACACAAGCCACCTCAAAACCCTCACTCATTATTTAAATATTCTAGATTCTGTTTTCTCCCATTCGTATAATATATTAGACTGTCAAAATGTTACTTTAATCATATTTACATTTTCGGTAGTAATACATGGTCTTTAGTTGCAACTTGAAATAGATCACTTGCGACCCTGAATAATTTATAATTCCAGAGCTCAACTTTTATACATTCGTAATTGTTACAAACTATTTTAATACGTTTTCTACAAGCTTTGTAAGTCGTTAAGGGTTAAAGAATACCTGACCCTATCTCAAAACAGGTCTAGATACCCGGCCAGTACCATGCTAGCTGGATATCCAGCCAAGTTTGGCACTATACCTAGCTCTGTAGTTCAAATTGAATTTGCCTACCCAACCCAACAAGTGTCTGGTCATATTCTATGAATGTCAAGAATTCTCAACGGTAAAAAAACTAGCCGTTTGAAGAGTTAGTAATGTTTAGTTGAGTGTGTTTTTCTACAAATAGAGTAACGCATTGTCTAGGGCATGTGCATCCTTGCAAAATACAAACAAAATCCCTTTTTTATTCACTTTGCAAATCAACTTTTTGTAATGAGCACTACTAACTCTACTTTTTTACTTGAGCGAGGTTGCTAAAGAACAAGCTTAAATTAGCTAGTTCAAGCTATTCCTAGATCAAATACTAAGCCCGGCTTATTGGACTGGCAGCTATACATAATTTCACAAGCCATGTGCTGCTACACATATCATGAAACACAATCAGAAGTCAACCGGTCAACGTGTTGTTCTCAAGAAACCATCCCTTGGTATTGTACAGACTCTCTCTCTCTCTCTCTCGTGCGACACAAATGCCCACATTCATTGTTCATCCAAAAACAACTTGCAATTAAGAAATCGTTTAGTTGAGAAAAGAATTTTAGAGGGAGACGATAGGGACAGAATCATCACGTGGCTCTATCACATTTGCCCAGATATATATTTGCAAACCACTATCGGACAAAGACAGGCAACAGGAAATTACAACTTTATCGGCACGCAACTTGCGACTAAGAAATTGATCTTGAGAAATAGTGCGTAGTATTTGGAGGAAACGACCAAGAGGGAGAGAGATCGCCAGATATCTCGATCCCCTGAAGACATTGTCCATCCAAGCCTAGATAGAATCGATCATTGCCGATCGGTCGATGGTGACAGCCTCGATGCCGTTCTTTCTTTCTTCCTTCTCGATGGTAGAGGAAGAGACGGCACTTATTTTTCATGGGCCATACTATTGCCAGTTGACAGCTGTTAATAAAGAGCGTTGACGCCCAGTGCCAACGGTGGGTTGGAGCACTATCTGATACTCTCATATCGCTCTTGGGCAAAACTTAGAAAATAAAAATCATGTAATCAAATCAAAAAGACGAAAATGATCTCACCTTTCAAATATCCCCCCAAAAAAGACAAGTCGACTGATAGAATTGGCCACTATGATCCTTCTCAAGGAGCTTGCATGGCAAATAACATTTACCTGTTAAGTTGACGTATCGTCTTTCATTTTACAAAAAGTGAAAGAACTAAATAAAATTATTAGTTTCAAACTCAAAAAAAAAAAAGATTAATATCAAAGAGAAAATTAAAAAAAAAAACAAAGTAACGTAATCTTGAAGCATAAGTAAATGTCACATTTTCCTTCTTTTTCTTCAGAGATTACAAACACATACCCAAAATAACAGTGAAAAATAGGAACGGTAGACGGGAAAAAACAATTATTAATCAAACCTTATTACCTACAACAGAGAGCATTGATCAATTGATTTTAGACGACACAAAGCAGCTATTGATGCAGTTTGGATTTGAATCTACAAGATTAGGGCTAGGGTGGATGATTAGAAGGACGCAGGCACACATTGTTTGAAGAGGAGTGTTGGCTCCATCATAAATCAACTTCTGTGCAAGGCTTCAAAGCTTAGTGGATTGAGCATAACTCCTAACGGTCTCGACACAGGAGTTGGGAAGACACGGATTTGGGCTGAACCGGTATTAATCAGCTAAGCATCTCTCTTCCTTATGATCTTTATTTTTACACACGCCAAGTGTGTCATAGATTGCCTTCAAGCAAATTTTCAGATATTTTAAACATAAGCCATCTTTAGAAGTGCCGTATACAAGTTATTTACCTTTTGCTCTTCGTGCTCGTTCTAATGCGGATTTCGGGGATTGTGAGATCAATAGAAAAGTTGGCTTAAGGGTGATCGTTTGAAGGTTCATTTTGATAATGAGCACTACTGACTCCACTTTTTTACTAAAGCGAGGTTGCCACACAAAAGTTCACAAGCCATGTGCTGCTTCACATGTCAAGAAACACCATTAGCAGTCAACAGGTCAATGTGTTGTTCCCTAGAAACCATCCCTTGGCATTTTCCAAACTTTCTCTCTCTCTCTCTCTCTCACATGCAACACACATACCCACGTTCATTGTTTAGAAATCTATAATATAAGCGGGAATAACGACGACAGAATTCTTAATGTGGTTCTGTCCTACTTGCTCAGTTAAATAATTGCAAATGACCATCAGACAGGGACAAAACAAGGCAACAAAAAATCAGAACTTTATCAACACACAACTTGCAATTAAGAAATTCATCTTGAGAAGTAGTGTGTAATATTGGAGGGAAACAACGAAGAGGCGAATATGTCACCATTTATCTCGATCTTCTAAGACATTTTCAACCAAGCCCAAACAGAATTGATTGTTTCTGACCTGTCGACGGCAATGGGCTCACTGTATTTCTTTTTTCATTCTCGGAAAGAGACGGCACTTCTTTTGCGTCTTTTGTTTCGTTGACCACGCAATTGTGACTTAGACACTGCAAGTTGTTAATGAAGAGTGTTGAGGCCCAGTGATCACGGTGGGCGGAAGCAACATCTGAAGTTCTCACATTACTGGTGGCCAAATCTAGAAAAACAAAATCATGTTATCAAATCAGAAGGATAAAAAATGATCTTGCTTTTGAAATATCCCCCACCCTCACGTAATCTTCCTTGATCGACAGAATTTAATTGGCGACTATTATCTTTCTCTAGGAGCCTGCATGGAAAACGACACTTACCTGCTGACTTAACGTGGCGTTTTTTTTTTTTTTAAAGATAAAATTAATTGTTTGGGATTAAAAAAAAATGATCTTTATCAAAGAGAAAAGAAAAACGAAGTAACATAATCTTGAAGCATAACCGAATGTCACATTTTCCTTCTTTTTCTTTAGACATTACAAACACATACACAAAATAACAGTGAAAAAGAGGAATGATAGAAGGAAAAAAAAAACATTTATCATCTGACGCTATACTTACAATATAGAGCATTGATTAAGTAATTTTAGAAGAGATAAAGCAGCAACCGTCGATGCGGTTTGGATTAGAATATGCAAAATTAAGGCTAGGGTGGTTGATTAGAAGGACACAAGCCGTCAGGTCATAATCGAGGGTGAGAGACCTGTCGATGGCTTCCCCACCGCTGTCACTTCAAGGCTTGCAAGCGGTCTCGATGGTGATTGCCAGCACCACCCATGCGATCATTATGAGTGGGTTTGTGATTGAGGCCTATGAGTTTTCAGGCCAAGCCCAATTTTGCGAGGTTTATCAGCAGTAGATGCGTCTAAAATGGGTGATTCGCAAAGCAACTGAATCATCTTCAACCAACTAAGCTCACTTCCTTGATACGTCACTCATTCTCCAGGGGAAATGATCCAGTAAATTTTGGATGGTAGATATCGGAAAGCTGGGGGAAGATTTATAAAGGAAATATAAAGAAAACTGGATCCAGTGCCTTTTTCTCTCTCTTTGATGGTTCGACAGTTTTTTGACTTGAACTGAATGCAATGGAGGGAGATGCACACATTGGCATGGCCGATACTCTACTATTATGCTGAAATCGCATAGGGACATTAGACAGCATAATATTTGTGCAAAACGTTTTTCTTGGTGCCCACCAAAGTAAATTGGCAAGAACTAAATTATAAAAGCATTAGATCAGTTGAATTCATTTTTCTATGACCCTTTACTCTTCTTCTCCGAGATTGTCGAACTCAGAAAATAGGGAAAAAAGAACAAGAAAAAGAAAGAATGGCTGCCCTTCTTATCCAAGATAGTCAAAACTCAGAAAATAGAACAAAAAGAGTGGCTAATCAACATTGTATATTTAGTATTAAAATTTTTGTGCCAAGAATACAATGACCAACTTATATGATATCGAGTTAATTGATTATATCAAGTTTAAAACTAAATTGATTGTCGTAGAATGGCTTTAAGATTTTTTTTTGGATAATTTTTTTCTTGACCATATGTGTTGGAAGAGGCTCGTGAGGTATCATGTAGGCGATACACGTATGAATTCCTACCATCCATGGATGAGACAGTGTTGTTCAGTACATTCTCACATATTAAGGCCTTAAGTCTGAACCAATGTGATGAAAATTCAATGTAGATTAACCAAAAGAAATGTGAAATTATTTGATTTGTTAGGGCGAATGATGGAAATAGAAACCAAAGATCAGGTCAAAAAATGAATAACGGCTCCTTGTCCAGGCCATGGATTGGCCTGCATAGTTGTACGAACCGTGCGAAAAAACGGACTGTACGATGTAGAACTCCCTTACTATGTTATGCCAAACGGTATTTGAAAATGATTCAATTATGAGATTCTAGTGAACACGTTGACAAGAAAATATACTGAAAATTGAACGAGCAAAACGCAAGGACATGCATCGGCAACCAAACCCAACGAAGAAACAATGGTGAACAACTAATTAGGATCAACAAACGGGGGGGCTCAGGCATGCGCACCTATTCATCCAATCAGTTCCGTGATTAAACAAGATAACTTTGGGCTACAACCGAGCTGAACGCGATCAGAGTAAGCTGAGGAATTTAAATTCTCACACAAACGACTCCGGGGACAGCAGAGGACGGTGGAAGCGCTGCTCCTGCTAGCCCGAGTATCCTCCGCTTCTGATGTGCAAGATTGAGAGAATTGATATGAGAGCGTGAATGTGCACCTCTACCGATTCTTCCAGCCCCTTCCCCACGAACTTCCCACATTCTTCTCGTCCTTTTTACCACGATCTGCTAGAGCCACCAAGTCCATTTCCTTTCCCATCCTTTACTTTTTCCTCTTTCGGTCCTTCTTCACGATGCTGGATTGGCGTCTCCCCCCTTTCTTCCTCCTCTTGCTCACGCCAACAAGGATGCCGCAGAGCAGAGGAGCAGCGCAGAGCATGGACAGAGTAGCAGGCGGACGGCGACGGAGGTGACGGGCGTTGTCACGCCGGTTCGACCAAGAGGGGCCAGTCGGGGCGCCAAGGACCCGCGGCCGAAGCGCCTTCGCCGACCGGCCTTCTCGGGGCGATCGGGAGAGTGAAAAAGGGGACCTTGGGAGGGAAAAATCGAGTGAGAGAGGGTGAGCTGTGAGGGACAGCCGAGTGAGAAACTGGGAGTGAGCGAGCGAGCGTCCTCCGGCGACGAATAAGGCCGGTGACTCACCGCCGTAACCCCCCCTTCCCTTCTTTTTTGTTTCTTTTTCCTCGATTGTTCCGATTTGGGGGTCGTTTTCCCGAGCATCCCCGCTCGGAGACGCGCAAGGCGAACGGACGTAGTCGGATCTGTTGAGCTCGTCCACTGTCCAACGTCGCCGAGCCCGGTAGGGACCCTCGGCCATCCGCCTGTTTGCACCCTGTCTCGGGCTCGCCGCACCGGACTTTTTTGTCCGTCTCATGCGAGTTCCCACCCCGTTCGTGTGTATGCTTCAATTGTTGGACGTTGCTTGTTGATTGCTATGAGTCCCGACGCGATCTCGAGTCTCTCAATTGGTTCGATTTCTCTCTTTTTAGCCAGTGTAGTCCGTGTGTTTGATGAAACGCTGGAGTGAGATTCGTGAGGATGCTCTTAGTTTTCTGTCCGTCGTGGGTGCTCGTGGCTTGCTAAAAGAGTTTTGATAGAGCCCCGCTAGTACCTTTCGCTTTATATGTCATTGTTTCGACGCTTTTTTGTGTGCCCGTCGTGTTTCCAGGTGACCAGTTCTTGGCCGGCGGGGTTGAAGGGTGATGGTGTTTGTGGCGACGAATGACAGCGGCGTGGTGGCTGGATGTGGCTTGGGCTGTGCCTGAACCATTTTGGTCAAAGCTTGAGTCGTTTTAGTGGTTTGCATCCGCCAATGTTCTCGGTCCTTTGGGAAAAAAAGTGAAGCACGTGATGAACGCTTCAGATAAGTCGCGAAGGTGAGAGGAGAGATTGGCAAGAGAGGGGGAAGATAACAAACGCGGGCTGAGCTTTGATTGCTGAAGCCCTTGTGCAGTTGTCTTGCATGTTGGGGCGTTCTGGGTTTGTCATGGGATAGGGGAGAAGACGTTGAAAGGCTTGGGGAAAGAGAGAAGGAAACAAAAATAGGGAAAATGGGCTTTATTTTCACTAAAAATAGCACTAGAGGCATGAGTGTGTTTTGGGTGAATTTCGGCTTCGTTTTTACTGCAAGGCTTGTGAGGTTTGGGCCTAATTCGGCTTGTTTGGGTTTGTGCTCTTGGTTGAGTGGGCTTGGATTTTGTCCTGTGGTGGCCGAATTGGGTATAAGTTCATTGAGCCCATTCCTTTCTTTGCCTTTAGGTACTGGGCCCGAACTCCGAAGACCAGTGGCAGCCCAGCTCATATTCTGACTGGGCTCGACGGCCCAGCCTGGGTCCTAGTTTTGGAATAAAAAATTATTAAAAAATATTTTTTTAAAAGTATAAAAATAAAAAATAAAAAAAAAAATTGAAAAATTATGTTTTCTCTTAAAATGAGGAAAAATCTTTAAAAATGGTTTTTGAGTGGTTTTCTCTTTAAATATGTGAAAATCCTTCAAAAAAAAAAAATAGTCGTGCTTAAATTCTTAAAAGCAAATGTGAGATTGCTATTTGCACATTCCCTTAATTCCAACAACGCCCTTTATGATAGGGGTGGCGGTTCGGTTCGGTTCGATTAGTTTGGAATGCGGGCCTACCGCCATACGGGTTCTCATTTTTTGGAACCTTGAACCTACCGTCGTAACCGAGAACCTGGAACCTACCCTGTCACAGGTTTCGGGGTCGGTTCTAGGTTCCAACAGGTTCTTTTTTTTTTTTTTTCATTTTCGTAGTGGGTGCGAATATCCGAAGCCAAAATAATTCAATAGTTGGCCCTCCATTTTTAGTACCTGCCTTCACACAACAATGTGAATCTTTTACATCCAAATAGACAACTAATTTCATAGTTTTCTAAAGAAAACATTGTCTAATGTATAATTTGGTGATTCCTTATCGTTAATGTGTTTCATAATAATAACTACAGGCATGTTGTATGAGCATAGGCTCTTGGCATTTCGCTCTTGACCAGTGAACTGTCTTCGCAATTTACATATTACTCGGGGAAGAGAACGTGAGCCCTCAACTGCTCCTTTCTTTTTTGGATCTGACACAGGAAAGCAGAGAAGCAAAGGAAATTGAGAACAAATTGACGTTAACAAAATCACAAACACAAAGAACTAATTACACAAAAATGCTTTGAAGGGCTTTTCAATTCGCATTCAAATGTACTCATTTGCCGGTGGCCACGACAACCATGCTGAAAAACTAAGCAAAGAATTAGTTCACAAGATTGAGACTAGTTCATAGCACCATCAATCATTCGTGCAGAGTCGCATATTGGTCTCAAGCAACATATCATATGGAAGCATCTCCAGCTAGTTCTGCCTATACGGTATATTGTGGGAGAAGCAATTGCATGGACTCTTGTAAATCCACTTCATTTTGCAGTTAGCACATCACAAATAATTGCGATCCTGAGAATATCAAAACATGATACTTTATATCTTCAAGTTATCTCGTATGCTACTCAAGATGAACCATAGCTCTATTTCATCAAATCAAAATCGAACATGAGCGAAGATAACAGGGGAAAATAATCTTTCTTCATTCTCTGGTATAGTAGCCAAACAAGCGATTAAAGTTCACCGTTATCGCTATCACCTTACAACCTTTGATCCAGCTAACAGAATGATCCAGCACAGTATCACGTTAGCTCACAGATCCGAAAATAGAGAGCTTCTCTTTTACCTCATTTAGCTCGTCTCTTAATTCCTCTATGCGAATCTGGCAATCCACGACGAATCCGTTAGTAGCTTCCTTAAAATCCTTCATTTCTTCGGTCTGCGCTCGGTAGAATCCGTCCTTCTCCTTCTTCGCCTCCGCCTCCTCAAGCTCCTCCACCTCGCACTTCAACTCCCTAAAATCAAGCATAAATAAGCCATAACATGCGACCAAAATCTTATGATGACAAGTCTATGCTTCACCTCAGTCGCTGGACATTGTTGTCGTACTCGGCATCGAGAGCGGCAATCTTAAATTTGAGAGCCGAGATCTTCAAGCTCTGCGAAGCCAGGCTCCACTCGAGCCTCAAGCACCTCTCTTCCATCGACCTGATGGCCGCGCGCTTCGACTCCAGGACCAGCGATTTGGTGGCTTGCAACTCTCTCTCTTCGCCTGCAAAAATTTCCAGCACCTCTCATCCGCTACCGATCCAAACTGATCGCCTCGCGAAGAAAAGTTCGAGAGATCGCGTCGCGGTGGAGTAGACCTGGAGGAGAGAGAGGCGCTGGTTCCTGGTTCGGTCCAGCTGTTCCAGCCACTCGCTGAACGTCGCGGAGAGTGACATTTCAGTACGGACCGGAAGCTAATCTCAGGCGGCGGCGGCAAGAGGTGGTGACGGTGGCTTGGGGACGGCAGCGGTGGCTCACGGCGGCGAGGGGCGGCGCGGACGGCACTATAGCTCGTCGGGCTCAACGGCGAGACGGCTTGTCGGACGAGCGGTGGGTGGTGGTGGTTCGATGGCCAAGAGGTGGTGGTGAGTAGGGCGTGGGGTGGCGGTGTGGTGGTGGATGAAGCAGTAACCAGCAAGAGGAGGAGGAAGAAGAAGAAGAAGAAGGGGTAGGGTTTCGGCCGAGAGAGGAGGAAAGAGAAGAGAGAAAGAGAAGAAAAGAAAAAAGTTGAGGGGGCAGGAAGTGACGTGACGAGGGAAAAGGGGAGAAAAGAAAGAGAGAGAGAGAAAAGAAAGGGAAAGGGGGGAAGAATCCGTAGAGGGGGGGGGAAATCTTGCGGGGGTGATGTTAGGGTTTTTTTTTTTAATTATGACCGGTTCCGTTCCGGTTCCCGGTTCCCTTTTCTGGGAACCGGCGTTCCGGTTCCGGTTCCCGAAAAAGGGAACCGGAGGCGGAACCGGCCTCTTTAGAACCGGGAACCGAACCGGATCCTCCTCCGGTTCGGTTCCCGGTTCCCGGTTACCCCGGAACCGTGCTCACCCCTACTTTATGATGCATGGATTGCTATTTCCTCAACTTGATTAGGAATTGAATCTTAGGACTCGTAAATGGCATAAATGTTTTACTTAATGTTTAAACAAGATTATGTATTAAAAGGGTATTAATTGATTAATTGGTGTAATTAAGTCCCTGATCCTAATTTCGTGTGTTGCGCAAGAGTAAAATAATTTTCCCAACTGTTTAATTTGGTTTATCATCAACTCATCATAAATTGATTAGTAATGACTCATAAATGAAATGATTTGTAAGTTAAAAAACTAAAATAATAAATAGTAAATTGGTGGGCTTAAGAGATCCAAGCTAAGCCTAGTCTTAGCAAGCCATTAGCGTTTGTGTCCACAAGAGGGTTCGAAGATGTCGCGATAGTGAGAGATCCACAATTGTTTAGTGATGATGCAGGATTAAAATAAAAAATAAAAAAGTGAGGGCCTTGTTCCTTTTGCTTTCTGCCTGAGCAGCACTTCTCTTCTAATTTCAGTCAAACTCTTATTCATTCTTTCCCCTTTTAATTGAACGAAATTTAATTCTTTCCTAGTCAATTTCAGCATGCCCATCATCTCAAATGCCTTGATCACTGCTTTGCTTAAAATGATCTAAGGTGACAAGAAATGGAGTCATATTTATTTGGCATGATTGAATGACATTAGAGGGAACAAAAAGTACATGAATAGAGAGAGAGAGAGAGAGAGAGAGAGAGAGAGAGAGAGAGAGAAAGAGAAGGGGACCGAACTTGACTTTAAATGAGGGAATGGACCTAGACTTTGTGTGAATGTAGGGTTGTCTATCAGGTTGATTCGGAAGGACTTCACAATCGACCTCATGCTTCACTTGATGCAAATGTATTAGTCTAAACCTACATGTTCTAAATGCTTAAATGCAATAAAGAATATGAAATGCATGATTATACTCCTCTCATGGGCCTCTGTTGTGTCCCCCCTACCGCTTGTTGACCTCCTCTCACGTCCCAAAAGCAACCCCCCATTCTCTCTCTCTCTCTCTCTCTCTCTCGCACTCTCTACCTTTAGCGCATCAGGTCGGTTGTCAAGCCTCGATTGAAACTACCATGGTCTTATCCGTGCATCGAGCGATCCGTGTGCACAACCATGGGACATAAATTTGGTTTCCTTTTAGAGGGCTACGAATAGTGTTGGATTTGAATCAAGCTCGAAGCTTTGCGTGTGTTCTAGGAATCATGGTGAAGCTCGTTGCTATATAAGGAGATAAGAGTCCGATTCGACAGGTGATCAGGTGTTGATTCACCCCATTCGACATTTCATAATATGATGATTATGACCAGTATGTGGATTCACCTCTACTGAGGAAGCAGGGGATTTAGAGGAGAGGAAAGCAGTCAAGGAAAGGAGATAGAAATTGAGGGATTGGTAGAGAAATTTATTAAAGTCATGATGTGCTTGAAATTTTGTAAAAAACCTCTGGGAATGGCCTTTTGAGTCTCTAATGCTTGACGCATGGGAGTTGACTCTATCGCTACAAAATCGATCGGAAATCATTGTCGTCTGTTTTTATTTGAACGTCTACTTATTGAACTTTTAAAGCTTGTGCCAGTTTTTTCCATAAAATCGAATGGCAATTTTGGCTATTCAAATGAATATTGACATTTGCTAACTGGCTATACTGCAAGACGATTCAGGGATATGGTTAGCCTAATACTATGGGAAGATGTTTAATCCGATACTATGGTTATGGTCCATCTTTTGATGGTTGGATCCGGATTTGATATGGATAGTATTCTGGTCATATGTTGCTTGTTGCTTTAATCCGAGGTTTGATTGACCCGTGAATTCCTGTTGAAGTACGAACATTATTGGCTGACTGATCATTTTCTGAATAATTTTGTCCCTGAACTCTTTAAAGAGCACAAACTAACCAAAAAATAATCTGTGTACTAGGCAACATTGGTGATTTGCTGGAAACTGTTAGGACCATTAAATCTAGGACATTCTTCCTCACCAGTCACCAAAAATCTCCTCGTAAAAGCACAATCACACAGATGGTGATGGGGATTTCAATAGGAGGGGTTCAATGTGATCTCTTTAATTCTGAAAGCATAAGCATTCAAAACAAACTACCCCAAAAGGTCTCACTGCCACATGATATCAAGGTCTGAGCTTCACCAAGTTTCTTCAAAGCACACTGTGTATCTAATTCAATTTGAGTACAATGCACATATTGATTTATGATATGTTAGCAATACTAAGATATTTACTTGATGCCGCATATCTCTCAAGATAATGCACATATCTCCTTTGATAAAGCATATCCTTGATTTATTTTATTTGAAATTATGTTTATCTTGTTACCTTAGATAGCCATCTCATATAGCTTATAAATAAGCTAATGTAATCTTCATTATAATACATCGTAGTATACAGAAATTCTATATTTCTATTTTCTATATATTATTTTATTTGTTCAACTTGATCCATTGTTTCATGGTCGAGTCTAAATTTGATCCAATCTGGTCCTATTTTGTTTTTGCAACAAGCATTGAAATGGTCGTTGGTTTGATTGATGCGTGAATTTTTGTTAAAACATTATGAGTTGACTAATATTTCTGTTTATGATTTTCTCCCTCAACTCTCTATGAAAGCACAAGTTGACAAAAGGTAATCTGTGTACTAGGCAACACTAGTAGTTTCCTAGAAACGATAATAATCACGCAATCCAAGACATTCTTCCTTTGCAATCATCAAAGTTCTCCTCATAGAAGAACAACCAAACAACGGGCATACTGATGGTGATGGGGAACACGGTGGGACGGTTCAATGCAGTCTCTTGAATACTGAAAGCAGTAAGCATTCGAGACAAACTAACCCGGACGATTTTGCTGCTAAATGATATCAAGGCTCGACCTTTGCCAAGTTCCGCCAAAGCACACTCTAACTCAAAAAGTTGGTTGTATAGCACACATATCTAGAAGGGGATAATAATGGAGTATAGGTACCCGATTTAGTACAATCGTAACAAAAGGACTAGATGACCAATGAGAAAAGAAGTTCTACTATGTTTGTAAAAAGTGCCCACGGTACAAGTCGATGACAAACTTGGGGTGCAGAGCTCCTCCTGCATCTACACGCAAAAACCACTAATGGGATTGTGGTAAAAGAGAATGCTAGTCTCATGGTGATGGCCGAGAGAATTGAGAACCTAACCTTAAGGAAATCACTGTCGCATGCGCTCCCCAAAGTTCTGTGAGGGATGGATCCCGCAAAGCTAGAGCATAATTTAACCACGGTCGAGTGGATGAAGAAATTTATTCCTACATGCCAAATAGCCAAGAAAATGGCGGTCCATGGCTGTGTGCGATCGTAGCATTACATTACAAATCCAATACCAATGGCAGTAAGCTAATTCCCACAGGATAAGTGGTCATTTAATTCAAAAGGGTTAAATTAATTACAGGAAGAAAGGGTCCATGTAGTACTTGAGAATTTCATCGCTATGCATGATAATGATCAAGAATAGCTTAAAGAGCTTGAGTGCAACTTCTTCTGTACGGAACAGTCAAGGGTGTGAATGATAACCATTCTAGCCAGAAATTGATTTCTGGAAGAGAAATAGATTTTTCTATTTCTATTTCTAGATGAGTTTCTACGCAAAAATACCCGTTCGGTAATGACATAAAATTTCTACTCTAAAAATAAAAATTTGTTTGATAACAACACAAAATTTCTTCCTTTTGGACGGTGGTGGACTGGCAACTGGCGGCCAGCGATCGGTGGACAGTGGTCGGCGGTAACGGATGGAGGACCGGTTTATAATAAGGACGAATGATGAGAAGAATTTTTATTTCTCAATTCTGTTTCAGAAATAAAGAAGTAGAAAATTTTTACTTTTGATTTCTATTCCAAATCTATTTCTGAAACAAAAATCTATTTCAGAAATAGAAATATAGAATAATTTTATTAAACGGATTTCTATTCCGAAACAAGTCTAGAATAGAAAAATTGTTTCTGAAACAGAAATTGGTGGTTGTCATGCACCCGCAAATTCTGATCTAATCGATTTCTAGCAATTACATGACATCATTAGGATTCAAAATTTCGGAAGAATCAGGGATAACGCTAGAAGAAGAAGCACTTGGTTAATGACATGGAGGGGCACTGCAGTTGGACAGCTTTTGAAGGATGGATGTTGACCTCCATGAGTTTTCACAAATATTCCACATGTTGTTTAGTAATACATGCACGTCAGAAAAATGATGAGAAGGCTGCTATTGGATTTTCTTTTTGGCAGACCAATCACTGATTAGAGAGTTGCGACCAATTCTTGAACTCTGTAAATGTGTGCTACATTGCATATGTCCATGAAACAGGAAATTCTAATCTAGAGTGAAATGGAGGTGGCATTGGCGAGACTAAACATGCTAATAATGGAGAAACTAGAAAGAACAAGAAGATTCAAGTATTTAAATGACTTGCGGAGAATAATTTTTGAATCGAGATATTATTAGCCAACGAGGGTTGGCCGGTCACCTTGCCCCCTGCACCAAAAAAAAGGTAAAGAATGGACAAAAAAACTAAAAAACTAAAAAATTCGAGAAAATTTATAAAATATTATATAAAAGATACACATTAGTGTTAGTTATGCCATGTAGGATGGTCAACGTCCATATCGGTTATTTATTTTTATTTTTATTTTTTTGTGATTGAGGATCTGCCGGAGCCTGCCTTTGCCAATTTGGGGTCTCACGGGCTTCCGTGGTAGGGACCCAACAGCGACTATACCTTGGGGGAAACTGGCCCAACAACCCACCGCTGGGGCTTTCCGCTTTAATCGCTAACAATGTAGGGTTTCGAACCGTTGACTTCTTTTGCTGGAGGAGAGATTTCAACTAATTACGCTGCCCACGGGTGGGTACGTCCATATTAGTTATTCCCAATCAAAATTAGCCAAATTACTCAATTCACAAAATGTGATGAGGTTTATGACTTAGTTGACATAATTAAAATGTTAGTACTGAATTTTACACAAATATAATAGGTTCGAGAGATTTTTGATAATTGTACCGTTCAAAATCATTCACACTCCTTAAAAAGTGACCAACTTGTGGAGAATTGCTATCACGTAATGCTACTCTGCTTTTTAATACGAGATGGTACAAGAATGCCTTACCCGGTAGACTTTGAGGATGGTAATTGGATCACGTGGCCACACGAATCAAAGTGAGAACATTTTGTGTCCAACTTGATGAGGACGGAATTCATGACTTCGATTTTGTCTAAGGCTTGCGCGAATGAATAATTACAGATCATACAAAGACAAACCAAACAAGGCGACAAAAAACCGCAATTATGTCGGCACACCACAACATGCAATCAAAAGGTTAGATTGAAAGAGATGGTCGCTAATTAGTTTTTTTGCTTGTAGACCTTCCCAAATAATGGGTCTTTTGCCAATGGACCTTTTGGCTAAAAAAGAATTGTATTATGAAACTTATATGGGAGTCAAAGTGTTCATAGCGGCAATTAATTTTTAGATGATACTACTCTTTAAGAGTCTCGTAATTATTTGCTTTACTAGTAATTTTCACGAGATGTTGAGTAACATGCTTCAAAGATAATGGATTAATTAAGAAATTTATTAAAGTTTTGCCATGTTTGAAATTTTTGTCGAAAATTCTGGGAATAAGCTTGGGTAAGGTTAATGTCTGATTTGACTCGTAGTCACTGTGGATAGGGAAGACCTAAACAATAGGTGGGATCGTGAGGTTTACATTTTACCTCCATTATTAGCCTGAAATCATTCATAATTGACGATTTCTAATTCATGCTTGGTGATTTTAAGAAGTGAGTTTTAATTCGTGCTTGGGATGTGTTGGTAATAAGCCAGATGTAACTAGGAAGAGCTCACGATTGAGTTGCACGTGGTAGCATTCGTCTTTGAAGTTGGAAGTTGCAAAAGAGGTGGAATAATTGGAGTTATGAGGGGCGGTTCTTGTACGTATGGGAGGAAATAATAATTCTTAGTATTCTGTTTATAAATACCAATGCTTTGGGATTGTAAAGCTCTCTCTTTCCACAATCATAGCAACTCTATAATCTCTGTTTATATTTTTACTGCACCATTTTATTTCCTCAAATTTTACCATTTTAACGCAATTTGCATTTTTCTTGCAAGTATTATTATTATTTTTAATCTTTCTCCACACTTAGCTCCAAATTAATGTGCACTCCATTGAATCCCCATTTCGTGCACATTAGGAGCGAGGTATGTAACCGTGCAGCAATTTCCGTTGCTCTTGGTGCTATTTTTTTTTTTTTTTTTTTTTGCTTTAATAAATATTGATCAAAATTTTGGATATCTTTTGTTAAAGTAAATTGTCCCTTTAATTTTCTCTCAAATGTCCATTAATATTGCGAGATAAATTTACAAATCTCACTTGGATAAATATCATTAATTTTACACCTGATTTTGAACGTTTGCTAAGAGACTTTATTAGTTGAAAAAAAAATTAGGAGATGTGTGTGCATACATTTACATCCCCTGTTCCATGATGGACCCAACAAGTATAGACTCGGTGCTACTTATCAAGATAATTGAGGTTATTATGATTTGATACTATCCAGGTGAGTTTTCCTAGAGCTTAGCTATGCTTACTATATTCTTTTGTTCATGGATAAGTAGGAAGGTTATTTTCTTTCAAATTTTTAATTGTAATCAGATCTTTAATTAGAATATAGAGGATGATGCCTTGATCTAGGAAAGGATGAAAAATATATCAAACAAAATAATCAATCCGAAAGTCGAACTATAATTTCCAACATCTGATCTATCATTTTAATTATTACATGAGGTTGAGAGGTAAATGGAGCCACAACAAGTTGGGCCGAATTTGGTTAGATAGTATAGTCATGTGCAATTTCATGTGTTAAGCATTATAAAATACAAGTATTAAGTTAACACAGACATCACTCATATTTTGATTTGTATGTAGGTGATCCATAATTTGTATTCCACTGACGAAAGACATGTTTCGATAAAGTTTCCTATAATCAAGGATGTAAGGATATATAGCTATTTTCAAAAAGTATGGTAAATTTCATTTTTACTCATTTGTTATCAAAGCGAAGAAATTCAGTTAGTGCGTGTTTGCATAGGACTCTGTCTCTCCTTCCACATGTTTGAAATGTGTAGTTTTGTTGGATTCTCTTGATTAGTAAAAGGACAAAGCAGGCTTAAAGTAATGATGTCCAATTCCTCATTGTCATAATCTCCATATATACCTGCACTTTACTTAGAATGATATTTTAATAAAGGGATAAGTACACTAGGGTTGCGTTTGGTCGTCCGGACAATTTTACTAAATAGGATAAGGTCGGATAGGATAAGAATATGATATGATTTGAAATATCCTATGTGACCTTTGGTAATGTCCGGATATACATGGACAAAACTGGATTAAATCTATAAAATAAAAAATCAATTCTTTGAGATTCACAAAAAAAAAAAAAAAATTATCGGAGTCGTGAAAACTGTATATAATTGCTGCTCAGGCCTGCCACGACCACTTCCGCCGCCTGGAACATCGACCGACGCGATCCTGCCTCTGCTTCAGTCCATATGGTCATCACAAACTTGCTCAGTCCCTCGCTCGTCTCTCTTATTTGCCTCGCACTTCTCACTTTGCACTGACTTTCTTGATCGAACTCGTCATCCATCCTTTTTGCCTTGTTGTCTCTCTTTCTCTGAATCGCATCGTCCAAGTGTCCAGAAGGAAATCCAAAAGTTTCAGGCCTTCCTCAACCAAACCAAAATGCTGAGCATAGTTGAAGCATCCGGATTTGATATGCATATGGATCATCCGTTCTATACTTGAATATCCCACAAAATTTCCAGTTGTAGCAGATAACAATGGACAGATTTTCCTTTAAGCAATGATGCTAGTGATGAGATCGCAACAAGTACAGTAACACAAAGTCTGGAGCTCAGATCGAGCACAAGTCTCATATTCCAGCTCGTCAGTGCTCGATCCTTGCCCTCGGGTCCATTTTGGCTTGTGCTCGAGGTCGATCCCAGATGTGCTTGGCGCTGCATGTGATGAAGCTAGAAGAGACTATCTAATGCGATGGCAGTCAGGATTGAGGGCGGTGGTGGCGAGAAGAGAAATCAACTGAGAGGTCCAAACTTGGCGGGATAACGGCAAGAGAGGGCAGACGGTCTGAGACTGGTGAGATGGCGTCAACGAAGGTGGCTGCGGCGAGATGACGGCGGGAGGCAACGACAACTGAGCATGTGGGAGAGAAGCTTCAGGAAAGCTTCGACTAGGCTCACATTTTTCTTTTACTATTTTTTTATTTTTATTTTTTGAATGGTAGATGTCCTATCTAGATCTATCCTACAGCCAGGTGGAACTTTTTTTTCCAAGCTATATTCGGACTATATTTGGTCATATTCAGTTTTCACGACACTCCAAATGCTAGATAGGACTATCCACAATTCTATTCAATCTACTAAACACTGCCTAGAAGTTCTCAAACTTATCATGAAAATATAATTAAGTCTTAATATTTTAAAAAATGTAATTAAATCCTAAAATTTGTTACGAATGTGTAATAAAGTGCTAAAACTTGTTATGAAACTACAATCCAATCCTAAAATTTTCAAAGACTACTATTAAAGAAAGGATTTGACCTATCTAACTTGATAAATTTTAGAATTTGATTGTACTTTTTGAAATTTTTACTATTCAATTACACTTTGTTAGCAAATTTTAGAACTTCAATACTCTTATCCCTTTAATAAATTATGAGTGAGGTCACCCATTAAAGAAAATAGATGAATAGATATACGAACCAAAGGCAAGGGCTCCTAATTAAAGATTTTGATATACCCACCTTTCAAGAAAGAACGGATGACTTTTAGTCAATTATTTCGGGTCTAATTATTGAAAAAACGGTACCAAAGATTGAATCGGAGTATGGGCCGATATGCGATTCTTCTGGTTCAACTGGTCCAACTATTTGTACCAATTGATTTGAATATAATGAATGAATTAAGAAAAATAAACAATATTTGCAATAATGATTTTGAAAATGTTATGAGAGAACTCATGTAATATTTGCATGTTTCATAGTATTTTAGGAGTTCGGTAATGAGTAAAAATCATTTTTTTTCCTATGACATGCTAATTTTCCAAGATCACCCTAATATTTTCAAGTCGATGATTAGGCTACCGACAAGTAAATATAAGACATGATGCCATGCAATGGAAAGAGATGGCACCTCGTTTTCTTTTTCAATTTTTTTTCCATTGTCCGCCCTATTGTGACTTCGACATAGTTGGATGAGCCAGTGGCTGGGATGATCGGTTCCCGGTCCGGTTCGGTCTGATCCGATTATCTAGCGGTCCTTTAGAACCGATCTTGTGACACTGCCACTTATACCTGAAGTCGTTGATGTTAGAAGAATTAAACAGGTTTTGCAAGATCAGAAGTGCATAGAAGTCAGCATCAGTAGAAAAGCCAAACCTGAAGAAGCAACTGAAACAGAGGAAGGTCGTGAGTTGGCGATCCAATTGAACTAATGAGCTGGCGATCCGTGACAACAGGAGCTGATCCATGAGCTGGCAATCCGTGGCAACAGGAGCTGGTGATCCATGAGAGTAAAACCTGAATCATAGAAGCAGGTCAAGCGAATCAAAAAGAAGCTACACGGGTCGAAGAAATACACGTGTATTGCTTATCTTCTGTTGTAACAATTTTATAACAAAAAACAGTTGAGCTAGTGATTAAGTATAAAAGGAAAAGAGAGAACGAAAGAGAGGTGTGGGAGTTCATTGTTAGTTCGAGTTGCTAAGCTCTTCTGTTCTTCATCGAAGCTTTTCTTCGTTCTACGTATCTGGAATTGATGAAAGATTGTGTAAAGAATGAACTCGAAGTTCTGGAGAAGAAATATAACAGAAGTCTGAGGTATTTTCATTGATTGTTCAAAGATCTTGTTCTGTATTCGATTTCTTCTCATGGTATTAGAGCACATCACCTGGGTATGATAGTTCTGATGAGTTCTTACTGTATGATATGATAAAGATCCTGGTATTTCTTAGATAGCTTACCTTCAAAGTTTACCGGATTGTCTTCGAATCTTCAAAGTCTCTGAAACATAGAAGAATGGCCACTAGAGTG
Organism: Eucalyptus polyanthemos subsp. polyanthemos; assembly: GCA_017140185.1. Classification (NCBI taxonomy): domain Eukaryota; kingdom Viridiplantae; phylum Streptophyta; class Magnoliopsida; order Myrtales; family Myrtaceae; genus Eucalyptus; species Eucalyptus polyanthemos. Next base: position 31,891,359 of record CM029458.1, read on the forward strand.
CAGAAGTATCCTTTCCCTATTCATGTGAATATAGGTAACTTCGTTACTATCAAGTTGAATGAAGAAAACTTTCTGTTGTGGCAAGCTCAGTTTAATAGATTTCTGAAAAGCCAAGATCTAATTGGCTTTATTAATGGTGAAACATTACCTCCAAGTCGAATGATACAAAGCGAGACGGGGAGAAATAATGAATCGATCACCTGGATTGGATAAAAACCGATCAGCTTATATCATCCTGGATAAGCGGTGCGGTATCGAGAAAATATTCTAAGTCTAATAATTGGCTTAGAAACCTCACTTGAAGTATGGCAGGCTCTCATAAATAGATTTACACAGAAATCTATTGCAAAGGAGTTTGAGTTAAGAGGAAAACTTCAAGCCTGCAAGAAAAGAAACAGATCACTAAGCGAATATCTTCAAGAGTTCAAAACCATTTGTGATCAATTGAATGCAATTGGAAAACTGTTGATGATATAACAAGAATGTTTGGCATCTTTGGAAGGGCTAGGTCCTGAATATGAAACTTTCAGAACAACCATGTATTGTCTTAAGCCTCAGCCAGAGTATGATGAGGTTATCTCCCAACTTGAAAGGTTTGAAACCCGATTACAAACATACTCTATGAATGAGTATAACTCTAACTTGGCCTATTATGGGCAAAGAAAAGCTGGAACAAGTCAGCAAAGAATCAATCCCAGAAATCAAAAAGAAAATTTTCGAGGAGAAGTTAGCTATGGAAGAGGTCAGCCTTTTATTAGAAGGGAATATGGAAATAATTCTGCAGAAGCTGGAAGGAATCAACAACATAGAATGAATAACCTGTATTCAACTCAGCAAGGTCAGGTTAATAAGGATAATTGGTCTAGCTATGGACAAGGATTTCGACTCTATTCAAATCCTGCACAAAGGTATCAAAGTGTTAGGTCGTACCCACCACAAAGCTCAAATGGTGATAGACAAACACAGAATACAAAGCCTACCAATAATGGCTCTCTGCAATGCCGGATCGTAAGAAATCGTCACACAAAGACTCGGATGTTGGTATAGATTCGACAATTCATACCAGGTGGATGAAATACCAACCGCATTAGCGGCAGATTCACATTGAAGAACCCTATGGCTCAGAATGGTATCCGGATACAGGGGCTACGTCACACATTATCTCAGAACCTGGTATGATTCAAAACTTCAATACATATAGTGGTAATGACACTGTCATGATAGGAGATGGATCTCACTTATCAATCTCATGCATTGGTAATGGAATACTAAATACAAGAAATAGCAAATTACCTCTAAATGATGTATTGATAGTCCCTGGAATCACCAAGAATCTTCTATCTGTATCGAAACTGACAGATGACTATCCCTGCTCTTTTATTTTTGACAAACATGGGGTATATCTGAAGGACAATCACAATCATACAACAGTGAAGCTAGGAAGGAAAGTCAAGGGGCTTTACCAGGTGGAACCTAAAGCTGCAGAAGCTTTCTTCATACAGACTCAACAGGAAGTAGCAGAAGATATCTGGCATCAAAGGCTTGCTCACACCAATCTTAAAACAATGAAGATTCTGCAGAAACAAAATCTCATTCGACTTAGTTCCAAAATTCAGAATATATGTGGCAGCTATCAAATTGCTAAAAGCTCAGCTTTATCTTTTCACTTCTCAGACCATATTTCTAAAGTTCCATTAGAAAGAATACATTGTGATGTATGGGGACCTTCACCAATTCAATCTGTTCAGAAATTCTCCTACTATGTCATTTTTGTGGATGATTTTTCTCGGTACAGTTGGATATATCCCATGAGACAGAAATCAGAAGTATATGAGATATTCGTTATGTTTCAAAGACTTGTAGAAAATCAGCTTAGTCACAAGATAAAAATCTTCCAGAGTGATGGAGGTGGTGAGTTCACTAGTGATAAACTCCAACTTCATCTACAGAAGTGTGGAATTCAGCAATTCATCTCTTGTCCTCACACACCAGAGCAAAATGGTGTCTCGGAAAGAAAACATAGACATGTGATCGAATTAGGATTAGCAATGATGTATCATGCTAAAGTACCACTGAAATATTGGGTCGATGCATTCAAAACAGCAGTTTATGTTATCAATCTTCTTCCCACAGCAAAACTACATATGCATTCACCTCATTACCAGCTTTACAATAAGACACCAGACTACTATTATCTTCGAGTTTTTGGATCAGCTTGTTATCCATGTCTCAAGCACTATACAAAGCATAAATTTGATCCAAGATCTCTCACGTGTATCTTTCTTGGCTACAGTGAGAAGCACAAAGGATACAGATGTCTCTTACCTACAAATGGAAGAATCTACATCAGCAGACATGTAATTTTTGATGAAAATGTCTTTCCCTTTATTCATACACTTAGTACTGAATATCAGAAGGGATCTGATCTATACAGACAGTGGATAAAAGGAGTCCTATCTTCTAGTTCCAACTCTACTAAGAAGCCTCAATCACAAGACAATCTATCAAAGGTGTATTTGCAGCATACCAGACTTAATCAAGTAGCTCCAGAAATACAGAACGATGAGCTCATTTCAAGTAGTTCTGAAGGTCGATCCCACATACAAATGTCACCTGATCCTGAGATACAGAGTACTGTTAATAATATCTCCAGTAATATTGAATCACATCAGTCGTCTCCACCCTTAGAGGAACAAATATCTACAAATCAAGAACCTGTTTCAACATCAACTGATACCACAGGACAATCTCAAATCAGTATAGACACTGGAAATATACAAGGTACATCTTCAACACATCCTATGCAAACTAGACTACGATCTGGAATTATTAAATCAAATCCTAAATATGCATGTACGGTTGAGTATAAGATTCTGTTGAACCAAAATCAATAAAGTCTGCTTTAGCAAACCAAGGCTGGTACCAAGCAATGCAAGAAGAAATGGATGCCTTATATCGAATCAAACCGGGAACTAGTTCCTCGCACTAATCACATGAATGTAATCGGGTGCAAATGGGTGTTCAAGACAAAACTTGCACCCGATGGAAGCTTGGATAGACTCAAAGCTAGGCTGGTTGCCAAAGGCTTTCATCAAGAAGAAGGTCTTGATTTCACAGAAACCTTCAGTCCTGTAGTAAAACATGCAACAATTCGAATAATCCTATCAGTAGCTATGATGAAACAATGGAAAATCCATCAATTAGATGTCAAAAATGCTTTCTTACATGGACACTTAAGTGAAACAGTGTTCATGGAGCAACCTCCAGGGTTTAAAGATTCACAAAAGCCTCACCATGTTTGTCTCCTTCGAAGATCTCTTTATGGACTTCGACAAGCTCTTCGAGCCTGGTTTGATCGGTTCAATAGCTTTCTGCTCAAATATGGCTTTTTCTATAGCTCTACTGATCCTTCTCTATTCATCCTGCATACTGACACAGCCACTATTCTCCTATTACTGTATGTAGATGATATTATTCTCCTTTGAAGCTCACCTCACATGATTTCTAGTCTTATTACTTCACTGAGTACTCATTTTCATATGAAGGATCTAGGTTCTCTTCACTATTTTCTTGGTATAGAAGCTACACGAAACTCAGATTATCTATTCCTTTGCCAAACCAAATATGCTCTAGATCTTCTCACTCAAGCTCATATGCTACACTCCAAACCGCTTTCAACTCCTCTTTCACTAAAACCATCCATTTTAATCAATGATTCTCTACCTTTCCATAATCATACTGAGTACAGAAGCCTAGTTGGAGGTCTGCAATATCTCACCTTAACTAGACCAGACATTGCTTATGCCACAAACATACTCTGCCAACAAATGAAGCAACCTACAATTGCCGACTTCAATAGATTGAAAAGAGTCTTACGGTATATAAAGGGTACTATAAAGCTTGGCTTATTTCTTCACTCTCACAGTACAATGCATCTTTATGGTTACTCTGATTCAGATTGGGCTGGTTGTCTCGAAACCAGAAGATCAACTACTGGTTTCTGTATATATATTAGATCCAATCTTATATCCTGGGCAGCCAAGAAACAACCTACCGTGAGCAGATCGTCTACTGAAGCTGAATACCGTGCTCTTGCATCAGCCACTACCGATCTTACATGGGTCAGTTTTGTATTACGTGATATAGGCTGTTTTCTTAAGCCTCCTATTCATTTGTACTGGGACAATAAGTCCGCAATATCTCTTACTCTAAATCCTGTCTTACACGCTCGAACCAAACATATTGAAATAGATTTTCACTTTGTTCGGGAAAAAGTCTCCTCAGGATCATTGCATGTTAGCTACATTCCCAGTTCTTATCAATTAGCAGATATCTTTACAAAACCATTGACCAGCAGAGCACATTCTTATATGCGAACCAAATTGGGAATCTGTGCACTCTCCATTCCCAATTTGAGGGGGGATGTTAGAAGAATTAAACAGGTTTTGCAAGATCAGAAGTGCATAGAAGTCAGCATCAGTAGAAAAGCCAAACCTGAAGAAGCAACTGAAACAGAGGAAGCTGAAACAGAGGAAGGTCGTGAGTTGGCGATCCAATTGAACTAATGAGCTGGCGATCCGTGACAACAGGAGCTGATCCATGAGCTGGCAATCCGTGGCAACAGGAGCTGGTGATCCATGAGAGTAAAACCTGAATCACAGAAGCAGGTCAAGCGAATCAAAAAGAAGCTACACAGTCAGAAGAAATACACGTGTATTGCTTATCTTCTGTTGTAACAATTTTATAACAGAAAACAGTTGAGCTAGTGATTAAGTATAAAAGGAAAAGAGAGAACGAGAGAGAGGTGTGGGAGTTCATTGTTAGTTCTGAGTTGCTAAGCTCTTCCTGTTCTTCATCAGAAGCTTTTTCTTCGTTCTCTGTATCTGGAATTGATGAAAGATTGTGTAAAGAATGAACTCAAAGTTCTGGAGAAGAAATATAACAGAAGTCTGAGGTATTTTCATTGATTGTTCAAAGATCTTGTTCTGCATTCGATTTCTTCTCAGTTGATGGTGTGGAGGGTTTGGGCGATGGAGACGTAGAAGACGAAGGGGGCAAGGGAGATCGAGGCCGGCGAGGCAACACTTGAGGCGGGACCACGGCTGGGAGAAGGCGTTGCAGAGGAGGGCGAGGCAGATGAAGAAGAGGAGGAAGAGGCGGCGGAGTTTATTTTTCTGCTAGTTGATGGCGCGTTTCTTCTCGAGGGTCTTCTCGAAGTTGAGCTGGGTTGTTGTGTTTAAGGCCGTCTCCTTCGCTTGCTGGTGGTGGCTGCTCTCGTCCATTGCTACTGTCTGCAATAGGGTGCGCACAGAGAGAGAGAGAGAAGAGAGAGAGGGGGAGATTTCAAGGAGAGAGAGAGGGAGGGAGAGATTTCGTGGATGGGGAAGGGAAAGGGAGAGAGGGGTTGGGGTGGGGATGGGGATGGGGAAGGAAAGAGGAGACGGGGAAGATTTTGAGGAGACAGAGAGGGGAGAGATTTCAGGGATGGAGAAGGAAGAGGAGGGGTGGATTTCTGGGAGACAGAAGGGGAAGAGATTTCGAGGGCGTGGAAGGAGACGGGTGCGCAGAGAGAGAGAGAGAGAGAGAGAGAGGAGAAAGAGGGGTGAGGTGTCCGACATAAAAAAAAAAAAAAAAGAAGAGGGGTGAGGTGAAGTGATTGAAGGATGACTTTTTAGAGCAAAACAATTACTTTTCTTTGACAATTTTAGGTAATAGGATACACTCCTAGCTTTTCTTAGGTTAGGTTTAACTTTAAGAAATAAAAATAGATAAATAAAAAGTAATCAGTTCACTTCCTCTCTTGAAATAAAAAAATAAGACCATCCGAACCCCAATTTCACTTTTAAAAATTAGGAATTGGACCAAACCGACTAATCCAGTCTTATCTAGGCAGTTCCCAATTCGGGCAATTCTTATTGCACACCCCAATCAGGTGCCATCGTAAGTTGGGAAGTCATTTGAAATTCATGCATAACTAGTGTTGTTGGGGTGGATTACAAGGACATGAGCAAGAGCTTGCCATTGCCATCAGCTGGGCTGTAATTGGGGTTGAGATCCGTCAAGACAAGGCTTTCAAGTGATCTCAAGGATAATCACCAGCACTGCTCATGTGATTGCTATGAGTGGGTTTGTGATTACAGCCATTCCTCTTCATTTATGATTTTTCTTTTGCTGAGTTACAAGAGAGGTGGTGAGGCCAAGCAAGACAAGACACCCTGTCTTTGAGCGAAAAAACATGTGAATATTGCGAAAGATGAGCTCTAAGTGCATTGTCGAAATTATCTAGCACGTTACCATCAACACTTAGATACTTGGCCAAAAAAGATCAGTTGTATGTTAGATTTAAGATGTCCATGGTGGAAATTTACATGAACTTATCTGGCACGTTATAATCAACACTTTGGTCTTTGGCCAAAACATAACATATCGGTAGTATGTTGATTCAAGATGTTCATTGTGGAAATTTACAGGATGCTACTCTTTAGGACCTACGTAATCATCTCTCTTATTGGCAACTTTTGCAAGATGCGTGTCGAAAATGATCAAAGGGCTCATTAGAATGGAGAGTATTAAACTATTTAAGAATGACACACCTTTTCATAGCCTAGATGAGAAGCTGATAAAAGTAAAATTTTCCCTGTTTTTTCCTCTGTGAAGTTTCCCCAATTCTGCTATGGACTTACTGAAGATTACTAGAATAAACGAGAAGCAAATTAACAGATATAAAAAGCCCATGTGCCACAGAACGCATGAGAAAAGGCATTTACCCTCCAAGTGCATGGTTCCCACTAGTATTTAAGTCGAAGCACTCAATGACTGATGGACTCTCCGGTATCAAGTTTTGCAGTATGTCAATAGACAATATGATGACAGCTTCAAGGAAACAGAAAAGACCTCCCAGACTCACTTACTCTGGATATTCTCAGGAAAGGATCTTAAGAAAAGGTAACACCGGATTACTTGATATAAAGCAATGAAAAGATATGGCAAGGAACAATATCAAACAGGACATTTGATGAGAAATTTTGGACAGCTTACACTTTTAGAAATCAGATCTTTGTTTTCCAAACTGGGAACAGTGAAATATTATTTCAATAGCAATCCTAGAAACAACAGATTCCTCAGCATAGATAGTGAGTAACCAGGTTTCTCAAGCCTAATTGTACATTTTTGTTAAGAAGTGGCAGGGTCAAACTCTGACTTTTCTTTGGGGCCATCTGCAGAAAATAGAAAGGAAAAGATGCTTTCGACAAGATCTTAATGGATTACCCTTGTACTTCACTGAACCCAAGTGCATGGAAAATGACACGTTTTTAATGTGATCCAGGAGTAAATGACATTTCACTGTGCAATCTTGTATTGATGATGTTAAATTGTGGACATCTGACTAGTATAGAGATATGCAGTACTCTTTGTGTGAACATGTCATAGAAATGAATATGGTGCTTTATGTTTGTGAATTATTTGATATATTTTATGGACTCATTTGAAACAATTGAGTAGTCAGATTACTAAGAACTCTTATGATTCTGGACTCAAATGATATGTTTTCACAGCTGGTAGAGAATATTACTTCCTAATCCAATTAAAAAAACAATTGAATAGTCCATATTGGCGCATATGGAAAGAGCTATGACGATGAAGCGCCAAAGAAGTTATAAGTACAACTAAAACTACAACAAGAGGAAAAAAGCATAATTCAAACATTATCTAATAATAGCAATTAGCAAGTGAACCTTCTTCTTCGTACCAGCCCTCCGATGAACATATGAAATTGCAGCGATCCTTAGATGATATGCTTTTGCAGTGGAAGCATCTAAAGTAGGTGATTGGCAAAGCAATTAGATTACCTTCAATCAACTAGCTCATTTTCCTGACATGTCACCACTATTTCTAGGGAAGATACTGGATTCTACCCATAAGCATATTGTAATTTGGACATCTCTCTTCCTGATATATCGCTCAACATCCAGGGGAGAGTATCAAGTAAAATGCGAATACTATCACGATCTCTGAATCTTGGAAAGCTGGGGCAAGTGGTTTTTGAAAGAAATCCATAGAAAACTGGATCCTAGGCCTTTTTCTCTCTCTTTGGTGGTCTGACGATATTCTAGCTCCGACTCATTGTAATTCAGAGTGACTCTCACATCAGCAGGGGTGATGCTAGCATTCTGGTAAAAACACGGATATTAGGGCATCAAATTTGTACAAAATGTTTTTCTTAATTTCCACAAAGTTAGATCAGCAAGAATTAAGATTCAAAAAGCAACAGATCAGATGAATTCACTTCTCAGTGAGGTCTACACTTCTTGTCCAAGATAGTCAAACTTAGAAACAAAAGAAAAAGAATGACTAACAACTTTCATAGTTAGCGTCATATTTTCCACAAGAATACAATAACCAAATCCTGTGATAGAGTTAATTGATTTTTTATCATCAAGGCACGAAGGCAGGCAAAGTAATACCTATGTATCTCTATGTCATGAACTCAAGTAAAAAAAATTGAACAAGAGACTACTAAACTAACTTAAGTCATGATAATTGAGGAGGATATTACCTGCCAATCCACATTATGATAGTACTTCGGACTCTCGAGCTGTGAAGCTGATCTTGTAATAAGTGTCTGCTAAAAGAAGATTGGATGAAACTAATCATCGTGGCATGGATATCCATAAGGTTTCAAAAGCAAAGTCGACATAGACACCATGTAAAATGAGAGAAAGATGTACAAAGCTATGATAGCCATCACTATGCTCATTCAAGAATCCAGAAGGTAAATGTTTTAACAAAGCCAAAACAGTCGAATTCTACTCGTCAAACAAACAGTCACTATTATCTATATTTAACCAGCAAATGAACCAACACTACATCTTGCATATCTCAAAACAATGTCAAAGATGTCTGTATATTCCTATAACGAGCTGTGCACATAAGCAAGATCATGCTCAAGGAGGGAAAATCAGTCCAGATAAACTTTGTATTGATGCCAATGTCAATCAGAGACTGAACAATCGTTCTGATTTTTCCTTCAAACTTGTCCCTTGCTGTTGCAGTATGGGAAGTAGTGCACTCATCAGCTTCTCTTCCCCAGTCTGCCAAAGCCCGGCCTGTGGCCAAACATGCTGGTGTGTCCGATTGAGACTTGAGCACGGTTCTAATGTCCTATTAGTACCCGCAACAGCGACCTGCTTGCACATGACCCTATAAGTGAGTGAGTGAAGCTGAGATGAAGTGCTAGGAGATGAAAACATCTAGTGTGAACGGCTCCATGTAGGCTCTGGTGCGCTGCTTGAAGGACATGTGCTTAATTGGATTCTTGGATTTCTTCCCCTTCTGGTCAGTGTATGTCCACTGTTGTCATCATCCAAATGGGCCAACTCCAGAGAAACTCTTGATGCTAAATGAGGCTGCCTAAAAGCCAACACTCATAGAAAATCTCTATACAATTCAATGGAAGATTGAGTACCCCCACATTCAATTGATTATTTGCTCAACCATTCTGCTACATTTGTACCATTATCAAGGAAATGAGTGGACATCCCAAACTAGAAAAGGAAGGAGATAATCAATGAAGCACCTGCCCACTGTGAACACCACTTGTCAGCACAAGGACGCCATATCGAGAGGCAACAACACCTTGTGCTGGAACATTATTAGTGCACAGGCTGCAGAACACTCGCTTCAACATCTTACTACAAAGACAGTTTCTAGCAAATAAAAGCGGCCACTTTGATCGTAGAGTAGCGAGCATGACACCTAAAAGAGACAAACATTGTCAGTAAGACGTGTCTAAATACTGACATTCCTCAAGGGTAACTGAATAAGTGGGCCAGCACACAACACCATATAACAAAACCCCAGTCTTTGCAGCTACATTGACAGAGGCTACGCTAAGCAATTCATCAAACAGCTACAATGCATTGGTGGATAAGTGCCCAAAAGACCCGACAACTCCAATTATGTTACGATCCCGTTAAAAACAATCAAAAATTTTTAAAGAAAGAGCAACTTCATATCAGCTAATATAGAACTCGGAGAATAACGCCAGTTTCTTCCTTTTGACACCGGGTTCGGGGAGACATGATTAGGCACCTAGATTTACCTGACTCAGTGAATTCAGCGTGGATTGTTTCATGTCGATAAGAATTGGATTGTGGTATTAATATCCCCCTCCCAACGTCCCTCATAATCCTCGTCGGAGAGGCATACTCCACGTAATATTGGTGTACTCAAGGCACCATTGCAAAACATATTCATCTTTGGGCACTGCTTCACAATAATACGCCCCAATGATGGGAACGTGAAGGTGCAATTCACGGAGGAGAAGCTCTCAAGGCTCGGTAAACCATCAAGTATCAACTCCCACAGCTTGGGGAAAGAGATCTCCTCTACTCCATTTCCATCATCTGTTACCACATCTTCCATCGCACCGCAATTTCTTAGTGTTAGCCAAGTAAGGTGCACCAGACTTGTCACTGCTGAGGAAGTCCCCATATGAACTAAACCAGCGCAATCCTTTACTTCTAATCCCGTCAATCTCTGGAATGCAGTCGGGGATGGAAGTACGATTGATAAACTTGAGCACTCCAAAACGAGCAGAGTTTCAATCTGTTTAAGGATTTCAGCCATCAAGGAGCCATCTTTCCAGACTCGCTGGAGTTTACACAGCTTATTCAGCTCAAGTCGCCACAGATTTTTGAGTGCCTTGAGAGGTGTTTCCATGTCAGTTAATTCTCCGTAGGGAGTTGCTCCCCCATGTCCACACGCACCTTCTGGAAATATCTCCTCCAAGGAACTATAGGACAGAGAAAGCACTTCTAGATCAGGGAATCTGTGGAGGAGGAAGTCAGAGGGAAAAGCGACATTCTCATCATGGTAGCATGCCAAATCCAGCTCTGTGAGATTGCGAAAGACGTAATGGTGTTGCTGCATCATCATTATAACATCCTTGCTCATCAATGTCAATCCCTTCAAGTTTGGTATGACCTGTGGGAATTTCTTTTAATTAGGCGACTGGAAGTAAATACGGGGCATAGCCACGGCGCAATAACTCAAGTATCCTTTTATTTTAGGGAAAAGAGGAAAAAGAACCCAAGAGCCAATACAAGGGATGTTTGTTTGTTAAGGGTTTGCCCAATTCAATCAAAATCAGTTTCGCTAATTTAAATAAAGACAGTTATTTGTCAATCATACTACCACTATTTCAATAGTCAACTAATTCAATCCAAAAGTTAAAATACATGAATTTCCACAAGTTCATAGCAAAAAAGTTTTTTAAAAAAAAAATTTTATTTTTCCAAATCATGTCACATTTATAGTAAGTAGATGTGTTTCAATAGTAAGAACTTGTATTAATATGTTGCACTCTATAGTCTAAGCTACTGTTCTAATATCTATTTTATTATAGATCATGAGTAGCGCGTGGCTTAACCTTTAATTTCCCCCTCTGAGAAGAATGCATTAAAACTAAACAAATTATCGGCAATAAAACATTTCATAAGCTAAGAAACAAACCAAAAATACACGACCCCAAATGCAAGGACGGTTTGAGCGTTCCGTGCGGTTCGAAATGGAACATAATTATGGGTTGGTATATCACTATTATAACACTCAAATTAAGGTTGATTATTTCAATTAAACATTATTAACTTCCAAAGCGTTGGCAAGCCATCGGACAAGCCATCGGAATAAATGTCGGTAGATTATTAAAGTAGTTGGTGATCATGAAAGTATAAAGACATATAAGTACTTTTCAAAATCTATAATATAAAAGGTTTCTCAATGACTAAAATCAGTAGGTATCTTGATTTGAAATATGTTGGTACGTCAATCAAATTAACGTTTGTAATTTAAACTTAAAGTAAGTTATTCAAAAGTAATTTTTTTGTCACAAGAATATTATTGGTTGATTATTAAAGTAATTCGTAATTTTGGAAAGTTGGTATTTTTCAAAATCTAATAAGATAAAAAGTTGGCAAGTAATTAAAATCAGTTTTTATATTACGGATGTTGGTACACCAATCAAATTAAGTTTGGTAAATTCAAATAAAGTTAGTAATTTCAAATACGTTGGTGATCCACAAGAATAATGTTGCTAGATTATTAAAGTAGTTGGTAATTTACAGAGTAGAAAAAAGTTTGTGCTGTTCAAGGCCTATTAATAAATTACTAACACATGACTTGATGAGCAAGGTATTTGCGGCACTTGATAGTTACCAATCATGTTCACAATGTTTAAGCATGGAACTTTGCTCCATAGCTAAGCTAGCAATATGCCACATGAACATAACACTATTTTTTTTGTTTTAAATTTTAGGGGACAATGTCGATCAAATTAAATTAACTAGGTATAACCCAGCCATAAGGCACAAAAGGCTATTAGAAGCATGATTATCTATGCAAGTTAGTTCAATAATTTGTTTTTCCAAAGTAAAAGCTGGAATGATTTTAAAGAATATGAGCCAGAAATAATTAACTGCAAACGATCTTTAAATTTTTAAGAAATTCATAGGTTTGGCTCGGTAAGTATTTGTAAGCATGAAATGTTTGACAATTCCAATTTCCAATATAAAATAACAGAACCAACAAAGGCAATTGCAGAGAGCTAGAATTGAGGACTATACCTTTTCAAAAGAAAAGAGTGCAAGTTGATTCTCAATGGTACTTGTACCTTGACAGCTTTGGAATTCACAAGCAAATGAGAATGACCTCATCTTGCTGCAATGTCTTACTTGCAATTTCTTCAAGAGTGGCCATGTTGAAGTATGACTATTCCTGTAGAAGCTTCTCAAATCCGGCAACTCAAGTAATTTCATATCAGTTAATCGCGGAAAGAAGAGATCCCTTGCATTCATCTCTACTTTGTCTTCCTCCACAATAATTTCTTGCACCCCACACTCTCGTACTAAAAGTTCTTCGAGTTGTGTCATACTTTTTGCCACCGAGCTTGGGAATAAACTTTTGAGCCTCTCACACTCAACAATTTCCATGCATCGTAAGTGTCCAAAGGTAAGACCTCCTTGAGGATGTCCACTCCACACATGCTTCATTTTTGGGAGCCGCGTCAGAACTAATTCTCTCAATTGAAAAGTTCTTGTAGGACAAGCTTCGCTAAAATCCAACTCTTGGACGTGAAATACCACTTCTAGGGACCCACAATCAGTTACACTTATCTTCTTTAGGTTTTGAAATCTTGTGAGCATAGTATAAGATGAAAATATGGATGAAAGTTTCTCACAATACTTCACTACTAGTGTCTTGAGTTTGCTAAAGGCATTTGAAGCAAGATCATCAAGCCATATATTCTCCAAATTATTCATGTGCGAGATCTCCATTGACTCTATATTAGGAAACTTAACCTGTTATTTTTCAATTAAATTATTAGAGCCGATTCTCTATTCCCATAAAAAAAGAAGGGAAAACTGTAATTTCAAGAACAAGGAAATCACTAAACAAGCATAATCGATAGGATAGTAAAAAAAAAAAAAAAAGACTAGATGCACGATTTTTCAGTAGATGCCACCCCCTAAAATCCATTCTCCTGTCATATATTTTTTTAGTAGAAAGCATATATTCATCTAATAGATATCAAGCATTATGTTTGAACTGTAGCATAATTTTGAACTGTAGCATAATCCATAACCACCTAAGTTAGACAAGCATAATCATTTCACGCGTGGGATGTTTCTCACAAACCTCAAATTTAGCCTATCTTAGATTCCTCAAATGTACTCTCCCATTTCTTTGAACCATTTAAAAAATATAGCTTGTGCATTGTTGGGTGTTGACACCCACAAAATAAAAACCAATTAGCACAAATCAATGCTTAATGAATCTTGCACTTCAAAATTTTCTTCAACAAAGTACAGACTTCAAGAAAACACGACATATCGACCAAAAAAAAAGATGACATAAACCAAAGAAAGAAATCCAACAATTAAATATCAAAAGATGATAGGGTGCAGGTACGTACTGTTCAATTTTGATGTTGGACGGGATGCTTCACCACTAGCTTATATGTTTTTTTTTTAGTTATTTGATATTATCGAAGATTAAGGAAATTAATCTTGATTATTTCTCTATATAGGTGCCTATATATATGACGTGTCTTTTTGTCGGCCTGGATTGGCCCTTCTCTCTCTTTCATCTCTCTCTAGTTTCTCTCTCTCTTCTTCTTCTTCTTTTTTCCTTATTATCTTATTTTACTCCATTTTCTACAAATCTACACCTAACATTCTTCATGCTTTCATTCAGCACTAGTTGGTAATGGATTTAGATCTGTTCTTCATCAATTGGTATATGAGTTGGATCTCTTCAACATTTATTTGGTATCAAAAGATTGCTTCATGCATGTGGTATTGTCGTGCGATGATACTAGACCATAGGCCAACGATTTGGTTTTTCATTTTCGTTGCTACAGTTGCACTTTTGATATGATATGCTCATGAAGATAGATGGCATTGATGTCTATTGAAACTTCAGTCGCCATTTTTACTGGTTGGAGCCACTCTATGTTTGATCTAATTATCTCTTTGAAAAATCTTGCAATGATTATTAAATCTGTTATTCTGAAATTTGAAAAGAATAGGGGTTGTCACTATTATTACATCATGTGATTACGATTATAAGGATTACAATGTTATTCTAGTAGTTTTGATTGTCAGGAGTGATACGACTACTATCGTGCTTATGATTATTATAAATCCTTAATAATCCTAAAGAGGTTAAACAAATTTTAATGATATGAGAGAAAATTTCAACAATTTTGGTGAGAATTGAATAGATTCAATCAACAATTGCAAGGAAGACATGAAAAGTGTCCAAAAAATCAGTTGCCAATGAGCTAAATGACATGGAAATATACTCTCAATGTCTTGAAGAATTGAATAACGACTCTCTGCTTTTGAGAATAGTGAAGTGAGTGGAGTAAAATTCAACAAATAATCTGGATGAATTTATTGAAGCACCTTCTGAAATTTAATAAATTCAGGAACGTAATTTCTCCTATTGATGATTCACAGAAGAGAAAAATCCATGATGCTAAAATTTGTTCTCGAATACTTCGTATAGCCTAATATTCCCTAGGTGCATATCCAAATTGGGGGCTCTGCATGTAGCCAAGATTTTTTTATGGGGGCAAAAGTCGTGGTAGTATCTTTCTCATAGGAAGAGCCACCAGAGAAAGGACTTGACTTCATTTTGGTGGGATAGATTGATGTATGACATGATTCTCCAACCACTTCGCTGATTTGTATCTTCAATTAATTTATTAAATTTGATGCCATTAATAATTTAAGATACTTATCTTGATTTATTTCTCTTAATTTAGATATGCTTACTTAGTTTGAACTCTTGTTTGACTATAAATATTGGACTAGATTCTCATTTTCTTCAGTTTTGAGGATGAATTCATTTTGCCTATTTGGCATTTCTTCTTCCCCATTCTTGGTACCTAATTTCCCTTCAATTTCTATGATGTGTACCTCTTCTAATTTTGGAAATGCAAGCTACCAATAAATATGCAAAACTGCTTAAGGACAAAGCACTAAAAACAAAGTAAAATAACATATAAGATAAATCGGGAGATGATACCTTCTCATCAAATAGAGGATGTAACCCATCACTAGCGCAACTCACTAAGCGGAAACTAATCAAATTCTCAAGGTCACCAAGCTTGAGGGTGCTTAATTGATGGAACTTCAAAGTCTCTAAGGTCTTCCCTTTTCCTTCTCCCATCACAATTATGCCCCGTAGGTTATTGCAACAAGAAACATCAAGCATTGCAAGTTTATCAAGAGCTTCAGCCGTGGCACTTGAGAAGAGATATGTCAAATTGTGACAACCCCTCACGTTCACTTCCATCAGACTAGGAAATGCCAAGGTGACTTCGCAGTCACTCTTAAAAATGTCTCTCAGCCCTGATAAATTCAACAACGTCATTTCTCTTAATGCAGGGAAGACCAATGGCTTTTGCCTTTTCTCAAAGCTGAGACTTATTGGTTCAAATAATGCTTCCAAGGAGGGACACCCAATTGCCTTAATTTTACTCAAGCTCGGCAACATATCCATTGAATTTGATGGAAAAACATGGGACAAATTTTCACAAAGTTCAACAGTGAGGGATGCGAGTTTGCAGAAGGATTGTTCGTGAAGCTGATTGTGCCATATCCTCTTTAATTGGCACATGGAAGAAAGCTTCAATTTCTCCAAGCTTGGAAAATGAACCTGCGTAAAAACATTGTATATGTAAAATGGCTGAAATTTTTTATATAGAATTTTATTATGTTGAAACTCGAGGGCAACTTTGGGAATGACCAGCAGCAAGTTTGTTTTTCCACCGCGAAGTGCCAATCTTTTGGTACAGAATAATGATCCAATTTCTACTAAATTGCTTCACTGACTAGATCTAGAAGAATGGTCAATAGAAAAATACTGTAGATGCTTACCTTTTCATTGAAGAAACTAGGCAAGGACAAGCTAGAGTTAATATGACCAAATGCTTGTTGTAAACCTCTATCAGATGTCATCAACTTCCGCCTTCCTTTGAATGAAGAAAATATCATCATTTTGGGGCACTTGGATATTGTCAGTCTTGTTAAGGATGGACAGTGAATACAATACTTTCCATAAGAGAATGTCTTGAGATTTGACAATTCCACAAGAGACAAGGAGGTTAACAGAGGAAACTCTAAAGTGTCGGTGGTTGTAGCTTCTGCCAATTCTTCTTCTTGCACATACATAATTTCCTCCATCAGTACACAACTCGCTATTTCTATTTCTTTTATCTGCACGAGTGCTTTAGCCATGGAAGAAGAAAAAAGAAACCTCAAGTTCTCACAGTTTTGCACCTTCAGTGCCTCTAAGTTTCGGAAACACAACGCTTTTCTTGGATTCTTGTTCCATATGCATTCCAAACTTGGTAAGCCACTCAAAGTTAATCTAGTCAATCGGCATAGAATCTCAACATCCCCACTAGTTGTCAATTCTTCAAGGTCAAATACTTCTTGTATTAAGTGACATTTTTCAACAGTCATAGCTTCCAAACTTTGTAGCTTTATTAGCTGCAAGGGGTGAATAACACCAAATAATCTCATAACAATGCTGTTAACTAGAAATTATGGATACGAGTTACATGTGAAATAATAACAGAAGAAATAATCTCTCATAATAGATCTAAAGATAATGGAAGATAAGATGGGGTAGTCATTTTGAATTTTCCCTTATTCTTCTTTAAAATTATCTACTTTACACTTATCATTTACCTATTATGTATTTGGACTTTATTATACATATACTAACAAGAATGAATTTTTGAGGTTATTGAATTTACCATCATATTTTGTGCAATCTGCCTAAATTTTAGAAATTCATGGCTTAGGCTCAATTGATTTTCCGATCATTGATTGACTGTAGTCTGATTAATATCACAAATGATGGTGTAAAAAACAATCTTAATTATTTTCTTCGAAATAGTAACGAACTAAATTGATAAACTGATGAAAAGTATACTTTTAGTTGATATGCAGGTGTAATTTGAGCCTGGCATTTTTCCAAACTGTTCCCCCCCCAAAAAAAAAAAAAAGAAAGAGTCTCTTATCGAGAGAGTGAAAGTAAAAAGTTAATATAAATTTATGAGAGAAATAATAAAGTTGTCCTAAGATTTTATTGTATCCATGCATAGCACTAAAAGATCCATTATTTTCTGGAATTGATGTAAAGCGGAATAGATGCCACATCGACGAAATTTTAGAAAAAAGGTTCTTCTTCATAAGATCCATTGATGGCCCTAATATCCATGAATTGGTCCCAGCGGCGCGGTACAATCATCAAAGTCAATTTCAGCAAAGGATTTGTTTCAAATATATGAGGACCCAAGATACACTTCCTCATCATTAAAAAGTTCGTTTATCTAGAAAGTAGAAAGTTTTAGTAATGTAGCCAAGAAAAAGAATTGCTTAATTTAATAATGATTTTAGTCGAGCATAATGCTTTTGTGGTTTGGGTCATGTGATAAACATAATTATAAAAAATAATTAGAAAAGGGTTTCCAATTATTTATTTTATACTAACAGAATAGTTATAAATTTGTTGATTCCAAACAATAGTGCACAAATGAATGCTAGATGTGTTTCTAGTTAATACTTTCAAGCAACATTTATTACAGAAAAAGGAAATTCAAACATGCGCCGCACACATTGATTCTATTAGGGATATTAGAAAACCTGTTAGAATAAAGATTTGTGGTAGATTTGATCACTACAAAAGGTCCATAGCTCACATAAATTAGAACAAAAATTAATCATTCCACTAACATCTCGTTAACATACCAAGGGTAACAAACGCAAATTAGCCTATTGAACATTACATTAGAACTTTCATTCCATTGTCACATAATAGTTGCAACAACTAACATACAAGAGTACAGCAAATTTTCTATGATGGAACTTTGTGTATAACCACATTTCCACTGAGGTCCATTCACCTACCCCAATTTTTTTACAATTATTGGAAAGAAAAAAAAGCAACTTAATCGGCTCAATTACCCTAGTATTAATGTACTTAAGACAAAAATTGCAAAGTAATTTTCTGTAATCAATTGATCTGGATGTTATTTCACACAGTCACTAGGTTAAATTCACCGCAATTTTTTTTTTCTAGTTCTGTTTTTTTCGCTTTAATCAAGTGGATATAATAGAATCCTACAATTTTCCATAATTACTAAATGAAGATCATACAAATTATATTGGTCGTAAATACTTTCTTTAAGTTACGATTATATCCACTAATGTATGTGTATATACTTCACCATGACAAACTTTTAGACTATATCGTATGGTGCTTCTTTAATTACGTTGATAACAAAACACATATAAAGTGAGATGTAATTAACTAATATAGATGTTTTTATGCATTCACATATTATATAGCAATTACATTTTGAAAAATCAAATCGTTTTTTTGGGTCTTAAATTTTAAAAAAAAAAACATTTATATGTGCTATTAGACTCCTCTATAATACCCATGCATAAAATTTCATTTACTTTAAAATGCAAAACGTATCACATCAGTACTCACCCGCATATCAAAAACAAATTGAGGTAACTCTAACGTCAATATTTCAATGGGTTTATAAATCAAATGTTTAAATAATCACATTCGAACAAAATCAATAGTTTTTAACGCAATACTAAACGATCGAAATATTGCTAGAAAGTTGTTTTTTTTTTCGTATAGTTGATAATTGCATATTACTTTGTCAAATTGCACGAAACGCCTTGCATTGTATCTCCAAAGTAAATATTTCAACAAGTCAATTTTTTTTAAAGTCCGCACGATGTGTGGGAACTAAATCAATTGAAGGCAATGTACATATTTGTAACTCATGGATCTTAAGACTAGCCAGAGAAAGTTTTCTCCTATTAGGATGGCCTTGATGAAGGAAAATATGACCATTTTAGAAAACATAAAATTTACCTGTTGTCTGTCGAAGAGCACAACCGAATGGTCCATGATTTTATAGAAGTTCGTCATCTCTGGCAAGTTTCGCAATGTTAGCCTACGCAAATTGTATGACTTCACTTCGGGATCAACATCTATTTCATCTCCATCTTCATCTACCTCAGCATCTACGACAATTTGCTTTATCGAGTGGCATCTACTAATCTCAATGTCTTCTAGCCGCAAGAAGATTCTCATCATGGATGAAGGAAACAAATATTTGATTTCACCACAGTTATCCAATTTCACAATCTTTAATTTGCTAAAGGATTCTGGGGCAAGACGGCCATGAAAAGTCTTCTCCATGTTGTTTAGATTATTGAGAAACAACGATTCCAATCTCACAAATGCGGTGCACTGGATATCCTCTGTGGAGTGAACAATGTACTGAAGTGAGGGGCTATTTTGTACATGAAGATGCTTCAATTCCTGAAAATCTTGGAAGCACAAATCGTGTATGTTGTGATTATCTCGTAATCCTACCAAGTGAAGATCTTGTGCTCTTTGAAGACATCTTTGCACCCACTGTTCAAGAAGAAGATTGCCCGAATCCAGCTTGAGCTTTAAAGTTCTGGATTCATCTTCAAATTGCCAACCCCAACAGTCCCCAATTAGGATTTCATGCTTGTTCAGTTTCCCAAATGGCAGGTCTCTTGGGAGATTGGCTGAATGAGGAATGCCAATGTATAAATTGCTCAATTTTTTCATGTTCTTGAACTCAGCAAGGCTAGCGTTGCTTCGCGGGGTTTCATCCTCAGCCTCCCACCGGTCAAAACTGTAACGCATATTTAATACTTCCAAATTAACCAAGCTTTTAAGCACGCCGGGTTCAATAACTTTGAGCATGACGCACTTGTTCAAGTTCAAAAGTCTCAATTCAACTAGTTCACCTATTTCTTTGGGCAGCCAAGTAATTGCCGATCTAAAGAAACTTAGGAACTGCAATCCTTTCAGTTTTCCAAGAGCAGTCACATCCTCTAGATGGCAATCATCGAGAGATAGTGACGTGAGGTTTTCAAGGAACTCCATCGACGAAGGTAGGGAGGTAAAAGATAAGCCAGTCAAGTCCAAGACTTGGAGCTTTTGCATAGATTCGAAAAATGACTCGGGCACTTTGAGAGATCGGTTCTGTTCAATTAACAGAAAAATCCTCATGTTTGGACAGTCCAATTTTTCGGGAATTTCATCAATGCCAACATTTAAAAAGGACATTGCGGTACATTTTCTGATATCATACTTTGACCATTCGTTAAACCCAAAATCCTTTCTCCCGACCAGAGCATTCCATTCCGTGTCAATAAATTTGTCATGCATAGAGATGGCCACATCAATAAATAGGTCATGCATGCTCAACCGGTCCCTGCCATAATTGCCTAGCAACAAAGAAGAGTCAAGCAGGCGACGTCGATCCGTAATCAACTTATCTCTAGCGTCCTCGATGGTCTTGCTGAATTTTTTATATAAACCCAAACCCATGCAGTAGATAAGGGCATCCCTTGTGCCAAGTCCCTGAGAGAATAGAGCATGAACCAAGAACAATGCTTTGATCCTCTCATCTTTTAGGTTATTGTAACTAAGTTCCACTATTGATTTTACATCGGACCCTTCTTTATTGGTCGAAGCATCCCTCCATTCAAGCAAATCTCCACGCTTCAACCTATTAGCCACTGAGATAATCAAAAGAGGCAAGCCTCCACAATTCTCGACCACTCTATCCACGAAGATCTTAAATTCAGGGTCGTTAACTCTATCCCCCACTGTCCTTTCAAAAAGTGTACATGCTTCTTCATGCTCTAACTCACTGAGTTGAAATTCTCGATCAGAGCCCATCTCAGTGTACAAAACATGTCGGTCTCTAGACGTTAGCAATAACTTGCAACCTCTCACTTTATTATTGTATCCGCAAGGGATTCCAACTTCCTTCAACTCTAACTTTGTCCACAAATTATCTAAAATTATGAGAATCTTTTTCTCAGAATCTTTTTCTAACCTCTTGCACAAAAGATCTGCTCTCCCATAAGCAGTTTCCTCATTCACTAGAGTTAGACCCAGTGCATAAGCAATTTCTGCTTGGATTCTTTTTAAATCTGGATTTCGTGATACATTTGTCGTGGCAACCACATCAAATAGTTGCTCTTCCTTAACTCGCCTTTCCACATCCTCCATAAGCTTGGACTTGCCAACCCCACCTGGTCCATGCACCCCAATCACACAGACCTTGTCATCAGTTATAGCCTTAATTACATCCTCTATGACTGAAGCCCTTGACACCAGGACATCTTCCTTCCTTTGAGCAGATCTTGCTGTAGAAGTGGCAGCAGTGACGATTCCTATAGGAGTATTCGCACAATAGACCTTCCGAAAGATATTATTTTGGCTTTCCTTATGGAGTCCTTGAATGACTTGAGCCATCTTCTTCACCTTCCTGCCAATTGGATGGCGCACCATGGGGTTGGGAAGCCACCCACGGAAACAAGCATCTTTTGCACTTTCATTACGTTTTAACAGGTTATCTGCCTTCTCAGTCTCCTCATTCACGCTCTTCAACCAATTCTTAACATCCACGTGTATAAGTTTTCCGTCATACACGGCTTCATCGACGGAGCTTTGCACCCTTTGCCTTGCATTCTCTAGTTCTTTGACTCCATTTTTAAGTTCTTCGACATAGCTCTTGTAGCATAGCACGTACTCAAATTGCCGTCCAATGGGAGCAAAGAGGCACTCGCCAAGTTTCGACAAAAGATTCGACGCAACGGGGTAAACAATTGTCTCAGTCATAATCTCTTCTTTAATTTTTCAAATTTCCTTTTTCCCCCCTCTTTTTCCTCTTCTTGTTGCCTCCTTTTATTGTTCGCTTAAACAAATGGGTGCGGAGAAAACTGAGGTGAGAACAGAACTAATCAGTTAGAATTGTGAAACAAAACCACAGAGAGAGAGAGAGAGAGAGAGAGAGAGAGAGAGAGAGACTGGAGTGCACTGCACGGAGGCAGGAAAGATGT